>CM056727.1:118820524-120093858 GCA_029844215.1 Przewalskia tangutica
TTGAAACTTAAAGAAGTGGAGCGAAATGAAAATTGCGGACTATTGTAGCCCGGACTATTTTGGACGTTCTTGGGCTAAAAAATGAGGTAATAATCCTTTTTATTTTAAAGTAATTGGATATTAATTATTGTTGTTATGTATGTATGAGCATGTACTAAAAAGAATGAAGATTAAAAAGTGTTTGAGCCATTTTAGGGAGTTGAGGCCGAGAGCTTGCATATTGTCGTCGTTGGATTCGTTGGTTATTATTAATGTTAATAACACTTGTCGCATGTTATATAATGAAGAAAATATTGTTGTTGATAGTTTATATGATATATATAACATGTTGAAATGAGAATTGGATTAAAATGAATTAAGGAAAAGAACTTTGGATTGTTGTAGTTGTGTTGGCCGAAAACTGTCCAAAACTGTTAGACGTTGTGGTGTCGTTTTATGGACTGTTTTGGGGTGTTGTTATGCTGGAAAATCATCCCCTATATTGCATGTTTAAATGTGGTAAAATGGCTAATGAAAGTCCTAAGGAATAAGGGTATAAAAAGAGTGTTAAAGGCTTCACATTGTACCCTTAATGTTGGTTTATTATGGACTGTTTTTATGGGCTGTTTTGTATAGATTGTGGGGCAGAATTTTACACGTCAAGTAGGCGTGTAATCCCCTTTGGTTAACTGTTGTTTGTTCCTTAAATGTGGCTTGTTAGTTGATGAATTCGGGTCTTGGAAAAGGTGGAAAAGTACATAGAAACAAAAGAAGTGCTGCCCAAATTTCCGTAGAATAAGAGGAAAATTATTTGGTATAAGTCTTACACTTGATAGCTTGAAGTTGATAGAAGTGCTATTGTCATTTTAGGTTGAAGTACTACGTGTAGCATATTCTATTTGGCATGTGGAATAGCCAATAAGGTTGAAGTACATTGGGGTGTATGCTACTTGTCGTGTTGGTTAGTCGTCAACGAGGTATGTGAATTTCTTCCTTCTATCGACATGATTGATTATTGGAGTATACATGACTTGTTTCTTAAAGTATACTTACCTCGTTATTAGAGTATTCATGTTATTGATTCTATGCTAAAGGCACGTCTAAATTATTCCTAAGTCCTTACCAAGTCTTATGGGAGATGTTGGTAAGAGTGTTTAGTAAGCATTAGAGTCGAGTTGATCTTGCCAAGTTACAACACTATCGAGACTTGATTTATTTAAAAGTCATGAGACTAGATTTATTTGAAAGTTATGAGACTTAGTTGAAAGTATATGAGACTTTACTTGAAGGTATATGAGACCTTACTTGAAAGTATATGAGATTTGATTAGATGAAGTATAAGAGACTTGATTTATATGATGTATAAATGACTTGATTTTGGGAAAGAAGAAGTAACTTGATTTAAAGGTATAGGTTACTTAAGTTTACAAGTGTAAGTAACTTGATTTTGATAGTAAAAGTATTTTGGGGTTCAACTCCCTAATATTGCATGAAGTGATTCTTTTTATAAAGAATAGATGTACATGGTACTTTTGGGTTTATTTCCCTAATATCACATGATTTGAGTCTTCTTGTAAAGAATGGATGTACATAGTACTTTCGGTTCATTTCCCTAATGTTACATGACATGATAATGTCTTGGTTGTATTAAAAGGAAAGATGTGGTAGTGCTTTAGTTTTCTAAAATGAAAGTTGTTATAATGGCTTTATGAGAAGTTTGTTATAACAGTTTCATGGAAAGTCAAGAGATGGTTTAAAATGTTATATGGAAATCATGTGAGAATGTCCATGATTAAGTACTTAATATAGTACATGAAATGAAAGTGCATTGAGTTTATAAAGTGAATATACGGCGGACGTACATTGTTGTAATGGATCTTAATCCTTAATGAACTATGTGATAGTGCCTTGGTGTTATAAAATGAAAGACTTGTTAGTATATTGTTTTTTCTGAAAATGATAATTCATTCTATTTGTGTTAATGAGAGTCGGAGATGATTTAAATTGTACATAGTTGCTTGTGATAGCTATACGTGTACAGTCTTGATATTTGGACCGTGTCCCTCACTGGAGGGCCGACAATGTTATTGTGTTATTTACATGGACGTGCTTACATGATAGAAGAATTCCATGGGCATGCTTCCACTAGATTGTTCCATGGACATGCTTTCACGATGAAGAAATTTTGTGGGCGTGCGGCCATAATGCGGGTTCAATTCCCGGGTGATATTATTATTTCATGGACTAGCTCTCCATGATGACATGTTCCCGAGATGCAGGAATTCCACGGAAATGTTACATATTATACTTTGTGCATGCCGATAGTGATGCAGGAATTCCATGGGCATGTTATATATTACACTTGTTACATGCTGACATTGATGGAGGAATTCCACGGGCATGCTTCTATATTGCGGGTTTAAGACCCATGGTTAGAATTGCATAATGATTCTGAGGGTAGGTGTCCCTGATTTTGACATGACTTACATATCTTGAAAAGGTACAGTTGACTCTCGGTGATATAGTAGTACAGTAGTACAATGATATAGTGATATAGTAGTACAGTGGTACAGTGGTACAGGGTATAGTGATACAAGGTACAGTTGGCTCTTATTTTATATGACATGGTTGGATCTGGTATTTGATTATTTTACTTGTCCCTGTCATTCTTTTGTACAGTTATGATCTTGTTTACTGTACTTTATTTCCGTTCCATACTTAGTACCTGTTGTACTGACCCCCTTCGGGGGGCTGCGTTCATGCCCGCAGGTATTAGGTACTCAGTTGGGTGATCCGCGAGCTTAGGATCTCCAGTCAGCTTCTATTGAGACAACTCCACTATGCCGGAGTCTTGTCATGTTGGTACGAAGTTTGTATTAGAGTCTTGTACATTTATGGGTACGGCGGGGTCTTGTCCCGTCATAGTAATTGTCCAAACTCTTAGAGGTTTGTATTCATATGTGGGATGGACTGGCGTGAGTGGTATTTACATTGTTGTACGGTTGTAGACCCATTCAGGTGTTATATATATTATGGCAGCCTTGCCGGCTTTGCCTTTGTTTGTTAAAAGTAAAAAATGAGTGTTATTTATCTTCCGCGGGTTACTTATGTTGTATGGGTAAAAGGGTGCCCAGGTAGGGCACCAGTCGCGGGCCCGGGGTTCGGGGCGTGACAGCCTCGGTCTCCCAAGTGGCCTCCTCAACTTTCTCACTTGACCATCCAAGATTGCTATCGGCTCTTCTTCGCATGGTAAGGAAAGTATTAAAGTTGTCGAGCATCAAGAATCTATGTTATAAACCTCATGTAAGCCTTCGTGGCAAGGATCACGCTAATAGTTACACTTGTTCATTGTATCTATCAATTTTTTTAATTAACTTAGCCCAAAATCAAATCTCCATTTTTCATGGCCGAAAATTTCCCCGTAGCTAGTTCCCATAAGTTTAAACTGACTCTGATCAAATTGCTTGATTTTGATTATAACCACATCTCTGAACGAAATTGATCGATTCCACAAATACCATTATCGTCACCACAATCCCTTAGTTGTAGCCGCCATCCATTATCAAACACGTACCAGTTAATTATCTTGATTCTAATTACTCTTCTTTCACACCTTCTGATATCGTCATCAGTACAAAATCCATATAAAATACGTTGTCACCCACCGCAAGTTTTAATCGTGACTCCTTCTCGCCGGAAAGAATAACACTCATCGTCCAATTTCCCTTAAACCTTCAAATGACGTATTATGTGCATCACTCTAGTGATTATTTTATCATTCCAAATTTGTCAAAAATCAGTCCATCACCCCAACGACTTCCCACATCTATTTGTAACTCCTCAGTATATCACTAAGTACATGTGCAAACCGTTAGAATGGTTCGTAAAGTTGCCATCAACTAAATATTATCAAATCTCCTTGTAAACTCCAATAAGCCTGAATAACCCATTATATCTCTATCCTGAAATAAAATATATCATCTTTAAAAATGGGCTACTAGGATACCGATAAGCCTCTCTGGTAATACATCCATAAGCCACTTGACCCTAGATGAGCAGATCCTACCAAACCTAATCATACCCACACAATTAATTCTCGTTGTTATACTACTTCAAACCACCGTCGACTTAGTCCATAAAATGTAGGGTGATCTCTGACACATGCGCCCAAAATATCGATGTCCCCATATAGATCATAGCAGTTTTCTTATACGTTCCTTAGCAGATGAATTGCCCTTCCATCTGATTCGTAAGTTTACCAACTTAATATAAACAGTTGAGGGTCCCTTGGTGAATCTACTGTCCCTTTTTATTTCTTGAACTAACCCTTAATTCGTCGCTTTAATTTTATCTTGTAACTAGAACATGTTACCATGTACTATCACTTGTAGAAGCTTGTCGAGCCTAATCAACATACACAATACTCACATTTCCTCCCCCAACTTAAGTGTAACAACCGAAAATTCCGTAAGTAATTCATTTTTCACCCTCGTCTATCGCTAGAATCATTCCACTAGTCAGTTACTGTTCCTTCCCCAAAAATATACACGCAGTCCACCCAACTAATCAAATTATGTTCTTTTAGCATTCCTTTCATAACTAACATAATCTCACACAGGATAATCAAGCTCACCGTTCAATAATAATTTCTCATCGCCCTACACCAAAATATCAAGTGAACTATCAACCTCGGACATAACTTAAATAACACACCAAATTATTCCCACAAGATTCAATCTTTCATAGTAACCTCTGACAGGCGAGCACACCTATCACTTGGGCTCGCCATATTACTGAGAATGATCCATTTGAATTCCTTTACATTTTTGTCTCATCAAGTAGCTAAAGAGTCTTCACACACTCCCTATCACAAGTTCTACTTTCTCATACCTCATCACGAAGGTCCTCCTTCATGCTAATGTGCCTCCCCGTGATTTTATTCATAGCCTCATCATTTGTTCACTTTGTCCGGTAAAAGATTCATCCTAGTTCTTCTTTACCTCCAGGATATTAATATATGTACCATCCTATTGTATCCCAATAAATTGGATCTAATCAAGTGTCATCAACACTGAAACACACTTTCCAAATCAAGCAAAGTCACAATTTACTCCTCACGTCTAAACCCAAAAACATGTCCCCACTATCAGTCAGAAAACAGAAGAACGAGGATAAGATACCAATCTTATTAAACTCGCACGAAAAGAATGAACCAGATACCAATCGAATTGAACTAGCACGAAAGGAATGAACCAGATACCAGTCAGATTGAACTAGCACGAAAGGAGAAAAGAAGTGGAATGTTTCCTAAATGTCCTATAGCCTCTCGATGATGGGTACAGACGTCTACGTACCAATCCGTAAGACTCTGCTAGACATTGCTCTTGTACTCATTAGATCGATTAACCTAGAAGCTCTGATACCAACTTTGTCACGACCCAATTCACAAGTCTTTATGGAACCTACCCTATTCCCCCGAGTAGGTGAACCACGTTCTCATTAACAAGTTAAATCATCGGAAAATAAATAAAGAAAAGAAGTTATAAGGTCTTAAATACTTAATTCCCCAAAATCTGGTCAAAAGGGTACAAGAGCACTAACAAGTCTGAAAAATAGAAGTCTGAAGGAATGCCCGAAGGCTACATACTGTTGTCAATAACCAAAGAAAAATATAATTAACTAAGAAGCCCTTCAGGGGCCACGGACGACCAAGTAGCTCACCCTGAATGACTAGAAGATGTCCACCTCGCGAATCAGCCACGGGGCGTAGAGCTGGAACCTGGATGGTACTCTGCACTCAACAAATGTGCAGCAAGAGTAGTATCAGTACAACACTTGTACCGGTAAGCATCATAGGCCGACAGTGATTAGATAACGCATGAAGAAGTTAAACCAACAAGTAGCACATAGAGCAATCATGCATGATCACGTATCATATACAAGTAAAGCGTAAAGAAATTATGAAATCAACCAAGACAGATATAATTCACCAAATGATCAGTCAAAATATGAGTGGATGAATGCGACGAAATGCAATGTCACCTCTCGCAATCCCGCTCTCCGGCAGAAACCTCGGAGACAATCACTCCCGCTCTCCGGTAGAAACCTCGGAGGAAATCACTCATGCTCTCAGGCAGAAACCTCGAAGGAAATCACTCTCGCTCTCCGGCAGAAACCTTGGAGGTAATCACTCCCGCTCTCCGGCAGAAACCTTGGAGGCAATCACTCCCGCTCTCCGGCAGAAACCTTGGAGGCAATCACTCCCGCTCTCCGGCAGAAACCTCGGAGGCAATCATTCCCGCTCTCCGGCAGATCCTAGGAGGCAATCACTCCGGGTCTCCGACAGAAACCTCGGAGGCAATCACTCCAGCTCTCCGGCAGAAACCTCGGAGGCAATCACTCCCGCTCTTCGGCAGAAACATCAGAGACAATCAATCCCGCTTTCTGGCAGAAACCTCGGAGGCAATCACTCCCACTCTCCGGCATAAACCTCGGAGGCAATCACTCCCGCTCTCCGGCAGAAACCTAGGAGGCAATCACTCCCGCTCTCCAGCAGAAACCTCGGAGGCAATCACTCCCGCTCTCCGGTAGAAACCTCGGAGGCAATCACTCCATCTCAGTCTCTCACCTCACCATCGTCACAAAATAATATGGAAAGTATGTCAGGCATGATATCAAGTCTCAACACGTGTCACCAATATACAATCAACAAGTACAAGTCAAATCAGGTGGTAATCACAGAAAATAACACATATGGCGACAATGAGCATATCACCGGTGCGGAACCAACGTAATAGTAATTCATCTTCACTTCCTGCCCGAAGGCCTATCATGCTATCCCCGTCACTTCCTACGACTACATACGATTCTCTAATCAGAGTCTAACTAAAGTAAACCGTAACCCACCTAAATGTCGAGCGGGTGCCACGAACAATCAAACCAATGCCTTCCCCTTGCGTAGAGCCTCTGAACGATTAAAATCTAGAAAATATGTGAACTACATTATAATACGAATCTAAGGACACCCATATTGCTATATTTATATTAACAAGATCTTTACCATTTCCATTATATGACTAAGCTCATACCCCTATAAAAATATTAGCATAACTTCAGTAATTTCAAATAACATTCATTTCTTTCAACTTTCCAGATTTTTTGTAAAACAAGGCAGAACTTTGAACAGTCATAACTTTCAAGCCATAAGTTGGATTTATCTTCGTAAGATATCAAACTGACGGGAACAGAGAAGTGTACAACTTTAATTCAACCCATATTTTCATGTTCCTTATGGATTTATACAGTTTTCACGTTTTATATGATGTGTCGCCTGGGTTTCGGTAAAACGGGGCTGGAACTTTTAACATTCATAACTTTCAAACTATAAGTCGGATTTTTCTTCGTAAGATATAAAACTGACGGAAACAGAGAAATATACAACTTCATCCAGCCCATACTTTCATACTATTTACAGATTTATACGGTTTTCACGTTTTTACCAACTGTTGTATTGATAATCCCTCAAGTTTCTCTTGTTCAAACGGATTGTGGAATTTTCGGGTTATGACTCCTTAAACAAAAATTGATTTCATTCTACAACACATAATTATAAGGATTATAAATAGATTAACTCAACCATAAACATAGATTCTAACCTGAATTTAATAGAGCGTTTCCTTCTCGTTTCTTGCTACTAGGGTTTTCTTGATTTTCTTTCTCTTGTTTTCTTTTCTTTTCCTTCTTGTTTCTGCTGTTTCCCTTCTCTTTGCTTCTCTTTGTTTTATTGTTTTGTGCACGTTCCCTTCTCCTAGATTAATAGGGTTTTGTATTTTGTTTTCTCCCTTTGTTTTCCTTTGCTCTTTTGTCGTCCCCTTCCCCCCTTTCTTTTTAATCAAAACTGTGTTACCCTATTAAGGGTGGTGGGCTTGGCCCACTAATTCACTTAATTAATTTCATGCATATATCATATGTTATAATCATATAATTAGTTACCCTATGGTCTCATACTCCTTTCGTAGTCCTAAAGTGCTAAACGACTAGACGGGTCGTTACACTTTTCTTCGCTCATTTATTTGTACATTGAATATTTCTCGACCATATTTTAGTGTATATAATCCATCCACAAGAGGCGGAGCTCCATATATAACATTATCAAAATACATTACTTGACTTCCATTATAAATATATGAGGAAAAACCCTCTATGTCCCAAACAGGGATATAAATGATATTCCTCGTTAACGAGCGTATATAGTAACAATAATTCAACACTAAACAGAAACCAAAAGGTAAATTTAATCTATAAGTTCCTACGCGCTCAGCATCCACTCGTGCTCTATTTCCAAAGCGTAGGTCCAGCTCTCTTGGTCCAACTTTCATATTGTCAGTTAGCCCATGCACATTTGTACTAATGTGTGAGCCACAAGCGGTATCCAATACCCAGGAATGAGAGTTTTTTATAGAAATATTTATTACAATGACGTACATACCTTTTCCACCTAGGGTAGAAGCACCTGATGCCTTTCCTCCTCCTGGTGCGGTGCAATCCTTCTTCCAATGCCCCTTCTTGTTACAGTTGAGGCATGTATCCTTGGCCGGAATAACCTTCTTATTCTTTATGCCTCCCTTAGGATTCATAGCTGAGGGCACAACGACTATTTTTCCCTTCTTCTTCTGCCATTCCTTGCCTTTCGGCTTGGGCCGGCTAGAAGAGCTCACCATAAGCACAACTTTGCCTTTGGAAGTTGAAGATTCAAAGGTCTTTAGCATGTTGTGCAGCTCCAGCAGAGTTGTCTTCGTTCTGTTCATATTGTAGTTAACAATAAAATTCTCAAATGAACGAGGGAGTGAGTTCAGGATGCGGGTGGAAACATTATTACTCTGCATCTTTATACCAATCGAGGCCAACCTTACTATTAGCCCAATCATCTTCAATACATGTTGAGACACTTGGCCCTTTTCAATCAGCTTACATATGAAGAGCTCTATTAACAACTCATATTTCATAGTCTGAGGTTGAGAGTCATAGAGACTCTTCAAATGTTCGAGCATCTCGTTAGGGCCTATGTTTTCATGTTGTGTCTGAAGTTCCACTGACATGGAAGACAACATGATGCATTGTGTTGTAGTGGCATCATCTAGGTGTTTCTGGTAGGATGCCTTGTCAAATGTGGTATATTCAGCAGAATCTACGGTAGGGACGGTAGGGAATACATTGTCCAACACGTATTTTATCCTCTCCTGCCTTAGTACAATTCTCAGATTCCTAAGTCAATCTAGATATTTTGGTCCGATGAGTTTGTTCATTTCCATCAGCATTTTCAATGATAGGATGATAACTTCAATAACACATCTTGGTAGGTTCTAAACCAATTGCAAAACTTATTTGCAACTCTTGGTTGATCAAATATTTATTTAATCTTGCGTCCTTAGATTAGTCTGACACTTTGCCGCCAAAATTTGTCTAAGCAAGTCAACCCCATTACACGACTGTGTTTATGTATCTAAGTAAACTTGGCCTTTGTGGAAACACTTTGGTGTAAATACCCACAAAAGTTTATCATCTACTTTTACATTTAAACACATCTATGAAAGAGTCTGAGTCCTTGTAGACTTAAAGAAAATGCTTTGGCATAAATACTCGTATCGCCGAAAAGGATATTACACTCTAACAATTATAATGGACGACGCGTTCTAATTTAGACTTGTATTTAAAGTTTGAGGAACATTTCAGTTTTGGGGATTTTAACCAAGATCACAATTCGTGTCATATCCAATACGACATCTAATCATGCAATTTTCTAAAACACATTTAGTTGGGAACCATCAACCCAATTGACATGATTTAAGATGGTTTTGATCAATTACTGAGTGTCGCCTACCCAGACAGTTATAGCAGACACTATGCTAATATTTAAACGTACGCATTTAAATCATTTGGCATATAGTTTGTATATTACTTAATAATATACAATTAATAATAATCATGGGTTAATTTATTTAAACTCTAAAATTTAAGTCTAACAAAAAACAATTCCTAAACATTTTCTGATTTAAAACTGATTTTCAGAGTATTTTTGTAAATTCCATATTTTAGAATTTATAGTTTAGTCCCTCAAGAATTTAAATTTTCAATGTGAACCCCTTTAAATTCAGAAAATCCAATTTTAATTTTTAGAAAATATTTTCAGATTTTAGGGCCCTGTCTGTAATTTCTAGAATTTAAAAATCTGATTTTCAAAAACTTATTTAATTTATAGATTTGCCCCAAAGGACAAAATCTTCCTATTTGAAAAAGTTTTAATTTCAGATTCTGAAACTTTTAAACTTCAGAATCAGAATCTGAAACTTTTAAAACTTAAGTTTCTGATTCTGGATTTTTTTTGTTGCTAGAGCCTTGGAGCCGCGACCCTAACTGGGTGGCGCCGCGGCGCCCTAGAGGAAGTGAGTACAAAATAAGCTTTGGGATGAACAGCGCCGCAACACTCCATTGTGGAGCCGTGACACCTTGTCAAACCCTAGGTGGCACCGCGGTGCTTCATCGTGGAGCCGTGACGCCGCTTCAAAACCCTAAGTGGTGTCGCGGCGCCGCATCAAAGCCCTAGGTGGCGCCGCGGCGCTCCACCATGGAGCTGCGGCGCCTCCTTCTCAGAACCACAAAATCGGCATTTCTGAAACAACTAGTTCAGGGTCAGATATGCAGATTCATCATCATAACCCTTCACTATCAAACAACACGTTCATCGACCATCATCCAATCTCTTCTCGTTCTTCGTCTCAGTGCACCATGTTCGTAACGAATCGGTTACACACATTGAATTAGAAGAGTTAGATCGGAATGACTTCCTCGATTACATTATTGTTTAACAGTTCATGAGACAAGGATTATGCGTTCTTAAGATATTAGGTTTTCAAGCTTTAATAGACATAAAATTCAGATTTAAACAAATTCTAACCCATATTATCATTAATCAATACTACATAATCACACAAAATAGCCCAGACTCTAATACCATTGAGGTGTTTTGTCGGGTTCATGTACGCAGTGGAATTTTTAAATTTGTGTTTCAAACCCAACAAACGACGAACTATAGGATGATCATGCAGTAATGTAAATACATTTAAACATATAACATGTATAGTAACCATAATGCATCGATAAAATACTTACGATTTGATATATCTGGAGTCTTTTAATATAATATTTGAGGGTGCGCACGCAATTGATCCTCGACCGCAAGTTCCTAGAACTCGATGCAATCCTCTCTCAAATAGCTAGGAAATTCGGTAGAGGTTTGAGAGAATATTTTACTTCTAGGTCTCTAAGACTCAGAATAATATAAATTGAATTAGGTGTATTGAATAATGAAATGAAACCACTATTTGTAGCTGCATTTTAGGGTTAAAATGCAGCTTTTAGGGTTTCCTGTGGGCCAGTCCTAGAAAATGAGGCACAGTGGGTCTGTCAGACTGAACCACTAGCTTAGCGGCGGCGCAACTCAAAATAGGAAGCGCCGCAGCGCGACCCTGTGTCCTATGCACCGCGACCCTAGTCCAATTTTGTCTCGTCTCCAATTTTTAATTAAATCCAAAATTCAATCTCGACTTAATTAAATAATCATTATTCATTCAAATGTATCGATCATAAATCGAACATTTATTTTCTCTCATTACATCCTTATAATTGACATAGTGTTACATGCCTTCACATATCAACACTAATCATAATAAGGTCTACACGGAACTCTTAGACGGCGTCGGAAGACGAACTCAATATGTGAAGTACATTTACTCGAATCTGGTAAACTGAAACTCTATATGGAAAGATAAAATCATTTTATTCACGACACACTCGATCAAGCATAGGATCTGCCAAATGTCTATCCAAATGGCTTGATCATTATATTTCATCTATATTAGTTGACAACAAGATCATATCCTAGATATATCTATTGTGTTGGCCAACGACTTAGTCAACCTAATATCACTGAAAAACTGAGTGCTCTCTCAAATATATATTCGAGGAATGAATCCTAATCTTGGCTCAACTACCACCTTTATTCCATATCGTAATGTACCCAATACAAGTCGTATCTCAACATATAAGACATTTGAGCTTAGGACAGGATCAAAGTATATTAGTTTGTAGACAATGTATGTATCGACCTCAAGTCTAAGGGCTTCTATCTCCCACACGCTGATCATACTTTAAACATGTATAACAAACATTATATCAGCAGGGTATACCAATACATCCAAAGTTTGTGTCCATCACGAGTATGCATAACTCGTAGCAGGTGAGACATACTATATCCTCTAAGGATATGATGCAGACCACATGTCGACATATCATATATCATCTATATCCCATTCTCGATGATCATTAGTCGAGGATATTTTAAGATTTACGTTATAATATAATTATCTCACGCTATTAATAACAGCGTAACCTCTAGGGATGCATATTATAGAATATTATAAACAATCAACTAATAATTCAATAATTGCAAAAGCCAAAATATTAATCTCAATTAATAATAATACGAATGTGTATAAAGTACATTTGTCCTAATGTATATTGTCTCTAGGATATAAATACACTTTCAGTAAGACGGTGTCAAAAAGGCATTATAATGAAATATTTTTTGATAAATGAAGCCCAAGAGTTGTGGCCCAAGCCTCATAGCGCTGCAGCCTAAGTCTGAATTATTGTTCCGTGAACAGTAATGTATTGTATATATGTAGTATATATTATATTAGTCTTGTACCTTAAATAGGATTGTAATATTATCATAAGTGTATAGTTAGTCTCTATATAGAATAGGGATTTTGATGTAAAGTAGGAATGAAATTCTCCTATGGTAACTTGCATATATATGTCTTTCATCAATTAGAATAATCAAGGGATTAATTCTTTCATGGTATCAAGAGTGTAGGTTATTTTCCTTGCTTCCGCTACTCACTCCTTTCTCGGATTCCTCTTGAAATCCATGACAAAATCCCCCCACCCCCCACCCCCACCCCTCGGTTTTTAGCAAAACTCGAGCCTCTTCTCCTCTTCTTCCCCTAAAAATCTTATCCAAAGTTTGTTCTATTCACAATGACTGATAAGAACATTTTTCATCATGCCCTCAAAGTTTCCAACATTAAGAGCGTTCTCCCTATTGTTCTTGACCTAGAGAACGTCCAATATGGGACGTGGGCAAAATTATTCAAGATTCATGCCATGACACATCAAGTTTTTCACTACATCTTCCCTCCAACTCCTCCATAGGGAGGTGATACGGCGGCGTCTACGTCTACAACGGTTGTGCCCACCAAAGAAGCAGATCCAAACTTATATGTCATGCTTGACGTAAAGGTTCTCAAATGGATTTATGCCACTATATCCTTGGACCTTTTATAGACTATTATGGAACCCAAATCCACAGCTATGGTGGCATGGGATCGATTGCGTGATATCTTCCAAGATAACAGTCATTCTAGAATTGTTATCCTTGAGCAGGAATTTTCCCAAGTTGCTATGGAGAATTTTCCTAACGTTTATTCTTATTGTAAACGCCTCAAAGACTTGGCAAATCAGCTTCGCAACGTGGGTGCTCCTGTTACTAATAGTTGTCTCGTCATTCAGATGGTTGTCGGTCTGTCCGAAGCCTATATCGGGGTTGCTTTGGTTATTCGTCAAAGTAACCCTCTGCCGGAGTTCTATCAAGCCCGCTCCATGCTCACTTTTGAGGAAGCAGGTTTGGCTAAAAAGGCGTCTATCGGGGCTAGCCCCGTCGTTATGATGACTACTTCAAATTTTTACCCTTCCAATCTAGCCAACGTGACCTAAAATCACAAAAACGGTGGAGGTAAGAAGGGCCAAAATTAGAAAAATAATGGCAAGAATCGCGGCGGGAACAATGGAGGTAACCGGAATGGTGGCGGTGGCGTCACCATCATGCGATCGGCGAAGCAGTGCAGGCCCACAATGGGCCCCTGGATGGTGGTAGTGGGTCCCAACACAAGACAGCCGCGGCCACTTCTTCCCAGGCGCTTCGGATCGGGCTCGAGTTTGCATCAACTTATGGGCGAGCGTGATCGGAATACTCGGGCCTTATCCCCTCAGGCTCATCACACACAAAGACCCACACAAACCGACATTGAAGTTGTGATACACACTTGGATTGACTCAACCGGACCCTAATTGGTACATGGACACAGGCGCCACTACCTACATGACATCCGACCAAGGTACTCTCTCGTCTTATTCTAATTCGTGGTATAATTGTTGGTAATGGCAATTCTATTCCAATTAAGGGTATGGTAATAAAACTTTGTCTCTTACTCATCCACCACTTGTCTTGAAAAATACCCTTCATTCCCCAAAACTATTTAAAAATTTGGTGTCTGTCCGTAAATTCACCACAGATAATTAGGTTTCTATTGATTTTGATCCGTTTGGGTTTTCTGTGAAGGATTTCAAGACGGGGATTCCTCTCATGAGGTGTGACAGTAGGGGGGATCTTTATCCAATTACACCAAATCTCAGCATCTCGCGTCAAGTCATGTCATCCACTTTTGCAGCTTTTGCTCCTTCCTTGTTGCATGCTCGTCTAGGTCATTCGGGGTCATCTATTTTGTCTGTTTTAGATAAAATAAGTCTATTTCCTGTAAGGGTACGCGTAGTACTCCAAATTGTCAATCTTGTTCTTTAGAAAAAAATATTAAGTTTCCATTTGTAGCTTCGAATTCTCATACTTCAATGTCATTTGATAGTATTCATAGCGATTTATGAACATCTCTCGTTCTTAGTTCTATGGGTTATCAATATTATGTTTTATTCTTAGATGATTATTCTAAATTTTTATTGACATTTTCAATTGCGAAAAAATCCCAAGTTTTTCCATCTTCGTAAAATTTAGAGCATTCATAAGAACTCAATTCGAACGGGAAATAAAGAACACTCAATATGATAATGGTAAAGAGTATGACAATGGGGAATTTAGGAAGTTTTGTGCTTAATATGGGATAAATTTTCATTTGACGTGTCCTCATACGTCTTCACAAAATGGGAAAACTGAACGAAAAATTTGTATCATTAACAACATTATCCGCACCTTATTGGTTCATTCTTCCGTTCCTCCATTGTTTTGGCATCATGCGCTATAAATGGCTACAGATCTACTTACTATTCTTCCCTCTAAAGGTTTGACTTATTCTTCCCCTCTTCAAGTATTATACAATAAGACTACTTCATATTCTCATCTTAGGGTCTTCGGATGCTTATATTATCCACTAATTTCATCCACCACAATCAACAAACTTTAGGCACGTTCTACTCCTTGTGTGTTTTTGGGTTATCCGTCAAATAACCGTGGTTATAAATGCTTTGATTTGTCCTCTAAACGAATCATCATTAGTCGTCATGTTCTCTTCGATGAATCCCAATTCCCTTTCTCTAAGGTAGAAAAACTCATGTCTAGTTCGTATTATTTTTTGGATGATGATATCTCCCCCTATATTCTCTGTCATTTTCAGATCTGTCACAAAGTTCGTCTCCAGCGCCGCGACCCTTAGGGGAGGCGTCGCGGCGCCTATCAGGCAGTAACCAAGTTTCAGAACCACTGCCGTTTAGGGATGGCAATTGGGGTAGGGCAGTGCAGGGCAAACTCTTAACGCAGCAGGGCAGCGCAAGCTCTTAATGGGGCAGGGTAGGGCGGGCAAGACAAAATTAATTTTTTTAAAAATTAAAATGGAGCAGGGAAGGTGGTGGGTTTTGAAAAATAAGTTGGGTGAGTGATCTTCTACTTGCTACTGCTCAAGTTTTGAATTAACGGTTGCAGCTTTGACATAATGAACAAAAAGATTTCATTAAATATCGTATGAAAGTACAAAATGTAACTGAAATAATACTACTGGTAGAGAAATTACACTGCTAATTACAATGAATTTATACCAGAAACAACCTAATGTACATAATACATTTGAATTGTTGTATATTTATATCCCACGCTAATAATGGGGTGGGAATTTCACCTTTTTTTGAAAAATGAAATAATAGAACCAACAGAAATAAAGAAATCCCTAGTGCCTGTTAGACTGCTTTATTCAATGAATCATTTACTGCCTGTCTTCCCAGTCACAAAGGAAGACTTGGCAATGAAATCAGTGAGTATGAGAGCATTAACTAGTCATCGGGAAGAGATTTTCTTTACAATTCATCGTCGTATTTCCTATAATAGTATTTTTGAAAAATAAGTTATAGCCCAGTTGAAATTAATTGAAAAATGAAAAACAATATAAACAGGGCAGGGAGGGGCAGGGCTTAACGGGGCAGGGAGGGGCAGGGCTTAATGGGGCAGGGCGGGTTAACACCTTAGCATGTCAAGGTTTGTTCCGCCCTAACCTACCTAATTGTCATCCCTACCGTCGTTAGAGTCGCGACCCTTAGGGGAGGCGTCGCGGCTCCAATCTTCCAGTAACCAAAATATTTTTTTATCTTCGTCAGCGTCGCGGCCCTAAAATTCCAGAGAGTATTGTTCATCAGGCACCGCGGCCCTATATCTCAGCGCCGCGGCGCCTTCGACGGAAATTTCCAATATTCTCAAAATTCCCAAAATTCACTCAATCCAGCCCAGAGTCATGGTCCAGTCACTCACAGTCAATGGGTATTTTTAAACCAAAAAGACATTTTAATTTGAATTCTAATGTTCTTAAATCACTCTTACCCCGTAATCTTGTGTCTACATTAAATGACCCTAATTGAAAAATTGTCATGACCGATGAATATAATGTTCTTATTGATAATAAGATGTGGGAGTTGGTACCCCGTCCATCTGGTGTTAATATTATTCGGTCTATGTGGATTTTTGCTCACATGGAAAATTCTGATGGTTCATTTGCAAGGCATAAAGCTCATCTTGTAGGTGATGGTAAGACTCAGCAGGTTGGTGTGGATTGTGGTGAAACATTTAGCCCAGTGGTCAAGTCGGCTACCATTCGCATTGTACTCAGTTTGGCTCTTTCAAAATCATGTCTCATTAATCAGCTAGATGTGAAGAATGATTCCTACATGGTGATCTCAAGGAAACCGTGTATATGCATCAGCCCTTGGGTTTTAGGGATATAGATATCCTCATCATGTTTGTTTGTTGAAGAAGTCCTTGTATGAGCTTAAGCAGTCTCCACGAGCTTGATATAAGAGGTTTGCTGATTATGTTTTGATTATGAGTTTTTCTCACAGCAGGTCTGATAATTCATTATTCATATATCGTTGTGGTTCTTCGATGTCTTATATATTTTTATATGTGGATGATATTATCTTGACTGCCACTTCTGATGTTTTGCGAAAATCTATCATGACAATGCTCAGTTCTGAGTTTGCTATGAAGGACTTGGGTCTATTGAGTTATTTATTATGAGTTGTTGTTACTCGTCATGCAGGTGGATTGTTCTTATCACAGAGGAAGTATGCAGCATAGATCATTGAGAGGGCTGGGATGTCATTATGTAAGTCCACTTCTACTCCAGTTGATACTAAACTCATGTTGGGTGTTGTAGCTGGCTCTTCCTATGAGGATCCGACCCGCTATCGTAGTCTTGCAGGAGCCCTTCAGTATCTTATGTTCACGCGACCTGATATTACATATGTCGTACAGTATGTGTGTCATGATCCCAGAGTTGAACATATAAATGTGCTCAAACACATTCTTAGGTACATTCAGGGAACACTTGAGTATGGCTTGCATTTGTATCCTTCGTCGACGTATACACTTATCTCCTATACAGATGCTGATTGGGGTGGTTGTCCTGACACCAGAAGGTCTACGTCTAGTTATTGCATGTTTTTAGGTAATGACTTGGTCTCATGGTCTGCCAAGCGTCAAGCCACGCTTTCACGTTCAAGTGCAGAGGCCGAGTATCGAGGGGTAGCCAATGTGGTTTCCGAGTCAGGTTGGTTACGAAATCTACTTTTAGAGCTTCATTGTCCTATTAAGAAAGCTACCTTAGTGTATTGCGACAATATAAGTGTCATCTACCTTTCTGGTAATCCAGTTCAGCACCAGCGTACTAAACACATAGAGATGGATATTCACTTTGTTCGAGAGAAGGTAACTAAAGGACAAGTATGCGTCTGTCATGTCCCTTCCAGATATCAAATTGCAGACATCTTTGGGTCTTCCCTCAGTCCTTTTTGAAGATTTTAAAGGCAGTTTCAGCGTACGAAGACCGTCCGCTATGACTGCGGGGGTGTGTTAAATGAAGCCCAAGACCGCGGCCCAAGTCCGAATTTGTCACGACCCGAACCCGGGCCCGTGACTGGTGCCTTACCCCGGGCACCCTAGTGATACAACATCAGAGTAATCAGCGGAATATAAAACAATAACATGAAATAACATGAAGTATGAAATAATAATCTGAGAAAATTTGCCTTTCGGCATAATATATAAAACTTAAATCCGAACAGTTACATCCCATTTCAACCTTGCCGAACAAGCGGTACTCTGGACCTCTAAGAGTGACATGACATGATGGCGGGATGGGGCCCCGCCATACCACGAATGTAAGCACCTACAACGACAGGGACTATACTCTTGCTAAGCCTCCGAGAAACGGAGCTTCCCACGCTGAATCGTGACCACGAGCTAGGATCAACGGCGGTGTACCTCAACTGCGGCATGAACGCAGCCGAAGGAGGTCGATAACAGTACCAAGTATGCGAAAATCGTAAATGAAATCATAGTAGTCTATATAAAGCAGAGACATGTATGATAACCAAACTACGATTCACTGATAAATAGCGATCATGTCAAGTCGGGACTCACGCCTCAAAGTCATCACTCAAATATAACAACGGGTCTCACGCCACAACATCAATCATGCGTGGAATACCTTCCATCCGCTGCAGTCTATGATATAAAAGCACCAAGGAATACACATGAACACCAGGTCCCACCTGTGTCATCATAAAACCGTACGGGGTAAGTACGAAGGCATAGCCGACTACTAAAACCCACAGTACAAACAAGGTCATAAACTGTATCATGAGATCTGTCTAGACCGTCACATGATCAAAGCTGGCCACTCGCCCGCAGTATCTAATGTGCGCGTCTAGCCCTGGAACTTCCTCGACTCGCGCATAGGCCACTCGATGGCCCGCATGAGATATTCCCGCATCGAGGGTAGCTACTCCCGGCATCCGCTCGACTCGCGATCGCGTAGCGCCACATAGACCGCATGACCATAAAGGCCGCACACTAACCTGGAACTCTCGTAGCTCCGCATAGGTCCCTTGGACCCGCATGAGGTATTCTCGAATCATGGTCCCAGACCGCCTGAGATATACCCCGCATCGGAGGGCAGCTTAACCTCCGGGAACATGTCAAGGTGAGTGGTACAATACCAACATAACGGCTGATCGTTAAACAACTTAAGCGCAATCGAGGGAAACTCCTTTACACAATCATCACAAGATACTAACACACGTAGCATCCTAGCATGTTTCCTTATCAAATCAACAAGAAAGTATTACAAGGCTATCACAAACCAACACAATCAAATTATTCACACAAGGTACTTTCTACTATATGATTAACAAGATCGGGTTTTTATCCCCAAAGTATTTCATACATTAACTCTTTTAAAAGATATGTTACTTTCACAAAAGTCACACAATACCCGTAGTATATAAAAATAGAGTGATTATCTTTTGAAGTAAATCAAAACACTTCTCTTTGTAAAATCAAGTAACAACATTCTTTTCCAAACGTTCAAGTTTGCCTAATTTCAATTACTCAAGTTTCTCATTTTCGAAAGGTTTCGTAGTTCATAGCTTTAATCCTTTAAAACAATTTGAGAAACATATACCTTATGTGTGAGTAGGTTATTCTTGTTCATAACAATCTTATTACAAAGACCATGATCTAGGAAATGTAATATCATTTTGTCTCATCTTAGCTTCTATGCAGATGGAAGTTTCTCTGGTTTTAATAATACTTTATTAGTCAAAACATTTCCTTTATTAGCGCTTTGTGGTTTGTTCGATACTTATTCGATTTCAAATCAAGTAAAACATTATTCCTTTTAAAAACCAAGTACTCATTACTCACGAATGAGGTTTCACACTTTTTAACAAAATTCAATTAAGTCAAGTCTCTTATCTTTTAAGATCAAGTCTCTTAACTTCTTAAATCAATAAATCATTCTTTTTATCACTCTTAAGCCGTTATACCTAACTTTCCATAAAGCTAGTATAACTCTTAAGCTTTTAAAACCAAGTGTTACTCTTCTTTCAAAAAGGTTTCTTAATACTTTTGAAATACTTCAGATTATTCAGGCTTAAGTCAAAAGACATTGCCGTAATTATTATTCAGGCTTAAGTCCGAAGACATTGCCGTAATTATTATTCAGTTAACACACGTACGTCTACCGTACTATATATATATTCTTTAAAATATCATGCTCAAGAGGATAGGAAGAATCACATACCTCGCGACGATTATCGACTATAAGCAAAACGCTCCACGGCTATAACCCGGCTAGCCTTGTTCACCTTTCTAGTAGCACATGCTACTTGCAGAACATTCAACCTATAAAGGTTATACAAGTCTATCAAAGTCTAGACTACTCGGTAGAATAATTCTAGATACAAGATTCTACGGAAAATTGGGCAGTACTTCCTGCACAAACTTCACAATACTCATCAGAATACCCTATGTAAGTACGCTTTACTTCCTTCTTATATACTTTTCCTTGTATATACTTATACTTATTCTTATACTTCAATAGTATGCACACTTAATTACAAAAGGGAGACAAGATATTTACCTCGATAAGCCCATAATTATCCAAGTATAAATGTCGGTCCTGAGCAACGCTTAGCTCCTACTCCGAGTGCTCCAACCCGCTCCAAACAACCCTTAGAAGTTCTACGCAACTTCTTCTTAAATACTTCAACCAACTGTGAAGATTTTCCCTAGGGTTTCGGTTTGAGACAAAAGGACATACTGTAGTATTTAGGCTCTACGTATAGAAGTATCTTTGGAATACTACAAGGTATACGGCTAAGGTATTTTGGGTATAGTAACAATACTTGGAGAGTATTTCTACCAAGAGGGGGGGTATTTATACGAGACAACACCACAAAGGGGGGGGTGTGTACCCCTCGGCCAACCCCACTAGGAGGGGGGGGTTACTCTCGGCCAAGGGGGAGGGGCTCTCGGCCAAAGGGCCTTCTCAAAGGGGGAGGGGGGGTGTTTGGACGAAACACTACAAGGAGAGGGGGGAGGATTTTAGACTTAGGAAAGTTTTTTGGATGAAGAAGTCTTCAAAGGGGGAGGGGTATTTATAGGGAAATCAAGGGCCATGATCTAGCCAAGTGGAGGGCCAAGATGTGCCCAAGTGCCCCCTAGTCCCTACTCCTTAAAACCCTCACAAATATCTACCAAAATATCTTACCCACTTGACTTGCAAATCGTGCAAGTTGCGCTAAAGACGTCCATACGAGGGTGACACATGTCACCCTCCTGTTGGTCCAAAATGTTTCGTCTCTCGAAAAAATCCGCAAAAATTAAAAATGACATAGCCGGAATTTTCCCTTCGCAAGTTATGTAAAATGTTTCGTCGAAAAACGACTCTAACCGGGTGTTGTGCACAAAATAAAATCGGCCAAGCCTACTTTAAGCTTCAAACTTTTCTACGTACGTCCTTACGTACATACTCTGGAAATACGGGGTATAACATTCTCCCCTCCTTAGAAACATTCGTCCCGAATGTTCCTTCTAAGTCTCAAAACAAACGCGCGCCAGTATAGTCTTCACTACTATACTTACGAGAACAATCTTGCCACACCTGGCCACAGAAACACCTGCGCAAATACTTACATCCAAGTCCACGAGGAAACACCTCTAACATCACAAAAGCCCTTACCCGAGGTCTAAAATATACTTCTTTTGCACCTTCTCCTTACAAAAGAAATGATCACATCTATGCCCGCCATACATGCCCGCTTCTTCCCTTACGTGTCGTACCTTTCTTGTACACTCAAACTCTTTCTCATAACTTACCACATTTCTGTTACTGCTTCAGTTTCCAAAACTCGTCACACCCTATCCGGGGTGGTACCTTCAAGAAGACCGACCGTCAACTTGAACTCTAAGCGTCGTCGCCGCTTATCCGCACGATTTCTCTGAGCTGCCAACAACCTCTTCTAGACAAGCTTCACCCTATCCACAGTCTGCTGGAACAAGCCTGAACCAACTATCTGAACCTTGCCAACATCGAACCAATCGACCGGCAACTTACACTCCCGCCCCTACAAGGCTTCATAAGGCGACATCCGAACACTGAAATGGTAGCTTAAACACTCCCTCCACAGGAGACAACAATCCTCACGGCTACCCCTGAAATCAAAACACTGGCCCGAGGACGAATACGATACGGAGACTCACCTGAGTTCCTAACCCTGCCTGGTAAAACTTCCAGAAAACGAAAATAGCTGTAACCTGGGCTCCACTGCCTGACATAAGGTGAAAGCAGGCACCTCGTGCAACCTTCCTGAAATAATCATCCCGCAACTTACTACCGAGTACACGGTCTTTACTAGAAGACAAGACGGGCTGACCTCCTCGGCCCGACTACTGGTCGAATGCATCCACGACTCGTACGCTGGTTAACCAAACATGGGCCTAACACCCTCATGACCCTATCACAAGGCGGGACCACCACAAACTGACCCCACCACCATACAGGCCGC
The DNA here is from genome assembly GCA_029844215.1 of Przewalskia tangutica. Taxonomy (NCBI): domain Eukaryota; kingdom Viridiplantae; phylum Streptophyta; class Magnoliopsida; order Solanales; family Solanaceae; genus Przewalskia; species Przewalskia tangutica. The sequence goes on from CM056727.1 coordinate 118,843,241, forward strand.
GGGTTGACCCGCAACGTGGCCTCAACCCGACCCGGCAACGCGCAAAACACTAGCTCCCCGATCCGGAAAACTCTCACTAATCACGTTATGAAAACCTAGCGGTCTTCTTAGCTCAACTACCCTCTTTCATTTCACACTACTCAGGGACTTATTATACAAACATAGCTCACGTGCACTATGCACTCCGATAAGGATAAAACATAACAATACATCTTTACCCGAGATGGCCTTACCTCTAAGGTCTCTACGTATAAAGCTCTAAGGCTCACACTTTTTCTTATCCCCCAATCTTACCCCTTTTACTAACCATGGTTTCTAATCACAACTAACACACTGCTATCAGAACATAGCACTTATGATATACTCGTCTTATCACACATACTGATCTCTAGAGGGTTAAGGATATACCTTTTTCTACTGCTTCACTCCCCTTAGTCGTTCTAATAAAACCTGCCCCGTAGGGCGCATAGCTATGGAAGATGACGAACTACCCACCGATCCTGAAGGCTGAGTCCTCCTACTAGGATATCCTTCGACACCTGGCCCTGACGGCCGTAGGTACAACAAGCATCAACAAACGATGACATTCCCCGGGATGACGCCTGTCATACTGTGAACACTGAGGAAAAACTGAATCCGGCTGGCTGGAACCTACGTGTAGCTGTGAACCTAAGCTCGGAGCTCGACCAACTCCGCATACCCGAACGCCCCGAACCCCGCGGAGGACCACTGCTTGGTGGATGTGCATATCTAATCTGGGTGAGGTGATTCGCCTCGAAAGTTACCAAAGGACCTTCATTGCGGCCCTCTTCGCCCTTGGTTAACCCGTCGATCTCTACGCTTGGCTCGCCGCGCATAAGCCCGCATACGTGCCATGCTCAAGCCCAACTGAAGAATTACTCTTGCACAACCCTCTCTTAGATAGTCATCAAGACTCGCAGTACATCGGTATACTCTCTGGTAGTCAAATCCATAATTAGTAACAGGGTCGCCTCCTTGAAATCTATATTCTCTGTTCTCGTGGGCGAAGGTTCAAATGTCATGGCGGCGGAGGAATCGCCGCCGTGCTAAACTCTGTGGGGCTAGTGACGTCGCAGAACTCCCGAATGAAGCACTACCCTAGGTAATGATTGGGCGTGCCTCGTAACCTCTCAGACACTACTCGCATCTCCCTCGGCTGCCTTGCCCTCCTGGGCCCGGGTTTGCCCTACACGGAGGCATAACGGTAAGGGAAAGAAATACGTTAGAGGGTCCAACTTTACAACACAACTCTAAGGCACGATCTCAGAGTGAGAAGAATGGAAACCAATCCTAAATATCCTATAGCCTCCTGATTATTGGTGTGGTGCACAACACACCGATAATCAAGACTCTACTGGATACGGTCTGTAGACACTTTCCGAGGATTAACTGCTCTGATACCACTTTTGTCACGACCCGAACCCGGGCCCGTGACTGGTGCCTTACCCCGGACACCCTAGTGATACAACATCAGAGTAATCAACGGAATATAAAACAATAACATGAAATAACATGAAGTATGAAATAATAATCTGAGAAAATTTGCCTTTCGGCATAATATATAAAACTTAAATCCGAACAGTTACATCCCATTTCAACCTTGCCCACAACAAGATTACATGCACTTCAAGAGTGACATGACAACAATGGCGATGTGGCCCCGCCATACCTCGAGTGTAAGCACCTACAACGGTGGACTATACCATCGCTAAGCCTCCGAGAAACGGAGCTTCCCAAACGCCGAATCGTGACTCGAGAGCTAGGATCAACGATCGGTGTACCTCAACTCGCAGATGAACGCAGCCGCGAGGTCGAGGTCATAATAGGTACCAAGTATGCGAAATCAAAATATCAGAAATGAAATCATAGTAGTCTATATAAAGCGAGACATGTATGATAACCAAACTACGCTTCACAATAAATAAGCCATATGTCAAGTCGTGGACTCACGCCTCAAAGTCATCACTCAAATATAAAAATAGGTATCACGCCCACAACATCAATCACGCCCGTGGAATACCTTCCTCACCGGCGATCATGATATAAAAGCACCAAGGAATACACATGAACACGCGTCCCACTGTGTCATCATAAAACCGCACGGTAAGTACGAAGGCATAGCCGACTACTAAAACCGACAAGACAAACAAGGTCATAAATCAGATTACGAGATCTGTCTGCATCGCCACATGATCAAAGCCGCCACTCGCTCGCAGATCTAATGTGCGCGCTTCAGCCCTCGAACTTCCCGCAGCCCGCATAGGCCACTCTAATGGCCCGCATGAGGTATTCTCGCATCGAGGGTAGCTACTCCCGCATCCGCTCGACTCGCATCCGCATGGCCACATAGACCGCATGACCATAAAGGCCGCACACTAACCTCGAACTCGTAGCTCGCATAGGTCCTGGACCCGCATGAGGTATTCTCGAATCACGGTCCTGCATCACCGAGATATACCCGTGACGGAGGCGCCTTAACCTCCGAACATGTCGCGAGTGGTACAATACCAACATAACGGCTGATCGTTAAACAACTTAAGCGCAATCGAGGGAAACCCCTTTACACAATCATCACAAGATACTAACACACGTAAAGATCCTATCATGTTTCCTTATCAAATCAACAAGAAAGTATTACAAGGCTATCACAAACCAACACAATCAAATTATTCACACAAGGTACTTTCTACTATATGATTAACAAGATCGGGTTTTTATCCCCAAAGTACTTCATACATTAACTCTTTTTAAAAGATATGTTACTTTCACAAAAGTCACACAATACCCGTAGTATATAAAAATAGAGTGATTATCTTTTGAAGTAAATCAAAACACTTCTCTTTGTAAAATCAAGTAACAACATTCTTTTCCAAACGTTCAAGTTTGCCTAATTTCAATTACTCAAGTTTCTCATTTTCGAAAGGTTTCGTAGTTCATAGCTTTAATCCTTTAAAACAATTTGAGAAACATATACCTTATGTGTGAGTAGGTTATTCTTTTTCATAACAATCTTATTAAAGCAGACATGATCTAGGAAATGTAATATAATTTTGTCTCATCTTAGCTTCTATGCAGATGGAAGTTTCTACCGTTTTAATAATACTTTATTAGTCAAAACATTTCTTTATTAGCGCTTGTGGTTTGTTCGATACTTATTCGATTTCAAATCAAGAAACATTATTCCTTTAAAAACCAAGTACTCATTACTCACGAATGAGGTTTCACACTTTTTAACAAAATTCAATTAAGTCAAGTCTCTTATCTTTTAAGATCAAGTCTCTTAACTTCTTAAATCAATAAATCATTCTTTTTATCACTCTTAAGCCGTTATACCTAACTTTCCATAAAGCTAGTATAACTCTTAAGCTTTTAAAACCAAGTGTTACTCTTCTTTCAAAAAGGTTTCTTAATACTTTTGAAATACTTCAGATTATTCAGGCTTAAGTCAAAAGACATTGCCGTAATTATTATTCAGGCTTAAGTCCGAAGACATTGCCGTAATTATTATTCAGTTAACACACGTACGTCTACCGTACTATATATATATTCTTTAAAATATCATGCTCAAGAGGATAGGAAGAATCACATACCTCGCGACGATTATCGACTATAAGCAAAACGCCCACGCTTATAACCCTACTAGCCTTGTTCACCTTTCTAAGAGTACATGCTACTTGCGTAACATTCAACCTATAAAGGTTATACAAGTCTATCAAAGTCTAGACTACTCGTAGAGAATAATTCTAGATACAAGATTCTACGGAAAATCAAGATTTCCCTACCCACAAACTTCACAATACCATCAGAATACACCATGTAAGTACGCTTTACTTCCTTCTTATATACTTTTCCTTGTTTATACTTATACTTATTCTTATACTTCAATAGTATGCACACTTAATTACAAAAGGGAGACAAGATATTTACCTCGATAAGCCCATAATTATCCAAGTATAAATGTCGGTCCTGAGCAACGCTAGCTCCTACTCCGAGTGCTCCAACCCGCTCCAAACAACCCTTAGAAGTTCTACGCAACTTCTTCTTAAATACTTCAACCAACTGAAGATTTTCCTGTGGTTTCGGTTTGAGACAAAAAGACATACTGTAGTATTTCCTGCTCTACGATAGAAGTATCTTTGGAATACTACAAGGTATACTAAGGTATTTTGGGTATAGTAACAATACTGGAGAGTATTTCTACCAAGAGTGGGTATTTATACGAGACAACACCACAGCGGGTGCAGACTTTCTACCAACCCCACTCAGGAGGGGTTACTCTCGCCAAGGGAGTGGCTCTCGCCAAAGGGCCTTCTCAAAGGGAGTGGGTGTTTGACGAAACACTACAAGGAGAGTGGGAGGATTTTAGACTTAGCAAAGTTTTTGGATGAAGAAGTCTTCAAAGGGGGAGGGGTATTTATAGGGAAATCAAGGGCCATGATCTAGCCAAGTGGAGGGCCAAGATGTTCCCAAGTGCCCCCTAGTCCCTACTCCTTAAAACCCTCACAAATATCTACCAAAATATCTTACCCACTTGACTTGCAAATCGTGCGTCGTCACTTAAAGACGTCCAACATGAGGGTGACACATGTCACCCTCTCGTTGGTCCAAAATGTTTCGTCTCTCGGAAAAATCCGCAAAAATTAAAAATGACATAGCCGGAATTTTCCCTTCGCAAGTTATGTAAAACGTTTCGTCGAAAAACGACTCTAACCGGGTGTTGTGCACAAAATAAAATCGGCCAAGCCTACTTTAAGCTTCAAACTTTTCTACGTACGTCCTTACGTACATACTCTGGAAATACGGGGTATAACAGAATTATTGTTCCGTGAACAGTAATGTATTGTATATATTTGGTATTTATTATATTAGTCTTGTACCTTAATTAAGATTGTAATATTACCATAAATGTATAGTTAATTTCTATATAAAATAGAAATTTAAATGTAAAGTAAGAATACGATTCTCCTATTGTAACTTATATATATATGTCTTTCATCAATAAGAATAATCAACGTATTAATTCTTTCATTTTTAATTCAAGAACTTGACATTTAGACAAGGAAAACTATCACAACTAAGGATAAACAAACCAAGTATGGGAGATTTGATGTTGAAATAAATAAAAGATAGTAGTAGAGGTAAAAATGACTCTTGAAGTCGTTTGGTGTAGTGTGGGGAGAAACAGGCACAACAATGGGAGTGTCCAAACACCCATTCCGACCTTTCCCTTCAAAAACAAGCACAACAATGCTAATGTTTGCATACAGTAACTGGGAATCCCACCAGTAGTGGCCGTTAGTGAAAGTGGTGGGACCCTCCTTGGAGTTCCCTTCCCCTTCTTCTGCTCTTCTACTCAATTAATTACCAATTACGCCCTCCGGTTCCTTTTTTGTGATTTTTAATTTACTTTAAAATAATTGGTTGCTTGATAAATTAAGAAGGTATTAATCAATTTTCTTAAATTACTTTTATTTAATAAATATTGAACAATTTTTTAAAAGTCTTTCAAAATATTTGAGGAGAAGTAAAGTATCTTTTTAGTAGAATAATATTTAATAATTTTCTTAATGGATGTGTCAAACTCCTAAAAATAACTTTAAAGGGGATCAGAGAAAGTATAAATTATTATTAACTATGTTTAACGAAGAAACTTGTATGCGCTTGGTTTAATTGTAAATAGTATCACTTGACTCATACTTCGTTATATGTGAAGTTTTTCACACTATTTATTAAATCTCAATAAAATGTAGGCATATTTAAAATAAAATTGTCACACCCTAAATCGGAGGATGTGTCTAGCACTCGGTATCTTACTTGCCCGAGCGTACCCATCTATAATCATTGACATCGAACTCATACTTGGCCGACAAGGCCAAATCGTATCATAATATATATAGCCGCCATACAATCTAGGAAACAACCTACAAGGCCATACTGTACATACTGGACATAGATATATGTCTACAAGTCTCTATAAAAGGACAATTGTACTGTGGTCGGGACAGGCCTCAGCCTACCCCATCATCTCTGTAATCGTAACAATACTCTAAATCTGGCAACTCTGAATGACATGGAGCTTACCACAAGTTGAACTCGGCAACGCCTACTGAGGAGGCATATCTATCTGTCCCTCAAGACCTGCACGCATGAAATGCAGCACCTCCGACATAAGGGACGTCAATACGAATATAATGTACTGGTATATAAGGTATGAATATTAACATGAACGACATAAATTGTAAACAGGGCATAAGAAGCAACCTGATACCTGCATGCCAGGGCGAATAATGAAACTCTGAAACAGTTATGAGACTCTTATACATACATACATATACTTATCATTATACATCGACCATCGATATTAGTCTTGTGGTGTTTATATGAATATTCGTCGCCCAAACGATATTTGTTCGGTGGTGTTTACACAAATATAATCATCGCCTAATTGATATTTGTCCGGTGGTGTTCATATCATATATACTTTAATATTAATAGCACTCTTGGCTCTTTTAGTTCATAAGACTCTTTCTTTTACTTTTAGTTCAAAATTTAGTCGACTGAATGAATAACACTTTTGAGACTTTTCATTTGGGAGGAACAAGATGTACAATTGTTACACCCCGTAATTTCAGGGCATGTTTATAAGAACGTACGTAAGAACTAAAAAATGTTAAGATTTGAGACTAGTAAAAATTTATCGGAATTATGGAATTATCGGAAAACGAAATATTGCGACGAATGGGAGGGTGACACGTGTCACCCCTTGTTCGTCTTGGACGAATTGGATATGGGCTAAATGGTCATTTGACCATAATTTAAGATGACCAAGTCTTGCTAAGTCTTAGAGCTTGATATTGTTGACTTGGTCAAGAGCCACTTGGCTAGATCTTTTAAATGAATTGGATCCAAGCCATACATATGTATTAATCTTGACCCTCCATAGTATTATATATGTATACTAGTAGCAAGACAAGGCACTTAACAATTAGAAAAATTTCAAGAAAACTTTGAAGACCTCACATTGTGCTCTCGGGTTCTTAGGGTTCCAAGAGGGAAACAAATTTGTTTGTTGTCCAATAATCTCCACACTTTAAACCAAGGTTACTAAGGGTATTGTAAGGGTATCTCAATAGAAATACCTCGGAAAAATGGCATTTTCGTATTAGTCGCAGGGTGAAAACCTAAGTCACTTTCATAGGTTTGGATTGGAAGCTAAAGGAAAGTTGTTTGTGATCTTCTAAGGGCTTCAAGTGGCGGATTGGAGTGTCAAGGAGAGGCTCTAAGTTTCTAGGGAGCGACTTCGGATCTTGAAGTGGATTAAGGCTCGTTAAGGTAACAATTTTGTTCTCTTAAGTGTTATAAGATTACATATTATTGTAGCCTTACATTTTTAACTAGCATGAAATATATGTATTGAATATTGATAAGTGATATGGATTGTAGAAGCCTAAATCCGAAATGACATTGTGAGCCATTTGAAATTGAAATACAATTTGGTCGTTAATTAGAATCGTCGCATGATATCTACTTGAAGATAGTAGTTGTTATAATCGATTGAGGCTTTATAACATGTTATGCTAAACAACTTGGATTGAAAAGGAATTGGAAAAGACTTTGTTACACCCCGTAAATTCAAGAAGATAAGTTGACAAACATGTGTTGGACGAATTTTGAGTCTACCTTGGAGTGTTGCACCCCAGTTGTTAAGAATTGATAGGTGTTTAAAAATCCTAGAGTGTAGTCCGTTAAATATAGTTCCCAACGCAACAAACCGCTCGTCGATAGGACATCGGGGTCGAAAGTTATGGAAGTTACAAGTTCGGTGCGCAGTCAGGCAAAACAGTGGTTTCGGTTCAGGGGTCACAGTACGCAAGGCGGGCGAGGCATGGCGCCTGTATCTTGGGGTTCGTTGAGGTTAGCCGCGCGCACGGAGTGGCGCGCACGCGAACGCAGTAATTATTCTCTGAGTGGAGCGCGCGGCTGGCCGCGGCGCCAAAGCGGGATTTTTCTGTGGTAAAGGGCAAAAAACAGGGGATATTTTGATAAAAGCCTATGGGAGGGTGACAAGTGTCCCTCCCAACCTTTTGACCAGAAAAGGGTCCTATTTTAGGGCCAAGTCTTGGAAGACTTGGCCATTTCATTTTGAAAACCCTCCTAAGAACTCCTCTCCCTTTCTCTCTAGTTTGTGAAGAAAACCTAGCCTAAGGGGAAAATTGTTGGAGCGGCGACAAGAAGGCAAAGTGTTGGTAAACTTGTGGGAAGCGTGGGTGGACGAGTTTGACGGGAAAGAAGTTGAAGAAAGAGGGCTTTTGTGGGCTATTCCATAAGGTAAAAGTTTCTCCCTTCTCTTGGATATGAGTTATAATACTAGTTATAGTAGTTTAGAAATGAGCCTGAGGCTGTTATATTTAAGTTTGAATAGATTTGGATCTTGTTGTCTTGTTGAAAACCGAAAATGGGCATGCTAGCCTTAAGATTGTAACTTCAATTCGGTTACTATTTTAGTCGTCACATGTTGTTAAGAGGGAAATTATAGTTGTTGAAGATGTCTAGGGCTAGATATCATGTTAGACCTAAGAACTTGGATTGGAAAAGAATTGGAAATGATTTAGGACTAGTTATATTGTTGGCCAAGAATGGCATGGAAATTATTGGTTTATTTTGTATTATTGTGGGGCGGAATTTTACACGTATTGTTAGGCGTGTAATCCCCTTGTATTTGTTGAATTGATTGAGCCTTAAATGTGGCGTTTGGTTATTGAATTCGGCCTTGAAAAAGGTGGCAAAGTATGCAGAAACAAAGGAAGTGTTGTCCGATTTTCCGTAGAATTTAGGGACTTTGCACTTAGTTTATTCTACGTTCGAAGCTAGAGGTTAATAGACGTTTTGTGGCCATTATAGGATTGAAGTACTACGAGTAGCATATTCTACTTGAAGGGTATAGTACTGTGAAGCAGTTTGCTACTTGTCGATAATCGTCGCGAGGTATGTGATTCTTCCTATCCTCTTGAGCATGACTATTTGTGAAATATATAGTGCGGTAGACGCACGTGTGTTAAAGGAATTTGATTTCCCTTTCGTGCCTTGACTTGATATGAAGTGTAAAGGTCTTGATTGTGTGAAAAAGTAGTAAACTCCTATTCGTTAGTAATGGGTACTCGGTTGTTAAAGAATAAGTCCTCTTGGTCTCATAAATGTTTATAGTTGTGATTGGTTGGTTTAAAACATGAAGTGTTATAATGACTTTATGAGAAGTTAGTTATAACGACTTTATGTAGGTAAAAGAATGGTTTGTTGTTTTCAAAAGATAAAAGACTTGACATATAATTGACCTAAGTGGTGTTGAAAAGTGTGAAACCTCATTCGTGAGTAATGAGTACGTGGTCTTTAAAAGAATAAAGTTTTATTTGATTTCCTGACATTCTAAAGTAAGGAGACTTAAAGGCTTTTTGAAAGGTCATGTAACTTGATTTTGGGAAAAGAGAAGTAACTTGAGTTTAAAAGTATAAGTAACTTGTTTTCAAATATTGAACTCTTCTTGATGGAAAAATATAAGTGGCTTGGTTTTAAAAGGTAGGAGTACCTTGGTCTTAAAGGGGTTAGTTACTTGGGTTTTAAGGGTATACTTGACGTTGTGTTTAAAGGGTTTAAAGTACTTGATTTAAACATGAACGTGTTTGGTACTACGGATATTATTATCGAGTTGTTTTTACGAAAGAAAAGAAGGAGATCTTCTTTTTGAAAGAATTAAAGTATGTAATACTTTGGGGGTTAAAAACCCGGACTTTGACATAAAATGAAAGTACCTTGAGTTGTGTATAACTTTCCTATGCTTGGTGAGATAGCCTTTGTTGTGCAAGTGTTTGGTTTTGTGCTACCGAGTATCTCGATGGAGGGCCGACTATCTGTTATTGTTTGGACATACTGACACGCCGCCCACTGCATGCTTCCACAATGAGTATTATCTTGTTATTGTTTGGACATACCGACACGCCAGCGCCCACGTATGCTTCCACAATGAGTATTATCTTTTATTGTTTGGACATACCGACACGCCAGCGCCCACGTATGCTTCCACAGAGTATTATCTTGTTATCTCCTTTGGGCATACCGACACGCTGACGGTCCACGTATGGGCCCACCAGGGCGGTTCGAGGCCATGCTTATACCGAGGTGAGATGCCGGCACGCGCCATCAGGCGAGTTAAATTCCCGTTGTACTTGAGTGATGATTTTACGCATGAGTCCTCGACTTGACATGATCGCTATATATATATGGAATCGTAGTTTGGTTATCATACATGTCTCCGCTTTATATAGACTATTATGATTTCATTTACGATTTTTCGCCACATACTTGGTACTGTTATCGACCTCCTTCGGGGTTGCGTTCATGCCGCAGTCGAGGTACATAACTTGCCGATCCGCACTCTTAGGATCGCTGCTCGCTTCTGAAAGCTCCATATCTCGGAAGCTTGTCATGTGTGGTAGTTCCTCAAGTAGTAGACTTTTGTACATTCTGTGGCGGGGCCCCGCCCGTCGTTATGGTTTTAAAATTCTTAGGTGCAGAAGACTGTGTGGCGGGTTTGTAAGAGATGTAACTGTTCAAGTTTTCATTTATGTACAAAAAGGTAACCGTTTGGGTTAGCCTGTTTTCTTATTTCACTGTTTTTCTTTCATGAGTTTTATTTCCGCTGATTTTTCTCTGATGTTGTATCACTAGGGTGCCCGGGGTAAGGCACCAGTCACGGGCCCGGGGTCGGGTCGTGACAGACTTTGTATTGTTGTCCCTCAAATTTCCGAAAATGATATTGTATGTTGGACTAGTTTGATATCAATTGTGGGGCGGAATTTTACACGTCATGTAGGCGTGTAATCCCCTATTGTTAACTACAATGTTGAGCCTTAAATGTGGCGTGTTTGGTTATTGAATTCGGGCCTTGAAAAAGGTGGAAAAGTATGTAGAAACAAAGGAAGTGATGTCCGATTTTCCGTAGAATTTAGTGACTTTGCACTTAGAATATTCTACGTTTGAAGTTAGAAGTTAATAGACGTATTATGGTCATTATAGGTTGACATACTACGTACGACATATTGGACTTAGCAAGTGGATTGAACCGAAGAGGTATGTGGAACTTTCCTATCTCTTGAGCATTAATAGTTGTAAATATATAGTACGGTAGACGTACGAGATTTTGACGAATCTAGTCCATTTGATATCCTTGGCTTATCTTATGAATGTCCAAGTTGGTTGAGTTAGGGAATTAACTCACTTGTTTAAAAATATTAAGGATATCTTAGTCTCTAAAAGTTAAGGGACTTGAAGTACTTTAAAAGTATATGATACTTGTTTCGTTTTAAAAGTTTAAGTCTCTTGGTTATAAAGAAGAATGTAAGTATCTAAGGTATAAAGTTAGTATAACGGCTTTATGGGGAGTTGGTTATAATAGCTTTATGGAAAGTTAAAAAGAGTGGTTTACACTAAGTAATGTAAGTAGTGATAAATGACTTGAAATAATGAAAGGCAAATTGATTTGAAGGCATCAATTGCTTAAGGTTTTAAAAGAAATAAGTCACTTGATTTAGATGCCTATAAATGTATTTCTAAAAGGTATTGTGACTTGTCTTAAAAAGTAGATATGATTTGATACTACAATTATTAATATCTTGGAAGTTTTATATGAAAAAGAGTCATTTTTAAAAGAGTAGAAGTACGTAGTACTTTGGGTTAAATTCACGGATTTTTATAATGACATGCTAGTGCCTTAAGTAAACTAAAATGAGAGTGTTTATGAATAAAGCTAATAAGGAGTTATGGGATTTCTTAACTTGCTTGTGTTATGTATGATAAGCCGGTAGTGCTTGTGTTATGTATGATAAGCCGGTAGCGCTTATGTTATGTATGATAGCCGGTTGTGCTAGGGATATATACATTGTTCATTACGGAGTCATTCCCCGGGTTCGTGGCATTTGCATATTCCGTGGATTTGCTACCCATGATGCGAGGAATGCCTCATGCGAGTCCGTAGGGCTTATGCGGGTGAAATAGTCCTATGCGGGGCGGACCAGTCCTATGCGAGGAAGTTACCTCATGCGGGTCCACACGACCTATGCGGGCGGATATAATCTATGCGAGGAAGTTACCTCATGCGGGTCCATACGGCATGTGCGAATGAAATAGTCCCAGGAGTAGGATTGTTTAATGATACTACGGGCGGGTGACCCTACTTTGATCATGAGCCTCCTATTTTTATGCAGTAAAGTATATACTTGGTTACTCTCATTGTTAGTAAGGCACAGTGTACTGTAATTTGTTTATCATACATGTCTCCGACTTTATTTTAGACTTATGATGTAAATTGCAGTATTTTTCAATTTTACATACATGGTACATCTGTTGTACTGACCCCCTTTCCTCGGGGGATGCGTTCATGCCGCAGGTAGGGGTAAGCATGTGGTGGATCCTCATTCTTAGGATCACTGATCAGGTGTCAGAAGCTCCATTTCTCCGGAGGCTTGTCTTTTGGTACGGTTTCTCTGATGTTGTAGATTTATGTACATTCAGGGGTATGGCGGGGCCCTGTCCCGTCACAGTTGTTATTCTCTAGAGGTCTGTAGTCACATTTGTGGATTGAGTTTTAAGAACAGAGATGTACTGATTTATTTTGGTTTATGTACATTTTACGGAAGGTGGCCTTATCGGCTAGCCTGTTGATGTTTATTGTCTAAGTATTTTTATGTGTTGTGTATGTTCCGCTGCTATTCTCTGATGTATACCTGAAAGGGGTGCCCAGGTAGGGCACCAGTCGCAGGCCCGGGGTCGGGTCGTGACAACAATGCACTCTGATAAGTCAATTTGTGACAAGAATAGCATATGACATGAAAGTACTCCCAACAAAGGACAACAACTCACGAACAAAAAACTCGTTTAGATAGTTCTTTTAGAAATCGGTATTCGTTCGAAATCATGCTATAAAAGAAGGGATGTTCATCACATACCTTTAGTCGATCTACTCGTCGACACAATGTACATAATTTGTATAGTTATTCAATCTACAATAACGATAATAACACTATCGTCAAGCCAACGAAAAACTAGAATGAGCTATAACGAGCAACAAGCTCGAATCTCTACTAATATCTCGTATGTCTTTTGCACTCTTTCTATCCTCAAGATACAACTTAGCAAGCACAAAAATATGCACAAGTCATATCCATAATTTTCCAACCACACAAGGCCATGAACACATCCCAAAATAGTACAACAATCAATAATAATCAAAACTACGATTTCCGACGTTTACTTCACTGGTTCTCAATCTTACAACTTAGTCGTAGCTTCTACAAGAACAAGAACATGTAGAGGAAGCAATATCTTACATCAAACACCAAGACTAATTGGAAATATTAGCTTACTTCACTTCAAAGAATCCTTCACAACAACCACAAGATGGAGGAGAACAGTCTAACAAGCACCACGAACTTCTCGGCGTTAGTTTTACTTATCCCACCTTGAGATTTACTTAGGAACCCCATGGGAACACTTAGAGAGAGTTTTGGAACTATCTTGGATCTGATCTGGTTAATGGCTAAATGAGGACGAAGCATTGCTTAAATATAAGTGGATAAGCTTGAACCGCATCGAGTGAGTGCTAATGGGGATGTCTGCGCAGTCTCGCGAAAACGTGAATATCTATCTACTTCGATGTGGTATCGACACACGATTTAATGGGTTGAAAACTAAACTCGTAGAACTTCGATATGGTGGTTGGATCACCAGTAAATAAAAGTAATTTGGGAAAACATATCAGTGACATTTGATCCAAATTTTTGTACACTTATGAATGTAACATGTGATAACTTTTGCCGACTTTTATGTTACAACTTGCTTGACTTAAAAACATAACATACAACTATTGTACTATTTCAATACCTCAAAACAAGACCTTTTTAGCATATTAAACACTACTAGTCTCACCCCGAAAGTTTGCATTAACCGATTGAAAACAGTTTATAAGTATCAAATGGTGAAAAATATTTTTAATTGTTAAAACTAATATTTTAAATAAACAACAACTCTATTTTGTATAGAAGTATTAAACATAAAAATAAGAAATCCATGTGTTTGACAACGAAAATATTGATATGTTAAAGTGGCTGAAATGCCCCTAAAATTACTTTTTTTTCTTCTGAGACACAACACAATAACATCCACAATATAATCGTTTAAAGAATTTTATTTAAGGGGGTATTTTCTCTCAATAGTTCTTATGTTTTCTTTTATTAGTCTTTTATATGTAGGTCAATGGAATAAATTATATTAAAATATTATGAGTCTTTATCATACTTTTCTTTGTTGTCTGATTTAATACCGATTAAGGTTTACAATTATTAGCTTCCGCACGACGCTCTGATTATTTTGATCCCAACAAGTGATATCAGAGTCAATGGTTCGGCGATGTTGATGACATATTCAAGGCGAGTTCAAATCAAGAGCAATAAATTTGGCAATAATGAAGAGTTTTGTAAAACAAAAAATGTCCGAAGTACTACACGTGGAGATATTTTTCGACCATGTTATGAACAATCCTCTTATTGCCTCTTTAAAAATAAAAATCAGTTTTAACCATGCTTACTTTTAACGCATAGAGCTTAAATTATAAACTACACCTATTTTTCATCATGACAAGTAGCAGTGATGAAAATTATATGAAGAAGAAGGATCAAGATTAGTTTGTCAGAAAATTCAGGCAAAAAGGAGAGATTTGTTAGGGGTTTTGCCTGATTTGCTTACCATATATATTTGAGTTCTAATTTTCACTTGAAAGAAATCAAAGTATTACCATAAATTCTTTTACTTTTTCAAAATATAATTTTTATCCATATTTGGCTATTCCTGTTTGAAATTGAATTTTGGATCAACCCGAATTTATATCCAAATAAATAAATATATATGTGTAATTTATATTATTATTTAATAAATAAAAGGAAAAGACACAAGTGTTAGGAATTTACTTGAACAGTTGTATCCTTTCAAGATTAAACGAATATAAGCATGTTTCTGTTAAAGAAACAAATGCTTCTTTTTCCTCTAACGCACAAAAGATAAAAATCTCTCTTCTTTCTTCTATGTGAAGAACTTCCGTGGAAGATTCCTGCGTTGTCCATGGAGCAATCTTTTTTTCTGTAATTCAGAAAGGACTTAGAATGTGAACTTTATAGTGTATTTCGTCAGGGCCGTCTTTGGACCCGTGCGAGGTGTGCTACCGTACAGGGCCCTCCGAAAAATGATAAATTTTAGGGCTCCTTTTTTCATTTTTTATTAAGTAGTATTAGCTAAAATTTACTGTAAAGACCCATAATTCGCAGATCAGCACAATTTAGGGTTCGCTTTTACGAATTAGAACATGATCCCCAAATTTTTTGAGACGGTCCTGTATTTCGTGTTATTAATATATGATTACATTATTGACTAGTGAAATAAATATTGGAGAATCCCGGAAGAAATTTGTGTTTTTGTAGATTGTATAGTTTCCTTCGTTGGCATCAGAGCTGGGGGTTTTATTTGTTTCTTGGTCTCGATTTCCTCCATAAAAAATAATATTTAAAGATTCCCTATTTAAGTACAAGTCGCAGTATCTTCTTTGCCGTGCTTGGACACAGCATAGTTCTTGGTTTATAGTTACCATTTTTTTTATTAACTGCAAATTATTAAAGTTGCAGAATTTTCTTTCTGTGTGTGCCGTCATATTTGGTTTCGCATGGCTTCAAAGATTATGGTTACGGACAACTTAAACCTATTAGAATCATAATGTTTTGGTTCAAAGTTTTAGTGGGTAATTTCTTTAGTTTTACCTTTTGTCCATCAAATATGAAGAAAAAAAACGCTAACATATTAAGTGGTGATTTTGATTCCTTGATCCTTTTGCATAGGCATTATAAAATAACGAAATAACAAAATCAATTTTCAGTATATCGGTTGTTCATAACGGACAATTATCGTACGCAGAGACTGTCCCTAAAATCTTCAAATAAAACTGAGGGAAGATCCTTAGTAAAGATGTATGCAATGTGGTACCTAGAAGGGACATGCAAGACGCGTACTTGTCCACGAGCTACCTTTTCACGAACAAAATGGATATCCATCTCGATATGTTTAGTGCGCTGATGTTGGACCGGATTTCAGAAATATAGACTGCACTAACATTATCACAGTAGACCAAGGTATCTTTCAAAATAGGAAAGTGAAGTTCTAATAGAAGATTACGCAACCAACATGATTCAGATACCATATTGGCTACCCCTCGATACTTGACCTCCACACTGGATCGCGATAATGTAGCCTGACATTTTGCAGACTATGAGACTAACTTATCACCAAGAAACATACAATAACTAGATGTCGAGCGTCTGGTATCAGGACAACCACCCCAATCAGCATCAATATATGACACGAGAGTAGAAACAGATGATGGATATAAATATATTCCATAATCAAGTGTGCTCTGTATGTATCGTATAATGCGTATGAGAGCATACATGTGCTCAATCTGTGGGTCATGCATAAATAAACACACCTACTGAATTGCATAAGTAATATCAGGTCGTGTGGAAGTCAGATACTGAAGTGCCCCTGTAAGACTACAATTACTACTACATTTCTGGCCTAATGCGACAGCTCATAGACGTCTAATGCAACGTCCTATGTAGCACCGTCGCATTAGACAATGCCATATCTAGCACCGTTGCATTAGATATGGCTAATGTGACGGCATCATATGACCGTTGCATTAGCATGTGTAATGTGACGGCTCGAATTATCTAATGCACGACCAGAGAATGACCTTTGCATTAGCCTATCTAATGCAACGCCTCTCCATGGCTAATGCAACGGACCTTAATTTTTTTTAATTTCCCTCATTCATAAGTAATGAATCCCATTTTCAAAACCAAAAAACACCCAAAACCCGAAATGCTCTAATTTTCGGCATTTCGCCAAGTGAACAGTGAAACCGCCGGAGTTTCGCCATTTCCGGCCAATTCCGGCATCCATCGTGGAAGAGACTTAGTCCAATAGCTTCATCTCTTCAAGTCCGTCATTTCCATACCAATTACCCCACCGATTCATCATATATCTCCGTCAATTTCAGATCGAAAAACCCACTGCAAGCCCATCGATTTCGGTCGATTTTTTTTGCAAATTTCGGCCGATTCCAACGATTTCAAGGTTCGACATTGGTGCCATTACACTTGGCATCACCTTCCCATCATTTTGACACCCCCACACTGTTCGATTCTCACCAAAAATCTAAGAGTGCCTTTCAGGCTGGTATTGACAAGCTTACTGATGTTGTCGGTCTTACACTTGGTCCTAGGGGTATGTTTCTGATGCCTCCTCTTTTCCTTATTGGATATTTGAATCATTTAATGACCAATTATTAGTATTCAGGTCATTTACTTTTCATTGTGAAATGGAAATGAAGCAAATTGGTGGCCTGTTGTAGCTATGTTTTGGTTATCTAATTCCTAGCCCCCACTGCTCGCTGTCGTATCCCCTTCCCCCACTGCTCGCCGTCGTATCCCCTTCCCCCACTGCTCGTCGTTGCACCCTCTTCCCCCACTGCTCATCGCCGTCGCATCTCCTTCCCCCACTGCTCGTCGTCGCCCTTTTCCACTCGTCGTCGCATCCACTTCATCGAACTGCTCTTCCCTCTTCTCCAAGGTTAGATTATGTTTTACCATCATTTTACCTTCCTCTTACGTTAGGATGTTTATTGGTCTTAGTTGAGAAAACCTGAAATATGATATCGGCCGATGCCATATCTTGGAGGCACTGTTTGCCTACATTCTTTAGTTGATTAATTTGATTCATTTAAATTGTGTAATTTTCCTCATTATTGGTGTTGTTGCTCCTTGATTATCTTGTGATAGAACTGATGGATTTTTCCACTGGTCAAAGATGGTATGCAGCTTCTTCAATAATGCCAATTTAGGTTCTAGGATTTCATTTGGACATTTATTGTGGTGCAAGGATATGAGAGTTATCAAATTGAAGTTATTTTTCTTTTCAAACATATTTTGAATTACGTCTGATGTTAAAAAGGAAATTTTGGGTTAGACTGAGGCAGATAACCATGATGGTTGAGATAATAGTACGCTAACTAAAGATGAGGCAGATGCAAGGCGGCGGGATAACAGTTTTTGCATTCACTGTGATTTGGTTGTCATGTTAGATAATATATATAATTTGTGTCTGCTAGTTCAGCTCACTTATTGTCTTGAAAACATATACTGAGAACTGATTAATGCTGTCTAATTGGGCCATACTTAAATAAGAAAATACTAAAATGTATGAGTGAAGCTCCTTAGAAATTAGAACTTGGTATTTTTTCTTGTTCAGCACTTGATGTTAGGCATCCCGTTCCTCATTCTTGACAATGAGTGAGATACTTCAAAAAGAATGTTTCTGGTGTTTCATATCCCTCAAACCTAAAAGTTCTAAGGTTGCATCCATGACCTTAAATTATGTGTTCACATGACTAAGTCATCTGGTCAACTATTCCATGTTGATATCTCCTGATCATCCTATTCAGTATTTCCCTCTTTTATTTGCTTAATCTATAGTTAAGACTGACTTTGAAGGCAAAGCTTTCCTCAGATTTCAAGTCACCATTTATATGTGTTGCACCTGTTATCATTTGATTCTTTCATGGCTTATAGGAAATTAAAATCTTGTGATTTTGTTATTATCTTACATTCATTGGTTAGTTTGTTATTGTTATAATCCATTGGATCCTTTTTCAGTTTTTTTTTAAAAGATTGTCCCCTTTCTAAACCCTGTTAATAACAAGCTGCATAAAACACTGAGGTAGTTTAGGCTTTCATATATAGAAAATGATATTGCAAGAATTTTTATCTGCATTATAAAATGGCTATGATTTCTTAGTTTCACTCTGTTCTATGGTACATGCCACAGTGCTAAGATAAACAAAATCGTCATTGTTCGACGCAATTATCTACATTATGTCAAAACTTAAGAGAACAGAACCGTCACATGTGGTTGCAGGTGCAAAATAGACTTTTGACTGTAGATAGGCTCTTAAAATGGGCTATGCAAGTGGAATCTAAATGTGTGTTCTATAAATTGGTGGATGAGACTAGAGATCATATGTTCTTTGAATGTTAATATGCACAACAGCTGTGGTACAGGTTCGTACAAGCTGATCTTGAAAAGAACCAGAGGGAAACCTGTCATATTGGTATATTTGACTGTAGATAAGCTGTTGCTGGTGTATTGGTTGCATCAGCAGCTGCATTTGATTGCTTCTTCCTGTTAAATATTATACAGCCAAACCTGTCATATTGGTATAGTTGTTTTCTATTTTGTAGTTGTTGTTGTGTGATAAATGATATTTAGGTGTTAACACTGAGTTTTTTGGTTAATGGCTTGCAGTGGGATGTTGTAGACAACAAGTCTACAATTATAATTTGTGGAGGTGGGGCAGTTGTTGCAGTTTGGTTGTCTTCTCCCTACTAGTCTGTTTAATTTCCTTTAGACAATGAGATAGTGTGTTTTATGGATTTTCTTATGTGGTTTCCATTCACATGTCCAAATTAGCTAATTTTTTTCCTCTTTCTGTAGCTCCCAAAAATCATGGAGTTGGTAGGCCTTGGATACACTGACAACACAGATTTACCAAATCATATTGATGTATCTCGAGTGGAAGATTGTGTAACACTGAATCGTATTTGCGAGGATGTTCCTTCGAATAATTCAGTAGAAATTGGTAGTAGGAGATGGAGTGAATCTGTAGAAGATGAAAATGAGGAGGGAGAAGTGCGAATTGCAGCAGTTCAAGAGTCCTTAAATTTGTCTTCTAATTGCTGGTGTCGAGACTGCTGAGGATGGGAAATAATTGGTTGTTGCTGTGGAAACACCTAATCAGAAAACATTACCTGATGATGCAGAAGATATCGGGCTTTGTTTGGCTGAACCAACTACTTGTCGGATTGGAACTCATGTTATGGAAAGTATAGATCCTAGTCTTAATGGGATTGATTTCGTAGTTCCTATTTCTAATGAGATTGGGTTGGGAGAGTCAAATACCACTGGAACCAATTGTTTTGTTTGTAAAGTCTAATATTGTAATATCGTACTTTTTATGTCAATGACAATAATTTTTTTGTTATTATATTTCTCTTTTTATTATATATGTTGTAATTTTTATTATTTATTTTGTCATTTTAGTAAGACAAACCAGTTGCATATTTAATGTGACAGCTGTCCAAGGCCGTCGCATTAGTCCTTTCTGTAAACGGCCGTCGCATTAGCCCTTTCTGGCATTGCATTAGGTGTTCTAGGCCTCTTCAAACTAGATGCATATCTAATGCGACGGCTGTACAGGGCCATCGCATTAGGTCCATCAGTCGTTGCATTAGATATGCACCTAATGTGACGGCCTTGTACAACCGTCGCATTAGATATGCACCTAATTCAATGGATGTACAAGGTCGTCGCATTAGGTCCCTTTAGTCGTTGCATTAGATCTAATGCAACTCCAGAGGATGCAACGACTCCTTGTCGTTGCATTAGGCCAAATGCGACAGCAAAAGGGCCCTATTGCGACGATTTTAAGGCGTCGCATTAGGCCAGAAATGTAGTAGTGGATAGTGGGTAGGATCTTCGTATGGTGTGCCAGACATAACACTCAGCTTTGGTTTGGTATCAATCGGAGTGGAAGTAGACTTACAAGATGACATACCAGTTCTCTCAATGATCTCAGTCGCATATTTCTTCTGTAATAAAAATAGACCTCATGTATGACGAGTGACAGTTATACCCAAGAAATAAATCAAGGGCCCCAAGTCATTCATAGCAAACTCTGAACTAAGAAGTGACATGATAGACTTGCGTAGATTATCAGAAGAAGAAGTCAATATAATATCATTCACATACAATAAAATGTATGCCAGAGAAGTCCACGACGATATATGAACATAGAATGATCAGACTTGTTGTGAGAAAACCAAATAGTAGATACATAATCTTCAAAACTTTTTATACCAAGCTCGTGGAGCCTGTTTAAGCCCATATAAGGACTTCTTCAGCAAACAGACATGTTGAGGATAATTGGGGTCTCTAAAACCCAAGGGTTGATGCATGTATAATGTCTCCTTAAGATCACAATGTAAAAAAGCATTATTCACATCCAATTGATGAATGAGTCATGCTTTTAAGAGAGTCAAACTGAGAACAGTGTGAATGGTAGCCAGTTTGACCACCAGACTAAAAGTCTCACCATAATCCATGCTAAACTGTTGAGTTTTACTATCACCTACAAGACGAGTCTTATGCCTCTCAAAAGAACCGTTAGAATTTTATTTATGAGTAAAAATCGACATAGACAGAATAATATTAACAACAGACGGAAGGGGCACTAACTACATCATATTTTCAATAAGAGCATTATATTGGTCATTCATAGCCAATTTCCAATTTGGGTCTTATAGGGCAGACACATGGTTACATGCTAGTGGGGATTTAAGGATATTATAATTGAGATTAAAATGTCATTTTTGTTTAACAATACCCCTTTGGCTATGAGTAACGGGCCCTTGACTTGAGATAGAATCGGGTGAATTTTGGGCAGTATGTGGGTTAGTGATGGACTAGTGCTTGCTGGCCCAAAATCGGACTCAAATGCAGACATATAAATGAAGTGGTGCAGGGGCGTGAAACGATGCAAAATTATCTTGGGACATGTAATAGGCCCCATGTACAGGTTGTTTATGCATTGACAGACTGGACCAGTGGGGACGGGAATTTGTGGGCCAACAGGCAGTGGCCTTGCTGACGATTTTGTCACGGGATAATTCGGATAAATGGTGGATAATATCTGGTGAGACCCCGTCATCCAAAAAATTATACGAACTAGGCACGAAACTATACACTTTAGCAAATGGAAATTGAGTTTCATCAAAAATAACATGACGACTAATTATGATTTTATTAGAGGATAAATCAAAACACTTGTAACCACGACGATTAGATGGATAACCCAAAAAACACACAAGTGGTAGAACAGGCTTGAAGTTTGTTAATTATAGTGGATGAAAAAAGAAGATAACATAAACACCCAAATACCCTAAGATGATAATACGAAGGATCTTTACGGTAGAGAAGTTTAAGTGGGGAATGATATGCTAGGTTTTTGTTATGGAGGATGTTAAGGAGATATATAGCCATTTGTAATGTATGATGCCAAAAGGAGGGGGTAAGGAAGCATGGGCTAAGTGGGTTCAGATAATATTATTAATGATACAAATTTTTCTTTTGGCTTTTTCATTTTGTTAGCAAAAGTAGACGACATATCTTGACTCATGGAAGTGGCGGTGGTTGTAATAGGATAAATATATCCCCTACTATTGCATCTCATTAGGAGTATCCCATCTTGAAATCTTTCATAGAAATCCCAAAAGGATCAAAATTAATAGAAACACAATTATCATTGGTTAATTTTTGAACAGACACAAATTTTTTAATTAAGTTAGGGGCATGAAGAGTATTTTTCAAACTAGAGATGGATATGGGGGAGACAAAGTGGTATTTCCATAATCACAAATTGAAATTGAGTTGCCATTACCAACAATAATGCCACAATTTTTGCTCACATTGAAATAAGACGATAGAGTATATTGGTCGGACATCATGTGAGAAGTGGTGTCGGTGTCCATGTACCAATTCACTTCTGGAGGATTTAATCCAAGTATATGCATGGCGGCCTCAATATCTATAGGTGCCGGGATCTAATTTGGACCCGCAACATGGAAGGCCTATGGAGGTCGAGGCCCACACATGCCTGCCTGCTACCCCAGCCCAGAACTATATCTGCTGCCACTGTGTTGGACAGAGAAACTGGGCTTGGAATTTTGCTGGAACTGAGCCCAATTTCCCAAATTAAGACAAGGTAGAAAGTAGGGGTTGTTGGGCCAATGACCAATGGCCCAACCCCACTTCCAGGGGCCCACAACTGGGGCCAGTTGGCCTGTGTCCCATTTCTCTGAGATACACTATTGCTTGCACTACTGTTCCATCCTCCCCCACCACCGCCGTTACCACCGCGTTTTCCACCGCGGTTTTGGTCATTATTTTTATGATTTGACCATTTTTGCCACCACCATTATTAGAGTTTTGCCTCAAATTTTTAGAGAATGAGTGAGGGTCATCAGACGTGATCGTCATCATGATGGAATTTGCTCCATTAGATGCCTTTTTAGCCAAACCGTTCTCTTCCAACGTGAGCATGAAACGAGCCTGCTAAAATGTTGATAACGGATTACTCTAACGAAGTAGTGTTCCAGCGCACCAACATTGCGGAGTTGGCCCGCCAATTCTTTCAGCCTTTTATAATAGGCCGAGACGTTAGGAAAATCTTTCATGTTAACATGGGAAAATTTCTGCTCAAGAGTGACAGGACGGGAATTTTTGTTATCTTGGAATATATCACGCACCCTATTCCAGTGTCCATCGCTATAGCGTCGGGTTCAATAATCATCTGTAAGAGGTCTGTAGAGATAGTGGAATAAATCCACTAGAGAACGGTAGCATCAAGGGTTGTCCATAACATGGGATTATCCTCGGGGGTAGGCACCTTCTCCATGCCAGGTACCGAGGGGATTATGTGATAGAGTAATTGATGCGAGCGTGCGTGAACTTTGAATATTTCCTCCCACGTCGCGTATTGGATGTTTTCCATTTCAAGAACAATAGGGATGTGTTTCTTGATGTTGAAAATTGTAAGGGCAGGATGAAACATGTTCTTTGACGTAGACATAATGAAAGAACAATAGGTGAATTGGGAATTTGAAAGAAAATTTGGGAATAGAGGGGGATAAAAAAATTCACAAAATCCGAGAGTAGGTCACGGAAACCGAGAAAAGAAGGGGCTAGCGAAAGTGTTGGAGAGAAAGTATTTTAGCCTACACTTCTGATACCATAAAAGAAATTATCCCTTGATTATTTTCATTAATGAAGAGGTATATATACAATTTACAATCTCCAAATATGAAAAATCATATTTCTACTATACTTCTAAAATATTAATTATACTTGTACAAGAATTCTACAACTATGATAAATTTGCGTACAACTTTGATTACAATTTTGGTAATTTATTTGTTTCAGATTCCGTGTATTACAATTTGTGTATACACGTATATTTGTCGATGAGAATCTCTATATTTGTTATAGAATTATTGATTGTTCAGTCTTGAATGTAAGTAATTTAAGATAAAATATTCCTTAAATAATTGATTGTGTTAGATTTATTGAATATTAGAATTTGGATGATGATTGAAAACATAGTGAACTTTCAATTCCAGATCTAATGTGAAATAAATTTTAACATAGTTAATATTTTAGGGATTAGTTTGTATATGGATTTTAGGTTCTAAAAATGTACATATATTTCTCAAATAGTTTATACTTTGTTGTCAATATGTAACTGCTACGAGAATATTGGTCTCCGAACTTAACATGAGTAAAAAGCTAAACGATGGCGTAATATCCGGTATGTCCTAGAAGAGCAGAAGGTTCTTAAGGCTTTAGATGGGTTTATGAAGCCCCATAATGTATCTTGTTTATATTTTGGCACATACGAGACGTGCTGGTAATTCCTATGAGTATTTATAATTCTAGTAAGAGTATTTATTTGTGCTTATTTGCGTTAAGTGCTGATGCAAATATATTGCATGCTAGACATGACCTTAATGGTTAACAACTAATGGATGATTTACCTAAACAATTTTTACTTGGTGATATAGATAAAGTAGATTTATCTACTTATTAATACTGTCTAGCTAAAAAATAAATAGAAAACCATTTGAAAAATCTAAAGCGCCGATGCTTCATTGCGAGTAATCTAATCTAACATATGTGATTCAATCCTTGAAAGTTAGTTACTTTTACTCCATTTGAGTTATAGATAGATGACAATCGAGGAATATTACTTCCACGGGGAAGGAATTATATTTATTAATGATACTCTCCACAGTCCAAAATGTAGTATGTTCATAAGTGAACGTCTACAATATTGTAACTTAAATTGGATCACGTGATAAATTATTTTTCTAAGTAAGGTGAGATAGGTGATGACTTATCTTTTTATGAAACTACGTACTGAGTTGCTTTCATTATATATACTCAATTGGATTTGGATGGATCAACTTGTGATAATGAATATGTTCCTATCACAATAATATAGTTAATATTATTAGTCCGAGTGAAAGTAACTAATTAATTGATAATCAATTGTCAATCTCAACCTCAATGAACAAGTCATCCTTGCATTCTTTATCATCGATTTGAGATTGAAAGGGAAGCATATATATAGTTACTCCTGTCGCGCTCGTTTTTGACCTCGGGGTCTGAATGGTATCCGCAACGTTGCTCTTTGGCGCGATTTCCTGGATGGAGCAATAATGCTGATTTTAAGGAGTCGCCACCTAATTATTTAAGTGAATTAGGACACTTGATTTGTTGCAATAAAAATACTGCAATTAATCTCCATTTAATGGTCTGCGAAATTAATGAGATTCTGGATCATGGTTCTTTATTATCCTAAAGGAAAAGGGTTAGGCATAAGATCCGCTAACTTGCGGTTATCCGTTCAAACCTAGGTTAATTATATATTGGCTTTTATTCTACCTATTCTAAGCATTTTTACATAATTTACAATTAAATAAAATGCAATACAGAATAATAAAACTAAAATTAAATGCGACATAAGATAAAACTCCGGGACATCTTTTAGCCCTTTTTAGGCCTTCTGCACAAGATGATCTCCGGGTACCTGCATAAACACTTAGTAAAAGTGTTAGTAATAGAATAAACAATTTTAAAAGCAATAACAAGAATTAATAAGTAAAGCCAAAAATAAATCTGTCTTTGTACATGGAAGGCCTTGAAAATCAGACGGAGATTCCTTCATCGGTCAATATTGCTAGAAACAATAAAATAAATAAAACCTTCGGATCTGCGCCAAAACAGTAATAGTTTTAAACACAGAGGGCTCAGATATATAAAAAATAAAGCGGGACAGCCTAAACAAGTGCGGCTGCGAGAATTCGCCCTGCCAGCGCATGTTGGTTATTCGGTGTAGGTGGAAGAAATCATCATTGTCCAGAAAGCTTCATTTTATTTTATTTTACGTCTTTGCAACTGTGGAGGCCTCAAAAATCGACGGATAACTTTTTTATTGGCCATCAAGTGTGTATCATGTTCAAATCAGTCAATACCATAGTGTAGCATTTATTCTAAATCAATTTAATAAAATGAAGGGCGGAATCGTCCAAAAATCAGTATGGAACGAACGAAACAGTAGCGAGGGTAACAACAAACATGCCGGGTTTTTTTCCAGAACGTCGATACTCCAAATAATTAGAAAATCAGATCATTAGCCCAAAAACAACAAATATAAAAAAAAATGAAGTGAAAAACATGGTCGCCGGAGTATTTTAAAACTCCGGCCAGACTCAAAATCGTGAAACCCAATTTCAGTAGCCAAACATCCAAATCCCGAGAGTAAGTCCAAACAAAGCTAACCAACACTAGAAAATCAGAAAGTCATTCTGGTCAAATGTCACCGGAGTCTTAAAACTCCGGCAAGACCGTCACAAAATCAGAGAAGTAAAACAGTCCAACAGAAAAACAACAACAACATAATAGCAACAGAGAAAAATGAAGATCCAAACAGTAGCGTCGCCGGAGATGAACTCCGGCCAGATTCATTATTAGCAACAGAGAGAGGGCAACAACGGCATCACTTCCACGACAAAGTCGCCGGAGCGACGCCACTGCCACTGAGGTTCGCCGGGAGAGGGTCAGGAGATGGAGAGGTCTGGACAGTGACGGGAAAGGGGTTCGATGGTTCAGCGTAGTGGGGTGATAGTGGTGGTGGAAATGATGGGAGGTTTTAATGGTGGTGGTCGACGGGAGAGGCAGGGAGAGAGGGTGGTTCGTTTATGCTGGTGGGTAGATGTTGACGGTTCGCCGGAGCTTCGAGCTTCGGCGATGGGGCTGCAGGAGTGCGTGTGTGTGGTTGTATTGATGAAGATGAGGAGTATGATATGCGGCTGGGTGATGTTGTTGGGCGGCTGAGATTCGACGGTGAGGGTTCGCCGGATGGGGTCGACGGCGACGGGACTAGGATGAAGATGAGAGGAGGGTGAGGGAAGTGTGAAGTGCGGTTGTGTCTTGTTGGTGGTGGGGTTTGGTTCGCCGGAGCTCGAAGCTCCAGCGTCGAGCGGCGGCGGCAGGAAGAGAGCGTGGGAATGAGAGGGGTGAGGTCTGAAAAAAAAAAGGGATCCTGGTGTATGGGCGGCCGCTGAGGGTTTTTTGGGCGGCTAGAGGTGATGTTGTGCGGGTGGGCTGATGTTGGTTTGGAGTTCGCCGGAGATGGAACTCCGGCGAAGGGCGGCGGAAGAGTGTGAGGGAGAGTAAAAAAATCTGCAGGGGGGGGGGGGATTTTTAGGGTTGTGCGGTTGAGTGATGTTTTGGGCGGCTGGGCAGGGAAATGAGGGGTAGTGTTTTATTTATAGGGTATTTAGGTTTAGGGTTTTGGGTATTGGGTATTGGAGGGAAAAGATGAAAGGTGTACTGGGCTTCATTTTTTGGTCTCAGTCTGGGCTTTGGTTTTCGGCGGATTGGACTGATCCAGATTGTGCCTCGGACTGGACTGATTTTGACAAAAATGCAAAACGAGTTTATTATTTAAAAGAAAAATTATTTAAAAGATGCAAAATTATTAAAATGCAAATGTCGATGCAGTAATAATAAAATACAATATTTAACAAATATTTAATGTCTTATTAAAAGTAAAGACGGTATGTCAATTAATTATTTAAAGAGATGCAAAATTATTAAAATAAAATAATCGCGCAATAATAATAACATAATATTTGAAAATGTTTAATACCTAATTAAAATTAAAACATGATGCCAATTTACAAAAAATAAAACAACATGGAATGTTAGGTAAAAAATATACAAAAATGCAAAAAAAAATGGTGATTAAAATGCGGTGTCCTAAAACACTTAAAGTTGCAAGAAATGTTCAAAAGATGGGTCAAAATTGGGTGTCAACAGCTTGTCCCTCTTTGACCGAAGACGATGAAAGAGTTTTCGGACAAAGACGTTGACTTGTAGCCAAATTTGTCCCCATCGTCAGAATTAAAACAAAGATCAAGAAATGAATGGGCAAAAGCCGACACTGGGTCGTTGTGATGCCAAAATAACAGACAAAGCTGATGCAGATTTAAAATTTGTCCCTGTGTCGAATTATGAGAACACTGGGTTGCTGCAATGCTAGAAAATTAAAGCAGGCAGACGCCGATTCAAAATTGTCCCAGTGTCGAATCATAATGACACTGGGTTGCTGTGATGCTGCAAAATTAAAGACAATGCTGACGCAGATTCAAAATTTATCCAGTGTCGAATTATGATTGACACTGGTTGCAGGTGATGTGGTGCTGAAAAAGACATGGTGTTTGTAGATGTTGATAGCGTCATTGCATGGACGCGATGCAGATGATCATCGTTGCATAAACGAAACATAGATGAAGTCATTGCATAGGCTTACATGAAATGACGTCGTTGCATAGACGCGATGCAGATGCTCGTCGTTGCATAGACGAAACATAAATAAAGCCGTTGCATAGGCTTACATGAAATGACGTCATTGCATAGACGCGATGCAGATGTTCGTCGTTGCATAGACGAAACATAGATGAAGCCGTTGCATAGGCTTACATGAAATGGCGTCGTTGCATAGACGTGATGCAGATGCTCGTCGTTGCATAGACAAAACATAAATAAAGTCGTTGCATAGGCTTACATGAAATGACGTCATTGCATAGACGTGATACAGATGTTCGTCGTTGCATAGACGAAACATAGATGAAGTCGTTGCATATGCTTAGATGAGATGGCGTCGTTGAATAGACGCGATGCAGATGCTCGTCGTTGCATAGACGAAGCACAGATGAAGCTGTTGCATGAGCTTACATGAAATGGCGTCGTTGCATAGACGCGATGCAGATGTTCGTCGTTGCATAGACGAAACGTGGATGAAGCCGTTGTATGGGCTTACATGAGATGACGTTGTTGCATAGACGCGATGCAGATGTTCGTCGTTGCATAGACGAAACATAGATGAAGTCGTTGCATAGGCTCACATGAAATGACGTTGTTGCATAGACGTGATGCAGATGCTCGTCGTTGCATAGACGAAACATAGATGAAGTCGTTGCATAGGCTCACATGAAATGACGTCGTTGCATAGACGCGATACAGATGTTCGTCGTTGCATAGACGAAACATAGATGAAGTTGTTGCATAGGCTTATAATGAAATTGTGTCGTTTTATGGACGTACCTGCTTTGTAACTCGCCTGGGTTGAGATAACGTCATTGCATAGACGTTGTGCGATTGTAACCCGCATAGGCTTATTGTTGTGCTCCCGCCTTTGTTGATATGAAGATCCTGCTTCAAAGAAAACTTGTGAGTTTTAGGAAATGAGTGGTTGATTCGCGTCAACTTTGTAGTTTTGGCTCTTGACGCTTGCATGCTCAGACTTAAGCAAATGGTTAGTGCATAATTGTTAAGTAAAAAATGATAACGCATGAATTTATAAGCAATGTAATTGTATGAGTAGAAATGTTATCCTGTAAAACGTGATGGCGGTTGTATTGATGTGATGCTGCAAATACTGAGATTTCGTCCTTGCACGGACGTGTTGAATGTTGTGAATGCTTGCTGGATCTCGCGAAGTCTGACGCTCTGTGCGAACTTCCGGATCTGCGAATGCTTCTTGAATGCTCGCGCGGTCCTGGATCCGCACGCTTAATGCTGCGATTCTTGGCGTAGTGTCCGCACGGACTTGGCCGGATCCGCGAACGTTGGTGAATGCTACGATTGCTGATGAATGCTCTGCGCTGACTTGCTGGATGCTGCGAATGCTTGCTGAACGCTGTTGATTGTTGATTGTTGATGTAGCCCTGCACGGACTTGCTGGATGCTGCGAATGTTTGCTGCATGCTAGTCTCTGCACGGACTTAACCCTGGCGGAAATTGCTCATATCTCTTTTCGGAATAATCAAATGCATTTTGTCGCACGCGAGCCAATGAAAAGATTTCTAATGGTGTGACTGAAGCCGACTTAGGCCGTCTGAGTATCCTCATGAGGGAATCAGGTCAAGACGTAGTTCGTGATGCAAAATATAATTGTACAATTTTTAAAAAATGAAACTGAAGCCAATGTGGTCGCCTACGTATCCCGCTGAGGGAATCAGGTCATGAAATAGTTCGTGATGCAAAAAATAATTGTCTAATTTTCAAAAATGAGACCGAAGCCAATGTGGCCGCCTACGTATCCTCATGAGGGAATCAGGTCATGACGTAGTTCATGATGCAAAGAATAAGGATTTTTATGGGTTTTTCAAACAATGTGGACCGAAGCCAATGTGGCCGCCTATGTATCCCGTCGAGGGAATCAGGTCTAGACGTAGTTCATGATGCAAAGCATAAGGATTTTATGGGTTTTCAAACAATGTGGACCGAAGCCAATGTGGCCGCCTACGTATCCTGTCGAGGGAATCAGGTCAAGACGTAGTTCATGATGCAAAAAATGAGAATTTTTATATATGCATTTTATTATTTTTGAAAAGTGGAAAGACATCATCACGTTCTGACTTCAGTTGATACCAACAATTAGTATTGTGCTATAGAATTTCGTTATTCACTTCCAGTCTAACCAAGACTGACTTGTGGGTAATTTCTATAGTTTCAAATGGTACCTCAGATACCTAAGTATCGACACACTTGCTTGCAGCCAAGGTTTCGAACTACACGTAATCTCACGTTTCAAATGCCATCACTGAAAGAAAGTACTATTTCTCACATATATTCCAGTATTTTGAATTTTGGGACGTTTAGAGAAGTCCGCTCACACTCAAAAGGATGTTCAATGCATGCAATTGTGATACCATAGGCTTGGTCGTCATGTAAGTATCCACTAATGTGAGAACCCTCAGTATAAGATCATGTAGGGCTTGTCACGGGCTTGTAATGTAGGTTTGGGAAAGGGATGGATATCATTTGGGTAAAAAGTGACTAATCCTTCCTCGAGCGTTGGACTATGTCCGTGCTTGATATTTGTGTACTTTAATGCTGATCTGTTTTTTTTAATGTCGGTGCTTTTGATTTCATCTTTTTGTGAAGTCATCCTTTGTGCTTTTCTTTCCCTTTTGGGACTTTGACAATTTTGTCTTTGCAAACTTCGACGCAGAATTTGTCATCCACTTGCACATTTTTAAAGCGCTCAAGGAGGTCGGGTCAAGAGAGGGATAGTGCGTACGCACTCAGAATTGGTATGGGTGTAATATGCGGTTGTCGAAAGAATAGGCTTTAGGCTCAAATGGGTGTACTACGAATAATGTTATTTGGTAGGCTGAAAAGACTCAAACGGGTCAAAGAAAGCCTACGATCATTTCCTACATAGAGTGTTACTCAGGATTTCGCCTCAACAAACATTTAGGCCAAGTTCTAGATCACAATGCAATGCAATTGAACTTATTCTAAAACTCACCACACAATGCACATGAAACGATGAGGTTGGTTTCGTTCTTATCTTGAAAGCATGTAAGGCAATGCCATTTACGGGTGAATAAGAGGTACCAAAAGAATCTATGGTTTACCACGAAGTCAACCCATATTGATTATTACTCGTTCTTTCCTATGCACACTCCCAACTGTGTTGGTATCAGCCAAGTCAAACAATGATACTTAAAGAGTTTTTTTTTAAAGATATTTTATGCTTTTTGAATAAAATATTTTTGTATTTTTGAATAAATGGTACCGAACCCAAGTAGGGTTGCCTACGTATCTCATCTTTGACGAGAATTAGGTGTGCGTAGTTCGTTCAGATATGTTATAAAACGTATGATTTAAAAAGAATTCATTCATGAAAGAAATGCAAAAGTAAAAGCTGTGCAAAACAAATGATTATTCAATATAAAACTAATGCAAAGTAAAATGAATGTAATGAAAAAATGAATGACTGTGATAGAATGAATGAAATGCATGAATGAATGTATGTGCTAGAATGATTGAAATGCAATAATGAATGTCCGTGATTGGATAAATGCAATGAATGGGTGAACCAAGTATGTCCCCTTCTTTTTTTTTCTTTTTTTTGGTGTCGAACCCTAGATGGGTTGCTTACGTATCACACCGTATGATGAGAATCAGACACGCGTAGTTCAGAAAGATTATGTTGTAAAATGCATGATAAAGAATTATGTAATCAATACTAGACATATCAATTGAATTTCCAAATACGTATAAAGATACAAAATATAGGGCCCAGAGCGATGTTTCGTTGAATCTGGTATAAGCTGACTTCTTTCAGTCAACATAACTCCAACTCATTCTTGTGATGATTTTTTTTTCTTTTTCTTCCTCTTTTTTTTTTGTTGTTGTCCGCCCTCGACTATTTGTGAGGACGGTCTTCCTGCAAAAAATATGACAAATGCGTGAGAGTAGGCAAGCCACAAAAATAATAAAATGTAAGGGCGTGGCAATATAGTCAAAGACTCCCCTGATTGGTTCGACCAGACTGGTGGTTGATGCTTCACAAAGTCATCGTCATTGTTCAAGAGCGATTTCTGTGATGAAGTCCTGATTGCAATGTGACAACAAAAAGTGCAAAAATGCAAATGCTCGTGGCCGGAATTATAAACATGATATGTACAGGGGTTAAAAGGGTAATTATTGCATTAAATAATATGTACAGAATTGCTAGCGACAACAATAGTAAACAAAAGCATGCAAATCAAGCGCGCGCCTAATATGCATGGGACCTCTCTTATGCCAGAGATCGGCCTAAACGTCAAATATGCGAGATTATGATAAATAGGTCCAAGTCGTTAAACTGCAATGTTTTATTGAAAATGACGACCAAATGACGGTACACTTTTTCCAATTTTGGTGTGTCATGACCAAGCTTGGATCCGTATATCATCATCACGCTACACATAGTATGCTAATGGGTCGTTGGGTTGTGAAACCCGTCGACAACTTTTGGTGGATTTCTAATTGTGGCGTTAATACCAAGGATTAACCCACCTAAGGTTTATGCATGCATGACTTAATAAAAATGTGGTATAGCTCTATCTTAAGCTTTCTAAGATTTGGCTTACTAGACACAAGGTTCCCGAGCGGACAACTCGAGTGAGAAGGCTACGCGGCCACCGGTTAGATCGGGCACTCCACGTATATTACCAACTCTCCAAAATTTGGGTTTTTGAAGAAAGAATTTTGCTGATGCATCCAGCGCACCTCGCATGTAGTGTGTGATAGTGTGGATTTTCCAGAGTGGAAGAAATATGAGCGGAATGCCAGTTTAAGGAAAGCAGTAAAGCAAATAGCGATTAAAATAAATAAAATAAAATACAGCCCAAAAAAATTAAATGCAAAAGTAATGTCAAATAATAACCCTAGGTCTGTTGTGGTTAAGAACTTTAATCCCCAGTGGATTCGCCATCTTTATCGCGCGCGTTTTGACCTCGAGTGCGAGCGGTATCATGATGTTGCTCTTTGGCGCGGTTCCCTGGATGGAGCAATAATGCTGATTTTAAGGAGTCGCCACCTAATTATTTAAGTGAATTAGGACACTTGATTTGTTGCAATAAAAATACTGCAATTAATCTCCATTTAATGGTCTGCGAAATTAATGAGATTCTAGATCATGGTTTTTTATTATCCTAAAGGGAAAGGGTTAGGCATAAGATCCGTTAACTTGCGGTTATCCGTTCAAACCTAGGTTAATTATATATTGGCTTTTATTCTACCTATTCTAAGTATTTTTACATAATTTACAATTAAATAAAATGCAATACAGAATAATAAACTAAAATTAAATGCGACATAAGATAAAACTCCGAGACATCTTTTAGCCCTTTTTAGGCCTTCTGCACAAGATGATCTCCGGGTACCTGCATAAACACTTAGTAAAAGTGTTAGTAATAGAATAAACAATTTTAAAAGCAATAACAAGAATTAATAAGTAAAGCCAAAAATAAATCTGTCTTTGTACAGGGAAGGCCTTGAAAATCAGATGGAGATTCCTTCATCGGCCAATATTGCTAGAAACAATAAAATAAATAAAACATTCGGATCTGCGCCAAAACAGTAATAGTTTTAAACACAGAGGGCTCAGATATATAAAAAATAAAGCGGGACAGCCTAAACAAGTGCGGCTGCGAGAATTCGCCTTGCCAGCGCATGTTGGTTATCCGGTGTAGGTGGAAGAAATCATCATTGTCCAGAAAGCTTCATTTTATTTTATTTTACGTCTTTGCAACTGTGGAGGCCTCAAAAATCGACGGATAACTTTTTCATTGGCCATCAAGTGTGTATCATGTTCAAATCAGTCAATACCATAGTGTAGCATTTATTCTAAATCAATTTAATAAAATGAAGGGCGGAATCGTCCAAAAATCAGTATGGAACGAACGAAACAGTAGCGAGGGTAACAACAAACATGTCGGGTTTTTTCCAGAACGTCGATACTCTAAATAATTAGAAAATCAGTCCATTAGCCCAAAAACAACAAATATCGAAAAAATGAAGTGAAAAACAGGGTCGCCAGAGTATTTTAAAACTCCGGCCAGACTAAAAATCGTGAAACCCAGTTTCAGTAGCCAAACATCCAAATCCCGAGAGTAAGTCCAAACAAAGCTAACCAACACTAGAAAATCAGAAAGTCATTCTGGTCAAATGTCACCGGAGTCTTAAAACTCGTGAGCATCACAAAATCAGAGAAGTAAAACAGTCCAACAGAAAAACAACAACAACATAATAGCAACAGAGAAAAATGAAGATCCAAACAGTAGCGTCGCCGTCGCCGGAGTTGAACTCCGACTTGATTCATTATTAGAAACAAAGAGAGGGCAACAACGGCATCATTTCCACGGCAAAGTCGCCGGAGCGACGCCACTACCACTGAGGTTCGCCGGGAGAGGTCGAGCAAGGAGAATGCGGGCGGTGACGGGAAAGGGGTTCGATGGTTCAGCGAAGTGGGGTGATAGTGGTAGTGGAAAGGATGTGAGGTTTTAATGGTGGTGGTCGACGGGAGAGGCAGGGAGAGATGGTGGTTCATTTATGCTGGTGGGTAGATGTTGACGGTTCGCTGGAGCTTCAAGCTCCGACGATGGGGCTGCAGCAGTGCGTGTGTGTGGTTGTATTGATGAAGATGAGGAGTATGATATGCGTCTGGGTGATGTTGTTGGGCGGCTGAGGTTCGACGGTGAAGGTTCACCGGATGGGGTCGACGGCGACGGGAGTTGGATGAAGATGAGAGGAGGGTGAGGGAAGTGTGAAGTGTGAAGTGCGGTTGTGTCTTGTTGGTGGTGGGATTTGGTTCGCCGGAGCTCGAAGCTCCGGCGTCGAGCGGCGGCGGCAGGAAGAGAGCGTGGGAATGAAAGGGGTGAGGTCTGAAAATTAAAAGGGATCCTAGTGTATGGGCGGCTGCTGAGGGTTTTTTGGGCGGCTAGAGGTGATGTTGTGCGGGTGGGCTGATGTTGGTTTGGAGTTCGCTGGAGATGGAACTCCGGCGAAGGGCGGCGGAAGAGTGTGAGGGAGAGTAAAAAAAATCTGCAGGGGGGGGGGGGATTTTTAATGTTTGCGGCTGAGTGATGTTTTGGGCGGCTGGGCAGGGAAATGAGGGGTAGTGTTTTATTTATAGGATATTTAGGTTTAGGGTTTTGGGTATTGGGTATTGGAGGGAAAAGATGAAAGGTGTACTGGGCTTCATTTTTGGGTCTCGATCAGGCTTTGGTTTTAGTGGATTGGGTGATCCAGATTGTGCCTCGGTCTGGACTGATTTTGACAAAAATGCAAAACGAATTTATTATTTAAAAGAAAAATTATTTAAAAGATGCAAAATTATTAAAATGCAAATGCCGATGCAGTAATAATAAAATACAATATTTAACAAATATTTAATGCCTAATTAAAAGTAAAGACGGTATGTCAATTAATTATTTAAAGAGATGCAAAATTATTAAAATAAAATAATCGCGCAATAATAATAACATAATATTTGAAAATGTTTAATACCTAATTAAAAGTAAAACATGATGCCAATTTACAAAAAATAAAACAACATGAAATGTTAGGTAAAAAATATACAAAAATGCCAAAAAAATAGTGATTAAAATGCGGTGTCCTAAAACACTTAAAGTTGCAAGAAATGTTCAAAAGATGGGTCAAAATTGGGTGTCAACAACTCCGCTCGATGAAAAGAGCTACACAATGTAATGTAAGCTCTTACATACCCTACTAAGAATAAATAGTTACAAAAATAGAAATTGAAATAGAATCCATGGTGTCAAACCAAGTGGGAGTTGATTGAGATTTTGGATCCTAAAGTTATTGGGAACAAAGGGTTCCAAACTCAAGAATAAGGCTTGAAACATCATGTATTCAGTATTCTTGATCCATAAATACCTCTATTTCTATTGGCGAAATTTTAAGTGGGAAGATGTATTATTTGACTCCGCCAGATAATAATATTGGAAAGTAGTTAATAGGATACAAAGGTATCTTATTGACATAGTAGAATGTTCCTTGTCTTGTCAAGAAATTGAGAAAGAGATTTAGATAAAAGAAAATCTAAATTTGAGTATATTCTTATTGTTATTGAGAATATCATAATATATTGATATTAAGTGTAATTTTGTGTGGGAGACATAATTGTACATATAGAAGTCAACATCAAGTATATTTCTACGCATCACTTCGTAGTAGAACTATTAACAAAAATCATAGCATTTGTTGCTTATGAAAGATATGATATTGTTGGCTTTGCATAGTGATGATGTATTTATATTTCCAAACTTGTCTGGATCATGTTCGCATAAAACTGCATTTTGAGATGAATGTTAGTTGAGCCTAAATGATTCATATTATGTTGTTTCATAACATAAGTTGATTTTTTATGTTTAGAACTTAAATTCCAATTGTAAGTATGTCAGACAAAAAAAATAGCCTATTCACACAGGCAATCACCTCTATTGTCTAGGCGATAGATAGAGATGAGACAATTATAAATTAATTATTGTTAGAAGTGATGATAAAATAGAGCTTGAACTTTATAATAAGATTGTCATTTATTTTTGTGTATACTCATATGTGATTAAAATGCGATAGTTTGTCTTAATGCTAGATGTGAGTTATGATGGATCGAATGTATGAGTAGATTTGTGAACTCAAAGTTAGACATAAGTTGTCTGAACTATCATCTGCACATTATTTAATTTGTAAATGACATATGCTTCGTAGTAAAAGAGTCAATAATGTGATACATGTTTCATACCATGTATGCATAGAATGACCTATAAGGGGATATAAGTTTAATCTCTACTTGTTATCGTGTGAAGCCTTGAAAATTAGTAGTAATGTTTTTCTTTATACCCTCATGACTTTGACCAGTTTCTTGAGATTCAATTTGGTGTTTTCTATCTTAGGATACCAAGAGATCATGAATGATTCGGTCTGGCGTAATATTTCTAAAAAAGCATATCAGATTGAGATTAAGAGATTCGTGGGATGAGGAAGAACATTGAGTATTATCACATTTATTGTGTTCATTGATGTGTCCTTTATGTTTGTCTTTGAGACAAGAACATAATGATGAACTTAAATTTAAGACAAAAAAGATTATGAGAGATATTAATGTGATAAATAATCTAGGATACTATATACTGTAATCTACTCTAAGCTCCATTAAACTGAAATGTTATATATTCCTAACAAATGTATAGCAACTAAGATCTCGAAGTATGCACTGGTCACACGGTTTAGTTATTATGTATGAAAGTTACAAGATAGAAATGAGAGTTGACTCACTATATGTGAGTGGGAGATGTTGGAAATTAGATTTTAGATCACCAATGTGGGTCAACCCGAATCCATATCCAAATGAATAAATATATATGTGTAATATATTTATTATATTATTATTTAATAAATAAAAGAAAAAGACACAACCGTTAGAAATTTACTTGAACAGCTGTATCCTTTTAGGATTAAAAGAATATAAGCACGTTTCTGTTGAAGAAATAAATGCTTCTTTTTCCTCCAACTCACAAAAGATAAAAATCTCTCTTCTTCTATGTGAAAAACTTTCGTGGAAGATTTATGTATCATGAAGCAATTTTTTTCTCCGTAATTCAGGTATGACTTAGACTGTGAACTTTATGGTGTATTATGTGTTATTAACATGTGATTACACTATTGAATAGTGAAATAAATATTAGAGAATTCTAGGAGAACTATGTGTTCTTTTTAGATTGTGTAGTTTCCTTCAATTCCTTTTCTTGGAGACAAAGTCTTGGACATCTATAAATTGAAGACCTTCTTCCATAACTAGAAGACACATGAAAATATCCACAATGTAGTTCATATGTAGATCTATTTATTAGCGAATATTCTTCAAATATTCACAGTATATATTGTATTTATTAGTATCATGTATTTAAGGTAACTTAGAATTCTTACTGTATTAAGAATCACCCTTGTACAACTATATATATTGTGATTAATGAAAGAAATCTCTAAGGGAAATTATTCCAAAGTCTTACATGGTATCAGTAGCCTAATCTCTCAAACCCTACAAAAACTTTCTCTCCAAAATCCACCGCCCCCCCCCCCTCCCCTCTTTCCTCTCGGTCGCGGTGCCCTATCACAGTTTTTCTAAACCCTGTGGCTATTATGACTCCTCCTAATTCCCATAAAACCACTGGTTCTACCTCCTAATTAATTGACATCCCCTCCCTTCTTCAAAGTCTTCTTTTCATCCGGCGTTTGCTGTCACAAACATCAAGAATTTTATCCATATTATTCTTGATCAAGAAGAATGTCAATATTCTATGTGGGTAGAACTATTTTATATCCATGCCTGTGCGTATAACATTCTTGATCACATTGATGATTCAATCTCTCGCTCATCTAATATTGATGACTCGACATGGCGTCATCTTGACGCCATTGTCAAACAATGGATCTATGGTACCATATCTAAGGACTTTGTTGTGTACTTTTCTAAAACAGGTGCTTCAGCGCGTGAACTTTGGGTACGCTTGGAAGACATTTTTCAGAATAATAAAAATACTCGGGCGGTGTATTTAGAGAAGAAGTTCAACAACACTCGCCTTGAGAATTTTAACATCTCTGAATATTGCAAACAATTGAAACTTGTCGCCGACCAACTCTCTCATGTTGGGACAACAATTTCTGAGACTAAGATGGTTCTACAAATCGTTGCAAGATTACCAAAAGGGGAATATGATACTCTTGCAACAATGATTCAACAGGCTGATCCATTTCCGACCTTCAACAAGGCACGTTCACAATTATTATTGGAAGAAACACGACGTGCTAAACAGGATGAGCACAATAAAAAAGCATTGGTCATTGAAAACTTACGATGCTAATTATCTCCATCGCTCGCACCGCAGACAACGAAGTAGCAGACGCGGTGGAAGCGGCGGCGAAGGTCGTGGCCAAAGACAAAAGGGGAATGGTCGCGACAAAGGTAAACAACAGCAGCAGGCTGCGTCGCAGCAGCAACAACAATTCCAGTGGACGCAGCAGCGGTTCCACGCTAACTGGGCCTCACCTGCTTGCCCATTCCCGACAGCAGGGGCCCAGTATCATCTGATGTCAACCCAGCAGATGCAACCCACTGATTTGGGCCAGGCTTTCAACACTCTCACTCTGCAACCGCCTGACAATAATTGGTTTATGGACTACGGAGCCATATCACACCTGACCAACTCTTCAGGTAATTTTTCCCAATTGCTTCAGTTAAAGTATCCTCAATACATTACTGTTGGCAATAGTCACCGCATTTCAATTGCAGGTTATGGCAATACACACATTAAAAATCTCCATCCACCTTTTTCACTCAACCATGTCCTCTACGCCCCTCAAATTATTAAAAAGTTAATCTCTGTTAGGAAATTCACTCGTAATAATTAGGTGTCTTTAGATTTTGACCATTTTGGTTTCTTTGTGAAGGATCTCAATACTGGGAAAATTCTTACGTGATGCAATAGTGTGGGAGACCTCTACCCTTTCACAAATTCTTCCGCTGTCAGAACTCAACAACCAGTCTCCCTTACTGCATTATCTCCATCCACCTGACACAATAGGCTCGGGCATCCAGGAGATCATGTTTTTTCTTTTCTTAGAAATAATCAGCGTATTAAATGTAATAATGGGAAACTTGCCCAAAACTATTTTCTTGCCCGTTTGGCAAGCATACTCATCTTCCTTTTCTGTCTTCTATGAGTATTACAGTTTCACCATTTGATATTGTTCATGCTGACTTGTGGACCTCTCCTGGTGTTAGCTCTCTAGGTCACAAATTCTATCTTGTTTTGTTAGATGATTTTTCACATTTTGTATGGATTTATCCACTGAAATTCAAATCTGAGGTTTTTGCTAAATTTCTTGAGTTTCACAAATTTATTAAAACTCAGTTTGAAAAATTCATAAAATCCTTTCAATGTGATAACGGACGTGAGTTTAATAATTCAGCTTTCCATAATTTTTGCTCCCAACAAGGCATGGTGTTCCGCTTCTCTTGTCCTTACACCTCACCTCAAAATGGTAAAGCTGAACGAATCATTCGTACTATTAATAACATGGTCTGTACTCTCCTTTTTCATGCATGTCTGCCATCATTTTTCTGGGTTTATGCTGTCAAAATGGTAGAATACCTCCTAAATATTTTACCTACTAGCACCCTACAAAACAGGACCCCCACAGATATTATATATCGTAGGACTCCATCTTATGACCACCTACGAATCTTCGGATGTCTGTGCTATCCCAATCTCACTTCCACCCCCCCTTATAAGTTGGCTTCTCGAACTACACCTTGTGTATTCCTCAGTTTCCCACCCAACCATAGGGGTGATCTGTTTTATGACTTATCCACTCGTCAAATTCACATCTCTCATCACGTCACGTTCGACGAGATGATATTTCTATTTTTGAATCCTCAGAAATACCAAAACCAGACTACTCATTTCTTGATGAACCAGTCATATCCCCAAACATTCTAAATCATCTCACTCAAATATCGACTTCGGCACCGCGGTGACATCCTTCCAGTGAGTCTCTTGCTTCTGCCTCGCAATTAGCATCACGGTCCCTAGGGGATGTACCGCAGTGCCTACCTTCCAGTGAGTTCTCTATTCCTGCATCGCCTTTAGAACCGCAGTCATTCGAGGATGCACCGCAGTGTCACCCTTCCAGTGAGTTCACTGTTCCTTCCTCGCCTTTAGCACCGCGGTCCCTCATGAATGCACCGCGGTGCCACCCTTCCAGTGAGCAAACCTCGGAACCTGTCACTTCACCAATGCCACCACCCAATGTCCCCAGTCACCAAATGAAAACTCGTGTCAAATATGGTATTTTCAAACCTAAAGTCCAGTTTTACATGACTGTCTAAACCATTTCTCCACTCCTAAAGAACCCCAAATTGGCTAAACTTAACCCTAATTGGAATGCGGTCATGTTTGAGGAATATAATGCTTTAACTAAGCAGCATACTTGGAATCTTGTTCCTAGACCAGAGGGGGTAAATGTGATCAAATGCTTGTGGGTTTTTCGTCACAAATTCAGAGATAGTGGTGTTTTGGAACGCTACAAGGCTATACTTGTGGAAAACAACACTAATTAGTAGGAGGGCATTGATTGTGGTGATACTTTTAGCCCGGTTGTTAAACCGGCTACGATTCGTACTGTGCTTAGTATTGCTATGGGTAAAAAGTGGCTGATTCATCAGCTGGATGTCAAGAATGCATTTCTTCATGGGGATTTGAAAGAGACTGTATACATGCATTAGCCACCTGGTTTTGTTCATCCTGATGTTCCTCAGTATGTCTGTCGTATCTGGAAATCACTCTATGATCTAAAATAGGCACCTCGTGCTTGGTATGACCGTTTTGTCAGGTATATTATGCAGATTGGGTTTATTTGCAACAGGTGTGTGATTGGTGTATTTTATATACACCTTTTGAGTCATTTTTAGTTAGTCTTTTGCCCATTTTTGTACAAATACGTGTCGTCTTAGGATATATTTTCTTTCTTTTGAGTCATATTGGTTTAAAGTGGCTCATTGGCGGAAAAGGAGCAAAAAGAGAGCAGAAACAGAGGTCTCAGAGCTCAAAAAGCGAGAAAGTTAGCGGCAGAGCGCACGAAGCAGTCGGCGCCTGGCTACTCCGGCCAGCGATGTCAGGCGCCCAAATTACAGTGCGGGGAGTTTGGTGCGCGGCGCCAGTTGCGAGCAGCGGGCGAGGCGAGATTTCTGTCAAATTCGAATGGGAATGGGCCAAGACCTGAAAGGAAAATTGTGCATACGATTTGGAGGCTATAAAAATGAGAGTTTAGGTCAGAAGTAAGGGTTCTAAACCCTTGGCAATTCATCACAACCTTGAAGATCAAGATTGGAGACCACTTTTTGTGTAATTTCTTGTTTCTTGTTTTATTTTTTTATAGTTTATGTTGGATATTAGTTTAGTTCTTGTCATGTCTATGGCTAGGAACTAACTTAATCTAGGGCTTTCCATATCAAATCACTTGAAACTTATTCTTATGAATTAATGCATGTTTTGGTTTCTTCTTATCATTGTTGAGATTTATTCAATAATTGTCTTGAATGTTTGGTAATTAATTGATCACTAATTATCATAATCTATATGATTTCTAATCGAAAGCTGAAAGGAGATATTGTGAATATGCTATTGTTGAATAAACATAGGTTAAATCGTGGACGAAAGTACCCCGATACTTGTGTAGTTTAATAGGTTTTTGCTCTTATTCCTCCTTTATAGTCAATCTTATCACCGAAAGGTAGAAGAGTTCTATATTGGGGTTGAGTGTTTATATTACCTTAACAGGAGTATAAAACGGCTTAGTTAACCTGCTATCTCAAAATAGAAGAAGAACCATAATTAAGTGCATTAACAAGTAAGATGAGCGGATAGTTGAGGAGATTTGGAAGCCCTATTTCCAACATATCTGAAGTAAAATAAAGTAGTTTAGTTAGCATTAATAATTATAGTTATAAACAATTTATCAATCATCGGTTACCAAATAGATACCATAAAATAGAATTTGAGAATTGAACACTAATCCCTGAGGACGATAACTTGGTCTTCTAGACTATATTACATGTCACGACACGTGCACTTGCGTTAGTGTGTGCATAAATCGCGCATCAAGTTTTTGGCGCCGTTGCCGGGGATTGACGTAATTTCAATATCGATTTATCTATTCTTATTTCTAATTTGGTTGCTCCAAGAACAAGTTTCTAACTTAGAAACTTGTTCTGTGAGCATCTTTTTATCACCTTTTGTTGTTTTCTTATTTTGCAGGTTAAATTCGGGAAAACAAATCGGAAAAAAA
This sequence comes from Przewalskia tangutica, assembly GCA_029844215.1. Classification (NCBI taxonomy): domain Eukaryota; kingdom Viridiplantae; phylum Streptophyta; class Magnoliopsida; order Solanales; family Solanaceae; genus Przewalskia; species Przewalskia tangutica. Next base: position 118,886,798 of record CM056727.1, read on the forward strand.
ACGAAAAAAAAAATCAGGACACATGGACTACTACTATCAGAGACAGCGGAGTCATCAACAGCAGCTTAACCCACATGTTCTAGAGGAAGATCTAGATGAGTTTCAGGCAGGCATACTCAGGCTCACCAAGTGCCAGACTCAGTTTATGGCTGAGACAAAAGTGTCCCTCAGAAATTTGGAGACACAAATAGGGCAACTAATGGATAGGATGAGCAATACACTTCAAGAAAATCTGCCTAGCGACATCATTATGGGAGGTGGTAAGCAAATTGAGGAACTTGAACCACATCCAGCTGTTGAAGAATCTGGCGAGATAGTTGGTGTAGAGAAGGAAAAGATTACTGATATCCAATTATTCACCTTTTTGGATTCTTTGGAAATTCTTTTTCATGTACCCATTGCAAAAGAAATATCACCAACGGTCACTGTTGATCCCCAAATAGGAAGTTCATACCATCAAGGGCACCCCCTAGAGTTGAGAGATGTTGGGAATCTCACTGATCCCTACATTATAGAGAGTCTAGAAGACAAGTCTGCCGTGTTTACTTGGGGGATAATCGTATATCTGAGGCCCTTGTTTGGAGCAATTGTTGTAGTTGAAGTGAGACATGCAACAATAACTATGCGGATTGCAAGCAGTTCGCAGAGGGATCCAATGGGCACTCGTAAAGGTTAATTGCGTCCGGCTAAAAGACGTTAAAAGACAGCGCTTGTTGGGAAGCAACCCAATGTTTATTAATTATGTTATTTTAATTTATGTTTTTAGTTTGTTTTATTTTATCTTGAACAGTCTCACGGTCTTGGGTTCTTGTTTTGTGTTGTTGGATGACAGATGGACTAGGAGCAGACCCCGAACAGAAAAAAAATGCTGAAAAAAAGGAAAAGTCGTCGTCAGCGCCGCGGCGCCCAGAATCAGCGCCATGGCGCCGGATCTTCAGAGAGCCGCAGTACTTGTGGCGCTGCGGTGCCGAGTGCAGGACCGTGGCGCCGAAGGTTCAGAAACCCAGATTTCGTGCAAATTCCAGAATTTTCCTCCCAGACCTCCGCTATGACCGTTGTATTGTGTCAGTAAGTTGTCCCTATTTTTAATCTTCACACATTGGGGACAATGTGTCGATTATGTTTGGGGGGGTGTCTTATTATTTTTGAGTCTTTTTTATTTGTTTTGTGTGTTTTTTGAGTATTTTTGAGTCATTATTTTTTTATTATTATTATTTTTTTATTTTATTTTTTGATTTGATGGATCATGCATGTTGTAGTTGCTAAAGATATTGAGTGGATAAAGTGGGATAATGTAATAGAATTAAAAGCGACAATCTGTGTGCTTAAGTTAGATATACCAAAAATTCGTGACATCTAATTATTTGGAATATTTGTGCTTAGCTTATGTGTGTCAGTTATGGAAAGAAGGTTGAAAAAATGTCTAGAAAATCTATTTTCTTGTTATTTGAGGCGAAATAGTTAAGATGTACATGTTTAAGGAGATGATTCAGGTATTTCTTTGATAGCCCTTCTGACCATTCATTACCTACCCTGACATAAAATGTATCACTAGTCAGCCCCTTTGAGCCTAAAATAAATATCTTTCTTTGACACCCTATGATTCCTTTGTTGTGCCATAAGTAATAATGAAAAAGTATTGGGATGGAAACGTGAAAAAGAGACAAAAAGAGATTGAACAAATTTGATGCACCCAAATGAAAAATATACAAAAGTCTAAGTTTGGGGGTGCCTGTTGATCAGTGTATTTTATATACACTTTTCGAGCCATTTTTAGTTAATCTTTTGTCCCTTTTTGTACAAATAAGTGTCGTATTAGGATAGATTTTATTTCTTTTGAGTCAAGTTGGTTAAAATGGCCCAATGGCGGAAAAGAAGCGAAAAGAGGGAAAAAACGGAGGTTCCAGAGCTTGAAATGCGAGAAAGTGGCGGCAGGCGGCTGCAGCGCCGCGGCACCTCCAGCCAACGAGCGGCGCCCGGCGCCATTATCGAACGCGAGAGTTGCAGCGCGCGGCTCTGCAAACAGAGTGCGGGCGCGGTGCCTAATCACGAGCAGCGAAGTTCAGCGCCTCGGCGCTTGGAAAAATCAGGTTTTAGACGATTTTCTGGGCCAGACCTGAAGGGAAAAGTTAAGGGCGGTTTGGAGGCTATAAAAAGATAACCTTAGGCAGTTTTCAAGGGTTCCCTTTCTTGCACAAACACAAGACTTCTTGGAGTTGAAGATTGGAGACCTTAACTTAGTAATTTTCTTTTATTTTCTTTACTTTACTTCAGTTTTTATGTTGGATATTGAATTAGTTCTTGTCATGTCAATGGCTAGGAACTAATTCCATTATAGGGCTTTCCATGTCAAATCACTAGAACCTTATGTTATGAATTGATGCATGTTTATGGTTATTCTTCTTATTGTAGAGATTTAACCAATAATTGTTTTGAATGCTTGGTAATTAATTGATCACTAATTATCATTATTTATATGATTTCTAATCAAACTTCGAAAGGGGGAGGTTGTGACTATGCTGTAAGTTGGGTAGACATATTTTGGATTGGGGATGAAAATACATCAATTACTTGTGTAGCGTTAATAAGAGGTTTAAACACCTAATTTCACGCATGGCGCGTGACGATTAACAAGGTTTTTGGTCTTAATTCTCCTATAGAGTCATCCTTATCACCGAAAGGTAGAAAGGAGCGCTACTGGGGTTGAGTGTTTATATAGCCTTAACGGGAGTATAAAACGAATTAGTAAATCTGCTAGCTCCAAAAGAAGAAGAACCATAATTCATTGCATTAATAAGTAATATAAGCGGATAGTTGAAGCGACTTGGAAGCCCTATTTCCATCACTACTGAATTAAACACATAGTTAATTAGTATTTATAATTGTTAGTATAATCAACAAACTCAAATATCGGTTACCAAATAGATAACAAAAGATAGATAGTTGGTACTTGAACACTAATCCTTGTGGACGATATTCGGTCTTACCTATACCTGTCAACCGGTCCGGGTTGACCCGGAACCGGACCGGTTGACCCGGTAGTTTAACGGCCGGACCGTGAGCATACCTGGGTTGGGGTTGGATTGGCTGACCCAACCCGCGGGTTATAAAAAACCGGTAAGGCGTGAGCAGGTTCCATTACAGTTAACCGGACGGGCCGGTCGGTAACAAAAAAAAAAAAATTAAAAATTTTGCCCAACGGTCATTTCGACCGTTGGGCTTGAAGAAATTTGGGCGGGGCATGGCGGCGGTCATTTCGGCCAGATTACTATTTTTGTTTTTGTTTTTGTTTTGTTTATTTATTTATTTTAATTCCATTTTTACCCTTTAAAAATCTATAAATTCTCTACATTTTCTTCATTTTTATCACACAACATTTTCAATTCTCTAATTCTCATACTCTTAATCATCTTTATTATCAATTTTCAAGTTATTATTATTATTAGTTTTCAAATTCAAAGTAGCAAGACGAAGACTTCCACTTGAGTTTCTATTGAATTCGAATCGAAGTTTGGTACACTCGTTTCATTCTCTAATTATTTTATTAAATTGTCATATTTATTTGTTAATTATTTAAATATTTTATAATGTCTTTACTAAGGGGAATTGCGTCGGGACTGCGCCGTAAATCTAGTTCAAGTGGTAAAAATCATAGGTTCTTCATCATCTAATCAAAATATAGATTATGATCAAATGCAAGAAGATTTTGGAATAGAAGATAATGAATGTGATAACGTTCAATTAGATAATATTGTTGAACTTGAAGAACAAGAACCTCCTACACCTACTAGTGTTCCTTCTGTCAATGTTGGTACTGCTAGTGGTAGTCGTAGTCGTAGACCTCCTTTACCAGAACCAGTAGCAAGAAAAAAAAGGAGTAAAGTGTGGCTCTTTTATGATAAAGTTGTAGTGCTTGATAGAGTTAAATGTAATATTTGTGGGAAAACTTATAAACATAAGGCGGGGTGGTGACGGGGGACGGACACTATAGCTAGACATATAAAATTCGATCATACGGCCTGATGGAATCATCACGATTTAGAACCAGTCAACAACTTAATCCATTAAGCGGGGTTGGCTAAGTACGATCCAAAAAGATCGCATTGAATTAGCAAAAATGATTGTCGGAGGTTGTTTGCCTTTTCTTTTTCTTCTTCATATTTAATTACATATATTCAAAGAGTATATAATCCTTTTTTAAAGGTGTTCCTCGTAGTACTACTAGAGCCGATATTTTTAGACTTCATAATGATTATGTTATTTTCTTGCAATATTTGTTTGCTAACCTTCCATGTCATGTTAGTTTTATTTCAGACATTGGACATCGTTGAGCAGTTATGATTATTTAACAATTACTTGTCATTGGATTGATGAAAATTTTAGAATGGAAAAACGTATTATTGCTTTTGCGTATGACGAGGATCAAAGTCATACTGGAAAATATATAAGCGAAACTATTTGTTTTTATGCCCAAAAATATAATCTTTATAATAAAATACTTTGTGTATCATTCGATAATACATCTAATAATACTGCTGCTGTAGATCTTTTAAAAGCGGAAGTACAACCACCACTTCCTGATATATTTCATGTTCGTTGTGCTTGTCATATTTATAATTTAATTGTTAAAAGTGGTCTTGATTTATTTTCACCTGAAATAAAACTTGTCAAAAGAGCTGTTGGAGTTATTCAGGGTAATAATAGGAAAAATAGAATTATAGAATTTAAAGAAAAATGTAAACAATTTAATTTGAGACCTAAATTCATGCCAGAAGAGATTATTACACGGTGGAATTATACTTATTTATTTTTAAAAGAATGTTATAAGTATAAAGACCCCATAACACATGTTGCAAATGTGCATTGTAAGAACGTGATGTATATGTTAACCGACGAACATTGGAAATCAATTGGTGAACTTTTAAAAAAATTACGTAAATTTTACACTGCAACTGTTGAATTTTCAGGATCTTATTACCCAACAGTTTGTAATGCTTTAGCTCATATAGCTGAAATTTCCTATTTACTTTATGGTTTAAAATCAAATGTGAAATATCTGAGATCACGATTCTGATTATGTTTGAAAAGTTTAAAAAATATTTGTTTTCTATTCCTGATGTTTATTGTATTGGTGCAGTCTTAAATCCTTCTATTAAAAAAGTAGATTGTCATAATCTAATATTTAGTTTATATACTTATATGGAAATAGGTGGAACAGAAACTCCATCTTCATTTGATTGCATAAGTAAACTTGATACTAATTTAACTACATTATATGAATATTATGCTACATTACATGATAACACCAACTCTGCTACTAATATTCTTTCTAGTTCAGTTACGTGTCTACACCTGCAGGATTCAATGCTGATGACGATGAAGAAGAATCTTTAGACATATGGAGCACTTTTACAACACAACCAACCACAAGCCGATCTTGCGATGAGATGCAATTTTATTTGCAAAAGTCAGCGGAGCCGAAGAAAAATTTTGACCCTTTACAATGGTGGCAGGATAACAAAAGACAATTCCCGGTACTTGCAGCGATGGCCCGGGATGTTCTTAATGTGTCGATCTCAACATTGGCTTCTGAAAGTGCATTTAGCCAAGCACGAGATCAAATAGGAGACACACGTCACTCATTGGGTGGAAGCACATTAGAAGTGTTAGTCTGCTTAAGGGATTGGATCAGATCAGAGAGAAGAAATCAAGGATGTGGAGACGTTAATTCTCCGGAAGATGAAGAAATAGACAATATTTTGGAAGGCGGGAGCGGAGGCGGGCTGGAATTAATACTCGGTTAGAGGCTATGGAGCATAACCAATTCAATCAACCTATAGATTACGAAGAACTTGCAAAAAAGATGCATAATATGTAAATAAAATTATTATTACTTCATTATGTACTCTTATTAACGTTATGAAAGTTCAAAAGTTTACATCTTATCATTAATTTTAATTTTAATATCTATTTAGTTGTTAATCTGTTATTACTTATTTGTTAACTTATATCTACTAATCTAATAAATTAATAAAAGTATAATTACAAATTTACAATATAAAGTTATAAACTATAAATTGTATAAAGTATAAAGTTATAAACTATAAAATAAAAGTTAACTTTAAAGTTTCAATTTTAATATATACAACTAAATTATATATTATATTATTATATTACATATTTAAATTGAATTTAGTTTATATTATAGAAAATAAATACTAGAAATAAAAAAAATAAAAATAAACCGGACCAGTGGACCGGTTCGACGAACCGCGGGCGACACGGAATCCGTAACGACCGGATCGGTTGGCGATGAACCGGACGATAACGATCGGGCAAGTTAAAGCCGTGAGGGCTACCGTCGGGCCGGTCGGCCGTTAGACACCTTTAGTCTTACCTAGACTATATTACTTGTCACGATAACGTGCACTTGCGTTAAAGTGTGTGCATTAAATCGCGCATCAAGTTTTTGGCGCCGTTGCCGGGGATTAGGCATAGTTCAATATCAATTTTATCTATTTTCAATTTCTAATTTGGTTTTATTTTTTTTAGTTTTTATTGTTTTTTTTTTTTTTTTTTTGTGAAAACAAGTGTGCCGTGATCCGTTGTTGGTTTTGATTCATCTCAGGGATCCTGAAGACATGGACTACTACTGTCAATATGATAGAGCTCCAACCATAGAGGAAGAGAGGGAGGAGTTACGAGAAGCCATACTCAGTTTTACTAGGTATCAAGCTCAGTTCATGGACGAAACGAAAATGGCCATGAAGAAGTTGGAAACGCAAATAGGAGAACTTGCGGTCATGTTGAACAGCGAAATGCAAGAAGAACAATATGCACCTGTGGGAGGCAATATGAAAGCACAATGTCAGGCGATTGACCTGAAGAATGCCGAATCAGTGGAGATAGAAAGTTCGCAGCAGCAGAAGCGCCGCGACGCCGATGAGCAGGGCCGCGGCGCCGAAGATTCTGGGATAGGGCAGGAGTTTGAGAGCCGCGGCGGACAGGAGCAGGGCCGCGGCGCCCGCCGCCCAGAAGTCAAAAAGTCAATAGAAGCTGTAGCGAACGCACCCCAGGTGAAGGTACCATGTCCCCAGAGGTTAAAAACATGTGCTCTTGACAAGCAATTCTCTAGATTTGTGGAAATTCTCAAACAATTGCAACTCAATATCCCGTTTGCTGAAGCATTAGAGCAGATGCCGAGCTACGTAAAGTTCATGAAGGATGTTCTTAGCAAAAAGAGGAGGATAGAGGACTACGAAACAGTGGTGTTGACTGAGGAATGTAGTGCCATCCTACAGAGAAAACTACCTCAGAAATTACAAGATCCATGGAGCTTCACCATCCCATGCACCATTGGAAGGTTTGAATGTCAGAAAGCATTGTGCGACTTGGGGGCAGGCATAAATCTGATGCCTTATCTAGTTTTCTGCAAACTGGGAATGGGAGAAGTCAAACCTACAAACATCACTTTGCAGTTAGCTGACCGCTCCATAGTTCATCCTAGAGGAGTCATCGAAGATGTATTAGTAAAGGTGGACAAGTTCATCTTTCCCGCTGACTTCGTTATCTTAGACATAAAAGATAACGATGGAATTCCCATCATACTTGGCAGACCCTTCTTAGCCACAGGACAGGCTCTCATTGATGTTCACAAAGGGGAGTTGAAGCTTCGGGTGGATGAAGAAGAAGTGACTTTCAATGTTTTGAGCGTGACATTTCCGGATGCCAATGATAATCGCTCGCCATTGATCTTATCGAAGACGATGTCGATCAAAGCGGTTCGACATGATGATACGGCGAAGAAATCGACCAAATGGGATGATAGTAGTAGAAACGACCCAGGGCTGATGGAGTATGCAAATTGGATGAATGTTTATGAGAAATGAGATAAGAGGATATATGAAGAGCTTGGGCAGATGCCAGAAAGATCAATACCATCCACAGAGAAGGCTCCAGAGTTAGAGTTAAAAATCCTACCCAATCATTTACAATACCAATACCTAGGTGAAGATAAAACCTTACCAGTAATCATTTCACGCCACCTATCCACAGAGGAGATTGAGAAACTGCTGAGAGTGCTGAGGGATCACAAGCGTGCCATTGGATGGACATTAGCAGACATAAAGGGGATAAGTCCGTCAACAGTAATGCATAAGATCCGTCTAGATGAGGAGAGCAGACCATCCATCGAGGCACAAAGGCGACTAAACCCAAACATGGAAGAGGTAGTCAGAAAGGAAATCCTGAAATGGCTAGATGCAGGAGTAATTTATCCTATATCTGACAACGCATGGGTGAGTCCAGTACAAGTGGTTCCCAAAAAGGGTGGAATAACAGTGGTAACCAACTAAAGGAACGAACTCATCCCTTCTAGAACATTTACTGGATGGAGAATCTGCATTGACTACCGCAAGTTGAACAAGACAACCAGAAAAGACCACTTCCCGTTGCCATTTCTAGATCAGATGTTGGATAGACTTGCAGGGCACAACTACTACTGCTTTTTGGATGGGTACTCAGGGTATTACCAGATTGCAATAGCGCCAGAAGATCAGGAAAAGACGACATTCACTTGCCCTTTTGGTACATTTGCATTCAGAAGGATGTCGTTCGGGCTGTGCAATGCACCTGCGACCTTTCAGAGCTGTATGATGGCAATTTTCTCAGACATGGTGGAGAGGGCTATAGAGATTTTTATGGATGACTTTTCGGTCTTTGTAGCATCGTTCGATGAGTGTTTAAGGCATCTAGAAGCAGTGTTAAGCCGGTGCGAAGAGTCTAACCTTGTGCTAAACTGGGAGAAGTGTCACTTCATGGTAACAGAGGGAATTGTCTTGGGACACAAAATATCAAACCAAGGTATTGAGGTAGACAAAGCAAATATTTCAGTGATCGAAAATCTACCACCTCCAGTATCAACAAAAGGAGTCAGAAGTTTCCTTGGGCATGCAGATTTCTATAGAAGATTCATCAAGGATTTTTCAAAGGTTTCAAAACCCCTTTCCACATTGCTAATGACGGGGGTTGCCTTTGACTTCAATAAGGAATGCTTGTCCGCTTTTCAGACACTCAAGGAGAAGCTTATTTCAGCACCCATAGTCATTGCACCAAACTGGGAGCTCCCATTTGAACTAATGTGCGATGCAAGCGATTATGCAGTGGGAGCAGTGCTTGGACAGAGAATCGATAAGGTATTTAGATCCATTTACTATGCTAGTAAAACTCTAAATGACGCACAGTTAAATTACGCGACTACAGAAAAGGAATTACTAGCCATAATGTATGCATTTGAGAAATTCAGGCCATACTTGATTGGAAATAAGGTGATAGTATACACTGACCATTCTGCCATAAAGTACTTGATGACAAAGAAGGATGCAAAACCTCGCCTCATTCGATGGGTCTTGCTACTACAAGAATTCGATGTGGAAATTCGTGACAAGAAAGGAACGGAGAATTCAGTTGCAGATCACTTGTCAAGACTGGAGAACACAGAGAGCCAGAACACCAAGAATGTGCAGATAAATGATCACTTTCCAGACGAACAACTGCTTCAAGTAAGTGCGAATCTTAATTTACCTTGGTACGCTGATTTTGTTAATTTTCTTGCAGCTAAGGTAATACCCCAAGAATTGACAAGACATCAAGTGAAGAGGTTTTACGCCGAAGTAAAGCACTACTATTGGGAGGAGCCTATGTTATACAAACACTGTGATGATCAAGTCATCAGGCGATGTATACCAGAGGAGGATATGCACCAGGTTCTCACTCATTGCCACACCCTATCGTGTGGTGGACACTTTGGAGCATCAAGAACAACGGCAAATGTACTGCAAAGAGGGTTTTATTGGCCAACACTTTTTAAGGATGCTCATGCCTTTGTGAAGAGATGTGATAGTTGTCAGAGAACAGGGAACATTTCAAGACGAAACGAAATGTCTTCGCAAGGGATATTGGAAGTGGAACTATTTCATGTGTGGGGAATCGATTTCATGGGACCATTCCCGCCATCCTTTGGAAATCAATATATCCTTCTGGCAGTGGACTATGTGTCCCAATGGGTAGAAGCAGTAGACACAAAAGAAAACGACAGTAAGACTGTTCAAAAATTCCTTCAAAAGAATATTTTCACAAGGTTCGGCACTCCGAGAGCCATCATCAGTGACGAAGGTAGTCACTTTTGCAACAAGCAGCTGAATTCATTGCTTTCCCGATATGGAGTCTACTACCGCACCACAACTGCCTACCACCCTCAAGCGAATGAGCAAGCAGAAGTGTCAAATAGGGAAGTGAAGAGCATATTAGAAAAGACGGTGAATGGCTCAAGGAAGGACTGGTCTATCAAACTGGATGACGCATTGTGGGCATACAAAACAACATTAAAAACACCAATTGGTATGTCACCATACAAGTTAGTTTTTGGTAAAGCATGTCATTTGCCTGTAGAATTGGAACACAGAGCGTATTGGACAATGGAAAAGTTAAACATGGATGCCAAGGCAGCAGGGCAGAGGAGGCTACTACAGCTGAGCGAGTTGGATGAATTCAGGCACAATGCCTATGAGAATGCAAAGATCTACAAGGAACGAACGAAAGTATGGCACGACAAGAGGTTGATACCGAAAGACTTCCAAGAAGGACGACAAGTGTTTTTATTCAACTCAAGGTTGAAATTATTTCCAGGTAAGTTAAAATCACGTTGGATAGGACCATACACGGTGGTAAGAGTATTCCCATATGGTGCAATTGAAATAAAAGGGAGAGAGGGAGCCTCCTTCAAGGTAAATGGACAGAGGTTAAAACCCTATCTGATCAATGCAATGGAATACATGAACTTAGTAACCTCTCTCACCCTAGAATAATAAGGAACTTGCGTCCGGCTAAAAGACGTTAAAGACAGCGCTACTTGGGAGGCAACCCAAAGTATTTTGAGTTTATTTATTTTAATGCAATTAGTCTTTATTTAGAACAGTCTCACGGAGGTAGTGTCTATGTTGTGTTGACAGGTGTAGGCCAAGAACTTGGAAGGCGAAAACTGAAGAGAAGCCAAGGATGTCCAGAAAATCGACAGAGCTTGGCCAGAGCGAGGCAGCGCGCAGAAAATTCAGAAGAACGCAGGAATTTGGGCGCCGCGGCGCCACAACGGAGAAATCTGAATTTTGAATGACTCCCTAATCCGAAGGCCCTGTCGCCAAATCAAAAATCCAGAGCTCTCCTCCCCTCACGGAATTCAATGCACTATCCACCGCCACTGCCACCATTTTAAACCAAGTCTGTAAGTGTCTTGTTTCTTTTATTGTTTTTGAGTCTACACACATTGGGGACAATGTGTGATTTAAGTTTGGGGGGTGTCTTATTTGTGTCTTATTGTTGTAGTATGTTGATTCTCTTTGATTGTTTTGTGTATAGTTTGAGTCATAATTTTTTTTTCTTTTGAGTCATAATTGTCTGTCAAAGATCATGCATGCTGTAGTTACTAGAAACACCTAGTGAAGTAAGGTGGAATAATGTAACGGAATTAGAAGCAACTATCTAAACACTTAGGTTAGATATGCCAAAAACTCATGAAATCTGCCTATTTGGAGTTTTTAACTGAATTGTGCATTGTAAATGATTAAAACCTATGTGTTATGATTGCTTGCTATTTGAGGCGAAATAGTTAGGATATGCATGTTAGGAGAGATGACTCAGACATTTCTTTGTTAGTCAATTCTTACCACTCTTTTTTATCCCTAACTTTAAAAATATCCCTAGTCAGCCCCATTGAGCCTAAAAATTGAACTTTTTCTTTGACACCCTATATTCCCACAATTGTGCCATAAGTAGAGATGTGAAATACTTGGAATAAATCGTGTTAAAAAAGAGACAAAAAGAGTGAACAAGCTTGTTGCACCCCAAGAACAAAGTAATAAGAAATAGGCAAAAGCCTAAGTTTGGGGGTGCTTGTTATTATAATACACTTCACTTTCCCAAAACAAAAGAGGGGAAAGATAGATTTGAAGTGAAGAAAAGAAATCAAAAGAAAAGGGAAAAATTGAAAAGCTAAAGAGCTTATGGTACACAAAATGAGCCTAAATGCCTATTTTATCTACCCATGTCTAAGCCTACATTACAAACCTTAAAAGTCCTGAAGATCTCTTAGATGCATAGCCATGATTAGTGGAAAATAGCAAGTAAATATGCCATAAGAATTATGAATTTAACATGCATGATTCAGTGTTTTGACTTCCATTAAGTTTGATAAAAATGAGTTTGCGAAATATCTAGCTTAATGTGTTTAGAATGCTGAAATTTCAGGCTATATGTTCTTGCATATTATTCCACTAACCTTCATGTTTTTCTAGATAACATCAATGCAGCAAAGTGATCAATGTCATTGAGTCTTTCTATTTTTCGTTTTCATTGAGTCTTTATTTCTTTCTTTTGATCTTTGCTCGAGGGCGAGCAAAGGTTAAGTTTGGGGGTATTTGATCAGTGTATTTTATATACACTTTTCGAGCCATTTTTAGTTAATCTTTTGTCCCTTTTTGTACAAATAAGTGTCGTATTAGGATATATTTTCTTTCTTTTGAGTCAAGTTGGTTAAAATGGCCCAATGGCGGAAAAGAAGCGAAAAGAGGGCAAAAACAGAGGTTCCAGAGCTTGAAATGCGAGAAAGTGGCGAACCGGGCAGAAACACCGTTGCAGCGCCGCGGCGCCTCCAGCCAACAAAGCCAGGCGCCCATTATCCAGAGACCCGCAGAAGTTGCAGTGCCGCGGCGCCTCTAGACAGAGTGCAGGGTCGCGGCGCCTAATCACTAGAACAACGCAGAAGTTCCGGCGCCGCGGCGCCGATAGCAGGGCCGCGGCGCCGACGCGGGAAAAATCAGGTTTTAGATGATTTTCTGGGCCAGGCCTGAAGAAAAAAGTTAAGGGCGGTTTGGAGGCTATAAAAAGAGAACCCTAGGCAGTTTTCAAGGGTTCCCTTTCTTGCACAAACACAAGACTTCTTGGAGTTGAAGATTGGAGACCTTAACTTAGTAATTTTCTTTTCTTTTCTTTACTTTACTTTCAGTTTTTATGTTGGATATTGAATTAGTTCTTGTCATGTCAATGGCTAGGAACTAATTCCATTATAGGGTTTTCCATGTCAAATCACTAGAACCTTATGTTATGAATTGATGCATGTTTATGGTTATTCTTCTTATTGTAGAGATTTACCCAATAATTGTTTTGAATGCTTGGTAATTAATTGATCACTAATTATCATTATTTATATGATTTCTAATCAAACTTCGAAAGGAGGAGGTTGTGACTATGCTGTAAGTTGGGTAGACATATTTTGGATTGGGGATGAAAATACCTCAATTACTTGTGTAGCGTTAATAAGAGGTTTAAACACCTAATTTCACGCATGGCGCGTGACGATTAACAAGGTTTTTGGTCTTAATCCTCCTATAGAATCATCCTTATCACCGATAGGTAGAAATGAGCGCTACTGGGGTTGAGTGTTTATATAGCCTTAACGGGAGTATAAAACGAATTAGTAAACCTGCTAGCTCCAAAAGAAGAAGAACCATAATTCATTGCATTAATAAGTAATATAAGCGTATAGTTGAAGCGACTTGGAAGCCCTATTTCCATCATTACTGAAGTAAACACATAGTTAATTAGTATTTATAATTGTTAGTATAATCAACAAACTCAAATATCGGTTACCAAATAGATAACAAAAGATAGATAGTTGGTACTTGAACACTAATCCTTGTGGACGATATTCGGTCTTACCTAGACTATATTACTTGTCACGATAACGTGCACTTGCGTTAAAGTGTGTGCATTAAATCGCGCATCACCTGTTATTTATAATACATATCATTCTCTCAAAAGAAAAGTGGGGAGAAGGTGGGTACGAAACTAAAAAGAAAGCCAGAAAGAAGGAAAAAAGAGTTGAATGAAAAATGTTTATGGTATGTAGCTGAGCCTAAATGTCTATTTTTACCTACCCCTGCCTAAGCCTACATTACAACCCTTGAAAGTCCTGATGATCTTTAATGTGTATGTCTATGATTAGTGGATGATAGCAAGTAAACATGTCTATAGCATTTGGAAAAGATGGAATGAAATTGACATACATAGGTTAGGTGTTTGTATTTCCATTGAACATGATCTAAGTGAATTTGCGAAATATCTAACTTGAAATTCTAGATTGCTGATTATTCATGCTATATATGTTCTAACATATTATCTCATATTTCATCCATGATTTTGAAGAAGCAATATTATAACTATTTGATCCATCTCTTTGAGTCTTTGTTCGTTTTGTTTTATTTTTGTTTTGAGCTTTACTCGAGGGCGAGCAAAGTTTAAGTTTGGGGGTGTTTGATCGGTGTATTTTATATACACCTCTTGAGTCATTTTTAGTTAGTATTTTACTCATTTCATTTATGTTTAGTATAGTATTAGGGCCGTTTTCCTTTCTTTTGTGTCACATCGGTCAGAAATGGAGAAATGACGAAAGAGAGATGAAATGAGCATAAATGAGATGGAATTGCACACTAAAAGGGCCAAGAAATGAAGCCTAAGAAGTTCCGGGAAGTACAGAAGAAATCAGATGAAGACCGGACGAAAAAAGGACGACGAAAACGAAAATCCGCATGAACGCCTCGGCGCGCGCTGGCAATAGCGGCGCGCGCAATGTTCAATGTTCCGAAAGTTGCAGTTTTGGCGCCATGGCGCTGATCGCTGCGAACAGCGCCGACGCGAGATTTCTGAGTTTTGGGCCGAATTTGACACGTTTTCAGAGTCCAAAAAGGATAACTTTTCCTACCTACATATTCCTTAACCCTTTACCTAAAGGATTCCATATTTTTTCCTAAACCCTTTACCTAAAAGGATTCCATAACCTTTCCTACCTACATAATCCCTAACCCTTTACCTAAAGGATTCTTGGGCTATAAATAGTCTCTACATCATTAGAAGAATTGAACCATCCATCACCCATCCCATTCTCCATCCTACATTTCATCCCACACTTGACAAATTCCATCCATCTTGTAAATATTCCACAACACAATCCTTGGATGCTAGAAGGCTTGGAGACTTGGTCTTGAGTATTTTTCTTTTCTTTCTTTTGCTTTATTTATTTCAGTTCATGTTTGGAGATTATATTAGTTCTTAGCATGACTATGGCTAGGAGCTAATTACTTTGTTAGGAATTTCCT
This sequence comes from Przewalskia tangutica, assembly GCA_029844215.1. Lineage (NCBI taxonomy): Eukaryota > Viridiplantae > Streptophyta > Magnoliopsida > Solanales > Solanaceae > Przewalskia > Przewalskia tangutica. The sequence goes on from CM056727.1 coordinate 118,902,004, forward strand.
TGTGATTCTCTTGAAACTCTTATTCATGAATTAATATATTAGTTTGGTTTCTTCTTCACTTATTTAAGATTTATTCAATAATTGTTTTGATTGCTTGATAATTAATTGATCACTAGTTATCATCACTTATATGAGTTCTAATAGAAATCCGAAAGGGGAGATTGTGAATATGCTACAGTTGAATAAACATAGGTTTAAATCGTAGACGAAAGTACCCCGATACTTGTGTAGCTTAATAGGTTATTGCTCTTAATCCTCCTTTGTAGTTGATGCGCGGTAAGATGCACACACTTTAAACGCAAGTGCACGTTATCGTGACAAGTAGTATAGTCTTGATAAGACCGAATATCGTCCTCAAGGATTAGGGTTCAATTACCAACTATCTATTTTTTGGTATCTATTTGGTAAATTGATATTTAGATTTGTTGTTTATAACTAAGGATTATAAAAGCTATTTAACTAAAAGGGTTTACTTCAGTTGTGATGAGAATAGGGCTTCCACGTCTCCTCACTATCCGCTTATGTTACTTATTAATGCAATAACTTATGGTCTTCTTCTTTTGGAGAAAGCAGGTTCACTAAATCGTTTTATACTCCCGTTAGGGTTATATAAACACTCAACCCCAGTATTGCACCTTACCTACCTTTCGGTGATAAGGATAACTCTATAGGAGGATTAAGAACAAGAACCTAGTTAACCGTCACGCATAATGCGCAAAATTAGGGTTGTTAAGCCTCTCATTAACGCTACATAAATAATTGAGGTATTTTCATCCCAATCCAAGAATGTCTACCCAACTTACAGCATATTCACAATCCCCCCCTTTCGGAATCTGATTAGAAATCATATAGTGATAATTAGTTGTCAATTAATTACCAATAATTCAACTCAAATATTGGATAGATCTCACAATAAGAAAAATAACCATAAACATGCATTAACTCATAACCAAAGTTTCTAGAGATTTAACATGAAAAGCCCTATAGAGGAATTAGTTCCTAGCCATTGACATGGCAAAAACTAATCTCATGTTCATCATACAAAAACTGAAATAAAGAAAAGAAAAGGAAAAGAAATTACTAAACTATGATCTCCAATCTCCAAGCAAGAAGCCTTGTGTTGTGCAAGAAAGGGAACCCTTAAAAACTGCCTAGGGTTCTCCTTTTATAGGCTGAAAACCGCCTCCCTCTTTTCCTTCAGGCCTGGCCCAGAATTTCGTCCAAAAACCTAATTTTTCCGCGTCGGCGTCGCGGCCCTGCAGACAGGCGCCGCGGCGCCGGAAGTTCTGCAATCCGTCGGGTGTTTTGGCGCCGCGGCCCTGATATCCGATGCGAGCGGTGGCCTGCAGCTCACGTAACTTCTCGGATGTTTAGCGCGCGACCTGCATCTGTATGCGAGCACCGCGGCTGGTCTTCGGCCTCTTCGAATAGTGGCGCGCGACCCGCTGATCGCAGGCGCTACCGCTGGTCTGGATTTCACCCTCGTTCGCCACTTTCTCTGTTTTTGGCTCTGGCATCTCCTCTTTTGCCCTCTTTTAGCTCATTTTCCGCCATTTGGCCATTTTAACCACTTTGACTCAATAGAAAGGAAAACTATCCTAATACAACACTTATATGTGCAAAACGGGACAAAAGACTAACTAAAACTGACTCAAAAGGTGTATATAAAATACACCGATCAAATACCCCCAAACTTAACCTTTGCTCGCCCTCGAGCAAAGATAGAAAGAAATAAAATAAAAGACTCAAAGAAACGAAAATAAAAGACTCACTGACATTGATCATTTTTGCTGCATTAGTGTTAACTAGAAAAACATGAAGGTTAGCAAAATAATATGCAGGAACATATAGCATGACATTTCAGCACATTAAGCTAGATATTTCGCAAACTCATATTCATCATGCTTAATGGAAGTTAATATATTAAATCATGCATATAAATTCAAGAATCCTATGGCATGCTTACTTGCTATTCTCCACTAATTCTGGATATGCATAAAAGAGATCTTCAGGACTTTAAGGGTTGTAATGTAGGCTTAGGTATAGGTAGGTAAAAATAGGCAATTTAGGCTCATTTCGTGTACCATAAGCTCTTCAGCTTTTCAGTATTTCCCTTTTTCTTTTTCTTCATTTCGATTCTATCTTTCCCTCTTTTGTTTTGGGAGAGTGAAGTATATAATAATGACAAGCACCCCCAAACTTAGGCTTTTGCCTATTTCTTATTACTTTTGTATTGGGGTCTGTGGACTTATTCACTCTTTTTGTCTCTTTTTTAACACAATGTATTTCACTATTTCATATTTTCACTTATGGTACAATTTGTGGGAATATAGGGTGTCAAAGAAGAAGTTTCAAATTTAGGCTCAATGGGGCTGACTAGAGATATTTTTAAAGTACGGGATAGAAAAGAATGGTAAGAATTGGCTATCAAAGAAATTCCTGAGTCATCTCCCTAACATGCATATCCTAACTATTTCGCCTCAAATAGCAAGCAATCATAACACATAAGTATTTATCATTTAGCATGCATAATTCAAGCAAGAAACTCCAAATAGACAGATTCTGTGAGTTTTTGGCATATCTAACCTAAGTGTTTAGATAGTTGCTTCAATTCCGTTACATTATTCCACCTTACTTCACTAGGTGTTTCTAGCAACTACATCATACATGATCTTTGACAGACAATTATGACTCAAAAAGAAAAAAAATTGGTGACTCAAAATAAACATAAAAACAATTAAAAAGACTTAAGTAAAACATAACATGACACAAAGAAAATAAAACACAAATAAAACACCCCCAAACTTAAATCACACATTGTCCCCAATGTGTGCAAGACATAAAGAAAAATAAAAGAAATAGGACTTACAGACTTTGGCTAAAATGGTGGTGGTGGCGGTGGATAATGCATCGACCATTGGTTGAACAAGGAACTCAACTCGTTGATTTGTTGCCTTGTTTCTTGTTGTCCTTGTACTACTGTGTCCAAGGTCTGCATCATCCTCATCTTATTTTGAAACAATTGCTCCATCATGGGCGTTGGAGGTTACGCTCGCATGGTTGGCCGTGGCTAGGTCTCGCCTCATGTGAGCCCTATTTCGGGCTCATCGTCCATGGCGGCCTCTGCTGCTGCTTCTGGTCTTTGGTACTCTCGTGCAGCTCTTTGGGGGCTTGGAGTGCAGGAAAGAGTGCACTATCCCGGGACACCGGATTGGTTTCTCTCATGAGTGTCAGTGGGTAGTTTTGGGACCGAACTCATGTGGCAAAGACTGGTAATGAGTGAATCGTGTCCCAATCCACCTGTTGTCACCAACCTGCTGATTTCTTCAATGCTCTGCACTATTTCTTTCCCACGCCAATCGTCATTCCTCATGATTCCATATATCGGTTTAATCTATCCTCTGGCACTCTGGTGAAGTGCGTGGATGGAATCACGCTGTACGATGAAATATAGCCAACCTTTGGCTATTTTGTTGAATTGACACCTGTTCAGTGCTCTTGATCCATTTCTTCCAATATCAAGAACAGCCCCATGGTAGCTTACGGTGTCTGCAACGGCATTCCAGTCGATGTGGTCGGTGCTTCTAGACCATGTTCTAAAGTGATTCCAATCACTTCTTTCTTCAACATCAACCGTCTTCAATTGTGCATTTACATTTTCTGTTGTCACAGACACATGAACTCCCCTAACAAAGCATCCCCTTTCCACCTTCTCCGGAAAGTTGGCATAAAATTCATGCACCATTGTTGTGTTCACTGGTGCTATCTTCTCCGGATTTACGAATCTCCTCCACCCCCTTAACTCAATCATAGCCCGGATGGGCTCATAAACATCTTCCTCCCCATATGACTCCCTCTGGTAGTCCATTCCCCTTTCTGGTATTATGGGTCTGGTATCAAGCTTTTTGTATCTTTGGAAGGCTTCGTAGCTCACAAACCTAGTATTATCGTAATGTGGGGTTGGGGTGGATGTGGAGCCTCTTCTATTCCTGGTGGCCATGGTTTAAAATAGTTTCTGGAGCTTTCAATTTAGTGGCACAAATGTGTCCTACACAATCTACAACTAGCAGCGAACACAACACCCTCAAACTTCAACTTTTCTACCCAATACCCACACTCATTTTCTACTCTTTTCTCCAAACTTCACAATCAACTTTTCAGTACCCAACTACTTCAACTACAATACTCCTTCAAACTACTACCTCCTGTGACTTCAGTAAAGGATTCAAGAACAGAAAAAAGATTACCTTTTTATGAGAAGCTTCAAGCTGTTCTTGTTTCTAATGGTGGTTTGAGGCTATGGAATGGAGCTTTGTTGGTTGAGATGGCTAAGGGCTTTTAGGAATTTAAGAGTTTTGGTTGTGGTTGGGTTTAATTTGTGGAGGATTTGTGGGCAAATTTTTGGAATTTCGTGGGTTTTTGGAAAGGAAGGGTTAGGTTTTTGAAATTGGATTTGGGGAAAATCTGATTTTCTGGGCGTTTTAAGTTCTGGATTCCCGCCAGCGGCCACGCTTTTAGCGCGCGGCTGATCTGCGCTCGCCCGGGACTTTCTGCGCGCGGCCACATTCTGAGCGCGGCTAAACTTGGCAAATTTTTCAGGATTCTACCGCGGCCTACTCGCAGGCAGCGGCGCTTGAACTCTGCGCTGTTCGATTCTTTTGGCCGCGACCTGCTTTTAGGCGCATGGCCTACGCTTTGAAATTCGCTTTTCTTGATTTCGCCTTGATTTATTTCCCTGTACCTATCAATCACAACACAAACACAAGACCCCAAGACCGTGAGACTGTTCTTAGACAAAATAAAATAAAATAAAGACAGAAATTAAAATAACATAATTAAAAACGTTGGGTTGCCTCCCAAGTAGCGTTGTCTTTAACGTCTTTTAGCCGGACACAAGTTCCTTAGCCTTAATGACCCTGGGGTGGATTAAGCCCCCAACCAATCCATTTCCTCCACATTTGGTGTTTTCTTTTTCTTCTTTTCTTTTTAGCATTATCAGTAAGGGGGAGTTCAGGAATACTTACCTCCTTTAGTGGCATTTCAGCAAACCATGCCTGCTTTCTTGGGCTCATCGCTCTTTGGTTGACTTGTATTGGCTCGCATGGGGATTTGATGGTGCTGATTGCAAAGCACCCACTCATTGTTGGTGGCTCAATGACGTGTTTAAAAACTTTAAACATCATTTCTTCATTCTCCACCCTTAATGTTAACTCTCCTCTTTCAACATCAATCAAAGCTCTTCCCGTTGCTAGGAATGGCCTTCACAATATGATAGGTATTTCCGCATCTTCTTCCATATCCAGAATGAGGAAGTCTGCAGGAAAGAAAATTTTTCCTACTTTCACAATCACGTCCTCGATCTTGCCTCTTGGATGAACCACTGTCCTGTCGGCCAGTTGCAGGCTTACTGTGGTTGGTTTGGCCTCACCCAACTCCAATCTTTTAAATACTGATAAGGGCATGAGATTTATACTTGCCCCTAAATCACATAGAGCTCTGTTGCAAGTTACCACCTTGTGTGCAGGTAGTGTAAAGCTCCCTGGATCTTTTAGCTTTGGTGGCAACTTTTTCTGCAAGATAGCACTACACTCTTCTGTTAGTGCTACTATTTCGTACTCTGCCAGCTTTTTCTTCTTCCCCAAGATCTCCTTCATAAACTTAAAATAGGAGGGCATCTGTTCCAATGCCTCTATGAAAGGTATGTTGATATGCAGCTTCCTGAATGTCTCCAAAAATTTGGAGAATTGTTTATCAACCGCCTTTCGCTGTAGTCTCTGGGGGAAAGGGATCTTCTCTGTATAATCCTTCTCCGGAGCTTTCTCTACTACAGGGCTGGGCTCAATCACCTTCTCTTTTTCTAACTCTGTCTTCTTCTCAACTATTGGCTGCGGTGTCTGCTGCTCCAACTGTTTGCCGCTTTTCAATTGCACTGCCTGGCATTGCTCCCTTGGATTTACCTCTGTGTTGCTTGACAATGTCCTCGTGGCTCTTTGTTTACTGCTTTGCTAGTGACCACTTGAGTTTCAAGTTCTGAATGAGGACTAAACACATCATGGCTGAGTGCAGGCATTGAAATCTTTATCCTGGTACTTCGGCTCGTCTGGCTTTTCTTGCTGAACCGGTGCATTGAACTGTTGAGGCTGTGGGGCTTGAATGAAGGGCTGCTGATTATGGTTCTCTGGATTACGCATCGGCCCTGTATTGGTTCTCGCTGCCACAGTAATGGTTCTGTTGCCCTTGGTATTGGATTCTGCTGGTTAGTCTTGGATTCTGCTGCCACGGTCCCTCTCCATGAGAAATTTGGGTGGTTCCTCCACCTGGATTATAAGTGTTGGAGTAGGGGTTGTTCTGTTGCCTCTGATAATTACCTATGGCCTGACACTCTGCCTGCTCCATTGGTATATTGTTGGGATCAGCTGAAGGACACCTATCAAATGTATGTTGCTGACACTGTATGTTGCTGCAACTGTTTCGCTAAAAGGGCCACTTGGGCATTCAAGGCAGCAATAACATCTATTACGTGGATTCCCACTGTTCTTCTCCCACCTGTCGACCTCTCTTCTGTGACATGGTTGTTAGTGGCCATATCTTCTAGTAACTCATGAGCGTCGTGGGCTGTTTTCCTCACGAATTCTCCACCTGCTGCTGCATCTATAATAGTTCTGGTTGTACTGCTCAGCCCGTTGTAGAAGATGTGGACCAAGTTCCACAACTCAATGCAATGGTGTGGGCACTTTCTCTGTAGATCTTTGAACATTTTCCAAGCTTCATATAAGGACTCTCCATCTGCTTGGTAGAAGTTGTTCAACTCCCCTCTTAGTTTTGCTGCTTTACACGGAGGAAAGAACTTGGCTAAGAATTTCTGTGCCAGCTCGTGCCATGTAAAAATCGAATCGGCCGGCAGGAAATTCAACCATACTTTTGCTCTATCCCTGAGTGAGAAGGGAAAGAGCCTCAATCTGACGGCATCATCAGTAACGCCGTTATATCTGAAAGTTGCACATAGCTCCAAGAAATTCGCTATGTGCATATGTGGATCCTCCGATGGCGATCCTCGAATTGCATTGTGTCTTATGCCATCTCGGAATCGCCGTTTTATCTCGAAGTTGTTGGCTCTGTGCGGGGAGCCTAATTCATGTCGTGCTCCATTCACTCTTGGCAGCACATAGTCCCCCAAACTCCTTTCTGGCTGGATTTGGACTCTCTCCTCCACGTCCATTGGTACTTGCCGAGGCATTCCTGGGTTATGTTGATTTTCACCTAACCTTTCTCTCATCATGTTATTGTTTTGACCTCCGTCCATTTCTATCAAAGTTGCAATCCGCTGATTATTTACATTACATTTTGCGAGTTTTCTCAATTTACGGATTGAAGGGAACAAGAGTGTCCGCTCCTCTTCTCCTTGCATAAACCGATTTCTGAAATAGATCAAAACAAACAACCAATCACGGTACCTCGAATTTTCCAAAAATAATAAAAAAACGTAAAAATTAAAAATAAAAATAAAAATTAAAAACCAAATTAGAAATTAAAAATAGACAAATTTGATATTGAACTATGCCTAATCCCCGGCAACGGCGCCAAAAACTTAATGCGCGGTAAGATGCACACACTTTAAACGCAAGTGCACGTTATCGTGACAAGTAGTATAGTCTTGATAAGACCGAATATCGTCCTCAAGGATTAGGGTTCAATTACCAACTATCTATTTTTTGGTATCTATTTGGTAAATTGATATTTAGATTTGTTGTTTATAACTAAGGATTATAAAAGCTATTTAACTAAAAGGGTTTACTTCAGTTGTGATGAGAATAGGGCTTCCACGTCTCCTCACTATCCGATTATGTTACTTATTAATGCAATAACTTATGGTCTTCTTCTTTTGGAGAAAGCAGGTTCACTAAATCGTTTTATACTCCCGTTAGGGTTATATAAACACTCAACCCCAGTATTGCACCTTACCTACCTTTCGGTGATAAGGATAACTCTATAGGAGGATTAAGAACAAGAACCTAGTTAGCAATCACGCCTGATGCGCAAAATTAGGGTTGTTAAGCCTCTCATTAACGCTACATAAATAATTGAGGTATTTTCATCCCAATCCAAGAATGTCTACCCAACTTACAACATATTCACAATCCCCCCTTTCGGAATCTGATTAGAAATCATATAGTGATAATTAGTTGTCAATTAATTACCAAGAATTCAACTCAAATATTGGATAGATCTCACAATAAGAAAAATAACCATAAGCATGCATTAACTCATAACAAAAGTTTCTAGAGATTTAACATGGAAAGCCCTATAGAGGAATTAGTTCCTAGCCATTGACATGACAAAAACTAATCCCATGTTCATCATACAAAAACTGAAATAAAGAAAAGAAAAGGAAAAGAAATTACTAAACTATGGTCTCCAATCTCCAAGCAAGAAGCCTTGTGTTGTGCAAGAAAGGGAACCCTTAAAAACTGCCCAGGGTTCTCCTTTTATAGGCTGAAAACCGCCTCCCTCTTTTCCTTCAGGCCTCGCCCAGAATTTCGTCCAAAAACCTAATTTTTCCGCGTCGGCGTGCAGACAGGCGTCGCGGCGCCGGAAGTTCTGCAATTCGTCGGGTGTTTTGGCGCCGCGGCCCTGATATCTGGCATGCGAGGCGCGCGTACTGCTCTGTAGCTTCTCGGATGTTTAGCGCGCGACCTGCATCTGGCTGCGAGCGCCGCGGCGCTGGGTCTTCTGCAGCCTCTCTGAATAGTGGGCGTCGCGGCCCTGCTTTTGACTGCAGGAGGCGCCACGGCGCTGGTCTGGATTTCACCCTCGTTCGCCACTTTCTCTATTTTTGGCTCTGGCATCTCCTCTGTTGCCCTCTTTTAGCTCCTTTTCCGCCATTTGGCCATTTTAACCACTTTGACTCAATAGGAAGGAAAACTATCCTAATACAACACTTATATGTGCAAAACGGGACAAAAGACTAACTAAAACTGACTCAAAAGGTGTATATAAAATACACCGATCAGTAGTCAATCTTGTCACCGAAAGGTAGAAGGGTTCTCCATTGGGGTTGAGTGTTTATATTACCTTAACAGGGTTATAAAACGGTCTAGTTAACCTGCTATCTTAATGTAGAAGAAGAAGTTAGTCTAATTGTATTAAGGATTGAATAGAGTGGATAGTTGATGATCTTGGAAGCCCTAATTCTCCATCATAACTGATTTAAATCAAAGTATTTTCATAATTAGTTTATTTCCTGCATTATTAGTTTAGAATTCCAACTCAATTAACGTTAACCAAATATAAACTAAAGCATAGATAATCGATACTTGAAAACCAGTCCCTGAGGACGATATTCGGTCTTACCTAGACTATATTACTTGTAACGATATGTGCACTTGCGTTTAGCGTGTGTATAAATCGCGCATCAAGTTTTTGGCGCCGTTGTCGGGGATTGACGTAGTTCAATATCATTTTATCTATTCTTAATTTCTAATTTGGTTTTTATTATTATTTTTTTCTTTCTTTTTATTAAGCTTTTATTTTATTCGTGAAAACCAGTGTGCCGTGATCCGTTTGTTTATTTTGATCTGTTGCAGACATCTAGTTTATGCAAAGGAGAAGAGGAGCAGACACACTTGTTCCCTTCAACCCGGAAATTGAAAAGACTTGCAAACAGAACAGGAGAAACCAACGAAGTTTGGCCTTAATAGCAATGGGGGGCTTGCAGAATAACAATGAGATGAACGAAGGGTTAGGTGATCATCAACCTAACCAAATGATGCCCCGGAGATTGTCAATGGATGTAGAAGAGAGGGTCCAGGTCCAAGCTGAGAGAAGCTTGGGAGATTATGTGCTGCCAAGGGTGAATGAAGCACAAACTTGCATCAGGCTCCCAGTAATAGGAGCAAATAATTTTGAAATCAAGCCTGCGATCATGAGTATGGTGCAGAATACTGTTCAGTTTGGAGGGTTGCCATCAGAAGATCCTCACATGCACATAGCGAACTTCTTGGAGTTGTGTGCAACTTTCAAGTACAATAGTGTTACTGACGACGCCATCCGATTGAGGCTCTTTCCCTTCTCACTCAGGGATAGAGCGAAAGTTTGGTTGAATTCCTTGCCCACCGATTCGATATTCACATGGCAAGAGCTGGCACAGAAGTTTTTAGCAAAGTTCTTTCCACCGTCTAAAGCCGCTAAGCTGATAGGGGAGTTGAACAATTTTTATCAAGCTGATAGAGAGTCACTCTATGAGGCTTGGGAGAGATTTAAAGATTTGCAAAGGAAGTGTCCACATCATAGCATTGAGTTGTGGAATTTGGTCCATATTTTCTACAATGGGCTAAGCGGGACCACCAGAACTATCATTGACGCAGCCGCAGGTGGAACTTTCATGAGAAAGACAACACACGAAGCCCATGATTTATTGGAAGACATGGCCACCAATAATTATGTAACAGAGGACAGAGGGGTGAGTGGAAGAAGACCAATAGGAGTTCATGTTATTGATGCCATCACAGCATTGAATGCACAAGTTGCTCTCTTGACCAAGCAACTGCAACAAAACACATTGTCAGTGAATGCAGTTCAAATGCCATTGAATTGCGAGATGTGTGGAGGTCCACATACCTTTTATAGGTGCCCATCAGCAGATCCTAACAACATCTCGATCGAGCAAGCAGAATGCCAAGCAGTAGGGAATTATCAAAGGCCTCAGAACAACCCCTATTCAAATAGCTACAATCCAGGGTGGAGGAATCACCCTAACTTTTCATGGAGGTGTGATCAAGGGCAGCAGAACCAATTTCGAGGCCAGTACCAAAACTAGTAACCATTCACTCAGGCCTCATCTTCACAACAATTCAGTGCACCTGCTCAACAAGAGAAGCCAGATGAGTTGAGAGTAGCCCTGTTGACACTCACCAACTCATGCGACCGGTTTATGGCGAGACCAGATCCTCTATCGAGAATTTGGAGACGCAGTGGGACAACTAGCGAAGATGACAAACAACGAGCCACGGGGCACTTTGCCTAATGTCTGAGAATGAACCCGAGAACGATGTCAGCGGTGCGGTGAGGAATGGAAAGCGATTAGAAACGACTTACACCCGGCATGTGGTTGAGCAGTAGATGCGAGAGGAGAGGGTTCACGAAGACCGCCCGATGTTAGAGAAAGCTCCAACCGTTCCAGTGAAGGAATATACTCAGAGGATTCCTTACCCGCAGAGGTTGCAAAAGAAAGTGGTTGATAAGCAATTCTCCAAGTTCTTGGAGATATTCAGAAAGCTACACATTAACATTCCATTCATTGAGGCATTGGAGCAAATGCCTACTTATTTTAAATTCATGAAGGAAATTCTTGGGAAGAAGGAAGAAGTTGGCAGAGTATGAGACGGTGACACTGACAGAGGAATGCAGTGCCATCTTGTTATACCCCGTATTTCCAGAGTATGTACGTGAGGGCGTACGTATAAAAATTGAAGCCTTAAGTTTGGCAAGTTTCGAAATTTGGGCACAAGTGCCGAAAGGAGTCGTTTTTCGACGAAACGTTTTACTAAACTTACGAAGGGAAAAATACGGCTATGTCATTTTTAATTTTTGCGGATTTTTCTGAGAGAAGAAACATTTTGGACCAACGGGAGGGTGACATGTGTCACCCTCACATTGGAAGCAAGTGGACGGCAAAGGCAAGGCTAAGGCACGTTTTTTGTGCCTTGGGTTAGGTAGGATATTTGTGCAAGTTGGTGTGGTAGATGGATAAGGTCCACATGGTTGAAATCTAGCCCTACACTTGCTTAACACTTGGATGAATCTTGGCCATTGGTTGGCCTTTACTTGACCTATAAATACCCCTCTAAGTTGAAGACTTTCTTCATCCAAAACTTGAGCAATCTTTCTAGGTCTCTAAATGCTCCCTCCCTCTTGAGTGTTCTCGTCCACAGAGTCTTCCCCAGAGTGAGCCTTGGCGAGAGCCTCCCTCCCCTTTGTAGTGTCTGGCAGAGGTACCCCTAGCCTAGTTGTTTTCGTATAATACCCCCTTTGTGGTATAGAAATACTTCTTCAAGTATTGTTATAATGCCCAAATACTCTAGCCCAAAATCTTTGTAGTATTTCCAAGTACCCTCTATACGAAAAGCCCGGAAAATACTAGAATACTTTCTTTTAGCCACTAAACGAAACCCTAAAGAAAATCTCCATAATTGGTTGGAGTACTAAGTAGAAGTTGTGTAGAACTTCCAAGGGTTGTTTGGAGCGGATTGGAGCACTCGGAGTAGGAGCTTAACATTGCTCAGGATCGACTTTTAACTTGGATAATTTTGGGCTCATCGAGGTAAATACTACTGTCCTTCTATTGTAATTGGGAATTACATACTGTAGTTGAATTGAAATGAATATAAGATTCATAGAAAAGAATTGAACTGTATAGAAGGATATTACAGAATAGACTTGTATTGAAATCACATCAGAAGAATATAAGTAGAAGATTGAACTGTACTTACATAGAATTTGTATTCTGATGGTGATAACCTTTATTGGTTGAATGTTACGCAAGTAGCATGTGCTATTTTGAAGGTTGACATGGCTAGAAGGGTTATAGGCGTGGAGCGTTTTGCTTATAGTCTATTATAGTCGATAGGTATGTGTTTTTTACTATACTGTTTAGCATTAATTATTTTAAAATAATACATATAGTACGGTGAGCGTCGTGTGGCAATGTCTTTTGACTTAAGCCTGAATAATATGTATATATTATATGGTAGATGTACGTGTGCTAACTGAATATAGTTGTACGGCAATGTCTTTTGACTTAAGCCTGAATAATAAGAACCTTGAAATATTTTAAAAAGGAATATAGATATAGTACGGTAGACGTACGTGTGTTAACTGAATATAGTTGTACGGCAATGTCTTTTGACTTAAGCCTGAATAATAAAGAGTCTTAAAGAATTTCAAAAGAATTAAGGAACCTTTTTGAAAGAAGAGTAATACTTGGTTTTGAAAACATAAAGAGTTATACTAGCTTTATGGGAAGTTAGGTATAACGTCTTAAGAGTGATAAAAAGAATGGTTTACTGATTTTTAGAAGTTAAGAGACTTAATCTTAAAAGATAAGAGACTTGACTTAATTGTATTGATATGAAGTTTGTTAACAATGTGAAACCTCATTCGTGAGTAATGGGTACTTGGTTTTAAAAGGAATAATGTTTTACTGATTTCGGAAATCAGAATGAGTATCGACAAACCACGACAGCGTTAATAAAGGAAAATGTAATGAATAATGAAGTATTATTAAAACCAGTAGAAACCTCCATCTGCATAGAAACTAAGATGAGACAAAATGATATTACATTTCCTAGATCATGGCTGCTTAATAAGATAGATTATGAATAAGAATAACCTACACTCATATAAGGCATATGTCACTCAAATGTTTTAAAAGAGATTAAGACATTGAACTATGAAACTTTTCTAAAATAAAGAGCCTTGAGTAATTGAAATTAGGCAAACTGGAACCTTAGGGAAAAGAATGTGGTTGAAAAGGAAAGTGTTTTGGTTTACCTAAAAATGTGAGTCACTATATTTTTATACTACTGTCGGGTGACTTTTATAAAAGGAATGGATCTCTTTAAAAAAGGAATTTAACGTACGTAGTACTTTAGGGTTAACACCCGGATTTTGACTTAAAAGGAAAGTACTTGAGTTGTGTATAACTTGCCTATGCTTGTTGTTGTGTAACTTGCCTATGCTTGCTGTTGTGTAACTTGCCTATGCTTATTGTTGGGTAACTTGCCTATGCTTATTGAGATAGTCTTTGTTATGCAAGAATTGTGTTTCTATTCTCTGGCGTCTCGATGGAGGCGGTTGACTTGTTGAGAACTTACTTGGACTTACGGCGGTGACGGAAGATTCCGCAGTGCATTATTATTATTACATGGGCATGTCTACACGATGATGTGGACATGTGACCATTATGGTTATTTATGGCGAAGTATCGTGACTTACGGTTGTGATCGGGTGCGTAGCCTGTTTTACTTGCCCCCGTCAGCTACGTGGCGCAGGTGGAGCTGGTCTAGGGTATTGCACTTGCCACGTGTCGCCTTCGCGCGAAGTATCGTGACTTACGGTTGTGATGGTGCGTGCTGTTTACTTGCCCCGTCATTCGTGTGGCGAGTGGATCTGGTATAGGTTATTGCACCGCCACGTGTCGCCTTCGCGAGGCGATTTGGATGGAGCCGTGACTTACGGTTGAGATGCAGTGCGTAGCGATTCACTTGCCCCGTCGGCTCGTGGCGCGGTGGAAGCGGGTGGAAGGCTATTGCACTTGCACATGTCGACCGTGATATGGTTGTGCAGATGTCGATGCGGTCGGATTTGGTAGTTATACTTGCCGTGCGGTTTTATTGACACGAGTAGGACCCGGTGTTCACATATACTCCTTGGTGTTGTTATATCATAGACTGCCGGCAGTGAGGACGGAATTCCACGGGCACGAGTGATGATTTGGAGGGCGTGAGTCCCTGACTTGATATGACTGTTTATATGTGGTGTATTGTAGTTGGTTATCATACATGTCTCCTGCTTTATATAGACTGCTATGATTTCATTCTGATATTTCTGATTTCACATACTTGGTACTGTTGTCTTGACCTCGCCCGAGCTGCGTTCAATCTGCCGCGGTAAGTCGGTCATTGTCGATCCCCACTTTTAGGATCACCTTTCAGCGTCTTGGGAAGCTCCGTTCCTTCGGAGGCTTATATTTGGTATGTTACCCTGAGTCTGTAGGTTCTTGTACATTCAGGGGTATGGCGGGGCCCTGTCCCGTCATAGTTGTTGTAAAAATCTTAGAGGTCTGTAGTACTGTTGTGGGCAGGGTTGTAAGGATTGTAACTGTTCAAAATGTCGTTATATTTATATATACTGAAAGGCAACCGTTTTGGTTGGCCTATTTTCCTTTATCTTGATCCATGTCTATTTAAATGTTTAAGTTTTTATTTCCGCTGGTTTTTCTCTGATGTTGTATCACTAGGGTGCCCGGGGTAAGGCACCAGTCACGGGCCCGGGTTCGGGTCGTGACACATCTTGCAGAAGAAATTGCCCCCCAAACTCAAGGATTCATGGAGCTTCACATTGCCTTGCACAGTTGGAAGAGTGACATGTAATTAGGGCCCTTTGTGATTTGGGAGCTAGCATAAATCTTATGCCCTTGTCTGTTTTTAAGAGGTTGGGGTTAGGTGAAGCCAAACCAACCACTGTGAGCTGCGATTAGCGAGATGGGGCGATGGTGCATCGAGAACGATTGAAGATGTCTTAGTTAAGGTGGGAAAATTCTTCTTTCCTGCGGACTTCCTCATCCTTGATATGGAGGAAGATGATGAGATCCCCATCATATTGGAAAGACCATTCTTGGCAACCGGGAGAGCCCTGATTGATGTGAATAAGGGTGAGCTGACACTTAGAGTGAAAAGTGAAGAGATGGTGTTCAAAGTGTTCAAACACATCATTGAACCCCCAGTCATGAGCAAGTGCTCAGCACTGTCAGCACATCAGTTGAGCCAGCACAAGCAATAGCAAGGGAAATAAGCCCACAAAAACAGGTAAGTAATGTTAAACCTCCTCTTGAAAAAAAAACAGAAGGAGGAAGCGAAAAATGTTGATGAAATGGATGGGTTGTGGGGTTAATCTACCCCATGCCTCTTGAGTAAAGAACTTGCGTCCGGCTAAAAGACGTTAAAGACAGCGCTACTTGGGAGGCAACCCAAGGTTATTTTATTTTATTCAATTTAATGCAATTTAGTTTTTACTTAGAACAGTCTCACGGAGGGTATTGTTTATATGTTGTGATGACAGGTGCAGGGCCAAAAAAATTTGGAGGACGAAAACTGAAAAGAAATCAAAAGAAAATCGGCTGGTATGCCATTCATTCAGCATGGCGCGTAAAAGTCCAGAAGAGCGCTGAAGTTTGGGCGTCGCAGCGCCAAATCAGAGTGCCACGGTGGTGGAAGTTCAGAGGGTTGCAGAAGTTTGGGCGCGGCTGATTCTGAGCATGGCGCCACGGAAAATCTGAATTTTTGAAGAAGCCCTAATCCGATTTTCCTTTCTCCAAATCAAAAATCCAAAGCCTTTCCATTCTGACGGGATTCCTGACATTATCCGCCATGCATTAGCCACCGCCACCACTTTAAACCAAGTTTGTAAGTTGTCATGTTTTTTTTTTTGAGTCTTTCACACATTGGGGACAATGTGTGATTTAAGTTTGGGGGGTGTCTTATTGTTTTTGAATCTTTTTTATTTGTGTTAAGTATTTTTGAGTCATAATTTTTTTTTAAGATCATGCATGCTGTAGTTACTGGAATCGCCTAGTGAAGTAAGGTTGAATAATGTAATGGAATTAGAAGCAACCATCTAAACACTTAGGTTAGATATGCCAAAAATTCATGAAATCAGATTATTTGGGGTATCTTGCTTGACTTGTGCATTGTTTATGATTAAACCTATATGTATGCTTGCTTGCTATTTGAGGCGAAATAGTTAGGATATGCATGTTAGGGAGATGACTCAGGCATTTCTTTATTAGCCCTTTCTTACCACTTTTTCCTATCTCTGACATTCAAAATATCCCTAGTCAACCCCTTTGAGCCTAAAAATTAGAATTTTTCTTTGACACCCTATAATTCCACACTTGTGCCATAAGTGAAAATTTGAGATGATTGGAAAAGAAAGTGTTAAAAAAAGACAAAAAGAGTGAACAATTTTGATGCACCCCAATGAAAAAGTAATAATAAATAGGCAAAAGCCTAAGTTTGGGGGTTCCTGTTATTCATAATGCACTTCATTCTCTCAAAACAAAATAGGGGAAAGATACGTATGAAGTGAAGAAAGAAAATCAAAATAAAAGGGAAGAATTTAACGCAAAAGAGCTTATGGTACATAAAATGAGCCTAAATGCCTATTTTTACCTACTCATGCCTAAGCCTACATTACAATCCTGAAAAGCCCTGAAGATCTCTTACATGTGTATCGATGATTAGTAGAGAATAGCAAGTAAACATGCCATAGGATTTTGAAATTGACATGCATAGTTAGGTATTCTTACTTCCATTGAGCATGATTAAATTGAATTTGCGAAATATCTAACTTAATGTGTTTAGAATGCTAAAAATTCATGCTATATGTTCCTGCATATTATTCTGCTAACCTTCATGCTTTTCTAAGTAGCAATGATGCAGCAAAGTGATCAGTGTCTTTGAGTCAGTCTATTTCCTTTTTCCTCTTGTCTTTAATTCTTTCTTTTGATCTTTGCTCGAGGGCGAGCAAAGGTTAAGTTTGGGGGTGTTTGATTGGTGTATTTTATATACACCTTTTGAGTCATTTTTAGTTAGTCTTTTGCCCATTTTTGTACAAATATGTGTCGTCTTAGGATAGATTTTCTTTCTTTTGAGTCATATTGATTTAAAGTGGCTCATTGGCGGAAAAGGAGCAAAAAGAGAGCAGAAACAGAGGTCCCAGAGCTCAGCGAAAAGTTAGCGGCAAGACGCAAGCAGTCGGCGTCGCGGTGCCTCCAGCCAGCGATGTCGAGCGCCGCTACGTCTGAGTGCAGAGTTTTAGCGCCTTGGCTGATTCTGGCCGTGTGGCGGGATTTCTGTCAAATTCGAATGGGAATGGGCCAAGGCCTGAAAGGAAAAATGTGCATACGATTTGGAGGCTATAAAAAGGAGAGTTTAGGTCAGAAGTAAGGGTTCCAAACCCTTGGCAATTCATCACAACCTTGAAGATCAAGATTGGAGACCATTTTTTGTGTAATTTCTTGTTTCTTGTTTTATTTCTTTATAGTTTATGTTGGATATTAGTTTAGTTCTTGTCATGTCTATGGCTAGGAACTAACTTAATCTAGGGCATTCCATATCAAATCACTTGAAACTTATTCTTATGAATTAATGCATGTTTTGGTTTCTTCTTATCATTGTTGAGATTTATTCAATAATTGTCTTGAATGTTTGGTAATTAATTGATCACTAATTATCATAATCTATATGATTTCTAATCGAAAGACAAAAGGGGATATTGTGAATATGTTATAGTTGAATAAACATAGGTTAAATCGTGGACGAAAGTACCCCGATACTTGTGTAGTTTAATAGGTTTTTGCTCTTATTCCTCCTTTATAGTCAATCTTATCACCGAAAGGTAGAAGGGTTCTATACTGGGGTTGAGTGTTTATATTACCTTAACAGGAGTATAAAACGGCTTAGTTAACCTGTTATCTCAAAATAGAAGAAGAACCATAATTAAGTGCATTAACAAGTAAGATGAGCGGATAGTTGAGGAGATTTGGAAGCCCTATTTCCACCATATCTGAAGTAAAATAAAGTAGTTTAGTTAGCATTCATAATTATAGTTATAAATAATTTATCAATCATCGGTTACCAAATAGATACCATAAAATAGAATTTGAGAATTGAACACTAATCCCTGAGGACGATAACTCGGTCTTCTAGACTATATTACTTGTCAAGACACGTGCACTTGCGTTAGTGTGTGCATAAATCGCGCATCAGTGTGACACCTCTCTATTCATTTTTCATCATGGTAGTGACATTGCTTACTTGTTATTATATGTTGATGACATT
This sequence comes from Przewalskia tangutica, assembly GCA_029844215.1. NCBI lineage: Eukaryota > Viridiplantae > Streptophyta > Magnoliopsida > Solanales > Solanaceae > Przewalskia > Przewalskia tangutica. The sequence goes on from CM056727.1 coordinate 118,920,621, forward strand.
GTTCTCACTGCCTCATCTGACAAGTTGAAAAATGACATTATTGCTCTTCTCAAAACTGAATTTGCTATGACTGATTTGGGCAAGCTGAGTTACTTCTTGGGTATATCAGTTACTAGATTTGCAGATATTATGTTCCTGAGTCAGCGTAAGTATGCAGATGAAATTGTGTTCAGAGCTAAGATGTCGAATTGCAAGGCTATGTCTACTCCTGTTGATTCGAAATCCAAGCTAAGTGCTTCTGAGGGTGATCCAGTGTCTGATCCTACTCTCTATCGAAGTCTTGCAGGTGCTCTTCAGTACCTCACATTTATCAGGCCCGACATTGCATATGCCGTTCAGCAGGTGTGTTTGTTCATGCATGCTCTGAGGGAACCTCATTTTGCTGCTCTTAAGTGTATTATCAGATACATTAAGGGCACTCCTTATTATGGGTTGCATCTCTACCCCTCCACTCCGAACAGGTTACTTTCTTACACAGATGCTGATTGGGCAGGGTGCCCGGACACGAGACGCTCTACTTCAGGCTATTGTGCGTTCTTAGGGGATAATCTTATCTCTTGGTATGTCAAGCAAAAAGTCATGTTATCCCGCTCCAGTGCCGAAGCAGAGTATAGGGGTGTTGCTAATGTAGTTGCTGAGATCTATTGGCTCCGGAATCTTCTCTTGGAGCTAAGTTGTCCATTGCGTAAGGCATCTATAGTCTATTGTGATAACATATCAGTTATTTATATGTCTCATAATTCGATCCAGCATCAGCGGACCAAACATATTGAGATGGATATTCATTTTGATCGTGAGAAGGTCGCACGTGGTCTTGTCAAAATTCTACATGTACCTTCCTCCTATCAGTATGCAGACATCTTCGCAAAGGGACTACCCAAACAACTGTTCACAGACTTCAGATCCAGCCTGAGCATTCGGCATTCTCCCGCTCCGTCTGAGGGGGTGTATTAGCGAATATTTTTCAAATATTCACAGTAACATATTTATTAGTATCATGTATTTAAGGTAACTTAGGATTCTTACTGTATTAAGAATCACTCTTGTACAACTATTTATATTGTGATTAATGAAAGAAATCCCTAAAGAAAATTATTCCAAAGTCTTACACAATTGAACAAATCATATTAAATTTATTATGGATATTTTAGAATACTTTTTTGTTGTTCCGATTTATCGTCGTTCATGGTTTGCAATTATTAGATTTCGCATGACGCTCTGATTATTTTGATCCCAACAAATTACTGTAAAACATGAGTTACTTTGATATCATGAATGATTAATATTTTATGTTGGGAAACGACATAGTACTTAATAGTTGTAATACATATTGATATTTACCTAATAATATAATCTGTTTGTTTTCTCCAGGAAAGTGAGGATTCATATCTAACTTATATATTGATATTTTTCCAAGTAACGCATGTTAGTGTGTTAATATATTCAATAGTTAATAATATATGGTCATTAGCTTTAATTTGATATCTGAATTTCTCCATTTGTATGTATGTGTTAAGTTGTATGTATATAAAATTTGGTTCACTTTTTCCATTTCACATGTGTGTGGCAGTTTGGATATGCTAATAACCTTCAGTTATATGTTAAAAAGCTTTGTTTTTAATGAAATAAGTCGATTATGCATATTAGTTTCTTCAAGGGATGGCATTCATATACTACTTCTGTAATTTTCCTTTTCTTCTGTTTCTTTTGGGTTTTGGTTATGTGAATTCACAGTATATAGATGATATGATTTTTCCAATGTGATATTAATGTTGAATGGTCTCTATAGTTTCTGTGGCCACGTGAAGTAGCCAAGTGGGAGAAATTATTTGTGTTGGAATAATAATAAAAAAATCATTTTTCACTATTCTTTCACTCATAAATCTCTCTAAGGGTCATCCCCACCATGAAGAGCCTCCTGTAAGCTTTGTATGTGCATTTCCTATATATTTGTAGATGTCAAGATTCTGTTGTTAGTAATTTTCTGCTTTTATGGATTCACATATAATATATAATACATAGTATTCTATTATTAAAGGAGCTTATTTTATGATCTAATAAAATATTATTATATGTGAAAAATAATTCCTTGATTATTTTCATTAATGAAATAGGATATATACATTTATAATTTTCATAATAGGAAAATTTCATTCCTATTCTAATCCCAAAATCCTATTCTAGTAGTACAACAATCCTATAATTATGGTAATTATACAATATTAATTAATATAATTATTTTACACTAATTAATCAGCCAAAACCGTGATATACACTTAATTATCACTACTACATTTCTGGCCTAATGTGACGCCTCAAAATCGTCGCAATAAGGCCCTTGTGTCGTCGCATTAGGGCTAATGCAACGAAAAGGAGTCGTTGCATCCGATGGCGTTGCATTAGGTCTAATGCAACGGTAAAAGGGACCTAATGCGACGGTTGGTACAGCCGTCGCATTAGCTACATATCTAATGCAACGACTCATACACCTAATGTGACGGCCTGGTACAGCCGTCGCATTAGATATGCGACTGGTTTGAGAGGCCTCTTTTGACACCTAATGCAACGGCAAAAGAGCTAATGCGACGACCAGTTACAGCCGTCGCATTAGATATGCACCTGTTTTTGGAATTAATTAATTTTAGAAAAAAATAATAACAAAATAAATAATAAAAAGAGAAAATAATAATAAAAATGATTGTATTACTAATTGTTCACAAATGTACAATATTACAACAACACGTGCAGTATTTACAACTGATAAACAAGTAACATCTTGCACTTGTCATCTTGCATCCTTGTCCCGCTTGGCTCTCCGCTGAAAAGTAATCAGAGGCTCTTCCACAATGAAATCTCTTTGTCACTAGCTTTCTGATTCCTCCATCTGATTCATTGCCCACTTCTCTGTGATCTTTTCTGTTTATCACTGTTTGCCTCCATCTCAATCCGGGGGTTTACTGTTTGAACTCCAATACCACTGTTTCTGCGAATATAGCTAGATGATATGATCACAGTTCAAGGAGAAAATGGAAAAGCCAATACGTCTTCAAAAACCATACAACATGATCTCTTAGTCTTCTACTTTTTTGCATAATAGACTTTTTTTCTGCTAAAAATTCATCCTGGAGTCTAGTACATTTTTGGAAGTGAATGACATGTTACTTAATGTTATTCTTGAAACTAAAAATCAAGCACAATTTTATAGTATTCACACTTACCAGTTTTACTCTAATCATGCATAGCAGGACAAAAAAAGAATAAACAAGATATGCAATTATAGTTCTGGAGTTACTTATGATGGAAGAATTACCAGAAACTACACCTAACTTTTACCCCTCCATATGAATTTTTATCACAACGAAGCTATATACTTCAAAGAAATATTGAATTTATCGCCTTCCCTTTTGGGATTCGACAAGTATACTTCAAAGTTATACAACTTACCACTGGCATGACAATGGCAATTCAACTTGCTGCCACTACAAGATTCCAAGTGTCCAACAACTCCATAACACCAACATGCATAACAAATCAAAGATCAGAATTTTTCGAGTATATTTCAATGCGAATAAGATGAAAAACAAAGTCATGGAATCAAGAAAAAGTGCTAAATTCTAATGGAAAATGAGGACTAAAGGAAAAAAAATAGCATACCATATGGGAACTCTTTGCTTTTTCTCCACTGAATCTCAAAATGGATCATTGCTGAAGAATTTTTAACTTTGCTGTTATTTTCACTTCCTTTTGATCTGTTCCATAAAAAAATTCAAATATATGATATTTCAAATAAATCTCTTTTTTTCTTGAATTCTCCGAGAGGGAATCTTTATTTCTTGAAGCAATGCAGAATTGCCATTCTCTAATAGCAGAACCAATCAATGCATCCCATTTTTGCTTCATATGTTTCTCCCACAAATGATCACTTGTGCATTTTTCTCTTAAAGAATTACAAACTGCAGCCATATTACAAAGGCCATTTGGTTCAAGCCTCTCAAATATACATTCCAAAGTCAAATCTAGTAAAGAAATTTCATATTCTTTGTCCACAACATTCTCTATTTTTGACTTAACATGACTTCTCATTAGTGGCAAATTCAAGAAACTAATAGCATTTCCGCCTTTTCTGAACCATAAAGCTAAAAACTTTAAAAACTCCTCACAAACCATAGATTTGAGAAAGCTCCCATTGTAAGTCACATGTCACATGTCATCCTAACCTCGCACTGAATCAATATTTAGTCCAAACCAAACATAATTTACCACAATCATTCATAAAATCCATTTAAATGAGATTATTACTACCTAAATATTTCCTCACTCCATGCTCAATCACACTCACAATAATCTAACCTTGAATTAACAGCGTTAAAACATGAAAGGGGAAGGTAAAACGACGGTAAAACATAATCTAACCTTGGAGAAGAGGGAAGAGCAGTTCGACGAAGTGGATGCGACGACGAGTGGAAAAAGGCGATGACGAGCAGTGGAGAAGCGTAAGGCGACATCGAGGTGTGGTAGGAGATACGATGATGAGCTGGGGGGAACTAATGGTACCAACCTCAGTCATCGACTGTGTCTCAGGTCACCGAAAAATGCTATGACGGCGGCTAGGGTTTTCAGATTTTTCGATTGGGTGTTGTGGCGTTTTGGTGAGAATCAAACAACGTGGGGATGTCAAAATGACGGGAAGGGGATGCTGAGTGTGATGGTACCAATGCCGAACCTTGAAATAGCCAGAATCGGCCAGAATTTGCAAACAATTGATCGAAATCGACGGGCTTGCAGTGGGTTTTTCAATCTAAAATTGACGAAGATGTAGGATGAATCGATGGGTTTACTTGGTATGGAAATGATGGGCTTGAAGAGACGAATCTATTGGACTAAGTCTCGTCCCCGATGGATGCCGGAATTGACCGAAAATGGAGAAACTCCGTCGGTTTCACTGTTCACTCGACGAAATCGCCGAAAATGAGAGCATTTCGGGTTTTTTGGGAGGGGACAGCCGTTACTACCCTGCGTCTCATGCCCTTATGGAAGAGAAGACGCAGAGCATTTCGGGTTTGTAGAGATTTAGGGAAAGAGAAGATAAAAAATTAAGGAGGGAAATACATTAGCCAGCGACCGGGTTTGGATTTCACTAAGGAGGTAAAAGAACCATCAGAATTATCCTTATGATGAAAAATCCACATAGGACGAATAATATTAACACATGAAGGACGGGGTATCAAAACTCACGTCTTATTATCAATAAGATCATTATATTCGTCGGTTATATCAATTTTCTAATTCGGGCTATTTACGAGAATTTCACTATGCCTCGTAAAAGAACCATCATAATTATCCTTATGATGAAAAATCCACATAGGACGAATAATATTAACACCAGAAGGACGGAGTATCAACTCTCACGTCTTATTATCAATAAGAGCATTATATTCGTCGGTCATAACAATTTTCTAATTCGGGCTATTTAAATCGGAAACTGAGTTACGGGGTAGGGGTGATTTTAGAACATTAGAATTGAGATTAAAATGTATTTTTGGTTTAAAAATACCCCGCTGACTACGAGTAACCGGTCTATGACTCAGGGGAGAATTAAGTAGATTTTGGGAAAAACTAGACTGGGTGACAGATTGGCCAGCAGGCAGTGGGCCTGCTAGTCCAATACTCGAACTGGGACCGACGTTGGAAATAGAAATTGGGGCAGAACTGGGCTGGATTGGCGGACAAGTTGCTGAGCCCACGACGGGAGATCAAGACGGTATTGGAGAACTAGCAGGCAGTGGGCCCACTGGCGAATTTTGAGTGTGGAACATGTCTGATAAATGGTGGATACGGGGAGACATCATCATCTAAAAAATTATACAAACTAGGCCCGGGATTATGTACTTTCACAAATGAAAATTGGGTTTCATCAAAAATAACATGACGACTAATGATGATTTTGTTAGACGACAAATTAAAACACTTGTAACCACGATGATTAGACGAATAACTCAAAAATACACAAGGAGTATAATGGGCTTGAAGATTGTTAATTGTAGTTGACGGGAAGAGCGAATAACATAAGCACTCAAAGACCCTAAGATGTGAATACAAAAGAGTCTTATTATATAAGATTTGAAGAGTGAAGGAATATGACAAACCTTTGGTAGAAAGTATGTTAAGAAGATAAGTAGTCATTTGTAGAGCATGATGCCAAAAAGAAGGGGGTACTGAAGCATGGACCAATAAAGTTCGAACAATATTATTAATGGTACAAATTTTTCGTTTGGCTTTCCCATTTTGTGAAGACGTATGAGGACAAGAAAAATGAAAAATAATATCATTAGTTGCAAAAAAAATTTGAAACATCTCATTATCATATTCCTTGCCATTATCACATTGAATGTTCTTTATTTCGCGTTCGAATTGAGTACTGATGAATGCTCTAAATTTTAAGAAGGTGGAAAAATTTTGAGATTTTTTCGCTAATGGAAAAATCCATAAAAATAGAATAATCATCCAAAAATAGAACATAACAACGATGGCCCATAGAACTTAAAACGGGAGATGTCCATAAATTGCTATGAATAATATCAAATGACATTAAAGTACGAGAAGTAGAAGCTACAAATGGTAATCTAACATGTATTCCTAAAGGATATGATTGGCAAATTGGAGTACTACTCGTACTCTTACAAGAAATAAAATTACTTTTATGCAAGGAAGAAACAATAGATGACCCAGGGTGACCCAAACGTGCATACCATAAGGAAGGAGCTAGAGCTGCAAAAGTAGACGACAAGGCTTGACTCGAGAGACCGAATGTGGGCGTGATAGTGTAAAGATCTCCCCTAATATCACATCTCATGAGAGGAATCCCCGTCTTTAAATCCTTCACACAAAACCCAAAAGGATCAACATTAATGGAAACTCAATTATTAGTGGTGAATTTACGAACATACACCAAATTTTTAATTAAGTTATGGGCATGAAGGGTGTTTTTCAAGAATAGAGGTAGATGTGGAGAAGACAATGTTTTATGACCATAACCACGATTGGAATGGAGTTTCCATTAGCAAAAATTATGTTACGATTGTTGCTCAAATTGATATAAGAATAAAGAGTACTTTGGTCTGATGTCATGTGAGAAGTGGCGCCAGTGTCCATTTACCAATTTAGGTATGGAGAATTTAATCCAAGCATATGCATTGCGGCCTAAATATCTGTTTGAGTCGGTGTGGGGACCACTGCCAAGAATGCCTGCGTCGGCCTAGGCCCAAACAGTCATCCTTGCTGCCTTGGCCCATCAGTGTTTCTGAATCTGGAAGCTGAAGCCTGATAATTGGGCTTGAAGGGTTGTTAGTCGGTCCACTGCCCATTGTATGCTGAGCCTAGAAAATAATGGTTGTTAGGCCATGACCTACTACCCCAGCCCCACTTCCATGGACCCATGACTGGTACTAGTGGGGTTTTGGCCCACTGCCACCTTGCCGAGCACCGTTCTGGCCACCCATACTGCCGGAACCATCATGATTGCCACCGCAATTTTTGCCATTATTTTTTCTATTTTTCTTGCCTCCACTGTGAGCACGATTTTGGCTCAAATTATCAACAAAACCTTGAGAATTAGCGGAGGATGTCATCATGACCACGAGACTAGTGACGGTAGTCGCCTTTTTGGATAAACCGGCTTCTTCTAATGTGAGCATCGAACGGGCTTGATAAAAAGGCAGAAGTGGATTGCTTTGACGGAGGAGAGTCCCCATGCCATTCTAGGCCTCAGATAGGCCTGCAACCATTTGGAGAACATGATTATTTGTAACGGGTGCTCCAACGTTACGGAGTTGGTCCACCAACTCCTTGAGCCGTTTACAATAAGCTAAAACGGTTGTGAAAATCTTCCATGCGAACTTGAGAAAATTCCTGCACAAGGGTGATAACGCGGAAATGTTGGTTATCTTGGAATATATCACGCAATCTATTCCATGTAGTTATAGCCGTAGTGTCCGACTCAATAATCGTCTTTAAAAGGTTGGTGAAAATAGTGGAATAAATTCACTGAAGGACGGTAGCATCAAGAGTAATCAATAACTGTGGATCCTCCGATGGAGTACGGGAAACGAGAGGAATTATGTGATGAAGAACTTGATGTGAGATGACATGAATTTTGAACAACACAGCCCACGTCGTATATGTTGTTCTTGATGTTGGAAATAGTAAAGGCAAGATGAAACATGTTCTTAGACATAATGAAAGAACGAAGGGATTGGAAAGAAAATTTGGGAAAAGAGGAGGTAAATTTTATCACGAAATTCGAGAAAGATGGCACGGATTCTGATGCAGTTTCGGCCGAGAAAGGGGCATGAAAATCGAGAACAAAGTTGGAGAAGAGCAGAAGTAATTTAGTCCTAGACTTTTGATACAATGAAAGAAATAATTTCTTGATTATTTTCATTAATGAAAGAGAATATATACAATTTATAATTTCCATAATAGGAAAATCATATTCCTATTCTAATCTCAAAACTCTATTCTAGTAGTAGAAGAATCCTATAATTATGGTAAGTGTATAATACTAATTTAATACAATTATTTTACACTAATTAATCAGCCAAAACCGTGATATACACCTAATTATGGTAAGTGTATATAACGGGTATACTAATTATCAATATTAACATAAGTATTAAATATTTTTTTCACATTGTATGTTTGATGGACACATACTTTATGAAAAGGCACCAACATAACCTTTATAAGAGGTGGTCCTTAAAGTCAGAATACACTTCCTTCTTTTCCTTTCCCATCTCTGAAAAGACAAAGTATCAAGAGCAATACGTGTTCCAGTATCTTTTGGGTCAAAATCGGATAAGAAATCACCCTGTAGTAGCAAAAGCTTTTACATGCTATTTTATGGGTTCTTGTCAAGATTTTGGGACTGTATTCTGCATGTTTGATTTTCTCCTTGGGATTCTTTTTGGTTAATTATTTGAAAATTAACATCTGATTACTACTGGTTGCTTCAATTTACTGAATTTAACAACACCCACCTCTTACAATATTACAATTGTGTAAGTTCAAATCAATATATAATATCGTTATTGTTAGAGAATGGGCCGAGGCCCACCCATCCGTGTCCCATATTTCTCCATATTTGTATATTTGGTATATTTGTTATATTCTCTCATATTAGTCTTGTATCATAATTAGGATTGTAATATTACCATAAGTGTATAGTTATTCTTCATATAGAATAGGAATTTAGAAATAAAGTAGGAATAGGATTCTCCTATTGTAACTTGTATATATATGTCTTTCATCAATAAGAATAATTAAGGGATTAATTTTTTCATGGTATCAAAAGTCTAGATTCTCTTTACCCTGCTTCCGCTCCTCAAAATGTTTTCTCTCCCTCTCTCTCGGATTTCTTGACCAGCGTCGCGGCCCTCCTTCTCGGATTTTTTTCAGCGCCGCGGCCCTTCTCTTCTAGAAAATCCTCTCTCACAAATTCCCTTCTCCGAAATCTTGTCCAAAGTTTGTTCTATTCACCATGACTGATAAGAACACTTTTCATTATGCCCTCACCGTTTCTAACATCAAGAGCGTTCTTTCTATCGTTCTTGATCTAGAGAACGTCCAATATGAGCCGTGGGCAAAATTATTCAAGATTCATGCTATGTCACATAAAGTTCTTCACCACATCATCATTCTCACTACTCCTACGAGGGTGATATGATGGCTACGTCTACAACGGTTGTGCCCACCAAAGCAGCAGATCCAGACTTATGGGTCATGCTTGATGTCAAAGTTCTCTAGTGAATTTATGTCACTATCTCCTTGGATCTTTTACAGACGATTATGGAACCCAACTCCACAGCTATGGCGGCGTGGAATCGATTGTGTGACATCTTTCAAGATAACAATCATTCTCGCATTGTTATCCTTGAGCAGGAATTTTCTCAAGTTGTTATGGCGAATTTTCCATACGTTTCTTCTTATTGCAAACGCCTCAAGGACTTGGCAGACCAACTTCGCAACGTGGGTTCTCCTGTTTCTAATAGTCGTTAAATTTTTCAGATGGTTGTCGGTCTATCCGAGGCCTATACAGGGGTTGCTTCGGTTATTCGTCAAAGTAACCCCGGTCGGAGTTCTATCAAGCCCGCTACATGCTCACTTTGGAAGAAGCGAGTTTGGCTAAAAGGGTATCGATCGGAGCAAGCCCCGTCATCATGATGACTGCTTCCAATTTTTCCTCTTCCAATCTAGCCAACGTGACCCAAAATCACAACAACGAGGATGGTAAAAAGGACCAAATCGGAAGAATAATGGCAAGAATCGCGGCGGCAACAACGGGGGCGATTATCGAGAATAAAGAAGATTATAGGGCCCACACGGGCCCTCGAATACGATGGGGTCCCAAGACACACAGCGCGCGGCCAAAGATTACTGTCGCGGCCTCGCCTCACCGTCAGCTGCGACCCAACTTCTTCCCAGTCGACTCGAGTTCGGACCGAACGGGCACCGGAAGTCCGTATACTTGGACCTCTCCCCCCTCAGGCCCACCATGCAATGGGCCCTACTCAGATCGACATTGAATCAGCAATGCACACTATTGTCTTGACACAATCGTACCCTAATTGGTACATGGACACAGGTGCCACTACGCACATGACATCCGACCAAGGTACTCTCTCGTCTTATTCCAATTTGAGCAGTAATCGTGGTATAACTGTTGGTAATGACAATTCTATTCCAATTAAGGGTTATGGTCATAAAACTTTGTCCCCTCCCCATCCACCACTTATCCTGAAACATACCCTTCATGCCCCAAAATTGATTAAAATTTTGGTGTATGTCCGTAAATTCACCACTAATAATTGGGTTTCCATTAATTTTGATCCATTTGGATTTTCTGTGAAGGATTTCAAGACGGGGAGTCATCTCATGAGGTGTGACAGTAGGGGGGATCTGTACCCAATCACACCGAGTCTCAGCATCTCGCGTCAAGCTATGTCATCCACTTTTGCAGCTATTGTTCCTTCCTTATGTATGCTCGTCTAGGTCATTCAGGGTCGTCAATTTTATCTATTTTAGATAAAAATAAGTTTATTTCTTGTAAGGATACGCGTAGTACTCCAAATTTTCAATCTTGGTCTTTAGGGAAAATTATTAAGTTACCGTTTGTAGCTTCGAATTCTCATACTTCAATGTCATTTGATATATTATTCACAGTGATTTATGGGCATCTCCAGTTCTCAGTTCTATGAGTCATCGATATTATGTTTTATTCTTGGATGATTACTCTAAATTTTTATGGACGTTTCCAATTGCGAAAAAATCACAAGTTTTTCCATCTTCGTAAAATTTAGAGCTTTCATAATAACCCAATTCGAACGGGAAATAAAGAACATCCAATGTGATAATGGTAAAGAGTATGACAATGTGGAGTTTAGGGAGTTTTGTGCTCAAAATGGGATAACTTTTTGTTTTTATTGACCTCATACGTCTTCACAAAATTGAAAAGCTGAACGAAAAATTTGTACCATTAATAACAGTATTCGCACTTTATTGGTTCATTCTTCCGTCCCTCCATTACTTTGGCACATGCGCTACAATTACTACTGATCTACTTAATATTCTTCCATTCTTCCGGTTTTATACAATAAGACTCCTACGTATTCTCATCTTAGAGTCTTTAGATGCTTATGTTATCCGCTGTTTCCATCCATCACAATCAACAAATTTCAGGCACGTTCTACTCCGTATGTGTTTTTGGGTTATCCGTCAAATCACCGTGGTTATAAATGCTTTGATTTGTCCTCTAAACGAATCATCATTAGTCGTCATGTTCTATTTGATGAGTCCCAATTTCCATTTTCTAAAGTAGAAAATCTCGTGCCTAGTTCTCATGATTTTTTTGGATGATGTTATCTCCCCCTATGTTCTCTGTCATGTTTCAGATTTTTCAGAAAATATGTTATCGTCAAGACCGCGACTTAGGGAGGCGCCTGCGCCGCTTCCAGGGCGATCAAATTTAATCTCGCTGTCGCACATGTCCTCGGGAAAGCGCATGGCTAAAACTTCAGAGCTCTACAGTTCATCCGGCGCCGCGGCCATAGACCACAGCGCCGAAGCGCCTCAACAGACAGTTTCGAAAATTCCCAAAATTCACCCAATCCAGCCCAGAGTCATGGCTCAATCACTCGCACTCAACGGGATAATTTTAAACCAAAAAGACATTTTAATTTTAATTATAATATTCTTAAATCACTCTTACCCCGTAATTCTGTGTCTGCCCTAAATGACCCTAATTGGAAAATTGTCATGACCAATGAATATAATGCTCTTATTGATAATAAGACGTGGGAGTTGGTGCCCCGTCCATCTGGTGTTAATATTATTCGGTCTATGTGGATTTTTGCTCAATAAAGAGAATTCTGATGGTTCGTTTGCAAGGCATAAGGATCGTTTTGTAGGTGATGGTAAGAATCAACAGGTTGGTGTGGATTGTGGTGAGACTTTTAGCCCGGTGGTCAAGCCGGCGACTATTCGTACTGTGCTCAGCTTGGCTCTTTCGAAATTATGGCCATTCATCAGCTAGATGTGAAGAATGATTTCCTACATGGTGATCTTCATGAGACAATGTATATGCATCAACCCTTGGGGTTTAGGGATACTAGATATGATAATCATATCTGTTTATTGAGGAAGTCCTTGTATGGGCTTAAGCAGTCTCCACGGACATGGTATAAGAGGTTTGCTGACTATGTTTCGACTATGAGTTTCTTTCACAGCAGGTTTGATAACTCATTATTCATATACTGTCAGGGATCTTCCATGGCTTATATTCTATTATATGTTCATGATATTATCTTGATTGTTTCTTCTGATGTTTTGCGAAAGTCCATTATGACAATGCTCAGTTCTGAGTTTGCCATGAAGGACTTGGGCCCATTGAATTACTTTTTGGAGATTGTTGTAACTCGTCATGCAGGTGGATTGTTCTTATCACAGAGAATTATGCATCAGAGATCATTGAGAGGGCTGTGATGTCATCATGTAAGTCCACTTCTACTACAGTTGATACTAAACCCAAGTTGGGTGTTGTAACTGGCTCTTCCTACGAGGATCCGACCCGCTATCGTAGTCCTGTAGGCGCCCTTTAGTATCTGACGTTCACGCGACCTGATATTACATATGTCATACAACAAGTGTGTTTATTTATGCATGATCCCAAAGAGTTGAACATATGAATGCGCTCAAACACATTCTTAGGTACATTCAGGGAACATTGAGTATGACTTGCATTTGTATCCTTCATCGACATCTACACTAGTCTTCTATACAAATGCTAATTGGGGTGGTTGTCCTGACACCAGAAGGTCTACGTCTGGCTATTGCATGTTTTTAGGTAATAACTTGGTCTCATGGTCTGCCAAGAGTCAATCCAAGCTTTCACGTTCAAGTGCAGAGGCCGAGTATCGAGGGGTAGCCAATGTGGTTTCTGAGTCATGTTGGTTATGAAATATACTTTTAGAGCTTTATTGTCCTATTGAGAAAGCTACCTTTGTGTATTGTGATAATATAAGTGTCATCTACCTTTCTGGTAATCCAGTTCAGCACCAGCGCACTAAACACATAGATATGGATATTCACTTTGTTCGAGAGAAGGTAGCTAAAGGACAAATACGTGTCTGTCATGTCCCTTCCAGATATCAGATTGCAGACATCTTTACAAAGGGCTTCCCTCGGTCCTTTTTGAAGATTTTAGAGACAGTCTCAGCGTACGAAGACCGCCCTCTATGCGGGGTGTGTTAGTGAATGGGCCGAGGGCCCGAGGCCCACCCGTCCGTGTCCCATATTTCCCCCATATTTGTATATTTGGTATATTTGTTATATTCTCCCATATTAGTCTTGTACCATAATTAGGATTGTAATATTATCATAAGTATATAGTTATTCTTCATATAGAATATGAATTTAGAGGTAAAGTAGGAATATGATTCTCTTAATATAATTTGTATATATATGTCTTTCATCAATAAGAATAATCAAGGAATTAATTCTTTCAGTTATTAACGGTTTAAACTGTAAAAGGGAAAGATGAACTATGTGTTGATTTTGCAAAAAAATTGAGGATTCTTACGGCATTATTTTTTTTTCTTTCTTTTCTTCATGATTAAACAAGAAAGAGTTAAGTAAAATTTTAGAACTAATTGATCTTTGATCTCTTACATTTTGATTGTGTCGTTTTCCGTTAAATTACCAGTATTTCCATACATATATATATGGGGGGAGATATATAGATAACCAGTGAAAGTGTCTATATATATATATGGTGCAAAATATATAGACACTTTCACTGGTTATTCCAAATTTCACCAGCAGATTCTAAAGTTTTTTAGTTCTTTTTAATTTCTTTTAAAGAAGTTTTTTAAACAAAAAAAAGATGGTTTGATTAGTGTGGTGTCAGTGTATTGAAAAGCCAATGATTTCAATCGATGCTTCTTTTGGTTTAATTTGTTACTTTAGAATTATTGACACCTTAACCATTCTATCAGGTGTGTTTATTGTTTGGAAGTAAATAAAACTAAACTAACCATTCTATTCCTGTGCTTAACGGCCCACACTTCAAATAATGGAAAGAACACATTATGTTGTGCTTGGTTGCATGAATCTCAACTATGCATTAAGATTTGATCGCCCTGCGGACTTGAACGAAACAAGTACTAATGAACAAAAGACCGCATATAAAATCGCATTAGCTTGATGATGATGCAACACTCAATTTCAGAATCCTTAAGGGAGGATAAAGATGTCAAAAATTTCCTACAGAAAATTGCAGATTGTTTCAATGTGATATAAGGGAAAGGAAACATAAGGGAGAACATTATGGAGATGTCTAATCTTGTGACAAAACTTAGGGCCTTTAAGTTTGAATCGTCTGATGACATATTTGTGCACCTAGTTTTGATCTCTTTTTCTGCACAATTTAGTCAATTCAAAGTTCCATACAATATCCAAAAGAAAAAATGGACTTTGAATGAGTTGATAGTTCAATGTGTGCAAGAAGAAGATAGACTCAAACAAGAGAAGATTGAAAGTGCTCATTTGTCATCTACCTCTGGAACTAAAACCATTTCACATAAGCAAAAAATGAGTAAGAATAAATAAACTGCAGATGAAGGAACATCACAACCTAAGGATCAAAAGAAACAAGACCCTTGTTACTTTTGTAAGAAGGTTGATCAAATAAAGAAGGATTATTCCAAGTACGTTGACTGGCTTAAAAAGAAAGGTAAACTTCTAAACTTTGTTTGTTCAGAAGTTAGTCTTGCTATTGTACCTACTGACACTTGGTGGATATATACATTTGCAACTATTCACATAAGTGTCATTATGCAGGATTGTCTAAGGAGCCGAATGCCAATTGATGCTGACTGAAAGATACATCTATGTGAGAAATTGCAATAAGGCAGCTGTGGAGGCTATTGGTGTCTTTAGGATTCTATTAGATACTGGTTTTTATTTAGAATTAGAGGAAACTTTTGTTGTACCGTCATTTAGACGGAACTTAATTTCTATTTCTTGTTTGGACAAATCTGGATATGCTTGTTCATTTGGAAATGAAATTTGTAATATTTCTCTGAATTCTAATATTGTTGGACCTGATACTCTGATAAATTATATAAATTAGACAGTCAAGCCTCATATAGCAATGAAAACCTACATTCATGTAATTTTTGTACTAGCGCAGATTAACAAATGAGAATTCATAAATGTTATGTCATAAGCAATAGGGTCATATTTCAAAACAAAGAATACAAAGTCTTGTGTCATAAGGAATTCTTGATTCCCTTGGATTTATGATCTCGTCCAAATTACACCTTTAATAGTATAACGTGACCATTATCAAATATAGTAACTCAACTAGGTTGGGGTCGAATCACACAAAAAATACAATGAGAAATTGATCTATTCGTGTGTATATTGTGGTTTTACTAATTAATTTACTCCTATGATAACCAAGTTGTTTGTTTTTTTAACTACTTCAAATTATCAACTCAAATAAAGATTAAAGTATCAAGTAATTAGAATGTTAGGGTTGTGACTTAATTCATGAAAGTGGTGGTGGGTTTATGCTTAAGTGGGTGTATTTAGTGCGGTATGGATAATGAAGACTAGCATGGAGATTTCGCAATTGACCAACCCAATTTTACTTTAGCGAAAGTGTGACATTTATGAACACCCATAGTTAATTCCCTTCTAATTAAAGTTGGTAATCATTAAATGAGTTAAATCCCTAATTCCAATTAACACACTCCTTTCCTATACTTTAGTATCCTTTTTCAAGTTTGACTAGAGACAATAGACAAGAAAGAAATGTTTACAATCAACCCTTTAACATTAAGAGTGGGGGTAGTTGAATCCCACAGTAATACACCTTTTTCATGATTTATCAACTATCGCAACTATCACATTTCTATTTTAACTTAAATCTAGCCACTCATGTCAAGTAATAAATGCATAACAAAATAATAAACGTAACAAGTCATAATGAACATAAAAATGCTTATAATGATTTAATGGAACAAGAGCTTTGTCTTTACACAATGGATCAAGAATCTTTATGAAATAATAACTTGAGATGATAGTAAAAAGAACACAAGGAATATTCAAAAGTAACTAAATGTTAGGAATAATGTGTCAAATAACAAAATCCTAGGTAGCCTTATACAGGGACCCAATTTTTGGACTACATATAATTATAAAAATGTCACCGCTTGACCACTCTGCGACCGCAGAACAGGAATGCAGAACAGGTATGTGGTCCGCAAAACGGACGTAGGATTCACATAGTGATTTCTTGCTTGGACTGTCTTGAACTGCGTCTGGGAGTGCAGACGCAGAACTGAACTGAGGCCCGTATAAGTGTCTTGAGTCTTTGCAGTATAAGTTGAACTTGAAGTGAAGTAGTGGTTCACATATCGGATTACGGTCCGCAAAACGGAAGTGCAGATTGTAGTTTGGGTTGCACTTTTGGGCTCCAACATTCTTCTTTTACTGTTTACTTTTGTGATGTAGCTACCATTCTGCGGTCCACAATCTGGTTCTGTCGGTGCGCAGAAATGGCCTTCTCAGCACCTTCATCCATTTTTCAGTATTTTTGTCCATATTTCTGCACTTTTCTCACTTTTGGTATCAATTAAAAATTCTATAAAAATAAAAATAACATAAGAAAAGACTACTACAAATGCATAAAAGACAACAATAATCCATGAATTTAGTATTAAATGTGCCATCATTTCTAGGCACATCACACCACCAACTTAAACTATTGATTATCGTCAAGCAACCTAAACATAACTAAGGTACGACTAATGACAAAACAAAGATGACTATGGTTGGTTCTACCTACAATTCTACAAGCATGTGTTTCACAAAATTACAACCCCTCATGTTTTTCAAAACAAAGGCACAAGAGTGCATATCTACTATTAATGAGCCCATGAACATCAAGCCTCACGAGATGTCTAGACGCTACAAGTGACTAGATGCGTCGAGATATTCAACTAGAGGAGCTTTTATTTCACAAAGTTCACGCAATTTAATGTGCCCTCACAACAAAGAAGTCTCAAACTCACTCAAAGATTTTCTTTTCAAAACAAGGGACAATCAAGATCACTCACACACAAAGAATGTCAAGTGTCACAAATATCATGCTATAGGTTTGCCTTTATTTTAAGTCACTACTACTCAAAGAATGCTCGGGTTCAGATCTTTAAGGATTTTATCAAGCTTGTAATGTATGCTTAGGGATAGATATGGTATTCATTTATGTACACGTGTGTTTTCCCTCCTTTGCACTACATATTTTTCATTTCATAGCTCAACTCCTTCTTTTGTTTTCAACTTCCTTCTTCACCCCATTTATTCAAGTATTTCCTCACATTATTTCATTCTTTTTACGGTTCATTTTCTCTTTCCTTTTCTATTGTTTTTGCATTTCATTTTCTTTTTTTTCTCAATTTTCTCTTTCTCTTTCTCTTTCTCTTTTAGAACCACTCACACCACAATCTTTTTCCCATTCTTTTTTTTGCACATCCCACCCCCAATTTTGGTTTTTGGCCTCATTCATCATTTTTCATGCATTCAAGGAGGGATTTGGCTTAAAATATGGTTTATTTCAAAAAAAAGTTTCGGTTAGTAATGTGGTAGCCAAAGAAAATTAAAAAACTCAAAGGGGGAAAACTAGTTCTCCGACTCACGGGTATGTCAAAGAAGTTGTTAATCAAGAAGGTTCACTCTCATATGAAGGCCTAAGATCATTTCCTCAATCAGACAAATCTAGTTTCGCTGTGACAAACCAATGAGACAAGTTCTAGATGACACAAGCAAACACAAGATAGAAATCAAGTTATTACCACTCTATGCACATGAACTACAAAAACTGCTACATTTTACACTCTCTATCGAACACAAGGCTATCAGTTCATGAGAATCAAATACAAGTAGATATAGAGTCACAAAATGAGATATGCTTTCATAGAACAATCATTTGAAGGATCATGTTACTCTTGTTTTCAAAATTTATTTTTTGAGGGGTTTAATCAAAATAAAAAAAAGCTACATGCTAGAAATTATATACAAGTATCATCCAAGTCAAAACTATTATATCACTACGTCATGGTTACTGGACATACACCCTTGAAAAAGAACCAGACAAAGAAAACCCAAGGGGAACAAAATATAAAACAAAATACAAAAATTAATAAAATACGATACGAAAACTAATAAAATATGGAATGTAACAAAATACAAAACGTAAGAAAATACTAACATAAGAAAGTGTCATTTTCCCCAAAAAACATACAAAGTACCCCACCCCCAACTTTAAAATCAAGTGTTGTCCGAAATGCATAAAACAATATAAAGAACAAGGATAAAAAACAGAAGGGTCTCCCTGAGGTGCACTAGGCTCCCTCCTGAGTCTGGATCACATACGTGGCCTCTACTGGGGCATCAGTGCCTTGTGACTGTGGAGTGGGAGTAGGTATCTCTACATCGCCTATCACATGCTCACTTTATGGTGATTGTGGTACTATCTCAGTGGTTGGTGGAGTGGTACCTACAACTGATAGAGGAGTAGAACCTCCAGTATCAATATATGTATGTGTCTCCTAGGCCACTCCACTCGATCTAATCATTAAGGTCGCCTAACGAGATCATGCCACCACTGCATAAAACACTATCTTTTCTGTCATCACCAGGTCCTCATCAACAACAATATCTCAAGCCCCGCATTATCTGTCTCATCATCATCATCATCTACCTGCTCCTGTCTATGTGAGTCATCTGGGGTCTCACTAGCATCCTCTCTCTAGCTCTTTACCATGAGGCCACTCACCTGTTGTGGCTCAACCATCAGTGGATGGAGCTAGATACCCAAGAGGTCATCAATCTCGATAGTCTTCAAGCTCTCCACTTCCTTCTTCAAGCAATTTATGTCTGCCCAAAGTGAAGTGACATCATTGCCGCTACTGACCTCAAGTTTGTGTACCCGGCCTGTCAAAAGGACAAGTGTATCCTCCTACTCTCTCTCTCTGCCTCTGTTGTACTGCACACAAGACATCTTTAATCATGGCTAAGGCAATGTAGATCATCTCATGAAGACTCGACTCAAGTCGGGATGATCGAGCATCAACAATGGATGTAATTTGGCCGATCCTCACCATACTAGCCCTTGATAAAACGGGCTCTGATCTAGCAGCAACTGAAGATATGAGAGGAATAGGGGTTGCTAAAGCTGGAGTGTTTGCCGGTGTAGTTATGTAGGTTGTGAAAGGAATAGATGAAATATGGTCGACTGATTTAGTGGCCTGTGTCTCTATCCGCTCAGATGCAGATCCTTCCAAATCAATTAAATGAACTAATGCAGTGTCTACCGAGGTACTGGTGGTCTTTCTCTTCTTTCTTTCTTAGTTCTCATCTACTTGTACCCTCAAAATATCACACGTTAACAAGGCATCTGTCACGTCCTTTTTTCGACCGCGACATTTAAAAACTCCTTCTGCTTAGAAATGTTAGAAAATAAAATAAATATGTGCAAAAGTGCTAAAAGGGCTAAAAATAATGCTAGAGAGTGCTGAGGGTTCTAAATGCTAAAGAGTTCGCGGAGTCGCCACCTAATTATTTTCGGTGTATTAGGACACATAAATGTTAACTAGGTTGAAGTAAACATTAACTCCATTTTGATGGTCTGCAAAATTGTGTGAGATTCTGGGTAAAGATTCTTTATTAATCTAGAGGAAAGGGGTTAGACATCCTCTAAGATCCGCTAACTTGCGGTTGTCCGTTCAAACCTAGGTTAATTATTATGCTAATAGTGCAATGCATGTCTAAAAGATGTTGCAAGTGTTTTATAAAAGGATGCCTTTTGATAAAAGATTTATAAGACTAATGCTATAACAATAGATGTCAAGTTTAAAGGTATGCATTTATGTTATTTATAAAAAATGATGCAAAGTTGATTTATTGACTAAATGCATATATTTACTTGCTAACTTAATTTTGATTAACACAAGTATGACATGATGCATAAAATACTTAATTTTGCAATTGAGAAGAATCTATGCCTAAATTTCATGATTAGATAAGCAAATTAAATTATTAGGCAGAAGTTTAGATGTGCATGACAAGCCTAAAAGACAAGCAAATTAGAAGTGCATTTCTAATTTTAAATTACCTTCCCACCTTATATGTTCAAAGACTAATTGCTTCAGATCTCCTATTAATTACAAAATTAGTTAATAAAATTACAAATAATGAAAGACACGAATGAGGCAAGGAGATTAAGAGAGTAAAAAGGGATTGAGATGGATGACAACGACATTCCGTCTCATTTATTTTGGAATTTTTGAAGCGGAATGCGGTAGACACAGATGCGGGCATTCATGCGGTGTGGCTCGTGACGAGTCTCGCAATAAGACCCTTCGTTCGGCTCCGATGCATTTCATGTAGAAAAAGAAAAGGATAAGGATTAGTATATGTCCAAATAATATGAATGTGCGTATTTTAGCTAACATTTAATTATATCAGTCACTAAAAATAGAAATCGAACAGGACAAAGGACCGAACATTATTCAGCTGCATCGGGCCTTGATAATCGCAAAGAAGAGCCCAAATAGAGTTTCAAGATTTTAAAGACAGATCAGTTTTGTACGTGCCAGGCCCCAGTAACATGAAACAAATTCACGAGATGAAATAGAGAAACCCCCCAGAACATATGCAACGTGATATACATAGTATTCCACTAAATGTATGCGTATGACACACTGAATATACCAGATATACTTCATTATACTTAACTCATATGTTTAAATAAGTAGGCAGTAAATCTATGTGGAAGATGTAATCAGTATGGGCTTGGTATAAATGAAGGAGAAGAAGCAGACAGACAAGCATTGTTTTCACTCAATCGATATGCAAGCATGTAACAGTCTCTAATTTCATTACTCCAGATAGCCTACTCTATTTGGTTTCATTTCATTATTACAACTGAATTAACGCACAGGACTTTGGCACAAAAATTTGAGTTCTTCTTATATTTTTACCTAATCATGTATCCATATAAGGTGGGTAGGCTCAATAGATGGAAGTAGACCAAGCTAGCAGCTTAATATACGGATGAGACAACACGTTACACCAAACTATTATGGCAGCAAATCAAACACATATGGGTTAAAATCTAGACATAGCTTCTGGTTTTCCCTGGCTTCATTCAAGTAATTATTTAGAGCAGATGGTGGAATTTAAATTAACCTTTTCAGAATTTCAAACTAGACACACGCAACAAATGACAAGGCATGATGTTTATTACCAATGGAAAGATAAAGGAGCATGATCTACTAAGCAAGTTGATAACTATACATGGACAAGTATTAATCAGTGGGTATAACACATGATAACATCAAAGAATGCTAAGTAGAATGGTTTTGTCGATTAATCTGATAAAGTAAAATAGGTATGTTATTTTAACAACCAGTTTAAAATTGGCCGACATGAACCTATTCAGTTTTTGGCAAAAAAAGATTAGATACACCATAATGCACAAACATTCATTGTAGGCACCATCAAACGCAGAGTTTAAACCCATCAAAGCAGAGTATAAGCCTAAGAAATCCAAACAAATATCAACTCTCAATTAAACATGTTCGACACTTAACTTTGCTAAACTAACTTAATCATACTACATATTAATCTAACAGGATCAGACAATACATAAATGTACTTCAAATCATACACAAATGACAATTAAATGGCATTAAACATATTAATAAAGCATATAATTCTCACAGGCCACGAAATGTAAATCGCATAAAAAACATGAAAGGGAATGGCTTTACCTTCTCCAGACATCGAACCGAGGCAACGTATCAAGTCGTCGATCCACTCGGGTTTTGTTGCGCTGCGATTAAAGGAACAAACTGATATTTATGAGCTTTTAGATGTATTTTTTATTTTTATTTTTTCAGAATTGCCAGTGTGAAATCTGCTGTGAAGAAGAAAAGATTGTCGGGTTTATTCCCTATTGTTATAAAATGTCTTGATAGTGAGAGAAGTATTTTCGACGTTCCCTCTTACTGTTTTTCTTTCGACTTGTTTTTTGTGATTTCCTGATGCTCCAAGCTGCCCCCTTGATGTGTAAATTTGTTCGTTTATATAGTTGCGATTTGGATTCCAATTTAGGTAAGTATTGGGCTTCGGTATTAACACGATTTTCGTACTGATTTGGGTAAGATATCTAGGTATTTGTTTAAGTAAGCTTCGATTCTTTGTGAGATTTTTTGGACGAAGATATGTGACCATTTGGGGACTAATTTCAGGGTTTATGGTAAGCATTAGGGGTGTGATATGGTAGTTGATTCGTGAGGTGATTCGTCGAATTCTCCGGCGAGAATCCCGACTGGGCGATGGGAGCGAGGTGCGGCGGTTTAAGTTTTGTTTTAGGGCTGCCTATCGTTTTTGTGTTTGGACTATGGGGGAGATAAAGGGCTGAGGGGAGTGGGCCGCGGGTTTTGGGTAGTTGGGCTGGACGATTTTAATAGGTTTTGGGCTGTGGGTATTTAGTTGGGTATTAGTTTTAGGAGTTAGTTTTAGGTATTAAAAATTAATTAATGGGAAATAAATGGGGGTTTAAGTTATTATTAACTTATTTAAATGCTAAATACATATATGATATTTAAGGATTGCTTAATGCTTTTATAAATGCGACACTATTATTAAAATGCATGTATTAGATTAAAATTAATTTAATAGGGGTTTAAATTACAAATAATAATTATGAAATTGTCTTGCGTATTAATAAACGTGAATATAATTTTAAGGAATGCTTGATGCGACGCTATTATTAAATTATTTATTTATTTACGTATTTATTATTACTAAATGCAGACGTAATATTTATGGAGTTCTTAATGCTTAGAATGTCATTATTGAATTAAGTATTTATCTATTTACGCGGTGTTAAAATATTAAATGCGGGCGTATTGTGTAATTAGTATTTAATGCGATGTCGTTATGAGAATGCTTATTTGTGCATGTATTATGTTTTATTGTTGCATTTTATTATTATAAAATTGTTAAAATTATTTTGAAAAATTAGTGTAATTTTATAGTTAATGACTGGACGGGAGGGTCAAAATTGAGTGTCAACAACTTGTCCCTCTTTGTATGGAGATGATGGAAGAGTCTTCAGACAAAGACGTTAACTTATAGTTAATTTTGTCTCGATCCTCAGAATTAAAAACGTTGGGCCGTTGCGACAAGGCTGACGCGAATTCAAAAATTGTCACAGTGTCAAGTTATGACGACACTGAGCTACCATAGTCAAACACCAAGGCGGGATAACGCGGACTTAAAATTTGTCCCAGTGTCGAGTTATGACGACACTGGGCTACCATAGTCAAACACCCAGGCGGGCTGACGCGGACTCAAAATTTGTCCCAGTGTCAAGTTATGACGACACTCGGTCGATGTGATGTTAAAATAAAATAAAAATAAACTGGCTTGAACCTAGGGGTGTACCGGTATTGACTTATGAAGACGCTGAGCTTATTGGTGATGTGGAATGAGTGGACTGACGCTCGAGGCCGCTTCTACCATTTGTTAGAAAGGTTAGCCCCCCAACAAATTGCCCCGGTTCGCTGTAAGAGAAAATCCACGGCGTGCTCATGCTCCTGCATGCTAAGACTTAAGCAAACGGTTAGTGCATAACTGTTACGACAAAATGATAACGCATGAATTTATAGGTAATGTAACTGTGTGAGTAGACATGTTATCCTATAAAATGTGATGTCGGTTGTGTT
Organism: Przewalskia tangutica; assembly: GCA_029844215.1. Classification (NCBI taxonomy): domain Eukaryota; kingdom Viridiplantae; phylum Streptophyta; class Magnoliopsida; order Solanales; family Solanaceae; genus Przewalskia; species Przewalskia tangutica. The sequence continues at coordinate 118,944,974 of CM056727.1, forward strand.
GATGTGAGGCTGCAAATGCTGTGATTTCATCCTTGCACGGACGTGTTGCGATTGCGAATGCGGATGTGTTGTCCTTGCTGCAACTGTCCCTTTAGATTGAAGCTCTGTAGACTAAAGCTCAAGGCAAAGTTAGTGTGTAACTGCTAAGACAAAATAATAAGGCATGAATATATAAGAAATGCAATTTTGAGAGTAGAGAAGTCGTCCTTGCGTAGATGTGATATGCTGATGACATCGTCTTTGGACGTGGCGTCGTTTTCGTACGGGCGTCGTTTTCGGACCGGGCGTCGTTTTCGGACTTGGCGTCGTTTTCGGACTCGGCGTCATTTTCGGACGGGCGTCGTTTCGGACTCGGCGTCGTTTTCGGACTCAGCGTTGTTTTCAGACCCGGAGTCGTTTTCGGACTCGGCGTCGTTTTCGGACTCGGTGTCGTTTTTGGACTCGGCGTCGTTTTCGGACTCGGCGTCGTTATCGGACTCGGCGTCGTTTTTGAAAATGACGTCGTTTCAGACTTGACGTCATTTTCGAACTCGGTGTCATTTTCGGACATGGCGTCGTTTTCAGACATGACATCGTTTTCAGACTTGACGTCGTTTTCGGACTTGACGTCGTTTTCGGACTCGGTGTCGTTTTCGGAAATGGCGTCGTTTTCGGACATGGCGTCATTTTCGAACCCGACGTCGTTTTCGGACCCGACGTCGTTTTCGGACGTGGCGTTCGTTTTCGGACATGACGTCGTTTTCGGACTTTGCGTCTCTTCGGACTTTGCATCTCTTCGGACTTTGCGTCTTTCGGACTTGGCGTCGTTTTCAGACACGATGTTGATGAAGACGTCATTGTGTTGATGCTCTTATTCTTGTGAATTAATGCTCCTGCATGCTAAAACTTTAGGAAAATAGGCAGAGCAGTTAAATCAAAATAACGAATATATGAAAAAATGAAATTTTATGAGTAGAGATGTCGCCCATGTATGATGTGTTGTGAATGCTGATGTCATCTCTGCATGAACTTGCGGGATGCTGCGAATGTCGATATCGTCTCTGCACGAACTTGCTGGATGATGTGAATGCTTGCTGAATGTTGCTAATGCTAATGTATCATCTGCACGGACTTGCTGAATGCTGCGGATGCTTGCTGAATGCTGCGATTGCTGATAGTCTCTGCACGGACTTGATAGATGCTGTGAATGCTTGCTGAATGTCGCGATTGCTGAAATGTTGTTGCTTGTTGTGTTTGCGAATCGCCTGGTTGCAATGATGTCTCGACCTGGACATTGTGTGTTTGTGAACCGCATTGGTTGCAACGATGTCATTGCATGGACACTGTGGGTTTGTGATCCGCATAGCTGAAGTGTGATCCTGTGACTAAGCTGATGTGCTGCACTTTGGCTGTTGTTGCTTTTTTTCTATTTCTGCTAAGTTGAAGAACCTGCGCTAAAAAAAACTTGTTAATTTGGGGGGGGGGGGGGGTTGATTCGCATTGACTTTGTAGTTTTGACCCTTGATGCTCGGAGGTCTGCCTTGTTTGGACTCATAACCCTTGTCTGGTTTCCTACCTTGAGTAACTATTAATGGTCCTAGTTTTGAATATGCAAAGGGTGTTTGGCCTAAAGTGGGTCTCAATGGGATTGTTTGTCTATCATGTGTATTTTCGTTATTTTTAAAATAAAGGGAAGACTTCCTAATGGTGTGACCGAAACCGATTTAGGCCGCCTACGTACCCCCACGAGGGAATCAGGTCATGAAGTAGTTCATTACAAGCGAAATTGGATAAAATTTCTAAAGGTGGGACCGGAGCCGATATGACCGCCTACGTATCCGCCAAGGGAATCAGGTTAAACGTAGTTCCATTTTATTACAGATAAAGGGCAAAATAATAAACTAACTATTTTAGGACTCAGAGGGCCAAGGCAGAGGCACGAGTCCACTTGTTCAAAATTTCTTCTTGCTCTGCGTCTTCAATGACTGAGTCTTCAGCAGGATCATACCTTGCATCACATAACTAGACGAATAACTTATTCAACGGTTAAACAATCTCCGGCAAGGAGCACCTTCTTTTCTCTAATGGTTGGTCGATGATTCAACTTTCTTCCCTTTTCGGGCCGGCGTAATAGTCCCTTCCAGACTGTTTTCTTCATCTTTAGCTATCATGTTCACATGGGCATCTTTATAACCGGGAAAAGGGTTATTGTTTACATTGAGAGGAGCATCTTTCAGTTGGATGACTCCCTCTTTGATTAACTCCTCTATTTTGTCCTTGAGTGTATAACAATTTTCGACATCGTATCCCTCGGCACCGGAGTGGTATGCACAATGTTTGGTTTTATCGTGCCCTCGGGAAGTAGGCCTGGGGGTATTTCTGGGAATTGGTTAGAGTATTCCTACGGCTTTCAGCTTCTCATACACTTGGGCTATGGGTTCGGCTAAAGGTGTATAGGTTTTGGTTGGTTTTCTTTCGGCATCTATGCAGGGTTTGGGTCTGTTTGGTGTACGGGTTCGTGACTGTGGTGACTATGAGGGATTTGAATATGCTGGTTGGGTATGGTAAACAGGATATGGGGTAGCACAGTGCTGATAATACGACTGTGGATTTTGAGTGTTTTGGTTATAGTAAGAAGGTGGTGAGCTTTGATATACTGGAAGTTGTTCCGGCCTATGTCCCTGAATGACCATGATAGAGGGTGATGCATCTCTTCTCCTCTGTGAGGTACCTCCTATGGATCTAACTGCATTGCTCTGCTAGTTGCTTGTAGGGCTGTCAGGTTTGTAATCCTGTCTGTTTTAATGTCTTCTTCCACGAAGTCGCCCATTCTTAGGACTTCTGCAAAATTTCGCCCAATTACACTGATCATCCTTTCATAATATGTCGCGTCTCTTAAAGACTCACGAACAAGGTGGTCATTTCGCTCTCTGCCATTGGAGGTTGGACCTTTGATGCTTCCGACCGCCACCTCAGGGCGTATTCCCTGAAAGTTTCTGTGGATTTCTTTTCTAGTTTCATAAGATAAAATCTATCCGAGACAGTGTCAGTGTTGAATCTGAATCTATCCATGAAATCTTGTGTCATGGCATTCCAACCGTCCTGTCACGCTCCGAACCCCGGGCCCGTGACTGGTGCCCTACCTGGGCACCCTTCTACCTAACTGACACAAGTAAACTGCGGAACTAAATAACACCTCGTTTTTTTTAAAAACCAACGAACATGCAAGGGCAAAGCCGACAAGGCTGCCATATAATATACATAACAAAAAGGCACTACACTGTACACGAGTCCAATCCCACATATGAATACAGACCTCTAAGAGTTTTACTGAACTATGACGGGACAAGGCCCCGCCGTACCCATAATTGTACAAAAGCATGTAATGAAGGATCTATACCAAAATGATAAACTCCTGAACAGATGGAGCTATCCAAAACTCGGAGCAGGGTCCTACACCTGCAGATCACCAAACTACGTACCTAAACCTGCGGCAGATTTAACGCAGCCCGGGCGAGGTCAAGACGGAAGAATGTACCAAGTATGTGAAACAGTAAATACTGTAACGAAATCATAACAGTCTATACAAAACAGGAGACATGCATGATAGTCAAACTATAGTGCACAATACATAAGCAGTCATGTCAAATCAAGGACGCATGCCCTCAAAGTCATTACTCAAATATAACCATGGGTCTCACGCCCATAACATCAATCATGCCCGTGGAATCCTTCCTCACTGCCGGCAGTCCATGATATAATATAACATCAATGAGCACACTGAATCTTGCAATCATGAGAGTAATGCAATCATTTTTACCTTTTAAGTTATGTCTTTAACAATGAGATTAACTGTTCCACTTTAAGTCATAAACACACTGCACCCATTCATTAATGAAATCACTACCGTTTCAAAACATGAAGGTTGTGCCAGTGCCAGGGTCAACCACCCTCTGTGTTATAATGCAACCTATCATAGGACTATTTCACCCGCAAGGGACTATTTCACCCGCATAGGCCATGTGGACCCGCAATGAGTCATCGGTACACGATACTCGCATCACGGATAGCTAATCCATGGCTTATATATATTCCGGGAATTTAACCCGCCCGAGTCTATTCGACCCGCCGTGATGTGTACCACTCACCACCATGCGGGAGCTACCCCATGATATCTCTTGAACCAAGTTGCCGACCCTTTATGGAGGGACGCGGAGATGTGAAAATACGACACTTGCACGAATGTCTATATGAGCAACTCATATGCAAGCAAACCATTCTTGACCTTTATTTATAAAATGAATAACCATCATTTTAGCAAACCAAGACAACACCATGCCTTTCCTTTTCACATAAACCAAGACAATAGCATGCCTTTACACAAATCAAGACAATTACCATGCCTTTCCTTTTTACATAAACCAAGACAATTACCATGCATTTTTTTTTACATAAACCAAGAGAAATCCTTATTTAAGCAAGCCAAAGTACTATCAAGGCACAAATAGAATAATTCTCATTTAACAAGCCAAAGTACTATCAAGGCACAAATAGAATAATTCTCATTTAAACAAGCCAAAGTACTACGTACGTCCATTCTTTTCAAAAGACTCTTTTTTATATAAAACCCCAAGATACTAACACCCGTAGTATCAAGGCATGTCTATTTTTCAAAATAAGTTACTACACCTTTAGAAATTCATTTCAAGGCTTTGAAACTAAGTAACTTCTAATTACACAACCTAGGCAACTCATACCTATCCATCAAAATAGACAACTCTCTTAACCTTCCATAAAGCTGTTATAACCAACTTCCCATAAAGCCGTTATAACCCTTTATGGTTTTAGACAAATTCATTCTTTTTATAACCAAGAGACTTATACTTTTAAAACCAAGTATCATATACTTTCAAATCAAGTTTCTTAACTTTCAAAATACTTCAAGTCTCTTAATCTTTAGAAATCAAGTTTCTTAACTTTAGAAATCAAGTTTCTTCTACTTTTAAATCTCAAGTAACTCACACTTTTAAAACAAGTTACTTCTCTTTAAGTCATGTCATTTCTCCTCTTTTATATCAATTAAGTAAATCACTCCTTTGACTCCCCTAAAGTCATTATAACAACCTTTAGGTTTTGGAACTAAGACACTAGCCAAAAGATTAAGAACCACTTCCTTTTTAATACTCTAAGTACTTCAAGTAAAACACTTGCACTTTTGAAAATCCAAACTTCATTAAGGGAATGGATTATAACAACTTCCAATTTAAACATCCAAAGTACAATCAAGGAAGTATATAGAACAACTTCTATATTAGGAAATCCAAGTACAATCAAGGAAGTATATAGAACAACTTCTATATTAGGCAATCCAAGTACAATCAAGGAGTGGATCATTCAAGGAGTAAGATTTACTTACTTTATCATAAGGAATCATGCTAGAAGAAGAGGAGATGGTTCACATACCTTTTCGGCTTAATCCACAAGCTAAGTCGAATACGCCGCACGTAGAATTGTCAACCTATAATGGCCACAACACGACTATCAATTTCTAGTTTCTAACGTAGAATGATACTAAGTATACGATCTCTTATTCTATGGAAAATCGGGCAGCACCTCCTTTGTTTCTACGTACTTTTCCACCTTTTTCAAGGCCCAATAATCAATAACCAACATGCCACATTTAAGGCTCAACACACCAACCAATCAAAGGGGATTACACGCCTTACAAAACGTGTAAAATTCTGTCCCACAATTAATACCAAGTAGTTCAATATTTAAAGCCATTCTCGGCTAACATATACAAACAACACAAAGTCCTTTCCAATTCTTTTTCAATCCAAGTTCTTAGGTCTAACATGTTATATAGTCATAAACAACTTTTAACAACTATAATTCCTTCTTTATATAACATGCGACGACTAAACTAATAACCAAATTGAATTACAATCTCAAAGGCTAAACATGCTAGTTTCGGATTAGGGTTCCAATATCCATAACACTTATCAAACTTCAATATATACATCTCATGCTTGTTTGTGTCCATAACTACAACAATAAGAAATCTTTGATCACTTAACGACAAGATTGTTACCTTGATAAGCCCTTATAAATTTCCAAGATTCAAAGTCGCTCCTTAGCAATTCTTAGCTCCTTTTCTTTACGCTCCAATCCACTATTTGAAGCCTTTAGAAGTTCACAACCAACTTCTCTTCCATTTCCAATCCAAAACTATGAAAACGACTTAGGTTTTCGCCTTGCGACTAACGTGAAAACGTCATTTTTCCGAGATCTTTCTATTGAGATATCCTTACAATACCCTTAGGGACCTTGGGTTAAAGTCTTGTGAATAATGAACCAAAATTACAAAAAAATTGTGTGGGATTTATCACAAACCCGAGAGATATCTATGAAGAACAAGGTCTCTCTAATATTTTCTAAGTGTTTAAGACTAAGTCTTGCACTAGTGTAGTATATATAACACAATGGAGGGACAAGATTACAACATATGTGTGGCTAGGATGAAGGAGATTAAATATATATACAAGTGGCAAGTTGACTAAGTCAATTATCTCAAGCTTTGCAAGACTTTATCATCTACATTGTCAATGACCATAATATCCTTGGCCCATTTCGTGCAAGCCTATGTGTGGGGGGGTGACACGTGTCGCCCTCCCATTCGTCCATAAAATTTCGTAACCCTCGTGGGCCCCACAAAATGTAAAATTTCTTGGGTGGGCCCCACGTGACCAAATCCGTAAAAATAAATTTCCACAATGTTAATAAGTTCCATACTCCTCAAATAATGCATTTTGAGAATCTAATTCTCATCAACGAATATTTTTCCTTTTCGACGTTCGGAAGATTTTCCTCTAGAAAAACAATTCATCCTTTCGTACCTATTTTCAAGTCTTGTGTTCTCGCGTCTATTCTCTTATACATGTCTTGGAATTACGGGGTGTAACACATCCCATTTTCGAGGGTCTTGGCATGTGTATCAGTCCAGCGCCTCACCGGTTAGACTCCTGATGAATAGTTTCATGATGATTTCTTGATTTTTCCCAACTCCAATTAATTTATCGCAATATGACCTTAGATGAGCTTGGGGATTCCCTTTTCCATCGAACATGTTAAATTTGGGCACCTTGTACCCCACAGGTAATTCAACGTCGGGGTGCATACATAAGTTTTCATATTCTAACCCTTCATCCCCCTTGTTCATCTGAATGCTTTTGAATGCCTCTTTCAAGCTACAGATTTCTTTTGCCACATTTTCATCAGCTCTGGCTCGAGTCTGCCGCTCCACTTCCTCGTATTGATCTGTTCTTAAGAGGATACCGACATAATAAATGGTTGGCTTTCGGTCGGATGTGTTAATGCCCCATATTATTTGTTAGGACTAGTGATGTGTGTCGTCTGCTCGTATTGGGTGACTTGGCAATTTGGACTGAGTGGGGAGACATAAGTAGGTGAAGGTTGGGATATGTATGTAGTAAATGGATCAGTTTGGAGGTCGGCTTGTAAATAGACCGGGCGAGTGACATTTTGGTGTGAGCTGGTATGTTGCGGCCTTTGCGGGGAGGTTTTATGGAAGTGGATACTCAAGGGCTTGTGATACGATTGCATTTTTCCTTTGCTCCGGGAGTGGTGCATTCAAACTAATAGACAGGTTTGTCATATTTCGGAGCCTTTCTATTTCGGCTTGCATGATTTCCATTTGTTGCAATAATTTGACGAGGTGTTGATCATTGGTGTTTCTCCTTTCTAACGCCTTTGCGTCCTCTACAGGAACGGGGATGAGTCCTAAGCTGGTTCGTTCTGGTGCCTCTGGATTAGTCATTTATTGGATGATTGTGCTTCTACCAGTCAACGCGAATCAACCTTTTTGGGGATAAGCTAGGCAAAAATAATCCTCTAACAAATGCAGCAAACCAAGTTAGTATAATATGCAAAGAGTTGCAGGTAACACACAATAATAAGCAAATTGCAAATCAAGCGCGTGCTCTAACATGTTTGGGACCTCTTTTATGCCAGAGGGAGGCCTAAACGTCACATATGCGAGGTTATGATAGATTTGTCCAAGTCGTCAAACTGTAATGCTTTTGTTGGAAATGACGACCAAATGACGGTGCACTTTTCCAATTTCGGCATGTCATGATTAGGCTTGGATTTGTCTATCATTGTCACGCTACACATAATATGTTGGTTAGTCATTGGGTTGAGAAACCCGTCGACAAATTTGGTATTTTCCTAATTGTGGTGTCGATATCAAGGACCCACCCACCTAAGGTAAATGCATGCATGCCATAAAATAAATGGTGGTATAGATCTATCCTAAGTTTCTTAGATTTGGCTTTACTGGACGCAAGGTTCCCGAGCGGACAACTCGAGTGAGAAGGCTACGCGGATGATCAGACGAACCGATCTAACTCCGCGCAGACGCCAACTCTCCTAAAATTGGGGTATTTTGAAAGAAATTTGCGGGTGCGCGAAGCACACCAACGCGTGAGTGTGTGATTGTGTGAATTTTTCCGAGTGGAAGAAGTATGAGCGGAATGTCAGTTTAAGGAAAGCGATAAAAACAAATAGCAATTAAAACAGTTAAACATACAAAAATCAAAGCAAGCAATTTTATGACATTTAAAACAAATAAAAGCAAATAAAGCCAAGCAATAATAAACCTAGGTTTGATATGGTCAAGAACCTGATTTTCCCCAGCGGAGTCGTCATTTCTGTCACGCCCTTTTTTCGACCGCGACATTTAAAAACTCCTTCCGCTTAGAAATGTTAAAAAATAAAATAAATATGTGCAATAGTGCTAAAAGGGCTAAAATTAATGCTAGAGGGTGCTAAGGGTTCTAAATGCTAAAGGGTTCGTGGAGTCGCCACCTAATTATTTTTGGTGAATTAGGACACCTAAATGTTAACTAGGTTGAAGTCAACATTAACTCCATTTTGATGGTCTGCAAAACTGTGTGAGATTCTGGGTAAGGATTCTTTATTAATCTAGAGGTAAGAGGTTAGACATCCTCTAAGATCCGCTAACTTGCGGTTGTCCGTTCAAGCCTAGGTTAATTATGCTAAGAGTGCAATGCATGTCTAAAAGATGTTGCAATTGTTTTTTAAAAGGATGTCTTTTGATAAAAGATTTATAAGACTAATGTTATAACAATACATGTCAAGTTTAAAGGTATGCATTTATGTTATTTATAAAAAATTATGCAAAGTTGATTTATTAACTAAATGCATATATTTACTTGCTAACTTAATTTTGATTAACACAAGTATGATATGATGCATAAAATACTTAATTTTGCAATTGAGAAGAATCTATGCCTAAATTTCATGATTAGATAAGCAAATTAAATTATTAGGCAGAAGTTTAGATGTGCATGACAAGCCTAAAAGACAAGCAAGTTAGAAGTGTATTTCTAATTTTAAATTACCTTTTCACCTTATATGTTCAAAGACTAATTGCTCCAGGTCTCCTATTAATTACAAAGTTAGATAATAAAATTACAAATAACGAAAGACACAAATGAGGCAAGGAGATTAAGAGAGTAAAAAGGGATTGAGATGGATGACGACGCCATTCCGTCTCATTTATTTTGGAATTTTTGAAGCGGAATGCGGTGGACACAGATCCGGGCATTCATGCGGTGTGGCTCATGACGAGTCTCGCAATAAGACCCTTCGTTCGGCTCCGATGCATTTCATGTAGAAAAAGAAAAGGACAAGGATTAGTATATGTCCAAATAATATGAATGTGCGTATTTTAGCTAACATTTATTTATATCAGTCCCTAAAAATAGAAATCGAACAGGACAAAGGACCGAACATTATTCACCTGCATCGGCCTTGATAATCGGGCAAAGCAGGCCCAAACAGAGTTTCAAGATTTTAAAGACAGATCAGTTTTGTACGTGCCAGGCCCCAGTAACATGAAACAAATTCACGAGATGAAATAGAGAACCCCCCCCCCCCCAGAACATATGCAGCGTGATATACATAGTATTCCACTAAATGTATGTGTATGACACACTGAATATACCAGATATACTTCATTATACTTAACTCATATGTTTAAATAAGTAGGCAATAAATCTATGTGGAAGATGTAATCAGTATGGGCTTTGTATAAATGAAGGAGAAGAAGCAGACATACAAGCACTGTTTTCACTCAATCGATATGCAAACATGTAACAGTCTCTAATTTCATTACTCCAGATAGCCTACTCTATTTGGTTTCATTTCATTATTACAACTGAATTAACGCACAGGACTTTGGCACAAAAATTTGAGTTCTTCTTATATTTTTACCTAACCATGTATCCATATAAGGTGGGTAGGCTCAATAGATGGAAGTAGACCAAGCTAGCAGCTTAATATACGGATGAGACAACAGGTTACACCAAACTATTATGGCAGCAAATCAAACACATATGGGTTAAAATCTAGACATAGCTTCTGTTTTCCCTGGCTTCATTCAAGTAATTATTTAGAGCAGAGGGTGGAATTTAAATTAACCATTTCAGAGTTTCAAACTAGACACACGCAACAAATGACAAGGCATGATGTTTATTACCAAGGGAAAGACAAAGGAGCATGATCTACAAAACAAGTTGATAACTATACATGGACAGGTATTAATCAGAGGGTATAACACATAATAACATCAAAGAATGCTAAGTAGAATGGTTTTGTCGCTTAATCTGATAAAGTAAAATAGGTATGTTATTTTAACAACCAGTTTAAAATTGGTCGACGTGAACCTATTCAGTTTTTGGCAAAAAAACATTAGATACACCATAATGCACAAACAGTCATTGTAGGCACCATCAAACACAGAGTTTAAACCCATCAAAAGCAGAGTATAAGCCTAAGAAATCCAAACAATTATCAACTCTCAATTAAACATGTTCGACACTTAACTTTGCTAAACTAACTTAATCATACTACATATTAATCTAACAGGATCAGACAATACATAAATGTACTTCAAATCATACACAAATGACAATTAAATGGCATTAAACATATTAATAAAGCATATAATTCTCACAGGCCACGAAATGTAAATCGCATAAAAAACATGAAAGGGAATGTCTTTACCTTCTCCAGACATCGAACCGAGGCAGCGTATCAAGTCGTCGATCCACTCGGGTTTTGTTGCGCTGCGATTAAAGGAACAAACTGATATTTATGAGCTTTTAGATGTATTTTTTATTTTTCTTTTTTCAGAATTGCCAGTGCGAAATCTGCTGTGAAGAAGAAAGGATTGTCGGGTTTATTCCCTATTGTTATAAAATGTCTTGATGGTGAGAGAAGTATTTTCGACGTTCCCTCCTACTGTTTTTCTTTCGACTTGTTTTTTGTGATTTCCTGATGCTCCAAGTTGCCCCCTTGATGTGTAAATTGGTTCGTTTATATAGTCACGATTTGGATTCCAATTTAGGTAAGTATTGGGTTTCGGTATTAACACGATTTTCGTATTGATTTGGGTAAGATATTTAGTTATTTGTTTAAGGTAAGCTTCGATTCTTTGTGAGATTTTTTGGACGAAGATATGTGACCATTTGGGGACTAATTTCAGGGTTTATGGTAAGAATTAGGGGTGTGATATGGTAGTTGATTCGTGAGGTGATTCGTCGAATTCTCCGGCGAGAATCCCGGCTGGGCGATGGGAGCGAGGTGCGGCGGTTTAAGTTTTGTTTTAGGGCTGCCTATCGTTTTTGTGTTTGGACGATGGGGGAGATAAAGGGCTGAGAGGAGTGGGTCACGGGTTTTGGGTAGTTGGGCTGGGCGATTTTAATAGGTTTTGGGCTGTGGGTATTTAATTGGGTATTAGTTTTAGGAGTTAGTTTTAGGTATTAAAAATTAATTAATGGGAAATAAATGGGGGTTTAAGTTATTATTAAATTATTTAAATGCTAAATACAAATATGATATTTAAGGATTGCTTAATGCTTTTATAAATGCGACGCTATTATTAAAACGCATGTATTAGATTAAAATTAGTTTAATAGGGGTTTAAATTACAAATAATAATTATGAAATTGTCTTGCGTATTAATAAACGTGAATATAATTTTAAGGAATGATTGATGCGACACCATTATTAAATTATTTATTTATTTACGTATTTATTATTACTAAATGAGGACGTAATATTTATGGAGTGTTTAATGCTTAGAATGTCATTATTGAATTACTTATTTATATATTTACGCGGTGTTAAAATATTAAATGCGGGCGTATTGTGTAATTAGTATTTAATGTGATGTCGTTATGAGAATGCTTATTTGTGCATGCATTATGTTTTATTGTTGCATTTTATTATTATAAAATTGTTAAAATTATTTTGAAAAATTAGTGTAATTTTATAGTTAATGACTGGACGAGAGGGTCAAAATTGGGTGTCAACAGCATCCACTACATTATCGACATGAGGCAACTCAGAAACCTTGGCCCTGTGGCATAACTCTGTAATCAAGTAAGGGAAAGGGAATGAGGTCTGATCCTATTGATATCTCTCACCGAGCTCATTCTCAATCACATCACCGATTTTAATTCTGACTCGATTCACAATGCAAGCAATTAATATTATTTTTTCCAACCGAATGTATGTCTCATTGTACGATGGTTTCAATCGACTACTTACAAAACTAAGCCAAAACTTGACTTTAGTACTCAAGGTGTTCCTGTAGATCTTTGTACCGCGACAATCCACTCCGGGATTGCATTGGTCACAATAGAGGCTTCCCATGGGTACTCATCATCCATACGACTTGTGAACTTGATAGCAAACTCATTGTGGTCATGATTAAGGCTGGGATGGATTGCTTTATTGATTGTGGTGCCTCCACAAGGAACTTTCACCTCACGAACTTCCAGTTATTTAAGCAAAGCCTTTAGTTGCCCTTTTGTTTTCTTGGGCACGGAGGTGGCATATGAGGCGTAGAACTCAGGAACCAACTCCTCATTGTACTGAGGCAATGGTTCAACACAACACTGCCACCCATGGAAGATAATCAACTCCCACACCCTTGAGAACTGATCTCTCAGACTGTTCATTCTCCTCGATGAAGCTCTTCTCTTTGCTCTTTTGAACCCTGAACACCGAACCTCTTGACCTCTTGGGCCCTCTTTTGTCTTAACTTGACCGGTCGGGTTTTTCTTTCCCAATATCCTCAATTATCAGACTGGAATGATGAATGTGCAGTAGCATGAGAGGTTTGTGACCTCTCATAACTAGAAATGATTGTGCTAGGGCACTTAATTTTGTTACCCAGCTCGACAGTTGCTTTGTGAGTAGGGACTGTGAGCTTCCTCTGGCTTTGAGTTATCAACCGGGTCGTAGTATGCCTCAAAGATCTAATCGTTGGTTCCAACCTATTAATAGTAATATCCTTATGTGCTTGCATTTTCTTGGGAGTCATTTCTGCAAACAAGAGACATAATGAGTATTGGACTATGGTATGAAAAATAAAGTAAAATATTTTTGTATTTTCGTAAAGTAATTGCAAGAATAAAACACACAAAACAAATAAGAAGTATACTACAAAGCAAAAAAGAAAGAACAAAAACATAAGAATTGGAAATAGCTTCAGTGATCGCATACCTGGTCTGCGGGCCGCAATCCAGGTTTGCGATATTGCAAACCCAAACTGCAGTCCACAGACCGTGATCACACTTTTCCCAGAAACTTTGAATTTATTGGGAATTTTTGCGGCCAACTTGACATATCTCATAACCATTCCATAGCCCGCAAAAGGCATCATTGAATTACCTTTCAATCCTCTTGAATCACTAGCATTTTTGCGGACTAGAGTGTCCTTCTGCAGCCTGTAAAAGAGTGCCCAGTCGGTGCATTTATTTTTTGAAGAGTTTCACCTTGAATTATCAAAACCCGATGTTGCCACACCCAAACTAGTACCACATACACATTACCAACCTAAAACATTCTTGCAATTCACGCTTGTAGGTATTCAGACTTCACTACAGATTCAATTAAATCAAATTCAACAAACATAGGCATGTTTAGGTAATATTTCACAATTTTCCTCAATTGACAACCTTCTCGCACAAATCAAGTATCCACATTCAAGATTAATGCAATTGATGCCGAGCCCGACCTCTATATACAATTAATTTCATAAAATTCCAACAATTTTAAATTCACAATATTTTATTTCTAAACAATAAGGGCAAACGAGGAAACAAAGAACAATCACACACTTTTGTGGCTACATGGGACACACAAACACATCATACAATCATTACTTAACCCCACAAGTCAATTTCATGAGAAACAACCCCCCATTTACCTAATTGTGCAAGAAAAGAGAGAAAAGAAGAGAGTCATACCTGTTGCACGACTTAGAGACTACGAGGAAGACGATGTGAGGTAAGATGGACCTCGTGCGAGGGAGTTCTGTGTGCAAGAGAGTGTAACGAGTGTAAGGGAAATGAAGTATTTTAATTTTGAATGCGAGGGAGAAAGATAGAGTGAGAGAAAAAGGGCTAAAAGCCCTTTTATACCTTACCCCCGAACTGTGGTCGAGATCAGGTCATAGTTCCGATATGCGGTTCGCAGAACTGGATTGCAGCCCACTTACCTTGTTTTGACTTAGATGATCTGGGACCCTTTTTGTGATCACAGAATAGGTCACAAAACCGGACTATGATTTGCAAAAGGGTTTGTCTCACCACAATCTTTCCCGAAAATCCTTAAGTGCACTGTGTAATTCTGCGGACCAAAGTGCGGTCTGCAGTTATGGAATGAAAGTCACAATTATTATTTTTCCAAATCTCAATTTTCAAATTATCTATGGAGTTTTTCGTTCTATTGTGTGGTCTGCAGAACACGACTGCGATCCGTAGAGAAGGCCTTACAATGATTTCTCTTTTGACTTGTTTTGTAGATATTTCCTCCCCATTTTCCAGTCTTTAGATATCCTACACACTTAACAAACTTTCAAAACACACAAGTGAACAAAAATAAAGAAAACAAAGTAAAAACAATTGCCTCCCATTAGCGATTAATTTAACATCGCAACACGATGAATGTTACCATAAATTCTTCAAGGTTCGTAGAGAGTGATGATTGCGTTCACACAATGATCAAAACTCCCCAAGTAATGCTTGACTCTTTGTCCATTCACCTTGAAAAGGTGACTAGTTTTGCTCTCTAATTCAATGGAACCATATGAGAAGACCTTCATCACTTTAAAAGGGTCGGACCATCTTGACTTCAACTTCTCGGGAAACAACTTGAGACTAGAATTGTAAAGCATGACCAAATTCCCGGGTGAAAATTTCCACTTCAAAATTCTCTTGTCATGGAGGAACTCCATCATCTCCTTGTAAAAAATGGAACTCTCATAAGCTTGGAGATGGAATTCATCCATCTCGTTTATTTGATCTACCCTTAACTTCGATGCATTTTTCCAATCAATGTTTAGCTTCTTCAATGCCCAAAGTGCCTTATATTGCACTTTTACCGGAAGATGACATGCCTTTCCAAATACCAACTTGTACGATGACATCCCAATATGAGACTTGTATGATGTCTTATATGCCCACAAAGAATCATCAAGCTTTCTCTATCAATCTATCCTCATGAGATTAACCGTCTTTATCAAAATGTTTTTTATCTCCCGGTTGGACACTTCCACTTGACCATTTGTTTGGGGGTGGTAAGGAGTTGCTACCTTATACTTTACCCCATGCTTTTCAAGAAGGGAGACAAACATTATATTGCAAAAGTGAGAGACTCCATCACTTATGATGGCTATATGGGTCCCAAAATGAGTGAAATGTTCTTCTTGAGGAACGCGGTGACATTCTTCCCTTCATTGTTCGGAAAGGCTATGACTTTAATCCACTTATACACATAATCAACTGCCACAAGTATGTATTTGTTGCCAACGAACTTACAAATGGCCCCATGAAATTTATTCCCCACATATCAAATAATTCCACTTCAATAATATGAGACATGTGCAACTCATTCCTTCTAGAGACATTACCTTCCCCTTGACATTAGTCACAATGCTTCACAAACTCATGAGAATCCTTGTAGATTGTTGGCCAATAACAGTCACTTTGAAGAATTTTGGAGGCCACTCATTGACTACTATGGTGACCTCCAACTGGTGAAGTATGGCATACTTCCATGATAGGCAAGGTTTCCACTTCAGGCACACATCTTCGAATCATATTGTCGGTGCAAATCTGGAAGAGATAAGGCTCATCCCAATAGTAGTGCCAGAAGTCTCTCAAGAATTTCTTCTTTTGGTGAGTATGTAGATGATCCGACATGATTCCACTCACCAAGTCATTAGTGAAATCGGCATACCAAGGGATGAGATATTGACATGACGCAAAGACTTGCTCATACAGAAAAGCATCATTGATCTTTAATTCATTCTTTGGCCTTCCGGCCTCTTCAATCCTTGACAAATGGCCTGCTACTTGGTTCTCACAACCTTTCCGATCTTTGATCTCAAAATCAAACTCTTGTAGAAGGATTACCTACCTAATCAAATGTGGCTTCACTTCCTTCTTTGCTATTAAGTATCAGAGGGCTGCATGATCAGAATACACCACCACTTTAGAACTCCATAGGTAAGATTAAAAAAATCAAAAGCAAATACAATGGCAAATAACTCTTGCTTCACCACCGTGTAATTATTTTGAGCCTCATTTATCTATTTGCATAGTATATTGGGTGAAGGATTTTTCCATGTCTTTGGCCCGACATAGCCCCAAGAGAAACCCCACTTCCATAAAACATTAATTCAAAGAGAAGATCCCAATTTGGAGTCACAATTTTCGGAGCCGAAACCAGTTTCTCTTTTAAATCCTCAAAAGCTTGAGGCATGCTTCATTGAACTCAAATTTTGCATCTTTTTCCAAGAGCTTACACAGTAGGCTTGCATCTTTTAAAACCCTTGATGGTTATTGGAGGAGGCAACTCGACTATCACTTTAATCTTAGCCTTGTTTACTTCAATACCATCCTTGGAGATTTTTTGACCAAGGACTATACCTTCTGTGACCATAAAGTGACACTTCTCCAAATTTAAGACCAAATTAGTCTCTTCACATCTTTCTAAATGAGGGAGAGATTTTCCAAACAAGCTTCAAAGGACTCCCCAACTATGGAGAAGTCATCCACAAAGACCTCCATAACATATTCCATTAGATCATCAAAAATTGCAATCATGCAACGTTGGAAGGTGGCGGGAGCATTGCAAATACCGAAAGGCATCCTTAGAAAGGCAAATGTACTAAATGGACAAGTGAAAGTGGTATTTTATTGGTCCTCCGGGGCTATTTGGATTTGATTGTAGCCCGAGTATCCATCCAAAAAGCAATAGTAAGACTTTCCCGCCAACCTATCAAGTATTTGATCAATGAAAGGTAGGGGAAATGATCCTTCCTTGTAGCACTATTTAACTTCCGGCATTCCATGCGAACTCTCCAACCAGTTATCGTTTTCATTGGTGTCAACTCATTTTTATCATTTGGGACCACTGTGATCCCTCATTTCTTCGTCACATATTGCACGAGGCTCACCCATGCAATTTCGGAAATGGGGTACACTACTCCGACATTTAACCATTTAATAATTTCTTTCTTGAAAACCTCTTCAATTGAGTGGTTCAACCTCCGTTGATGCTCAACACTTAGAAACCTATTCTCTTCAAGATGAATTCGATGAGTACACACACCCGGACTTATCCCTCGTATGTCCACAATAGTTCACCCAATATTTCTTCTATAGGTTCTCAAGATTGACAACAAAGCTTCCACTTGGCTTTCATTAAGATTTGATGAGATAATAATCGACAAAGAATCATTTAGCCCAAGGAACTTGTACTCCAAATGACTTGGAAGTGGCTTCAGCTCAAGGGTCGGTGGTTCTTTATGGAAGGCTTGAGAGAAGGGACTCCATAATTTTTAAGTCCAAGGCCAACCACCTAGGAGCATAAGAATAAGATCTTTGACCCTCAAGAGCAAACACGGTCTCCACAATCCCCTCAACTACCTCATCATCATGGTTCAACAACACCGCTATCAAGACCCCTTCAATGACAACAATCTCGACAACCTAATCATCAATCACCAAAATCACCCCAATAATCATATATTATTTCATGGATTTTCACACATGGAAGGTGACCTATTCATCATTCATTCAGAACTTCAACTCTCCACTTTCCACATCACATACTGCTCTTCCCACCACTAAGAATGGATGTTCCAAGATTATGGTAATATCACAGTCAATTGTATAATCCAATATCATAAAGTTAGTGGGGAAAATGAATTTATCAACCTTTACAAGAACATCATATATGATCCCCATTAGATATTTCACCGTCCTATCCGCCATGAGCAATCCCATACTTGTGTCAGGGATTTCCCAAAACTAACTTCTTGAAATAGTGAATGATATCAAATTGATGCCTACCTTAAGGTCACAAAAGTCATTTGTGAATTGGTACACCACACTGGTGCAAGGAATGGTGAAAGCACCGGGATCCTCTTGCTTTTTCACAATGGAGCTAGAAATGATGGCGCTATATTGGTGAGTAACATCCACTATTTCAAAGCTCAATCTTCTCTTCTTTGTAATCAAATCCTTCATAAACTTGGCATAGTTGGCATTTGTTTCAATGCTTCAACTAATGGAATATTGACCGACAATTACCTTAACATCTCCAAGAACTTGTTAAACTTGCCATACTCAATTCTCTTGGAAAATCTTTATGAAAAGGGAGGAGGAGGCCTTGGAATATGCTTTAAGGATTTTGGAACTTCTTCTTCTTCATCGTTCCCTTCTTCATTTTCATGAACTTTCTCTCTTTCATCAATCTTCTCTTATTTATCACTCTTCTATCAATCAAGACAAAATCATCTACCATCTTATTATCACTCATCTTCAGCTTCTAAAGTACAATACACCCTTCATCTACCACATCTATCGGCATCTTCAGCTCCTCCAACACTTTTCCACTTCTAGTAGAAATGGCTAGACAATGAGACACCCTTCCCCTTTTGTTTCTTGGATTAACTACCATATCACTAGGAAGAGTCCCATTTTGTCTTGGGTTTAGTATAGAGGCGATTTGACCTAATTGGCTCTCTAGTTGCTTGATGGATGTTGAATGTGAGGATACAAGATTGTTGAGCTCTTTTATGTTAGCATCGAACTTGTCTTGACTTTTCAACACCTTAGATATCATCTTTTCAAGTTTTGAACTAGTGCGATCGCTAGTAGACTCACGATTGTGGTAAGGATGAGGTTGGGTAGGTTTTTGGTAAGTTTGCCCTCTTGGTAGAACATAAGGGTTGGAGCTACGATTTTAATACCCATTATTGTTTCTTTCTCTCCACCCCCCTTCATTTCTCTCTCTCCATTTAGAGCCGCCTTGATTATTTTTCCAACCTTAATTCCTGCCTTGATTACTAGATCGCCACAGTTCGTCTGATCCTTGGTAATTAGGACAGAACCCCATCCCTTGCACGTTGTTCACGAAGTTCACATCTTATTCACTCTCATTGTACCCCTCTTGATCATAGGGTACCATCTCGGTTGCACTTTGATTAGGACCCATGCTAGTAACCACATTCATTTTTATTGTCCTTTTTCCATCACATGTTTTGTAAGGACCACCATTTGGGTCATCAATTACACCATGATCTCGTCCCTCTCTTCTTTTTTATTCAACTTCTCTCTACACATCAGCTTAGAAGGACCACCCCTGACTACTTTTGATGATCTCGTATGTCAAGCATGGTTTGTCTTCGTCAGTTTATCAAGAAGCTCACTCACTACCATAAACGAATTATCCATCAAGACACTCTCCGCTATGTTGTTGGCCACCGACTTGTTGACCGAATCTAGCACCCAATATAATGTTTGGAGTAAGACAAAATCACTCATACATGATTATAGAATTGTTTAAACTTTTTCTTGAATCTTAACCAAGCCTCATGTAAGGCTTCACCCGATATTTGACGGAATGTCAAGGTTTCATCTAAGAGTTGGAGCATGCGAGCCGGCGGGAAGAGCCTCTCAAGGAATGCCTTTACCAACTAAGTCCATGTAGTGATGAACTCGGAAAGCAAGTCATTCAAAAAAATATTAGTCTCCCCCGTTAGAGAGAAGGGGAAGATCCTTAGTTTCACGGTTTCTTCGGACACGTTGGGATGACATAATACAAGGCATACCTCTTTGAAATTTCTCAAGTGCCTAGTCGGGTCGTCGGATGTCGATCCTCCGAATAGGACCTTGTTGTTGAGCATGGTGGAAGTAATGTGGAAACTTGCATTCCCGAGAATTTGGGGTGGCCGGATGACATTAGCAAAGGTGTCCATCTCTATGTTCCCTCATCATTGGATAAATTCATCATAGCACCTAAAAGACAAAAACAACAAGTAAACGTAAATTTAGAAATAAATATCATACTAAAGTAATAATACTACAAATAGAAAATTTTAAGACTGTATTCCCCGGCAACGACGCTAAAATTTAGTCTCGCCCAAATTACACCTTTAATAGTATAACACGACCATTATCAAATATAGTAACCCAACTAGGTTGGGGTCGAATCACACAAGAAATACAATGAGAAATTGATCTATTCGTGTGTATATTGTGGCTTTACTAATTATTGTACTCATATGGTAACCAAGTTGTTTGCTTATTTTAAGTACTTCAAATTATCAACTCAAATAAAGATTAAAGTATCAAGTAATTGGAATGTTAGGGTTGTGACTTAATTCATGAAAGTGGTGTTGGGTTTATGCTTAAGTGAGTGTATTTAGTGTGGTATGGGTAGTGAAGACTAGTATTTAGGTGAGGATTTCTCAATTGACCCACCTAATTTCACTTTAGGCTTTCTCAAGCTCTAAAATATGATATTTATGAACACCCATTGTACATCCTTATTTGATTCCCTTCTAATTCAAGTTGAAAATCATCAAATGAGGTTTAAAGCCCCAAGTCTTAATCAACATACTCCTTTCCTAGACACTAGTCTCTTTTTTCAAGTTTAACTAGAGACAATAGACAAGAAAGAGATGCTTGCAACCAACCATTTAACATTGAGAGTGAGGGGTAGTTGAATCCCATATTAATATACTTTTTTAATGATTTATCAACTACCCCAACTACCACATTCCATTATTTTATCATAACCCAACCAAAATCTAGTCACTCATGTCAAGTAATAAATGCATAACAAAATAGTAAACGTAACAAGTCATAATGAACATAAAAGAATGCTTACAATGATTTAATATGAATAAGAGCTTTGTCTTTACACAATGGATCAAAAATCTTTGTGGAATAATTGATGCGAGATTTATGCACACACTAAACGCAAGTGCACGTGTCGTGACAAGTAATATAGTCTAGGTAAGACCGAATATCGTCCTCAGAGACTGATTTTCAAGTACCGATTATCTATCCTTTAGTTTCTATTTGGTTAACATTAATTGAGTTGGAATTCTAAACTAATAATGCAGGAAATAAACTAATTATAAAAATACTTTGAATTAAATCAGTTATGATGGAGAATTAGAGCTTCCAAGATCATCAACTATCCACTCTATTCAATTCTTAATACAATTAGACTGACTTCTTCTTCTACGTTAAGATAGCAGGTTAACTAGACCGTTTTATACTCCTGTTAAGGTAATATAAACACTCAACCCCAATGGAGAACCCTTCTACCTTTCGGTGACAAGATTGACTACAAAAGAGGATTAAGAGCAATAACCTATTAAGCTACACAAGTATCGGGGTACTTTCGTCCACGATTTAAACCTATGTTTATTCAACTATAGCATATTCACAATCTCCCCTTTCGGCTTTCGATTAGAAATCATATAAGTTATGATAATTAGTGATCAATTAATTACCAAGCAATCAAAACAACTATTGAATAAATCTTAAACAAGTGAAGAAGAAATCAACTAATTTATTAATTCATGAATAAGAGTTTCAAGAGAATCACAAGGAAATCCCTAAATAAGTAATTAGATCTTAGTCATAGTCACTCTAAGAACTAATACAATCTCCATACATGAACTGAAATAAACAAAGCAAAAAAAAGAAAAGAAAATACTCAAGAACAAGTCTCCAAGCCTTCTAGCATCCAAGGATTGTGTTGTGGAATATTTACAAGATGGAATGGTGGATGGAGAATGGAATGGTGGATGGAATGTAGGAGGAATGATTCTTCTAATGATGTAGAGACTATTTATAGCCCAAGAATCCTTTAGGTAAAGGGTTAGGGATTATGTAGGTAGGAAAAGTTATGGAATCCTTTAGGTAAAGGGTTTAGGAAAAGTTATGGAATCCTTTAGGTAAAAGGGTTTAAGGAATATTTAGGTAGGAAAAGTTATCCCTTTTGGACCCTGAAAATGTGTCAAATTCGGCCCAAAACTCAGAAATTCCGCGTCGGCGCCGCGGCCCTGCAACTAGCGCCACGGCGCCTGAAAATCAGAGAGCTTCGGACGGCTTCAGTGGTCGGCGCCGGTGACGACATTCTTCCGGATTTTTCGTTTCTTCGTCCTTTGTTCGTCCGGTCTTCGTCTGATTTCTTCTATATTTCCCGGAACTTCTTAGGCTTCATTTCTTGACCCTTTTAGTGTGCAATTCCATCTCATTTCATCTCCTTTTCGCCATTTCTCCATTTCTGACCGTTGTGACACAAAAGAAAGAAAAACGACCCTAATACTATACTAAACATAAATGAAATGAGTAAACTACTAGCTAAAAATGACTCAAAAGTTGTATCTAAAATACACCGATCAAACACCCCCAAACTTAACATTTGCTCACCCTCGAGCAAAGATCAAAAATATAAACAAAGACACGAAAGAAAATAAAATGACTCAAAGACACTGATCATTTTGCTGCACAATTGTCACTTAGAAAAGCATGAAGGTTAGTAGGATAATATGTAGGAACATATAGCATGGAGTTTTAGCATTCTAAACACTCAAGTCAGATATTTCGCAAATTCAATTTAATCATGCTCAATGGAAGTAAGAATACCTAACTATGCATGTCAATTTCAAAATCCTATGACATGTTTACTTGTTATTCTCCACTAATCATGGATACACACATTAGAGATCTTCAGGGCTTTTCAGGGTTGTAATGTAGGCTTAGGCAGGGGTAGGTAAAAATAGACATTTAGGCTCAATTTACGTACCATAAGCTCTTTTGCTTTAATTTCTTTCCTTTTCTTTTGATTCTCTTTTTAACCTCATATCTATCTTTCCCCTCTTTTGTTTTGAGAGAATGAGGTGTCTGATGAATATTAAGCACCCTCAAACTTAGGCTTTTGCCTATTTATTATTACTTTTTCATTGGGGTACATCAAAATTGTTCAATCTCTTTTTGTTTCTTTTTCAACACTTTATATTCCAAACAACTCAATTTTTTCACTTATGACACAAATATGGAATTATAGGGTGTCAAAGAAAGGTCTTATTTTTAGGCTCAAGGGGGCTGAATAGGGATATAATTTGAATGTCAGTGATAGACAAAGAATGGTAAGAAAGGGATAACAAAGAAATGTCTGAATCATCTCCCTAACATGCATATCCTAACTATTTCGCCTCAAATAGCAAGCAAGTAGACACATAAATTTAATCATTAACAATGCATAAATCAAGCAAGATACCCCAAATAGTTCGATTTCATGAATTTTTGGCATATCTATCCTAAGTGTTCAGATGGTTGCTTCTAATTCCATTACATTATTCTACTTTACTTCACTAGGCGTTTCAAGTGACTACAGCATGCATGATCTTAAAAAAAATTATGACTAAAAAGAATACTCAAAAATACCAAAACAAATAAAAAAGACTCAAAAACAATAAAACATCCCCCCAAACTTAAATCACACATTGTCCCTAATGTGTGCAAGACTCAAAAAAATAGGGACAACTGCGACACAACACGTGGTCATAACGGAGTGCGGGAGGAAAAATTCGAATTTGCGGAATATGACTCTCTGAAGTTGCGCCACGGCCACGAGATTGGCGCGTAAGCCGTGGCGACGACTTTCCTTTTTGAGCGTTTTGCTCCTTTTTTGTTGAGTGCTCCTAGTCCACCTGTCATCCAACAACACAAATACTATTTTTAGTGGGAATATAAATATCCAACACTCTAAACAATTTCACCCTTCTTGACAATTGTTTTTTCCTCAAGACAATTTTCTCTTTTATCCCTCTTTATTTATATTTTTTCATTTTCTCTTTCTACACCCATCATTTCACTTTCATCTCATCCACAAATTCCTTCAAGCAGTGGAATTTTTTGTGTGCTGTCACAGTCCAATTTCCAAATGTTAGAGAATTAGGGTATAGGAGTTTCTAAGGCAAGATTGTGGGTTTGTTGGGTGTGTGTGTGGGGCAGGGGCCCTCCGGATTCAATGTTGTTGTCAGGATCTGTGTGTGTTTTTCCTATTTAGTAATTAGTACTAGTAAAATTTGTATTATTTTTTCTTTCATTTTCTTGATTGTTGATCTACTGAAAAATAATACAGTCATACCTATTTACATCATTATCATTATATGATTCATCTACGCACATGACAAGATAAAAGAGAAAATTTTCTCACTAAAAATTAGCATGAAAAAAGTATGAAATTTGTGTTGAATTAAAGAAGTCTCACTCCGCTCTAGCAAAGAATACAAATCTGTGTGCTAATACCCACCAAAAGTACAAAAAATCATGAATTTGAGTTTATGGGCTAAGAAATGCAAAAATAACCGACGCCGGCCATGACGGAATAATGAGTTTCGATCACAAGCCTGTTTTTCATGGACCTGGTGAATTTCAGGCCAATTAGAGATAGTCCACATGATTATATAAAACCAGTGTGCTAATACCCACAGAAAGTGCAAAAAATCAAGAATTTGAGTTTTTGGGCTTAGAAATACAATAATAAGCGACGTCGGTCATGATGAAGTAACAAAAAGTCTTTTGATATTCAAAAACTTGCTGATTTAAGGCCAATTTGGTATTCAAAATCTCATTTTAGCAAGAATATCAAGCTTCCCAAGCATGAATATGATTTGGATTGTGAAACACCTTAAAGTTATATTTAAGCTTTATACACGATTCTTTGTTCAGCTGCATTGATTTGTTCCCCATAAATGCACTTGTATTTGCAGTTGTGGCAAGTCTTGATTCTTTTAGAGAAATAATGTCTCTTATGCAACTACATATTGTGCTTATGTGTGTAGAGTTAATTTTATATTGTTTCCATAGCAAAATCAGGGGAGTCATTTTTCCAAATCTATGCATGCAAGTTGTTGCTGAAATACCTATTAGAGAATTGACATGAAAAATCTATATGGTACTTTCAAATTTTTATAAATCGATAAATCTTTTAAAATCCAAACATAATTTTTTTTATTATCTTTTAAAATCTATTAAGTATTTTAAAATCCATTTTATTTATCCCAAAATAATTTTTTAAAATCCAAATTGAATAAACCCTTAGAAAATAGAAAATAGAAAATAGAAAATAGAGACCCTTCATCTTCTTTAGTGTTTGCACTTGTCTTGTTCAATTACAAGCTCATTGTTGGGAAATTCGGAAGTCAAGAGAAGAAGCACTGGGGTTGAACGAAAAGCAAAACCACGAGGAGATTGACATTGACTACAGAGAAAGATGACAAGGTATAATGAAACTCCATCAGATGATGTAGAAGAGAAAAGTCAGAGGGTATTGCCATCCAAAAAGAAAGAAAAAATCTAAGAAAAGAGAAAATAAGAATATTTGAAGAGAAAGGGTCAAAACAAAGAAGATGAAATTTCTATACTCAGAGGTATGATTAAGTTTAAGGAAGAAACAGGCCGTAATGCCGCACAAAGTATGTTGGATTTTCATCCATTTATCCTTAAATCACTTACTCTTCAAGCACGTTGGTCCAGTTAAGAGAGAAAGTACCACGACTGAGAGAAAAATATGAAAGGAGTGTTAAGAGTGAAAATGATTCAAGAACGCCGCATGAAGAGGAATTGTTCCAATTACGTGAGAAGATTACAAGTGACTAGTGAGTAAACAGCCTAACTCATCTGGAACCGGGCAGCCAAAACAGCAGAATCAAAACATTCCAGAAACGGGGCAGCCCAGACATCATAACTTTATCTCGGTAACTGGACTGAATGTGAAAACTTTGGAAGACGAGCGAATAAGGAATGATATAGAACTTGTTCTAAATTCTAAGGCATGTTTACAAGGAACTAAATGGGAAGTTGATTTTAAATCAGTTGATCTTTACCAACAAAGTTTTGGATTGTCTAAAGTTATTGACATTGGTGCGGGAGAAAGAGAAATCGCCTGAGTTGGTATAATCATGTTTAAACTTTTTTTGTTTACGGTTCTCATTTTTTAGCATAATGTTTACAGTAAAAATGAGGTTGTTAAGAGTCCACATCGGATATGAAATGAGAACATGAACTCCTTATATGGACTTGGACAATCCTCACCCTACAAGCTAGCTTTTGGGATTGAGTTAGGCCCAAGATCCATTCTTTACTTTGTGAATCAATTTCTTGCTTTATAGTTCATTGTTCTAGAGAAATTTAGGAATCCTATGTAGACATTCTGAATCTTCTTGAA
Source organism: Przewalskia tangutica (assembly GCA_029844215.1). Classification (NCBI taxonomy): domain Eukaryota; kingdom Viridiplantae; phylum Streptophyta; class Magnoliopsida; order Solanales; family Solanaceae; genus Przewalskia; species Przewalskia tangutica. The sequence continues at coordinate 118,971,617 of CM056727.1, forward strand.
AGAGCGATGTGCTAAATTTTTTTTTGGTTCCCGAGTACATTCTAAATTCAGGTTTTTCATTTTCAGCATTGTAACTACTCTTCCAGTAAATGGTTTGGACAGTCTTGTCTTAGGCTAAAATTTTGTTTCCTTGTTCCCACATGCGGAGCAAATTATTTAGACTACTTAGTAAATCATAGGATTTGATCAATAGTATTGAATAAATCTAGAGATTGTTCCCTTGCCTTAAAGCTTAATATCTTTAATTTTTTTTTCATTAGGTAGGAATGTAACCTGAATTTGCTCCAACATAGGCTACTATCAGTGCTATATTTTTTTATGCCCACAAATGTCGGTTAAGGGGTGTATGGATTCTCAGGAAGAGAGGAGTCGTGGTGGTCGCCTGGACCGCCATAGACTATCATTGTTCCTTGTTTTATTGTGCTTTATTCAGTGAAAGTTCCTAATTGCCACAAAGTACTACATATTTTTCTGTCGGAGTTATTCGGTTGTTTGGACTAGAGTCTTTGGGAATACTTCTAGAATGAAAATATTTGCTTGATAATCCTATGTTACTTGGACCTATATATGGATGTTGCCATGTTGGACATGGTTGCGTGTCAGGTGTATGGGATTTACTGTGCTGAAGACTTCAAGTTTGGGATAGGGAGATATAACTAAACTGCTAAATACAGATGTGGAATACAACTAATAAGCATGAAGTTAAGATTGGATACATGATTGTAATGTATCAAAATTACAAGGATTACGCTTTTGATTGGAAGTTATTGAGATGACAATAGAGATCTGTTCCTATCGATTTCAATAGGTATTCAGTAAAAACAATTTAATTCAGTGATTTGTGAGTACAGAAGAATAGGACTGCAGAAAAAGAAGAGAGAATCAGGTAACGTTTTCTTTTTTAATTTTAATTTTGCTATTTGCTACCAAGAGTATACAAGAATGTGTTGGAAAAACGGCTGGCAGTCAACTGAGATAAGGAGACCTATAAGATATGTTATATGTTGTTGCTTTCTGGGAATTAGTTGTATCTTTTATCCTATTGCTAAATCGCAAAGTAACAATGTAAGAGAGTTTCATGGGATATGTTTTGGTCTGAACAGTTTTGCAATTCTCAATATTCTGGAACAGGATGCAGTCATTATATTCCTTTATCTTATCAAGTAATTGGGGTTTTGACTATGTTCGTGTATCTCATTGAGCATTTGATAACATTAGTCTCTTATCTGTCAAGGGTAAGTGCTCGGGAGATACCATCTGGAATCAATTATGAGTTTATGAGTTTGGCACCCTTATTCCAGAGGTAGATCTAGGATTGAAGTTTATGAGTTCCTACATCAATTCTCAAGTTAATACTAGAATAATAACTTGGTTCATAGATTTATCTATCTGTCTCTCTCATCTGTCCTTCTGTCCTGTCTGTCCTGTTTGTCCTGTCTGTCTATATGAAGTCTGGACAAAAGCCATTGGTTTCATGTGAACTCGTAACTAACACCGTAGATCTGCCACTGCCCTGCCTTATATATGTATAAACAAAAATTATTAGTTCATAGAAGGAGGGGGACAGACCTTAACCTCCTTTGGGAACATATCTTTGGTAATAAGTGGGAAGTAATAGTACGAACAAGATGAATTTCTTAAGCATGGAAGGACTCCTCCTATTTACACATAAACTAAGCAATCAATAAATTTAGATAGACTCCTTCCATTTACATTTGAGTTCACAAAAATTGTCCTACTTATTCTAAGTTGTAGTCTTTCTCTTTGACTTGTGATTCTTAAATTAGGCATATCATACTTGTTCAACCATTGCTTCTGCAGATTCTCAAACTTAAATATAATCTTCTTTTTCCCGTAATGAAGCACCTAACTTGGCTAATGTATCTGCCACATCGTTTGCTTCTCTAAAACAGTGCTCAACATGTAATCTTCCTTCACACACGTCCTGACTGGCTTCAATGATAACATTCTTGAGTTTCCATTGGGGCAGTCTTTTCCTTTCAATATGCTAACCAGCAACAGTGAGTAACTTTCAAGGATAGCATCAATAAAACCATTTGTAACACACCACTTTATACCAATAAAAGCTGCTTGAGTCTTGGCCCTGTTGTTACTGCCATGATTGATAAGAAAGCCAAATGCCATAATCATATCACCTCTTCTACTCCTAATAATGCCAGCAGCCCCTGCAACTCCATTGCTGCTCCTATAACTACCATCCATATTAATTTTAAGATGTGCCTCTTGGAGGTATCCATTTAACCTGTAAATAAGTTAACTTTGGTTTCTCTAACATTTTAAATGTCCACCAACTTCTTCCAAAAATGTGATTGACCAGAATGCGAAACTTTAGTGACCAGATGAAACCTTTAACAGTATATCCATAAAAAAAATTACTCCAGAGGGTCTTCCTAGTTCTAAAATTTGGCCACCTTTTGTATGGCATATATATTACAAACATCTTCCAGGTTTCTAAAGCCCACTCCACCTTTCACAGAGTAGCAAGGTTTTTCCATGAGCTCCAATGATACTTCATTTCCCCTTCTTTCCATCCCCAAAGAAGTTCACCAAGTATCTCTCGATAAGCGTCAACACAGTTTTAAATATGTAGAGACATTGTTTGAAGAATGTGCTAAATGGAAACAACCTATCTTGGCTATACCTTTTCTTTAGTGGACTGAATTTGTCTGTGATTGTGACACCTTATTTATGTTCTTTTGTTGGTTCTTTCCTTGAGCCTTCTGTATTTTATTCTCAACTAGAATAGCACAATATCGATATATTTCTTTTGCAAAACATAGGCTCCTCCTAAGAAGGTTGTTCCATCTTCAGTAAGAATGGTGTTGCTACTAAGAAGAAAGATGAGTCGAGTTCGAGAAAGATAGCACTTCTGAAAAAGAGGTAGGCTGGCAGAATCTTCATCTCCTACTTTTATTTTTCATTTACTTTGATAAGTATCCATCATTTTTTTAATTGTATTTCATAATGTCTCACTTGGAAATAAAATGAACCTTTCGCTTTAATTCATGCAATGAACATCAACTATGAGCAATGTTTTCTTAAAAGAACATCAACCTTTCCCTTTCATTTTAAACTGCTCTGTTCAATGTTTTAAAAAACGCTAGGCGGGACCAGGGCGGTGAGTGGCCACCTAGAGCCTAGGCGGAGGCCTAGGAGGATGTATTTTTTTTAATATTTTACATCAATTGTATATATATCATATATGCATAAAAATATAAATCATAAAATCAATTTTTTTAAGTAGTTAATAAATTCATAAATCATTAAAGTACCTTTGAGACGAACAACATGAGCAAAAATCAAAATTCCATCTCTTTGTTACCAACATGAGCAAATAGTTTCCAGTATTCTTATTGTATATCATGTTTTATTTTACAATATTGTGATCATCAAATTGCAATTTTTAATACTAAAGTAAAAATAATTGTGTAATTAATTACTTAAACTCTGAATTTAAAAATGATCAATATTTTATTCCGTCAAAATTAGGAAAATATTTAATTAAATAGGATAATTAAGTGCATCTCAATTTCAAATCATTTTATTTTAAGTTAAAAAGATTTTGCATGATTTAACGGTTTCAATTTCCAAATTATGTCAAATTTGGCTCCATTTGAAGCTTTTGGTTTAATATGGTTAAAATAAAAGGACTTTGGTCATTTCTTAATTTAAAAACTGGCCACATTTGCAAACTATGTGACTACATTTTAATTTTATCTAAAGCCGAAATTGAGCCCTTTTCTCGTCTTTTAAAACGGCTGGGTCTAACCTTGATTGGACATGACTTTGATTGCTTCTATCTGTGAAGCCTAATAGACCCCGATATTCCTTACGCGATGAAGGACAAGAAACCCTAGCTGTTTCTTTCGTCCTCTAGGCGGCGCCTGTGATTACATTTTAATTTTATCTAAAGTCGAAATTGGGCCCTTTTCTCGTCTTTTAAAACGGCTGGGTCTAGCCCAATTGGACCGCGACTCAGCCCAATTGCTTCTATACGCATGAAGCCTAATAGACCCCCCCAATATTCCCTTACGCGATGAAGGACAAGAAACCCTAGCTGTTTCTTTCGTCCTCTAGGCGGCGCCTGTGATTACATTTTAATTTTATCTAAAGCCGAAATTGGGCCCTTTTCTCGTCTTTTAAAACGGCTGGGTCTAGCCCAATTGGACCGCGACTCAGCCCAATTGCTTCTATACGCATGAAGCCTAATAGACCCCCCCAATATTCCCTTACGCGATGAAGGACAAGAAACCCTAGCTGTTTCTTTCGTCCTCTAGGCGGCGCCTGTGATTACATTTTAATTTTATCTAAAGCCGAAATTGGGCCCTTTTCTCGTCTTACGCATGAAGCCAAATAGAACCCCCCAATATTCCCTTACGCGATGAAGGACAAGAAACCCTAGCTGTTTCTTTTTGTGGCGCCTAGCGCCTAGGCCGATTTTTAGAACACTGGCTCTGTTCCAAAAGCAGTAAAATACCCCTAAACGCAGCTATGCTCTATCGATAATTGCATACTGTTAATTGATGACACCATTTGGTTCTTCTTTTGTATTACTTTTTTGCAATTTGTTCTAGCAAATGCAGTTCACCGCTAGGATATTATTAATCTGTGCAAATTAAATGGGGTCGCATGACTCACTCCAATTAAGTGTGTGTTTAGTTGCCCAAGTCACTTTTAATCCTCTGACTTCTACTGTAATTTCTGCTTTGGATTTTTCTCCATGCTGATTCTTTTGAAGCCTTATTTATTTTTATTTCTTCAGGTTCAACAAGTCTTACTTTTCTGTATTATTGCAATAGCCAGCTCATCTCTTTTCTTTTTAAATTATTTAACTTGTCTATTTTGCTTCCTCTAATATGGTGGCGTGAAACATGTGGAAAATTTATTGTTGCACCAAAAAGAATACTTAAAGAAGCTCAAAGCTTATTTTTGAACCAATATTTGATGATAACTCAAATAAGCTTTCCACTAGTTTGGCTTTGTTAGTAAGTAGAAGCATGGAAAATTGCTTCTCCGTAAGTTTCTCACCACTATTTGGTTCTTTATTAATTTTGCACCATACATCATACTTATCAGGTTTTTGATTCAATTTGGTTAATTCAATTCAACTAGACTATTTCATTTTGTTTCATCAAAGACACAGCTCACAATGTTAGTTGGTTAGCTCTAATTAGCTGCACGTTAAGGAGGATTTCAGGATGTCAGTCGCATTAAATGATGTTAAGCGATAAATAGTCCAGGCTGTTTTATCATCTAAAAAGACTAGAGCTGATTAGCAGTCAGGATAAGGAGGATTATAGGATACTGCTCTGAGATGATGTTAAAAAGTAGTCCAGATTCTGATTGTAGCCTGTGTGTTCAGTCAGCCTCTCGATTTCATCTCATCGGTGTTAGGAGTGGTGAGAAACAGATTTTCTCTTTGTTTATCTTCTGCCCGGAGATTGGCTTAACTGATCCTTCACTTCCAGATGTGAAAGTGAAAATCATCATTCCGTTCCAACTGATTAAGGAGTCTGGGTAGTACTTATGCTCCTACAATGAAAGAGTGAGGAGATGGGGATCATCTTGCGTTAAACCATTGGTGGACTTGAAAAATCATGTCTTGTGCCATTAACAATAACTGAAATCCTTCTCGACTTCTACTGTAATTTATTTTCTGACTTTACTTTGTTCTCCTTTCTACTTTTTAGTTTTCTCTTATTTTATTTTTCGGATAATTTTACTTTTCATTGTTATTTTATCAGCCGTTTCATCTCTTATATACATGTATAATTAGTTCATCCATCCTTCTAGCTATCATGTGTCCTCTAATGTGGTGGTATAAAATATATTGTGGATCACGTATTGTTGTGTCTAACCGAACGTATAAATAAACTAAAACACCTCTACATAATTCTCTGAATCAGTATTTAATGGTTACTCGGATAGGCTTTATACACTAGTTTGGCTTTGTTGATATGTAGAAGCATGGTAAGCAATTTCGCAGTCTATTGTCATTAGAAAAGACTAGCCTACCGCACTAGCTTGGTCAGCTTTCACCTAACCAAACTACTAATACCAAGCAGGCTCTTTGAAAAGCCCTATTTTCCTTCAAGATTTGGACTGAGATGCTTGAAAGATTTTAATTTGATTCCTACTGTTATGGAATATCTAATTGTATTTAAAGCAATGCTTCTTCCTGATACCTTTATTTAGTTTTTTCATTGATATATTGTTGTTTATGATCTATGTAAAAGTTAAGCACACTTATCTTTCTCCTTTTGGATTTCTTTTTTTCATCCCATCTTGTAGGATCATAGTGATGAATCATGATGGTGCCCGCCATTGGTGTCTGCTATCAATGACTGAAGCTTATGGGTTCCGCATTCTATAACAAACTGTCCTTGTTTTGTGTTAGCATTGTTGACTAGCTTTTCTGGTTGTCCGCTAGCGTACCTGTATTTTTTTGCAGACTGCTAGTAAGGTTGGCTTTTGGATGTTTTAAAGCACGTTTGATACTCCTACTATCTTGTTTTGGAGCTGACATGGTGTCCATACTATGATTTATATGCATGTATTATCTTTTTTATATATATATATATATTAAGGCTTGTTTTAACTATGTTGAGTTTCTACCATTAAAAAATAGATTAAGCGGAGCTCTGTATATAAAGTTAGATTACCCATTTGTTTAGTCTCTGCATAAATTAGATAAGCTAAAATTAAAAGACAACCCATTTGTCACTCAATAATGACATTGTGAGATAAATCGAAAGTGGCATGCATCGTTTTTCAACAGTCATAAAAGCATGTCCAGTTTGTAGCTTAGTCTTCTAAAATTGTGTAATGGTCTTTTATAATCTTTATAAAGATGGATGTTGCACTCTATCCATGTTCATTTTACCTTGATCTCTCCGGGAAGTTGCTGGTAGTTTGTGATCCATGTTAGTTGATTGCAATTCAATCCCCAGTTTTCTAAAGTCAGCGACCTTGTTTCCCTCTCTGAAACAATGTTGAAGATACTCTTCGTAAGTTTATGGAATTCCCGAAACCTCCTCGTTGAACCCTCTTGAATTCTTCCCTAGTAAGAATCCATTCATGAGTTCTAATTCCCTTTCCCCTTGGATTATTAGTTTGTAATTGAGTGCTTAAAACTATTCCCTCCTTTCTAATTCCAATTCTATCTAGTTTAAATTGGTTGTCTCAATTTATTTGTTCTCGCGTTTTAATTGTTATCAACCCAACAGGATCCCCACAGATGATAATATAAGGAAATTTCCTTCAAAATTTTCTTCTTGTGTAATTCCTTAGTGTGAAACAGTGCACTAAGCAGTGTAGTTTGGACATTGATGGGATCGGGCAGAATACGTAGTTTTTTTTTTTTTGTATACCATGACTTGTACAGCACAAATGGTGTAGGAAATTAGAAATTTTATAAAGCTTAATTAGTCTAATTCAGAAAGATGTAATGGAGGTGAGTCCTCTGATCATAGAATTGCATATTCCACTTGTATGACATACACCACAACTATGTAAAGTACAATTCTAACTTAGTCTCCGAGGAGGTCAGGTTCCTCCATGTATTCACTTTTGGCTTTGGGTGCGAATAGCCACCATGTTATAAGTGGAAATGCAAGGATTCTCCTTGGGAAAAAAAGAGAGAGAATTGTCTGGCAGCTCATGGTAGGTGGGTCAACTTCACAAGACTCCAACTTTGTGACCAAGCAGTTGAATGGGTATCACTTGCCTAGTACTTGACTACAACCAAAGAATAAGCAGTGCATAGAGCTACTTAAATATTGTACATTTCTTTGTCACAAGTTAATTTATTATTTAACTCTGAACTATTGATAATCTCAAAGTTAGGGGATTGACTAACAAAAAGAAACACTGTTACGAATTAGACTACTCTTAACAAAGATCCATAACCCATAGGCTTTCAGATTTGCAATTACAATGAGGAAAGTTGAGTCAAATGGTTCATATTTCGCTCTTCTTCTTCTTCTAGTTGTTTCCCCCACGGGGACAACAGAAGCAGCAGGCTTGTTCATCTTTGGAGACTCCACAGTGGATGCTGGAAACAACAACTATATTCAGACCATTCCTGAAAACAGAGCCAATCATAAACCATATGCCCAGAATGGTTTCTTCCACCAACCCACTGGTCGCTTCTCTGACGGTCGTATCATCGTTGATTTCATAGGTGACCCCACCAACCACAATTTTTAATTACCTTCCCCTATTCTAATTTTAACTCTCAAATTAATTGAATTTTTATGTTGGTTTTAATTAGTGTATTAAAATTTCACTACCAAGTCCAACTTGAAATATAGACATTTAACAAAGAAATCCAGCAAGTTGAAAATTTTAACATCATTCAAGTATTAGGAGTAGTTTCTTGGCATAATACATAAACATATCCTCAAACTTGGCCTCAGCTTGCAAATATGTCCTCCAACTTTGGGTGTACACAAGTAGACCCCCAACTTGTCTCCACTTTGTTGAACACTTTAACTTACAAAATGATCATCCAGACACCTCCAAAATTTATGTGTCATGTCATCATTTGTATTTAAGTGTTCAACTTTATACAAGTTGAGGTGCCTACTTGTGTACACCCAAAGTTAGCATCTCTTGATGTGGCCAAGTTTGAGGACCTGTTTATGTATTATGCCTAGTTGCTTTAATATGTTTTAAAAAAGTTAGTGTTTATTCAATTTGAGATCAATCCTATTTTGACTTGAGATTTGTTTTCACTAACCTGACCGGAAGATGTTTATGCCATGTATATTTTTTACAGCTGAACATGCAAAGTTGCCACTAATTCCTCCATACCTGCAACCAAATGCTGATTTCAGCAATGGAGTTAACTTTGCGTCCGGAGGGGCTGGAGTTCTTTCTACTACTCATCCTGGTTTGGTATGACCGTCAGGTTTTTGTATATCTACTCATTTACTAATTATAGATCCACCATGTAAATTATACGTGATTAATTGTCAGGTTATTGATCTTAAGAGACAACTAAAGTACTTTGAAGAAGTGCGCAAATCGCTAACAGAAAAGATGGGAGCAGCCAAAGCAGAGGAACTCGTATCAGAAGCAGTTTACTTCATCAGTATCGGGAGTAACGATTACTTGGGGGGTTACTTTGATAATGAAACGATGCAGCAACTGCATGGTCCTGAAGAATATTTAGGGATGGTGGTTGGCAACTTGACTCAGGCAATTCAAGTAATGATTTATGATCACAATTAAACTAACATGCAATTATTATTATTTTCATTGTTTAAACTAACATTGTACTTGCACATAATATCAAGGAATTGTATGAGAAAGGGGCCAGAAAATTTGGTTTCCTAAGCTTGTCACCATTGGGATGCTTGCCAGCTCTTAGAGCACTCAATCCAAATGAAGAAGCTGCTGGAGGTTGTTTCCAAGCTGCTTCTGATCTTGCATTGGCTCATAACAATGCTCTCACAATTGTCCTCACTAGCCTTCAACATATACTGCAAGGCTCTAAATATTGCAACTCCAACTTCTACGATTGGCTTCTTGATAGAGTTAACAATCCCGCAAAGTATGGTATGTATCCTCTTTATACCTGTTGTGTGCGCGAACAAAAGTCTGACATTGGTAATGGAAAAAAAGGAAGCAGCATATAATGTGTAGGAATACTTTCAATGGTTGGAGGCTTTTTGGGAATACCACGTGAGCTTAGCCCAAAGCGAACAATAATATCACGTCACATTAAGAGTATCTTTGGGATGGTTTAGCCCAACAGTACAATTTCCCCTACTAGCTAGATTATTGTTGGCTCTCTAGCTACCAATTAATGAGTATTTCGTGAGTCTTAATAATCCGACATAGATATCACTAATGAACATTTACTTAACTATGTTATTAGGTTTTAAGGAAGGAGTGAAAGCTTGCTGTGGAGCAGGGCCTTATGGAGGTATAAATGCATGTGGTGGAACCAAAAAGGTTACTGATTATCATCTTTGCGACGATGCCAAAGAATACATATGGTTTGATTCTTTTCACCCAACTGAGGGCATACATGAACAATTTGCAAAAGCTCTATGGGATGGACCATCTTCTTCTGTAGGACCTTACACTCTTCAGAACCTATTCTTTGGTAAAGAGAAACAAACTATAGCTGACATTGTTGATATATAATCCAGACGATCGACCAGCTGTGCAACTTTCAAAAGTTTGTCTTCTTTTAGATGTATGGTTCTATCCTGCTTCCACATGTGTTTAATTTACTCAAGCGTTGTAAAAGTTCAGTTACTCCTATGATTGTTTGTGAAAAAAGGCATGAACTGTTGTGACCAGTGGCGGGGTTAGAAATTCAAATAAGGGAATTAAAACAAAATTCTTACGACAAGGGCAACAATTTATATATATGCAAAAAAATCATTTTTACCCTGTTACATAGTATAATTTTTCAACAAAGTTCATTTGAACCCCCCCTTACACCCCACTGCCTCCGCCCCTGGTCATGACATAAATCTAAGGTAGTGATCGACACTGAAGTGTAGCGCCCTCAAGTAAACCTTACCAAGTTTATATCGAAAAAAGTGCACAGTGACACAATGTTGCAGCAAAGATGACAATACAACTTAAACCTTCTGGTCAGGAACTTAGTCATATAATGCGAAGCACTAAGCATCAAGCTAGCAATAATATGTCTAGAATGAAATGATAGTCAACAACAAATTTTCAGATATAAAAACAAGCTAAATATTTGCAAAGGAGAGACATCATCTCCACCGTAGAGAGTTTTCAAGACAACCCAAAAAACATGGCAGATTGCTTTAGTGACAACTTCCAAATACCAATAGCAAAACCTATTGTTGGCCAATATCATTCTTCCATGTTATTACCATATATATGAACAAATGAATGGAATTGTCAAATGTATAATCCTAGATGCTTCTTAGATAGAATGTACATTAAAGGACAAACAGAATAATAACACAAGGACAAGGACGAGTGTTGTATTAAATAACTTTCATCAATGTAAAATTCCATTTAGCTGCGGACCATTGATGAAGCTTCTAAAACAGCCCCCCATTAGAATTTGTTGTAGATTCATCAATTACACCCCGCTATGCCTCTCAATGCAGATAAATGAGGATACTTGTTAGGATACTAATCCTTTAGATGTTAAAAACCTAAATTGATCTTTTGAATTGGAGATCAAAACCACCAAAGTTGATCTTTTGAATTGGAGATCAAATCGCCTAAATTGATATTACTGATCAAAAGTTAACGAATCCTTACAACCAATCTCCTTATATAGAGAATAAAAAGACTTCCTATTCTATTAAGATACCTATTCCTAATCCAATCATAACTATAAATCAAACAATTACTAAATATAAATACTTCTAATAATAGAACTGAGAATAGAGTTGGAGTCGTAACATCCAACCCCCTTGAAACTCGGCTTGTCCTCAAGCCGAAAATTCTGGAAACCGAGCAACAAAATCAGCATAGTCTTCCCAAGTTGCCTCATCCGGTGAACGACATTTCTATTGAATGAGACATCGAGTGACAACACGGTTATCCTTCTTAAACACTCGATCTAAAACTTTTTCAGGTACCCAACTAGCGGTGTCTTCAAGAGATGGAAGATCAGGAGTCGGAGTGACACCAACACCTAACTTGATTTTTAAAGCTGAGACATGGAAACTGGATGTATACGACAACCAGAAGGAAGTTTCAATCTATAGGCAACAGGTCCAACACGTTCTAAGATACCCAAAAATTGCTGCCAAAAATAGAATCCCGATCACTAACTAGACTGTGAGGCAGACCATGCAATTTAGCTATATCACACACATAGACATCAACTATTGTAGCAGCAGTATAAGGATGCAAAAGAGCAGCAAAATGAGCATATTTCGACAACCGATCAACCACAACCAGAATAGAAGTTTTGTTTTGAGATTTAGGCATACCGTCTATAAAATCCATTGACAAATCAAGCCACAGATCTTCAGGAATAGGCAACGATTGAAGAAGACCATGAGGTGTAATAGCTTCTGCCTTATTGCGTTAACAGACATCACAATTAACAATATAACTTTTAACAACAATTTTCATACCTGGCCAATAAAAATTATGTTGAAGACGCTTATAAGTACGCAAGAACCCAGAATGTCCCCCAATAGGAGTAGCATGAAACTCATGTAACAGTTTAGAATACCACTCAGAAGAAGAGACCACCACAATGCGACCTTTGTATCGAAACACAAATCGATATAAGAATAAAACTTATCCGGACAGGAAGAGTGTTTAAGACGGTCAATTATAGCACGAAAATACGTATTATCATGACATTCACAGACAATAGCATCAATACCTGAAAATATAGGGGATGAAATGGTAGCAAGAGTAACATGCTCATGTAAACGAGAAAGAGCATCTGCAACTTTATTAATAGGACCTCGATGGTAAATAATCTCATAATCATAACCTAAGAGTTTTGATAGCCATTTTTGTTGCTCCATGGAAGAAATCCACTGGTCCGAAAAGTATTTCAAACTTTCATGATCGATATAAATTTTAAGTGCTGACCCCATAAGTAAGGACACCATTTATAGACCGCAAAAACAATAGCGAGCATTCCCTTGGCGTAAGTTGAGAGATTCAGGTTCTAACATTTTAAATGTCCACCAACTTCTTCCAAAAATGTGATTGACCAGAATGCGAAACTTTAGTGACCAGATGAAACCTTTAACAGTATATCCATAAAAAAAATTACTCCAGAGGGTCTTCCTAGTTCTAAAATTTGGCCACCTTTTGTATGGCATATATATTACAAACATCTTCCAGGTTTCTAAAGCCCACTCCACCTTTCACAGAGTAGCAAGGTTTTTCCATGAGCTCCAATGATACTTCATTTCCCCTTCTTTCCATCCCCAAAGAAGTTCACCAAGTATCTCTCGATAAGCGTCAACACAGTTTTAAATATGTAGAGACATTGTTTGAAGAATGTGCTAAATGGAAACAACCTATCTTGGCTATACCTTTTCTTTAGTGGACTGAATTTGTCTGTGATTGTGACACCTTATTTATGTTCTTTTGTTGGTTCTTTCCTTGAGCCTTCTGTATTTTATTCTCAACTAGAATAGCACAATATCGATATATTTCTTTTGCAAAACATAGGCTCCTCCTAAGAAGGTTGTTCCATCTTCAGTAAGAATGGTGTTGCTACTAAGAAGAAAGATGAGTCGAGTTCTGAGAAAGATAGCACTTCTGAAAAAGAGGTAGGCTGGCAGAATCTTCATCTCCTACTTTTATTTTTCATTTACTTTGATAAGTATCCATCATTTTTTTAATTGTATTTCATAATGTCTCACTTGGAAATAAAATGAACCTTTCGCTTTAATTCATGCAATGAACATCAACTATGAGCAATGTTTTCTTAAAAGAACATCAACCTTTCCCTTTCATTTTAAACTGCTCTGTTCAATGTTTTAAAAAACGCTAGGCGGGACCAGGGCGGTGAGTGGCCACCTAGAGCCTAGGCGGAGGCCTAGGAGGATGTATTTTTTTTAATATTTTACATCAATTGTATATATATCATATATGCATAAAAATATAAATCATAAAATCAATTTTTTTAAGTAGTTAATAAATTCATAAATCATTAAAGTACCTTTGAGACGAACAACATGAGCAAAAATCAAAATTCCATCTCTTTGTTACCAACCTGAGCAAATAGTTTCCAGTATTCTTATTGTATATCATGTTTTATTTTACAATATTGTGATCATCAAATTGCAATTTTTAATACTAAAGTAAAAATAATTGTGTAATTAATTACTTAAACTCTGAATTTAAAAATGATCAATATTTTATTCCGTCAAAATTAGGAAAATATTTAATTAAATAGGATAATTAAGTGCATCTCAATTTCAAATCATTTTATTTTAAGTTAAAAAGATTTTGCATGATTTAACGGTTTCAATTTCCAAATTATGTCAAATTTGGCTCCATTTGAAGCTTTTGGTTTAATATGGTTAAAATAAAAGGACTTTGGTCATTTCTTAATTTAAAAACTGGCCACATTTGCAAACTATGTGACTACATTTTAATTTTATCTAAAGCCGAAATTGAGCCCTTTTCTCGTCTTTTAAAACGGCTGGGTCTAACCCAATTGGACCGCGACTCAGCCCAATTGCTTCTATACGCATGAAGCCTAATAGACCCCCCCAATATTCCCTTACGCGATGAAGGACAAGAAACCCTACTGCTTTTTTTCGCCCTCTGCGCTACCGCTGTGATTACATTTTAATTTTATCTAAAGCCGAAATTGTGCCCTTTTCTCGTCTTTTAAAACGGTGGTCTAGCCCAATCGACCGCGATCACCCAATTGCTTCTATACGCATGAAGCCTAATAGACCCAATATTCCTTACGTGATGAAGGACAAGAAACCCTACTGCTTTTTCGCTCTTCAGCGCCTGTGATTACATTTTAATTTTATCTAAAGCCGAAATTGGGCCCTTTTCTCGTCTTTTAAAACGGCTGGGTCTAGCCCAATTGGACCGCGACTCAGCCCAATTGCTTCTATACGCATGAAGCCTAATAGACCCCCCAATATTCCCTTACGCGATGAAGGACAAGAAACCCTAGCTGTTTCTTTCGTCCTCTAGGCGGCGCCTGTGATTACATTTTAATTTTATCTAAAGCCGAAATTGGGCCCTTTTCTCGTCTTACGCATGAAGCCAAATAGAACCCCCCAATATTCCCTTACGCGATGAAGGACAAGAAACCCTAGCTGTTTCTTTTTGTGGCGCCTAGCGCCTAGGCCGATTTTTAGAACACTGGCTCTGTTCCAAAAGCAGTAAAATACCCCTAAACGCAGCTATGCTCTATCGATAATTGCATACTGTTAATTGATGACACCATTTGGTTCTTCTTTTGTATTACTTTTTTGCAATTTGTTCTAGCAAATGCAGTTCACCGCTAGGATATTATTAATCTGTGCAAATTAAATGGGGTCGCATGACTCACTCCAATTAAGTGTGTGTTTAGTTGCCCAAGTCACTTTTAATCCTCTGACTTCTACTGTAATTTCTGCTTTGGATTTTTCTCCATGCTGATTCTTTTGAAGCCTTATTTATTTTTATTTCTTCAGGTTCAACAAGTCTTACTTTTCTGTATTATTGCAATAGCCAGCTCATCTCTTTTCTTTTTAAATTATTTAACTTGTCTATTTTGCTTCCTCTAATATGGTGGCGTGAAACATGTGGAAAATTTATTGTTGCACCAAAAAGAATACTTAAAGAAGCTCAAAGCTTATTTTTCAGAACCAATATTTGATGATAACTCAAATAAGCTTTCCACTAGTTTGGCTTTGTTAGTAAGTAGAAGCATGGAAAATTGCTTCTCCGTAAGTTTCTCACCACTATTTGGTTCTTTATTAATTTTGCACCATACATCATACTTATCAGGTTTTTGATTCAATTTGGTTAATTCAATTCAACTAGACTATTTCATTTTGTTTCATCAAAGACACAGCTCACAATGTTAGTTGGTTAGCTCTAATTAGCTGCACGTTAAGGAGGATTTCAGGATGTCAGTCGCATTAAATGATGTTAAACGATAAATAGTCCAGGCTGTTTTATCATCTAAAAAGACTAGAGCTGATTAGCAGTCAGGATAAGGAGGATTATAGGATACTGCTCTGAGATGATGTTAAAAAGTAGTCCAGATTCTGATTGTAGCCTGTGTGTTCAGTCAGCCTCTCGATTTCATCTCATCGGTGTTAGGAGTGGTGAGAAACAGATTTTCTCTTTGTTTATCTTCTGCCCGGAGATTGGCTTAACTGATCCTTCACTTCCAGATGTGAAAGTGAAAATCATCATTCCGTTCCAACTGATTAAGGAGTCTGGGTAGTACTTATGCTCCTACAATGAAAGAGTGAGGGAGATGGGGATCATCTTGCGTTAAACCATTGGTGGACTTGAAAAAATCATGTCTTGTGCCATTAACAATAACTGAAATCCTTCTCGACTTCTACTGTAATTTATTTTTCTGACTTTACTTTGTTCTCCTTTCTACTTTTTAGTTTTCTCTTATTTTATTTTTCGGATAATTTTACTTTTCATTGTTATTTTATCAGCCGTTTCATCTCTTATATACATGTATAATTAGTTCATCCATCCTTCTAGCTATCATGTGTCCTCTAATGTGGTGGTATAAAATATATTGTGGATCACGTATTGTTGTGTCTAACCGAACGTATAAATAAACTAAAACACCTCTACATAATTCTCTGAATCAGTATTTAATGGTTACTCGGATAGGCTTTATACACTAGTTTGGCTTTGTTGATATGTAGAAGCATGGTAAGCAATTTCGCAGTCTATTGTCATTAGAAAAGACTAGCCTACCGCACTAGCTTGGTCAGCTTTCACCTAACCAAACTACTAATACCAAGCAGGCTCTTTGAAAAGCCCTATTTTCCTTCAAGATTTGGACTGAGATGCTTGAAAGATTTTAATTTGATTCCTACTGTTATGGAATATCTAATTGTATTTAAAGCAATGCTTCTTCCTGATACCTTTATTTAGTTTTTTCATTGATATATTGTTGTTTATGATCTATGTAAAAGTTAAGCACACTTATCTTTCTCCTTTTGGATTTCTTTTTTTCATCCCATCTTGTAGGATCATAGTGATGAATCATGATGGTGCCCGCCATTGGTGTCTGCTATCAATGACTGAAGCTTATGGGTTCCGCATTCTATAACAAACTGTCCTTGTTTTGTGTTAGCATTGTTGACTAGCTTTTCTGGTTGTCCGCTAGCGTACCTGTATTTTTTTGCAGACTGCTAGTAAGGTTGGCTTTTGGATGTTTTAAAGCACGTTTGATACTCCTACTATCTTGTTTTGGAGCTGACATGGTGTCCATACTATGATTTATATGCATGTATTATCTTTTTTATATATATATATATATATTAAGGCTTGTTTTAACTATGTTGAGTTTCTACCATTAAAAAATAGATTAAGCGGAGCTCTGTATATAAAGTTAGATTACCCATTTGTTTAGTCTCTGCATAAATTAGATAAGCTAAAATTAAAAGACAACCCATTTGTCACTCAATAATGACATTGTGAGATAAATCGAAAGTGGCATGCATCGTTTTTCAACAGTCATAAAAGCATGTCCAGTTTGTAGCTTAGTCTTCTAAAATTGTGTAATGGTCTTTTATAATCTTTATAAAGATGGATGTTGCACTCTATCCATGTTCATTTTACCTTGATCTCTCCGGGAAGTTGCTGGTAGTTTGTGATCCATGTTAGTTGATTGCAATTCAATCCCCAGTTTTCTAAAGTCAGCGACCTTGTTTCCCTCTCTGAAACAATGTTGAAGATACTCTTCGTAAGTTTATGGAATTCCCGAAACCTCCTCGTTGAACCCTCTTGAATTCTTCCCTAGTAAGAATCCATTCATGAGTTCTAATTCCCTTTCCCCTTGGATTATTAGTTTGTAATTGAGTGCTTAAAACTATTCCCTCCTTTCTAATTCCAATTCTATCTAGTTTAAATTGGTTGTCTCAATTTATTTGTTCTCGCGTTAATTGTTATCAACCCAACAGGATCCCCACAGATGATAATATAAGGAAATTTCCTTCAAAATTTTCTTCTTGTGTAATTCCTTAGTGTGAAACAGTGCACTAAGCAGTGTAGTTTGGACATTGATGGGATCGGGCAGAATACGTAGTTTTTTTTTTTTTGTATACCATGACTTGTACAGCACAAATGGTGTAGGAAATTAGAAATTTTATAAAGCTTAATTAGTCTAATTCAGAAAGATGTAATGGAGGTGAGTCCTCTGATCATAGAATTGCATATTCCACTTGTATGACATACACCACAACTATGTAAAGTACAATTCTAACTTAGTCTCCGAGGAGGTCAGGTTCCTCCATGTATTCACTTTTGGCTTTGGGTGCGAATAGCCACCATGTTATAAGTGGAAATGCAAGGATTCTCCTTGGGAAAAAAAGAGAGAGAATTGTCTGGCAGCTCATGGTAGGTGGGTCAACTTCACAAGACTCCAACTTTGTGACCAAGCAGTTGAATGGGTATCACTTGCCTAGTACTTGACTACAACCAAAGAATAAGCAGTGCATAGAGCTACTTAAATATTGTACATTTCTTTGTCACAAGTTAATTTATTATTTAACTCTGAACTATTGATAATCTCAAAGTTAGGGGATTGACTAACAAAAAGAAACACTGTTACGAATTAGACTACTCTTAACAAAGATCCATAACCCATAGGCTTTCAGATTTGCAATTACAATGAGGAAAGTTGAGTCAAATGGTTCATATTTCGCTCTTCTTCTTCTTCTAGTTGTTTCCCCCACGGGGACAACAGAAGCAGCAGGCTTGTTCATCTTTGGAGACTCCACAGTGGATGCTGGAAACAACAACTATATTCAGACCATTCCTGAAAACAGAGCCAATCATAAACCATATGCCCAGAATGGTTTCTTCCACCAACCCACTGGTCGCTTCTCTGACGGTCGTATCATCGTTGATTTCATAGGTGACCCCACCAACCACAATTTTTAATTACCTTCCCCTATTCTAATTTTAACTCTCAAATTAATTGAATTTTTATGTTGGTTTTAATTAGTGTATTAAAATTTCACTACCAAGTCCAACTTGAAATATAGACATTTAACAAAGAAATCCAGCAAGTTGAAAATTTTAACATCATTCAAGTATTAGGAGTAGTTTCTTGGCATAATACATAAACATATCCTCAAACTTGGCCTCAGCTTGCAAATATGTCCTCCAACTTTGGGTGTACACAAGTAGACCCCCAACTTGTCTCCACTTTGTTGAACACTTTAACTTACAAAATGATCATCCAGACACCTCCAAAATTTATGTGTCATGTCATCATTTGTATTTAAGTGTTCAACTTTATACAAGTTGAGGTGCCTACTTGTGTACACCCAAAGTTGGGGGGCATACTTGCCCGATGTGGCCAAGTTTGAGGACCTGTTTATGTATTATGCCTAGTTGCTTTAATATGTTTTAAAAAAGTTAGTGTTTATTCAATTTGAGATCAATCCTATTTTGACTTGAGATTTGTTTTCACTAACCTGACCGGAAGATGTTTATGCCATGTATATTTTTTACAGCTGAACATGCAAAGTTGCCACTAATTCCTCCATACCTGCAACCAAATGCTGATTTCAGCAATGGAGTTAACTTTGCGTCCGGAGGGGCTGGAGTTCTTTCTACTACTCATCCTGGTTTGGTATGACCGTCAGGTTTTTGTATATCTACTCATTTACTAATTATAGATCCACCATGTAAATTATACGTGATTAATTGTCAGGTTATTGATCTTAAGAGACAACTAAAGTACTTTGAAGAAGTGCGCAAATCGCTAACAGAAAAGATGGGAGCAGCCAAAGCAGAGGAACTCGTATCAGAAGCAGTTTACTTCATCAGTATCGGGAGTAACGATTACTTGGGGGGTTACTTTGATAATGAAACGATGCAGCAACTGCATGGTCCTGAAGAATATTTAGGGATGGTGGTTGGCAACTTGACTCAGGCAATTCAAGTAATGATTTATGATCACAATTAAACTAACATGCAATTATTATTATTTTCATTGTTTAAACTAACATTGTACTTGCACATAATATCAAGGAATTGTATGAGAAAGGGGCCAGAAAATTTGGTTTCCTAAGCTTGTCACCATTGGGATGCTTGCCAGCTCTTAGAGCACTCAATCCAAATGAAGAAGCTGCTGGAGGTTGTTTCCAAGCTGCTTCTGATCTTGCATTGGCTCATAACAATGCTCTCACAATTGTCCTCACTAGCCTTCAACATATACTGCAAGGCTCTAAATATTGCAACTCCAACTTCTACGATTGGCTTCTTGATAGAGTTAACAATCCCGCAAAGTATGGTATGTATCCTCTTTATACCTGTTGTGTGCGCGAACAAAAGTCTGACATTGGTAATGGAAAAAAAGGAAGCAGCATATAATGTGTAGGAATACTTTCAATGGTTGGAGGCTTTTTGGGAATACCACGTGAGCTTAGCCCAAAGCGAACAATAATATCACGTCACATTAAGAGTATCTTTGGGATGGTTTAGCCCAACAGTACAATTTCCCCTACTAGCTAGATTATTGTTGGCTCTCTAGCTACCAATTAATGAGTATTTCGTGAGTCTTAATAATCCGACATAGATATCACTAATGAACATTTACTTAACTATGTTATTAGGTTTTAAGGAAGGAGTGAAAGCTTGCTGTGGAGCAGGGCCTTATGGAGGTATAAATGCATGTGGTGGAACCAAAAAGGTTACTGATTATCATCTTTGCGACGATGCCAAAGAATACATATGGTTTGATTCTTTTCACCCAACTGAGGGCATACATGAACAATTTGCAAAAGCTCTATGGGATGGACCATCTTCTTCTGTAGGACCTTACACTCTTCAGAACCTATTCTTTGGTAAAGAGAAACAAACTATAGCTGACATTGTTGATATATAATCCAGACGATCGACCAGCTGTGCAACTTTCAAAAGTTTGTCTTCTTTTAGATGTATGGTTCTATCCTGCTTCCACATGTGTTTAATTTACTCAAGCGTTGTAAAAGTTCAGTTACTCCTATGATTGTTTGTGAAAAAAGGCATGAACTGTTGTGACCAGTGGCGGGGTTAGAAATTCAAATAAGGGAATTAAAACAAAATTCTTACGACAAGGGCAACAATTTATATATATGCAAAAAAATCATTTTTACCCTGTTACATAGTATAATTTTTCAACAAAGTTCATTTGAACCCCCCCTTACACCCCACTGCCTCCGCCCCTGGTCATGACATAAATCTAAGGTAGTGATCGACACTGAAGTGTAGCGCCCTCAAGTAAACCTTACCAAGTTTATATCGAAAAAAGTGCACAGTGACACAATGTTGCAGCAAAGATGACAATACAACTTAAACCTTCTGGTCAGGAACTTAGTCATATAATGCGAAGCACTAAGCATCAAGCTAGCAATAATATGTCTAGAATGAAATGATAGTCAACAACAAATTTTCAGATATAAAAACAAGCTAAATATTTGCAAAGGAGAGACATCATCTCCACCGTAGAGAGTTTTCAAGACAACCCAAAAAACATGGCAGATTGCTTTAGTGACAACTTCCAAATACCAATAGCAAAACCTATTGTTGGCCAATATCATTCTTCCATGTTATTACCATATATATGAACAAATGAATGGAATTGTCAAATGTATAATCCTAGATGCTTCTTAGATAGAATGTACATTAAAGGACAAACAGAATAATAACACAAGGACAAGGACGAGTGTTGTATTAAATAACTTTCATCAATGTAAAATTCCATTTAGCTGCGGACCATTGATGAAGCTTCTAAAACAGCCCCCCATTAGAATTTGTTGTAGATTCATCAATTACACCCCGCTATGCCTCTCAATGCAGATAAATGAGGATACTTGTTAGGATACTAATCCTTTAGATGTTAAAAACCTAAATTGATCTTTTGAATTGGAGATCAAAACCACCAAAGTTGATCTTTTGAATTGGAGATCAAATCGCCTAAATTGATATTACTGATCAAAAGTTAACGAATCCTTACAACCAATCTCCTTATATAGAGAATAAAAAGACTTCCTATTCTATTAAGATACCTATTCCTAATCCAATCATAACTATAAATCAAACAATTACTAAATATAAATACTTCTAATAATAGAACTGAGAATAGAGTTGGAGTCGTAACATCCAACCCCCTTGAAACTCGGCTTGTCCTCAAGCCGAAAATTCTGGAAACCGAGCAACAAAATCAGCATAGTCTTCCCAAGTTGCCTCATCCGGTGAACGACATTTCTATTGAATGAGACATCGAGTGACAACACGGTTATCCTTCTTAAACACTCGATCTAAAACTTTTTCAGGTACCCAACTAGCGGTGTCTTCAAGAGATGGAAGATCAGGAGTCGGAGTGACACCAACACCTAACTTGATTTTTAAAGTCGAGACATGGAAACCGGATGTATACGACAACCGAAGGAAGTTTCAATCTATAGGCAACAGTCCAACACGTTCTAAGATACCCAAAAATCACGCCAAAAATAGAATCCCGATCACTAACTAGATCGTGAGGCGCACTCATGCAATTTAGCTATATCACACACATAGACATCAACTATTGTAGCAGCAAAGATAAGGATGCAAAAGAGCAAAGAAAATGAGCATATTTCACAACCGATCAACCACAAACGAATAGAAGTTTTGTTTTGAGATTTAGGCATACCGCCTATAAAATCCATTGACAAATCAAGCCACGATCTTGAGAATAGGCAACGATTGAAGAAGACCATGAGGTGTAATAGCTTCCGCTTATTGCGTTAACAGACATCACAATTAACAATATAACTTTTAACAACAATTTTCATACCGCCAATAAAAATTATGTCAAGACGCTTATAAGTACGCAAGAACCTGAATGTCCCCAATAGAGTAGCATGAAACTCATGTATAACGATTTAGAATACCACTGTAAGAAGAGACCACCACAATGCGACCTTTGTATCGAAACACAAATCGATATAAGAATAAAACTTATCCGATTGGAAGAGTGTTTAAGACGGTCAATTATAGCACGAAAATACGTATTATCATGACATTCACAGACAATAGCATCAATACCTGAAAATATAGGGGATGAAATGGTAGCAAGAGTAACATGCTCATGTAAACGAGAAAGAGCATCTGCAACTTTATTAATAGGACCTCGATGGTAAATAATCTCATAATCATAACCTAAGAGTTTTGATAGCCATTTTTGTTGCTCCATGGAAGAAATCCACTGGTCCGAAAAGTATTTCAAACTTTCATGATCGATATAAATTTTAAGTGCTGACCCCATAAGTAAGGACACCATTTATAGACCGCAAAAACAATAGCGAGCATTCCCTTGGCGTAAGTTGAGAGATTCAGGTTTTTACCAGAAAGAGCCTTGCTAAAATAAGCGAACAGACGACCGTCTTGCATTAATAGAGCTCCTAAACCACCTCCAGAGTCATCACATTCAATGGAAAATTGATGTGAAAAATTGGGTAATGCGAGAACTGGGGTAGAAGTCAAAGATGTTTTTAACAAAGAAAAAGCTTCTGTGGCATCCTTTGTCCAAACAAAAGAATATTTTTTTAACAATTGGGTCAAGGGCCTGCTAAGTTTACCATAATCCCGTACAAACTTCCGATAGTAATCGCTCAGGCCGAGAAACCCTCGAAGTCCTTTGAGAGAATGAGGAACAGGCTAATCCAAAATAGTGCGAATTTTATCATCATCAATAGCAACACCAGAACCAGATAAATATGACCGAAATAACCAACTGATGATTGCCCAAAGGAACACTTCGACTCATTAACAAAGAGATGGTGTTGTCTTAAAATCTCAAGAACAATTGTGAGATGATGAACATGATCAGTAATGGAGCCACTATATATCAATATGTCGTCAAAGAAAACCAATACAAACTTTTGAAGATAAGAACGAAAGATATCATTCATAAGACTTTGAAAAGTGACTCGAGCATTGGATAGACCGAACGACATTACTAAGAATTCATAATGCCCATCATTAGTCCGAAAGGAAGGTTTGGGAATATCAGACTCATGTACTCTAATTTGATGGTATCCAGAGCGCAAATCAAACTTCGAAAAAATTGTTGCACCATGTAGTTCATCAAGTAGTTCATCTACAATAGGATTTGGAAAACGTTTTTTTACTGTGATCTTATTTAAAGACCGGTAATCCACACACATATGCCATGAACCATCCTTTTCTGAACCAATAACACAGGTGAAGAATATGGACTCATACTAGAGCGAATCAAGCTAGCCTCTTTCTTTTCTTGGACTGTCTTTTCAATTTGTTTTTTGACAATTTAGATAGCGGTATGGTCTGACATTAACTGGTAAAGAATTGGCCACCAATGGAATTTAATGGTCGTGAGAACTAAACGGAGGCAAGGCAGTATGCAAGTTAAATAAATTAGAAAATTCAGAGATGATGACTGCTTTAATAGGAGAAGGAATAGAGAAAACCAAAACAGGTGCATTAGAGGCCGATAATTGTAGGAAAAAGCTTTGGCGCTCTTGTAATAACAAGCGGTTCATATGAGCACCATCCAAAAGATGCACAGATTGGGGAGTATCACCAAGCAAGGTAATCTCATTTCCGTCGATGGTGAACTTCATAATTAGTTTATAAAAATCCCAAGTGATTACACCCAAAGAACTTAGCCATGAAGCACCCAAAACCACATCACAACCACCCACCGTCAAAAGATAAAAATCAACAGTGAAAAGATAATGACCTTGTAAATTCACTGAAACATCTCCACATGTCCCTGAGCTAGTTAAATAACCACCATCACCATTCATAACATGTGAACGATGTTGTCGATTAGGGAATAACCCACACTGCTAAGGGTGAAGGAAATTATGAGTTGCACCAGAATCAATGAGAACCGTAATGGAATGATTTTTTAACAAACCAGTGACACACATAGTATGATGATGACTTTTCCTAGGGAGAGTATGCAAAGAAATTACAGGTTCAGTGGTAGTAACATGTTGGGAATAATCGACAACAGCATATTCAACAATATTACCTTCATCAAATGTAGTGTCCTCGACATCAAGAATTAAAAGTTGGGTGCGTTTGCAAAGATGACCAGGTTTGTAAAGTTCATCACAATTAAAGCACAAACCTTTAGTACGTCGTTCTTGTCGTTCTGCAAAAGAAAGACGTCAAAAACCGAAGCAGGTGCAGTTGGCTTAGAAACAGTAGTGACATGCTTAGAGAATGGAAGACGTGTAGAAGAACGACGAGTATAGTAATCATGAAGTGCAGTAAAATCTTCCTCTTTTGCAAGTGCCATCTCAAAAGCTTCGTTTAACACTGTAGGATGAAGAGTACGCAAACTAGCCTTAATATCATCATGTAAACCAGAAACAAAGGTACTAATAAGATGATATTCAGGCACACAGTAACCAGATTTTCCAAACGTTCAAATTCTCGCTGGAATTCCCAGACAAAACCCTTTTGTTTGAGTTTAGATAAAGACCTCACTGGATCAAGGTGTTGTCGAGACCCAAATCGAACGCAAAGAGCACGTGTAAAATTTATCCAAGACATGGGACCAAGAGAGCGACAAATCCATCGATACCAAGCTACAACATCACCAACTAAGTGAAGAGAAGCAATTGAAACTAATTGATCGTCAGTAATGCCGTGAAGAGCTTGATATTGTTCAGCTTTAAAAATCCAATCTTCTGGATTGGTGCCATCAAATTAGGGAAAACCAATTCTTAAGGTTCGACCTTGAAATTGAACAGGATTACCAATGTTTGGGGCTGGGCGTGGTTGTTGAATCGAAGCGTGTTCACGAATAGGGGCAGCACGCTCAGGAACATTAATGGTGTTGGCAGAAATAATACCATCTTGATTGCGATCAGATATGATAAGATCCTTCAATTCAGCTATACCATCGTCAAATTTAGCATAAAATTGAGCAATCTTTTCAGTATTTTCGGTGAGTGCTAAACGGGTTTGTTGCAAAAGATCGTCAAGTGCATCAACATGATCACTGACTTCATTGATGGTAACCATGATTGACAGAGAAGGTAAAAAGATTTGACGAGAATTCGAGGATCGAATGCTTTGATACCAGATGTTACGATACTAATCCTTTAGATGTTAAAAACCTATATTAATCTTTTGAATTGGAGATCAAAACCACCAAAGTTGATCTTTTGAATTGGAGATCAAACCACCTAAATTGATATTACTGATCAAAAGTTAACGAATTCTTACAACCAATCTCCTTATAAAGAGAATAAAAAGGCTTCCTATTCTATTACGATACCTATTCCTAATCCAATCATAACTATAAATCAAATAATTCCTAAATATAAATACTTCTAATAGTAGAACTGAGAATAGAGTTGGAGTCGTAACAATACTGCTCCTAATACAAAGGAAAAGCCTAAATAGCCTCCTGGTTACTGTCATGAAATGATGTTGCAACAAGGAAAAAGAGTAACACAATTCCGTTGAGAAATTATGAGTTGTTATTTTTATAGTTTAGTCCCTAGTTTAGACTAGCTTTCATTTAAATCCTCCGAAAGTTCTAGAATGTGTTAACATATAAAACCTTTTGTAAATCATAGCTAAGAGTATGCTAAATGAAAATATTATCTATTCTCTCTATCTTTCTCCCTATCTCACTCTTTTCTTCCTTCTTTCTTTAATTTCTCCATTGTTGAGCTCATCAGAGCTCTTCTTATCATTACAAATGGTATTAGATCCGATGATTCTCGGCTTACACTCTGCCGCGATGACTGATTTCAGATTTAGAATAATGAGCCATATCTGCATGCCTATCGCTATTCAAATGGCATTCTTAGTTGTGTTGATATTAGTGACGGTTCCATCCGAACTCTATATACTACAAACTTTCTCCTTGAGGCCCTCAGATTGTTGCGAGAACTCGCAGACTGGACCGATGATAAAACTGACGGAATCCAAAGAGCAGCAGCAAACAAGCAATAATACTGATGTTGTTGAAGATCATTTTCCTAAATCTGAAGTAGTTGACAAACTAGAGAAAAAAGAACTATTTTTAGAGGTTCATGGTGCTGAAATTGCTGCACCTTATGTTATCACTGTTAATTACACCAGCGAACTTAATGTTCTCTCCTTGTTGGATTCACTAGGACCTATTTGCCCTAATTTTGATGATGGAACACAATTAAAAAATGATTTTATAGAAGCTAACGAAAAGTTCGCCAATATATTTTGGCCATAAACAACTTAAAAAGGACTCAAACCAGTTAGAAATGCTTGACCAAGTTCTTCTAATGTATGAAATCAATGTGACTAATTTGCAATGGGATGATAGTGAAGAAGATGTTGATTCTGATGATTGTAATGAATTCACACTGGCGAGAATAGAAGAAATGAATGAAGGAAACTCAGTAGAGTACTAAGGCTTTGATAAAAGTTTTCAAATAAATGAAGAGCTCTTCTTTGAAGGAAAGGTTCTGAACGAAGGACTGTCACATCCCAAATTACCCCCTAGACGTGATTGACACTATCATATACCATGAGCCAGGAGAACCAAATTTTCATATCTTAATCATTAATGTACAACATTTAATGAATTAAATAATAACACAAATAATATAATAATTAATTAATGATAATTAATATCTCATAATATTCATATACAACTCTTGCCCAAATCCCACACTAGACCATGAAACATCTAAGATAATTTTAAAAGACTCGAATGTGTAACTTCTGAAAGGAAAGTCATCAATAAATAAATAATAAAAACACTTTTGGTAGCCTCCATGAACAGTGCGGTGGCTCACCTCAACGACTGGATGAACTCTAGCTAACTCATCAGTACTAGCTTTATCACCACCAATAGTATTTGCATGAATATGCAGGTAAGGAGTGATTATACATAAATATAACCTAGTAAGATCCTCAACCCGTCACTTTAACTACCCCTGGAACAAGTGTTAGAAAATACAACACACAACAAGCACATAAATAATATGCACAAGAATTATCCCATAATATAATATTCAACAAGGTTCAAACCTTCATTTATGAAGAATCGTATATATTTTAACAAAATTTACACTAAAGACCTGTCATAAACAACAATTAAAGAAATTAATCAACACCACGAGTCCATGACAACATACACAATGTGTCAAAATATATGGAGAAACATACACAATGCTAGGGAAACATATTGTTACGCCTCATAGTTTCATGTCTAGTCATATCATCGATTGAATATCGACCACTCGGGGAGATGTGTGATCTTATGAAGGGGTAATAAAGGTCCACAGTTTGTCTATAGAAGTATCAAGAGGCAAAAAAGGTAAATCTAATCAAAGGAAATAAGTTCATCGCAAGTTAGAGAATTCTTATGTTTTTCGGTAAGAAATATGTCCGTAACTGTGTTTTACTGTTTAAAACTCTAAGACCTGCATCGTAAAACTTAATAGAAAGTTGGTGGAGGCAGAGGTTTTATACAGTGGCCTTTTACGGCCCGTAAAATATTTTACGGTGGGAAGAGCCACCGTAAAACCCACCGTGAAATTTTGAAGGTGAGGTGGTGCAAGGCTTCTTTAAATCGACGGGAGCTCATTTTATTTCATTTCTCACCTTAAAACAAACCCTATAAGATTCCAAAAGCTCTTTTAGTGTTCCATACTTGTTCAAGAGTAAATCGAAAGGACAAATCACGGGAAACTCCCGCAAAAAAGTTTGCAATACAAGTTCCATCCTTACTAACTTGTTTCTACCTTGGTAAATGACTTACCCAAGTATTGGAGTTGTGTCTCGTCGTGTAAATTTCGTGTTTAAGGTAAGGTTTTACCACCCTATCATGTCCTTTAGTTTCACTTAATGTGGTTTGGTTGATTGATAAGGATAACTTGGAGGTTATAAGATTTGGGTGATAATAACTTTGAAGAAACACCCCCTTGTTGTATAAAACTATATTAACTTGTTGTTGGTATTGTTAGTTGGGATTAAGAGAAAATATTAGTATTAAATTATGTTGGTGAGGTTGTGAAGTTAAGGAAATGAGCTAGGGATGATGATGGTGCTAAGTTGAATGAGAATCCATGGTAGTTGTTGTGAAATTTCTATATGCTAAGCAAGTGAACGTATCACAATTTGTAATTATCTCGGTAAGACCGAATATCGTCCACAGAGACTGAATTATCAAGTACCAATTAACTAACCTTTCATTTCTATTTGCCAAACGTATATAAGTTTTGATTTCTAAACTAAGAAGTAACAAACTAAAGTAATATGCAGGAATAAAATAAGAATGAAAATATTTGGTGTTTAACTCAGTAATGAAGGTAATTAGGATTTTCAATCTCATCAACCATCCCCTCTATCATTCGTTAATGCAAGACTAACAATTCTTCTTCTTATCAAGATAGCAGGTTAACTGAGGTGTTATGTATTCCGGTTAGGATATATAAAACTCAACCTAAGTGAGAATTTTCTAGATTTCTATGATAAATTCAACCATATAGGAGGATTAAGATCAATAACCTAAACGCTACATATGCAATCGTGATACTCTTGTTCAATATTAAACCTATGTCTAATCAACTATAGCATATTCAAATCTCCATTTTCAGATCTTGATTTAAAATCATATAAGTAATGAAAAATAATGGCCAATTAATTCTCATTCAGTTAACACAAGTTGAATAGATGTTGATAGACGAAGACGAAATACTAACAATGCATTAATTCATAATAGAGGTTCAAGCGAATCGACGGAAAATACTTATAAAGAAATTAGTTCATAGACATGCTAATAAAACTAATTGTCTTAACAACCAACGTGTACTGAATTAAAGAAAAGAAAAAGAACTTAAACAAAAGTGGTCTCCAATTGCTTCTAGCTCCCTAGTTTCCTGCTCCAAAGATGAAATTCTCTCTAAAATCAGCCTCCCACAACTTATATAACAAAATACCCTCTTGGACCTTTTTACCCTCGTAAAAAATAGGTTTTTGCGTATTTTCGTCATCGACGCCACGACTCTAATTCCTTCGGAAGTCTCTGCCAGTCAGGCGTCGCGACGCTTCTTCCAGGCGTCGCAGTTCTATACTTGTAGAACCCTTGTGGTTGACTGTGTAATTTTGGAGCGTCACGACTCATCTATTAAAGCGCTGCAGTGCTAATTTTCTCTGAACTTTCTGCCAATGAGGCACCACAATGCTTGTTGTAGGCATCGCGACCATAAATCCGAGCAACTTCTGCCAATCAGGCTTATAGACCTCGAGGGGTCAACGGTGTGATTTTTGATATTTTTGACTTAAACCATTAACCACGCTCGGTTAAAGAGGTCTACAACGTTCTTCGTCCGGAATTTATTTAAACTGCTTCTCAAGCTTCAGGACTTCTTTGACTGATTGCTAGGGACTCAATGTGCATCTTTGGTCCTCCATAACCCCTATTCTGTTAGAATTCACCTTATCCATTTCTGAATCACTTAAGACCTTAAAACACAAAACAACACACATAATACTAGACAAAACAAACAAAAGACTCCCTAAAACACACTATAAAATAGTATTAAAAGCTACCTAGCAAACACCCCCAAACTTAAACTTTACTCGTCCTCGAGTAAAGAACTCTAGACACCCTAAAATGAAAAACACACAAACTCTAAAAATGAATCAAGTCAAGCACAATAGATTATGCCTCGAAGATCATGAACAACAAACAATATAATCTTCAGGAACTTTTAGCCACTATTATTTTATCTAGAATTTCAAGTCAGATATCCCTCAAAATTTATTAGAGTTATTAAGGCATATGATCACTCAACTATGATTATTGACACGTATTCAACATTAGTTTATGCACAACGAATTCTCACTAACGGTCCATCAGGCCAAAATTCTATAGGTTTGCTAATTCTAAAATTTTCACTCACTGCCTCCCAAGTGCCGCAACTCTTCTTTCTTAGCGCCGCGGCGCTAATTCCAATCCGGACACTTCGATTTTTGCTTCTGATTTAAGCATCTCGCAGTCCTTTATCACTCCGAGTTGGCTCCTAATTTACATGACATAAAAAACATAGACCAAGAAACAACAAAGCATTGAGATTGTTCAAAACAAACAAAATAAAATAAAATAATTAAAATGTTGGGTTGCCTCCCAATAGAGCTGTCGTTAACGTCACTTAGTAGGACGAAAATTTCTTCTTTGTGTTGAATTCAAGGGGGGTAAATTACCCCTGCAACACAACCATTTCAGGATCTCTTTCTTTTTCCTTTTTCTTCTACCGTAGAGGGGTTCAGAGGGGTTAACACATTTGGAAATTCCACACGCCTAGTGTCTTCAAGGTCACCGTTCTTATCACGTTGTGTTAATGGCACTTCTGGAGCCTCAGTGCTCTTACAACGTTTCTTAGAAATGGTTTTTTCAACTACATTAATGGAAAAATAGTCGTTACTTATTCTTGTCTCAGTTGTCGCCCTGAAAACATTGAAGATCACTTCTTCGCCCGGTGCTCGAAGTTTTAGCTCACCCTTCTCAACATCTATCATTGCTCGCTCGATAGCTAAAAATGGTCTCCCAAGGATTATTGGCACCTCAACATCCTCTTCTATGTCAAGAATAATAAAGTCAGCCGGAAATATGAATTTGCCCACTTTAACTAGCACATCTTCAATAATACCATGTGGATGTTTCAAAGAATGGTCTGCCAACTGTAAAGTCAATGTTGTAGGCTTAGCTTCACCCATACCAAGCCTACGAAACACAAAAAGAGGCATCAAATTTATACTGGCCCCCAAATCGCACAAGGCTTGCTTGCATTTAACATTCCCGATAGTGCATGTAATAGTGAAGCTCCATGGATCTCTTAACTTATGGGGAAGCTTCTTTTACAGAATAGCACCACACTCCTCAGTTAATTCCACAGTGTCATAATATTTTAGCTTTCTCTTTTTAAAGAGAATATCTTTCATAAATTTTACGTAACTTTGCATTTTCTCTAGAGCTTCAATAAAGGGAAGGTTGATGTGCAACTTCTTGAACACCTCTAAAAACATGGAAAATTGTTTATCAAGAGTATTTTTCTGAAGTCTTTGAGGGTATGGAATTTTTATTTGAGGTTCCATAAAAACCGCTGGTGGTGCCTTTTCTATAATAGGATGGTCTTCAGTAACCCCCTCTTTCTCTAAATCAGGTGTCTCTCCCAACCCGTTAGTCGTATCCATATGTGTTTGAGCTGCAAATTGCTCAACTAATTTACCATTTCTCAAACTGATGGCCTGACACTGCTCCTTCGGATTTACAACAATATTGCTAGGGAGATTTTCCTACGATATGTTGTTCAACATATTTACTAGTTGGCCCACATGTGTCTCCAAGTTCCTGATGGATGATATGGTTTTTGTCATGAATTGTGTTTGATAATTTTTAAGGGTCAACAAGGCTGCTTGCAATTCATTTGACTCTGCTTGTTAAACTTGTGGTCCGGTTCTTTGAGAGGACGGCTCACCCATAGGTCGTTTATTGCCCTGCTAATACTGATCATGGAACTGTGGCTGCTGGTTCTGGCTGTTTCTCCAAGAATGTTTTTGGTGATTTCTCCACCCTAGATTATAAGTGTTGGAGAATGAGTTGTTGTAGGGCCTCTGAAAGTTTCCAACTGCTGAACATGTGTTTGCTCCATAGGTATATTGTTGGGATCCACTATTATGCAATGATCAAAAGTATGTGGTCCCCTACAAATTTCACATCGAATTTGCGTTTAAACAACATTTGCAGTCATAGTACTCTGCTGCAATTGCTTTGTCAAAAAAGCAACCTGAGCAGTCAATACAATGATAGCATCTAACTCATGCACTCCAGCCACCTTTATGCTATTGGTCGATCTTTCATCGGACCACTGATGGTTATTCATTTCCATGTCCTCCAATAGGTCATGTGCCTCATTATCACTCTTGCTCATGAATGTTCCCCCAACAACAACATCAATTATAGTACGAGTAGTACCACGCAAACCATTATAAAAATTATGGACCAACATCCCATGCTCAAGTCCATAATGTTGACCTTTCCTCTGCAGCTCCTTAAACTTCTCCCACGCATCATACAAGGAATCGCCATCAAGATGATAGAAATTGTTCAGTTCTCCTCTTAGCTTAGTGGCCTTTGATAGGGGAAAGAACTTGGCAAGAAATTTCTGAGCAAAATCTTGCCAAGTAGTAATAGAGTTCGCTTGAAGAGAGTTCAACCAACTCTTGGCTCGATCCCTGAGTGAGAATGAGAAAATTCTCAACCTAATGACATCATCAGTAACACCATTGTATTTAAAAGTCGCACATAGCTCCAAGAAATTCGCCAAATGCATATGTGGATCTTCTTAGGGCAATCCACCAAACTGAACTGTTTTCTGGACCATCTGAAGGATGGCTGGCTTAATCTCAAAATTATTTTCTCCCACAACTGGTGGCCTTATGTAGGTCTGCACTCCCGTAA
This sequence comes from Przewalskia tangutica, assembly GCA_029844215.1. Classification (NCBI taxonomy): domain Eukaryota; kingdom Viridiplantae; phylum Streptophyta; class Magnoliopsida; order Solanales; family Solanaceae; genus Przewalskia; species Przewalskia tangutica. The sequence goes on from CM056727.1 coordinate 119,004,768, forward strand.
CAGTTGGCAAGATGTAGTCCCTTAAGCTCCTCTCGGCAGAATTCAGGACTAGTTCTATCATGTCTGCTGGTACTCATCCATTCAACCAGTTATTATTATGTTGATTTTCCATCGCAGTTGAATTAGCAATTTTTTTGTTCCTTCTATTCTGCTTGCACACTTTCTCAATCTCCGGATTCAGAGGGACAAGGTTATCTACTCATCTTCTGCTTCGCATAAACAAAGCTACCTAAAATTGAGAAAAAACAATACATGTAGATCAAGGCAAAAATGTGTTCTAAGAGCAACTAAATTAGAAATAAGATTAGTTACTTTGATATTGATAATATTTCAGTCCCCGGAAACGGCGCTAAAAACTTATTGCGAAATTTCTATATGCTACGCAAGTGAACATATCACAATTTGTAATAATCTCGGTAAGACCGAATATCGTCCACAAAGACTGAATTATCAAGTACCAATTAACTAACCTTTCGTTTCTATTTGGAAAACATATATAAGTTTTGATTTCTAAACTAAGAACTAACAAACGAAAGTAATATGCAGGAATAAAATAAGAATGAAAATATTTGGAGTTTAACTCAGTAATGAAGGTAATTAGGATTTTCAATCTCATCAACCATCCCCTCTATCATTCGTTAATGCAAGACTAGCAATTCTTCTACTTATCAAGATAGCAGGTTGACTGATGTGTTCTATATTTCGGTTAGGATATATAAAAACTCAACCCAAGTGAGAATTTATATATTTCTATGATAAATTCAACCACATAGGAGGATTAATATCCCTTTTCAGATCTTGATTTGAAATCATATAAGTAATGAAAACTAATGGCCAATTAATTGTAGTTCAATAAACCCAAGTTGAATAGATGTTGATAGACGAAGATGAAATACTCACAATGCATTAATTCATAATAGAGGTTCAAGCGAATCAACGGAAAATCCTAATAAAGAAATTAGTTCATAGACATGCTAATAAAACTAATTGTCTTAACAACCAACATGTACTGAATTAAAGAAAAGAAAAGAAAAAGAACTTGAACAAAAGTGGTCTCCAATTACTTCTTGCTCCCTAGTTTCCTACTCCAAGGATGAGATTCTCTCTAAAAGCAGCCTCCCACAGCTTATATAACGAAATACCCCTCTTGGACCTTTTTACCCTATAGACCCCATGCGGTTAACAAAAGACTCCCTAAAATACACTCTAAAACAATACTAAAATCTACCTAACAATAGTGTACCTCTAGAACTTCACACACATAGGTTGTTCCACAAATTGCCTTAAATGAAATCCCTTATAATATATAAACTTGATATTAATACAAATCCCTCATTTAATATAGACAATCAATCATACCACGTGTGAGTATCCTCGGAACATAGTCGGCCTTATCGACAAGGTATGTATGGAAAATTCTCTTTCTTGGCATGACTTGACGTAAACGTATCTTGAATAATGTTTTATTTTGTGAAATAAAATAACAATAAGCTTCCATTGATAGTTGATCATAATCTTTAGATAATCATAATTCGTAATATTTTCTTGGATTCTATATGTGTTCTCAAATGGTTGTCGCATAATTTAAAGACATAACGACAATTGGTCACTCTGACTCTGCTTGTGATGTTCATAGGTTCGTCTTGCATTCCACTTACATATATGTATCTATTTTCTCACCGAGCTGTGCTATAGACACTTATATGTGCACACTATTGCAGTTGGTTTTGATTTACTGAGTCCAACATCTGGGTCGGGTATGACCGAGTCCTCATTGAGGCTGGGAACGATATATTATGATATGACCTACCCACAGAGCGACTTGATTAACAAACATGCATATTTATTCATATTGTGACATGGTATTCCCTCAGAGGCTTCTTATTTCAGGTAGACTTTTATACCCATATCTTTTATGCTATATATTTGGTTTAAATTTGTTATTTACCTTAATATTGAGTACATTTTTCATACTAATGCCCCTCTCTGGGGCACAATGTTCATGCCCGTAGGAACAAATAGACAGAGTGGCACTCCTCCTTTGTAGGTTGTCAATTTAGTTGTGATCGTCGCACTTCTCTCTCTTAGAGTTGTTGGCTTGTAGACTTGTGTATAGTGGGTGTATGTATGTTGTGGCCTTAGCGTCCCCTCTTTTAGTCTTGTATTCCTCTTTTGGCCCTGTCGGCCTTAGTTGTCTCTCTCTCTCTCTCTCTCTCTATATATATATATATATATATCATGTTGGCACTTTTATACTTGCAGGTCATCATACATTTAAGTCTTGTATGGATTCCATGTCGGCCTATGTCTTGTATTACAGGTTTTCGATACTACAGCGGTTCACTCAGGCCTTCGGGTGCTGGGTGTTGGCCACCCCCAAGGTTGGGGTGTGACAAACTTGATATCAGAGAAGTTATATCCTAGAGAGTCTGCAAGCCGTGTCTAGTAGAGTCTTATTTATGGGTGTGTTGTACACCACACTTATAAGCAGGGGCTGTAGGACATTTAGGATGGTTACCTTTCTTCCTAATATAGATCATGCGATAACGCTGAATTGTAAGTATTCACTCCTAATATTTATCTTGTTTATATTCTGAACTATGCTTGCTACTACTAGACAATATGAGTTTTGCAGAGATTAGTTGAAGAGGCAAGAGAGGGTGATACTCAAGTACCACCAATTGACTCAGGGAGACAGGGGAGACAAGAGCACTAAGATAAGGCTGTGTCTCGAGCCTCCAGGACTCCACCCTTTCCATTACCTCCAGAGGGGCCGATGGGAGCCAATGTACCTCCAGTTCCTCCTCTTATTTCCCCTGACCAAGATCTAGATATGTTAACTACAATGTACAAAATTTGGAGGATCATAAGAGACAACAGCGAGTTAGTCGAGAGCATAACAGGGCAAACATAAGAGGGCCCGGTATATAGGTTATATAGGATAGTTTTGAGGTGGATTCAGGCCTTAGTTTCTTAGGCACCCATCTTATCATATGACTAGTGCACCTCTATAGTTTCAGGGCTAGCATCGTGATCCGACCATTTATTTTCGTCAGGTTAGAGTTTTCGGGCATCAGGCTCCCAATATAGAAGAGAGTACAGTTATGCGAGGCCACCAATGTTGTATTGTTATGGTAGGACTCGTTTTGGGCAATGCCTCTAGTGTTCGAATGCATGTTATTTGTGTGGGAAACTGTTAGACATATTTTATATACACTTTTGAGTCATTTTTAGTTAGTATTTTACTCATTTCATCTGTGTTTAGTATGGTATTAGGGTTGTTTTTCTTTATTTTGAGTCACAGAGGTTCAAAAAGGCAAATGACGAAAATGAGCGAAAAACAGGCATAACAGGAGGGTCCCGAGGCAAAAAAGGTTGAAAATTGGAGATTCGGACGAAGGCAAAGCAGGACCGCAGTGCCATAATTACTGAAAAGCCGCAGTACTTTCGGCACCGCGGTGCCGAGGCGGGTCTGGCGAGAAAAAGTCAAATTTTCGAAGGGAAAAAGGGTCTGAAACGTATTTTTCTCAATTATAAAATCCCTAAACCCTAACCTTATTATTCATCTGGGATCTTACATCTCATATCATACTTTGGAGAGGAAAAAGATGCTACAACACAAGATTGGAGACAACTTTGGTTCAAGTTTCTTTTCTTTTCTTTGTTTTTATTTCAGTTTATGTTGGTTTGTATTAGTTCTTGACATGACAATGTTTAGGAGCTAATTACTTTATTAGGGCTTTTCTATTGAATGACTTGAAACTCTATTTCATAAATTAATGCATTAGTTTGATTTCTTCTTCACTTGATTAAGATTTATTCAATATTGGTATGAATGTTTGATAGTTAACTGATCACTAATTATCATAATCTATATGATTTCGAATCAAGAACCGAGAGGAGAGATTTAGATATGCTATAATTGAATAGACATAGGTTAAAATCGCGGACGAAAGTACCCCGATACTTGTGTAGCATTATAGATTATTGTTCTTAATCCTCCTATGTGGTAAAACCTATCATAGAAATATAGAAGGTTTCTGCACTGGGGTTGAGCGATTATATATCCTAACCGGAATATAAGACAGTCTAGTTAATCGTTATCTTAACGTAGAAGAAGAAGTCATTCTAGTTGCATTAAGGATTGAAAAGAGTGGATATGATATTGGAAGCCCTAATTCCTTCATAATTGATTTAAACCAAAATATTATCATAATTAGTTTATTTTCTGCAATTACTTAGTCTTAGTTATTAGATAAAAATACAAACAAATTAACGTTCACCAAATAGAAACTAAAGCTTAGATAATCGGTACTTGATAACCAGTATATGAAGATGATATTCGGTCTTACCAGACTATATTACTTGTAACGATACGTACACTTGCGTTGAGCAATTGGAAATCGGCCTAACAAGTTTTTGGCGCCGTTGCCGGGGACTGTCGTATTTTAATATCGAACTATCTATTCTTATTTCTACTTTGATTTTTATTTTTATTTTACTTCTTTATTTTAGAACATTTTTTGCCGTGATCTGTTTGCTTATTTTTTATCACTTGCAGGAAGGACAAGGTAATTGCTGATCCTTTGTGCAATGAGAGATCAACGAAACAACAATTTGGTAGATGATGAGTTACCGCCTGTCTTAAGACAAGTCCCTACAAAGAGGAGCTTGGGGGATTATGTGATGTCAACTATTATAGGGTTGCAGACTTGCATCAGGCTTCCAGCTGTTGAAGCCAATAACTTTGAAATCAAACCAGCCATAGTTCAAAGCTCGGTTAAGTTTGGAGGATTACCGTCTGAAGATCCTCATTTGCATCTAGCAAATTTCCTGGAGCTGTGTGCAACCTTCAAATACAATGGTGTTACTGATGATGTCATTCGGTTGAGACTCTTCCCATTCTCAGTCAGGGATAGAGCAAAGTGCTGGCTGAACTCATTACAGACGAACTCCATCATTACATGACATGACTTAGCACAGAAGTTTCTTGCCAAGTTCTTCCCCCCAACTAAGGCAACAAGGCTTAGGGGAGAATTGAACAATTTCTATCAAATGGATGGAGAGTCATTGTATGATGCTTGGGAGAGGTTTAAAGATTTGCAAAGAAAGTATCCACATAATGGTCTTGAGCAGTGGAACTTGGTGCACATTTTCTACAATGGTCTAAGTGGGACTAGTAGGACAATTATTGATGCAGCTGTAGGTGACACTTTCATGAAGAGAAAAACACATGAAGCCCATGACTTGTTGGAATACATGGCCACGAACAATCACTTGCCAGATGATAGAGGAACATGTAGCAGAAGAGCAGTTGGGGTTCATGAGCTAGATGCCATCACTACACTGAATTCACAAGTTGCTCTCTTGACTAAGCAGCTCCAGCAGAATACCATGTCCGTAAAGGCGGTCCAGATGCAAGCAGTTTGTGAGATTAGTGGGGGTCCACACGCCTTCGAGAGATGTCCAACAACTGATCCCAACAACATCCAAATGGAGCAGGCCCAATGTCAGGCTATGGAAAATTTTCAGAGGCCCTCTAACAATGCATTCTCCAACACATATAATCAGGGGTGGAGAAATCACCTAAATTTTTCTTGGAAGAATGACCAAGGGCAACAACCACAGTTTCAGGCCTCATCTTCATAGCAGTTCAGCCCACCAGCCCCACAAGAGAAACCATATAACATAAAAACAACACTGTTGACCTTAGCCAACTCTCAGACTCAATTCATGGCGGAAACCAGGTCCTCAATTTCAGCCTTGGCCAATACCCAGACACAATTTATGATAGATACCAAGCAGTTCATGACAGAAACAAGATCCTCTATTAGGAACTTGGAAACTCGACAGAGGCGATTGGCGGAAGTTGAATGACAGACCTACGGGTTTTCCTAGTAATGTCTGATGAATCCAAGAGAGCAATGCCAGTCAATCAGTTTGAGAAGCGGAAAGCAGTTAGAGCAGGTTGGATCTCCACCAGTTAGGAAAAAGGGGAATGAGGCGGAGAAAACAACCGAGGTAGAGAATGAGGGGGTTCCTGATGACCGCCATATTTTAGAGAAGGATCCACCGACAGTCATGAGGGAATATGTAGACATAATTTCTTACCCTCAAATACTGCAGAAGAAGTCCTTAGACAAGGAGTTTTCCAAGTTTTTAGAAATCTTCAAAAATCTCCATATCAATCTCCCGTTCATTGAAGCTTTGGAGCAAATGCCAGCTTATGTAAAGTTCATGAAAGACATCCTGTTTAAGAAGAGGAAGCTGACAGACTATGAGACAATAGCGCTGACAGAGGAGTGCAATGCTATCTTGCAGAAGAAACTTCCTCCGAAATTGAAAGCTCTAGGGAGTTTCACCTTACCTTGCACCATAGGGATTGTGACATGCAAGCAAGCCCTGTATGACTTGGGGGCAGGTGTCAACCTTATGCCCCTTTCTGTGTTTAAAAATCTTGGTTTGAGGGAAGCAAGGCCAACAACAGTCCACTTGCAGCTAGATGATCGCTCTATTGTGCACCCCAAAGGAATAATTGAAGATGTGTTGGTAAAAGTGGGCAAATTCATCTTGCCTACTGACTTCCTCATTATTGATATGGAGGAAGATGAGATGATACTAATGATCCTTGGGATACCATTCCTATCCACAGGGAGGGCATTGATTGGTGTTGAAAAAGGAGAGCTGAAACTCAGAGTTCAGGGTGAAGAGATGACCTTTAAAGTGTTCAAGCCACCACCTGAGCCAGAGATGACCTTCAAAGTTTTCAAGCCACCCACGGAACCTCAAGTTATGGATAAATGTTATGCTATTGGGATAGTTGACAAGGTTGTGCTTGAGAAAAACCTCACGAGTACTGATGCTCGTGGGATACCATTAAAGCAAAGCGTAGAACTTGTGAGCAAGGCCAAGGAAATGGTGAAAGATGCCAAGATGGTAAATGCTTCTGAAAATAACACTGTGAAAAAGAAAAGGAGGAAGATGAAGCGATTGGTGCTGATATGGTTGTGTGGAGGGGATACTCTACCCCCTTGATATAGTAAGTGAACTGCGTCCGGCTAAAAAACGTTAAAGACAACGCTTGTTGGGAGACAACCCAATATTTATTAATTATGTTAGTTTGATTTTTTGTTTTAATTTGTTTTTATTTTATCTTGAACAGTCTCACGATCTGATATGTTTAGTGTTTTTGGATGACATGTGGACTAGGAACTGACCCCGGGGGGAATAGGAGATGAAAATGCTGAAAAGGGAAAAATTGGTAGTAGCGTCGCGGCTCTGCGCCAGAACTTCAGAGAGTCCAGATGACCTGCGCAATTTCAAGAATCTCATCCCAGACCACCGTTTTGAACCGCTGTTTTGTGTCTGTAAGCTGTCCCCTTATTTTTTGTCTTCACACATTGGGGACAGTGTGTCGATTAAGTTTGCGGGGGGAGGGGGGTATCTTATTTTGTTTCATTGTTTTGTTTTTGAGTCTTTTTGATTTGTCTTTGTGTTGTTCCATGTGTTTTTTAGTCATAATTTTTTTTATGGATCATGCATGTTGTAGTTGCTAAAGATATTGAGCGGATAAAGTGGGATAATGTAATGGAATTAAAAACAACAATCTGTGTGCTTAAGTTAGATATGCCAAAAATTCATGACATCTAATACTTTGAGATATTTGTGCTTAGCTTATGTGTGTCATTTATGGAAAGAACGATTGAAAAATTTCTAGAAAATCTGTTTGCTTGTTATTTGAGGCGAAATAGTTAAGATGTACATGTTTAGGGAGATGATTCAGACATTTCTTTGATAGCCCTTCTTACCTTTCATTACCTACCTTACAATAAATTATATCCCTAGTCAGCCCCTTTAAGCCTAAACTCAGTTGTTTCTTTGACACCCTATGATTCTCTTGTATGCCATAAACAGTAATTAAAAAGAGGGAGGAAGAAGTGTGAAAAAGAAATACCAAAAGAGAGTGAAAAATTGATGCACCCCAATGAAAAAAATATGCAAAAGCTTAAGTTTGGGGGTGCCTATGTGAACGTGTTACATGCTCTCAAAAAGATAAGAGGGCCTGATAGGTATGAACTGAAAAAAATACCAAAAAGAAGGACAAAAGAGTTGAATGAAAAAAACCCGGTTATGGTACGTAAATTGAGCCTAAATGCCTACTTTTACTTACCCATGCCTAAGCCTACATTACAACCCTTGAAAGTCCTGATGATCTTTAATATGTATATCTATGATTAGTGGAGAATAACAAGTAAACAGGTCTATAGCCTTTGGAAAAGATGGAATGAAATTGACATGCATAGGTTAGGTGTTTGTATTTCCAGTGACTATGATCCAAGTGAATTTGCGGAATATCTAACTTGAAATTCTAGATTGCTAATTATTCATGCTAAATATGTTCTAAAATATTATCCCATCTTTCATCCATGATTTTGAAAGAGCATTACTATAACTATTTGATCCATTTTATTGAGTCTTTTATTTGATTTTGTTTTCATTTTTATTTTTTGTTTAGTGTTTTACTCGAGGGCGAGTAAAGGTCAAGTTTGGGGGTATGTTAGACATATTTTATATACACTTTTTGAGTCATTTTTAGTTTGTATTTTACTAATTTCATCAGTGTTTAGTATGATATTAGGGTTGTTTTTCTTTCTTTTTAGTCACAGCGGTTCAAAAAGGCAAAATGGCGAAAATGAGCGAAAAGCGGGCATAACAGGAGGGTTCCAAGGTAAAAAAGGTTGAAAATTGAAGATTCTGATGAAGGAAAAGCAGGACAACGGTGCCATAATTACTGAGAAGCCGCGGTACTTTCGGCACCGCGGTGCCGAGGCGGGTCTGCGCGAGAAAAAGTCAATTTTTCCGATTTTTCAAAGGGCAAAAGGGTCCGAAAAGTATTTTTTCTCAATTATAAAGTCCTTAAACCCTAACCTAATTATTCATCTGGGATCTTACATCTCATATCATACTTTGAAGAGGAAAGGAGGCTACAACACAAGATTGGAGACAACTTTGGTTCAAATTTCTTTTCTTTTCTTTGTTTTTATTTCAGTTTATGTTGGTTTGTATTAATTCTTGACATGACAATGTTTATGAGCTAATTAATTTATTAGGGCTTTCCTATTGAATGACTTGAAACTCTATTTCATAAATTAATGCATTAGTTTGATTTCTTCTTCACTTGATTAAGATTTATTCAATATTGGTATGAATGTTTGATAGTTAACTGATCACTAATTATCATAATCTATATGATTTCGAATCAAGAACCGAGAGGAGAGATTTGGATATGCTGTAATTGAATAGACATAGGTTAAAATCGCGGACGAAAGTACCCCGATACTTGTGTAGCATTATAGGTTATTGTTCTTAATCCTCCTATGTGGTAAAACCTATCATAGAAATATAGAAGGTTTCTGCACTGGGGTTGAGCGATTATATATCCTAACCGGAATATAAGATGGTCTAGTTAATCGTTATCTTAACGTAGAAAAAGAAGTCATTCTAGTTGCATTAAGGATTGAAAAGAGTGGATATGATATTGGAAGCCCTAATTCCTTCATAATTGATTTAAACCAAAATATTATCATAATTAGTTTATTTTCTGCAATTACTTAGTCTTAGTTATTAGATAAAAATACAAACAAATTAACGTTCACCAAATAGAAACTAAAACTTAGATAATCGGTACTTGATAACCAGTATATGAGGATGATATTCGGTCTTACCAGACTATATTACTTGTAACGATAAATACATTTGCGTTGAGCAATTGAAAATCGGCCTAACAGCAGCCTAGTCATATTATGCGGTTTTTCCCGACGAGGGGTGGAAGTGGTATGGCGCAACCGACATGATCTATAGCAACTTCTTCTTTATCAGTATGCCATCTCGAGCAAGGTACACAAACCTCAGCTGGTATAGGTAGAGGCAGAGGCGCATCATCTTGCTCAGGCGGTCCTCAGAACTTCATATATGCTTTGTTAGGTCGATAGGACATTGACTCATCTTCGGATGTGGTTATAGGTATATTATCTGTCTTTTCTATTGATGTATATTCTTTGATAGATTCAGGTTCTACCTGGTCTTATATTACACCCTTTGTTGCTGGTAAGTGTGGAAAAGAACCTAAATTGTTACATAAGTCATTCGAAGTGACTACGCCTGTTACACCTCGTAATTTTGGGGAAATAAATTGAAAACGTAATTGAGAAAATAAGATTCGAGTGTTGGAAGAAAAGTGTATTTACATATGCTAATACGGAAATTAGTATACAAAGAATGTAATCCCGGAATAATTTTGGATACTACAAATGTGACGATGGGAATTAATACTAGTAGTTGAGTTTTTCCAATGGGGTTAAGGACTATGTCGTGTTAATAAATTGTGGACATCAAATTTTTTAGAATTTTAAGTGAAGTGGGGTCTAAGATTATTTAATTGTGGGATTAATTTTAGAGGAGAGGATGATAAGTGGGAACTAGTGGACATTTGTGGGGACTTGTGCCCTCCAAAACATGGAGCAAGAGGGAAACATGCAAGACTTTTCAGCTCACACTTATACCAATGTTTCCTTCACCTTTAATTCAAACTCCTCCTTCACTTATCCCCCCCATATCGAAATACCTCTCTCCCAAACAGATTTCCCTCTATCTCCATAACAAAGTTGAAGACTAAATCAACTCCCCTTTCAAGATTAAGTTTTCTACTAAGTTCTAAGCTATGGTAAAATCCCCAACAGTGGTGTCACGGTGACTGGACCGAATCTGTCCAGAAACGTTAGCTTTGGAGGATGAGCTTTTTGGAAGAAAAATATGTAAGTAAGATGAGTTTAAACTCTTAAGGAATGCATGCATGTCATTATAAGTTGAAGAAGTGGCGAAATTGGAGCAAAGTGGAGCAGTGAGTGCCGAATGCAACCAGGGACTGTTTCGGCTAAGTTAAGGTAATATTTATTCTTCTTATAGAGTGTTTGAAGTTAAATGATGTTGTAGTTAAGATATGAACTTATGTTAAGAGAAATTGGAAGTTAGAAAATACATGTGATTGTATTGGTGTTGTAGTGAGCCGATTTGGGGTTGTTTCAGTTACATTGGGTTTGATTGTTGTTGTTGTTATCATCATCATCGATTGCATGTTAAAATTGAAGGGAATATTGATATTTAAAGTTTTAGTTGTTCATATGAATTTGTTAAAATATGAATTGGATTTTAAGACTTCAATTGAATTTTAAGGAATTATGAGAAGAGCTATGATGTTATAAATTGTGGATTGTGACACCCCATGAAATTGTTGGACATGTTGTGTTGTATTCAGGGGTTGTTCTTGTTGAGTTGAAATGTTGGAAATTTAGTTATAAAGATGCATGTACATTGTGGTAGTTGCTAACATATGTCCTAAAAGAATAAAGGTGTAGAAAAGTGCTACTTTGTATTCGTGTTGTCGCGGTAGTATGGACTGTTTTTAGTGACTGTTTTAATATGGATTAAGGGGCTGAATTAACATGAGAAATAGGTGTATTAATCACCTTGGTTGTTGTGGTTGTTGTATTCCATGGATGTAAAGAGAAAGAATGTATAACAATGGCGTATATGGAGTATTTGAGGCTGTTTTGGTTATATCCTTGAGTTATGTCTTGTTATCGATGTTGTCAACCTTGTGTGTGAATTACAGATGTGTGTATAAGCAGAGGAAGTGCTACCCAATTTGTTTTATAAAAAGAGAGTCATCATTCGATATATAACGTATACTAGTAATCATAGAGTTGACGGATATGTTACTATTGTTATAGGTAGAAATGCTAATCGAGACGAGTTTTAATTATTGAGTTGGTTAATTCGACAATAAGGTATGTGAAACTATCCCTTCTTTCTTTTTGGCATGATTTACATAAATGAATGTACGACGGACGTACATAGTTTCAATGAATCCTAATTCCTAGTGATACATGATATGATAGTGCCTTTTGATTTTTCAGTGATAGTTCATTTTATTTATTTCCATTGAGAGTCAAATGATGATTTTATTTGCATATGGTTACTCATGATACTCTATTCGTGCTTGATGTGATTATATCATTTCACCGAGTCCCGGGCCGGGTATGTTCGTGCGCAGTATATATATGATTATTTCACCGAGTCCCATGATGGGCTAGGTACATTATATGTGGACAGACATCCACGGATATGATATATGTGGACAGACATCCACAGATATGATATATGTGGACAGGAATCCACGGATATGATATATGTGGACAGACATCCACGGACATGACTTCATTCACCGAGTCCCATGATGGGTCGGGTACGGTATGTGTACACATTACATGATTTCACCGAGACCCTCACTAGGGCGACAGGTACGGTATGTATATGTATATGTATATGATTTCACCGAGACCCTCACTAGGGGGACGGGTACGGTATGTATATGTATATGATTTCATTCACCGAGTCCCACATTGGGTCGGGTACAGTTTATTATATGGACATACATGACTCTCATTTCATAAGACACAGGTGCATTGATATCTTTGATTATTATACTTGTCTCATGTCATCTTTTGGCCAATTATGATCTTACTTATAGTACTTCATGTTTTATATACTCAGTACATTATTTCGTACTGACCCCTTTCCTCGGGGGGCTGCATTTCATGCCTGCAGGTACATGTACTCAGTTTGGTGATCTTCTAGTCTAGGATTCCTGCTCAGCTATTTGGAGAGCTCCATTGTTTCAGAGCTTAGTCATTTTGGTACAGATCCTTGCTATATACATGCATATTCAGGGGTACGGTGGGGCCCTGTCCCGTCATGTTTCATTGTTATACTCTTATAGGTCTGTAGACAGATGTGGGTGGTAGATGTGTTTTGGACAGGTATGGATTGTGAACGTGTTTTGGTCAGCTAAACGGTTGTAGTTCATTTTGAATATTCTCGTGTATAGTGGCAGCCTTGTAGGCTCGCCTATTTTGATGTGTTGATTAGCTATGACTCTTCAGGAGACATATACTTTTACAGATTTCTACATTGTCATTGGTATCAGTCTGGATTATATATGACAGGTCAGTATAAGGGTGCCCAGCTAGGACACCAGTCGCGTCCCGTCGGCTCGGGTCATGACAAAGAGTGGTGTCAGAGCAGTTCATCCTCGGAGTGTCTACAGACCGTGTCTAGTAGAGTCTTGCGTATGGGTATGTTGTGCACCATACTTATACGCAGGAGGCTGCCGGACATTTAGGATGTCATCTTTTCTTCTCATTCTAGATCGTGCGATAGAGCTATGTTATTAGGGTAATCCCTCTCTGACGAATTATTGTCTTTTCAGCTATGCCTTCAAAGAAAGCGACAGCGGCCCGGAAGGGAATATATGGACTTTGTATATAGGTTGGTAAGATTGTTGTATAGTTGGTGTGATGATGATGTGCATCTATACGAACATATTTATTAGGGTCATGTGTGTGTTGTCTAAAGTGATTATGGGTTATCATGAGTTGTTTAAGCTTTAATGATTGTTTGGAAGGTAGGTAACTGTTCAATGAAAATCCACATCAAGACATAATATATGTGCTAATTTGGAATATTTAGGAGGTGATGAACTGTCTGAGATTGTGATGAACTCTTAAAGATCATGTTTAATTGACTTAATCGCATACCATGTTGTTAGAATAAGTTATGTTGTATGCTTAAGTAATATATAGAAATAATATTTGTATGGATTAAACGGTTTGTTATGGTTAAGTCAACATGATATAGTGCAAGAGTGTGCTAAGTTGTTCCATGGACATGTTAGTTCCTGCTATGATCCTGTGTTTGGTTCATCATATTTGTGAACCTTTTTTGTCCAGAGAGGGGAATGCAGGGCCTGTACGATGCCATGATAATCAGTATATGTTTAATTTCATATGCTAATATACCAGAATTGTCACCATGCTGGTCTGAAATCCCCTGGATATGTCATCTTATGTTTTGTCTAACTAAGTAAGATGTATGGTCAATCCAGTCTGGACATGTTAAATTTACAGAATATCATAACTTGGTTTAGTAATCTTATGTTGGTGTATTTAACCCCTGATTACATGTATAACTTATTTATTTGGATAACCAGTGGAGTAGTTAAATGACCTGATTTGTGTGATCCTTAAGAGCTTGGCAATAGTCACCAAAGAATTTTATGTTTAAAACCTATTTGTGTAAACTGTCCACTATGTCTTCCTGAAGTTATATGAAATGAGCATGAGATTGTCTACAATGGTCTTATTGTGTTTGCTATGAATATGATTGACTAAAGATAAGTTGTATTTGCTGCATTTTTGGCTCAGTTGTGATTGATTTTAAGGCTGCTAGTTATGCCTTAAGGCTGTGTGATTGTTATTAAAAAAAACAAAGAGTTGCTACTACTTTTAAAAGGGGCTGACTATTACTTTCTAGGTTTTATTTTCTGATAAACTAGTTACTGCTCATTTTCCAATTTTACCATGAGTTATCAGTCTGAAGTGTTAACTGAACTAGTGTAATCGAATGGGGTTCTCAACAGACTGTATTATGATCTGTATTGTTGTGTAAGGAATTGTTAATGAACAATGTGTTAGTATGAGGTTTTTTATGTAGCATGAATACTAGCTAATTTATAATTGTCCCTCTGAAATGTTTACTAGTGGCCAAGAGTCAATCCAGTTTAGTTTTTTTTCTTAGCATCCTATGTTTATAGTGTGTGCAAGCCAGTAAATGAATTTGGAAATGTCACGACCCGAGCCGACGGGCCGCGACTGGTGCCCTACCTGGACACCCTTATACCCATACATCTCATATAACCAGCGGAAGCTTAAGAATAACTCATAATCTCACACCAAATGGATCATGTCCCCTAAACTGTAATGACAAACTCTTATAAATAAAACAGGCAAGCCAACAAGGCCGCCATTTTACATAGAATAGTCCAAACGAACTACAACTGTACATGTCCAACCCACACATGACTATAGACCTCTAAAAGTATACAGTAACTATGACGGGACAAGACCCCGCCGTACCCCTGAATATACATAAGTCATAATGGAAGACCTGTACCGAAATGACTAGGCTCCGGAACAATGGAGCTATCCCAAAACGTTGAGCAATAAATGGTTACAGATATAGATATAATTACATGGCAGTGGAACATGTTGGAAAAAGAGACTTTGATCTTAGCTACACCTTTATTATCTTATCCAATAATTTATTACTATGCAAACATGTATTTATATACCAAGAGGACAATGTCATGTGTCACTCAATGCCACACACACTCACACTCAGCTTACCACCTTCACCTTTTATGATTGCTAGTCACTAATTAACTTGCCGTGTGTCATTTGGGACTATTCACCTCATTACTTAATCATAATTATACTTATCCATATAACTCTAATTAATATCATAATCACGTTGTATAACACTAGTCCATAGTCTCTTTTGGGACATACAACTATTATTTCCAATTGCCATTGTTACACTTATTAAGTCATAAATTATTTCGGGAACACATCCATTTATATTCTAAGCTCCTCATTTGCATACGTAAATATGACATAAATCGTTCAATGCTCGGGTCTATTTACATACGCCTAGCAATTTTAACCATGACCAGAAAGTATGGGATGTTACATCATTTCCCCCTTAGAAAAATTCGTCATCAAATGTTGGGTTACATATCTAATTCCTATCATGTAGTCATAAAACACATCCAGCCCTTCAAGTGAGATATAATATAACATATATCCTTATATCGGACCTCACATGGTCAACAAGAATTAATGATAATAATCTGAAGTAGAACTCACCTTATGTTTCTCTCGGAACCTCGACGTTGGTCAAAATTATGTAAGGATATTTGTGCTTCATCTCCTCTTCCGCATCCCACGTCATTTCTTCTACATTATTGTTTCTTCATAGAACTTTCATGGATGCTAATTCTTTAGTCCTCAACTTGCGGATTTGTCGATCTAAGATAGCAAGAAGAACCTCTTCATATGATAGATCCTCTGTAATATTTACATCGTCAATTGGTACAATCTGGGAAAGATCCCATAATACATGTTCTTAGCATAGAAACATGAAAAATCGAACGACTGGTGCGTATAATTCCCCTATGTACCTAGACCTGCTGGCATAAAACGCAACATCCCCCGACCAAATAGACGGCAGTACACTGATGTACCGAGTATTTTAGATATGAAAAATAGCATAATAGAGACCTGAAAGTAACATGAGACAAGAAACAACCCATCAGTAGAGAATTCCTCTAGGGCCATAATATGCATAAGTACATGTATGTGCATAATGCATCTGAGGGCCATAATATACATAAGTATCATGCCTGTGAAGAATGCCTCTGAGGTCCATAATATGCCTAAATGACATGCACAATGCGGTCATGCATATACATCGGCATATATAATGCCATCAAGCCTCTGTGGGCATCTTATCATATCATACCGACCTTTGTGGGTATAATCATTTTTGTGTATATATGTAGCAGCTGCATGTGGTGTGCGTATATAATGCATTCCCTTTTCTCCATACCCCATACATATATATAATGCATACATATAGTAGAGTATATAGCTCATTTTGAGGTCAAGGTATGTACATGAATGTAATGCATAAATGATATGATAATAAGACACTATAAGTTTGTCAGAGTGATGTAATATTGCTTCACCTCCGATTAACATTATAAATACTAACATTTTCCCCATATACATTAATAGATATTTAGGAACATATTTATACATACTTTGACAATAGAAATGAATAACATGAACATCCTTAACTACTAAGAGAGAATCATTTATGGGATAATATTACGTTTACGCTTCATACTTAGAACATGCCAAAAGAAAGAAGAATTAGCCTTAACATACCATTAGTCGATCTACTTGTCGACACGCCTTACTCAATCCTCAAAGCACTGTTCCGATATCAATCCTGAAATGATAGACTTTAAAGGAAACTGTTTCCCGACTACACGTGTAGCATTTCTTTGATGCATTACTTTACTACTCATCGTTAGAATGACACATCAACTTCCTATGCACATATATAAGTCCACATGTTGCCTACTGTCATGATCCAAATTGGTGGGTCATTACGGGCACATGGACCCTACCTTCTAGAAACCAATAATCACATATTTACCAGTTAACCGTAATTAAGCATGGCTACTAGGGCCTCCACGAGGTAACCCGTTGATACATATAAAAGATAAACTGAAAAGGTACTGCATGAAGTCTTACAACCCGAATATCCCAATCTATGCATATATACATACTAAGGCCGACAAGGCCATACATGACTACTATACACAGGACAACTGTCTACAAGCCTGTAAAGAGTACATGATACCATAACATCGGGACAGATCCCCGCCATACCCATATACACATGCAAAAATAATGTCGTATCAAAACTAGACCGCAACCCCAGAATAAATGGAGTGCTTCAATATCAGCTGAATTGGCAACCACTGGTGCGTATAATTCCCCTATCTACCTAGACCTGCTGGCATAAAACGCAACATCCCCCGACCAAATAGACGGTAGTACACTGATGTACCGAGTATTTCAGATATGAAAAATAGCATAATAGAGACCTGAAAGTAACATGAGACAAGAAACAACCCATCAATAGAGAATTCCTCTAGGGCCATAATATGCATAAGTACATGTATGTGCATAATGCATCTGAGGGCCATAATATACATAAGTATCATGCCTGTGGAGAATGCCTCTGAGGTCCATAATATGCCTAAATGACATACACAATGCGGTCATGCATATACATCGGCATATATAATGCCATCAAGCCTCTGTGGGCATCTCATCATATCATACCGACCTTTGTGGGTATAATCATTTTTGTGTATATATGTAGCAGCTGCATGTGGTGTGCGTATATAATGCATTCCCTTTTCTCCATACCCCATACATATATATAATGCATACATATAGTAGAGTATATAGCTCATTTTGAGGTCAAGGTATGTACATGAATGTAATGCATAAATGATATGATAATAAGACACTATAAGTTTGTCAGAGTGATGTAATATTGCTTCACCTCCGATTAACATTATAAATACTAACATTTTTCCCATATACATCAATAGATATTTAGGAACATATTTATACATACTTTGACAATAGAAATGAATAACATGAACATCCTTAACTACTAAGAGAGAATCATTTATGGGATAATATTACGTTTACGCTTCATACTTAGAACATGCCAAAAGAAAGAAGAATTAGCCTTAACATACCCTTAGTCGATCTACTTGTCGACACGCCTTACTCAATCCTCAAAGCACCTCTATCTTAGATAGAAGATTTATATCTTTTACTATAATCCGGAGAAAACCAATGTTGAAATTCCTGAATTATGAATCAAACATAATTATCCATGTTGTTGTATAAGTAAAGGATTTTTAGCTGCATATGGATTTTGTATAAGGCGGCAGAATATCCTATTATTATATATCTACTAAACTTCTCAAGGAAACATATATACAAAAAAAATAAATGGCTACATATATAGATATAATTATATGGCAGTAGAACATGTTGGAAAAAGAGACTTTGATCTTAGCTACGCCTTTATTATCTTATCCAATAATTTATTACTGAGCAAACATGTATTTATCTACCAAGAGGACAATGTCATGTGTCACTCAATGCCACACACACTCACACTAATGAACAACATACCACCTTCACCTTATATGATTGCTATTCACTAATTAACTTGCCATGTGTCATGTGTGACTATTCACATCATTACTTATTCATATAAATACTTATCTATATAAATCTAATTAATATCATAATCACGTTGTATAACACTAGTCCATAGTCTCTTTTGGGACATACAACTATTATTTCTAATTTTCGTTGTTACACTTATCAAGTCTTAAATTATTTTGGAAACACATCCATTTATATTCTAAGCTCTACATTTGCGTACGTAAATATGACATAAATTTTCCAATGCTCGGGTCTATTTATATACACCTAGCAATTCAAACCATGACCAGAAAGTACGGGATGTTACATCATTTCCCCCTTAGAAACATTCATCCTCAAATGTTGGGTTACATATCTAATTCCTATCACATAGTCAGAAAACACATCCAGCCCTTCAAGTTCCATATAATAAAACATTTATCCTTATGTCGGACCTCACATGGTCATCAAGAATTAACGATAATAGTCTGAAGTAGAACTCACCTTATGCTTCTCTCAGAACCTCGACGTTGGTCTGAATTATGTAAGGATATTTGTGCTTCATCTCCTCTTCCGCATCCCACGTCATTTCTTCTACATTCTTGTTTCTTCATAGAACATTCATGGATGCTACTTCTTTAGTCCTCAACTTATGGATTTGTCGATCTAAGATAGCAAGAGAAACCTCTTCATATGATAAATCCTCTATAATATTTACATCGTCAATCGGTATAATCTGGGAAGTAGAATAGAAACATGGAAATCGAACGAACAAACTCTAACTCCGAATGCAAGTCCAATTCATAAGCTCGTAGCATGTCCTCGAGCGTCTGAATCGTATGCTCAGCTTGCCCGTCTATATGAGGGTGGAAAGCTATTCTAAGATTACCTTGGGTGCCCAAACCCTTTTGAAATTATTTCTAGAAGTTAGCTGTGAATTGTGCACCTCAGACATATATAATTGAAATAGGTACATCATGAAGGCAAACAGTCTCCTTAACATACAACTTCGCGTAGTCCTCACCTCCGATTAACATTATAAATACTAACATTTTTTTCATATACCTCAATAGATATTTAGGAACATATTTAGACATACTTTGACAATAGAAATGAATAACATGAGCATCTTTAACTACTAAGAGTAGAATCATTTATGGGATAATATTACGTTTACGGTTCGTACTTAGAACATGCCAAACGAAAGAAGAATTAACCTTAACATACCTTTAGTCGATCTACTTGTTGATACGCCTTACTCAATCCTCAAAGCACCTATATCTTAGATAGAAGATTTATATCCTTAATTATGAATCAAACATAATTATCCATGGTGTTGTATAAGTAAAGGAGTTTTAGTTGCATATGAATTTTGTATAAGGCGACAGAATATCCTATTATTCTATATCTACTAAACTTCTCAAGGAAACATATATACAAAACAAAATAAATGGTTACACATATAGATATAATTACATGGCAGTAGTGTCACGACCCGACCCCGGGCCCGCGACTGGTGCCCTACCTGGGCACCCTTACAGGTAAACATCAGAGATAATCAGCGGAACATACATAAACTCAACAAGAAATAAATAACAGGTTAGCCGATAAGGCTACCTTCCTGGATACATATAACTACGTAAAACCAAAAGCATTTACCTCTTCTTTTTTAACAAAGCGACCCACAATATATGACTACATACCTCTAAGAGTTTTGACGTAACAACTGTGACGGGACAGGGCCCCGCCATACCCCTGAATGTACAAAATCTATAACCTCAGGGAACTGTACCAAAATACAAAGCCTCCGAAATAATGGAGCTTCCCAACCAGCTGAACAGTGATCCTAAGAATGAGGATCAGCAAGCTATGTACCTCAACTCGCGGATTTAACGCAGCTTCGGGCGAGGTCGACGAAATATGTACTAAGTATGTGAAATCAAAATATCAGAATGAAATCATAACGGCTACATATAAAACAGAGACATATTTATAACCAAACTACAATACACAATATATACGCAGTCATGTCAAGTCAGGGACGCATGCCCTCAAAGTCATTACTCAAATATAATCATGGGTCTCACGCCCATAATATCAATCATGCCCGTGGAATTCCTTCCTCATTGCCGGCAGTTCATGATATAATATAACACCAATAAGTATACATGAACACCAGGTACCACCTGTGTCATAAAAAATGTACGGGCCAAGTAGGAAAGCGAACCACCAGATCCAGCCTGCATCATAAAACTGACCGGGGCAAGTACGAAAGCTAACTACCAGATCCAGCCTGCATCAAAAACTGACCGGGGCAAGTACGAAAGCCAACTATTGATCCAGCCTGCCGTCACGAGATATGACCGGGGCAAGTGCGAAAGCTATCTACCATAGTCTACCGTACCAAACTATGCCATAGAATTGACGGGGGAAAGTATGAAAGCCAACTACCAGATCCAGCCTGCGTCAGCCACTGACCGGGGCAAGTACGGAAGCTAACTACCAGACCATCATGCGTCACTAAACCTCATGGAAAGCTAGTCCATGGAATAACAATATCCAACATGATCGCATACCCCAGAATCCCACATCGTATAAACATGTCCATGGAGTAATAAAAAGAAAATCCGGGAATCTAACCCGCATCCTGGTCGCATGCCCCGGAATCCCACATCGTATACGCATATACAAGGAGTAATAAAAACAATCCGGGAATCTAACCCGCATCCTGGTCGCATGCCCCGGAATCCCACATCGTATAATCATGTCCAAGGATCAATCACAATGGAAGCATACCCGTGGAATCCCCCATCACTGTCGGTACGTCCAAGTCAATTCACAACAAGACAACCGACCCTCCAACTGAGAGTCACGACAGCATAAAAATAATACTTGCACTCAAAGGCTATCACAAGAAAGCATAAGAAAGTTCATAAAATCTTTAGACTTTCATTATCATACAGAAATGAATTTCATTTTATAAATTCAAGGCACTTTCGTTTCACATAAAAAAATCCAGAAATTTAACCCAAAGTACTACGTACTTCCATTCTTTTCAAAAGACTCCTTTTCATATCAAACCCCAAGATACTAACACCCGTAGTATCAAGGCATGTCTATATTTCAAGCAAGTCACTACATTTTTAGAAATACATTTCTAGGCTTCTAAATCAAGTGACCCTTACTTTAAAACATTAAGCAATTGATACCTTTAAATCAAATTGCCTTTCTTTATTTCAAGTCATTTCTTTGTTTACATTACTAGAGAGAACTATTCCTTTAACCTTCCATAAAGTTGTTATAACCAACTTCCTATAAAGCCGTTATACTAACTTTATGCCTTAGACTAATTCATTCTTTTTATAACCAAGAGACTTATACTTTCAAATCAAGTTACATAACTTTCAAAATACTTCAAGTCTCTTAACTTTAGAAATCTAGTTTCTTAACTTAGAAATCTAGTTTCTTAACTTAGAATATCAAGTCTCTTTAACTAAGAATATCAAGTCTCTTAACTTAGAATATCAAGTTGTCAATACTTTTCCCAACTCAAGTATTTTATACTTTTCAAGTCAAGTAACATATACTTCTTTGAAAACGAGTTACTACACTTTTGAAAATCCATATAAGGATACCAAAATGAAACCGAGTTCATTTAAAACACGTATGTCTACCGTACTATACATTTCATAAGATTCATGCTCAAGAGATAAGAAAAGTTTCCACATACCTCTTCGGCTTAATCCACTTGCTAACTTGAATTTTCCGCACGTAGAATGCCAACCTATAATAACCATAATACGCCTATCAACTTCTAGCTTTCAACGTAGAATATTTCTAAGTATAAGGACTCTTATTCTACGGAAAATCGGGCAGCACTTCCTTTGTTTCTACATACTTTTCCACCTTTTTCAAGGCCCGAAAATCAATAACCAAATGCCACATTTAAGGCTCAACAATTCAGCAATACAAAGGGGATTACACGCCTAACAGGACGTGTAAAATTCTGCCCCACAATCAATATAAAACTGTCCATAATCCAAAGCCATATTCGGCTACAATGTCACAACAATTATCAATTTCCTTTAAATTTCTTTTTCAATCCAAGTTGTTATTCCAACATGTTATATACATAATAACAATTACAACAACTATAAATCCTTTCTTCCTTAACATGCGACGATTGTAACTATCGACCAAATTGATTACAACATTAATGGCTAACTTGTCCATTTTCGGTTTTAACATGTCGACATGATCCAAATCTTTTCAAAATTCATTCTATATACCACATGCTCATTTCTTAACTACTATAACATGAAATCTTCAATTACATTAAGAAGATGATGATTTTACCTCAATAAGCCCTAATAATGTCCAAGCGTAAAAGTTGATCCTTAGAAACTTTTAGCTCCTCTTCTTATGCTCCAATCCGCTCCAAGTACTCCTTAGAAGCTCATGAAGAACTCCTCTTCAAGTTCCATCTTCAAAGTTGAAGAACACCTTAGGTTTTTGCCTTGCGACTAATGTGAAAACGTCGTTTTTTCGAGATCTTTCTATTGATATATCCTTACAATACCCCTAGGAACATTGGGTTAAAGTATTGTGAATTATGAACCACAAATGATTTTTTTTTTGTGTGGGAATGAGCACAAAGCCGAGAGCTTCATTTCACAAGCTCAAACTCTCTAATTTTTTTCTAAGTGTTGTGAGCTAAGTCTTGCTACAAGGTTGAATATATAACACAATGGAGGGCTTAGATCAAAACAATTGCGTGGCTTGGATGAAGGAGATTAAATATCAAGTGCCAACTTGGCTTAGTTGACTTGGTCAATTTTATCAAGCTTTAGGCTTGCAAGACTTGATCATCTTTCCCTTGGTCATATGACCATTATACCCTTGGTCCATATTTTCGAACAAGCCTATGTAGGGGGGGGGGGTGACATGTGTCACCCTCCCATTCATCCAAAAAATCTCGTAACCCTCGTGGGCCCCACAAAACGTAAAATTTTTCGGGTGGGCCCTACGTGACCAAATCCATAAATAAATTTCCACAATGATAATAAATTCCATACTCCTAAAATAATGTATTTTGAGAATCTAATTCTCATCAACGAACATTTTTCCTTTCCGAAGTTCGGAAGATTTTTCCTCGGAAAAACAATTCTTTCTTTCGTACCAATTTTCAAGTCTAGTGTTCTCGCGTCTATTCTCTTATATATGTCCTGGAATTACGGGGTGTAACATTCTTCCCCCCTTAGAAACATTCGTCCCCGAATGTTCTTTCGGAGTCCAATCTAATTAGATAGAGACATAGTCTCCTTTTACTACACCCTTCATACAAAAATATGCCACCCATGGCCACATAACAATACTTATACTAAAACGTCAACCTGAACTCCAAGTGTCGACGTCGGTTATCTGCATAAAGCTTCTGCTGACTCTGAGCTTACTAAAAATCTTTCCTGGATAAGCTTCACCTTATCCACAGCCCGCTGAATCAAGTCTGGGCCAATTATCTGAACCTCGCCTACGTGGAACCAACCAATCGGCGATTCTACACTTTCTTTCATACAAAGCCTCATACAGGGCCATCTGAATACTGGAATGGTAACGTGTATTATACGCAACTTATCGAGAGGCAAAAGATCCTCCCTACTACCCCTAAAATCAATAACACAGGCCCGCAACCTATCCTCAAGGGTCTGGATAACATGTCCTGCCTGTCCGTCGGTCTGAGGGTTAAATGTAACACCGAGACTCACCTATGTCCCTAATCCCTCCTGGAAAAACCTTCAGAAGCTAGCCGTAAAATGGGCTCATCTGTCTGTCATAAATAAATGTAGGAACCCCGTGCAGTCTCATAATCATCCTGATATATACTCTCGCATAATCCTCAATTGCCTCAACACAAAACTTTTCCCCACGGTTATCTAAAACTATAACCTATGGCATGACGACACTGAAGATCTTACCTGTCTAACATCCATCGCCTAATAACATGGGTACACATAACCCCATAGTACGTAAAAATATACTTTTACATGGGGGAGAGAGCTTATATCCCTTTCATAATCTTGATCATCAAGCACCACCTTATAGTCGTATAGATTTTCCAAACCTACCAGCGATGTCTTCTGTTTTCCACAGGCAGCACTCATACTTATCTAATTCTTGCCTTGCGCATTTTCCTGAAATTATTCGGAATGTCGTGGCCCTGACCACCACACTAAACCAATTCCAAGTACCTCCAAGGTCACTTAACATAAAATCCTTCAATAATCGTACATTCTTATCTCCATCTCTTAACGTTCAAATTCAAATCAATCATTTCAATAAAACAAATCATATAGACTCCACAATTTCATGTCAAAGAATGAAGGAATAACTTACATATTACTAACACTTCCTTTCCTTCCCTATCGATAACCGGCTCACTGGGAAACTGGAATCGAACCAACCTCTCTCTACAGTCAACCTTGGCACCCACGAAGCCAACTAGTCCATACTCATAATGACCTCAAAGTCTATCGTATTCAGCTCTACTAGGTCTGCTAGGGTCTGACGATTGTATCATCACCGGGAAAATCTCATATACCCGCTCAGCTACCACCCAAACACTCACGGGTGTAGTTACCTTGAAAGGTTCTTATGGATTCAGGCTCTATTCCTTTACACTTGATTGCTCTCTTTCGTACTGGTCGTACTTTTTCCGTACTTCCAACTCATACTAGCATACGTACATAACCTCCATACTGATGCTGGCCTCCAATATTTGGAGTTTACTAAATCGAACATTATAAGGCCATTTCCGGCTCTCACGGCCTGGTTCCGGTGGAACGCGTCCACGAACCCGTAAAACAATTAACTAGACTTGGGCCTTGCACCGCGTGACTCGCCACGTAATGACTACTACCGACTGATCCCACTTCACTTCAGGCTATGGGGCGACCCGTAATAGGTCCTCAACCCGACCCACCGTCGCACTTAACTCTTACCCAAAGTCTGAATTAAATCTTATTGCCCGAGAAGGTCTTATATACCTAAGGTCTCGGCGATTATCAATATTCTTAGGCTCACATTTTCCATGCTCCAAGCCTATCTTACCAGTCCCCCCGTAAACGGGTAAAATAACTGTTCCTTAACCCATAATCGTGTTGTCTCAATCATAACGACCATAATTACTTCCATATTGATCTCATTCGTACAATCCTCTTAAACATACCACGTAGCTTAATTTACTAACATAGTCTTCCATTAAGTTCCTTAACATGACTTCTTAAGGGTTCATTACCCTATCAGACAGCTCATCATTTCCCAATTATCTCAAAAATAAAACATAAGACCTTGGCGAGAATTCATTAACTGTTTCATACCTTCCCGGTATCTATTTAGTCCTTACCAAATCCTGGTAATCTAAAATCATTCTAGGAAACACGCGTCTGACCCTCATACATAACTCCGTATAGCTGTATGTCATAATACCAACTATACTACAATCATTACCAACCTGGATACGCAATCCACATAGTCCTTCCTGGGTCACTGCTGCATTTCTCATATCTGCAATCAACATAACTCGTTAGGGAGAGACGACCCTAACAACACAACTTTATCGCACGATCTCAGAGTGAGAAGAATGGAAACCAATCCTAAATGTCCTGCAGCCTCCTGATTATAGATGTGGTGCACAACACACCGATAATCAAGACTCTACTAGACACGGTCTGTAGACACTTTCTGAGGACTAATCGCTCGATACCACTTTTATCACGACCACCCTGCTCGCGATCGTGCCCTACCCGCACCCTTACTGTAAACATCGAGATAATCAACTAACATACATAAACTCAACAAGAAATAAATAATGTTAGCCGATAAGGCTACATTCCCGATACATATAACTACGTAAAACCAAAAGCGATTACTCATTTTTTTACAAGCACCCACAAGATATGACTACATACCTATAAGAGTTTTGATGAAACAATCGTGGACGACAGGCCCCGCCATACCCCGAATGTACAAAATCTACAACCCAGGAATCGTACCAAAATACAAAGCCTCCAAATAATAGAGCTTCCCAACCACCGAACATTGATCCTAAGAATGAGGATCGCCAGTTATGTACCTCAACTCGCAGATTTAACGCACTTCAAGGAGGTCAAGACATTTAAATATGTACCAAGTATGTGAAATCAAAAATATCAGAATGAAATCATAACGGTCTATATAAAACAGGAGACATGTACGATAACCAAACTACAATACACAATATATACGCAGTCATGTCAAGTCAGGGATGCATGCCCTCAAAGTCATTACTCAAATATAACCATGGGTCTCACGCCCATAATATCAATCATGCCCGTGGAATTCTTCCTCACCGCTAGCGATTCATGATATAATATAACACCAATAAGTATACATGAACACGTGTCCCACTGTGTCATAAAAATCAGACGACAAGTAGGAAAGCGAACCACTGATCCACTGCATCATAAAATCGACTGGCAAGTACGGTTAACTACCAGATCCAAACAGATCAACAATCGATCGGCAAGTACGAAGCCAACTACGGATCCACCACACGAGATATGACCGGGGCAAGTGCGAAAGCTATCTACCAGAGTCTACCGTACCAAACTATGACATAGTATTGACGGGGGAAAGTATGAAAGCCAACTACTGATCCACTGCGTCGACCATCGGCCGGCAAGTACGAAGCTAACTACTGCACCATCACGCGCCACTAAACCTCGTGGAGAGCTAGTCCATGGAATAACAATATCCAACACGGTCGCATGCCGGAATCCCACATCGATAAGATGTCCATGGAGTAATAAAACAACCGAATCTAACCCGCATCCCGGTCGCATGCCGGAATCCCACATCGATAAGCATGTACAAGGAGTAATAAAACAATCCGAATCTAACCCGCATCCCGTCGCATGCCGGAATCCCACATCGTATAATCATGTCCAAGGATCAATCACAATGGAAGCATACCCGTGGAATCCCCCATCACTGTCGGTACGTCCAAGTCAATTCACAACAAGACAACCGACCCTCCAACTGAGAGTCACGGCAGCGTAAAAATAATACTTGCACTCAAAGGCTATCACAAGCAAGCATAAGAATGTTCATAAAATCTTTAGACTTTCATTATCATACAGAAATGAATTTCATTTTATAAATTCAAGGCACTTTCGTTTCACATAAAAAAATCCGGGAATTTAACCCAAAGTACTACGTACTTCCATTCTTTTCAAAAGACTCATTTTCATATCAAACCCCAAGATACTAACACCCGTAGTATCAAGGCATGTCTATATTTCAAACAAGTCACTACATTTTTAGAAATACATTTCTAGGCTTCTAAATCAAGTGACCCTTACTTTAAAACTTTAAGCAATTGATACCTTTAAATCAAATTGCCCTTCTTTATTTCAAGTCATTTCTTTGTTTACATTACTAGAGAGAACCATTCCTTTAACCTTCCATAAAGTTGTTATAACCAACTTCCCATAAAGCCGTTATACTAACTTTATGCCTTTGACTAATTCATTCTTTTTATAACCAAGAGACTTATACTTTCAAATCAAGTTACATAACTTTCAAAATACTTCAAGTCTCTTAACTTTAGAAATCTAGTTTCTTAACTTAGAAATCTAGTTTCTTAACTTAGAATATCAAGTCTCTTTAACTAAGAATATCAAGTCTCTTAACTTAGAATATCAAGTTTTCAATACTTTTCCCAACTCAAGTATTTTATACTTTTCAAGTCAAGTAACATATACTTCTTTGAAAACGAGTTACTACACTTTCGAAAATCCATATAAGGATACCAAAATGAAACCGAGTTCATTTAAAACACGTACGTCTACCGTACTATACATTTCATAAGATTCATGCTCAAGAGATAAGAAAAGTTTCCACATACCTCTTCGGCTTAATCCACTTGCTAACTTGAATTTTCCGCACGTAGAATGTCAACCTATAATAACCATAATACGCCTATCAACTTCTAGCTTTCAACGTAGAATATTTCTAAGTATAAGGACTCTTATTCTACGGAAAATCCAAAGACTTCCTTTGTTTCTACATACTTTTCCACCTTTTTCAAGGCCCGAAAATCAATAACCAAATGCCACATTTAAGGCTCAACAATTCAGCAATACAAAGGGTATTACACGCCTAACAGGACGTGTAAAATTCTGCCCCACAATCAATATAAAATTGTCCATAATCCAAAGCCATATTCGGCTACAATGTCACAACAATTATCAATTTCCTTTAAATTCCCTTTTCAATCCAAGTTGTTATTCCAACATGTTCTATACATAATAACAATTACAACAACTATAAATCCTTTCTTCCTTAACATGCGACGATTGTAACTATCGACCAAATTGATTACAACATTAATGGCTAACTTGTCCATTTTCGGTTTTAACATGTCGACATGATCCAAATCTTTTCAAACTTCATTCTATATACCACATGCTCATTTCTTAACTAATATAACATGAAATCTTCAATTACATTAAGAAGATGAAGATTTTACCTCAATAAGCCCTAATAATGTCCAAGCGTAAAAGTCGATCCTTAGCAACTTTTAGATCCTCTTCTTATGTTCCAATCCGCTCCAAGCACTCCTTAGAAGCTCATGAATAACTCCTCTTCAAGTTCCATCTTCAAAGTTGAAGAACACCTTAGGTTTTCGCCTTGCGACTAACGTGAAAACGTCGTTTTTCCGAGATCTTTCTATTGAGATATCCTTACAATACCCCTAGGAACCTTGGGTTAAATTATTGTGAATTATGAACCACAAATGAAATTTTTTTGTGTGGGAATGGGCACAAAGCCGAGAGCTTCATTTCACAAGCTCAAGTTCTCTAATTTTTTTCTAAGTGTTGTGAGCTAAGTCTTGCTACAAGGTTGAATATATAACACAATGGAGGGCTTAGATCAAAACACTTGTGTGGCTTGGATGAAGGAGATTAAATATCAAGTGCCAACTTGGCTTAGTTGACTTGGTCAATTTTATCAAGCTTTGCGCTTGCAAGACTTGATCATCTTTCCCTTGGTCATATGACCATTATACCCTTGGTCCATATTTTCGAACAAGCCTATGTATGGGGGTGACACGTGTCTCCCTACCATTCGTCTATAAAATCTCGTAACCCTCGTGGGCCCCACAAAACGTAAAATTTCTCGGGTGGGCCCTACGTGACCAAATCCGTAAATAAATTTCCACAATGGTAATAAATTCCATACTCCTCAAATAATATATTTTGAGAATCTAATTCTCATCAACGAACATTTTTCCTTTCCGAAGTTCGGAAGATTTTCCCTCGGAAAAATAATTCTTTCTTTCGTACCAATTTTCAAGTCTAGTGTTCTCGCGTCTATTCTCTTATACATGTCCTGGAATTACGGGGTGTAACAAGTAGAACATGTTGGGAAAAGAGACTTTGATCTTAGCTACGCCTTTATTATCTTATCCAATAATTTATTACTGGGCAAACATGTATTTATCTACCAAGAGGACAATGTCATTTGTCACTCAATTCCACACACACTCACACTAATGAACAACATACCACCTTCACCTTATATGATTGCTAGTCACTAATTAACTTGCCGTGTGTCATGTGGGACTATTCACCTCATTATTTATTCATAAATATACTTATCCATATAACTCTAATTAATATCATAATCACGTTGTAAAACACTAGTCCATAGCCTCTTTTGGGACATACAACTATTATTTTCAATTCCCATTGTTACACTTATTAAGTCATAAATTATTTCATGAGCACACCCATTTATATTCTAAGCTCTTCATTTTCGTACGTAAATATGACATAATTCTTCCAATGGCCGGGTCTATTTACATACGCCTAGCGATTCAAACCATGACCAGAAAGTACGGGATGTTACATCATTTCCCCCTTAGAAACATCTGTCCTCAAATGTTGGGTTACATATCTAATATCTATCACGTAGTCAGAAAACACATCCAGCCCTTCAAGTGACATATAATATAACATTTATCCTTATGTCGGACCTCACATGGTCAACAAGAATTAATGATAATAGTCTGAAGTAGAACTCACCTTATGCTTCTCTCGAAACGTCGATGTTGGTCTGAATTATGTAAGGATATTTGTGCTTCATATCGTCTTCCGCATCCCACATCATATCTTCTACATTCTTGTTTCTTCATAGAACTTTCATGGATGCTACTTCTTTAGTCCTCAACTTGCGAATTTGTCGATCTAAGATAGCAAGAGGAACCTCTTCATATGATAGATCCTCTGTAATATTTACATCGTCAATCGGTACAATCTGGGAAAGATCCCATAATACATGGTCTTAGCATAGAAACATGGAAAATTGAACGAATAAAATATAACTCCGAAGGCAAGTATTATTCATAATCTCATAGCATGTCCTTGAGCGTCTGAATCGTTTGCTCAACTTGCCCGTCTATCGGCTTTGTCATATTCCCACACATTTTTTTTGCAATTGTGGTTTATTATTCACAAGACTTTAACCCAAGGTTCCTAGGGGTATTGTAAGGATATCTCAATAGAAAGATCTCGGAAAAACGACGTTTTCACGTTAGTCGCAAGGCGAAAACCTAAGTCGTTTTCATAGTTTTGATTGGAAATGGAAGAGAAGTTGGTTGTGAACTTCTAAAGGCTTCAAATAGCGGATTGGAGTGTAAAGGAAAGGAGCTAAGAATTGCTAAGGAGCGACTTTGAATCTTGGAATTTTATAAGGGCTTATCAAGGTAACAATCTTGTCGTTAAGTGATTAAAGATTACTTATTGTTGTAGTTATGAATATTAGCAAGCATGAGGTATCTATTATGATGTTTGATAAGTGTTATGGATATTGGAACCACTAATCCGAAACTAGCATGATTAGCCTTTGAGATTACAATTCAATTTGGTTATTAGTTTAGTCGTCGCATGTTATATAAAGAAGGAATCAGAGTTGTTAAAGTTATTTACGACTATATAACATGTTAGACATAGCAAATTGGATTGAAAAAGAATTGGAAAGGACTTTGTGTTGTTGTACATGTTAGCCGAGAATGGCTTTGGATATTGAACTACTTGGTATTAATTGTGGGGCAGAATTTTACACGTATTGTAAGGCGTGTAATCCCCTTTGATTGGTTTATGTATTGAGCCTTAAATGTGGCATGTTGGTTTTTGATTTTCGGGCCTTGAAAGGTGGAAAAGTACGTAGAAACAAAGGAAGTGCTGCCCAATTTTCCGTAGAATAAGAGACCGTATACTTAGTATCTGTCACGACCCGAACCTGGGCCCGTGACTGGTGCCTTACCCCGGGCACCCTAGTGATACAACATCAGAGTAATCAGCGGAACCTAAAACACATACATGAAACAAATGAAGTACAAAACAGTAATCTGAGGAAAACTTGCCTTTCGGCATATATATAAATAACAACTCTTACAAATGAACAATTTAATCCCTTTTACAAACCCTGCCACAACAAGATTACTGCACTTACGGATGATATGACAACAACGACGGACGGGCCCGTCATACTCGAATGTAAGCACCTAAAACAACAGGACTATACCGCGATAAGCCTCCGGAGAAACAGAGCTTTCCCAAACGCCGAATCGTGACTCCTAAGAGCGAGGATCAACGATCGTGTACCTTTACTCGCGGCATGAACGCACCGGGCGAGGTCGATAACAGTACCGAGTATGTGAAATCAAAATAACATCAGAAATGAAATCATAGCGATATATAAAGCAGAGACATGTATGATAACCAAACTACGCTTTACAACAAAGCGCATGTCAAGTCGTGGACTCACGCCTCAAGTCATCACTCAAGTATAACAACGGGTCTCGTGCCCACAACATCAATCATGCGCCGTGGAATACCTTCCTCACCGCCAGCCTATGATATAAAAGCACCAAGGAACACACATGAACACCGTGTCCCACTGTGTCATAATAAAATCTGACGGTAAGTACGAAGGCATAGCCGACTACTAAAAACCTACGCATCAACCGTGCCGCGAATCAGATCATAAGATCTGTCTAGACCGTCACATGATCAAAGCCGCCACTTGCGCGCAGATCAATGTACGCGTCTAACCTCGAACTCCCGCACCCGCATAGGCCAAACTCATAGGCCCGCATGAGGTATAACCCCGCATCGAGGGTAGCTACTCCCTGCAGCCGCCCCGACTCGCCGTCCGCACGCCACAAGCGACCGCATGACCACGCGGCCGCGACACTAACTGGAACTCCCGCAGCCCGCATAGGCCCTACTGCACCGCATAAGGTATTCTCGAATCATAGTCCATCGACCGCTCGAAGTCTACCCCGACGGAGGGCAATTAACCTCCGAATATGTCACGATGAAGCACAATACTATCATAACGATCGATAGTTAAGAAGCACAATCAAGGGAAACCCCTTTACACAAACATCACAAGATACTATCACACGTAGCATCCTAACATGATTACTTATCAAAGCAACGAAAGTATTACTGTGCTATCACAATTAAATACAATCAAGTTATTCACACAAGGTACTTTCTACTTTAAGTTAACAAGTTCGAATTAATCCCCAAAGTACTTTATACAATAACTCTTTTAAAAGGTACGTCAAAAGTCACACAATACGTAGTATATAAAAATAGAGTGACTATCTTTTAAGTAAACCAAAATACTTGCCTTTGTAAAATCAAGTAACAACATTATTTTCCAAACGCCCAAGTTTGCCTAATTTCAAATGTTCACGCTTTCTTATTTTAGAAAGGTTTCGTAGTTCGTAGTCTTATTCATTTAAGAATATAATTCTCTTTTAAACAACTGAGAAACATAAGTCTTATGTGAGTAGGATATTCTTGTTTATAACAATCTTATTACATGACCATGATCTAGGAAATATCATTTTGTCTCATCTTAGCTTCATGCAGATGGAAGTTTCTACCGGTTTTAATAATACTTAATTATTCAAAACATTTCCTTTTATTAACGCCGCATGGTTTGTCGATACACATCCCGATTTCCAAAATCAAGAAACATTCTTAAGCCGTTATACCTAACTTCCCATAAAGCTAGTATAACTCTTAAGTTTTCAAAAGAAACCAAGTATCACTCTTCTTTCAAAACGATTTAGAAATCTTTTGAAATACTTCAAGTTCTTTATTATCACACATCAAGCCGCTTATAAACAAATCATTTACCTTTTAAAACCACAAAGTATTTTCTGACCTACATAAAGTCGTTATAACCAACTTCCCATAAAGCCGTTATAACACTTTATGTTTCAAACCAATCAAATACATTTAACACACGTACGTCACCGTACTACATAGTTCACACATATCATGCTAGAAGAGATAGGAAGAGGTTCACATACCGCGACGAGTATCGACTAATAGCAAAACGCCCAAGTACTTCCAACCGTCGGCTACTCCTAAGCCAAGTAGATCGCGCCACACGTAGTACTTCAACCTATAAGGCCACAAGGCGCTTATTAACATTTAGACCTCATCGCAGAACATTCACCTAAAATTCGGCAAAGACTCCCCGCAACAACAGAAATCTCCTCCTTTATCGAGGCCGGCTACCAAGCCAACCAGTGGGTTATACATCTAACCCGAACGGTACAATTCTACTCCACGTAAAAGCTACACAAGCTCATCTGAATACCCCATGTAAATACGTCAAGATTTTCTTTCAAAAGGTTTCTTATTATTCAGCTTAAGTCAAAAGACATCACGACAACAACGCTCGATTCTACATATAGTATACTTCAACTATAGTCTAACAATCATGTAATTTCCAATTACAATAGAGGACAAGATATTTACCTCGATAAGCCCATAATTATCCAAGTATAAAGTCGATCCCGGGCAATCGCTTAGCTCCAACTCCAAGCGCCCAACCCGCTTTAAACCACCCTTAGAAGTTCTAACCAACTTCTACACAATACTCCAACTAATATGGAGATTTTCCTAGTTTCGGTTTTGTGGATCGACGGAAGTATAATAGTATTTCCGGCCAGATAGTATAACCTTAGAATACTACAAGGTATACTGCTAAGGTAATTGGGCATTATAACAATACTTTTGAGAGTATTTCTACACCACAAAGGGGTATTATACGAAAGCAACTAGGCTAGTGGTACCCCACGCCACACTACTAGAGTGTGTGGAGAGGGCTCTCGGCTGGCCTTTCAAAGGGAGAGGATTTTGGACGAGAGTCAACAAGAGGGAGAGGAGGGATTTTAACACTTAGAAGATTTGTGGAAAGGATGAAGAATTCATCAAAGGGAGAGGGTATTTATAGACAAGCCAAGGCCAACCAATGGCCAAGATCTTGCAAGTGCATAGCAAGTGTAGGCCAAGATCAAGCCATGTGCACCCTAACCCTACTCCACAAAACAAGGCACAAAACAAGACACAAATCAAGGCCATAAAGTAGCCCAATTCGCCAAGCGGTTGCCGCTCGCTTCCAATGTGAGGTGACACATGCCACCCTCCCGTTGGTCCAAAATGTTTCGCCTCTGGAAAAATCCGCAAAAATTAAAAATGACATAGCGGAAATTCCCTACGAAAGTCAGTGGAAACGTTTCATTTAAAAACGACTCAAATCGGTGTTGTGAACAAAAGAATTCACAAGCCTAAATCACAAGTTCAAATTTCTACGCACGCCCCACGTAGATACTGGAAATACGGTATAACATTCTCTCTCCTTAGAAACATTCGTCCGAATGTTCCTTCTAAGTCTCAAAACAACGCGCGCAAGATAGTCTTCACTACTATACTTACGAGAACCAACCCGCCACATCCGCCACGTAAACACCCGCATAAAAACTTACATCCAAGTCCACGAGGAAACACCTCTAACATCACCAAAATGATACCACTTTTGTCACTTTGTCGCGAGCCTTGCCCGACGACCCAACAAATGGTACCGGCCGCACGCGATCACCGCCGCTGACACTCGAACCCTTACCACATTTCGACATCGCTTAGTTTCCAAAACTCGGTTACTATCTCTTTACGTGGGCATCATTAATCGGGAACATTCGGATGGATCTTCGATACTTTCGAACATAACAATACGAAGATCGGACGCCCCGCCTCCTAAGTCGGACGACAAATGCTAACATATAGGCAACCCGCCTATTCTTCACATGAACTCTCAAAGGCCCAAAGTAACTCGCTAAGTTTCTCGCTTTCCAAAGCTCGTCACACTCGTCCCGGTGGTACTTTCAAGAAGACCGTCACCAACTCAACTCTAAGCGTTGCCGCCGATTATCCGCATGATTCCTCCGAGCCGCTGAACTTCTTCTAGACAAGCTTCACACTATCCATACCACCGAACAAGCTCAACCAACTGTCTCAACCGCCAACATCGAACCAATCGACCGCAACTTTACACTTCCGCCCTACAAGGCTTCAAAAGGTGACATCCGAACACCAAATGGTAGCCTAAACACTCCTCCACAGAGACAACAATCCCCACAACTATCCTCGAAATCCAAGCACCGCCCGAGGCGAACGCGATTCTCGAGACTCACCGAGTTCTTAACACATGTTTGGTAAAACTTCCGTAAACAAAACAGCTGCACTGGCTCCACTGTCGCCATAAGGTGAAGGTAGGCACCCCGCGCACTTTACAACCTTCTGTTAAAACAACATCGCCGAGTGAACGGTCCCGACCAAGAACACGATGGGTCGCCCCATCGCCCAACCATCGGTCGAACGCATCCACGAACTCAGACGGGTCAACTAAACTGGGCCTAACACCCGTGACTTAACACAAGACGACCACCACAACCGACCCACCACCAAACTCGCCGCGGTTGACCCGCAACGTGGCCTCAACCCGACCCGCAACGCGCACAATGCTAGCTCCACGAAGAAAACTTCACTAATCACGCCACGAAAACCTAGCGGTCTTCTTAGCTCAACTACCCCTTTCATTCCACACTACCAGGGACCTATCCCAAACGTAGCTCACGCACTATGCACTTCCGATACGGATCAAACATAACACTACACCTTTTCTCGAGATGGCCTCACCTCTAAGGTCTCTACGTATAAAACTCTAAGGCTCACACCTTCTCTATCCCCAAAACCTTACTCTGCTAACCCATCATGATTTCTAATCACAACTAACACACCGCTATCGAACATAGCACTTAAGGTATACTCACCTTATCACATATACAGATCTCTGAGGGTTAAGGATATATCTATATCTACCGCTCACTCCCTTAGTCGTTCTAATCAAACCCGCCTGTAGGCGCATAGCTAAGGAAGGTGACGAACTACCCACCGATCTCGAAGGCTAAGTCCTTCTACCGTGACACTCTCTCGACATCGGACTGACGGTCATAGTACAACAAGTACCAACTAAAAGACGACATTCCCGATGACGTCACAACCGCGGAACTGAAGCCCGGAGTTCTAACCAACTCCTGCATACCCCGAACGCCCCGAAATCCGGAAGACCACTGCGACCGTGGATGTGCAAATCTAATCCGCGAGGCGACTCGCCGAAAGTTACCAAAGGACCTTGCCGCTCGCCTCTTCTATCGCCCTTCGTTAACCCGCCGATCTCTACATCGCCTCGGCCACGCGCAAAAAGCCCGCATACGTGCCATGCTCAAGCTTCAATCAAGAACTTACTCTTGCACAACCTTTTCGCTGATATTCATCAAGACTCGCAGACATCCAGATACTCTCCGTAGTCAAATCCATAGTTAGTAATGTGGTCGCCTTGAAATCTATATTCTCTGCTCCTGGCCGCGAATCAAGGTTCACATATCATGGCCGCAGAGGAACCGCCGTCGCTGCTTAAACTCTCAAGCTAGTGACGTCGCAGAATCCTCGAATGAAGCATTACCTAGGTAATGATTGGGCCTGTGCCCACGTAACCCTCTCAACTCTACTCGCAGCCTCCTGGCCGCTTCGCCTCCCGCCCGGTTTTGCCTACGCGAGGCATATCGGTGGGAAAGAAATACGTTAGAGGTCCAACTTACAACACAACTCTAAGGCACGATCTCGAGTAAGAAGAAATAGAAACCAATCCTAAATATCCTATAGCCTCACGATTATTGCGGTGCACAACACACCGATAATCAAGACTTCCATCGATACGGCTCAGACACTTTCCGAGGATTAATCGCTCGATACCACTTTTGTCACGACCGAACTGGGCGTGATCGTGCCTTACCCCGCACCCTAGTGATACAACATCGAGTAATCGGAACCTAAAACACATACATGAAACAAATGAAGTACAAAACAAGAATCGAGGAAAACTTGCCTTTCGATATATATAAATAACAACTCTTACAAATGAACAGCTTTAATCCCTTTACAAACCCCGCCACACAAGATTACTGCACTTACGAATGATATGACAACAACGACGGACATTCGCCATACCTCGAACGTAAGCACCTAAAACAACAGGGACTATACCGCGATAAGCCTCCGAGAAACGGAGCTTTCCCAAACGCAATCAGTGACCTAAGAGCGAGGATCAACGATGGTGTACCTTTACCGCGGCATAAACGCAGCTTCGGGCGAGGTCGATAACAAAAAGAGTATGTGAAATCAAAATAAATCAGAAATGAAATCATAGCAGCCATATAAAGCAGAGACATGTATGATAACCAAACTACGATTTACAACAAGCTCATGTCAAGTCGTGACTCACGCCTCAAGTCATCACTCAAGTATAACAATGGGTCTCGTGCCCACAACATCAATCATGCGTGGAATACCTTCTCATCACCGCCGGCATATGATATAAAAGCACCAAGGAACACACATGAACACGGTGTCCCACTGTGTCATAATAAAATCAGACGGTAAGTACGAAGGCATAGCCGACTACTAAAAACCTACGCACAACCAAAGTCGCGAATCAGATCATAAGATCTGTCTAGACCGTCACATGATCAAAGCCGCCACTTGCCCGCAGATCGATGTACGCTGTCTAACCACGAACTCCAGCGACTCGATAGGCCAAACTCATAGGCCCGCATGAGGTATAACCCCGCATCGAGGTAGCTACTCCTGCAGCCGCCCCGACTCGCCGTCCGCATGGCCACAAGGACCGCATGACCACGCGGTCGACACTAACTCGAACTCCCGCAGCCCGCGATAGGCCCTACTGCACCGCATAAGGTATTCTCGAATCATAGTCCATCGACCACCGAAGTCTACCCCGTGACGGAGGCAGCTTAACCTCCGAATATGTCACGATGAGTGCACAATACTATCATAACGACCGATAGTTAAGAAGCACAATCGAGGAAAACCCCTTTACACAAACATCACAAGATACTATCACACGTAGCATCCTAACATGATTACTTATCAAAGCAACGAGAAAGTATTACCAGGCTATCATAATTCAATACAATCAAGTTATTCACACAAGGTACTTTCTACTTTAAGTTAACAAGTTCGGGAATTAATCCCCAAAGTACTTTATACAATAACTCTTTTAAAAGGTACGTCAAAAGTCACACAATACCCGTAGTATATAAAAATAGAGTGACTATCTTTTTAAGTAAACCAAAATACTTGCCTTTGTAAAATCAAGTAACAACATTATTTTCCAAACGTCCAAGTTTGCCTAATTTCAAATGTTCACGTTTCTTATTTTAGAAAGGTTTCGTAGTTCGTAGTCTTATTCATTTAAGAATATAATTATCTTTTAAACAATCTGAGAAACATAAGTCTTATGTGAGTAGGATATTCTTGTTTATAACAATCTTATTACAGCAGCCATGATCTAGGAAATATCATTTTGTCTCATCTTAGCTTCTATGCAGATGGAAGTTTCTACTGGTTTTAATAATACTTAATTATTCAAAACATTTCCTTATTAACGCTTTGCGGTTGGTTTGTCGATACACATCCCGATTTCCAAAATCAAGAAACATTCTTAAGCCGTTATACCTAACTTCCCATAAAGCTAGTATAACTCTTAAGTTTTCAAAAGAAACCAAGTATCACTCTTCTTTCAAAACGATTTAGAAATCTTTTGAAATACTTCAAGTTCTTTATTATCACACATCAAGCCAATTATAAACAAATCATTTACCTTTTAAAAACCACAAAGTATTTTGGACCTACATAAAGTCGTTATAACCAACTTCCCATAAAGCCGTTATAACACTTTATGTTTCAAACCAATCAAATACATTTAACACACGTACGTCTCACCGTACTACATAGTTCACACATATCATGCTAGAAGAGATAGGAAGAGGTTCACATACCTCGCGACGAGTATCGACTAATAGAAAACGCCCAAGTACTTCCAACCGTCGCTACTCCTTAAGCCAAGTAGATCGCGCCACACGTAGTACTTCAACCTATAAGGCCACAAGGCGCTTATTAACATTTAGACCTCATCGCAGAACATTCTACCGAAATTCGGCAAAGACTCTCCCGCAACAACAGAAATCTCCTCCTTTATCGAGGCCGCTACCAAGCCAACTGTGGGTTACACATCTAACCCGAACGGTACAATTCTACTCCACGTAAAAGCTACACAAGTCTCATCAGAATACACCTATGTAAATACTGATTTAGTACTCTTCTTTCAAAAGGTTTCTTATTATTCAGCTTAAGTCAAAAGACATTGCCGACAACAACGTTCGATTCTACATATAGTATACTTCAACTATAGTCTAACAATCATGTAATTTCCAATTACAATAGAGGACAAGAT
Organism: Przewalskia tangutica; assembly: GCA_029844215.1. Classification (NCBI taxonomy): domain Eukaryota; kingdom Viridiplantae; phylum Streptophyta; class Magnoliopsida; order Solanales; family Solanaceae; genus Przewalskia; species Przewalskia tangutica. The sequence goes on from CM056727.1 coordinate 119,045,312, forward strand.
ATTTACCTCGATAAGCCCATAATTATCCAAGTATAAAGTCGATCACGGCAATCGTTTAGCTCCAACTCGAGCACTCCAACCCATTTAAACCACCCTTAGAAGTTCTAACCAACTTCTACACAATACTCCAACGGACTATGGATATTTTCCTAGTGGTTTCGGTTTTTGTATTGACGGGAAGTATAATAGTATTTAGGGCTTTTCAGATAGGTATAACCTTAGAATACTACAAGGTATACGGCTAAGGTAATTTGGGCATTATAACAATACTTTGAGAGTATTTCTACACCACAAAGGTGTATTATACGAAAGCAACTAGGCAGTGGGTACCCCACTACCACACTACTAGAGTGGGAGAGGGCTCTCGCCAAGGGGCCTTTCAAAGGGAGAGGGCTCTTGGACGAGAGTCAACAAGAGGGAGAGGAGGGATTTTAACACTTAGAAGATTTGTGGAAAGGATGAAGAATTCATCAAAGGGAGAGGGTATTTATAGCACAAGCCAAGTGCCAACCAATGGCCAAGATCTTGCCAAGTGCATAGCAAGTGTAGGGCCAAGATCCAGCCATGTGCACCCTAACCCTACTCCACAAAACATTCCCCAAAACAAGGCACAAAACAAGGCCCAAATCCAGGCCATAAAGTAGCCCAATTCGCCAAGGGTTGCCGCCTGCTTCCAATGTGAGGTGACACATGTCACCCTCCCGTTGGTCCAAAATGTTTCGCCTCTCGGAAAAATCCGCAAAAATTAAAAATGACATAGCGGAAATTCCCTACGAAAGTCAGAAACGTTTCGTCGAAAAACGACTCAAATCGGGTGTTGTGAACAAAAAGAATTCGGCCAAGCCTAAATCACAAGTTCAAATTTCTACGTACGTCCTTACGTACATACTCTGGAAATACGGGGTATAACAGTATCATTCTACGTTAGAAACTAGAAGTTGATAGTCGTGTTGTGTCCATTATAGGTTGACAATTCTACGTGCGGCGTATTCGACTTAGCTTGTGGATTAAGCCAAAAAAGTATGTGAACCATCTCCTCTTCTTCTAGCATGATTCCTTATGATAAAGTAAGTAAATCTTACTCCTTGAATGATCCACTCCTTGATTGTACTTGGATTGCCTAATATAGAAGTTGTTCTATATACTTCCTTGATTGTACTTGGATTGCCTAATATAGAAGTTATTCTATATACTTCCTTGATTGTACTTTGGATGTTTAAATTGGAAGTTGTTATAATCCATTACCTTGACGAAATTTGGATTTTCAAAAGTGAAAGTGTTTTACTTGAAGTACATAGAGTCTTAAAAAAGAAGTGGTTTCCAAATCTTTTGGATAGTGCCTTAGTCCTAAAACCTAAAGGTTGTTATAACGACTTTAGGGGAGTCAAAGGAGTGATTTACTCAACTAATTTAAAAGAGGAGAAATGACATGTTTTAAAGAGAAGTAACTTGTTTTAAAGGTGTGAGTTACTTGGGATTTAAATTTAAGAAACTTGATTTCTAAAGTTAAGAGGCTTGAAGTATATTGAAAGTATATGATACTTGGTTTTAAAAGTATAAGTCTCTTGATTATAAAAAGAATGAAGTTGTCTAAAACCATAAAGGGTTATAACGGCTTTATGGGAAGTTAGTTATAACGGCTTTATGGAAGGTTAAGAGAGTTGTCTATTTTAATTGATAGGTACGAGTTGCCTAGGTTGTGAAATTAGAAGTTACTTGGTTTCAAAGTCTTGAAATGAATTTCTAAAGGTGTAGTAACTTAATTTGAAAAATAGACATGCCTTGACACTACGGATGTTAGTATCTTGGGGTTTTATATAAAAGGGAGTCTTTTGAAAAGAATGGAAGTACGTAGTACTTAAGGTTAAAATCCCGGATTTTTATATAAAACGAAAGTGCCTTGAGTTTATAAAATGAAATTAATTTTTGTATGATAATGAAAGTCTAAAGATTTTATGAACTTTCCTATGCTTGCTTGTGATAGCCTTTGAGTGCAAGTATTATATTTTTACGTTGCCGCGACTCTCAGTTGGAGGGCCGGATGTCTTGTTGTGAGTTGACTTGGACATACCGACAATGATGGGGGATTCCACGGGTATGTTTCCATTGTGATTGATCCTTGGACATGCTTATACGATGTGGGATTGCGGGGCATGCGACCAGGATGCGGGTGAGATTTCCGAATTATTTTTATTACTCCTTGGACATGCTTATACGATGTGGGATTCGGCACGCGACCGCGAGGCGTTAGATTCATTTGTTTTATTACCCCATGGACACGCTTATACGATGTGGGATTCCGGCACGCGACCATGTTGATATTGTTATTCCATGGACTAGCTTCCATGAGGTTTAGTAACGACGCAGACGGTGCAGTAGTTGGCTTTCGACTTGCCGTCGATGGTCGACGCAGATGGATCGGTAGTTGGCCGTACTTGCCCCGTCGCCTATTACACGATTTGGTACCAGATTCGGTAGATAGCTTTCGACTTGCCCGGCCATATCTCGTGACGCATGTCGATCTGTAGTTAGCTGCATTTGCCCCGACGCTTATCGACGCAGTCGGATCCGTAGTCGGCTTCGTATTTGCCCCTGGCCGCTTTTATGACGCAGTCGGATCCGTGGTTCTCTTCCTACTGCCCGCATAGCTTTTTAGGACACAGTGGACCGGTGTTCATGTATACTTATTGTGTTATATTATGTCATGGATCGGGCGATGGCGGCGGATTCCACGGGCATGATTGATATTATGGGCGTGAGACCCATGGTTATATGTGAGTAATGACTTGAGGTCATGCGTCCCTGACTTGACATGATTGCTTATGTATTGTGTACTGTAGTTTGGCTCATACATGTCTCATGTTTTATATAGACTGTTATGATTTCATTACAGTATTTTCAGTTTCACATGGTACATTCTTTGTACTGACCTCCTTCGGGGGGCTGCGTTCATGCCGCAGGTTTAGGTACACAGTTTGGTGATCTGCATGTGTAGGACCCTGCTCCGAGTTTTTGGATAGCTCCATCTGTTCAGGAGTTTATCATTTTGGTATAGATCCTTCATTGCAGGCTTTTGTACAATTATGGGTAAGGCGGGGCCTTGTCCCGTCATAGTTCAGTAAAACTCTTAGAGGTCTGTACTCATATGTGGGATTGGACTCATGTACAGTGTAGTGCCTTTTTATTATGTACATTATATGGCAGCCTTGTCGGCTTTGCCCTCGCATGTTCGTTTGTTTAAAAAAAAACGAGGTGTTATTTAGTTCCGCGATTTACTTATGTCAGTTAGGTAGAAGTGTGCCTAGGTAGGGCACCAGTCATGGGCCCGGGGTTCAGGGCGTGACAGAGTGGTATCAGAGCAATCAGTCCTCGGAATGTCTACAGACCGTGTCTAGTAGAGTCTTGATTATCGGTGTGTTGCGCGCCACACCCATAAACAGGAGGCTACAGGACATTTAGGAGTTGGTTTCTATTCTTCTCACTCTGAGATCATGCCATAGAGCTGTGTTATTAAGATAATTCATCTCTGACGTATTATTATGTTACAACTATGCCTCCAAGTAGGGCAACAGTCGCCTGTGGCAAAACAAAGAGCAGTGAGCTACCAATGGACTCAGAGAATTGATAGGGCTCATGCCCAGGGTATACCGAATATTGTGCTGCAGTCGGCGAGTTCTTCTGCGCCAGGTTTAAGGCCCCAACACCAGAGCATCCAGTTTCTCAGTTAGGGGAAGACTATGGGGTCATAAGGGAAGCAGTTATGTTATTGAACAAGATAGCGGTGCTACAGTTTCATCAGCAGGAGGTTATTCGACCAGTACAGACAGGTGTACAGATGGTAGAGGGCCAACGCGGAGATCAGCGTAAGAGGGCTAGACCGGTTGGTTATCCCGGTGAGTTTTTGGACGAGCATCCTCAGCAGCGAGTGAGATATTCGTACTAGCCTACCCAGGACATACCCCCGCAGCTCACAGGTCAGATATTGGATCCCATAAGGTATTTAGGAGCCGGTCCGAGCTCCAGGGTTCGAAGTTCTCAGAGGAGCAGAGGATTTTCTCAGTCGAGGCCACCTATTCCTCAGTGTTTCCGATGTAGTAAGCGTCATTTGGGGAAATGCCGTCATGGCACAGGTGTTTGTTATTATTGTAACCGTCCGGTCCATAAGCAGTGGGAATGTCCTTCTAGAAAGAGCACCGGTGAGGTGGCTCAGCCTATGAGGCCGGTGGTTGGTTCCCTTTCCTCCACAGCTGTGCGCCCCCCAGGGTAGGGTGTTCAGATGTCAGCCAGCCGTGGTAGAGGTCAGGGTGGAGTTTATAGTTCTGGTGATCCTTCGAACCGCATAGATGACGTGGCTACTGGGCAGGATCAAGAGGTAACATCGCATGGGGGTTACATGTATATTTCGATTATTTTGAATCATACATGCACTGATAGAATCAGATTCCGCCTTAGCATATATGTTTTCCCTTTGTTGCTAGTAGTTATAAATTGATAGCACCACCTGAGGTAGAGATACTCTGATTAGTAAAGTGAAAAGTGAAGAACGTTGACAAGAATGATAAAGTGAACTGAGACTATAGTTGTGTAGGGTTCACAAGTTGTAATTATCCCGTAACAGGGTAAAGACCAATAGTGGAGGATGTAAAATAGAAGTACTTCGGCCTAGGTGACGAACCTCTAGTGAATGGGAGGATAGGGTGAGAAGTACCTTGAGATAGGAGAGAAATTTATGTCAGACTAAGAATGAGAAGTTAAGTGTGACGATGGGTCGGGTTGTGGACCTATTTCGGGTCAACCGGTGGTATGGAATGGGGTGATGTCAGTTGGAAATGGTCCCTCTATGTGATAGGGTCACGAGGATGCAAGGCCCAAGTCTAGTTAATCGTTGTACGAGTTCGTGGACGCGTTCCACCGGAACCAGGTCGTGAGGGTCGAGAAGGGCCTTAGCGGAAATGCAAGTAACATAATGGCCAAGTTTGGATAGTAACTCCAAGGATTGGAGAACAGAAACAATATTTGAAATTTTGTACATGTACTAAAATATGATTGGAAGTACGAGAAGGTATGACAAGTAAGAAAAGGAAGGAACAAGGGTTAAAAGAACTATAGTGATTATAGTTACGAGTAATGAATGTGCGTAGAGAAAATTCCTTTTAGGCCATGAGTGGAGGTTAATTGTGATGATACACACGCCTTAGGTTCAGTAACACTTTCCATAGGTGCTCGTGATTGAGATGCTACTAGTATTAGAGTTTACATCGGTTGGTAAAATAAGCTAGGCAGATTATAGGTTCATGTCCCAACTAGTTTGGTGACTAAGTGAGACAGAGAAGGGAAGTAACACGAGGGAACACATCAGTTAGCTGAGTGGGAGTCCGACTGAAGGATTCAGATAGTGTTAGTCCCATGACTTAGAATACGACAGGGTCATCCCTTTATGCGGGAAAAAGAAAGGAACCTCTAAGAAACCCCGTTTTGAAGACTGTAACCTTCGAGTTTTATGAGAAGGGACCGCAGATGGAAGGTCCATTTTTATGTTTACGTATGTTATGTGGTGGCCATGTGTGGTATCGTTGGTCTTGTGGAGTATTGATTGATAGGCATAGTAAAGAGACTATGCCGGAGTTTGTATAGCTTGACAACCGACTAAGAACATTTGGGGACGAATGTTTCTAAGGGGGGAAGAATGTTACACCCCGTAATTCAAGGACATGTTTAAGAAAATGTACGTAAGGAATCAGGACTCTAAATTGGTACGAAAGAAAGAATTGTTTTTCTGAAGGAAAATCTTCCGAGCGTCGGAAAGGAAAAATGTTCGTTGATGAGAATTGTATTCTCAAAATGCATTATTTGAGAATTATAGAATTTGTATTCATTGTGGAAATTTATTTTACGGATTTGGTCACGTAGGGCCCACCCGAGAAATTTTACGTTTTGTGGGGCCCACGAGAGTTACGAAATTTTATGGACGAATGGGAGGGAGACACGTGTCACCCCCACATGGTCTTGGACGAAATGAGACCAAGGGTATTATGGTCATTGACCAATGTAGATGATCAAGTCTTCACAAGCTTGAGATATTTGACTTAGTCAACTTGCCCACTTGTATAGATATTAAGTATTCTTCATCCTAGTCACACAAGTGTTATTATATTGACCCTCCATTATATTATATATACACACTAGTTGCAAGACTTAGTCTTCAACACTTAGAAAAAATTTAGAAACTTTGAGCACACTCGAGGGAGCTCTCGGCTTTGTCATATTCCCACACAAAATTTTTTGCAATTGTGGTTCATTATTCACAAGACTTTAACCCAAGGTTCCTAGGGGTATTGTAAGGATATCTCAATATAAAGATCACGGAAAAACTACGTTTTCACGTTAGTCGCAAGGCGAAAACCTAAGTCGTTTTCATAGTTTTGATTGGAAATGGAAGAGAAGTTGGTTGTGAACTTCTAAAGGCTTCAAATAGCGGATTGGAGCGTAAAGGAAAGGAGCTAAGAATTGCTAAGGAGCGACTTTGAATCTTGGAATTTTATAAGGGCTTATCAAGGTAACAATTTTGTCGTTAAGTGATTAAAGATTACTTATTGTTGTAGTTATGGATATTAGCAAGCATGAGGTATCTATTATGATGTTTGATAAGTGTTATGAATATTGGAACCTCTAATCCGAAACTAGCATGATTAGCCTTTGAGATTACAATTCAATTTGGTTATTAGTTTAGTCGTCGCATGTTATATAAAGAAGGAATCATAGTTGTTAAAGTTGTTTACGACTATATAACATGTTAGACTTAGCAAATTGGATTGAAAAAGAATTGGAAAGGACTTTGTGTTGTTGTACATGTTAGCCTAGAATGACTTTGGATATTGAACTACTTGGTATTAATTGTGGGGCAGAATTTTACATGTATTGTAAGGCGTGTAATCCCCTTTGATTGGTTTATGTATTGAGCCTTAAATGTGGCATGTTGGTTATTGATTTTTGGGCCTTGAAAAAGGTGGAAAAGTACGTAGAAACAAAGGAAGTGCTGCCTAAGTTTCCGTAGAATAAGAGACCGTATACTTAGTATCATTCTACGTTAGAAACTAGAAGTTGATAGTCGTATTCGACTTAGCTTGTGGATTAAGCCAAAAAGGTATGTGAACCATCTCCTCTTCTTCTAGCATGATTCCTTATGATAAAGTAAGTAAATCCTACTCATTAAATGATCCACTCTTTGATTGTACTTGGATTGCCTAATATAGAAGTTGTTCTATATACTTTCTTGATTGTACTTGGATTGCTAATGTAGAAGTTGTTCTATATACTTCCTTGATTGTACTTTGGATGTTTAAATTGGAAGTTGTTATAATCCATTACCTTGACGAAATTTGGATTTTCAAAAGTGAAAGTGTTTTACTTGAAGTACATAAAGTCTTAAAAAGGAAGTGGTTTCCAAATCTTTTGGATAGTGCCTTAGTACTAAAACCTAAAGGTTGTTATAACGGCTTTAGGGGAGTCAAATGAGTGATTTACTTAACTGATTTAAAAGAGGAGAAATGACATGTTTTAAAGAGAAGTAACTTGTTTTAAAGGTGTGAGTTACTTGAGATTTAAATTTAGGAAACTTGATTTCTAAAGTTAATGTCACGACCCGACCCCGGGGCCGCGACTGGTGCCCTACTGGGGCACCCCGTCAGGTATACATCAGAGAATAGCAGCGGAACATACATAACACATAAACCTGTATAAAGTAAACATCACTGGCTAGCCGACAAGGCCGCCTTTCATAGAAATATACTTAATCAAAAGTATAACAGTACAACTATGTCTTTACAGCCCAAACCACAAACGTGACTACAGACCTTTAAGAATAATAACTGTGGCGGAACAGGGCCCCGCCATACCCCTGAATGTACATAATACCTATAGCATCAGGGAAAAACCGTACCGACAAAACAAGCCTCCGGAGGAATGGAGCTTCTGACACCAGAACAGTGATCCTAAGAGTGAGGATCCACCACCTGCTTACCTCTACCTGTGGCATGAACGCAGCCCCCGAGGAAGGGGGTCAGTACACAATATGTACTAAGTATGCGAAACTAAAAAATACTGAAAATACCTCATAAGTCTAAAATAACTGGAGACATGTATGAAAATCAGTTTACAGAACACTGTGCCTTACTAATAATGAGAATATCAAGCATATAATTTACTGCATGAAAATAGGAAGCTCATGGTCAAAGCAAGGTCATCCGCCCCGCAGTATCATTAAGCACTCCTACTCCTGGGACTATTTCACCCGCATGGGTCATGTGGACCCGCATGAGGTATTCCTCGCATAGGCTGTACTCACCCGCATGGGACTATTTCACCCGCATGAGCCCTACGGACTCGCATGAGGTATTCCTCGCATCGTGGTAGCAAATCCACGGAATATGCAAATGCCACAACCCGGGGAATGACCCCATAATAAATAATAATATATCATTAGCACAAACCGTCTATCATACATAATGCAAGCAAGTTAAGAAACCCCTTAACTTCTTATTAATCTTGTTCATACACCTTCTCATTTTTGTTTACTTAAGGCACTAACATGTCTTTATGAAATCCGGGAATTTAACCCAAAGTACTATACTATGTGTTTCTACTCTTTTAAAACCTTAGGCAATTAATGCCTTAAAAATCAATTTGCCTTTCACAACCTCAAATCATTTATCCGTACTCATTTTACTTAGAGTAAATCTTCTTTTATTAACTTTCCATAAAGCTAATATAATCAACTTCCCATAAAGTCATTATATTAACGTTATACCTTAGTCAAATACATTTTCCTAAACCCAAGAGACTTACACTTTTAAAAAGAAACAAGAATCATATACTTGAACACATCAAGTCCCTTAACTTTGAAAACTCAAGACATCCTTAATACTTTTTAAAGAAATGAGTTAATCCCCCCTTACTCACAAAACTTGGCCATCTTTAAAACAAGTAAGGGATATCAAAACCTTGTACGTCTATCGTACTATATAGGTAAAGCTATTCATGGTCAAGAGATAGGAAAGTTCCACATACCTCTTCGGTCAATCCACTTGCTAAGTCCAAAATACCGCACGTAGTACGTCAACCTATAATGACCATAATATGTTTATTAACCTCTAGTTTCAACGTAAAATATTCTAAGTGCAAAGTCACTAAATTCTATGGAAAATCGGGCAGCAGTTCCTTTATTTCTACACACTTTGCCACATTTTCAAGGTCTGAATTCAACATCCAAACAACACCTTTAAGGCCCAACAATCCAAACATTTCAAAGGGGATTACACACCTAATCTTGGATATGTAAAATTCGGCCCCATAATGCATATTTAACAAAGTCAATAAGCTAAAGGTAATATCTAGGCTATAACATGCTTACAAATCATTCTTATCCAATCCTTTCATATCCAAACCATATTTCTTGCATGCAATGTATCTAAGAGCAATATTTTCAACTACAAGTTCTTTCTTCTTCACATGCAACACCAAAAACTAGCAACAAGAGAAAGAATTGTTTCCTTAGAGCTTTAGCCAAATTAATCCAACAAATTTGCTAGCCTCCTTTCCACAAACACCACCACAATAACTCCCACAAGCTTGCCAACAAGTTTCCTTCTTGCCACACTTTTCAGATTTTTCTCAAACCTTGATTTCCTCTTGATTTTCTAGAGAGAAGGAAGAGCTTCTAATTTAGAGAGAGAGAGGAGCTTGAAGAATGACCAAGTCTTCAAGACTTGGTCAATAAATAGTTCATGCAAAAATCAGATGGGGGGGGGGGGACACTTGTCACCCTCCCATGGCCTTTTTTTAAAACAAAACAGTTCAGATTTTTCCACTCAACCTCGCAGAACCCGCGGCGCGCCTGCCCGCGGAAAGCCGCGCTGAAACTTCGCCAACCTCGAGATCTTCGGCCGCGGCCCGCTTCCGGCTGCCCCGTGGCTCATGTCCGAATTATTTTTCTCGTCCGATCACAAGACCGAACTTGTAACTTCCATAACTTTCTACTCCGATGTCCTATCGACGAACGGTTGGTTGCGTTGGAAACTAGACTCAACGAACTACGTACTAGGACTTTGAAACACCTAGGAGCTCTCAATGTAATGGGTCATAACCCATCCCAAAGTTGACTAAAACCCCTCCGAAACAATCCGTCAACCTATCTTTCGAAAATTTACGTCTTAACCCCTTTCGTATGTTCTCATACGCATGGCCAGAACTACGGGGTGTAACAGTTAAGAGGCTTGAAGTATATTGAAAGTATATGATACTTGGTTTTAAAAGTATAATTCTCTTGGTAATAAAAAGAATGAAGTTGTCTAAAATCATAAAGGGTTATAACGGCTTTATGGGAAGTTAGTTATAACGGCTTTATGGGAAGTTAGTTATAACGGCTTTATGGAAGGTTAAGAGAGTTGTCTATTTTGATTGATAGGTACGAGTTGCCTAGGTTGTGAAATTAGAAGTTACTTGGTTTCAAAGTCTTGAAATGAATTTCTAAAGGTGTAGTAACTTAATTTGAAAAATAGACATGCCTTGATACTACGGATGTTAGTATCTTGGGGTTTTATATAAAAAAATGTCTTTTGAAAAGAATGGAAGTACGTAGTACTTAGGGTTAAAATCCCGGATTTTTATATAAAACGAAAGTGCCTTGAGTTTATAAAATGAAATTCATTTTTGTATGATAATGAAAGTCTAAAGATTTTATGAACTTGCATATGGTTGCTTGTGATAGCCTTTGAGTGCAAGTATTATATTTTTACGCTGTCGCGACTCTCAGTTGGAGGGCCGGCTGTCTTGTTGTGAGTTGACTTGGACATACCGACAGTGTTGGGGGATTCCATGGGTATGTTTCCATTGTGATTGATCCTTGGACATGCTTATACGATGTGGGATTCCGGGGCATGCGACCAGGATGCGGGTGAGATTCATGCTTATACGATGTGGGATTCCGGGGCATGCGACCAGGAGGCGGGTTAGATTCCCGGATTTGTTTTTATTACCCCATGGACATGCTTATACGATGTGGGATTCCGGGGCATGCGACCATGTTGGATATTGTTATTCCATGGACTAGCCCTCCATGAGGTTTAGTGACGACGCAGATGGTCCGTAGTTGGCTTCGATTTCCCCGTCGATGGCGACGTAGGATGGGCAGTAGTGGCTTTCGATTCTTGCCCCGTCGATTCTATTACACGCTTTGGTATGGTAGACTCAGTAGATAGCTTTCACACTCGCCTGGCCATATCTCGCGACGACAGCCGATCCGTAGTTAGCTTCGCATTTGCCTTGCGATTGTTGACGCAGCCGGATCCGTAGTCGGCTTCATTTGCCGGTCAATTTTATGATGCAGGCTGGATCTGGTGGTTCGCTTTCCTACTTGGCCCGTACAATTTTTAGGACACAGGTGGGACCAGGTGTTCATGTATACTTATTGGTGTTATATTATGTCATGGACTGCCGGCAGTGAGGAATGGATTCCACGGGCATGATTGATATTATGGGCGTGAGACCCATGGTTATATGTGAGTAATGACTTGAGGGCATGCGTCCCTGATTTGACATGAATGCTTATGTATTGTGTACTGTAGTTTGGCTATCATACATGTCTCCTGTTTTATATAGACTGTTATGATTTCATTACAGTATTTTCAGTTTCACATACTTGGTACATTCTTCGCATCGACTTTCGGGCTGCGTTCATGCCGCAGGTTTAGGTACACAGTTTGGTGATCTGCAGGTGTAGGACCCTGCTCCGAATTTTTGGATAGCTCCATCTGTTCAGGAGTTTATCATTTTGGTATAGATCCTTCATTGCAGGATTTTGTACAGTTATGGGTACGGCGGGGCCTTGTCCCGTCATAGTTCAGTAAAACTCTTAGAGGTCTGTATTCATATGTGGGATTGGACTCATGTATAGTGTAATACCTTTTTATTATGTACATTATATGGCAGCCTTGTCGGCTTTGCCCTCGCATGTTCGTTGGTTTTTAAAAAAAATGATGTGTTATTTAGTTCCGCGATTTACTTGTGTCAGTTAGGTAGAAGGGTGAGTTAGGTAGAAGGGTGCCCAGGTAGGGCACCAGTCACGGGCCCGGGGTTCGGGGCGTGATATTCCACCTGACGTTCCCTCTCCCATCATACTAGAATGTTGCAGTTCTCTTTTTGTTAAATATCATTCCCGATCTTCCCTAAAATGGGGTTTTCATCATGACGTTCCCTTTTTTGCCCAGTATGAGGGATGATCCTTCTGTATTCTGAGTTATAAGTATATCACTATCTAAATCCTCCAATCAGACTCCCACTTAGCCAACTAATGTGTTCCCTCGGTCAACTTCTCTCATTCGTCCTCACATTAGTCAAGTCGTTTGCAGATGAATGATTCTATTGTCAACTTATCTTTGTTTCTAACTAGTGTGCTAAAAACTCTCATAATTGTAGTATCTCAATCGTAACCACTTTATGGACAATATCACCAAACTTGAAGTGCGCGTATCATTGCAGTTAACTCTCATTCAGTACATGGAAAATCCTGAAGAATTTGCATTACATGACGTTGACATACTAATTCCAAACTTGGTCATTATACTTAGATTTGAATTCCATCACTTGGGTCATGGCTAAGACTTTCTGTCAATAACGCTTTGGGAAAAGATTTTCCTGATCTCGTTAAGCTGTAAACCCATTACTTTATCTATCTCGTAGAAACTTTGGTCAGTTCAAAATGTTCATAGACATTTGTATTTGCCTGACATTTTATCTTCATTATAATGTCATTATCTCTGACATATATCTTTAATATCTACATTGTATCCATAGGCGTCATTGGCCCCTTTTCACATGTTTAGGTGTTAATCTCGAGCTTTACTCATTGTTACTTTCGTTTACATACTTTTTTAGAGGTATGACTGCATACGTTATGGAACCGATGCTTCATATGTTTAGATCCAATTCACTATGCTACATGATTCCATGACTTGTCAAGCTTTCTTGTCTTATCAATATTAGATCTCCCATCGACTGAGTGCTCATTCATCTTACCTTTATATTTCCATTTCAAGTTGCCTTGGGGGTCTCTTATCTCAAAGTATTTTTCATACTATCTTCCTGAACATCAGAGGTTCGTCACCTTTGGCCGAAGAGTTCTTATTGTCCCTCCTCTACCATTGGTCCTTACACTTTTATGGGGTAATCGTACTTTTGTGAAACTTGCATAACTATAATCTCATTCAACTTTATCCTTCTTATCGTAATCCTTTCTTCTGCTCGTCATTAAATGAGAAACATTTCTGCATTGATACTTGATCATACCGTTTCATTCATACTTATTCACTATTTTCATAATTCTTACAACCATTTTTGGATTAATCCATAGTTCTCATCCTCAATTACCCCTAACAAGCTATTGGTATACATAGGTTTTTTAGAATTGTAACTTGTTGCACAATGAAGCCAAAGATCATACCAGGTCAATACATATAGCATGCCATATCTTACTAACATTGATACACGTAATTTTCAATACTGCACAGTATGGATCTTTACGCACGGATGAAAGGCTTATGTCCTCTTCCACTACAGTGTATAACTCGATCCTTATAAATGACTTAGGTTAACTATCATGGGTATGTCACTTTACGTGATCTTCTTAAATTTACTAATGGTCACTCTTCAGACGATTCGATTGTGGCAATCCGTTCTCATTAATGAAACCCCGGGACAATTTCCAATCTATTTCAGGTAAACCATTACAATTGAGGTCACACGTACATAACATATTCCCTCATTCTAATCATCAAAAGTCAATATAAAACATGTAGCTTTTCATAACCTAATAAACCTTTCAATGATGTCTTCTTCTTTTCCATCTATACAACTCATAATCATTTTATCCCTACCTTTGCGCATCAACATAGGAGATTTCAGAATATTGTGGCCATGACTGCCATACTAAACCAACCTCGTGTATCTTTACGACACAATCCGGCATGTGCTTGACCACACTGACTATAAGACGGTCGGGGCGGTCTTACTAGACCTTTACAACTTTGACCCTGAGATATTAGCATCTTTGAACCCTTTAAATATTGGTGATCCCTGACTAGTAAATTCCCTAGGTTATGAGCTCACTGACCCCTCTAAGGCCTATCTCTATTAGATGTTTTAGGCTAAAGTCATGCCTGGGAAAGCAACTTACTCATATCCTCTGACGGATCTGTCTCAATAGAGAGCATACTACTCATATTTACACCCAATCCAACTTCAATCTCCCAGCCAATCATGACCCTACTGGAAGAAGGCATTACTATGATCATAAAAGTGATAAGGTCTACAGAGAGAATCCTTACAATTTTATGCATTCAGGTGCTTAGTACTTCCTTTACTTTACTCTTTTTTTTTGTACCCCAGAATAACCATTTTGCTTTCCAGGCTTGCATTATCTCTTTTGTATATAAGTGAGACAATTCCTCACAATCTTAAATTTTTAACATAATACTGCCCTTCTGGCGTATCAATCATCTGGTAGAATTTACTCATTTACTGGCTACGATTATGAACTAACCGAAGTCTTTTTGGTAACCGGCATTACCGAAGCAGCATCAGACACGAGTTAAACTCGATTGTTAAGACTCAGCTCTACTGCACGATCTATGATATGAAATAATTGATACCATCCATAAATGCCTTGCATCCTCCTGTTTATAAGTATGGCGCGCAACACACCCATAAACAAGACTCTACTAGACATGGCTTGTAGACTCCCTAGGACAGACCTCTCTGATACCAAGTTTGTCACGACCTAAATCGGTGGGCCATGACGGACACCCGGACCCTACCTGTCGGGCACCAGTAAACACATATTTTACCAGCTAACCATAATAAAGCATAGCCACTAGGGCAGACACGAGGTAACCTGCTGACACATAGAAAGGATAAACTGGAAAGGTTCTGCGTGAAGTCTTACAACCCGAAGAACCCAACATATGTACATATACATACTAAGGCCGACAACGTCATACATGACTACTATACATAGTACAACTGTTAAACAGAGTATGTGACATCATAAGGTCGGGATAGGGCTGTCACGACCACCTCGATCGCATCGTGCCCTACACGGCACTTTACTGTAAACATCGAGAAAATCAGCGAACATACACGAAACTTAAAAATAAAACATCGTAAGTAAAACAACAAGTTAGCCATGGGCTACCTTCCGAACATATATAAAAACAACCGGCGATTGCTTCCTTTCTTTTACAAATGGACCCACAATATGTGACTACTGCACCTCTAAGAGTTTTAACACCATCGTATGGACAGGCCCCGCCATACCTCGAATGAACATAAACGTGACAACTCCGAACACCGAGCCATCTCAACTTGCTGAACCGGATCCTAAGCTCGCGGATCCACAATCAGTACCTAAACTGCGGCATTTAACGCACCCCGGCGGGGTCAATACAACAAAAATTTAATATGGAATGTAAATAACGCATAAGAAATGATCATAATCGCATAAAAGAATGACAAGGACAAGTATAAAAATACATACGAGATCCTCGCCGTGTCATTACCACTTACGAACTTAATTTCACATCAATATCTTTTACATTCCGTTAAGAATTATAGCCATATCTCGATTTACTTACTTAGAGAAGTCATTAAGTTCATCTCTATCTAACTTACTTATCTTTCATAACATAGTCCGGCCCATTACAGAGGGACACATATACTACCCGGCCCAATCTGGGACGCGATCAAGTCACACAAATAGCAAAGTGTGCCCGTGGAATACCCCATCACTGCCAACAACTATAAGTGTAAAATATAACCATGTGACGCGCCCGTGGCATCCCACCTCACTGTCGGCGTACACATACACAATACATACATATATCTCCTGCCCGTGGAATCCCACATCACTGTCGACAGCTATAAGTGTAAAACATAACCATGGGTCTCACGCCCATAATACCAATCAAAACAGTGGTATAGCGTCTGGGCTTGCCTCATTTATACTCTTACCACGGAGGAGGGTGTGCGGGTATAACGTCTGGGCTTGCCTCATTTATACTCTTACCCGGAGAAGTGGTATAACGTCTGGGCTTGCCTCATTTATACTCTTACCCTATCTCAACCTACGACAATCAACACATAAATCGGGTGGTACAATTCTTGGGGGTTTACCCCTCACTTATACTCTTACCCTGGAGAAGGTGGTACAACGTCTTGGGGCTTGCCCCACATTTATACTCTTACCCTATCTCGACCGACCATCAACAAGACATAAGCACTACCATGTCTTCTATAAAAATCCGAATTTAACCCAAGTACTACAAGTAGCGGAAGCATACGTGGAATCCCACATCACCGCTCAGACGTCCCAAGAACTTACAACAAGACATCCGACCTTCAACCGAGAGTCGCGACAACTTAATAAAACATAATACTTGCACTCAAAGGCTATTACCAAAGACATATAGGCAAGTTCTCAATTAACCAAGCCAAAGTACTTATCAAGGCACACATAGGATAATTCTCATTTTATCAAGCCAAAGTACTAATCAAGGCATACATAGAATAATTCTCTTTTAACAAGTCAAAGTACTTATCAAGGCACACTTAGACAAATTCTCAATTTATCAAGCCAAAGTACTAATCAAGGCATACATAGAATAATTCTCTTTAACAAGTCAAAGTACTTATCAAGGCACACTTAGACAAATTCTCAATTTATCAAGCCAAAGTACTAATCAAGGCATACATGGAATAATTCTCTTTAACAAGTCAAAGTACTTATCAAGGCACACTTAGACAAATTCTCAATTTATCAAGCCAAAGTACTAATCAAGGCATACATAGAATAATTCTCTTTTAACAAGTCAAAGTACTTATCAAGGCACACTTAGACAAATTCTCAATTTATCAAGCCAAAGTACTAATCAAGGCATACATAGAATAATTCTCTTTTAACAAGTCAAAGTACTACATACTTACATTATTTTATAATAGAATACTTTCTATGTAAAGCTCCAATATAATAACAAGAGTATTATCAATTCCTATTCACATTTCAAGACAAGTAACAATAACTTTTTTTAGAAATAAAAATACCGGCTTTCTAAATCAAGTGACTTCTTTTATTAAAACCTTAAGCAATTGGTACCTTTAAACCAATTTGCGTTCCTTAATACAAGTTATTTCTTTGATTACTTTATTAGAGAAAACTATTCTCCTAACCTTCCATAAATCCGTTATAACCAACTTCCCATAAAGCCGTTATAACCCTTTATGGTTTAGACCAACACGTTCTTTTATAACCAAGAGACTTCTACTTTTTGAAACCAAGTATTAAATACTTTCAAATCAATTCTCATACCTTTCAAACATACTACTAGTCTCTTAACCTTTAGAAAACAAGTGACTCATTTTATATAAAACCTTAGGCAATTAATGCCTTAAAACAAGTTGCCTTTTCACTAAAATCAATTCATTTATCTTTCCATAAAGCAAATATAACTAACTTCCCATAAAGCCGTTATATTCACTTTATATCTTAGCCAAAAACAATTTCCTATCCAAGGGACTTATACGTTTAAAACGGAACAAGTATCACATACTTTAAAACTCTTCAAGTCCCTTAACTTTAATAAAACTCAAGACATCCTTTATACTTTCAAAGAATGAGTTAATCCCCTAACTCACCCGACTTGGCTATTCATAAAATTAGTAAAGGATATCTAGGTGTTATACGTCCGCCGTACTACATACGTGCAACTAGTCATGCTCAAAGATAGGAAAAGTTCTACATGAGTAGATCACACAACTACCTCTTAACTTCTAAGAGTAGAAGGAAACATGAAATGATACCACAAGTATATTCCATACATAGAATCATGCCACGTGAAGGAAGAGGTTCACATACCTCGCGACGATTGTCGACAAATAGCAAAATGCTCCAAAGTACTCCAACCTTGATAGCTATTCCACTCTCCAAGTAGGATACGCTATACTTAGTACTTCAACCTATAATGGTCACAATATGTCCATTAACCTTCACTTCTAACGTAGAATATTTTAGGTGCTAAGTCGCTAAATTCTACGGAAAATCTGGACAAAGACCTCCTTTGTTTCTACTCACTTTGCCACCTTTTCAAGGCCGAATACAATAACCAAACAGCCCCAATTGGCTCACAACAATATAGAAGGTATTCCAATACAATGAATAACTAAATGACCCCAATTGGCTCACAATTTAGAAAGTAGTCCAATACAAATGAATAACAAACTAAAAGTCCAAATTCGCCACCTGAGTTCAACCATACCAATTCTTATCAAATTTCCATTTCAATCCAAATTGGTAGCATAACATGATATCAAGTCGCATTTGATTATAACAATCCATAATCTCTAAGTAGGTAACATGCGACGATTTCTAATAAACGACCAATTAGTAATTCCAATTTTCAAGTGGCTTATATAACATTTCGAATTTAGCTACAAGCACTCCATAATACTTATAAACTTCTACATACCAACTTCATGTTGTCAACGTGTAAAACTAACAACAACAAAAAAATATATAATCTTGTAACATCTTAAAGGACAAGATTATACCTTAACGATTCTCAAACCAATCTTCAAATCCGAAGTCGTTCCTTAGCAACCTAGAGCCTCTTCAAGACACCTCAATCCGCTCCTTGAGACCCTTAGAACAACCCCAACAATTTTCCTTCAAACTTCTAAACAAAACCTAGAAAGACAACTAGGTTTTTGCTTTGCGACTACTACGAAAACTCTCTTTTTCCGGGATTTTTCTATTGAGATACACTTACATAACACTCAAGCACCTTGGTTTAAAATGTGGAGCTTAAAGAACAAGCAACGAAAATTTTTCCTTTCTTCTCCATGGTGAACCCGAGAGCACCATTAGTGTAGTCTTCAATTTTGTGAAATTTTGCTAAGTGTTAAGTCCTCTCTTGCTACTAGTAGTAATATAAAGGGCAATGGAGGGTCAAGGTGTCTACAAATGGGTGGCTAGGATGAGGTCTTGCTAAATATCAAGTCTAGTGGGACCTTGACTAAGTCAACTTTGTCAAGCTTAACAACTTGCAAGACTTGTCTTGCTAACAAAGGTCCAATGACCCTCTTGCCCTTGCAATTTCGTCCAAGGCACCATCTAAGGGGGGGTGACACGTGTCGCCCTCCCATTCGTCACAACAAAACGTTTTCCGACAATTTCATAATTCCGCGAAATTTTTACAAGTCTCCAATCTTAACATCGTGAGTTCTTACGCACGTTCTACACCATGTCCTGTAAATACGGGGTGTAACATTCTTCCCCCCTTAGAAACATTCGTCCTCGAATGTTCTTTCGGAGTCAAACTTATAATTAGCGACATAGTTCTCTTTCACAACCCCGACATACTAATAATGCCACACATGGCCCTAATACCTCGCACACGTATATCCTTCCATCATAAGCCCAAACGAGATTATCCTTTCGTACTTCCAACTCCTTCTAGCATACATACATAACTTCCATACCGATTCTGGCCTCTAATCTTTGGAGTCACTCTAAAAAACAATATAGGTCATTTCCGCCACTACCTGGTTCCGTGGAATGCGCCCCGAACCCAGAAACAATTAACTAGACTTGGGCCTTTGCACCTCGTGACCACACGTAGCGGAACTACTACCAACTGATCCCACTCCATTCCAGGCCATGGGAGACCCGTGAATGGTCCTCAACCACTGGCCGTGACTTAACTCTTATCCTCGTCCGACTTAAAATCTTATCACAGAGAAAACCTTATATACCTAAGGTCTCGGCAGTAATCAATATTCTTAGGCTCGCAATTTCCATGCTCCCAGCCTACCTTATCAGTCCCCCCGTAAACGGGTACAAAAACTTCTCATAAAACCATAACCATGTTGTCTCGATCACAACAACCATTACATACTCTATACAGGCCTTATCCGTATAATTCTCTTAAGCATACTACACAGCCTGATCTATTAACATGAAATTCCGTTAGGTTCCTTAATATGGCTTCTGGGTCCACTACCCTATCGCAGACCTTTCATCCTTTCCCAATTATCTCAAAATAAAACACAAAACTTGGCGAAAATTCATTAACTATTCCATACCTTCCCAGATCTAGTTAGTCTTTACCGATTCTCGGTAATCTAAAATCATTCTAGGCAACACGCGTCGACCTCATACATAACTCCGTATAGATGTATGTCACAATACCAACTATCAGAATCATTTCCAACTGGATGCGCAATCCACATAGTCATTCCCGGTCATCACGCTTTCTCGTGTCGCAATCAACATAACTCGTTAGTGAGGGACGACCCTAACAATACAACTCTATCACACGATCTCGAGTGAGAAGAATGGAAACCAATCCTAAATGTCCTGCAGCCTCCCGATTATAGATGTGGTGCACAACACACCGATAATCAAGACTTACTAGACACGATGCGTAGACACTTTCCGAGGACTAATCGCTCGATACCACTTTTGTCACGACCCGACCCTCGATCGCGATCGTGCCCTACACGGGCACCCTTACGTAAACATCGGAGAAAATCAGCGGAACATACACGAAACTTAAAAATAAAACATCGTAAGTAAAACAAAGTTAGCCGGGGCTACCTTCCCGAACATATATAAAAACAACCAAGCTTGCCTCCTTTCTTTTTACAAATGTACCCACAATATGTGACTATGCACCTCTAAGAGTTTTAACACCATCGTATGGACGGGCCCCGCCATACCGAATGAACATAAACGTGACAACTCCGAACACCGAGCCATCTCAACTTATGAACCGGGATCCTAAGTCGCGGATCCACAATCGTACCTAAACTCGCGGCATGAACGCACTTCGAAGGGTCGATAACAAAAATTTAATATGGAAGAAATAACGCATGCGAAATGATCATAATCGATAAAAAGAATGACAAGGACAAGTATAAAAATACATACCAGATCCTGCCGTGTCATTACCACTTATGAACTTAATTTCACATCAATATCTTTTACATTCCGTTAAGAATTATAGCCATATCTGACGTACTTACTTAGGAGAAGTCATTAAGTTCATCTCTATCTAACTTACTTATCTTTCATAACATAGTCCGGCCCATTACAGAGGGACACATATACTACCCGGCCCAATCTGGGACGCGATCAAGTCACACAAATAGCAAAGTGTGCCCGTGGAATACCCCATCACGGCCAACAACTATAAGTGTAAAATATAACCATGTGACGCGCCCGTGGCATCCCACCTCACTGTCGGCGTACACATACACAATACATACATATATCTCCTGCCCGTGGAATCCCACATCACTGTCGACAGCTATAAGTGTAAAACATAACCATGGGTCTCACGCCCATAATACCAATCAAAACAGGTGGTATAGCGTCTTGGGGCTTGCCCCTCATTTATACTCTTACCACGGGAGGAGGTGGTAAGCGGGGTATAACGTCTGGGGCTTGCCCTCATTTATACTCTTACCCCGAGAAGGTGGTACAACGTCTTGGGCTTGCCTCATTTATACTCTTACCCTATCTCAACCTACGACAATCAACACATAAATCGTGTGGTACAGCGTCGGGGTTTACCCTCACTTATACTCTTACCCCGGGAGAAGGTGGTACAACGTCTGGGGCTTGCCCCACATTTATACTCTACCCTATCTCGACCGACCATCAACAAGACATAAGCACTACCATGTCTTCTATAAAAATCCGAATTTAACCCAAGTACTACAAGTAACTAAGATACCCGAATCCCACATCACCGTTCAGACGTCCAAGAACTTACAACAAGACATCCGACCTTCAACCGAGTCGCGACAACTTAATAAAACATAATACTTGCACTCAAAGGCTATTACCAAAGACATATAGGCAAGTTCTCAATTAACCAAGCCAAAGTACTTATCAAGGCACACATAGGATAATTCTCATTTTATCAAGCCAAAGTACTAATCAAGGAATACATAGAATAATTCTCTTTTAACAAGTCAAAGTACTTATCAAGGCACACTTAGACAAATTCTCAATTTATCAAGCCAAAGTACTAATCAAGGCATACATAGAATAATTCTCTTTAACAAGTCAAAGTACTTATCAAGGCACACTTAGACAAATTCTCAATTTATCAAGCCAAAGTACTAATCAAGGCATACATAGAATAATTCTCTTTGAACAAGTCAAAGTACTTATCAAGGCACACTTAGACAAATTCTCAATTTATCAAGCCAAAGTACTAATCAAGGCATACATAGAATAATTCTCTTTTAACAAGTCAAAGTACTTATCAAGGCACACTTAGACAAATTCTCAATTTATCAAGCCAAAGTACTAATCAAGGCATACATAGAATAATTCTCTTTTAACAAGTCAAAGTACTTATCAAGGCACACTTAGACAAATTCTCAATTTATCAAACCAAAGTACTAATCAAGGCATACATAGAATAATTCTCTTTTAACAAGTCAAAGTACTACATACGTACATTCTTTTATAAAAGACTCCTTTCTATGTAAAGCTCCAAGATACTAACACCCGTAGTATCAAGTCCTATTCACCTTTCAAGACAAGTCACAATACCTTTTTTAGAAATACAAATACCGGCTTCTAAATCAAGTGACTTCTTTTATTAAAAACCTTAAGCAATTGGTACCTTTAAACCAATTTGCCATTCCTTAATACAAGTTATTTCTTTGATTACTTTATTAGAGAAAACTATTCTCCTAACCTTCCATAAAGCCGTTATAACCAACTTCCCATAAAGTCGTTATAACCCTTTATGGTTTAGACCAACACGTTCCTTTTATAACCAAGAGACTTCTACTTTTTGAAACCAAGTATTAAATACTTTCAAATCAATTTTCATACCTTTCAAACATACTACTAGTCTCTTAACCTTTAGAAAACAAGTGACTCATTTTATATAAAACCTTAGGCAATTAATGCCTTAAAAACAAGTTGCCTTTTCACTAAAATCAATTCATTTATCTTTCCATAAAGCAAATATAACTAACTTCCCATAAAGCCGTTATATTCACTTTATATCTTAGCCAAAAACAATTTCCTATCCAAGGGACTTATACGTTTAAAACGGAACAAGTATCACATACTTTAAAACTCTTCAAGTCCCTTAACTTTAATAAAACTCAAGACATCCTTTATTCTTTCAAAGAAGTGAGTTAATCCCCTAACTCACCCGACTTGGCTATTCATAAAATTAGTAAAGGATATCTAGGTGTTATACGTCCCGTACTACATCGTGCAACTAGTCATGCTCAAAGATAGGAAAAGTTCTACATAGAGTAGATCACACAACTACCTCTTAACTTCTAAGAGTAGAAGGAAATATGAAATGATACCACAAGTATATTCCATACATAGAATCATGCCACAGGAAGGAAGAGGTTCACATACCTCGCGACGATTGTCGACAAATAGCAAAATGCTCCAAAGTACTCCAACCTTGATAGCTATTCCACTCTCCAAGTAGGATACGCTATACTTAGTACTTCAACCTATAATGGTCACAATATGTCCATTAACCTTTCACTTCTAACGTAGAATATTTTAGGTGCTAAGTCGCTAAATTCTACGGAAAATCTGACAAAGACCTCCTTTGTTTCTACTCACTTTGCCACCTTTTTCAAGGCCGAATACAATAACCAAACAGCCCCAATTGGCTCACAACAATATAGAAGGTATTCCAATACAATGAATAACTAAACAACCCCAATTGGCTCACAATTTAGAAAGTAGTCCAATACAAATGAATAACAAACTAAAAGTCCAAATTCGGCCACCTTGAGTTCAACCATACCAATTCTTATCAAATTTCCATTTCAATCCAAATTGGTAGCATAACATGATATCAAGTCGCATTTGATTATAACAATCCATAATCTCTAAGTAGGTAACATGCGACGATTTCTAATAAACGACCAATTAGTAATTCCAATTTTCAAGTGGCTTATATAACATTTCGAATTTAGCTACAAGCACTCCATAATACTTATAAACTTCTACATACCAACTTCATTTTGTCAACGTGTAAAACTAACAACAACAAAAAAATATATAATCTTGTAACATCTTAAAGGACAAGATTATACCTTAACGATTCTCAAACCAATCTTCAAATCCGAAGTCGTTCCTTAACAACCTAGAGCCTCTTCAAGACACCTCAATCCGCTCCTTGAGACCCTTAGAACAACCCCAACAATTTTCCTTCAAACTTCTAAACAAAACCTAGAAAGACAACTAGGTTTTTGCTTTGCGACTACTACGAAAACTCTCTTTTTCCGGGATTTTTCTATTGAGATACACTTACATAACACTCAAGCACCTTGGTTTAAAATGTGGAGCTTAAAGAACAAGCAACGAAAATTTTTCCTTTCTTCTCCATGGTGAACCCGAGAGCACCATTAGTGTAGTCTTCAATTTTGTGAAATTTTGCTAAGTGTTAAGTCCTCTCTTGCTACTAGTAGTAATATAAATGGCAATGGAGGGTCAAGGTGTCTACAAATGGGTGGCTAGGATGAGGTCTTGCTAAATATCAAGTCTAGTGGGACCTTGACTAAGTCAACTTTGTCAAGCTTAACAACTTGCAAGACTTGTCTTGCTAACAAAGGTCCAATGACCCTCTTGCCCTTGCAATTTCGTCCAAGGCACCTGTTATACCCCGTATTTCCAGAGTATGTACGTGAGGGCGTACGTATACAATTTGAGCCTTAAAGTAGGCATAGATTCGAAATTTGTACACAACACCCGGTTAGAGTCGTTTTTAGACGAAACGTTTCATTACTTCGTAGGAAAATTCCGGCTTTGTCATTTATAATTTTTGCGGATTTTTCCGAGAGACGTAACATTTTGGACCAACGGGAGGGTGACATGTGTCACCCTCACATTGGAAGAGGTTGGACGGCAATTGGCCATTCTTGGCACGTTTTTGTTGCCCAATTTTGGTCAAGGGTTAGGTAGGATATTTTTGTGTAGATGGATAAGGTTGCACATGGCTTAATCTTGGCCTTACACTTGCCTTGCACTTGGCACCATCTTGGCCATTGGTTGGCCTTCACTTGACCTATAAATACCCCCTTAGTTGATGAACTTTCTTCATCCAAAAATTGAGCAATCTACCTAAGTCTCAAAATACTCCTCCCTCTTGTAGTTCTCGTCCAAAGCCTCTCCTCCTAGTGGCCTTTGGCCGAGAGTTTCCTCCCCTTTGTAGTGGTTAGCAGTGGGTACCCCTAGCCTAGTTGTCTCGTATAAATACCCCTTGTAGTGGTATAGAAATACTCTCTAGTATTGTTATAATGTCCAAATACCTTGGCCCCAAATACCTTGTAGTATTCCCAAGGTTACACTTATACTAGCCCGAAAATACCATTATACTTTCCTCGCCGCTAAAACGAAACCCTAAGTAAATCTTCACCCGTAGTTGAAGTTATAAGTAGAAGTTGGTTAGAACTTCTAAGGGTTGTTTGGAGCGGATCGAGCACTCTGAGTAGGAGCTAAACCTTGCTCAGATCGACATATAAACTCGGATAATTTTGGGCTTATCGAGGTAAACATTCTTGACCTTACATTTGTAATTGGAAATTACATGTTGTAGGAGTATATAGTTAAAGTATACTATATATAGAATTGAACATACTGCGGCAATGTCTTTGACTTAAGCTCGATAATACTTACTGAATGTCTTGCGACTTAAGCTGAATTTAAATAAGAGAATCGAATCAGAATTACATGGATCAGACATGATGAGACTTGTAGTATTCTGTGAGTAAATTGTACACGCCCGGTTAGGCGTGCAAACCCCCGGTTGGCTTGGTAGCGGCCTCGGTAAAGCGAGAGATTAACGCTGCCATGGGAGGTGCGCGAATTTTACGTAGAATATGGAACGATGTTAATAAGCGCCTTGTGGCCTTATAGGTTGAAGTACTACGTGTGGTGCGATCTACGTGGCTTAAGGAGTAGCCGACGGTTTGAAGTACTTGAGCGTTTTGCTATTAGTCAAGACTCGCGCAGGTATGTGAACCTCTTCCTATCTCTTATAGCATGATATGTGTGAACTATGTAGTACGGTAGACGCATACGTGTTAATCGTGTTTGATTGTTTTAAAACATAAAGTGTTATAACGGCTTTATGGGAAGTTGTTATATGACTTTATGTAGGTAAGAAAATACTTTGTGGTTTTAAAAGGTAATCGATGTGAATTATAATCGGCTAGTTATAATAAAGAACTTGATGTATTTCAAAAGATTTATAAATCGTTTTGAAGGAGAGTAACACTTGGTTTTAAAGGTTTTAAAAGAGTTATACTAGCTTTATGGGAGTTAGGTATAATGTCTTAAGAGAGGTAAAGAAAATGGTTTATCGATGTTAGAAGTTAAGAGACTTGATCTTATAAGATAAGAGACTTAACTTATTTGTTTAATGTGAATGTTTGTGAAACCTCATTCGTGAGTAATGAGTACTTGGTTTTATTTAAAGGGATAATGTTTCTGATTTGAAATCGAGAATGTATCGACAGCACCACCTGCAGCGTAATAAAGGAAAATGTATTGAATAATGATGTATCGTATTAAAACCAAGAGAAACCTCCATCCGCATAGAAGCTAAGATGAGACAAAATGATATTACATATCCTAGATCATGGTCGCTTAATAAGATCGATTATAAACAAGAATAACCTACTCACATATAAGGCATATGTTTCTCAAATCATTAAAGGAGAATTATGTTTTAAAGGATTAAAACTATGAACTAAGAGACCTTTTCTAAAAATGAGAAACTTGAGCATTTGAAATTAGGCAAACTTGACGCGTTTGGAAAATAAGGTTGTTACTTGATTTTTACAAAGGAAAGCATTTTTGTTTACTTAACAATGTCGTCACTCTATTTTTATACTACGGACATCGGGTGACTTTTATAAAAGGAATGGATCTCTTTAAAGGAATTTAACGTGACGTAGTACTTTAGGTTAAAACCCGGACTTTGGCATAAAATGAAAGTAGCTTGTGTTGTGTAACTTGCCTATACTTGGTTGTTGTGTAACTTGCCTATGCCCGTGTTGTGTAACTTGCCATACCGGTTGTGTAACTTGCCTATGCTTGTGTTGTGTAACTTGCCTATGCTTGTTGTTGCGTAGCTTGCTTATGCTTGTGATGATAGCCTTGGTTGTGCAAGAATTGTTATTTTATGGACTAGCTTTCCATGAGGTTTCTTCTTGTCGCCTTGGTCACCGTGGTCGGCTCTGCGATTGCCTGCTCTCATGATCGATTCGGCCTTGGTACCCGTAGTCACCGTGACTTGCCCTGCTCAGTAGTGACGAGTCTCGTGATACCTTCGTCCCCAGTGGTCACCAGACTTGCCCCGGCCACCACGTGACCGCCTTGGTATCCGGTAGTCGGCTCGTGACTTGCCGTGACGGCTTCGTGTTTTGGTTGCATTATATTATTGGTACGGTCGGATCTGGTAGTTATACTTGTCCTATACGGTTTTTATGACACAGTGGGACACGTGTTCATGTATACTCCTGCATCTGTCATATCATAAACCGCTACAGGTGAGGAAGAAATTCCACGCACGAGTGATAATTTGGAGGCGTGAGTCCCGACTTGATGTAACTAGTTATATGTTATGCATCGTAGCTTGGTCATCATACATGTCTCTGCTTTATATAGACTATTATGATTTCATTTACGATTTTCTGATTCACATACTTGGTACTGTCAGATCGACCTCCTTGGCCGCGTCACGCCGCAGTAAGTACATCGCTGTCGATCCCCGCTCTTAGGATCACCTTTCAGCATTGAAGCTGCGTTCCTTCGGAGGCTTATCTTTTGGTATGTGTTCCTCGAGTTGTAGGTTCTTGTACATCTGTGGGTATGGCGGCCCTGTCCCGTCATAGTTGTTATAAATCTTAAGTGCAGAGTAATCGCAAGGTGGTTTTGTAAAAAGGATTAAACTGCTCGCTTTTGAAAGAGTTGTTTATATATATTTTATTGGAAGGTAACCGTTTGGTTGGCCTGTTTTATTATCTTGTCTCATGTTCATGTTTAAGTTTTTATTTCCGCTGGTTTTCTCTGATGTATTATCACCAGGGTGCCCGGGGTAAGGCACCACGCCCGGATCGGTCGTGACAAAAGTGGTATCGAGCGATTAGTCCTCGGAAAGTGTCTACGCATCGTGTCTAGTAGAGTCTTGATTATCGATGTGTTGTGCACCACATCTATAATCGTGAGGCCGCAGGACATTTAGGATTGGTTTCCATTCTTCTCATTCCGAGATCGCCTTAAAGTCGTGTGATAAGATTGGACCCTCCGACGACTTGCTTTTTACCGATTATGCCTCCGCGTAAGGCAACCCGCCCGTGGCGGCAAGGCAGAGGAGGCTGCGAGTAGAGCAGCGCAGAGACCACAAGACTGAGCCTCGATCCGCACCGGAGCAGCAGGAGATGAGTTACAAGAAGTGGGCCCATTAATGGCCGTGGTTGTGGCGGACTTGAGGATAGGCCGACGCAGCAGCCCGAGCACCGTGGTTCACCCTAGATCGAGATAGTTCGAGGCTACGGATTTTCTCGAGTCAGAGCCGCGAGTTTTATGGGTCGAGGCACGAGGATGATCCGCAGGAGTTTATCCGGCGATTCTGCCGATCATGAGAGTGATCAAGGCATCGGAGACCGAGTCGGTGGTCCTAGGTTCGCATCACCGCGTGATACCGCATGATCGGTAGTTTGATTCGTGGGAGCCGCCCGGGAGAGCATGCACTTCCACTTTATGGACGAGTTCTCGAGGCCTTTCTTGCACATTTCTTGCCTCCACCGATGAGAGGGCTCGCATGCATTTTTGGTGTTACTGACCGCGCATGATTCGAGTACAATGTGGAGTTCGACTCATTGGCCCGGTACGTCCCCGCGTTGGTAGCTAGTATGGAGGATCGAGTGCACCGATTTGTTATAGGGCTCGATGATCACCTAGCCGAGAGTTGTTCGGGTGTAGCTCTTCAGCCGGGCATGGACATATCGCCGCACGCAGCTTATGCGACCGATGTGAGGAGAGGATAAATCGACGGAATGACCAGTGGTCGCAGAAGAGGCCGAGCAAGCAGGTCCTTTGGTGACTTTCGAGGCGGACCGCCTCAAAGAGCCGATTATGCGCCCACCAAGACAGAGTGGTCCTCCACGCCTTCGGACCTTCGAGATATTCAGAGGCGGTCGTGGCTCCTGTGTTTCAGATTTTCAGGAGCAGAATGCTCGCGGATGAGGTTGCCCTTGTCTCGGTGTGGCCGTTGTGGAAAGCTTCATAAAGGAGAGTGTCGTACTAACTCTGGGATTGTTATTTTTGCGCCAACAGGCCATCCGGCAAGAGATCGTCCACTGCGGTAGCACCGGCAGATAGCATGGACTACTAGAGCGATTGCGGGTTCTTCACCTTCCATAGCCAGCAGATGTTCGACACCTACAGCCCGGCAGAGGTCGCGGTGGAAGTTCGATTTTAGCGGTCCTTTGAACCGCCTATTTTCAGTATATCCTTAACCCTTTAAAGATTTGTATGCATGAGATGATGACCTTATTATTGTGTGCTACGTTCGGATAGCGTTATGATGGTTATGAGTTAGAAAGCTTGGCTAGTTGAAAGGATTTGTATGGGGGCATGGAAAGTGTGAACTTTAGAATATTTCATGTTGAGACCTTAGATGTAAGGTCGTCTTGAGTATCAGATTTTGCAAGTGATCCTTGTCGGAATACATTTTATGCCTAGAATGTGTTGTGTGATAATTTCCTTGAGTAGTGTTAAATGGAAGTGGTAGCTTTCATGACCTGTTGAGGTAAGATTGTTCCGGGTCGGGGAACAAGAGCGTGATGCGTTAGTGGATCGGGTTGGGGCCATGTTGAGGCCAACCCGCGGCCGGTTTCAAAGTGGGGTCAGCTCTGGGTGGTCCCGCCAGGTGGTAGGGTCACGAGGGTGCTAGGCCCAGGTTTAGATGACCATCGTATGAGTTCGTGGGTATGTTCGACCAGAATCGGGTCGTGAAGGCCGGGAATGGCCTTAGTAAAGAAGTGAAGCTAGTAAGATGACCAAGTTTGGAGGTAGTGGCTCGAGGTTGGAAACAGAAGCGTTGACTAAAGTGTGGTACGTATACTAGAAGAGTTCAAGTGTTCGAGAAGAGTACGACGAGTAAGGGTAAAGGCGAGCATGTATTGCGAGCATAGATATGATCATTTCTTGTGACGGGAGAAGGTGCGAAGGATGTATATTTTAGACCTCAGGAATCGCATGCAGTCCGGTACCATTTGTTGGGTCGCCGGAGTGACACTAGAACCTCGCGGCAAGGTGACAAAAGTTTGTGATGTTAGAGGTGTTTCCTCGTAGACTTGGATGTAAGTATTTACGCGGGTGTTTCGTGGCCAGTTGTGGCATTGGCAACTTTTTAAGAAGAACTCTATCGTTATCTGTCTCGAGAAGGAACATTCGGGACGAATGTTTCTAAGGAGGGGAGAATGTTATACCCCGTATTTCCAGAGTATGTACGTGAGGGCGTACGTATACAATTTGAGCCTTAAAGTAGGCATAGATTCGAAATTTGTACACAACACCCGGTTAGAGTCGCTTTTTAGGCGAAACGTTTCATAGCTTTCGTAGGGAAAATTCCGGCTCTGTCATTTATTAGTTTTGCGGATTTGTCCGAGAGACTTAACATTTTGGACCAACGGGAGTGTGACTTGTGTAAACCTCACATTGGAAGAGGTTGGACGTCTATTGTCCATTCTTTGCAAGTTTTTTTTGCCAAATTTTGGTCAAGGGTTAGGTAGGATATTTTTGTGTAGATGGATAAGGTTGCATACGGCTTAATCTTCGCCTTACACTTGCCTTGCACTTGGCACCATCTTGGCCATTGGTTGGCCTTCACTTGACCTATAAATACCCCTTAGTTGATGAACTTTCTTCATCCAAAAATTGAGCAATCTACCTAAGTCTCAAAATACTCCCTCCTCTTGTAGTTCTCGCCCAAAGCCTCTCCTCCTAGTGGCCTTTGGCCGAGAGTTTCCTCCCCTTTGTAGTGGCAATGCTGGGTACCCCAGCCTAGTTGTCTCGTATAAATACCCCTTGTAGTGGTATAGAAATACTCTCCAGTATTGTTATAATGTCCAAATACCTTGGCCCCAAATACCTTGTAGTATTCCCAAGGTTACACTTATACTAGCCAGAAAATACCATTATACTTTCCTCATCGCTAAAACGAAACCCTAAGTAAATCTTCACCCGTAGTTGAAGTTATAAGTTGGTTAGAACTTCTAAGGGTTGTTTGGAGCGGATCGAGCACTCCTGAGTGAGCTAAACCTTGCTCAGATCGACATATAAACTCGGATAATTTTGGGCTTATCGAGGTAAACATTCTTGACCTTACATTTGTAATTGGAAATTACATGTCAGAGAGTATATAGTTAAAGTATACTATATATAGAATTGAACATACCATGCGGCAATGTCTTTTGACTTAAGCTCGAATAATACTTACGGAATGTCTTGCGACTTAAGCTCGAATTTAAATAAGAGAACGAATCGTAATTACATAGATCAGACATGAGACTTGTGTAGATTCTGCGTGAGTAAATTGTACACGTCCGGTTAGACGTGCAAACCCCCGGTTGGCTTCGTAGCGCCTCGAGGAGATTAACGCCGCCATGGGGGAGGTTCCCGAATTTTCAGTAGAATATGGAACGATTATAATAAGCACCTTTTTCACTTATAGGTTGAAGTACTCCGACTGGTGCGATCTACGAGGCTTAAGCAGTAGCCCACAGTTTTACGTACTTGAAGCGTTTTGCTATTAGTCAAGACTCGCCGCGAGGTATGTGAACCTCTTCCTATCTCTTATAGCATGATATGTGTGAACTATGTAGTACGGTAGACGCATACGTGTTAAGCGTGGTTTGATTGTTTTAAAACATAAAGTGTTATAACGGCTTTATGGGAAGTTGGTTATAACTTTATGTAGGTAAGAAAATACTTTGTGGTTTTAAAAGGTAATCGATGTGAATTATAATCGCTAGTTATAATAAAGAACTTGATGTATTTCAAAAGATTTATAAATCGTTTTGAAGGAGAGTAACACTTGGTTTTAAAGGTTTTAAAAAGAGTTATACTAGCTTTATGGGAGTTAGGTATAATGTCTTAAGAGAGGTAAAGAAAATGGTTTATCGATGTTAGAAGTTAAGAGACTTGATCTTATAAGATAAGAGACTTAACTTATTTGTTTAATGTGAATGTTTGTGTGAAACCTCATTCGTGAGTAATGAGTACTTGGTTTTATTTAAAGGGATAATGTTTTATCGATTTGAATCGAATGTGTATCGGGACCACGGCTGCAGCGTAATAAAGGAAAATGTATTAAATAATGATGTATCGTATTAAAACCAAGTAGAACCTCCATCCGCATGTAAGCTAAGATTTAGACAAAATGATATTACATATCCTAGATCATGGTCGCTTAATAAGATCGATTATAAACAAGAATAACCTACTCATATAAGGCATATGTTTCTCAAATCATTAAAGGAGAATTATGTTTTAAAGGATTAAAACTATGAACTAAGAGACCTTTTCTAAAAATGAGAAACTTGAGCATTTGAAATTAGGCAAACTTGAACGCGTTTGGAAAATAAGGTTGTTACTTGATTTTTACAAAGGAAAGCATTTTTGTTTACTTAACAATGTTCGTCACTCTATTTTTATACTACGGACATCGGGTGACTTTTATAAAAGGAATGGATCTCTTTAAAAGGAATTTAACGACGTAGTACTTTAGTGGTTAAAACCCGACTTTGGCATAAAATGAAAGTAGCTTGTGTTGTGTAACTTGCCTATATTTGGTTGTTGTGTAACTTGCCTATGCCCGTGTTGTGTAACTTGCCTATCTGGTTGTTGTGTAACTTGCCTATGCTTGTGTTGTGTAACTTGCCTATGCTTGTTGTTGCGTAGCTTGCTTATGCTTGTGATGATAGCCTTGGTCAGGCAAGAATTGTTATTTTTATGGACTAGCTTTCCATGAGGTTTCTTCTTGCTCGCCTTGTCCCCGGTGGTCGGCTCGTACTTGCCTCATGATCGATTCGCCTTGTACCCGTGAGTCACCGTGACTTGCCTCGCTCAGCCAGAGTGACGAAGTCTCGTGATACGGCCTTGGTCCCCGTGGTCAGCTCGTGATTGCCCCGGCCACTACGTGACCGCCTTGTATCCTGTGAGTCGGCTCGCACTTGCCCCGTGACGGCCGTGTTTTGTTGCATTATATTATTGGTACGGCAGTCGGATTCGTAGTTATACTTGTCTATACGGTTTTATGACACAGTGGGGACTCGTGTTCATGTATACCCTTTGCATCATCATATCATAAATCGCCGGCAGTGAGGAAGAAATTCCACGCACGAGTGATAATTTGGAGGCGTGAGTCACGACTTGAACTAGTTATATGTTATGATCGTAGCTTGGTCATCATACATGTCTCCCGCTTTATATAGACTATTATGATTTCATTTACTGATTTACGCTTTCACATACTTGGTACTGTTATCGACCTCCTTCGGGCCGCGTTCACGCCGCAGTAAGTACATCGTCGCCGATCCCCGCCTAGGATCACCTTTCAACGCATTGGAAGCTCGCTCTTCCTGAGGCTTATCTTTTGTATGTGTTCCCAGAGTTGTAGGTTCTTGTACATTCAGTGGTATGGCGGCCCCGTCCCGTCATAGTTGTTGTAAATCTTAGAGGTAGAGCATCGCATTGTGTGGTTTTGTAAAAAGGATTAAACTGTTCGTTTTGAAAGAGTTGTTTATATATATTTTATTGGAAGGTAACCGTTTGGTTGGCCTGTTTTATTATCTTGTCTCATGTTCATGTTTAAGTTTTTATTTCCGCTGGTTTTCTCTGATGTATTATCACTAGTGTGCCCGGTAAGGCACGATCACGCCCGGATCGGTCGTGACAAAGACCATCTAAGGGGGTGACACGTGTCGCCCTCCCATTCGTCACAACAAAACGTTTTCCGACAATTTCATAATTCCGAGAAATTTTTACAAGTCTCCAATCTTAACACTGTGAGTTCTTACGTACGTTCTTACACCATGTCCTGTAAATACGGGGTGTAACAAGGGCCCCGCCATAACCATTTGCACATGTAAAAATACTATTGTATCAAAACTAGACCGCAACCCCAGAATAAATAGAGTGCTCCAATATCAGCTGAATTGACAACCTACTAGTGCGGACCATTGCCCTATCAACCTGGACATGTGGGCATGAAACACAGCATCCCCGGTAAAAGGGACATCAGTACGAGTGATGTACCGAGTATGTCAGACATTTAAAATAGCATAATAGAGACCTAAAAGTAACATGAGGCAAGAAATAACCCACTAATAGAGAATGCCTCTGAGGGCCATAATATGCATAAGTATCATGTCTATGCAGAATGCCTCTGAGGGCAATAATATGCATAAGTATCATGTCAGTGCATAATGCCTCTGAGGGCCATAATATGCCTAAATTCCATGCACAATGCGGTCATGCATACACATCTGCATATATAACGCCATCAAGACTCTGTGGGCATCCCATCATATCATATCGGCCTCTATAGGCATAATCATTTTCGTGTATATCTGTACCAGCTGCAGGTGGTGTGCGTATATAACACCTTCTCTTTTTTTCATACCTCATACATATATATAATGCATACATATAGTAGAGTATATAGCTCATTTTTAGGTCAATGTATGTACAAGAATGTAATGCATGATAAGTTTGTCGGAGTGATGTAATGTTGTTTCAACTCCGATAAACATTATGAATACTAACATCTTTTCCATATACCTCAATAGAGATTTAAGAACATATTTATACATGCTTTGACACTAGGAATGAAAAGCATTAACATCCTTAACTACTAAGAGTAGAATCTTTTATGGGACAATATCACGTTTACGCTTCCTACTTAGAACATGTCAATAGAAAGAAGAATTTGCCTTAACATACCTTTAGTCGATGTACTTATCGACACGCCTTACTCAATCCTCAAAGCACCTCTATCTTAGATATAAGATTTATAAATTTAACTATGAAATAATTTCTGACTTACTATAATCCGGAGAAAACCAATGTTGGAATTCCTTAATTATGAATCAAACAAAATTATCCATGGTGTTGTATAAGTAAAGGAGTTTTAGTTGCATGTGGATTTTGTATAAAGAGGCATAATATCCTATAATTCTATATCTACTAAACTTCTCAAGGAAACATATATACAAAACAAAATAAATGGTTACATATATAGATATAATTACCTGGAGGTGGAAATATTGGAAAAAAGACGTTGATCTTAGCTACACCTTTATTATCTTATCCAATAATTTATTGCTATGCAAACATGTATTTATCTACTAAGATGACAATGTCATGTTTCACTCAATGCCACATACACTCACACTAATGAACAACTTACCACCTTCACCTTATATGATTGCTAGTCACTAATTAACTTGCCATGTGTCATGCGTGACTATTCACCTCATTACTTATTCATATAAATATTTATCCACGTAACTCTAATTAATATCATAATCACATGGTATAACACTAGTTCATAGCCTATTTTGGGACATACAATTATTATTTCAAATTCCCGCTGTTACACTTATTAAATCCTAAATTATTTCGGGACCACATCCATTTATATACTAAGCTCTTTATTTGCGTACGTAAATATGACAGAAATACTCCAACGCTCGGGTCTATTTACATACGCCTAGTGATTCAAACCATGATCCGAAAGTACGAGATATTACACCATTTTTCCTTTAGAAACATTCATCCTCGAATGGTGGAGTGACATATCTAATTCTTGTCACGTAGTCGGAAAACACATCCACCGCTTTACATGCCATATAATATAACATTTAATTTTATGTCGGACCTCACATGGTCATAAAGTATTAATGATAATAGTCTAAAATATAACTCACCTTATGCTTCTCTCAGATTATTACACATTTGATAATAAGATTTTACCACAGAATTAATAATGTAAAACAATTTTGAGTTAAAAGGTGAAATCAATTAGAATGAAGAAAGGGCAGCCCCGTCCATAAAGTATCCTGCATTAGCAGGGTCAGGGGAAGGTCCGCAACCCAAGGAATATGATGTAGAAAGTGCACCCTAATGCAAGCATTAGTAACTGTTTTCATGGCTCGAACAACAGTCACTGACAGGTACATCATGTCACGGTGCCATTCTCTCAAGTCAACATGCAAAGTTAGCAATAAAAAAAATTCCTTATGTTATCAAAGATAATATCATCACAGGAGGTGAGAACATCTAAAATGCAGTTATCAGCTAAGCTAAGCCAACTCTTCAGATAATTACCTCTCCGAGGGGTTGGAAAAATTCCTTTCATTATTGAATGGAGTAACTATATATTATCTTTCATTCACATATATCAACCAATTCAACATCATATTGGATCCATGAGTCTGGAAGTATTGGAGGCTTAACTTTGCTCTCATGGCTGCACCGACAAAAGGCATGAGAGCAGAGAAACATTTTAAGTGTTGGAGTAACAAAGTGAAAGTATATGTATGTCCTAGAGACTATCTGTATTAGGACATAATGTATTTTATACACATTCATATTTATATTAATGATGACTAATATTATTGTATTTGCATTTGTTGAATTATTAGTTGATTGTTTATAATATTTTATAAATGCATCCCTGGAGTTTACGTTTTTATTAATGATGTGGGAATTAATGTTATAACGTAACTCTTAAATTACCTCGACTAATGATCATCGAAATTGGAATATCGATGATATGTGATATGTCGACATATGGTCTGCATCATATCCTTAGGGGATGTAGTATGTCTCACTTGCTACGAGTTATGACAACTCGTGATGGACATATGAATACTTGTTGAAGTATTGGTATGCCCTGCTGATATATTGTTTTGTTATATGTCTATAATGTCATCGGCGTGTGAGAGATAAAAGTCCTTAGACTTGAGGTCAATATCATCTTGTTTACAGAGTAATGTACTTTGATCATGTCCTAAGCTCAAATGCCTTATAGGTTGAGACGCGGCTTGTTTTGGGTGCATTACGAAGTAGATTAAAGGTGGTATGTGAGCCAAGAAAGGATTCATTCCTTGAATTTATATTCGAGTGAACACTCAGGTACTCATATGGTATTAGGTTGACTAAGTCATTGGTCAATGCATTATACATGTCTGTGACATGGTCCTGTTGTCAACTAATATAAATGAGTTATAATAATCAAGACATTTTGATAGACACTTGACAAATCCTAAGCTTGATTGAGTGTGTCATGAATGAAGGGATTTTATCTTACCACATATAGGTTCAGTTCACATATTTTGTATAGCTAAACTTTACATATTTGGTTCATTTTTCGGCGCAGTCTAGGAGTTCCGTGAAGATCCTAATGTTATTAGTGACGATATGTAAAGGCCTGAAGGGTAACACTAAGTCAAATATTATGTCGATTGAAGGATGTAATTAGAAGGAGATACATATATGTTCGGTTGATGACCGGGACATTAAAATGGGAAAATGGGCAGAAAAGTAGGACGGAACCGCCGCGGTGCCGGCTGCAAGACCGCGCGGTGCCTCTTCTTGAGACAACGGTGCCATGGCGAACTGTGATCCAGTGCGATTCATTTCTGTTGGTGCAGCCTCACGAAACCTCGAGCTCTTATTTTGTCCTATAAATAGGAGGCTCCTCTTCTCATTTCAAGACACCCAAAACCTAAGAGAGGTAAATCTCTTCTAAAGCTCTGGCAGAATTCCTAGCATTCCTGACTTAGCGAATTACATAGTTTCATAACTTACAAATCGAGGGACGTTTGCGTGTGCACCCTCAGACTTCACAAAGCGACAAAAATCAACTGCTTGACTGATTAATTGAAAATGTAAGTCTTCTGTCGAAGTTTTTACATTTACAATGTGGTTTGTAATTTTCATTACTTATCATACTGTAGTTCGACCATCGTCGAGTTTAAAACATAAATTTTCAAATTCCACTGCGTGTACGAACGTGACGTAAACACCAACACAAAGAACTTTAAAAAATGAACATTTCAGCAATTATTTGTATATACCCCAAAGATGGTGGAATAGCGAGTCTTCACTTTTCACCAACATGCATAAGGTTGTAGTTTATCCACCCCTAATAGAATACCTAAAATATAAAGGAAATAGTTTCAGTCTATGAAAATGATTACCTTCAATGCCAATGTGCAATCCCTTCAACATTTTTTTGTGACCTGATCAAAGACATCAACAACAACAACAACATACCCAGTAAAATCCTACAATGTGGGGTCTGAAGAGGTTAGAGTATACACAGATCTTACCTCTACCTTGATAGGAAGATAGATTGTTTCCGAATCCAGACAACTCAAGTGTTACACCCCGTAACTCCAGGACATGTTTAAGAGAATGTACGTAAGGAACTCAAGACTTGAATAGGGTACGAAAGGAAGAATTGTTTTTCCGACGAAAAATCTTCCGAACGTCGGGAAGGAGAAATGTTCGTTGGTGAGAATTAGATTCTCAAAATGCATTAATTGAAGAGTATGGAACTTATTATCATTATGGAAATTTAATCTTACGAATTTGGTCACGTGGGGCCCACCCGAGGAATTTTACGTTTTGTGGAGCCCACGAGGATTACAGAATTTTATGGACGAATGGGAGGGCGACACGTGGCACCCCCCCCCCCCCCCACATTGGTCTTGGACGAATTGGAGCAAGGGTAGAGTGGTCATTGACCATTGAAGATGAACAAAGTCTTGCTAGCTTGAGATTCTTGACTAGTCAACTTGTCCACTTGGATAATTATTAATTGCTCTTCATCCTAGCCCCACATGTGTTATTATCTAAGCCCTACTTTGTAGTATATATCCTACACTAGTGCAAGACAAGTTCTATACTTAGAAAAATTTTCAAGAAAACATTGTGCTAGCTTTAGGTGCTCTTGGCCAAAGGGATTTTTAGAGACAAAAATTTTGCAATTGTGGTTCATTATTCACAAGACTTTAACCCAAGGTCCCTAAGGGTATTGTAAGGATATCTCAATAGAAAGATTTCGGAAAAACGGCGTTTTCACGTTAGTCGCAAGGCGGAAACTTAAGGGGTTCTTCAACTTTGAAGTTGGAACTTGAAGATGGGTTCTTCATAGGATTCTAAGGAGTGCTTGGAGCGGATTGGAACATAAGGAAAGGAGCTAAGAATTTCTAAGGAGCGACTTTGAATCTTGGAAAGATTAAGGGCTTGTAAAGGTATAATTCTTGTCGTTTTAGTAATTAAGATTACTTATTGTTGTAGCTATGGATATTAGCAAGCATGAAATGTTTATATTATGAAGTTTGATAAGTATATTGGCTATTGGAACCCTAATCCGAAACTAGTATGTTTAGCCTTAAGATTACAATTCAAGTTGATTATAAGTATAAGTCGTCACATGTTATATATTGAAGGAAATTGTAGTTGTTGAAGTTGTTTATGGCTATATAACATGTTAGACCTAAGAACTTGGATTGAAAAGGAATTGGAAAGTTTGATAAG
The DNA here is from genome assembly GCA_029844215.1 of Przewalskia tangutica. Taxonomy (NCBI): domain Eukaryota; kingdom Viridiplantae; phylum Streptophyta; class Magnoliopsida; order Solanales; family Solanaceae; genus Przewalskia; species Przewalskia tangutica. Next base: position 119,085,039 of record CM056727.1, read on the forward strand.
TTGTTGCACCTTTTGGCCGAAAATGGCATTGTATTGTGGACTAGTTTGATATAAATTGTGGGACGGAATTTTACACGTCTTGTAGGCGTGTAATCCCCTATTGTTAACTACATTGTTGAGCCTTAAATGTGGCGTGTTTGGTTATTGTATTCGGCCTTGAAAAAGGTGGCAAAGTATGTAGAAACAAAGGAGGTGCTGTCCGATTTTCCGTAGAATTTAGTGACTTAGCGCTTAGAATATTCTACGTTTGAAGTAAGAGGTTAATGGACGTATTATGGCCATTTTAGGTTGAAGTACTAAGTATAGCGGATTCTACTTGAAGGATGGAATAGCTATCAAGGTTGAAGTACTTCGGAGCATTTTGCTATTTGTCGATAATCGTCGCGAGGTATGTGAACCTCTTCCTTCTTTTGACATGATTCTATGTATGGAATATACGTGTGGTATTATTTCATGATTCCTTCTACTCTTAGATGTTAAGAGGTATGTATGTTGATTTACTCTACGTAAGGGTTATGTCTAAGTTATCCTAAGTTCTTACCAAGTCTTATGAGGGATGTTGGTAAGAGTCGTTAGGAGGTATTTTGGAGCCAAGTTGACTTGGCTAAGTTACGATACAAATGAGAATAAGTATCGAACAAGTCACTGCAGCGTTAATAAAGGAAAATGTAATGACAATCAATTATGTTAAAATGAGTAGAATTCTCCATCTGCATAGAAACTAAGATAAGACAAAATTATATTACATTTTCTAGATCATGGCTACTTGAATAAGATCGTTATAAATAAGTATAACTTATTCACAACGCACCAATGTATATGTTACTTAACTTATAAGAATTTACGTATGAAGTTTTAAGACTATGGATCTCAAATTCTTAAAGTTAAGAGACTTTATTTTTCAAGTTATGGGACTTGATTCTTAAGGGAAGAAATGAATTGATTTACAAGTATAGAATACTTGATTTGGAAAGACTTGATTTCTAAAGTTAAGAAACTTGTTTTCTTAAAAGTTAAGAGACTTGAAGTATTTTGAAAGCTATGTGATTTGATTTGAAAGTATAAGTCTCTTGGTTATAAAAGGAATGAATTTGTCTAAGACATAAAGAGTTATAACGGCTTTATGGGAAGTTGGTTATAACAACTTTATGGAAGATTAAAAGAATGGTTTTCTTCAGTAATGTAAGCAAAGAAATGACTTGAAATAAAGAAGAGCAAATTGTTTTAAAGGTACCAATTGCTTAAGGTTTTAAAGAAAGAAGTCACATGATTTAGAAGCCTATAATTGTATTTCTAAAAAGGTATTGTGACTTGTCTTGAAAAGTAAGTATGACTTGATACTACGGTTATTAGTATCTTGGAAGTTTTATTTGAAAAAAAGTCATTTTAAAGGAGTAGAGGTGCGTAGTACTTTGGGTTAAATTTCCGGATTTTTATGTGTGAAACGAAAGTGCCATGTGTTTATAAAAATGGAAGTCTAAAGGTTTAATGAACTTGCCTATGTTTGCTTGTGATAGCTTTGAGTGCAAGTATTATATTCGGGGGCATGTGACCAGGAGGCGGGTTAGATTCCCGGATTTGTTTTATTACCCATGGCCATGCTTATACGATGAGAGATTCCGGGGCATGCGACCATGTTATGTACTATTATTACTCCATGGGCTAGCTCCCCATGAAGACATGTACCCACGATGAGGGATTCCGGGGGCATGTTATATTATTACTCTCTGGGCTAGCTCCCCATGAAGACCTGCACCTACGATGAGGGATGCTGAGGGCACGTTATGGCCATGCTTATACGATGAGGGATTCCGGGGCATGCGGCCACGTTATATATATATATATATATATATATATATATATATATATATGTTGTATATGTTACACCTACTACGGCAGTGATGTGGGATTCCACGGGCGAGAGATATATATGTATTGTGTATGTACGCAATTGGTGGTAGGATGCCACGGGCGCGTCACATGGTTATATGTTACACTTATGACTGTCGGTAGTGATGGGGGATTCCACGGGCACGCTTTGATATTTGGGTGATTTGATCGCGTCCCAGATTGGGTCGGGTAGTATATGCGTCCCTCCATAAAGGGTCGGATTATGTTATGAAAGATAAGTAAGTTATATGGTAATGAACTTAATGATTTTTCCTAAGCATGTACGTAAGAATGTGAATATAACTTTTATGTAAAATGGGAAAAGATGATAAGGTACGATAAAGTTCATGAGTGGTAATGACACGGCATGATCTGGTATGTACTTTTTATACTTGCCCCTGTCATTCTTTTGTACAGTTATGATCTGTTTACTGTACTTTATTTCCGTTCCATATTAAATTTTGTTATGCGACTTCTTCGGGCCGCGTTCATGTCCGCAGGTTTAGGTACACAGTTGTGGATCCGCGAGCTTAGGATCCTGGTTCAGCATTTTGAGATGGCTTCAATGTTCCGGAGTTGTCATGGCTATGTATATTCAGGGGTACGGCGGGGCCTTGTCCCGTCATAGTATTTGTTCAAATCTTAGAGGTCTGTATTCATCTGTGGGCTGGACTGGCTAGAGTTGTTTTTACATTGTTAAATAATGTAGACCCTTTCGGGTAATTTTTATATTATGGCAGCCTTATCGGCTTGGCCTTGGTTAAAAAAAATGTTATTTATCTTCCGCAGTTTATTATGTTGTATGATTAGAAGGGTGCCCAGGTAGGGCACCAGTCGCGGCCCGAGGTCGGGTCGTGACATCAAGAGAAGTGTGTGAGTGAGTAGAGAGAGAAGAAGAGAGAGAGACTTAGAGAAAACTTATGGGGAGCTCCAGTAATTTGATGATGAAATAAATTTTGACTTGGAAAAAAGGAAGGATCATTCTGTAGCATGACGTTTGGAGCATCTTTATCTGAATTTTCAAATAGAGTCACCTGCTTTCCTGGAGAAGCTACTGTTCAGACTGGTTTTCCCTTCACCAGCACCACAACAGTCATTCCATTGGGAATGTGTCATGACCCAAATCGGAGGGCCGCAATGGGTACCCGGATCCCACCCACCGGGTACCGCCATTAGTACATTTAACATCGAATCACAATTACATACGGGTTAAGCCGAATAAGATTATAGAAACTCTTAATCAGAAAACCCACTTATATACATACATATACACATACCAAGGCCGACAAGGACATGCAATTCTATTACACCCACAGGGCATCATCTACAAGCCTCTAAAGAGTATACGGCATCAAAAGGGTCAGAACAGGACCCCGCTATACCCATATACATATGCAAAAAAATTGTATCACGACCAGACAACTCCGAAACAAATAGAGTGCTCCAACATCAGCTGAACCAGCAACCTACTAGCGTGAACCGTCACCCTCTTTAATTAAACCCGCGGACAAGAAATGCAGCATCCCTCGATAAAAGGAACGTCAGTATGACTGATGTACTAAGTATGTTAGGCATGAATAATAGCATAATATGGATATAACAATATCTGAGACAGAAACAACTGACCAACAGTAAATACCTCTGAGTCCCTAATACATATGCCTAAATGTTATGCATTGCAAACATGGTATAATATTGGTCACATAGGCATCTTCCTTATCATAACCGACTCTGTGGGCATTAGGTTATAATAGTCACACAGGCATGCCACACAGGTTTCGATATCAGTCTCTTGGCATCAGGCTATTTCGGTCACACAGACAAGCCTTATCAGTCACACAGACATGCCACATAGGCTTCAATATTGGCATTTACGGTCACACGGACATGCCATACCAGCTTCAATAATTGTATTTATGGTCACACAGACATGCCACACCGGCTTCAATAATGAATGTATGCATGATGCAAATGTAGTATATTAATGCTTCCTCAAACAGCCACAGATGCATTCGGTTATATCGAAATCCTACGTCTGATAACTTTCACACAGGCTTTCGGTTAAATCATATAATCCACACATGCAGAAATATTATCATATTGTCTCAACCACACAGGCATCTATTTAGGCCACACAGGCACGATATGTGACCTCTTAGGGCTCTTTTGTGATAATCTGTATCAGCTGCAGGTGGTGTGCGTATATAACGCCTTTCTCATTTCCAATATCCCCTACATATATATACAATATTTACCATATAGTAGTGTGCATACGACAAGTGGTCCAGGGTAATATATGAATGTCATGCAAATAAAAATGCATGAATGATAACACCATATTCCAATCTCAACGGGTGACATATTACCTTTGTACATTTGACAACACCGTGAATATCATCATCTTTTATGTATGCCTCAATAAGGACTTAGGAATATATTTAGAAATGCTTTTATCATAGGAATCAATAATATGAACATTCCTTAACTACTAAGAATAGAATAATTTTTGGAACAATACCACAGTTATGATTCATATGTAGAACATGTCAAAAGAAGAAATTAATTTACCTTAACATACTTGTTATCTAGCATATCGTTAAGTAAATTAACTGTTGAACTTAACAAATAGGGTCTGTAGAAATTTCCGTTGGAATAAGCTTGTTGAACTAATGAGGTTAATATGTTGCAACACTCACTGTTCATTTAATGGAGAAGGAGAAGAATTCACACATTTAACAACTTCCAGAGCTTTGTGCTTTTCTTTTTTCACATGAAAAAGAGTGTATTATATATAATTTACTCAAAATGCTAAAAACAAGATCATAAATATCATGTTCTCCTACTAGCTTTATTTGTGGGGAAGATCATGCATAAATGTTGTCCACTAATCTCTGAAAGTATGTATGTCTTAGAAATAATTATTTTAGGAGCAAATGTACTTGAACACATTCATATTATTAATGAGATTAATATATTTAGCATTTGCAATTACTGAATTATTAATTGATTGTTTATATTATTCATTAATGTGCATCCCTTGAGCTACCGCTGTCATTGATAGGGTGAGATATTAACGATAGAGCGTATTTCTTAAAATAGCATCGACTAATGATTATTGAGAAAGGGATATCAATGATATATAATAAGTCGACATGTGGTATGCATCACATTCTTAGAGAATGTAATATTTCTCACTTACTACTAGTAATGGTTGCTAGTGATGGACACGTGAATACTCTTAGAGAGGTATTGGCATACCCTGCTCATAAACTATTTGTTATACATGTCTAGAGTATTATCAGCATGTGGGAGATAGAGGTCTTTTGACTTGAGGTCAATACGCACCTGGTCTGTCGAGTAATGTACTTTGATCCTGTCCTAAGCTTAAATTCCTTGTATGATAAGACATGACTTGTATTGGGTACATTGCGATACAGACTAAGGTGGTAGTTGAGCCAAGAATAGGATTCATTCCTCGATTGGAATTTCGAGAGAACACTCAGCTTCTCAGAGATGTTAGGTCGACCAAGTCATTGGCCAATGCAAGAGACATATCTAGGATATGGTCTAGTTCTCGACTAATATAGATGAGATAAAGTGATCAAGCCATTTGAATAGACATTTGGCAAACCTTAAGCTTGATCGAGTGTGTCGCGAATGAAAGAAATTTATTATCTCACATAGAGGTTTGTTTACTTGAGTCTTGTAAACGTACTTCACATATTGGGCCCGTCACCGGTGCAGTCTAGGAGTTCCGTGTGAACCTTGATTTGATCAAGTACCGATGTGTGAAGGCCTAAAGGGTCACACTAAGTCGATTATCTTTTCGGTCTAAGGGTATATTGAGAGAATGTAAAATATTGGATTTAGAATCAAGATATTTTATTCAATAATAAATTATGGGATAATTTTCATTTGATGGAAATTATATAATTAAGTCAAAATTAAATCTTGGATTTAATTAGAATTAAAACGTGTAGAAAATAAAGGGAGGAGCCGCGCAGCAGTGGGCCCAGTTCGACTGGCCCACTACAATTCAAATTTGGGTCAGGTATTAAAGCCTGATCCAAGTCTGATTTGGTTTAGGTTTTACTCCTTATATATTCAGCACTTGACCTCATAATTTAGTTTGACAATTTTTATAACTCTAGACATTATTGCTTTCTGACTTAAGAGTTCAGAGATTAAAACCCTCTCAAACCTCTGCCAAGATTTCCTAGCATTCTTGAAAGAGGAATATACCGCAGCAAGGCTTGCATCCGAATTGAAAATCGCGTGCGCATCTTTTAGTAGAGACTACGCTAATCTTAAACTGTAAGTTTTCTTATGTCTCTGCAGATTACAATTATCGCATAATCATACCAGACACGTTTGTTGGGGGAAAGTAAGTAAACAAAATTTTAAACTCTGTTGTGCCTTACTTGTGTGTTTTACACCCAACTAATCCCTACAGTGGTATCAGAGCCCAGATTGGTTTAATGATATACGATAATCTTTAATAAGGATACGAGGGATAATTAATTGTTTCGATTTAAAATGGTTTTCGGAATATAAATATATATATATATATATATATATATATATATATATATATATATATATTTGTAACGATGAACAATACCACATCTTGTTTGGCGTGAACGAAGGGCGATCCATCGTCTTAGCGTGAATAGTACGGGTTTCGGGATTTTTTCAGTGAATCAACGTGTTCTAACACCGTCTCCACTATTATCAAGAAATCCACTTTTTAAGATGGTCGATAAAGGTGTTGAGAGGTGGCGGAACGCGATGAAGCGAAAAAGTCGCTGGAATGACGCCGGCGGCGGGACTGTTTCCAGCCACCACGGGCGCCGAAATTGTTAAGTAATACCACCACCGTGTTCGCCTCGATGAGAGAAATCTAATGGTGGTGGTGTTACACGGCAACGATGATCGGAAAAGGAGCACCACCGATGGTTTTGGAAACCGCCGGTGACGGCTCAAATTCCGGCCACCGTGCCACTAAACCGGTAGTGAAAACCACCTATGAGTTCGTCCCGATGTGTGCCATTGTCCAGTGGGTTTTAATTTCGTCAATTTCGCCCCGAAATCCGAATCCAAATTTGATTTGGGGTTGGAATTGGTTTTGAAAATTTGAGATAGTACAAGGACCTTTTTGCAATTAAAATTACGGTTTTAAAATTGAAATTGGTCCTTGATCAAATCTGAAAATATTTTGAAGTTTTTGAAATTACAAATTAGTCCATGAGATATTTTCTGGTTTTAAAAGTTTTAAAATCAGCAGATTCAGTCCCTGAGTCAATCTGTAAATTTTAGAAAAGCAGATGTGGTCCCTGGGTGAATCTGTAAATATTTTAAGGTTCTGAAAATTGCAGAAATACCCCTGAAAATTAAATTTTAATTTCTGAATTATTAAAGGACTGTTTGGATGAGCAGAAAATTCCGAAAATTAAAATTGAGTTTTAAATTTTGAATTTAAATATTTTATAAATTGAAACAAATTAATTAACCCACAATTATTGTTATTTAGCATATTATTTGATAATGTGTGCACAAATTAATTGTTTATCCTAATTGTTTAATTACTTGTCATTCAAATAATTAGTATAGAGTCTGCATTTATATATGTCTGGGTAGGCGGCGCCCAATATCTATTAGTCCGCATTATGCATGTCTGGGTAGGCGGCGCTCAGTATTTGTTAATTCGCATTATGCATGTCTGGGAGGGCGGCACCCAAATATTTGTTTTTTAAATGCTTTAAGTAATGTTTGAAACGTGTAATAGTTGATCTTGGTCATAACCCTAAATTAAAAATGTTCCCCAAATTTAATACAAGTCTCATTTAAAATGAACGTGTCGTCCGTTATAATTGATTGTGGTGCAAAATCTTTTTCGGCGAGATGAGTATTTATGTCTCAACATATGCTTTAAGTCTACAAAGACTCAAACCCTTTCATAGATGCATATAAATGTTGTAGTAGGTGATAAACTTTCATGAGTATTTACACCCCAGTGTTTGCTCGATGAAGGCCAAGCCCACTTAGATACATAATTGCAGTCACATAACGGGGTTGACTTGCTAGGCTGTCTTGGCTCCCCAGTGTCGGACAACCGAGGGACGCAGATCGAATTGTTTAGAACATTCGGTCAACCAAGAGTTGCAAATTGGTTGCAATTAGTTTAGAGACTTACCAGATCATATTGTTGAAGTTATCAGCCTCAGCAAATGCGGATACAACATGAGTTTGAATCTTGGCCGACTATGACCGTGTTTGATATGAGTCTGTATTCTTTCATGGGGTAAAGAGTATGTTAAAATAGTGGGAGCTAATTAAACTAAAGACCATGTTAGTTAGTTAATGAATGTGTTCAATATAAATTATATTAGATTGTTAATTTCAAGTCTATCTTTTCTTCAGTTACAATGTCGAATATGTCACTTAAAATGTTGGTTTAAACGAACAAGTTGAATAGAGCCAATTTTCCTGAATGGTTAAGAAATTTGTGTTTGATACTGCGATTAGAAAAGATTGAGTATGTATTGGATACAACAGTCCCTGTTGAAGATTCTGAAGAGTATGCTCTATTTGACAAAGCAGCCTTTCAGAAATATCTTGATGATGTTGTTGCAGCACAATGTGTTATGATATCTTCTATGACTCCAGAGTTACAAAGACAACATGAAAATATGGATCCCAACGAGATACTAGAACACTTGAAAAGTCTCTATGACTCACAGTCTCAGACAATGGAGTATGAACTGTTGAGAGATCTCTTTAAGTATAAGTTGAACGAAGGGGGTCAGGTGCAATATGTTTTGAAGATGATTGGATTAATTGAGATGTTGGCTTCGATTGGAACGAAGCTGCCCATAAATGTTTCTGTTAATCTAATCTTGAACTCACTTCCTAATTTCTTTGAGAACTTTGTTGTGAATTACAATATGAATGGAATGAAAGCGAGTCTCCCAGAACTTCATAATATGTTGAAGACCTTCGAATCGTCCACCTCCAAAGGTAAAGTTGTGTTCATGGTGGGCTCATCTAGCAAGTTCAAGCCTAAGAGTAAGAATGTGCAGAAGAAGAAGGGTAAGGCGGTTGCCGCCACACCCACAGCTATGAAACCTAAAGGATTTGCTCGAAAGAAGTCCAAGATAGCTGCTGATGTTTGCCTCAATTGTAAAAGAAAGGGCATTGGAAGAAGGAATGTACAACCCCAGAGGGATACAAAGCACAAGATGCTGGCCCTGCTGGACAAGGTATATTTGTTATTGAAATAAATATGTCTATAACTAATTCTCACTGTTGGGTATTAGATACCGCTTGTGGCTCACACATTTGTAATAATGTGCAGGGGCTAATTGACAACAGAAAGGTTGGACCTTGTTAAGTAGATCTACGCGTTGGAAACGGAGCAAGAGTTGATGCTGAACGTGTGAGGACTTAAAGACTAGATTTACCTTCAGGCTTAATTTTAGAACTTAATAATTGTTATTTTGTTCCATATTTGACGAGAAATATTATTTATGTCCCTATGTTAGACATTGAAGGGTTTTCCTCATTTATTACCAATGGAAGTTATGTTTTATCTTATAATGGTTTTATTTGTGGAAATGCACCGCTTGTGGATGGATTGTATGTTCTAAACTATAGCCATGAAATTTTCAATATACAAAATAAAAGATCTAAAATAAGTAATCAAAGAAATTTCACCTACTTATGGCATTGCAGACTTGGTCACATCAATGAATCAAGGATAGCAAGATTGAGGAAATTAGATTACCTAGAACCATTTGACTTAGAGTCATATGGTGATTGCAAATCTTGCTTAAGAGGAAAGATGACAACCAAATCACTTTCTGGGAAAAGAGTACGTGCCAAAGATGTGCTTGAGTTAGTCCATACCGATGTATGTGAGCCCTTTCCAACTCAAGCTAAGGGAGGCTTTCTTTATTTCATCACTTTTACAGACCATTTCTCAAGGTTTGGGCATGTGTATCTTATGAAACATAAGTCTAAAGCTTTTGAGAAATTCATGGAGTACAAGTCAGAAGTAGAGAAGCAACTTGAAAGAAGTATTAAAACTCTTCGATCAGATCAACGAGGTGAATACTTGAGTAAAGAATTTCTAGATTACTTGAAGCTTCATTGAGTTCAATCACAATGGACACCTCCTGAAACGCCACAAATGAATGGTGTTGCTGAGAGGAGAAACCAGACCTTATTAGATATAGTTAGATCCATGATGAGCTTCTCAGCTCTACCAACATACCTATGGGAATATTCATTACAAAGCTCAATCTATATTTTGAATAAAGTTCCATCAAAGTCAGTAGAGAAAACTCCATATGAGATATGGAATGACAAGAAGCCAGCACTTAGACACATGCAACTCTGGGGGTGCCCTGCATATGTAAAGAAGTTGTTTGCTGACAAATTGGAATCTAAAAGTGAGAAGTATTATTTTGTAGGGTATCCGAAGGAAACAAGAGGATACTACTTTTATCTCTCTGAGGAACATAAAGTAATTGTTTCCAGAAATGCAACTTTCCTTGAATAAGACTATGTCTACAAGGAACAGAGTTACAATAAGATAGAACTTGAAGAAATTCAAGAAGTGCAAAATAATGTAAAGAATGAAACCTTGTCGAATGACCTAGGCAAGGATTCAGTGGGAGTATTTGATGGTGATTGAGTACTTAGAGTACCCCTTCAGCCAGTGAGAGTGTTGTGAGGGATAGTGCAGAAATGCAAGACTCTCATACACAACCAATGGAAGATGACACAATAGTTGTGCATCATCCTATTAAAAATGATATTCCTGAAAGTTCTCAAGGTGATAAATTGTCCAACACACAAACACCTTCTCAAAATCAAAATACAATAAACACTGAAACACAGAATGTTCAACTCCGTAGGACCACTAGGACTCATCGTGCACCCGAAAGACTTAACCTCCTTGTTGAAACACACACTGAGATAGATATTCCTGATGATTAGCGAAGCAATGTTAGACATTGATTCACATAGATGACTAGAAATTATGAAATCCGAAATGAAATCCATGTACATAAATCAAGTATGGAACTTGGTTGACTTGCCAACATGGGTTAGACCCATAATATGCAAATGAGTCTTCAAGAAGAAGATTGATGCATATGGTAAAGTACAAACTTATAAAGCAAGATTGGTGGATAAAGGTTATAATCAACGACCTGGAGTCGATTATGATGAAACCTTTTCACATGTTCCAAAGATTAAGTCTATTCGGATTTTGCTTGCAATAGCTACATACTATGATTATGATATTTGGAAAATGGATGTTAAAACTGTCTTTCTCAATAGAAATCTAATTGAGGAGGTGTATATGATACATCCAGAGGGTTTTACATCTAAGACTCAACCCAAAGCAGTATGCAAGCTACAAAAGTTCACTTATGGACTTATGCAAGCCTCAAAGAGTTGGAACATTTACTTTGACTCTTCATTGTCATATATGTAGATGACATATTGATAATGAGAGACAATAAGCCTCTTATGCAATCAGTCAAAGAATGATTATCCAGCACATTCATGATGAAGGCCTTGGGTGAAGTCTGCTACATTCTTGGAATTAGGATCTACAGAGATACACCTAATATATTGTTGGGGCTGTCATAGTCCGTATACATAGACAAAGTGCTAAAACGATTCTCTATGGAAAATTCCAAGAAAGGGAATCTTTCTATGGGTCAAGGCATCAAGTTGTCAATGAAGGATTGTCCTTCCACAGTTGCAGAACTTGAACGCATGAAGAGGATCCCATATGCTTCATCTATAGGATCAATCATGTATGTCATGACCTGTATAAGGCCAGATGTGGCCTATGCACTTAGCATAACTTGAAAATTCCAGTAGAATCCTGGGGAGGAACACTGGAAAGCAATCAAGAGTATTCTAAAGTATCTTAGACGAACTAAATAATACTTCTTAGTCTATGTCGGATAAGAAAATCTAGTAGTTACTGGGAACACTGATGCTAGATTCCAGACAGATCTTGATGACTTCAAATCTCAGTCTGGTTATGCCTTCATTTTAAATGGTGTAGTTAGTTGGAAGTGTTCCAAGCAAGCTACAACTGTTGATTCGACAGCAGAAGCCGAGTACATTGCTAGATCGGAAGCTGGTAAAGAAGCTATCGCGATATCTAAGTTCTTAAAAGAATTAAGGGTTGTTCCAAGTGTCAGTTGTCCAATAACGATTTATTGTGACAACACTGGTGCGATTGCTCAAGCTAAGGAACCAAGATCAACGAATAGAAACAAACATGTACCAAGAAAATACCACATACTCAGGGAGATGGTGGAAACATAAGAAATAAAGATAGACTACATTCCCACCGAAGAAAATCTAGCAGACCCATTTTGTTATACCCCGTAGTTCTGACCATGCGTATGGGAGCATATGAAAGGGAGTTAGACTTAAATTTTCGAAAGATAGGTTGACGGATTGTTTCGGACGGGTTTTAGTTAACTTTGAGGCGGGTTATGACCCGTTACATTGAGAGTTCCTAAGTGTTTCAAAGGCCTAGTGCGTAGTTCGTGGAGTCTAGTTTCCAACGCAACCAACCGTTCGTCGATATGACATCGGAGTAGGAAGTTATGGGAGTTACAAGTTCAGTGCGCAGACGACGAAAAGGTGTTTGCCGAGGGCCGCGGCGCCGATCGCAGGCCGCGCGCCGAAAGATCCGAGGGTTCGCTGAAGCAGCGGCCGCGCCGGAAGCAGGCGCGCGCCAGGAAGCATGGCGCGCCGAATGTTCGGGAGTCGGCGAAGTTTCAGCCGCGATGACGCCGTGCCGCAGGCCGAGGCGGGTTCTGCGAGTTGAGTGGGAATTCTGCCGCTTTGTTTTAAAAGAGGCCATGGGTGGGTGACTAGTGTCCCCCCCCCCCATCTGATTTTTTGCATGTCTTATATATTGACCAAGTCTTGAAGACTTGGTCATCTTTCAAAGTCCTTCTCTCTCTAAAGCTAGAGCTCTCACTTCTCTCTAGAATTCCAAGAAAAATTCAAAGCTTGAGAAAAATATGAAAAAGTGTGGCAAGAAAGAAAGCTTGTGGCTAGCTTATAGGAGTTATTGTGGTGGTGTTCTTGGAAAGGAGGCTAGCAAAGTTGTTGGAATAATTTTGGCTAAAGCTCTAAGGTAACAATTCTTCTCTTGTAGCTAGTTATTGATGTTGCATGTGAAGAAGAAGGAACTTGTAGTAGTAAATAATGCTCTTAGATTCATTGCATGTAAGAAATATGGTTTGGATATGAAAGGATTGGTTAAGAAGGTTATGTGAGCATGTTGTAGCCTAAAAACTACTTTAAACTTGTTAAGTTATTTGTTGTACCATATGTGGCAGAATTTTACACACCCAAGTTTAGGTGTGTAATCCCCTTTGAAATGTTTGGATTGTTGGGCCTAAAATGTGGCGTTTGGATGTTGAATTCGGCCTTGTTAAAGGTGACAAAGTATGTAGAAACAAAGGAAATGCTGCCCAATTTTCCATAGAAATTAGTAACTTTGAACTTGGAAATGTCTACATTGAAACTAGAGGTTAATAAACGTATTATGGTCATTATAGATTGACATATTACGTGCGGTACTTTGGACTTAGCAAGTGGATTGACCGAAGAGGTATGTGGAGCTTTCCTATCTCTTGAGCATGAGTAGTTGTACCTATGTAGTACGGTAGACGTACAAGATTTGACATTCTTCACTTGTTTTAAGTATATGATACTTGTTTCGTTTAAAAGTATAAGTCCCTTGGATATAGGGAGATGTGTTTGACTAGCGTATAATGATAATATAACAACTTTATGGGAAGTTGGTTGTATTGGCTTTATGAAAGGTTAACAAGGAAAGGTTTACTCCAAGTAAAATAAGTACGGATAAAGGATGAATTTGTGGAAGGCAAATTGTTTTTAAGGCATTAATTGCCTAAGGTTTTAAAAGAGATGAGGTCACTTGATTTTAGAAGCCTATTGTATTTTTAAAGGTAAACGTAACTTGTTTTGAAAAGTTGGCGTGACTTGATACTACGGTTATTAGTATCTTGGGAGTTTACATAAAAAGGAGTCATTTTCTTAAAAGGTTTAAGGAACGTGGTACTTGGGTTAAATTCCCGAATTTTCTTTTAAAATGACATGTAGTGCCTTAAGTAACTAAAATGAAAGGATGTACTAGAAATGTTATTAAGGAGTTAGGAGATATTCTTAACTTGTTTACGTTTACGTTATGATAAGCCGGTAGCGCTTATGTTATGTATGATAGCCAGGTCTTTGATTTATGTATTATTATTATTATTATTACTATTTATGCCATGGATTTGCTACCCGTGACGCGAGCGCGCTTGTACTCATGCGGGCCCACAGGGTCCATGCGGGTGAAATAGTCTCATGCGGGTGAAATAGTCTCATGCGAGGCGGATGACCTCTTGCGGGTGAAATAGTCTCATGCGAGGTGATGACCTTATGCGGGTCCACAGGACCCATGCGGGTGAAACAGTCCCAGGAGTAGGATTGCTTGATGATACTACGGGCGGGAGATCCTGTTTTGATCATGAGCCTCCTATTTTATGCAGTAAAGTTTATACTTGTTACTCTCATTGTTAATAAGGCACAGTGTGCGGTATTTTTGACTCTCTTCCATGACTCCAGTTTATTTTAAACTTATGATATTATTACGATTTTCCGCTTTACATACTTGGTACATATTGTGTACTGACCCCCTTCCTCGGGGGCTGCGTTCATGCCGCAGGTAAGGGTAAGCAGGTGGTGGATCCTCATTCTTAGGATCTTGCTCAGGTGTCAGGATACGGTTCTCCCCGGTGTTGTAGATATTTGTACATTCAGGGGCATGACGGGGCCCTGTCCCGTCATAGTGTTTACTCATTCTTAGAGGCTTGTAGTCTTGTTATAGCTTGGGTTGTTAGGGATGTAACTGTTCAGCTTTGTTGTATTAGAGGTAGCCATTTTGGGTTAGCCTGCTTATTATATATATAGGTTCTTGTTGTGAGTTTATCTTCCGTTGGTTTTCTCTGATGTTGTATCACAAGGGTGCCCGGGGTAAGGCACCAGTCACGGGTCCGTGGTCGGGTCGTGACAAAAGTGGTATCAGAGCAGTTAATCCTCGGAAAGGGTCTACAGGACGTATCTAGTAGAATCTTGATTATCGGTGTGTTGTGCACCACATCTATAATCAGGAGGCTGCAGAATATTTAGGATTGGTTTCCATTCTTTCACTCTAAGATCGTGCAATAGAGCTGTGTTATAGGTTGAACTCCCTCTGACATATTTTCCTGTATCAGTTATGCCTCCACGCAAGGCAACCGCGGCCCAGAAGGGCAAGGCAGCAGAGGGAACTACTAGTAGGACACCGAGGGTTACGAGCACGAGCCCGTCTTTACGAAGGAGATGTTTGACGGCGAAGTTCCACGACGCCGCCAACTCAGCGAGTTTGGGCGGCAGCAGGCCATCGAGGCTGCGATACGAGCCTCGATTACACACCGAGCAGAGGATATGGGCTACAAGGAGATGGCCCAGTTATTAGCCAGGATCGTGGCTAGGCAGGAGGATAGACGGAGGCGCGGTTCGGTTGTACGTAGCCACCACAGAGCGATAGTTTGAGATCGCGAGACTTTTGAGTTGCACCCACCGAGTTCTACGGTCGAGACACGAGGATGACCCTCGGAGTTTATCAAGCGATTCTGCGAATCATGAGAGTGATCAGGGCTTCGGAGACAGAGTCGGTATTATTGGGCTCACATCGGCTGCGGGATACTGCGGTTGACTGGTATGATTCATGGGAACTATCCCGGGGGGAGCATGCGCTCAGCCTATTTGGGACGAGTTCTCGAGGCGCCTTGGCCATTTCTTGCCTCCGCGGATGGAGGGCTCGCCGATAGATTTTTGACACTAAGGCGAGTGGGCGACGATTCGAGTACAATGTAGAGTTTGACTCATTGTCTCGGTATGTACCCGCTTTGGTAGCAGACATGGAGGACAGGGTGCACCGCTATGTCACAGGGCTCGATGATTACTTGGCCGAGAGTTGCACGGGAGTAGCTCTTCAGCCGGGCATGGACATTGCCCGTGCGCAGCATATGCACTTAGGTGTGAGCGAACGCAGCGCCGATTTAATTGACAGTATCAGCAGAGAGGCGAGACAGCAGGGTCCTCTGGTAGTTTTAGAGGTAGACAACCTCAGCAGCAGACCGGATTTGCACCTCAGCCGGTTCAGAGCGCTCCTCCACCATCTTCCGGACGTACAGGGCATTCAGGAGCAGGACAGGGTTCTAGGGCTTCGGGTTCCCAGAGGGACCAGGGTTCCAGTCAGATGAGACCATCTATACCTCGGTGTGGCCGATTTGGCGATTGCCATTATGGAGGGTGTCGTGTTACTCCAGGAGCTTGTTAATCTTGTGGCCAGCAGGGCCATTTGAGGAGAGATTGTCCGACTAGAGGCGGCGGGAATGTTATGGCTCACCAAGCGGTCGATGGTGGATCTTCGTCTTGATGGCGATGCGCCCGAGGCGGTGGTGTTCACGGACCAGCAGGCCGCGGCAGGGGTCATGGTAGGGGTCCCAGTTCCAGCGGTCCTCAGAACCGCATCTATGCTATGTCCAGCCGCCAGGACCAGGAGGCGTCACCAGATCTCGTCACAGGTACATTATTGATTGCATGGTGTGATGTGTATGCTTTGATAGATCCAGGTTCTACCTTGTCCTATATATCTCCTCATATTGCTGGTAGAATAGGGATAGAGCCCGAGTCTATAAGACCTTTTGAGGTGGCTACGCCAGTAGGTGATTCGGTGGTAGCTGAGCGGGTATATAAGGCTTGCCCAGTGACTATAGACAGTCGTCGGACTCTAGCCGACCTGATAGAGTTGGATATGACGGACTTTGATGTGATTATGGGTATGGATTGGCTAGCGTCTTGCTATGCCAATGTGGACTGTAGAGAGAGACTGGTACGGTTCCAGTTTCCTGGTGAGCCGGTTATCGAGTGGAAAGGGAATACTGCGTCGCCGAGGGGTAAGTTTATTTCTTACCTCAAGGCCAGACAGATGGTGCGGAAGGGATATATCTACCATATGGTTCGGGTGTTCGATACTGAGGCTGAGATACCGGACCTTCAGTCAGTTCCGGTCGTTAGAGAGTTTCCAGACGTATTTCCAGACGAGCTTCCGGGTATCCCTCCTGAGAGGGAAATTGAGTTTTGCATTGATTTGGCGCCAGACACTCGACCGATATCTATTCCGCCATACAGGATGGCACCTGCCGAGTTGAAGGAATTGAAGGACCAGCTGAAGGACTTGCTGGAGAAAGGCTTTATCAGGCCAAGTGTTTCTCCCTGGGGAGCGCCAGTGTTATTTGTAAAGAAGAAGGATGGGACGCTGCGTATGTGTATTGATTACAGGCAGCTGAACAAGGTAACTATCAAGAACATATATCCCCTCCCCAGGATTGATGATTTGTTTGACCAGTTGCAGGGTGCGAGATGTTTTTCCAAGATAGACCTGCGATCTGGTTATCATCAGGTGCGAGTTAGAGAGGCAGATATCCCGAAGACTGCATTCAGGACCCGGTATGGGCACTATGAGTTCAGGGTGATGTCTTTCGGGTTGACCAACGCCCCGGCGATATTCATGGATTTGACGAACCGGGTGTTCAAGTCATTCTTGGATATGTTCGTGATAGTATTCATTGATGATATCCTGGTTTATTCACGCACAGAGTAGGATCATGCGGATCATTTGAGAACGGTATTGAGAGCCCTCCGGGATCGGCAGTTGTATGCCAAGTTCTCGAAATGCGAGTTTTGGTTGGCTTCAGTGGCTTTCTTAGGGCATGTTATCGGGGCCGATGGTATTCGGGTGGATACAGCAAAGATTGAGGCAGTCAAGACTTGGCCCAGACCCACTACACCGACGGAGGTGCGCAGCTTTTTAGGCCTTGCAGGTTATTATCGGAGGTTTGTGGAGAGGTTTGCTTCCATTTCAGCACCTTTGACTAAGATGACTCAGAAAACAGCTATGTTCCGGTGGACGGATGCTTGTGAGGGAAGTTTTCAGTTGCTAAAGGAGAAGTTGACGACCGCCCCAGTTCTTACTCTTCCAGAGGGTTTAGATGGATATGTGGTTTATTGTGACGCTTCAGGTGTCGGGCTTGGGTGTGTGCTGATGCAGCACGGCAGAGTTATAGCTTACGCATCTCGACAGCTTAGGAAGCATGAGAAGAACTATCCCACACATGACTTGGAGTTGGCAGCAGTGATTCATGCCTTGAAGATCTGGAGACATTATTTGTATGGAGTTCATGTGGATATTTACACAGACCACAAGAGTCTCCAGTATATCTTCACGCAGGAGCCGAACTTGCGGCAGGCGGTGGTTGAGCCGCTAAGGATTACGACGTTGATATTCTATACCACCCAGAGAAGGCTAATGTAGTTGCAGATTCCCTTAGTCGCAGATCGATGGGTACTGTCTGATGTACAG
This sequence comes from Przewalskia tangutica, assembly GCA_029844215.1. NCBI lineage: Eukaryota > Viridiplantae > Streptophyta > Magnoliopsida > Solanales > Solanaceae > Przewalskia > Przewalskia tangutica. The sequence continues at coordinate 119,103,454 of CM056727.1, forward strand.
CCAGAGAAAAGGGATATGGTCCGAGAGTTACATCAGCTAGCGAGCCTTGGGGTTCGTTTGGTTGATTCTGATTGTGATGGAGTTCGGGTTCGAGAGGTTGTCGAGTCTTCCATCGTCGAGAAGGTGAAGAGGCGACAATATGAGGATCCGATTATGGTACGGTATCGAGATGCAGCTCTCCAGGAGGAGAAGAGTTTATTTGAGGTAGCACCTGATGGGGTGCTAAGATTCGAGGGTCGGTTGTGTGTTCCCGATGTGACAGGACTTCGTCAGCAGATTCTGGGGGAGGCACACAGTGCTCGTTATTCTATTCACTCGGGGTCAACTAAGATGTACCATGACCTCAGGTGTATGTATTGGTGGGATGGCCTGAAGAGGGACGTGGCCGGTTTTGTTGCACAGTGTCCTAATTGTCAGCAGGCTAAGGTTGAGCACCAGAAGCCCGGTGGGCTATTACAGGCTATTGATATTCCGATATGGAAGTGGGAGGTGATCAACATGGACTTTATTACAGGGTTACCTACCACTCAGAGGAAGCATGATTCCATTTGGGTGATTGTCGACAGGCTGACGAAATCAGCCCATTTTCTTCCAGTCAGGACGACTTTTTCGGCCGAGGATTATGCCAGACTGTATATCAGGGAGATTGTGAGATTGCACGGAGTTCCTATATCGATTATTTCAGACAGAGGGGCCCAGTTCACGGCTAACTCGGAGGTCCTTCGAAGGATTAGGGACACAGGTGAGTCTCAGTACGGCGTTTCATCCTCAGACCGACGGACAGGCCGAGCGCACTATCCAGACACTTGAGGATATGTTGCGGGCTTGTGTTATTGATTTCAGGGGTAGCTGGGAGGATCATTTACCTCTGGTGGAGTTTGCTTATAACAACAGCTACCATTCTAGTATTCAGATGGCACCTTATGAGGCCTTATATGGGAGGAAGTGCAGGTCACCGATAGGCTGGTTTGAAGTGGGAGAAGTTCAGTTAGTCGGGCCAGACTTGGTTCAGCAGGCAGTGGATAAGGTGAAGCTTATCCAGAGCAGTTATTGTCGGCTCGTGGTCGATGAAGTCGTATGCAGATCATCGGCGTCGACACTTGGAGTTTGAGGTAGATGATTGGGTCTTCCTGAAAGTGTCACCCATGAAGGGCGTGATGAGATTTGGGAAGAAAGGGAAACTCAGCCCAAGGTACATTAGGCCTTATCAGATTGTCCGTAGGGTAGGCAAGGTTGCCTATGAGTTGGATCTGTCGTTCGATCTGGAGGCAGTACATCCAGTTTTTCACGTGTCTATGTTGCGGAAATGTATTGGAGATCCGTCTAGAGTGCACCCGATTCATGATGTCCAGGTGACAGAGGGATTATCGTATGAGGAGAGTCCCATAGCGATACTCGATCGTCAGGTTAGGCGACTTCGGACGAAGGACGTGGCTTCCGTCAAAGTCTTATGGCGGAACGAGAACAGGGAAGAGATGACGTGGGAAGCAGAGGATGACATGATGAAGAAGTATCCTCACTTATTTCCTACACCTCCAGGTAACCCACTTTCTTGCTTGTTAGTTTTAATTTGGAAATTATGCTTGAGTAATGTTGTGGCTCGTGGAGCGTCGTTAATTGCAAAAAAAAAAGAATAGTTAAGAGGGTCTATGTCGATATTGTGTTTTGAGTAAACCTAGAAGGAACATTCGGGACGAATGTTTCTAAGGGGGGGAGAATGTTATACCCCGTAGTTCTGACCATGCGTATGGGAGCATACGAAAGGGAGTTAGACTTAAATTTTCGAAAGATAGGTTGACGAATTGTTTCAGACGGGTTTTAGTTAACTTTGAGGCGGGTTATGACCCGTTACATTGAGAGTTCCTAAGTATTTCAAAGGCCTGGTGCGTAGTTCGTGGAGTCTAGTTTCCAACGCAACCAACCGTTCGTCGATAGGACATCGGAGTAGGAAGTTATGGGAGTTACAAGTTCAGTGCGCAGACGGACAGAAAGGTGTTTCAGTCAGGGGCCACAGGGCCGCGGCGCCGGAAAGATCTGAGGGTTCACTGAAGTTGCAGCGCCGCGGCGCCGGGAAGCAGGGCCGCGGCGCCGAAATATTCTGGGAGTCGGCAGAAGTTTCAGCGCCGCGGCGCCGGCTGCAGGGCCGCGACGCCGAGGCGGGTTCTGCGAAGTTGAGTGGGGAATTCTGCACTGTTTTGTTTTAAAAGAGGCCATGGGTGGGTGACAAGTGCCCCCCCCCCCATCTGATTTTTTGCATGTCTTATATATTGACCAAGTCTTGAAGACTTGGTCATCTTTCAAAGTCCTTCTCTCTCTAAAGCTAGAGCTCTCACTTCTCTCTAGAATTCCAAGAGAAATTCAAAGCTTGAGAAAAATCTGAAAAAGTGTGGCAAGAAAGAAAGCTTGTTGCTAGCTTATAGGAGTTATTGTGGTGGTGTTCTTGGAAATGAGGCTAGTAAAGTTGTTGGAATAATTTTGGCTAAAGCTCTAAGGTAACAATTCTTCTCTTGTAGCTAGTTATTGATGTTGCATTTGAAGAAGAAGGAACTTGTAGTAGTAAATAATGCACTTAGATTCATTGCATGTAAGAAATATGGTTTGAATATGAAAGGATTGGTTAAGAAGGTTATGTGAGCATGTTGTAGCCTAAAAACTACTTTAAACTTGTTAAGTTAATTGTTGTACCATATGGGGCAGAATTTTACACACCCAAGTTTAGGTGTGTAATCCCCTTTGAAATGTTTGGATTGTTGGACCTAAAATGTGGCGTTTGGATGTTGAATTCGGCCTTGTTAAAGGTGGCAAAGTATGTAGAAACAAAGGAAATGCTGCCCAATTTTCCATAGAAATTAGTAACTTTGAACTTGGAAATGTGTACATTGAAACTAGAGGTTAATAAACGTATTATGGTCATTATAGGTTGACATATTACGTGCGGTATTTTGGACTTAGCAAGTGGATTGACCGAAGAGGTATGTGGAGCTTTCCTATATCTTGAGCATGAGTAGTTGTACCTATGTAGTACGGTAGACGTACAAGATTTGACATTCTTCACTTGTTTTAAGTATATGATACTTGTTTCGTTTAAAAGTGTCACGACCCGACCGACGCGATCGTGCCCTACACAGGCACTTACGAGTAAACATCGAGAAAATCAGCGAACATACATGAAACTTATAAAATAAAAACAACGATAATAAAACAACGAGTTAGCCGATAGTGGCTACCTTAGAATGTACATACATAAACGAAGCTTGCCTCCTTTCCTTTACAAACCGACCCACAATATGTGACTACGGACCTCTAAGAGTTTTGACCTAACAAGCGTGCGGGACAAGGCCCCGCTGCACTGAATAAACATAAACGTGACAACTCCGAACACCTGGAGCCATCTCAACTTGCTGAACCGGATCCTAAGCTCGCGGATCCACAATTGTGTACCTAAACTGCGGCATGAACGCAGCTTCCCGGAAGTCGATAACAAAACCGAATATGGAAGAAATAACGCATGCGAAATGATCACAATTGCATAAAAGAATGACAAGGACAAGTATAAAAATACATACGGATCCTCGCCGTGTCATTATCACTTATGAACTTAATCGTACCTTATTATCTTTTCCATTCCCAATAAAAGTTATAGTCACATTCTTACGTACATTATTAGAAAAAGAATCATTAAGTTCATTACCATATAACTTACTTATCTTTCATAACATAGTCCGCCCATTACGGAGGGACACATATACTACCCTACCCAAATCGACGCGATCAAGTCACACTAATATCAAAGCATGCCCGTGGAATCCTCCATCACCGTCGACAGCTATAAGTGTAAAATATAACCATGTGACGCGCCCGTGGCCTCCTACCCCACTGTCGGCGTACACATACACAATACATATATACATATCTCACGCGTGGAATCCCACATCATCGCCGATACTATCGTGTAAAACATAACCATGGGTCTCACGCCCATAATATCAATCAAAGCAGGTGGTATAACGTCTTGGGGCTTGCCCCTCATTTATACTCTTACCCTGGAGAAGGTGGTATAACGTCTTGGGGCTTGCCCCTCATTTATACTCTTACCCTGGAGAAGGTGGTATAACGTCTTGGGGCTTGCCCCTCATTTATACTCTTACCCTAACTCAACCGGTCCTCAAAAAACACATAAAGACGGTGGTACAGCGTCTTGGGCTTACCCCTCACTTATACTCTTACCCTGGAGTAGGTGGTATAACGTCTTGGGGCTTGCCCCTCATTTATACTCTTACCCTAACTCGACCGACCATCAAACAAGACATAAGCACTACCATGTCTTTTATAAAAATCCGGGAATTTAACCCAAGTACTACAAATAGCTAAGCATACGTGGAATCCCACATCACCGCTTGCGTCCGAGTAACTTACAACAAGACAGCCGGCCCTCCAACCGAGAGTCGCGGCAACGTAATAAAACATAATACTTGCACTCACAGGCTATCACCAGCACATATAGGCAAGTTCTCAATTAACCAAGCAAAAGTACTTATCCGCACAAATAGAATAAATTCTCATTTAACAAGCCAAAGTACTTATCCGGGCACAAATAGAATAAATTCTCATTTAACAAGCCAAAGTACATAACCCGTCAAAAATAGAATAAATTCTCATATAAAAAGACAAAGTACTAATCCTGGCACAAATAGAATAAATTCAAATATAACAAGCCAAAGAACTTATCCGCACAAATAGAATAAATTCTCATTTAACAAGCCAGTACTTATTGTCACGACGACCCAAGCTCGTGGATCGTGCCTACAGGCACTTACAGTAAACATCGAGATAATCCGGAACATACATGAAACTTATAACATAAAACAACAGAATAAATAAACAAAGTCACCGATGTGGCTACCTTCCGACGCATATACGAACGGCAAGCTTGCCTCCTTTCTTTACAAGCGGACCCACAATATGTGACTACGCACCTCTAAGAGTTTTAACATAAGCTGGCATGGACAGGGCCCCGCCATACCCCGAATATACATAGCCATGACAACTCCGAACATCGAGCCATCTAAAATTTGAACCAGATCCTAAGCTCGCGGATCCACACTGGTACCTAAACTGCATGACATGAACGCGGCCTCGAGGGTCGATAACAATGCGAATATGGAATGTAAATAACGCAAGAATCAAATCATAATCGTACAAAGAACGCCCTTTAACTCCTGAAATCAATCATACATTAACCGTTCCTTTCCTTCTTTCGATAAGATTTAACAACATATTCTTACATACTTACTTAAGAGCTTAATCCGGCCTTTTTCACATAACTTACATATCTTACATAACATAATCCGCCCATTTGCGACACGGTGTCTTGATGAATCATGTAACATAATCCGCCCGCCCGCGTGTGGCTTGCATCTTGTGGAATCATATAACATAATCCGCCCGCTGGGGCTCGGTGTCTTGTGGAATCATATAACATAATCCGCCCGCTGTGGCTCGGTGTCTTGTGGAATCATGTAGCATAATCCGCCCGCTCATGGGGCTCGGTGCATCGTGGAATCATGTAGCATAATCCGCCCACTGTGGGCTCGTAAGATGACGTAACCCGCCTATGTGTAGGCTGGGTAATATGGCATAATCCGCCTATGTGTAGGCTCGGTATCTCATAACGTAATCCGGCCTATTTGTAGGCTCGGTGTATTTCATAACGTAATCCGGCCCATTTGTAGGCTCGGTGTATTTCATAACGTAATCCGGCCCATTTGTAGGCTCGGTGTATTTCCTTACGTAACATTTTAAAACGTATTGTTACCCCTTCTTAAGTCGTTATAACAACTTCCCATAAAGCTATTATAACAACCTTTCATTTTAGAGAACTCAAGGCACTTTTATTCTTACAACATTAGGGAAACTAGACCCAAAAATACCACGTACATACGCATTTCAATGAATCATAAACTTCTTTCTTTTTAAAACTCAAGTCACATACTCTTAAAATCATGTCATCAATACTTTTAGAAATCAAGTCCACAACTTGAAAAATAAAGTTTCATAATCCTTAGAAGACAACCAAAGTTCATAGTCTTAAAACCTTATATCATACATTCTTTAAAATCCACTTACTTATACTTATACAAAACAAATATAAAGTTCCATACACTTCCAAAACCAAGTAACTTATTCTCTTAAAACCATATAACTTTCACTTTTAAAATCAATCCCCTTTTCACATATAAATTCAAGTCATTTTTGAACGTAAAATCCACTTACTTACTTACTTTAATTAAATCAAGACACATAGTTTTAAATCAAATCTCATATTTTCCTAACCATTCTTACCAACATCTCCCATAAGACTTGGTAAGGACTTAGGACAATTTAACATACTTATAACTTAGGATAACTTAGACATAACCCTTACGTAGAGTAAATCAACATACATACTTCTTAACTTCTAAGAATAGAAGGAATCATGAAATAATATCACATGTATATTCCATACATAGAACCATGTCTAAAGAAGGAAGAGGTTCACATACCTCGCGACGATTATCGACAAGTAGCAAAAAGCTCCAAAGTACTTCCACCTTGAGCTATTCCATTCTTCAAGTAGGATACGCTATACCTAGTACGTCAACCTATAATGGTCACCATACGTCCATTAACTTCTTACTTCATACGTAGAATATTTTAGGTGCTAAGTCGCTAAATTCTACGGAAAATCGGACAAAGACCTCCTTTGTTTCTACTTACTTTGCCACCCTTTTCAAGGCCGAATACAATAACCAAACAGCCCCAATTGGCTCACAATTTCTATAAGGTACTCCAATACAAATGACTAACTAAACAGCCCCAATTGGCTCACAATTTAGAAAGTAGTCCAATACAAATGAAAAACAAACTAAAAAGTCCAAAATTCGGCCACCTTGAGTTCAACCTTACCAATTCTTATCAAATTTCCATTTCAAACCAAATTGGTAGCATAACATGATATCAAGTCGTATTTGATTATAACAATCCATAATCTCGAAGTAGGTAACATGCGACGATTTCTAATAACGACTAAATTGAAATCCAACTAAACAAGGCTTATATAACATTTCGAATTTAGCTATAAGCACTCCATAATACTTATAAACTTCAACTTAACCACTTCATGCTATCAACATGTAAAGCTAACAACAATAATAATACATAATCTTGTAACATCTTAAAGGACAAGATTATACCTTAACGATTCTCAAACCAATCTTCAAATCCGAAGTCGTTCCTTAGCAACTTAGAGACTCTCCAAGATACTTCAATCCGCTACTTGAGACCCTTAGAACCATACCAACAATTTTCCTTCAAACTCCCAACCAAAACCTAGAAAAGCCATTAGGTTTTCACCTTGCGACTAATACGAAAACTCTCTTTTTCCGGGATTTTTCTATTGAGATATGCTTACATAACACTCATGAACCTTGGTTTAAAGTGGGGGAATTATTGGACAAGAAACAAAAATTTTTTTGTTGTGGAAGGGAGCAAACCCGAGAGCAATGCTCTTGAGTTCATCAATATCTCTTGAAAATTTCTAAGTGTTGGCATTAGTCTTGCTACTAGTAGTATAATATAGGGACATGGAGGGTCAAGATGCAACCATTTGGGTGGCTAGGATGAGCTCTAGCTAAATATCAAGACTAATTGACTCCCTTGACTTGGTCAATTTGTCAAGCTAATTAATAGAAAGACTTAGTCATCTTAAGGCTATGGTCAATGACCATTTTGGCCATGACATTTTCGTCCAAGGCATAAATAAGGGGGGCGACAAGTGTCGCCCTCCCATTCGTCACAATAATACGCTTTCCGACAAATTTCAAATTTCCGGTAAATTTTTACAAGTCTCAAATCTTAACACTTGTGAGTTCTTACTTACGTTCTTAAAACATGTCCTGTAATTACGGGGTGTAACACTTATCCGGGCACAAATAGAATAAATTCTCATTTAACAAGCCAAAGTACTTATCCGGGCACAAATAGAATAAATTCTCATTTAACAAGCCAAAGTACTTATCCGGGCACAAATAGAATAAATTCTCATTTAACAAGCCAAAGTACTTCGTACGTACATTCTTTTCAAAGGACTATTTTCCAAATAAAACTTCCAAAATACTAACAACCATAGTATCAAGTCCTATCCACCTTTCAAGACAAGTCACAATACCTTTTTAGAAATACAATTACCATTTCTAAATCAAGTGACTTCTTTATTAAAAACCTTAAGCAATTGGTACCTTTAAACCAATTTGCCCTTGCCTAATACAAGTTATTCCTTTTATTACTTTACTAGAGAAAACCATTCTCTTAATCTTCCATAAAGTCGTTATAACCAACTTCCCATAAAGCCGTTATAACCCTTTATGGTTTAGACTAACACGTTCCTTTTATAACCAAGAGACTTCTACTTTTTGAAACCAAGTATTATATACTTTCAAATCAATTCTCTTAACTTTCAAAAATACAATTTGTCTCTTAACCATTTGAAAACAAGTGACTCCTTTTATTATTAAAACTCTAGGCAATTGATGCCGTAAAATCAAGTTGCCTTTCTATTAAAGTCAAGTCATTTATCTTTCCATAAGGCAAATATAATTAACTTCCCATAAAGCCGTTATATTCACTTTATACCTTAGCCATAAATAATTTCCTATCCAAGGGACTTATACGTTTAAAACGGAACAAGTATCACATACTATAAAACTCTTCAAGTCCCTTAACTTTAAAATCAACATAAGACATCCTTACTATTTTCAAAGAAGTGAGTTAATCTCCTAACCCACCGACTTGGCATTACATGGAAAATAGTAAAGAATGTCATAGTCTTCAGACGCTCACCGTACTACATAATGCAAGTAGTCATGCTCAAAAGATAGGAAAAGTTCTACATAGAGTAAATCACACAACTACCTCTTAACTTCTAAGAGTAGAAGGAAACATGAGATGATACCACAAGTATATTCCATACATAGAATCATGCCAAAGGAAGGAAGAGGTTCACATACCTCGACGATTGTCGACAAGTAGCAAAATGCTCCAAAGTACTTCAACCTTGATAGCTATTTCATCCTCCAAGTAGAATACGCTATACTAAGTACTTCAACCTATAATGGTCACAATACGCCCATTAACCTCTCAATTCAACGTAGAATATCCTAGGTGCTAAGTCACTAAATTCTACGGAAAATCTGACAAAGACCTCCTTTGTTTCTACTTACTTTGCCACCTTTTCAAGGTCGAATACAATAACCAAACAGCCCCAATTGGCTCACCACAATCTATAAGGTAGTACAATACAAATAAATAACCATACAAATTTCAATTGGCTCACCACAATATAGACGGTAGTCCAAAACAAATGAATAACAAACTACTAGTCCAAATTTCGGCCATAATGAATACAACAATACCAATTCTTATCCAATTTCCATTTCAATCCAAATTGGTAGCCTCACATGATATCAAGTCGCATTTGAGTATAACAACCGTAATCTTCAAGTCAATTACTTGCGACGATTCTAACAACGATTAAATTGTAATCCAACTTAATCATGGCTTACATGTCATTTCGGATTTTTGGCTACAACAATCCATAATACTTATAAAACTTCAACACATATACTTCATGCTAGTAAAATGTAAGGCTAACAACAATTACATAATCTTGTAACACTTAAAGAGAACAAGATTATACCTCCACGAATTGTAATCCAATCTTCAAAACCGGTTGCTCTAGCAACCTAGAGCCTCTTCAAGACACCTCAATCCGCCTCGAGACCCTTAGAACAACCCCAACAATTTTCCTTCAAACTTCTAAACAAAACCTAGAAAGACAACTAGGTTTTTGCTTTGCGACTAATACGAAAACTCTCTTTTTCCGGGATTTTTCTATTGAGATACACTTACATAACACTCATGAACCTTGGTTTAAAATGTGGAGCTTAAAGAACAAGCAACGAAAATTTCCCTTTCTTCTCCATGGTGAACCCGAGAGCACCATTAGTGAAGTCCTCAATTTTGTGAAATTTTTGCTAAGTGTTAAGTCCTCTCTTGCTACTAGTATTATATATAGGGACATGGAGGGTTAAGATGCAACCAAATGGGTGGTTTGGATGAGCTCTAGCTAAAAAATCAAGACTAAGTGGGGCCATTGACTTAGTCAATTTTCTCATGCTACTACTTGCAAGACTAAATCATCCTACCAAAGGTCAAATGACCATTGTGCCCATGCTTCAATTCGTCCAAGACAACATAAGGGGGGGTGACACGTGTCGCCCTCCCATTCGTCACAATAATACGTTTTCCGACAATTCCATAATTCCGTTAAATTTTTTACAGTCTCAAATTTTAACACTTGCGAGTTCTTACGTACGTTCTAACACGTGTCCCGTAAATACGGGTGTAACATTCTTCCCCTTAGAAACATTCGCCCTCGAATGTTCTTTCGAGTCAATCTTTATAATTAGCGACATAGTTCCTTTCACAACCCCGACATACTAATAATGCCACACATGGCCCTAATACTCGCACACGCACATCCGTCCATCATAAGCCCAAAAGAGATTACCTTTTCGCATTTCCAACTCCTTCTAACATACATACATAACTTCCATACCAATTTTGGCCTCTAATCTGAGTCACTCTATAAAACAAAATAAGGCCATTTCCGCCACGACTGGTTAGGTGAACGTGTCCACGAACCCGTAAAACAACTAACTAGACTTGGACCTTGCGCTGCGTGACTCGCCACGTGGCGAACTACTACCAACTGATCCCACTCCATTCCAGCCATGGGGAGACCCGCAACAGGTCCTCAACCCGACTCAACGTCGCACTTAACTCTTATTCTTGGTCTATAATAAATCTTTCTACCCGAGAAGACCTCAGACATCTAAGGTCTCACGTCAATGATATTCTTAGGCTCGCACCCACGCTCCAAGCCTACCCTACCAATCCCCAATAACGGTATAAAACTTCTCATAAAACCATAACCATGTTGTCTCGATCACAACAACCATTACTTACTCTATACCGCCTCATCCGTATAATTCTCGTAGTTTACTACACATCTTAATCTATTAACATGACATTCAGTTAGGTTCCTTAATATGGCTTCTGGGGTTCACTACCCTATCGCATACCTCATCCTTTCCCAATTATCTCGAAATAAAACACAAAACCTTGGCGAAAATTCATTAACTATTCCATACCTTCCCAGATCTAGTTAGTCTTTACCACCTCGTAATCTAAAATCATTCTAGGCAACACGCTGCCCGACTTCATACATAACTCAGTATAGATGTATGTCACAATACCAACTATACGTAATCATTGCCAACCCGACGCGCAATCCACATAGTCATTCCCGGTCATCACGCTTTCTCGTAGTCGCAATCAACATAACTCGTTAGGGAGGGACGACCCTAACAATACAGCTCTATCGCACGATCTCAGAGTGAGAAGAATGGAAACCAATCCTAAATGTCATGCAGCCTCCTGATTATAGATGTGGTGCACAACACACCGATAATCAAGACTCTACTAGACACGGTCTGTAGACACTTTCCGAGGACTAACTTCTCTGATACCACTTTTGTCACGACCCGACCCCGGGACCGCGACTGGTGCCCTACCTGGGCACCCTTACAGGTAAACAACAGAGAAAATTAGCGGAACATACATGAAACTTATAAAATAAAAACAACAGTAATAAAACAACAGGTTAGCCGATAGGGCTACCTTCCCGAATGTACATACATAAACGGTTAGCCTTCTTTTCCTTTACAACCGACCCACAATATGTGACTACGCACCTAAGAGTTTTGACCTAACAATCGTATGACAAGGCCCCGCCGCACTTCAATAAACATAAACGTGACAACTCCGAACACCGAGCCATCTCAACTTGCTGAACCGGATCCTAAGCTCATGGATCCACAATCACGTACCTAAACTGCGGCATTTAACGCACTTCGGCGGGCCGCATAACAAAAATTTAATATGGAATGTAAATAACGCATAAGAAATGATCACAATCAGCATAAAAGAATGACAAGGACAAGTATAAAAATACATACCGGATCCCGCCGTGTCATTATCACTTATGAACTTAATCGTACCTTATTATCTTTTCCATTCCCAATAAAAGTTATAGTCACATTCTTACGCACATTATTAGAAAAAGAATCATTAAGTTCATTACCATATAACTTACTTATCTTTCATAACATAGTCCGCCCATTACGGAGGGACACATATACTACCCTACCAAATCGACGCGATCAAGTCACACTAATATCAAAGCATGCCCGTGGAATCCTCCATCACCGTCGACAGCTATAAGTGTAAAATATAACCATGTGACGCGCCCGTGGCCTCCTACCCCACTGTCGGCGTACACATACACAATACATATATACATATCTCCTGCCCGTGGAATCCCACATCACTGTCGATACTATACGTGTAAAACATAACCATGGACTCACGCCCATAATATCAATCAAAGCGGTGGTATAACGTCTTGGGCTTGCCTCATTTATACTCTTACCTGGAGAAGGTGGTATAACGTCTTGGGCTTGCCTCATTTATACTCTTACTCGGAGAAGGTGGTATAACGTCTAGGGGCTTGCCCCTCATTTATACTCTTACACTAACTCGAACTGTCCTCAAACAACACATAAAGCAGGTGGTACAGCGTCTTGGGGCTTACCCCTCACTTATACTCTTACCCTGGAGTAGGTGGTATAACGTCTTGGGGCTTGCCCCTCATTTATACTCTTACCCTAACTCGACCGACCATCAAACAAGACATAAGCACTACCATGTCTTTTATAAAAATCCGGGAATTTAACCCAAGTACTACAAATAGCTAAGCATACGTGGAATCCCACATCACTGTCGGTACGTCCGAGTAACTTACAACAAGACAGCCGGCCCTCCAACCGAGAGTCGCGGCAACGTAATAAAACATAATACTTGCACTCACAGGCTATCACCAGCACATATAGGCAAGTTCTCAATTAACCAAGCAAAAGTACTTATCCGCACAAATAGAATAAATTCTCATTTAACAAGCCAAAGTACTTATCCGCACAAATAGAATAAATTCTCATTTAACAAGCCACGATTTATCCGCACAAATAGAATAAATTCTCATTTAACAAGCCAAAGTACTTATCCGCACAAATAGAATAAATTCTCATTTAACAAGCCAAAGTACTTATCCGCACAAATAGAATAAATTCTCATTTAACAAGCCAAAGTACTTATCCGCACAAATAGAATAAATTCTCATTTAACAAGCCAAAGTACTTATCCGCACAAATAGAATAAATTCTCATTTAACAAGCCAAAGTACTTCAGACGCATTCTTTTCAAAGGACTATTTTCCAAATAAAACTTCCAAAATACTAACAACCATAGTATCAAGTCCTATCCACCTTTCAAGACAAGTCACAATACCTTTTAGAAATACAATTACCGCTTCTAAATCAAGTGACTTCTTTATTAAAACCTTAAGCAATTGGTACCTTTAAACCAATTTGCCCTTGCCTAATACAAGTTATTCCTTTTATTACTTTACTAGAGAAAACCATTCTCTTAATCTTCCATAAAGTCGTTATAACCAACTTCCCATAAAGCCGTTATAACCCTTTATGGTTTAGACTAACACGTTCCTTTTATAACCAAGAGACTTCTACTTTTTGAAACCAAGTATTATATACTTTTAAATCAATTCTCTTAACTTTCAAAAATACAATTTGTCTCTTAACCATTTGAAAACAAGTGACTCCTTTTATTATTAAAACTCTAGGCAATTGATGCCGTAAAATCAAGTTGCCTTTCTATTAAAGTCAAGTCATTTATCTTTCCATAAGGCAAATATAATTAACTTCCCATAAAGCCGTTATATTCACTTTATACCTTAGCCATAAATAATTTCCTATCCAAGGGACTTATACGTTTAAAACGGAACAAGTATCACATACTATAAAACTCTTCAAGTCCCTTAACTTTAAAATCAACATAAGACATCCTTACTATTTTCAAAGAAGTGAGTTAATCTCCTAACCCACCGACTTGGCATTACATGGAAAATAGTAAAGAATGTCATAGTCTCAGACGTCTACCGCACTACACATACGCAAGTAGTCATGCTCAAAAGATAGGAAAAGTTCTACATAGAGTAAATCACACAACTACCTCTTAACTTCTAAGAGTGTAAGGAAACATGAGATGATACCACAAGTATATTCCATACATAGAATCATGCCAAAGGAAGGAAGAGGTTCACATACCGCGACGATTGTCGACAAGTAGCAAAATGCTCCAAAGTACTTCAACCTTGATAGCTATTTCATCCTCCAAGTAGAATACGCTATACTAAGTACTTCAACCTATAATGGTCACAATACGCCCATTAACCTCTCAATTCAACGTAGAATATCCTAGGTGCTAAGTCACTAAATTCTACGGAAAATCGGACAGCACCTCCTTTGTTTCTACTTACTTTGCCACCTTTTCAAGGTCGAATACAATAACCAAACAGCCCCAATTGGCTCACCACAATCTATAAGGTAGTACAATACAAATAAATAACCATACAAATTTCAATTGGCTCACCACAATATGTATCGGTAGTCCAAAACAAATGAATAACAAACTACTAGTCCAAATTTCGGCCATAATGAATACAACAATACCAATTCTTATCCAATTTCCATTTCAATCCAAATTGGTAGCCTCACATGATATCAAGTCGCATTTGAGTATAACAACCGTAATCTTCAAGTCAATTACTTGCGACGATTCTAACAACGATTAAATTGTAATCCAACTTAATCATGGCTTACATGTCATTTCGGATTTTTGGCTACAACAATCCATAATACTTATAAAACTTCAACACATATACTTCATGCTAGTAAAATGTAAGGCTAACAACAATTACATAATCTTGTAACACTTAAAGAGAACAAGATTATACCTCCACGAATTGTAATCCAATCTTCAAAACCGGTTGCTCCTAGCAACCTAGAGCCTCTTCAAGACACCTCAATCCGCCTCATGAGACCCTTAGAACAACCCCAACAATTTTCCTTCAAACTTCTAAACAAAACCTAGAAAGACAACTAGGTTTTTGCTTTGACTAATACGAAAAACTCTCTTTTTCCGGGATTTTTCTATTGAGATACACTTACATAACACTCATGAACCTTGGTTTAAAATGTGGAGCTTAAAGAACAAGCAACGAAAATTTCCCTTTCTTCTCCATGGTGAACCCGAGAGCACCATTAGTGAAGTCCTCAATTTTGTGAAATTTTTGCTAAGTGTTAAGTCCTCTCTTGCTACTAGTATTATATATAGGGACATGGAGGGTTAAGATGTAACCAAATGGGTGGTTTGGATGAGCTCTAGCTAAAAAATCAAGACTAAGTGGGGCCATTGACTTAGTCAATTTTCTCATGCTACTACTTGCAAGACTAAATCATCCTACCAAAGGTCAAATGACCATTGTGCCCATGCTTCAATTCGTCCAAGACAACATAAGGGGTGACACGTGTCGCCTCCCATTCACACAATAATACGTTTTCCGACAATTCCATAATTCCGTTAAATTTTTTACAGTCTCAAATTTTAACACTTGCGAGTTCTTACGTACGTTCTTAACACATGTCCTGTAAATACGGGGTGTAACAAAAAGTATAAGTCCCTTGGATATAGAGGGATGTGTTTGACTAGCGTATAATGATAATATAACAACTTTATGGGAAGTTGGTTGTATTGGCTTTATGAAAGGTTAACAAGGAAAGGTTTACTCCAAGTAAAATAAGTACAGATAAAGGATTTGAATTTGTGGAAGGCAAATTGTTTTAAGGCATTAATTGCCTAAGGTTTTAAAAGATATGAGGTCACTTGATTTTAGAAGTCTATTGTATTTTTAAAGGTAAACGTAACTTGTTTTGAAAAGTTGTCGTGACTTGATACTACGGTTATTAGTATCTTGGGAGTTTACATAAAAAGGAGTCATTTTCTTAAAAGGTTTAAGGAACGTGGTACTTGGGTTAAATTCCCGGATTTTCTTTTAAAATGACATGTAGTGCCTTAAGTAACTAAAATGAGAGGATGTACTAGAAATGTTATTAAGGAGTTAGGAGATATTCTTAACTTGCTTACGTTTACGTTATGATAAGCCGGTAGCGCTTATGTTATGTATGATAGCCGGTTGTGCTGATTTATGTATTATTATTATTATTATTACTATTTATGCCATGGATTTGCTACCCATGATGCGAGTGCGGCGCTTGTACTCATGCGGGCCCACAGGGTTCATGCGGGTGAAATAGTCTCATGCGAGGCGGATGACCTAATGCGGGTGAAATAGTCTCATGCGGGTGAAATAGTCCCATGCGAGGTGATGACATTATGCGGGTCCACAGTGTCACGACCCGACCCCGGGCCGCGACTGGTACCCTACCTGGGCACCCCGTTCAGGTATACATCAGATAATAGCAGCGGAACATACACAACATAAACACATGTGTAAATAATATACAACACAGGCTAGCCGATAAGGCCGCCTTCCATAAAATAAACAAAGTCAAAAGTACAACTTTACAACTCAGTTCTTATAGCCCAACCACATAGGTGAATACAGACCTCTAGGAATAACAACTGTGGCGGGACAGGGCCCCGCCATACCCTGAATGTACATAATCTACAACATCAGGGACAAGACTGTACCAAAAGAAAGACAAGCCTCCGGAGGATGGAGCTTCCGACGTCCGATAAGCGATCCTAAGAATGTGGATCCGCAACTCGCTACTCCTTTCTGGCATGAACGCAGCCCCCGAGGAAGGGGGTCAGTACACAATATGTACTAAGTATGCAAAACTGGAAAGTACTGTAATTACAACATAAGTTTAAAAGAAAGCCGGAGACATGTATGCTAACAAAATTACAGTACTCAGTGCCTTACTAACAATGAGGGTATAAATAGGTGTATACTTACAATGAAAAATAGGATTGGAATCCTACTCATGGGACTATTTCACCCGCATAGGTCCAGTGGACCTGCGTGAGGTATTCCTCGCATGGGACTATTTCACCCGCATAAGCCCTTACGGACTCGCATGAGGTATTCCTCGCATAAGCTGAACCCGCCCGCATGGGACTATTTCACCCGCATAAGCCCTTACGGACTCGCATGAGGTATTCCTCGCATCGTGGTTAGCAAATCCACGGAAATATACAATGCCACAATCCCGGAATGACCCATGACGAATAATATATCCCTAGCCCAAATCCGCTATCACACATAACATAAGCTCTATCGCTTATCATACAATATATAAGCAAGTTAAGAAATCCCTAACTTCTTACTATTCTTGTTCATATACACTCATTTTAGTTTACTTAAGGCACTAAAATGTCTTTATGAAAATCCGGGAATTTAACCCAAAGTACTACGTACTTCTATTCTTTTAAAATGACTCATTTCATTATAAAACTTCCAAGATACTACTAGCCGTAGTATCAAGTGACAATTTCTTTTCAAGACAAGTCACAATACTTTTAGAAATAAAATATGGCTTCTAAATCAAGTGACTCGTGTCTTATAAAACCTTAGGCAATTGATGCCTTAAAATCGAATTGCCTTCCATTAAATCAAGTCATTTATCTTTCCATAAAGTCAATATAACCAACTCCCCATAAAGTCGTTATATTCACTTTATACCTTAGTCATGCACAATTTCATATCCAAGGGACTTATACGTTTTTAAAACGACCCAAGTATTACATACTTTAAAATTCTTCAAGTCCCTTATCTTTAACAAGACTTAAGACATCTTTAATATTCTCAAAGAAGTGAGTTAATCTCCTAACTCACCCGACTTGGCATTTCATAAAACAAGTAAAGAATGTCATAGTCTTGTACGTCTACCGTACTATATACGTGAAACTAGTCATGCTCAAAGGATAGGAAAAGTTCTACATACCTCGCCGGGTCAAACCACTTGCCAAGTATAAAGTCCCGCCCGTAGTATGTCAACCTATAATATTCACAATACGTCTATTAAGGCCTTACTTCAATCGTAGAATATTATAAGTGTTAAGTCTCTATATTCTACGGAAAATCGGACAGCACCTCCTTTGTTTTTACTTACTTTGCCACCTTTTTCAAGGCCGAAATACAATAACCAAACAGCCCCAATTGGCTCACAATTTATATGGAAGGTAATCCAATACAATGAATAACTAAACAGCCCCAATTGGCTCACAATTTATATGGAAGGTAATCCAATACAAATGAATAACTAAACAGCCCCAATTGGCTCACAATTTATATGGAAGGTAATCCAATACAAATGAATAACTAAACAGCCCCAATTGGCTCACAATTTATATGGAAGGTAGTCCGATACAAATGAACAATCAAACTAATACGACTACAAGTCCACAATCGGCTACCTTGAGTTCAACAATACCAACTCTTGTCCAATTTCCATTTCAATCCAAATTTGTAGCATAACTTGATATCAAGTCGCATTGGATTATAACAACCATAATCTTTAAGTCAATGACATGCGACGATTCTAACAACGATTAAATTGTAATTCAACTTAGTCATGGCTTACATTACATTTCGGATTTCCAAGGCTATAATCAATCCATAATCCTTATAACCTCAATATAACAACTTCATGCTCGCAACATACAAAGCTATTAACAACAATACAAATATGTTGTTATACCCCGTATTTCCAGAGTATGTACGTGAGGGCGTACGTATTATAATTTGAGCCTTAAGGTTGGCTAGTTTCGAAATTTGTACACAACACCCGATTTGAGTCGTTTTTCGACGAAACGTTTCCACAGCTTTCGTAGGGAAAATTACGGCTATGTCATTAATAATTTTTGCGGATTTTTCCAAGAGACGAAACATTTTGGACCAACGGGAGGGTGACATGTGTCACCCTCACATTGGAAGGCTTGGACGGCAATTTGGACGAGAAAGGTGGCATGTAGTTGGTAGGATATTTTGTGCAAGTTGGTGTGGTAGATGGATAAGGTGCACATGGCTTAATCCTAGCCCTACACTTGCCTAACACTTGGATGAATCTTGGCCATTGGTTGGCCATTTCTTGACCTATAAATACCCCTCTATGTTGATGAACTTCTTCATCCAAAATATTTTCTAAGTGTAAAATCCTCCCCCCCTCTTAGCATGAGCATTTCGTCCCTCTCCCCTCCTAGTGGTGCTTGGCGAGCCACCACACCTCCCCCTGTGAAGCTGGCCGAGGGTACCCCTAGCCTAGTTGTTTTCGTATAATACCCCTTGTTGTGGTATAGAAATACTCTCCTAGTATTGTTATAATGCCCAAAATACCTTAGCCAAATACCTTGTAGTACTTTCCAAAGTACCCTTTTTACGAAAAGCCCAGAAAATACTATTATACTTCCCTCAGTCACAAAAACGAAACCCTAAGTAAATCTTCACCCGTAGTTGAAGTTTTAAGTAGAAGTTGGTTAGAACTTCTAAGGGTTGTTTGGAGCGGGTTGGAGCGCACGGAGTAGGAGCTAAACCTTGTTCAGGATCGACATATAAACTCGGATAATTTTGGGCTTATCGAGGTAAACATTCTTGACCTTCTGTTGTAATTGGAAATTACATGTTGTAGGAGTATATAGTTAAGTATACTGTATATATAGAACTGAACAACATTGTGCGGCAATGTCTTTTGACTTAAGCCTGAATAATACTTACGGCAATGTCTTGCGACTTAAGCCTGAACTTTAAGAAAAGAAGCGAATCGTAATTACATAGATCAGACATACTGAGACTTGTGTAGCATTCTTGTGTAGTAGAATTGTACACGTCCGTTAGGCGTGTTAACCCCTCGGTTGGCTTGGTAGCCGCCTCGATAGAGAGGAGATTTACGCTGCATGGGAGGTGAGTCTTTAGAATTTTCTCAGAGAATTTTCTAAGTCGGGATCTAAAGATATTAATAGGCGCCTTGTGGCCTCTATAGGTTGAAGTACTACGTGTGGGTGATCCGCTTGGCTTAGAGTGTAGCCGACGGTTTGAGGTACTTGAGCGTTTTGCTATTAGTCGATAATCGTCGCGAGGTATGTGAACCTCTTCCTATCTGTTCCAGATGATATGTATAACTATGTATTACTGACGTACATGTGTTAAATGTATTTGATTGTCTTTAAACATAAAGTGTTATAACAGCTCTATGTAAATGAGAAATGCTTTGTGGTTTTTAAAAGATAACTGATTTGACTTATAACCGACTTGATGTAAAAGAACCTTGAAGTATTCTAAAAGATTAAGAAACCTTTTTGAAAGAAGTGTATACTTGGTTCGAAAACATAAAAGTTATACCAGCTTTATGAGAAGTTAGGTGTAACGCCTTAAGAGAGATGAAAAGAATGGTTTAATGGTTTAGAAGTTAAGAGACTTATTCTTAAAAGATAAGAGACTTGACTTAATATGGATGTTTGTGTGAAACCTCATTCGTGAGTAATGAGTACTTGGCTTTTGAAAAGAATAATGTTTTACTGATTTCGGAAATCAGAATGTGTATCGACAAACCACTGCAGCGTAAATAAAGGAAAATGTATTGAATAATTAAGTATTATTAAAACCAGTAGAAACCTCCATCTGCATAGAAGCTAAGATGAGACAAAATGATATTACATTTCCTAGATCATGGCTGCTTAATAAGATTGATTATGAACAAGAATAACCTACTCGCCTATGGCATATGTTACTCAATTGTTTTAAAAGAGATTAAGGCATTGAACTATGAAACTTTTCAAAAAAGAGACTTGTGTAATTGAAATTAGGCAACCGGAACTTTAGGAAAAGAAAGGCATTGCGTTGTCTTAATATGGTTTAAAACATAAAGTGTTATAACAGCTTTATGGGAAGTTGGTTATAACGACCTTATGAAAACAAAAGAAGGGTTTTATCATTGGTTTTAATATGGTGACTTGGCTTTAAAAAGAAAAGTGTTTTGGTCTAAAAAGAAGGCATGGTGTTGCCTTAATTTGGTTTTAAAAAGGAAAGTATGGAAATTGTTTTGGTTTACTTAAAAGATATAAGTCACTCTATTTTTATACTACGGGTATCGGGTGACTTTTATAAAAGGAATAGATCTCTTTAAAAGGAATTTAACGTACGTAGTACTTTAGGGTTAAAACCCGGACCTTGGCATAAAATGAAAATACTTTGAGTTGTGAAACTTGCCTATGCTTGTTGAGTTGTGAAACTTGCCTATGCTTGTTGAGTTGTGCAACTTGCCTATGCTTGTTGTTGTAAAACTTGCCTATGCTTGTCGTGATAGCCTTTGTTGTGCAAGAATTGTGTTTCTATACTACCGCGCCTCTCGATGGAGGGTCGGTTGACTTGTTGAGAACTTATTTGGACGTGCCGGCAGTGACGGAGAAATTCCACGGGTACGTTCCTGTTGGTAGTGTTACTTTTGCTAATCGCTTTGGACATACTGACACGATGCGTAGCGCACGGGTATGCTTCCATTTTGATGCTGTCTTATTGTTTCCCTTTGGACATACTGACACGATGCGTAGCGCACGGGTATGCTTCCATTTGGAATGTTGTCTTATTGTTTCCCGTTGGACATACTGACACGATGCGTAGCGCACGGGTATGCTTCCATTTGGAATGTTGTCTTAGTGTTTCCCTTTGGACATACTGACACGATGCGTAGCGCACGGGTATGTTCCCATTTGGATTGCTGTCTTGTTGTTATCATATCATAGACTGCCGGCGGTGAGGAAGGAATTCCACGGGCACGAGTGATGATTTGGAGGGCGTGAGTCCCTGACTTAATATGACTGTTTATATGTTGTGTACTGTAGTTTGGTTATCATACATGTCTCCTGCTTTATTTAGACTGCTATGATTTCATTTCTGATGTTACTGATTTCACATACTTGGTACTGTTATCGACCTCCTTCGGGCTGCGTTCATGCCGCAGTAAGTACATCTACCGTCGATCCCCGCGTTAGGATCTCATTTCGTCTTGGGAAGCTCCGTTCCGGAGGCTTATCTTTGCATGTTACCCGAGTCTGTAGGTCCTTGTACATTCGTGGTATGGCGGGCCCTGTCCCGTCATAGTTGTTGCATAAATCTTAGAGGTCTGTAGCACTGTTGTGGGCAGGGTTGTAAGGATTGTAACTGTTCAAATGTCTTTATGTATATATGCTAAAAGGCAACTGTTTTGGTTGGCCTGTTTATTTATCATGTCTCTTAATTTATGTTCATGTTTTTATTTCCGCTGATTTTCTCTGATGTTGTATCACTAGGGTGCCCGGTAGGCACGATCCACGGCCCGTTCGGTCGTGACAAAAGTGGTATCGAGCGATTAATCCTCGGAAAGTGTCTACTGCACCGTGTCTAGTAGAGTCTTGATTATCGGTGTGTTGTGCACCACATCTATAATCAGGAGGCTATAGGACATTTAGGATTGGTTTCCATTCTTCTCATTCTGAGATCGTGCCTTAGAGCTGTGTGATAAGTTGAACCCCTCTGACGTATTCCTTTCCTTTACCGCTTATGCCTCCGTAAGGCAACCTGAGCCCAGACGGCAAGGCGGAGGAGCCGCTAGTGGGATACAGAGGAGTACGAGGCGCAGCCCTGGCCAAGACCGAGATAGTACTTGACGACGAGTTTTGCGACACCGCCAAAGACCAAAGAGTTTAGAGCCGCAGCAGCCGTGCCGAGACTACAAGACTGAGCCTCCACCCCACAGCCGGCAGGAGACGGGTTACAAGGAGATGGCCCGATTACGGCCGTGGTCAGGCCGACTTGAGGATAGGCTGGATCGCAACAGCCCAGCCGCAGAGCACCCATAGTTCACCCCGAGCGCATTTGAGACTACGGATTTTCCGAGTCAGAGCCGCCCGAGTTTTATGGGTCGAGGCACGAGGATGATCCGCAGGAGTTCATCCGAAGCGATTCTGCGGATCATGAGAGTGATCAAGGCATCGAGACCGAGTCGGTGGTCCTAAGTTCACATCGGCCGCGTGATACCGCAGCCGATCGGTTTGATTCGCGGAGCTATCCCGGGAGAGCATGCACTTCCACCGTTTGGGACGAGTTCTCGAGGCATTTCTTGCACATTCTTTGCCTCGCGGATGAGGAGGGCTCGCCGGCAGATTTTTGGTGTTGCGGCGTAAGCGCGACGGTTCGGGAGTACAATGTGAGTTCGACTCATTGGCGACGTCCCCGCATTAGTAGCTAGTATGGAGGATCGAGTGCACCGATATGTTACAGGTGGCTCGATGATTACCTAGCAGAGTTGTTCGGTGTAGCTCTTCACCGGCATGGACATTGCCCGCACGCAGCTTATGCACTCGAGGTGAGGAACGGAGAAATCGACGAATGACGAGTCGTGAAGAGGCGAGCTGCAGGTCCTTTGGTGATTTTCGAGGCGCACCGCCTCCAGCAGACTAGTTATGCGCCCGCCAAGACTGAGTGGTCCTCACAATCTTGAGCATCCAGAGTTTTCGGAGCAGTCGTGGCTCCAAGGGTTCAGATTTTCGGAGAGCAGGGTGTTAGCCACCAAGCCACCCTACCTCATCAGGATGGCCGTGGTAGACTCCACAGTGGGAGTGTCGTGCTAGTCCGGGAGTTTGTTTTACATGCGGCAGGCCATTTTGGGAGAAACTGTCCACCAGGTGTAGCTGGTAGGATAGCACAGACTACACGGTCGGGCCATGGTTCTTCACCTTCCATAGCCAGCAGATGTTCGTGCAGCGAGCCACGGAGAGGTCGCGGTGGAAGTTCAGCTTTAGCGGTCCTTGAACCGCCTATTTTCGTGTATATCCTTAACCATCTAGAGTTTTGTATGTTATGATAATGTGTTAAGTGTTATGTTCGGATAGCTTTGTGCTAAAATGTGACTTAGAAACATGCTTAGTGAAAAGGGTAAGCTGGGGTGAGAAAATGATGAACCTTAGAATATTACATTGAGACCTTAGATGTAAGGCCGTCTTGAGTACAAGTTTTTTTGCAAGTGATCCTTGTCTGAGTGCATATTATGCCTAGAATGTATTGTGTGATAAGTCCTGGTAGTGTGAAATGGAAGTGGTAGCTTTCATGACCAGAGGTAAGATTGTTCGGATCGGAAACAAGAGCTTGACGCGTTAAGTGGGTCGGGTTGGGGCATGTTGCGGGCCAACCCGCGGCTGTTTTGAGGTAGGTCAGCTCGGGTGGTCCCGCCAGGTGGTAGGTCACGAGGGTGCTAGGCCCAAGTTTAGATGACCATCGTATGAGTTTGTGGATATGTTCACCAGAATCGGTTCGTGAAGGCCGGAATATCCTTAAGGAAGATCGAGACTAGTAAGATGACCAAGTTTGGAGGTTGTGACTCAAAGTATTGGAAATCAAGCAATGATCGAAGTATGGTGCGTATACTAGAAGAGTTCAAGTATTCGGCGAGGCACGACGAGTAAGGAAGGAAGAGAACGTGTGTTAGTTCGTGGCAGCGTGGCGTTGGCAACTTGTTAGAAGACCTTCTTCAGAATCCACTGAGAAGGAACATTCGACGAATGTTTCTAAGGAGGAGAATGTTATACCGTATTTCCAGAGTATGTACGTGAGGGCGTACGTATTATAATTTGAGCCTTAAGGTTGGCTAGTTTCGAAATTTGTACACAACACCCGATTTGAGTCGTTTTTCGACGAAACGTTTCCACAGCTTTCGTAGGGAAAATTACGGCTATGTCATTAATAAATTTTGCGGATTTTTCCGAGAGACGAAACATTTTGGACCAACGGGAGGGTGACATGTGTCACCCTCACATTGGAATGCTTGGACGACAATTTGGACGAGAAAGGTGGCATGTAGTTGGTAGGATATTTTGTGCAAGTTGGTGTGGTAGATGGATAAGGTGCACATGGCTTAATCCTAGACCTACACTTGCCTAACACTTGGATGAATCTTGGCCATTGGTTGGCCATTTCTTGACCTATAAATACCCCTCTATGTTGATGAACTTCTTCATCCAAAATATTTTCTAAGTGTAAAATCCTCCCCCCCTCTTAGCATGAGCTTTTCGTCCCTCTCCCCCCCTCCTAGTGGTGCTTGGCCGAGAGCCACCACACCCTCCCCCTTGTGAAGCCTTGGCCGAGGGGTACCCCCCCCCCCTAGCCTAGTTGTTTTCGTATAATACCCCTTGTTGTGGTATAGAAATACTCTCCTAGTATTGTTATAATGCCCAAAATACCTTAGCCAAATACCTTGTAGTACTTTCCAAAGTACCCTTTTTACGAAAAGCCCAGAAAATACTATTATACTTCCCTCAGTCACAAAAACGAAACCCTAAGTAAATCTTCACCCGTAGTTGAAGTTTTAAGTAGAAGTTGGTTAGAACTTCTAAGGGTTGTTTGGAGCGGTTGAGCGCACGAGTAGGAGCTAAATCTTGTTCAGATCGACATATAAACTCGGATAATTTTGGGCTTATCGAGGTAAACATTCTTGACCTTCATTGTAATTGGAAATTACATGTCAGGAGTATATAGTTAAGTATATCGTATATATAGAATCAACAACATTTTATGCAATGTCTTTTGACTTAAGCTCGAATAATACTTACGCAATGTCTTGCGACTTAAGCCCGAACTTTAAGAAAGAATCGAATCGTAATTACATAGATCAGACATGAGACTTGTGTAGCATTCGTAGTAGAATTGTACACGCCCGTTAGGCGTGTTAACCCTCGTTGGCTTGGTAGCCTCCGATAGAGGAGAGATTTACGCTGCATGTGGAGGAGGCCGAATTTTCTCAGAGAATTTTCTAAGTCGGGATCTAAAGATATTAATAGGCGCCTTGTGGCCTCTATAGGTTGAAGTACTACGTGTGGAGTGATCTGCTTGGCTTAGAGTGTAGCCGACGGTTTGAGGTACTTGGAGCGTTTTGCTATTAGTCGATAATCGTCGCGAGGTATGTGAACCTCTTCCTATCTGTTCCAGCATGATATGTGTATAACTATGTATTACGGTAGACGTACATGTGTTAAATGTATTTGATTGTCTTTAAACATAAAGTGTTATAACAACTCTATGTAAATGAGAAATGCTTTGTGGTTTTTAAAAGATAACTGATTTGACTTATAACCGACTTGATGTAAAAGAACCTTGAAGTATTCTAAAAGATTAAGAAACCTTTTTGAAAGAAGTGTATACTTGGTTCGAAAACATAAAAGTTATACCAGCTTTATGAGAAGTTAGGTGTAACGCCTTAAGAGAGATGAAAAGAATGGTTTAATGGTTTAGAAGTTAAGAGACTTATTCTTAAAAGATAAGAGACTTGACTTAATATGGATGTTTGTGTGAAACCTCATTCGTGAGTAATGAGTACTTGGCTTTTGAAAAGAATAATGTTTTACTGATTTCGGAAATCAGAATGTGTATCGACAAACCATCGCAGCAGAAATAAAGGAAAATGTATTGAATAATTAAGTATTATTAAAACCAAGAGAAACCTCCATCCGCATAAGCTAAGATGAGACAAAATGATATTACATTTCCTAGATCATGGTCGCTTAATAAGATTGATTATGAACAAGAATAACCTACTACTTTATGGCATATGTTACTCAATTGTTTTAAAAGAGATTAAGACATTGAACTATGAAACTTTTCTAAAAAGAGACTTGTGTAATTGAAATTAGGCAAACTGGAACTTTAGGGAAAAGAAAGGCATTGCGTTGTCTTAAAATGGTTTAAAACATAAAGTGTTATAACAGCTTTATGGGAAGTTGGTTATAACGACCTTATGAAAACAAAAGAAGGGTTTTATCATTGGTTTTAATATGGTGACTTGGCTTTAAAAAGAAAAGTGTTTTGGTCTAAAAAGAAGGCATGGTGTTGCCTTAATTTGGTTTTAAAAAGGAAAGTATGGAAATTGTTTTGGTTTACTTAAAAGATATAAGTCACTCTATTTTTATACTACGGGTATCGGGTGACTTTTATAAAAGGAATAGATCTCTTTAAAAGGAATTTAACGTACGTAGTACTTTAGGGTTAAAACCCGGACCTTGGCATAAAATGAAAATACTTTGAGTTGTGAAACTTGCCTATGCTTGTTGAGTTGTGAAACTTGCCTATGCTTGTTGAGTTGTGCAACTTGCCTATGCTTGTTGTTGTAAAACTTGCCTATGCTTGTCGTGATAGCCTTTGTTGTGCAAGAATTGTGTTTCTATACTACCGCGCCTCTCGATGGAGGGTCGGTTGACTTGTTGAGAACTTATTTGACGCGTCGCAAGAATGACGAGAAATTCCACGCACGCCTCGCTGGTAGTGTTACTTTTGCTAATCGCTTTGGACATACTGACACGATGCGTAGCGCACGCATGCTTCCATTTTGATCTGTCTTATTGTTTCCTTTGACATACCGACACGACGCGTAGCGCACGGGTATGCTTCCATTTGGAATCTTTGTCTTATTGTTTCGTTGACATACTGACACGATGCGTAGCGCACGGGTATGCTTCCATTTGGAATGTTGTCTTAGTGTTTCCCTTTGGACATACTGACACGATGCGTAGCGCACGGGTATGTTCCCATTTGGATTGCTGTCTTGTTGTCATCATATCATAGACTGCCGGCAGTGAGGAAGGAATTCCACGGGCACGAGTGATGATTTGGAGGGCGTGAGTCCCTGACTTAATATGACTGTTTATGTTGTGCATCGTAGTTTGGTTATCATACATGTCTCCCGCTTTATTTAGATCGCTATGATTTCATTTACTGATGTTACGATTCACATACTTGGTACTGTTATCTTGACCTCCTCGGGGCCGCGTTCACGCCGCAGTGTAAGTACATCGGTTGTCGATCCCCGCTAGGATCTCATTTCAGTCTTGGGAAGCTCCGTTCCTTCGAGGCTTATCTTTGGTATGTTACCCCGAGTCCAGTAGGTCTTTGTACATTCAGTATGGCGGGCCCCGTCTCCGCCATAGTTGTTGCATAAATCTTAGAGGTGCAGAGTAATCGCGCAAGTGGTCAGAAGGATCAGAATCGCTCAAATGTCTTTATGTATATATGCTAAAAGGCAACGCTTTGGCCTGTTTATTTATCATGTCTCTTAATTTATGTTCATGTTTTTATTTCCGCTGATTTTCTCTGATGTTGTATCACTAGGGTGCCCGGGGTAAGGCACCAGTCACGGGCCCGGGTTCGGGTCGTGACATATGTAATCTTGTAACACCTTTAAAAGAACAAGATTATACCTCAATGATTTTTAATCCAACTCCAATCCGAAGTCGCTCCTTAGTAGTTTATAGCCCTTCCAAGACACTTCAAACCGCTTGTTGAGGCCCTTAGAACAATACCAACAATAATCCTTCAAAACTCTAAATAAAACCTAGAAAGACCATTAGGTTTTTCGTTGCGACTAACCCGTAAACAATCTTTTTCCAAGATTTTTCTATTGAGACTTGCTTACAATACACATAAGACCCTTGGTTTAAAGTGGGGAGCTAAATGGATCACAAACAAAAAAATTTCTTCTTTTCCCTTAGTGAAGCCGAGAGCTCACTGCCCATGTTCTTCAATTTTTGTGTAATATTTTCTAAGTGTTAAGCTCCCTCTCTACTAGTAGTAATATAAGTAGCACCTTGGAGGGTTAGGATACAAACAAATGGTTGGTTTGGATGTAGTCTTGCTAAATATCAAGACAAAGGTGGGACCTTTGACTTAGTCAATGTTCTCATGCTACTACTTGCAAGACTTAGCCATAGAAGACTTATGGTCAATGACCATATTGGCCATGCCATTTTCGTCCAAGGCACTCTAAGGGGGGGTGACACATGTCGCCCTCCCATTCGTCACAATAATACGTTTTCCGACAATATCAAAATTCCGATAAATTTTTACAAGCCTCAAATCTTAACATTGGTGAGTTCTTACTAACGTTCTTAAAACATGTCCTGTAAATACGGGGTGTAACATTCTTCCCCCCTTAGAAACATTCATCCCCGAATGTTCCTTCGGAGTCAAACTTAAAATTAGCGACCTGGTTTTCTTTCATAACCCCGACATACCAATAGTGCCAATCATGGCCACATAATGTCATTTAGGCAAAAGAGATACTTCAATTTAAAACTTGACAAGTAAAGGAAGATGAATTACCTGAAGGTATAGGAAATAAGTGAGGATACTTCCTCAACATGTCCTCCTCCGCCTCCCAAGTCATCTCCTCTCGGTTATCATTCCTCCACAGGACTTTGACGGAAGCTACATCCTTGGTCCGCAGTCGCCTGACCTGGCGATCGAGTATCGCTATGGGACTCTCCTCATACGATAACCCCTCTGTCACCTGGACCTCACTAGTAGGAAAAACTCTCGCTGGATCTCCGATACACTTCCGCAACATAGAGACATGGAAGACCGGATGTACCGCCTCTAACTCTGATGGCAGATCCAACTCGTAGGCAACCTTGCCCACCCGATTTAACGATCCGGTAGGCCCAATGTACCTTGGGCCGAGTTTCTTCACCGAATCTCATCACACCTTCACGGGTGACACCTTCAAGAAGACCCAATCGCCACCGAAACTCCAAATGCCGACGCCGATTATCCGCATATGACTTCGCCGACTACGAGCCGCTATCAGCCTCCCGGATAAGCTTCACCTTATCCACACCTTGTACCAAGTCCGCCAACTAATCGCACCTCGCCCACGCCGAACCAACCAATCGGCGATCTACATTTCCGCCATATAAAGCCTCGTATGGCGCCATCCAGATGCCGGAATGGTAGTTGTTGTTGTAAGCAACCCACAAGAGGCAAATGATCCTCCCACTACCATCGAAATCAATCACGCAGCTCGCAAAGATATCCTCGCGTTGCCGATAGTACGCTCGCCGCCCGCCACACCGAGGGTGAAATGTCAGATCGAGACTCACTGTGTCCCCAAACCCTTCTCGAAAGACCTCCAGTTAGCCGTAAACCGGGCTCCCTATCGTAAATAATCGACACCGGGACACCGCGACCTCACAATCTCCCCGATGTACAACTGCATAGTCTCACCAAAACGCTGCCCCGATCGGAAGGAAATGGGCTGATTTCGTCACCACAACAATAACCTGTGGAGTCGCATTTCCTCCGAGTACGCAGGTAACCTCAGAACAGCGCCATGTTGATCACCTCCCACTTCCGTGTCGGAATCTCAATAGCCGCAATAATCCACCGGGCCTCGTGCTCGACCTTAACTCGCCGCAATTAGGACATCAGGCAACAAAACTCGCCACGCCCCTCTTCGTGCCATCCCACCAATACAAACATCTCGAGGTCATGGTACATCTTGGTCGACTTTGATGAATAGAATATCGAGCGCCGCAGGTTTCCCTCAGACTGCCGACGAAGTCCTCGATACATCGGAACACACAACCGCCCTCAAATCTCAAAGACTCATCAGCGCTACTCGAATAGACTCTTCTCCTCCCGAAGAGCCGCATCACGCATCGCATCAACACCGGGTCCTCAAATCGCCGCTTCTTCACCTCATCAACGATGGAAGACTCGGCAACCTCACGAACCCGCATCTACTATCGTCGGTATCAATCAATCGAACCCCAAGGCTCGCTAATCGGTGGATCTCGACGACCATGTCCCGCCTCTCCGCCGTACCTGATAGGCTCCCATCGATCTACGACTCAAGGCATCAAGAACTACGCTGCCTTCCCGATGGTATAGAATATCAACATCATAATCTTTCAAAGAACTCTAACCACCGTCTCGCCTCAAGTTCAGCTCCTCTCGCTCAAGATATACCGAGGCTCTTGTGGTCTGTATAAATATCCACATGAACCCTGCATAAATAATGTCTTCAAATCTTCAAGGTATGTATAATCGCGCCAACTCTAAGTCGCTGGTAGGTAATTCTTTTCATGCTCAGAATCGCCGGAAGCATAGGCTATAACCTTGCCGTGCCGCATCAAAACACACCCTAGCCCGATACCCGAGGCATCACAATAGATCACGCATCCATCTAACCCTCCTAAGAGTAAGAATCGAGCCGTAGTCAACCTTTCCTTCAACAATCGAAACCCTTCTCGCAAGCCTCGCCCATCGGAACTGGCCGCTCTCGAGTCACCCTAGTCAACGCTTGAAATCAAGCAACCGCTCCACAAACTCGCGATAATAACTCGCCAGCCCTAAGAAACTGCGCACATCGGTCGGAGTAGTAGGTCTCGGCCAAGACTTGACTGCCTCAATCTTTGACGTATCCACGCGAACACCATCAGCCCCAATAATATGCCCCAGGAATGCCACTGAGGCCAACCAAAACTCACACTTAGAGAATGTTACACCCCGTAAGTCCAGGACATGTAAAAGAGAATGTACGAAAGGAAACAAGACTGGGAAATTAGTACGAAAGGAAGAATTGTTTTTCCGACGGAAAATCTTCCGGACATCGAAAGGAAAATGTTCGTTGTTGAGAATCGATTCTCAAAATGTATTATTTGAAGAGTATGGAACCTATTGGCATTATGGAAATTTATTTATTACGGATTTGGTCACGTGGGCCCACCCGAGGAATTTTACATTTTTGTGGACCCACGAGGTTACTGAATTTTATGGACGAATGAGAGGCGACACGCGAACCCCACAAGCTGGTCTTGGACGAAATTGGTAAGGGGCAAAATGGTCATTGACCACCTTGGAAGATTAGTCTTGCTAGCATGACATTGTTGACTTGTCAACTTGTCCACATAGGCTTAATCCAAGTGAAATTCATCTTAGCCAACCATTTGTTTAAGTCTAAGCCCTCCAATACGTGTTATATACTAAGTTAGTGCAAGACAAGCTCATTTTACATAGAAAATTTAGAGAACTTGAGCTTAGCCTTAAGAAGCTCTCGCTTTGTCCAACTTTCCCACACAAAATTTTGTAGTTTTGATCCATTAGCCACAAGACTTTAACCCAATGTCCCCAAGGGTATCAGAAGGTTAACTCAATAGAAAGATTTGGAAAAACGTATTTTTACGTTAGTCGCAAGGCGGAAACTAAGTGAGTTCTTCAACTTTGAAGATGGAACTTGAAGATGGGTTCTTCATAGGCCTCTAAGGAGTGCTTGGAGCGGATTGGAACCTAAGGAAAGGAGCTAAGAATTGCTAAGGCGCGACTTTGGAATCTTGGAAATTTTAAGGGCTTATAAAGGTATAAATTTTGTCGGTTTAGTAGTTAAGACTTACTTATTGTTGTAGCTATGGATTTTAGCAAGCATGTGTTATATAGTATGAAGTTTGATATGTTTATCGGCAATTGGAACCCTAATCCAAAACTAGCATGTTTAGCCTTAAGATTTCAATTCAAGTCGACTTTTGGTCTAAGCGTCGCATGTTGTATAAAGAAGGAAATTGTAGTTGTGAAGTAGCTTATAACTATATAACA
The DNA here is from genome assembly GCA_029844215.1 of Przewalskia tangutica. Taxonomy (NCBI): domain Eukaryota; kingdom Viridiplantae; phylum Streptophyta; class Magnoliopsida; order Solanales; family Solanaceae; genus Przewalskia; species Przewalskia tangutica. Next base: position 119,135,933 of record CM056727.1, read on the forward strand.
TGTTAGACCTTGGAACTTGGAATTTGAAAAGGGTTGGAAAAGACTTAGTGTTGCTATGTAAGTTGGCCGAGAATTGGCTAGTGTGCATTAGACTACTTCGTATGAATTGTGGCGGAATTTTACACGTATTGGAAGGCGTGTAATCCCCTTTGTTTGGTTGTTGTTTGGAGCCTTAAAAGTGGCTTGTTGGTTATTGTATTCGGCCTTGAAAAAGGTGGCAAAGTGAGTAGAAACAAAGGAAGTGACGCCCGATTTTCCGTAGAATTAGAGACCAAACACTTAGTATTATTCTACGTTGAGACTAGAAGTTGATAGTCTTGTTGTGACCATTATAGGTTGACACTTCACGCACGCGATTCGGCTTAGCTTGTGGATTTTAGCGAAAAGGTATGTGAACTATCTCCTCTTCTAGCATGATTCCGTAAGATAAAGAAAGTAGGTTCTACTCCTAAAATGATCCATTCCTCGTTGTATTTGGATTGCCTAAAATAGAATTTGTTCTATGTATTTCCTCGAGTGTACTTTGATGTTTGATTGTAAGTTGTAGAATCCATTTTCTTGATGAAGTTTGGATTCTTAAAAGTGAAGGTATTTTTACTTAAAGTACATTTAGTCTTAAAAAGGAAGTTGGTTTCAAATCTTTTGGCTAGTGCCTTAGTTCTAAAACCTAAAGGTCATTATAGTGACTTTAGGGAGTCAAAGGAGTGATTTACTTATTTGATTTAAAAGATGAGAAATGACATGATTTAAGAGAAGTAACTTGTGTTAAGGGTGAAGTTACTGAGGTTTAAAAAGTAGAAGAAAACTTGTTTTCTAACTACAAGAGACTTGGAGTATTTTGAAAGTTAAGAACTTGATTTGTAAGTATGTGATACTTGGTTTTAATAGTATAAGTCTCTTGGTCATCAAGGAATGGATATGTCTAAAATCATAAAGGGTTATAACGGCTTTATGGGAAGTTGGTTATAACGGCTTTATGAAAGATTTAGAAAGTTGTCTATTTTGATAAAAGGGCATAAGTTGCCAAGATTGTGAAAATTTGGAGTTACTTGATTTCAAGACTTGAAATGAGTTTTCTAAAAGTGTAGTAACTTACTTTGAAAAATAGACACGCCTGATACTACTGTGTTAGTATCTGGGGCTTTACATAGAAAGGAGTCTTTTATAAAAGAATGTACGTACGTAGTACTTTGGCTTGATAAATTGAGAATTTGTCTAAGTGTGCCTTGATAAGTACTTTGACTTGTTAAAAGAGAATTATTCTATGTATGCCTTGATTAGTACTTTGGCTTGATAAATTGAAAATTTTTCTATTTGTGCCCGGATAAGTACTTTGGCTAGTTAAATGAGAATTTATTATATTTGTGCCCTGATAAGTACTTTGGCTTGTTAAATGAGAATTTATTCTAATTGTGCCCTGATAAGTACTTTGGCTTGTTAAATGAGAATTTATCCTATGTGTGCCTTGATAAGTACTTTGGCTTAGTTAATTGAGAACTTGCCTATATGTGCTGGTAATAGCCTTTGAGTGCAAGTATTATGTTTTATTAAGTTGCCGCGACTCTCGGTTGAAGCGGTCTACGTCTTGTCAGAAGTTACCGGACGCACCGACTGATGTGGGATTCCACGCATGCTTCGCTACTTGTAGTACTTGGGTTAAATTCCTGATTTTTATAGAAGACATGGTAGTGCTTATGTCTTGTTTGATGGTCTCACGAGATAGGTAAGAGTATAAGTGAGGGGTAAACCCCCAAGACGTTGTACCACCTTCTCCAGGGTAAGAGTATAAGTGAGGGGTAAACCCCCAAGACGCTGTACCACCTGCTTTATGTGTTGTTTGACGGCCGGTTGAGATAGGGTAAGAGTATAAATGAGGCAAGCCCCAAGATGTTATACCACCTTCTCCGTGGTAAGAGTATAAACGGCGGGCAAGCCCCAAGACGTTATACCCCGCTTTACCACCTCCTTCGTGGTCGAGTATAACGGCGGGTAAACCCCAAGACGTTATACCACCTGCTCGCTTGCCTACTGCCCGCATAGCTTTTAGAACACAGTGGGACTTGGTGTTCATGTATGCCTATCGTGCTATGTTATATCATGGATCACGGCGTGAGGAAGGATTCCACGCATGATTGATATTATGGGCGAGACCCATAGTTATATTCGAGTAGTGACTTTGGCGCTCGCGCCCCGACTTGATATGATCGCTATGTATCAGGTAATCGTAGGTTGGCTATCATACATGTCTCCTGCTTTGTTTAGATCGTTATGATTTTATTACGATTTCATCGCTCACATACTTGGTACATTCTTCGCATCGACCTCCTTCGGGCCGCTCACGCCGCAGTTTAGGTACGCTGCTTGGTGATCGGCAGTGTAGGATCCTCGCCGTGGTTTTTGGATAGCTCCTCTCGCCCGTGAGTTTATCTTTTGGTATATATCCTTCAAGCATGTGCTTTGTACGCTGGGTACGGCGGCCTTGTCCGCCATATTTCGCTTAACTCCTAGAGGTCCGTATTCATACGTGGGATCGACTCGTACATGTAGTGTATTTTGTTTATGTATATGATATGGCAGCCTAGTCGGATTTGCCTTGTACTTACGTTGGTTTTAAAAGAAAAAATATGAGTGTTATTAATTTCCGCAATATACTTAGTTGTTATGCAGCAGAGGTGCCTGTGTAGGGCACCACCACGCCCGGGTTCGGGTGTGACAGAGTGGTATCGAGCAATACCCGGAATGTTTACTGACCGTGTCTAGTAGAGTCTTGATTATCGTGTGTTGCGCGCCACACCCATAAACAGGAGGCTACAGGACATTTAGGAGTTGGTTTCTATTCTTCTCACTCTAAGATCGTACATGAGCCGTGTTAGTAAGATAATTCCTCTCCGACGATTGTTGTGTTACGCTTATGCCTCCAAGGAGGGCAACACCGCCTGTAAGGGCAAAGGAGTAGCAGGAGCTATTAGTCGACTCAGAGAGTTGATAGGGCTTATGCCTGTGTTATACCGGATGTTGTTCCGCAATGGCGAGCTCTTTCTTCGCTGTGTTTTGAGAACACAAAGACCAGAGCCTGCAGCTTTCTCGCCAGGGGCGGACTTTAGGGTCACGGCGAAGTCATTATGTTATTGACCAAGATAGCAATGCTGCAGCTTCTCACAGAGGTTATTCGCCGCATGCATGTGTGTACAGAGCAGGCAGAGGGCCATGAGATCCGCAGAAGAGGCTAGGACCGGTTGGTTATCCCTGAGTTTTGGACGAGTCGCCTCAAGAAGAAGTGATATATTCGTCCCACCCTACCCAAAGACATACCCCGCAGCTCAGTGTGGGAGATTTGATCTCACAAGGTATTTAGGAGCCGGTCCAAGCTCCAGAGGTCGAGGTTCTCGTAGGAGCAGAGGATTTTCTCACGAGGCCACTTTTTCCTCGTTGTTTCCATCAGAGTAAGCGCCATTTGGGGAAATTCCGTCTCGCACAGTGTTTTGTTATTATTGTGGCCGTCCGCCATATAATCGAGGGTATGTCCTTTTAGAAGAGGCACCGGAGTGGCTCAGCCTATGAGGCCGATGGTTGGTTCCTTTACCTCCACAGCTGTGCGGCCCCCAGGGCAGGGTGTTCAGATGTCAGCCAGCCGTGGTAGAGGTCAGGTTGGAGTTTATAGTTCTGGCGATCCTTCGAACCGCATAGATGACGTGATCATCGGGCAGATCGTGAGGCGACATCGCACGGTTGGTGTATATTCGATTCTTTTGAATCATACGTGCGCTGATAGATTCAGATTTTACCCTAGCATATATGTTTTCCTTTATTGCTGGAGTTGTAAAGTGATAGTACCTGCAGGTAGGATACCTTGATTAGTAAAGTGAAAAAGTTAAGAATATTGACAAGAATGATAAGTGAACCGAGACTATAGTTGTGTAGAGTTCACAAGTCAGATTTACCTGAATAAAGTTGTAAGACCGATAGGAAGGATGACATGAGAAATAATTTGACTTATGTGACGAACCTTTAGTGAATAGGGGATAGGTAAGAAGTACCTTGAGATAAGAGAGAGATTTATTTCACTAAGAACAAGAAGTTATGTGACGATGAGTCGGGTTGTAGACTCATTCCGGTCAACCGATTGTATGGAATAGGGTGATGTCGCTAGAAATGGTCCGCGATGTGGTAGGGTCCCGAGGATTCCGTGCCCAAGTTTAGTAAATCGTTGTACGAGTTTGTGGACGCTGCTCCACCTAACTAGGTCGTAAGGACCGAGAAAAGCCTTAACGGGAATGTAAGTAACAATATGGCCAAGTTTGGTTAGTAACTCCAAGGATTGGCGAACAGAAACAGAATTTGAGATTTTGTACGTGTACTAGATGAGTTTGAAAGTACGAGAAAGTATGACAAGTAAGGAAAGAAAGGAACCTCAAGGATCCCGTGTTTGGGAAGATCAGAACCTTCGAAGTTTTGTGAGAAGGGACCACGGACGGAAGGTCCATTATTATGTTTACGTATGTTATGTGGTGGCCATGTGTGGCATCGTTGGTCTTGTGCATGTATTGACTGTTAGGCATAGTATAGAGTTTATGCCGGAGTTTGTATAGCGTGACAAACGACTAAGAACATTCGGGGACGAATGTTTCTAAGGGGGGAAGAATGTTACACCCCGTAAGTCCAGGACATGTAAAAGAGAATGTACAAAAGGAAACAAGACTGGGAAATTAGTACGAAAGGAAGAATTGTTTTTCCGACGAAAATCTTCCTGACATCGGAAAGGAAAATGTTCGTTGTTGAGAATCCATTCTCAAAATGTATTATTTGAAGAGTATGGAACCTATTGGCATTATGGAAATTTATTTATTACGGATTTGGTCACGTGGGGCCCACCCGAGGAATTTTACATTTTTGTGGGACCCACGAGGGTTACGGAATTTTATGGACGAATGAGAGGGCGACACGTGGAACCCCCACAAGTGGTCTTGACGAAATTGGTAGGCAAAATGGTCATTGACCACCTTGGAAGATTAGTCTTGCTAAGCATGACATTGTTGACTTGTCAACTTGTCCACATAGGCTTAATCCAAGTGAAATTCATCTTAGCCACCCATTTGTTTAAGTCTAAGCCTCCAATACGTGTTATATACTAAGTTAGTGCAAGACAAGCTCATTTTACACTTAGAAAATTTAGAGAACTTGAGCTTAGCCTTAAGAAGCTCTCGGCTTTGTCCAACTTTCCCACACAAAATTTTGTAGTTTTGATCCATTAGCCACAAGACTTTAACCCAATGTCCCCAAGGGTATTGTAAGGTTATCTCAATAGAAAGATTTCAGAAAAACGATTTTTACGTTAGTCGCAAGGCGGAAACTAAGTGAGTTCTTCAACTTTGAAGACGGAACTTGAAGACGGGTTCTTCATAGGCCTCTAAGGAGTGCTTCGAGCGGATTGGAACCTAAGGAAAGGAGCTAAGAATTGCTAAGGCGCGACTTTGGAATCTTGGAAATTTTAAGGGCTTATAAAGGTATAAATTTTGTCGCTTTAGTAGTTAAGACTTACTTATTGTCAGTAGCTATGGATTTTAGCAAGCATGTGTTATATAGTATGAAGTTTGATATGTTTATCGGCAATTGGAACCCTAATCCAAAACTAGCATGTTTAGCCTTAAGATTTCAATTCAAGTCGACTTTTGGTCTAAGCGCCGATGTTGTATAAAGAAGGAAATTGTAGTTGTAAGTAGCTTATAACTATATAACATGTTAGACCTTGGAACTTGGAATTTGAAAAGGGTTGGAAAAGACTTAGTGTCTATGTAAGTTGGCCGAGAATTGGCTAGTGGCATTAGACTACTGTATGAATTGTGGGGCGGAATTTTACACGTATTGTAAGGCGTGTAATCCCCTTTGTTTGGTTGTTGTTTGGAGCCTTAAAAGTGGCTTGTTGGTTATTGTATTCGACCTTGAAAAAGGTGGCAAAGTGAGTAGAAACAAAGGAAGTACGCCCGATTTTCCGTAGAATTAGAGACCAAACACTTAGTATTATTCTACGCCGAGACTAGAAGTCGATAGTCTTGTTGTGACCATTATAGGTTGACACTTCTACGCACGGCGATTCGGCTTAGCTTGTGGATTTTAGCCGAAAAGGTATGTGAACTATCTCCTCTTCTAGCATGATTCCGTAAGATAAAGAAAGTATGTTCTACTCCTAAAATGATCCATTCCTTGGTTGTATTTGGATTGCCTAAAATAGAATTTGTTCTATGTATTTCCTCGAGTGTACTTTGATGTTTGGATTGTAAGTTGTAGAATCCATTTTCTTGATGAAGTTTGGATTCTTAAAAGTGAAGGTATTTTTACTTAAAGTACATTTAGTCTTAAAAAGGAAGTGGTTTCAAATCTTTTGGCTAGGCCTTAGTTCTAAAACCTAAAGGTCATTATAGTGACTTTAGTGAGTCAAAGGAGTGATTTACTTATTTGATTTAAAAGAGGAGAAATGACATGATTTAAGAGAAGTAACTTGTGTTAAGGGTGAAGTTACTGAGGTTTAAAAAGTAGAAGAAAACTTGTTTTCTAACCATTAAGAGACTTGAGTATTTTTGAAAGTTAAGAACTTGATTTGTAAAGATGTGATACTTGGTTTTAATAGTATAAGTCTCTTGGTCATCAAGGAACGGATATGTCTAAAATCATAAAAGGGTTATAACGGCTTTATGGGAAGTTGGTTATAACGGCTTTATGAAAGATTTAGAAAGTTGTCTATTTTGATAAAAGGGCATAAGTTGCCAAGATTGTGAAAATTTGAGTTACTTGATTTCAAGACTTGAAATGAGTTTTCTAAAAGTGTAGTAACTTACTTTGAAAAATAGACACGCCTTGATACTACTGGTGTTAGTATCTTGGGGCTTTACATAGAAAGGAGTCTTTATAAAAGAATGTACGCACGTAGTACTTTGGCTTGATAAATTGAGAATTTGTCTAAGTGTGCCTTGATAAGTACTTTGACTTGTTAAAAGAGAATTATTCTATGTATGCCTTGATTAGTACTTTGGCTTGATAAATTGAGAATTTTTCTATTTGTGCCCTGGATAAGTACTTTGGCTAGTTAAATGAGAATTTATTCTATTTGTGCCCGGATAAGTACTTTGGCTTGTTAAATGAGAATTTATTCTAATTGTGCCCTGATAAGTACTTTGGCTTGTTAAATGAGAATTTATCCTATGTGTGCCTTGATAAGTACTTTGGCTTGGTTAATTGAGAACTTGCCTATACGTGCCGTAATAGCCTTTGAGTGCAAGTATTATGTTTTATTAAGTTGCCGCGACTTCTGGTTGAAGGGTGGCCTTGTCTTGTTGTAAGTTACCGACGCATCGACGCTGATGTGGGATTCCACTGCATGCTGCTACTTGTGGTACTGGGTTAAATTCTCGGCTTTTATGTAAGATACGGTAGTGCTTATGTCTTGCTTGACGGTCGGCCGAGATAGGTAAGAGTATAAGTGAGGGTAAACCCCAAGACGCTGCACCACCTTCTCCGTGGTAAGAGTATAAGTAAGGGTAAACCCCAAGACGCTGCACCACCCGCTTATGTGTTGTTTGACGGCCGGTTGAGATAGGGTAAGAGTATAAATGAGGCAAGCCCCAAGACGTTATACCACCTTCTCCGTGGTAAGAGTATAAATGGCGGGCAAGCCCCAAGACGTTATACCCCGCTTACCACCTCCTTCAGGTCGAGTATAATGAGTGGTAAACCCCAAGACGTTATACCACCTGCTCGCTTGCCTACTGCCCGTGCATGCTTTTAGAACACAGTGGGACTTGGTGTTCATGTATGCCTATCGTGCTATGTTATATCATGGATCGCCAGTGAGGAAGGATTCCACGCATGATTGATATTACGGGCGTGAGACCCATAGTTATATTCGAGTAGTGACTTTGAGGGCTGCGCCCCGACTTGATATGATCGCTATGTATCAGGTAATGTAGGTTGGCTATCATACATGTCTCTGCTTTGTTTAGATCGTTATGATTTTATTACGCATTTCAATCGCTCACATACTTGGTACATTCTTCGCATCGACCTCCTTCGGGCCGCTCACGCCGCAGTTTAGGTACGCTGTTGGTGATCGGCAGTGTAGGATCCTCGCCGTGGTTTTGGATAGCTCCTCCGCCCGTGAGTTTATCTTTTGGTATATATCCTTCAAGATGTGCTTTGTACAGCTGGTACATGGCCTTGTCCGCCATATTTCGCTTTAACTCCTAGAGGTCCGTATTCATACGTGGATCGACTCGTGTACAGTGTAGTGTCTTTTGTTTATGTATATGATATGGCAGCCTAGTCGGCTTTGCCTTGTACGTACGTTGGTTTTAAAAGAAAAAAAAATATGAGCTGTTATTAATTTCCGCAATATACTTAGTTGTTATGCAGGTGCCCAGTAGGGCACCACCACGCCCGGGTTCGGGGTGTGACAGAGTGGTATCGTAGCAACTACCTCTGAATGTTTACAGACCGTGTCTAGTAGAGTCTTGATTATCGGTGTGTTGCGCGCCACAACAATAAACAGGAGGCTACAGGACATTTAGGAGTTGGTTTCTATTCTTCTCACTCTAAGATCGTGCCATAGAGCTGTGTTAGTAAGATAATTCCTCTCTGACGTATTGTTGTGTTACAGTTATGCCTCCAAGGAGGGCAACAAACGCTGTAGTGGCAAAGGAGTAGCAGGAGCTACTAGTCAGACTCAGAGAGTTGATAGGGCTTATGCCCAGGTTATACCGGATGTTGTTCCGCAGTCGGCGAGTTCTTCTTCGCCAGGTTTTGAGAACACAGCACCAGAGCCTACAGTTTCTCAGTTAGGGGCAGACTTTAGGGTCATGAAGGAAGTCATTATGTTATTGACCAAGATAGCAATGCTGCAGCTTCTCGCAGAGGTTATTCGCCGCATGCATGTGTGCAGGTGCAGAGGGCCGCGAGATCTGCAGAAGAGGCTAGACCGGTTGGTTATCCCTGAGTTTTGGACGAGCTGCCTCAGCAGCAAGTGATATATTCGTCCCAGCCTACCCAGTACATACCCCCGCAGCTCACAGGTGGGAGATTTGATCTCACAAGGTATTTAGGAGCCGGTCCAAGCTCCAGAGGTCGAGGTTCTCAGAAGAGCCGAGGATTTTCTCAGTCGAGGCCACTTTTTCCTCAGTGTTTCCATCAGTAAAGCGCCATTTGGGAAATGCCGTCTCGGCATGTGTTTTGTTATTATTGTGGCCGTCCGCCATATACGAGGGTATGTCCTTTTAGAAGAGGCACCGTGAGGTGGCTCACCATACGAGGCCGATGGTTGGTTCCTTTCCTCCACACCGCGGCCCCTGCAAGGTGTTCGGATGTCCACCGGCCGTGGTAGAGGTCGTTGGAGTTTATAGTTCGCGGTCCTTCAACCGCATAGATGACGTGATCATCGGGCAGATCGTGAGGCGACATCGCACGGTTACTGGTGTATATTCGATTCTTTTGAATCATACGTGCGCTGATAGATTCAGATTTTACCCTAGCATATATGTTTTCCCTTTATTGCCGGAGTTGTAAAGATAGTACCTGCAGGTAGGATACCTTGATTAGTAAAGTGAAAAAGTTAAGAATATTGACAAGAATGATAAGTGAACCGAGACTATAGTTGTGTAGAGTTCACAAGTCAGATTTACTCAGCAATGTTGTAAGACCGACAGTGGAAGGATGTAAAGAGAAATACTTTGACTTATGTGACGAACCTTTAGTGAATAGGGGATAGGGTAAGAAGTACCTTGAGATAAGAGAGAGATTTATTTCACTAAGAACAAGAAGTTATGTGACGATGAGTCGGGTTGTAGACTCATTCCGGTCAACCGATTGTATGGAATCGGGTGACGCTTAGAAATGGTCCGCTTATGTGGTAGGTCCCGAGGATGCCGTGCCCAAGTTTAGTAAATTGTTGTACGAGTTTGTGGACGCGTTCCACCGGAACTAGGTCGTAAGGACCGAGAAAAGCCTTAACGGGAATGTAAGTAACAATATGGCCAAGTTTGGTTAGTAACTCTAAGGATTGGCGAATCAAACAGAATTTGAGATTTTGTACGTGTACTAGATGAGTTTGAAAGTACGAGAAAGTATGACAAGTAAGGAAAGAAAGGAACCTCTAAGGATCCCGTGTTTGGGAAGATCAGTAACCTTCGAGTTTTGTGAGAAGGGACCACTGACGGAAGGTCCATTATTATGTTTACGTATGTTATGTGGTGGCCATGTGGCATCGCTGGTCTTCATGACGATTGATCGTTAGTTAGGCATAGTATAGAGTTTATGCCGGAGTTGGTATCGCGGGACAAACGACTAAGCACATTCGGGGACGACTGTTTCTAAGGGGTGAAGAATGTTACACCCCGTAAGTCCATGAAATGTAAAAGAGAATGTACAAAAGGAAACAAGATCGGGAAATTAGTACGAAAAGGAAGAATTGTTTTTCCGACGGAAAATCTTCCTGGACATCGGAAAGGAAAAATGTTCGTTGTTGAGAATCGATTCTCAAAATGTATTATTTGAAGAGTATGGAACCTATTGGCATTATGGAAATTTATTTATTACGATTTGGTCACGTGGGCCCACCCGAGGAATTTTACATTTTTGGGACCCACGAGGTTACGGAATTTTATGGACGAATGAGAGGCGACACGCGAACCCCACAAGTGGTCTTGACGAAATTGTAAGGGGCAAAATGGTCATTGACCACCTTGAAGATTAGTCTTGCTAAGATGACATTGTTGACTTGTCAACTTGTCCACATAGGCTTAATCCAAGTGAAATTCATCTTAGCCACCCATTTGTTTAAGTCTAAGCCTCCAATATGTGTTATATACTAAGTTAGTGCAAGACAAGCTCATTTTACACTTAGAAAATTTAGAGAACTTGAGCTTAGCCTTAAGAAGCTCTCGCTTTGTCCAACTTTCCCACACAAAATTTTGTAGTTTTGATCCATTAGCCACAAGACTTTAACCCAATGTCCCCAAGGGTATTGTAAGGTTATCTCAATAGAAAGATTTCGAAAACGATTTTTACGTTAGTCGCAAGGCGAAACTAAGTGAGTTCTTCAACTTTGAAGATGGAACTTGAAGATGGGTTCTTCATAGGCCTCTAAGGAGTGCTTCGAGCGGATTGGAACCTAAGGAAAGGAGCTAAGAATTGCTAAGGCGCGACTTTGGAATCTTGGAAATTTTAAGGGCTTATAAAGGTATAAATTTTGTCGCTTTAGTAGTTAAGACTTACTTATTGTTGTAGCTATGGATTTTAGCAAGCATGTGTTATATAGTATGAAGTTTGATATGTTTATTGGCAATTGGAACCCTAATCCAAAACTAGCATGTTTAGCCTTAAGATTTCAATTCAAGTCGACTTTTGGTCTAAGGCCGCATGTTGTATAAAGAAGGAAATTGTAGTTAAGTAGCTTATAACTATATAACATGTTAGACCTTGGAACTTGGAATTTGAAAAGGGTTGGAAAAGACTTAATGTTGCTATGTAAGTTGGCCGAGAATTGGCTAGTGTGCATTAGACTACTTCAGATTGTGGGGCGGAATTTTACACGTATTGTAAGGCGTGTAATCCCCTTTGTTTGGTTGTTGTTTGAGCCTTAAAAGTGGCTTGTTGGTTATTGTATTCGCCTTGAAAAAGGTGGCAAAGTGAGTAGAAACAAAGGAAGTCTCGCCCGATTTTCCGTGAGAATTAGAGACCAAACACTTAGTATTATTCTACGTTGAGACTAGAAGTCGATAGTCTTGTTGTGACCATTATAGGTTGACACTTCTACGCACGGCGATTCGGCTTAGCCAGGATTTTAGCCAAAAAGGTATGTGAACTATCTCCTCTTCTAGCATGATTCCGTAAGATAAAGAAAGTAGGTTCTACTCCTAAAATGATCCATTCCTCGTTGTATTTGGATTGCCTAAAATAGAATTTGTTCTATGTATTTCCTCGAGTGTACTTTGATGTTTGATTGTAAGTTGTAGAATCCATTTTCTTGATGAAGTTTGGATTCTTAAAAGTGAAGGTATTTTTACTTAAAGTACATTTAGTCTTAAAAAGAAGTGGTTTCCAAATCTTTCACAAGGCCTTAGTTCTAAAACCTAAAGGTCATTATAGTGACTTTGTGAGTCAAAGGAGTGATTTACTTATTTGATTTAAAAGAGGAGAAATGACATGATTTAAGAGAAGTAACTTGTGTTAAGGGTGAAGTTACTTGAGGTTTAAAAAGTAGAAGAAAACTTGTTTTCTAACTATTAAGAGACTTGGAGTATTTTTGAAAGTTAAGAACTTGATTTGTAAGATGTGATACTTGGTTTTAATAGTATAAGTCTCTTGGTCATCAAGGAATGGATATGTCTAAAATCATAAAGGGTTATAACGGCTTTATGGGAAGTTGGTTATAACGGCTTTATGAAAGATTTAGAAAGTTGTCTATTTTGATAAAAGGGCATAAGTTGCCAAGATTGTGAAAATTTGGAGTTACTTGATTTCAAGACTTGAAATGAGTTTTCTAAAAGTGTAGTAACTTACTTTGAAAAATAGACACGCCTTTATACTACGCGTGTTAGTATCTTGGGGCTTAACATAGAAAGGAGTCTTTTATAAAAGAATGTAAGAACGTAGTACTTAGTCATGATAAATTGAGAATTTGTCTAAGTGCCTTGATAAGTACTTTGACTTGTTAAAAGAGAATTATTCTATGTATGCCTTGATTAGTACTTTGGCTTGATAAATTGAGAATTTTTCTATTTGTGCCCGGATAAGTACTTTGGCTAGTTAAATGAGAATTTATTCTATTTGTGCTCGATAAGTACTTTGGCTTGTTAAATGAGAATTTATTCTAATTGTGCCCTGATAAGTACTTTGGCTTGTTAAATGAGAATTTATCCTATGTGTGCCTTGATAAGTACTTTGGCTTGGTTAATTGAGAACTTGCCTATATGTGCTGGTAATAGCCTTTGAGTGCAAGTATTATGTTTTATTGTTGCCGCGACTCTGGCCATGGTCTACCGTCTTGTTGTAAGTTACTGGGACGTACCGACAGTGATGTGGGATTCCACGGGTATGCTTCCGTTACTGGTAGCACTTGGGTTAAATTCCCGGATTTTTATAGAAGACATGGTAGTGCTTATGTCTTGTTTGATGGTCGGTCGAGATAGGGTAAGAGTATAAGTGGGGTAAACCCCAAGACGTTGTACCACCTTCTCCGTGGTAAGAGTATGGCGCGGGTAAACCCCAAGACGTTGTACCACCTGCTTTATGTGTTGTTTGACGGCCGTTGAGATAGGGTAAGAGTATAAATGAGGGCAAGCCACAAGACATTATACCACCTTCTCCGTGGTAAGAGTATAAATGGCGGCAAGCCCCAAGACGTTATACCCCGCTTACCACCTCCTTCGTGGTCGAGTATAAATGAGGGTAAACCCCAAGACGTTATACCACCCGCTCGCTTGCCTACTGCCTGCAGACAGCTTTTAGAACACAGTGGACTTGTGTTCATGTATGTCTATTGGTGCTATGTTATATCATGGATCGCCAAGCATGAGGAAGGATTCCACGCATGATTGATATTACGAGTGAGACCCATAGTTATATTTGAGTAGTGACTTTGGCGGCTCGGCCCCCGACTTGATATGATCGCTTATGTATCAGGTAATCGTAGGTTGGCTATCATACATGTCTCCTGCTTTGTTTAGACTGTTATGATTTTATTACGCATTTCATCGCTCACATACTTGGTACATTCTTCAGATCGACCTCCTTGGGCCGCGTTCACGCCGCAGTTTAGGTACGCTGCTTGGTGATCGCAGTGTAGGATCCTCGCCAGTGGTTTTGGATAGCTCCTCTGTCCCGTGAGTTTATCTTTTGGTATATATCCTTCAAGATGTGCTTTGTAGGCTTTGGGTACGGCGGCCTTGTCCCGTCATATTTCGCTTTAACTCCTGAGGTCTGTATTCATATGTGGATTGGACTCGTATGCAGTGTAGTGTCTTTTGTTTATGTATATGATATGGCGCCTAGTCGGCTTTGCCTTGTACGCACGTTGGTTTTAAAAGAAAAAAATATGAGCCGTTATTAATTTCCGCAATATACTTAGTTGTTAAGTAGCAGGTGCCCATGTAGGCACCGCCACGCCCGGTTCGGTGTGACAGAACTTGGCGACAATCGCGGCCCGAGAATCCTGGCACCGCCTCAAGTGATCTGCATGCTCGCTCATTCGCGAATAAACCAGATGTCATCAATGAATACAATCACAAATGTATCCAAGAATGACTTGAACACCCTGCTCATCAAATCCATAAATACCCCGAGCGTTGGTCAAACCGAAAGACATAACTCAACTCATAGTGCCCATACCGGGTCCCGAATGCGATCTTTGGGATGTTCGCCTCGAACTCGAACTCGATGATAACTGCACGCAGTCTATCTTTGAGAAACACCTCGCACTCGCAATCGTCAAACAAATCATCAATCTCGGGAGGGTACCTATTCTTAATGGTTACCTTATTCACCGCCAGTAGTCAACACACATACGCAGCTGGCCCCATCCTTCTTCTTCACAAACAACACCGGCCTCCCTGGGAGATACACTAGGCTCGATAAAGCCTTTCTCCAAAGAAATCTTTCACCGGTCCTTCACTCCTCAACTCGCAGTGCTATCCTGTAAGGCGGAATGGAAATAGTCGAGTGTCCGCAACGTGTCAATACAAAACTCGATCTCCTCTCGGAGGGATACCCAAGATCATCCGGGAACACATCCGAAACAACCTAACCACCGCATCGATCAAGAATCGCACTCACCAGATCGAATACCCAACCAGATGATAGATGTACTCTTCTCGCACCATCTTCCTAGCCTTGAGGTAAGAAATAAACCTACCCTACGGCGTCCGTGTTGCCCTCCACTCGATAATCGGCTCGCCAGAAATCCGAACCGAACCAACTGTCCCTTACTAACGTTGGCATAACAAGAAGCCAACCATCCATACCCATAATGACATCAAAATCACATCTCCGCTTCTATCAAGTCTGCAAGTGGTCCGACGATCAGAATAAATACCGACAACCTCTATACACCCGCCGCCTAACACCGAATCACCCATCGGGCGTAGCTACCTCAAACGGCTCTATCGACACCGCCTATCCCGATTCTACCCGCAATAAGAGGGACACGTAGGACAAGGTAGAACTGGATCTATCAATGCATAAACATCACACCAAATTAGTAATGTACCGTAACGACGCCGTGGAAGCCTCCCGATCCCGGGCGGTCTAGAGAATATATGCGTTCTGGGACCGCTAGAATCGAACCACCACCACGCCTCTACCGCGCCCGCCTGTCCGTGAGTACCGCCTCCGGCGCATAACCACGTAAGGAGAAGAAGACCCAAAGAATCGATCCCGCTGGCCGTGCATCACCCATGATGCCTCTAGACGGACAATCTTCTTCAAATGGCCCACCGCCACAAGAGTAACAACCTCCTGCAGAACACGACACTCGCTCGTGAGATCTATCGATCGAGCACACCGAGGTGTGGGTGGTCTCGATCGGCGAATCTCGCCTCGAAACTCAAGACACTGGAGCCCGACCGCTCCCGATCGACCGCCTGATCGGACCTCCCGCCGTAAAACCGTGACGAGCACTTTGCGCTGGCCGGAAAGTGGACCTAGTTCGCCGAGGCTGTCCGCCTCGAACCGCCCCGAGACTCGATGTCTTCGCCTCTTGGGTTGGCTCGAGTCAATCGTCCTCCTTTCTCTATCTCGATCCTCGTGCATAGGCTCGCATCCTAGCAATGTCCATACCGGGCCAAGAGCCACCCCAAGCATCTGTAATCATATGACGGTCTAGCCCCATCACATAACGATGCACTCTATCCGCCATGCTCGCTACAATAGTCATGCATGCTGCCAAGTGAGTCAAACCTGTGTCAGACTTCTAACAGCCCTCCTGCTCGCCGCAAGGTCAAAAATCTGTCTACCCGGCTCTCTCATCTCGGAGGTAAAAAGTGATCCATAAAGGCCTCTCAGAACTCCTCCCAAACACCTGGAAGAGCATCATCACCTCTCGAAAGCAACCACGACTCAAACCGGTTCAACGCAATATCGCAACCGTGAAGAGGCTAGTGTAATGCACTGCCTCAAGCCCTAAGGACTGCAGGTCCGTAGCCGCCGAACGAACTCCTCGCGATCCTCGCCGACTCGAACCATAAAACTCGTGGATTACATCCCGTAAAATCCCTAATCCGCAAACCGCTCACAGGGTGGATCGCCGCTCTCGCTTGCCGCCGCCATTATATCGTCAATAACCGACCGCTTCCCTCGTAGTCTCTATACTCGCAGCCTTTTGGGGATCGAGGCTCGTACCGGAACCTTCGAGCTACCGCCGCCTCGCCTTCTAATACCGCCGGGCGTGGGTGAACTCAACGACCGCTTACTACCTCGTGCATAGTCCGTGCTCGAGCCCGTGTGACCTCTCGAGTACCGCTAGCAGCCTCCCGCCGCTTTGCCCTTCTCGGGCCCCGTAGCTTTCCGTGAGGCATACTGTTTCATAAGAAGAGGTCAGAGAGGATTCAACCTAATAAGACAGCTCTAATGCACGATCTCAGAGAGAGAAGAATGGAAACCAATCCTAAATGTCATGTAGCCTTCTGATTATAGATGTGGTGCACAACACACCGATAATCAAGACTCTACTAGACACGGTCTGTAGACACTTTCCGAGGACTAACTGCTCTGATACCACTTTTGTCACGACCCGACCCCGGGCCGCGACTGGTACCCTACCTGGGCACCCCGTTCAGGTATACATCAGAGAATAGCAGCGGAACATACACAACATAAACACATGTGTAAATAATATACAACACAGGCTAGCCGATAAGGCCGCCTTCCATAAAATAAACAAAGTCAAAAGTACAACTTTACAACTCAGTTCTTACAGCCCAACCACATAGGTGAATACAGACCTCTAGGAATAACAACTGTGGCGGGACAGGGCCCCGCCATACCCTGAATGTACATAATCTACAACATCAGGGACAAGACTGTACCAAAAGAAAGACAAGCCTCCGGAGGATGGAGCTTCCGACGTCCGATAAGCGATCCTAAGAATGTGGATCCGCAACCTGCTTACCCTTTCCTGCGGCATGAACGCAGCCCCCGAGGAAGGGGGTCAGTACACAATATGTACTAAGTATGTAAAACTGGAAAGTACTGTAATTACAACATAAGTTTAAAAGAAAGCCGGAGACATGTATGATAACAAAATTACAGTACTCAGTGTCTTACTAACAATGAGGGTATAAATAGGTGTATACTTACAACGAAAAATAGGATTGGAATCCTACTCCTGGGACTATTTCACCCGCATAGGTCCAGTGGACCTGCGTGAGGTATTCCTCGCATGGGACTATTTCACCCGCATAAGCCCTTACGGACTCGCATGAGGTATTCCTCGCATAGGCTGAACTCGCCCGCATGGGACTATTTCACCCGCATAAGCCCTTACGGACTCGCATGAGGTATTCCTCGCATCGTGGTTAGCAAATCCACGGAAATATACAATGCCACAATCCCGGGGAATGACCCCGCAACGAATAATATATCCCTAGACCACATACTGCTATCACACATAACATAAGCTCTATCGGCTTATCATACAATATATAAGCAAGTTAAGAAATCCCCTAACTTCTTACTATTCTTGTTCATATACACTCTCATTTTAGTTTACTTAAGGCACTAAAATGTCTTTATGAAAATCCGGGAATTTAACCCAAAGTACTACTTACTTCTATTCTTTTAAAATGACTCATTTCATTATAAAACTTCCAAGATACTACTAGCCGTAGTATCAAGTGACAATTTCTTTTCAAGACAAGTCACAATACTTTTAGAAATAAAATATGGCTTCTAAATCAAGTGACTCGTGTCTTATAAAACCTTAGGCAATTGATGCCTTAAAATCGAATTGCCTTTCATTAAATCAAGTAATTTATCTTTCCATAAAGTCAATATAACCAACTCCCCATAAAGTCGTTATATTCACTTTATACCTTAGTCATGCACAATTTCCTATCCAAGGGACTTATACGTTTTTAAAACGACCCAAGTATTACATACTTTAAAATTCTTCAAGTCCCTTATCTTTAACAAGACTTAAGACATCTTTAATATTCTCAAAGAAGTGAGTTAATCTCCTAACTCACCCGACTTGGCATTTCATAAAACAAGTAAAGAATGTCATAGTCTTGTACGTCTACCGTACTATATACGTGAAACTAGTCATGCTCAAAGGATAGGAAAAGTTCTACATACCTCGCCGGGTCAAACCACTTGCCAAGTATAAAGTCCCGCCCGTAGTATGTCAACCTATAATATTCACAATACGTCTATTAAGGCCTTACTTCAATCGTAGAATATTATAAGTGTTAAGTCTCTATATTCTACGGAAAATCGGACAACACCTCCTTTGTTTTTACTTACTTTGCCACCTTTTTCAAGGCCGAAATACAATAACCAAACAGCCCCAATTGGCTCACAATTTATATGGAAGGTAATCCAATACAATGAATAACTAAACAGCCCCAATTGGCTCACAATTTATATGGAAGGTAATCCAATACAAATGAATAACTAAACAGCCCCAATTGGCTCACAATTTATATGGAAGGTAGTCCAATACAAATGAATAACTAAACAGCCCCAATTGGCTCACAATTTATATGGAAGGTAGTCCGATACAAATGAACAATCAAACTAATACGACTACAAGTCCACAATCGGCTACTTTGAGTTCAACAATACCAACTCTTGTCCAATTTCCATTTCAATCCAAATTTGTAGCATAACTTGATATCAAGTCGCATTGGATTATAACAACCATAATCTTTAAGTCAATGACATGCGATTCTAACAACGATTAAATTGTAATTCAACTTAGTCATGGCTTACATTACATTTCGGATTTCCAAGGCTATAATCAATCCATAATCCTTATAACCTCAATATAACAACTTCATGCTCGCAACATACAAAGCTATTAACAACAATACAAATATGTAATCTTGTAACACCTTTAAAAGAACAAGATTATACCTCAATGATTTTTAATCCAACTCCAATCCGAAGTCGCTCCTTAGTAGTTTATAGCCCTTCCAAGACACTTCAAACCGCTTGTTGAGGCCCTTAGAACAATACCAACAATAATCCTTCAAAACTCTAAATAAAACCTAGAAAGACCATTAGGTTTTTCGTTGCGACTAACCCGTAAACAATCTTTTTCCAAGATTTTTCTATTGAGACTTGCTTACAATACACATAAGACCCTTGGTTTAAAGTGGGGAGCTAAATGGATCACAAACAAAAAAATTTCTTCTTTTCCCTTAGTGAAGCCGAGAGCTCACTGCCCATGTTCTTCATTTTTTGTGTAATATTTTCTAAGTGTTAAGCTCCCTCTCTACTAGTAGTAATATAAGTAGCACCTTGGAGGGTTAGGATACAAACAAATGGTTGGTTTGGATGTAGTCTTGCTAAATATCAAGACAAAGGTGGGACATTTGACTTAGTCAATGTTCTCATGCTACTACTTGCAAGACTTAGCCATAGAAGACTTATGGTCAATGACCATATTGGCCATGCCATTTTCGTCCAAGGCACTCTAAGGGGGGGTGACACATGTCGCCCTCCCATTCGTCACAATAATACGTTTTCCGACAATATCAAAATTCCGATAAATTTTTACAAGCCTCAAATCTTAACATTGGTGAGTTCTTACTAACGTTCTTAAAACATGTCCTGTAAATACGGGGTGTAACACACAGGACCCATGCGGGTGAAACAGTCCCAGGAGTAGGATTGCTTAATGATACTACGGGCGGGAGATCCTGTTTTGATCATGAGTCTCCTATTTTATGCAGTAAAGTTTATACTTGTTACTCTCATTGTTAGTAAGGCACAGTGTACGGTATTTTTGACTCTCTTCCATGACTCCAATTTATTTTAAACTTATGATATTATTACAGTATTTTCCAGTTTTACATACTTGGTACATATTGTGTACTGACCTCCTTCCTCGGGGGCTGCGTTCATGTCGCAGGTAAGGGTAAGCAGGTGGTGGATCCTCATTCTTAGGATCTTGCTCAGGTGTCAGGAGCTCCATTTCTCCGGAGGCTCGACTTTTGGTACGGTTCTCCCCGGTGTTGTAGATATTTGTACATTCAGGGGCATGACGGGGCCCTGTCCCGTCATAGTGTTTACTCATTCTTAGAGGCTTGTAGTCCTGTTATAGCTTGGGTTGTTAGGGATGTAACTGTTTAGCTTTGTTGTATTAGAGGTAGCCATTTTGGGTTAGCCTGCTTATTATATATATGGGTTCTTGTTGTGAGTTTATCTTCCGCTGGTTTTCTCTGATGTTGTATCACAAGGGTGCCCGGGGTAAGGCACCAGTCACGGGTCCGTGGTCGGGTCGTGACACATTTACTAAATCATTAAGCTTAGTCAAGCATAATGGTCATTTCGAAAACATGGGCATTAGATGTGTTGATGATTGACTCTAGGCCAAGTGGGAGATTTAAAGTATGTATGTCCTAGAAACAATCATTTTAGGAGCAAATGTACTTGAACACATTCATATTATTAACGAGATTAATATATATGGCATTTGCAATTACTAAATTATTATTTGATTGTTTATATTATTCATTAATGTGCATCCTTTGAGCTAACGTTGTCATTGATAGGGTGAGATATTAATGATAGAGCATAGTTCTTAAAGTAGTCTCGACTAATGATCATTAAGAAAGGGATATCAATGATATATAATAAGTCGACATTTGGTCTGCATCACATTCTTAGAGAATATAGTATTTCCCACTTACTACTAGTAATGGTTGCTAGTGATGGACACGTGGATACTCTTAGAGAGGTATTGGCATACCCTGTTGATAAACTATTTGTTATACATGTCTAGAGTATTATCAGCATGTGTGAGATAGAGGTCCTTTGACTTGAGGTCAATACGCACCTGGTCTGTAGAGTAATGTACTTTGATCCTGTCCTAAGCTTAATTCCTTATAGGATAAGACATGACTTGTATTGGGTACATTGCGATACAGACTAAGGTGGTAGTTGATCCAAGAATAGGATTAATTCCTCGATTGGAATTTTGAGAGAACGCTCAGCTTCTCAGAGATGTTAGGTCGACCAAGTCATTGACCAATGCAAGAGACATATCTAGAATATGGTCTAGTTATCAACTAATATAGATGAGATAAAGTGATCAATCCATTTGGATAGACACTTTGCAAATCTTAAGCTTGATCGAGTGTGTCGCAAATGAAAGAAATTTATCATCTCACATAGAGGTCTGTTTACTTGAGTCTTGTAAACGTACTTCACATATTAGGTCCATCACCGGTGCAGTCTGAGTTACGTGTGAACCTTGATTTGATTAAGTGCCGATGTGTGAAGGCCTAAAGGGTCACACTAAGTCGATTGTCTTTTCGGTCTAAGGGTATATTGAGAGAATGTAAAATATCGGATTTAGAATCAAGATATTTTATTCAATAATAAATTATGGGATAATTTTCATTTGATGGAAATTATATAATTAAGTCAAAATTAAATCTTGGATTTAATTATAACTAAAACATGCAGAAAATAAAGGGAGAAGTCGTGTAGCAATGGGCCCAGTTCGACTGGCCCACTGCAATTCAGATTTGGGTCAGGTCTTAAAGCCTGATCCAAGTCTGATTTGGTTTAGGTTTTACTCCCTATATATTCAGCACTTGACCTCATAATTTAGTTTGACAGTTTTTATAACTCTAGACATTATTGCTTTCTGAACTTAAGAGTTCAGAGACTAAAACCCTCTCAAACCTCTGTCAAGATTTCCTATCTTTCTTGAAGGAGGAATATACCGCAGCAAGTCTTGCATCCGAATTGACAATCGCGTGCATACCTTTTAGTAGAGACTACGATAATCTTAAACTATAAGTTTCTTATGTCTCTGCAAATTACAATTATCGCATAATCATACCAGACACGTTTGTTGGGGGCAAGTAAGTAAACAAAATTTTAAACTTTCGTTATGTCTTACTTGTGTGTTTTACACCCAACTAATCCCTACAATCTCATCAAAGATGAGCACGTGTAAGCCAAAGAAAATAGCAAAAGTTACCAATTTAAGAAAGTTTATCCACTTTAACTATTACCCAACATTATTCAAGACCATTCAATAATTAATAATCCTCACAAACTTTAAAATGTAACTCATTAAAATACTAGTGATCTGTGTTCAACTAAAACACACACTATTATTTAATAAAAAGAAATTAATTTGTCAACCTAATATCAAGAGTGAAAATATTTGTACTATTAATTCTCAAAAAGTAGTAATATTAATTAATATAAAAATCATATTTGTCAAACATTTACAAAACAAATATCACTTAAATAAAAATATCATATCACGGCAATATATAATGGTTTCGAAATTACTCAAACTTACACGGTCTTACAACTATAACCACTTTTACGACCTTAATTCCTTTCTACTCATAAGGTTTTACTACGACACATCATAGCTATGGTACGGGGTGTTACATTAATGTACGTATTTGTATTTGTGGTGATGTGGCACTCTCAGTGATCTCCTTAGAACTAGCAACTGCGTGAGATGTTTTTTTTTTCCGGGTAAATGATAATATTTATTACTAAAATAGAAACTGGGAACTACAATCAATCATTGAGGGTTCTCAAACCTCAACGTAACATAAAGCAAGAAATGAAGAAGGGAAGGGGCATTCACTCAGAGGTGACGTTACAAGAAGGGATTAAATCATAAAGAACTCTATAGGTTGTTGTTTTAACTTTTGCCACAACCTCATCCACTGTTGAGCTAGTGCCCGCAAATAGTAATTCATTTCTTGTTCTCCAAATCTCATATACCACTATGCAAAAGGCAAGAAGGATGGCTTTGGATCGAATCCCAGTCCCGTGGTGCTCTTTCTTGATCCACTTGAGTGCGCTTTCAATTGTTGTCATTTCTCTTCTAATTCCCAACCATTCTTTTGTGTCCTTCCAAATCTTCTGAGTGAAGGGGCAGGAAAAGAAGAGACGAGCCCTTGTCTCATTGGCACGCTTGCATAACCCGCAAGTCTTGTCTTCCAAGTTTAGGAAGGAGAGGGTGTCTTTGGTAGCAAGTCGCTTCCTACAAGTGAGCCAAACTGTGAATGCGAATTTAGGAGGAATGTAACCTTTCCAAATTTGAGATATCCAAAGCTTATGTTCCCGCGGGGGTGCGCAAGACATCATATACAAGACCCGAATCAAATCTCCCATTGATGCAACACTTCCCCAAACCGGCAATAGTGTTTCCTTGATTCCCAAAGATGCTTATGAAAGTGTCACGGATGCAACAAAGCTTCTTGAATAAAGGGGAATCTCTAGAACGTACCTTATAATCCCAAATGGATTGATCTCTCAAGTAATAGCTATTAATACATTGAACCCATAGTGTATCCGCCTTAGTGTGAGCTTGCCAGATGGTCCGGGAGAGCAAGGCGTGATTCCATACTTTGATGTCCATGAGGCCTAAGCCTCCTTCAGATTGAGGCACACAAATTTCATCCCAAGCGACTCTTGGTGGCTTGCCACCCCATAAGAACTGGATGCAAGCAGATCGAACCTTGTTGAGCACCGAAGAGCTAATAGGTAGAGCTCGAAACCAAAAGCTCTCAACCCCCTGAACAACCGATCTGATTAGCTCCAACTTACCCGCATAGGAGAGTGAGTGGTGTCCCCATTTCTGAATGTAACCCGAGATTGCACTAGTGAAAGGGGCAAATTGTTCCACCGAGACAGAAATTGGAGACAAAGGGACCCCTAAGTACCGCACGGGAAAGACTCTTAAAGGGCAGCCAACTCTTGCCAAGATCAAGTCGCGGATTGAACCTTGCACTCCCGCAATGTAGATGGAAGATTTTGACGGGTTAAGTGTGAGGCCAGAAACCGCCTCCAAATCCTCAAGACAATCCATAAGAACACCAACCGAAGATAAATCCCCTTTGGCAAAAAGCATAAGATCATCGGCAAAGGCAAGATGAGAGATGCCTAGTCTCTTGCACTTTGGATGAAAGGAAAAGGCTTTGTCCGAAGTTTTAAGCTTGAGCAATCTTGAGAGGTATTCAATGCATAGGATAAAGAACATAGGAGACATAGGATCACCTTGCCTCAAGCCGCGTTTACCCGCAAAATAGCCATGCAACTCTCCATTGATTGAAAGAGGGAAAGAAGTTGAGCTTACACATTCCATAATCCATCTAACAAATCTGTCCTGGAACTTGAGACCTCTTAGCACTGATTCGAGGAAATTCCAGGAGACTGTGTCAAAAGCTTTCCGAAGATCCACCATAAGCATACACCTTGGCGATACTCTAGTTCTATTATTCCCTCTCACAAGTTCTTGGGCAATGAAGACATTATCCACCATGTTTCTTTCTTTCACAAAAGCACCTTGTCATTTATCAACAAGTGTAGGAAGAAACCTTGCCATCCGGTTAGCTAGGATCTTAGTTATGATCTTGTAGACCACAGTGGTCAATCCAATAGGTCTAAAGTCGCTCACCTTGGGGTCCCGATCTGTTTTGGGTAGAAGGGTGAGTATTGTATGGTTCACTTGCTTCAAAAGCACCCCGGAAGAGAAGAATTCTTGTATACTCCTTACTACATCATGTCCCACATCCCTCCATCTTTTCTTGAAGAAGGCGGCTGAAAAACCATCCGGGCCAGGTGCTTTGTCATTGCCAATATCGGAGAGAGCATCCCAAACTTCCTTTGGGGAGACAGGATGTAAAAGGAATGAGCCATCCTCCTCCTCTAGCTTCGGACCACAATCAAGAACTGCGAGATCGATGTTTGTTGCGGGTTGAGAGGAGCCAAGAAGTCCTTTATAGAACTCAACAAGCATGCCTATTACTTCACCGGGAGATGTTGTGGTATTACCGTTGTCCTTTACAAGATAGGTAATAGAGTTCTTAACAT
Source organism: Przewalskia tangutica (assembly GCA_029844215.1). Classification (NCBI taxonomy): domain Eukaryota; kingdom Viridiplantae; phylum Streptophyta; class Magnoliopsida; order Solanales; family Solanaceae; genus Przewalskia; species Przewalskia tangutica. The sequence continues at coordinate 119,160,989 of CM056727.1, forward strand.
TGCATCTCTTGATCAAGCTATGGAAGTATTTGGAGCACCTATCACTTCCAATCAAATGTTTTTGTCTCGCTTTTTGTCTTAAGAAGTGTCTCTCGGATTCAAGGAGGTGATTGGCTTTAGCTCTTAAGGACTTGACCTTGGCTTTTAAATATTCATCGAAGGGATTCTCCATATGTTCATTTATAGCCTCCTTAAATTCCATGTTAGCCGCATTTGTTCTTTGTTCAATACTCCCGAATTCACTAGAGTTTAAATCACGCAATGGCTTCTTTAACGACTTCAATTTTGTGGCCAATGTGAATTGGGCAGATCCAAAGACACGCTGTCTCCAGCATGAGGTTAGGATGTTCTCAAAGGCGGGGTGTAAGAGCCACATGTTCATAAACTTGAAAGGTCGTTTTCCATTACTACAAGATGCAATTACCGAAGCAATCACGGGGCAATGGTCCGAGACTGGTTCCATAGGCAAAAAGTTGACTGAGCATTCTAGGTTCAAGTCACTCCAATGTGTTGATTCATTAACACTCTATCTAACTTGAACCAAAAAGAGCCATTCGTCCAAGTGTAGAAGGAACCCGTAGAAGGAGTGTCATCAAGTCCGTGAGCAATTCTGCGTGAGATGTTATACAATGATTTCCTTGGTTTTCGATCTTCCCTTTTCATTTTTTCTCTCTCTCCTGAGAATGGGACTTGTGTTTGAAGCTCTGCATATTCAAAGGGCAAGTCATCAATTAGACAAGAAACTAAATGTAAAAAATTACCAGAATCCATGCATAAAGGTTCAACAGTAAACAGAAGAAGATAAAATATCAATGCGAAGATCATAGAACATCAGTGAAAAATCGTAATATGCCTTGAGGAATTCTTACCAGCAGAATTTCCTTAACTTTATTTAATCCTAATACAGTAGGGTTTTATAGAACATAAATATACTTTCAATTTCCCACTTGGCCTAAAGCCAATCACCAGCATATCTAATATCCATATTCTCAAAATGACCATTATACTTAACTAAGCTTAATGGTTTAGTGAAAGGGCCAGCTAGATTACCATCTGTGGGAACATAGTATAATCTAATTTCTTCAGTCTCCACCATCTCCCTAAGTATGTGGTACTTTCTTGGTACATGTTTGTTTCTGTTTGTTGATCTTGGTTCCTCAGCTTGTGCAATCGCATCAGTGTTGTCACAATAAATAGTTATTGGATAATTAGCGCTCGAGGAAGGATTAGTCACTTTTTACCCAAATGACATCCATCCCTTTCTCCAAGCCTACATTACAAGCCCATGACAAGCCCTACATGATCTTATACTGAGGGTTCTCACATTAGTGGATACTTACATGACGGCCAAGCCTATGATATCACAACTGCATGCATTGAACATCCTTTTGAGTGTGAGCGTACTTCTCTAAATGTCCCAAAATTCAAAATACTGGAATATATGTGAGAAATGGGACTTTCTTTCAGTGAGGGCATTTGAAACGTGAGATTACGTGTAGTTCGAAACCTTGGCTGCAAGCAAGTGTGTCGATACTTAGGTGTCTGATGTACCATTTGAAACTATAGGAATTACCCAGAAGTCAGTCTTGGTTAGACTGGAAGTGAATAACGGAATTCCTAAGCACAATACTAATTGTTGGTATCAACTGAAGTCAGAATGTGATGCTGTCTTTCCACTTTTCAAAAAAAAAGGCATATATTCTCATTTTTTGCATAATGAACTACGTCTTGACCTGATTCCCTCGACGAGATACGTAGGCCGCCACATTGGCTTCGGTCCACATTGTTTGAAAACCCATAAAAATCCTTATTCTTTGCATCACGAACTACGTCTTGACCTGATTCCCTCAGCGGGATACATAGGCGGCCACATTGGCTTTGGTCTCATTTTTGAAAATTGTACAGTCATTTTTTGCATCACGAACTACGTCTTGACCTGATTCCCTCAGCGGGATACGTAGGCGGCCTAAATCGGCTTCGGTCACACCATTAGAAATCTTCTCATTGGCTCGCGTGCGACAAATGCGTTTGATTATTCTGAAAAGAGATATGAGCAATTTCCGCCAGAGTTAAGTCTTGCCCATGCGCCCCGCATAACGAAAACTGGGACAATTTTGGAAAATGCACCATGAAGAGATCATAATAAGGATTCCAAAAGCAATCAGCAATCGCAGCATTCAGCAAGCATTCACAGCATTCAGCAAGTCCGCACAGAGACTGCATCAGCACTCGCAGCATTCAGCAAACACACAACATTCAACACGTCAGTGCAAGGATGAAATCTCAGCATTTGCAGCATCACATCAATACAACCGCCATCACGTTTTACAGGATCTTCATATCAGCAAAGGCGGGGGCACAACAAAGCCCATGCGGGTTACAAACGCACAACGTCTATGCAATGACGTTATCTCAACCCAAGCGAGTCACAAAGCAGGTACGTCCATAAAATGACACCATTTCATTGTAAGCCTATGCAACAGCTTCATCTATGTTCCTTCTATGCAACGACGAGCATCTGGATCATGTCTATGCAACGACGAGCATCTGCATCACGTCTATGCAACGACGAACATCTATGTCTCTTCCATATAAGACGACAACGCCCACACCAGGCGTCATTTGCGTCTTGTCCATACAAGACGGCAACGCCCACACCAAGCGTCATTTGCGTCTTGTCCATACAAGACGGCAACGCCCATACAAGGCGTCATTTGCATCTCGTCCATACAAGACGACAACGCCCATACAAGGCATCATTTGCATTTTCGTCCATACAAGACGACAACTCTCATACAAGGCGTCATTTGCATTTTCGTCCATACAAGACGACAACGCCCATACAAGGCGTCATTTACATTTCGTCCATACAAGACGATAACGCCCACACAAGGCAACATTTGCATTTCATCCATACAAGACGACAACGCCCATACAAGGCAATTTCTGCATTTCGTCCATACAAGACGATAACGCCCACACAAGGCGTCATTTGCATTTCGTCCATACAAGACGACAACGCCCATACAAGGCGTCATTTGCATTTCGTCCATATAAGACAACGCCCATACAAGGCAACATTTGCATTTCGTCCATACAAGACGACAACGCCCATACAAGGCGTCATTTACATTTCGTCCATACAAGATGAAAACGTCCATACAAGGCGTCATTTGCATTTCGTCCATACAAGACGACAACGCCCCTACAAGGAAACATTTGCATTTCGTCCATACAAGACGATAACGCTCATACAAGGCGTCATTTGCATTTCGTCCATACAAGACGACAACGCCCATACAAGGCAACATTTGCATTTCGTCCATACAAGACGACAACGCCCATACAAGGCGTCATTTGCATTTCGTCCATACAAGACGACAACGCCCATACAAGGCGTCATTTGTATTTCGTCCATACAAGACGACAACGTCCATACAAGGCGTCATTTGCATTTCGTCCATACAAGACGACAACACCCACATTTGCATTTTGTCCATACAAGACGACAACGCCCCTACAAGGCAACATTTGCATTTCGTCCATACAAGACGATAACGCTCATACAAGGCGTCATTTGCATTTCGTCCATACAAGACGACAACGTGCATACAAGGCAACATTTGTATTTCGTCCATACAAGACGACAACGCCCATACAAGGCGTCATTTGTATTTCGTCCATACAAGACGACAACGCCCATACAAGGCGTCATTTGCATTTCGTCCATACAAGACGACAACGCCCATACAAGGCGTCATTTACATTTCGTCCATACAAGACGACAACGCCCACACAAGGCGTCATTTGCATTTCGTCCATACAAGACGCACAACGCCACACAAGGCGTCATTTGCATTTCGTCCCATACAAGACGATAACGCCACACAAGGCGTCATTTGCATTTCGTCCATACAAGACGACAACGCCACACAAGGCGTCATCTGATCTCGCCTATACAAGACGGCCAGATCATCACATCACTTCATCAACATCTACAAACACCATATCTTTTTCAAAGACTACATCACCGCAACCCGTGTCAATCATACTTCGACATCAGGACAAATTTTGAATTTCATGTCACCGCTTATTTTCTAGCATTACAGCAACCCAGTGTTCTCATAATTCGACACTGGGACAAATTTTAAATCTGCATCAGCTTTGTCTTTTATCTTAGCATCACAACGACCCAGCGTAGGCTTTTGCCCATTCTTTTCTTGATCCTTGTTTTAATTCTGGCAATGGGAACAAAATTGGCTACAGTCAACGTCTTTGTCCGAAAATTCTTTCATCGTCTTTGGTCAAAGAGTGACAACTGTTGACATCCAATTTTGACTCATCTTTTAGTCATTTCTTGCAATTTTAAGCATTTTAGGACACCGTATTTTATCACCATTTTTGTATATTTTTTACCTAATATTCTATGTTGTTTTATTTTTGTAAATTGACATCATGTTTTTACTTTAATTAAGTATTAAACATTTTTAAATATTATGTTATTATTGTTGCGCGATCATTTTATTTTACTAATTTTGTATCTCTTTAAATAATTAATTGACATCCCGTCTTTAATTTTAATTAGGCATTAAATATTTGCTAAATATTATATTTTATTATTATTGCATCAGCATTTGCATTTTTATAATTTTGCATCTTTAAATAATTTTTCTTTAATTAACCCGTTTTGCATTTCATCAAACCAGTCCATGTCCAAGGCACAACCTGGGTCAGTCCAATCCGCAAAAAACCGAAGCCCAAACTGAGGCTCAATACACCTTTCATCTTTTCCCTCCAATACCCAATACCCAATACCCAATACCCAATACCCAAAACCCAATACCCAAAACCCTAAACCTAAATCCCACACTATAAATAAAACCTTACCCCCACCCCCCATTTGAAGACCTAGCCGTCTACTCTCTCCCTCTCCTCTTCAGCCGACACACCCCTAACCCTCAGCTACCCCTAAACTCACCCCAGCCGCCCAAAACTCACCCTAGCCGCACACCCCTATAATCTAAAAAACCTTTCTTCTACCCTACTTCCCCTCACAGCCGTCTCTCTCTCTCAATCCCTCTCAGCCGCCAACCCTCACCATCTCTCACACTCACCAGTCACTCTCCTACATCACTCACACCTGTCCCCTTTACCCATTCCCGTCGCCTACCGCCGGAGCTCAGTGCTCCGGCGAACCAACAACCCTCACCCGTCGCCCAGATCCGAACCCCAAACACCACCACTGCCTCATTCCATTCTCCTCATCTTCACCACGTCGGACCTCACCCCGTATCCCCTTTTGCCGCACCGTCTCTGCCTCGCCGGAGCTCACCGCCGGCGACTGGTGAAGACGGGGGTTGATTCTCTGTTGGAGTTATTATATATATTGTGCTTTGATTGGATTGATTTGGTATTTATGGATTGAATTTCTGACATTGTGATCTAGCCGGAGTTCTTGAACTCCGGCGACCTTGTTGCTTTATTTTGTCAAATTACTACCTGTTGTTGGACTAATTTGGTTATTTCTGCTACTGTTCCGGTTGTTTTATTTGACTCGTTGTTTCATTCTTTCATGATTGGTACTGATTTGACATTTTTGGGTTTGTTTGGACTGATTTTGATGACTTTGGGGTAATTAACCGGAGTTTAAAAAACTTCGACGACCATTCGCTGGCTTTATTTCGGGATCTATTGTCTGGTTTCGGTTTACTGAACTGTTTTCTTTTGAATGGGATTACCTCTGAAGTTCAGGGGACGCTACTGTTTGTTGTCGGCGTCGATGCTATTATTATTGTTGGTTTTCGTACTGATTTCAGTCCAGTTGAAATATTTCGGCGAGCCACCGCCGTCGTGATGTTGCTATTGAACCACTACTACTATGCTATTTTCAGACGAATTTAGGGGACAACTTTTGCCTTTTGTTAATTTTATTAAACTGATTTGGAACAAATGCTACACTGTTGGTATACTGATTTTGAACAAATACTACACTGGCCAATGAAAAAGTTATCCGTCGATTTTTGAGGCCTCCACAATTGCAAAGACAGAAAATAAAATAAATGAAGCTTTCTTGGCAATGATGATTTCTTCCACTTACACCGGATAACCAATATGCGCTGGCAAGGCGAATGCTCACAGCCGCACTTGTTTAGGTTGTCCCACTTTATATTTTTATATCTGAGCCCTCCGTGTTTAAAACTATTACTGTTTTGGCGCGGATCTGAAAGTTTTATTTATTTTATTATTGTTAGCAATATTGGTCGATGAAGGAATCTCCGTCTGATTTCCAAGGCCTTTCCTGTACAAAGACGGATTTTTTTTGGTTTTACTTATTAATTCTTGTTATTGCTTTTTAAATTGTTTATTCTATTACTAACATTTTTACTAAGTGTTTATGCAGGTACCCGGAGATCATCTTGTGCAGAAGGCCTAAAAAGGGCTAAAAGATCTCCCGGAGTTTTATCTTATGTCACCTTTAATTTTAATTTTTATTATTTTGTGTCGCATTTTATTTAATTGTAAATTATGTAAAAATGCTTAGAATAGGTAGAATAAAAGCCAATAAATAATTAACCTAGGTTTGAACGGATAACCACAAGTTAGCGGATCTTAAAGGATGTCTAACCCCTTCCCTTTAGGATAATAAAGAACCCTGATCCAGAATCTCATTAATTTTGCAGACCATTAAATGAAGATTAATTGCAGTATTTTTATTGCAATAAATCAAGTGTCCTAATTCACTTAATTAATTAGGTGGCGACTCCTTAAAATAAATTTAGGAATCATACCATACGTAGTACTCCCGTTTCGACTCCGGTTAAAATGGGGTGTTACAAGTAAACTTGGCCTTTTTGAGTAAACACTTTCGTGTAAATACCCACAAAAGTTTATCATCTACTTTTACATTTAACACATCTATGAAAGTGTCTGAGTCCTCGTAGACTTAGAGCAAATGTTTTGACATAAATACTCGTATCGCCGAAAAGGATTTTGTGCTCTAAAAATTATAATGGACGACGCATTTTAATATAGACTTGTATTAAAGTTTGGGGAACATTTTAGTTTTCGGGGATTTCAACCAATATCAACATACATGTCATATCCAATACGACATCCTATAATGCAATTTCTAAAACATATTTAGATGGAAAACCATCAACCCAATAGGCATGATAAAATATGGTTTTAATCAACTACTGGGCGCCGCCTACCCAGACAGTTATTGCGGACACTATCAATTATTGGGCGCCGCCTACCCAGATATTTACAGCGGACACTATGCTAATAATTAAATGCACGCATTTAAAATACTTAGCATATATTCGTATATTATATAATAATATACAATTAATGATAATCATGGGTAATTTGTCTAAACTCTAAAATCTATGTCTATGTCAAAGTGTCCCTAAACATTTTCTGATATTAAAACTGATTTTCAGGATATTTCATCAAACTTTCAGAATTTACAGTTTAGTCCCTCAAGAATTAAAAAAAATCATTTTGAACCCATTTAAATTCAGAAAATCCAATTTTAAACTTTCAGAAAATATTTTTAGGTTTCAGGGACCTATCTGCAATTTCCAAAATTTAAAAATCTAATTTTCAGAAATTTTATTTAACTACAGAATGCCCGAAAGGACCAAATCTTTCTATTTAAAAAAGTTTTAACTTCAACCTTTTAAACTTCAGAATCAGAATTTAAAATATTTAAAACTTCAATTTCTGATTCCGAAATATTTTTTTTGTTATTTTTTTTTATAAAATCATTGTTGGCATCGCGGCCCTTAGGGGTGGCGCCACGGCGTCTCGGAGGCAGTGACCAAAAATATTAATTTTAAGCTTCGGGATGAACAGCGCCGCGACGCTTCTGAAAAACCCAGGCAGCGCCGCGACGCTCCAACTTGGAGTCGCGACGCCGCCGTCAAACCCTAGCAGGTGTCGCTGCGCCTCTACCCTAGAACCGCAAAATTCTGCAATTCTGAAATCCTAAAACTGGTTCAAGGTTAGATTTGCAGATTCAACCTCGTACCCCTTCACCATTAAACAACACGTTCATCGACCATCATCCAATCCCTTCTCGTTCTTCGTCCCAGTGCACCATGTTCGAAACGAACCGGTAATGCACATCAACTTAGAAGAGTTAGATCGGAATTACTTCCTCGATTATATCATTGTTCAATAGTTTAAGATACAAGGATTGTGCGTTCTTGAGATTTAAGATTTTAAAGCTTCTTAACGACATAAAATTAGATTTAATCAAATGTTAACCCATATTATCATTAACTATCGTTACATAATCACACAAAATAGCCCAAGCTCTGATACAACTGTGGGGTTTTGTTGGGTTCGTGTACGCAGCGGAATTTGAAAATTTTATGTTTCAAACCCAACATGCGGCTAACTGCATGATGTTTATGTAATGATAAAACAAACAAACACTTTATTAATCGTAATGCATCGATAGAATACTTACGGTTTTGCAATCTGGAATCATCTAGTGTAATCTGAGGGTGAGCACACAACTATTTCTTCTATTGCAAGTTCCAAGAACTGTGATGTAATTACTCTTTCGGAAAGCTAGGAAATCCTACAGAGTTTTCGCAGAGATAATTCTTGTGAATTGGGTGTATTAAAATAATGATTGAACCCTGTATTTATAGTTGTAAAATCAACTAGGGTTCCCACGTGGGCCAGGCCCAGAAACTGAAGCAGACTGGGTCAATCGGACCCACTGGACACATGGCACCGCGACGTTATGGCGTCGCGGCCCTGGTCCATGTTAAATCTGAAATCCTATCTCGATTTAATTAAATAATCATTATTTATTTTAATGTTTCGATCATAAACCAAACATTTATATTCTCTCTTATTACATCCTTGAATCGAAGGAACAATTGACTTAGTGTTACCAGACAAGTCTTCACATATCGACATTAATTACTGTCGCGCCCTTTTTCGGCCGCGGCATTCTAAAAAGCGAACCCTGCTCAAAATGCAATGTTAGAAAATAAATAATAAAATGCTAAATAGTTTAAGAGGCTTAAAGGTTTTAAAAATGCTAAAAGGATGCTAAAATTGCAAAAGATGCTAAAATTTAAAAGGGTGCTAAAATGCTAAAGGGTTGCTAGAATGCTAAGGGTTCGCGGAGTCGCCACCTAATTAATTGGGTGAATTAGGACACCTAAATGTTTAACTAGTTTGAAGTAAAACATTAACTCCATTTTAATGGTCTGCTAAACTTAATGAGATTCTGGGTAAGGGTTCTTTATTAATCTAGAGGGAAGGGGTTAGGCACCCTCTAAGATCCGCTAACTCATATTGTCCTGCCAAACCTAGGGTAATTATTATATTTTTTAAAATGCAAAATAAAGCTCCACCTGCTTAATAAAATGCTAAGATGTTAAAATGTTAAAATGTTTAAAAGGTGCCTTAAAGTAAAAGGTTGCTAAAGGTATTAAATGCTAAAAGGGCTCCTGCTTAGAAAAAGTGTTAGAAAAATAAATAAGATGCTAATTGTTTAAAGGAAGGCTTAAAAGTATTTAAAAGGGTGCTAAAATATTAAAAGTGCTAAAAGGTTAAAAATGCTAAAAAATGCTAAAGTTTTAAAAAATGCTTAGAAAGCTTAAAAAGAAAGGTGTCAAAGGTGCAAAAGGAGTGCTAGCATATTAAAGGTGCTAAAAGTGCTAAGAGGGGCTACCAGGCTAAAGGTGCTTAAGAGTGCTAAAGATTAATTTTAAAAGTAAATGGTGCTAAAAGTGCAAAAAGAATGCTAAATGTTAAAGAGTGCTTAAAAGGTGCTAGAAATGCTAAGATGCTAAAGGTGCTTTATGGACTAATTATATGCTCATGCAAAGATTATTTACGGACTAATTGTGTATACTGCTAGCTAAATTAATCTTGCCTAACCTGCGTACAATTTTGTATAAGAGATGCTTTAAGATGATTTTTTAGGAAGAAATCTGTTATGGATTTTAGTAAGAAACAAATGTGATGCAAGTTAAATTATTTAGACATGCATGACAAATCTTAAAAAAAGCAAGTGAGTTAAGCGATGAACTTTAAATTACCTTCCCCACTTATATATTCAAAGGCTAATTATTCTAGATATCCTATTAATTAGAATAGCGTTAGTCACATAATTTACAATAAACAAATGAATGGGGCGGGATAGAAAATAATTTAAAGGACTCGAGGAATGGCGATGTCTTTCGCCTGCGGCTTAGAATTCCTGATGCGAGGATAAATGCACATGGATGCGGGTTTTCACGTTTGTTACGATGAGTCTCGCCATGAGACTCTTTGTTGCTCCGATGCGTTTCATGCAAAAATAAGAGGAGATAAAGATTAGTATTCATTCATGCTATCTCACCAAATAAAAGTATCACACATTGACTATTTCTTTTATCCTATTGGTCAACGACGCCAGAGATAACAACATTTAACAGTGAAGGCGTATAGTCCGATAAATAAGAATGGTTTACACCTGGACTGATCTAAAATTAAAAGGAGTTTGGCATGATCCATGCTAAGAGCAGCCACTGATTTTCGAAAGGCCATCAGGCACATGGGCCCTGCCCAGTCTTAAGAAATGGAAAGCAAACAAGAAGAGGCAACATGAAACATTGGGCATGCACAAACAATATACTAGACTTATATACATGGAATATAAGTAGTATACAACCCATATACCATAATATACTACGTTGATCGATTAGTTAAATGTATTTTCTTAGGCAGGAGATATAACTGAAACCTCTGCAATTACCAGCATTATTTTCCAGATTTCCAAAGAGACTACACTCATATACTGATTATACAAAGAACACTGCAGAGGAAACAAGAGAAAAGCCAAACAGTAATGAATCACAAGATTCGATTGTAAAAGAAATAACAAGGCCCTCCATGATTCCTCAGAGTCCAGTTTCCTTTTAAAACATGTGTCATGGCAGCAAACAGGAAATGCAGATAGTCATTAGACATGTGTCATGGCAGCAATCAGGGAATGCAGATAGTCAAACAGCATACAGTGGACAATTTAGGCAAACAAAGCAAGACCTTCATCCAACAGGATAATTACAAGTACGCAGAGACTGTGCATAGCTTAAAATATGAATAGGGATGGATAAGAAATCAGATATCAAACACACACATTTCCAGCTTATTTGAAAACAGTGGGTGAGCATTTTTTAGATGAAATAGGAACATAGAGGCCTATTTTATTGGTTTAGATTTTCAGCATAGAGAAGTATTCACTTAGAAAATAATGGGCTGATTTAATGAGCATGCTTAGACCTTTGACAACCAAACAAACCATCTCAAATAATGTTTAAGCTAACAAGACCTGATTATGTGTTGCAGGGGGGGATATATTCACAGAGGGCTCACCTAAGCTAAAACAGATTTCCTAAGGCAGTGACCACAAGGTTTGAGTCAAGCCCATGTATTGGGTAATATGCTTTCAGGTGATCTCACGATAGTATATAAATCATGCTAGAAACAAACAGGGACAAGTATCACATTGATTTATATCACCTAGGCTAGATCAACTTTGATAGGCCTATTAGGATCTTTGTCCTGGTTTGAACAATACAATCTGATCCATAAACACATATTGACTATCCAAGCTTACAAGTTTCAGACATTAGTATAAGGGAAGACATTCAGTATTTTCATACCAGACTAACTAATTACGACTCGATACAAACTAATGCCCTTAGCTTATGTCAAACACAGGCACATAACACTGACTTCTTGGCTAAGCATATTAAACCAAAAGATCCAAACACAAGCAGTAGCCGTCAATAGATCCTGAATAATTCAAAACAAAGTTCAAACCAGTAATCACATAAGCATCAGACTTAACAGATTAATATTACAGCACATATCAAGCAACGTGATAGGATTAATGAACATAGCTCCTAATCAATAACTTCAAATCGACACCTGCTTAGATAGGCTACGACATATCAAACATGACATGATAATGTCAACAAATACAGTCGAGAAGCATATGACAGAAAACACATGAATTCACATAAGAAACCGAAATTCGACAGGAAAGCGAGTTTACCTTCTCCGGGCAGCGACCCGGGGCAGCGTATCAAGTCGTCGGTCCACTCGACGGATTTCGGGTTTGCGATGCGAATAGAAGGGCGAAGTTTATGGTGCTGGGTTCTTTGCTGGAACTAAAGGAAAGGGATTCGAACCTTTATTCTTGCGATGCTAATTCTCTGGTCCGACTTCGACTCGATGCGCCATCGTGCTCAATCGACGATCGCGCTAGAGGACGTAAATCGATGCCTATCGGTTTTGGATGCCTCCTGATTTCTGACCTATTGTCTCCGCCTAATAATGCCTATTGCATGTGCTTTTTATAGCCCCCATTTGGGTTCCAAGTTAGGTAAACCCTTAAAGGCTGACTCTGGGCCTGATTCGTAAGAGATTCGTATCGATTTTGCTACTGATTCGAATGGGTTCTGATTTTTGGAAGGATTTGTTTGGTTATGGAAAGGTATCGTTGGATTCGTTTGGGTGATAGATATGGTAAGAAATGAGTCATGCTGTGCATGGTAAAGGAAGCCGGATTCTCCGAGAAATCCACGGCGCGACACGGAGGATTAGGTTACGGGTTTCGCTTTGTTGACGACGGGCCGAGGCCGCGTATATGGGTTCTTGAACGTTTAAAGGGCGCGGCGTGGGCGGTCGACGTCATGGGTCACGTCACTGATCGACGAAAATTATTTGGGCTTGTGGGGCTGCGAATTAAGGGTATTAGTTAGGTAGTTTTAATTAGGCTTTTAATTAGGAGTTAATTTTAGGTATTTAAAATTAGTGATAAATTAACTTAATGAATTGTGCTTAAATTATTTAGGTGTTCTATTAGCCTAATTGTTATAATAAATGCGGGCGTGTTATTTAATTAGTGCTTAATATGTTAAAATGCGGCGCTATTATTAATCTTCTTATTATGCATTATTGCGAAGTTAAATTAAAATTAAAATTGAGTTTAGATTAAATTATTTAAATGTCAAATGCAAGTATGATATTTAAGAATTGTTTAGAGCTTTATAAATGCGACGCTATTAAAAGCGTGTGTTAGATTAAAATTGATTTTAAATTACGAATGATTATGAAATTCTCTTGTGTATTAATAAATGCGGCTATGCTACCTGACACGACGTTATTGCTAAATTATTCATTTTATGTATTTATTATTAATTAAGAATCCTGACAGGGCTTGAAATCAATTAATGCGGGCGCGGGACTCTAAGTGCTTAATACTCTACGTGAGACGCGACGCCATTATTAAATTATTTATTTATGCATGTATTTATGTTTTATCGCTGCATTTTATTATAAAAAATCATAAAAATTATTTTACAAAATTAGTCTAATTTTATGGTTAATGGCTTGACGGGAGGGTCAAAATTGGGTGTCAACAGCTGTCCCTCTTTGTATGGAGATGATTGGAAGAATCTTCGGACAAAGACGTTGACTCATAGCCAATTTTGTCTCGATCTTCAGAATTGCAGAAATGTTGGGCAGGTAGACAAGGCTGACGCAAAAATCAAAACTGTCCCAGTGTCGAGTTATGACGACACTGGGATACCATGGTCAAAACACTAAGGCGGGCTAACGCGGACTCAAAGCTGTCCCAGTGTCGAGTTATGACGACACTGGGCTACCATGGTCAAAACACCAAGGCGGGCTAATGTGGACTCAAAGCTGTCCCAGTGTCGAGTTATGACGACACTGGGTTACCATGGTCAAAACACTAAGGCGGGCTAACGCGGACTTAAAGCTGTCCCAGTGTCGAGTTATGATGACACTGGGCTATGGTGCAAAAAGTAAAAGAAAATAACTGGCTTGAACCTGGGGTGTACCGCTATGGCTTATGGTGCTGGGTTCTATGGTGGTGTGGAGCGAGTGGACCGACGCTTGAGGCCGCTTCTGCCAATCGTTGGGAAGGTTGGCCCCCCAACAGATTGCCCCGGTTATCAGAAGAGAAAATCCACGCCAGGCTCCCGCTCGCACGCCGAGACTTCAAACAAACGGTTAGTGCATAACTGTTAAGGCAAAATGACGATGTATAATTTTAAAGGTAATGCAACTGTGGGTAGAAAAGGTTATCCTGCAAAATGCGATGCCTGCTGTGTTGATGCGATGCTGCAAATGTTGTGATTTCGCCCTTGCACGGACGCGTCGCGATTGTGAATGCGGATACGTTGTCCTTGCTGCAATTGCCTCTGTAGACTAAAGCTCAAGAAAGAGTTAGTGCATAACTGCTAAGACAGAATAATAAAGCCCGAATGAGGAAAAAATGCAATTTTGAGAACAGAAATCGCCCTGCGTAGATGTGATATCACGATGACGCTGCGTTTCGGACTTGTCGACGTTTGGCGTCGTTTTCGGACTTGTCGTCGTTTTCGGACTTGGCGTCGTTTTCGGACTTGGCGTCGTTTTCGGACTTGGCGTCGTTTTCGGACTTGTCGTCGTTTTCGGGCTTGTCGTCGTTTTCGGGCTTGTCGTCGTTTTCGGACTTGACGTCATTTTCGGACTTGTCGTCGTTTTCGGACTTGTCGTCGTTTTCGGACTTGACGTCGTTTTCGGACTTGACGTCGTTTTCGGACTTGGCGTCGTTTTCGGACTTGGCGTCGTTTTCGGACTTGTCGTCGTTTTCGGACTTGTCGTCGTTTTCGGACTTGTAGTCGGTTTAGGACTTTGCGTCGTTTCGACTTGTCGCCGCTTTCGGACTTGTCGTCGCTTTGGACTTGGCGTCGTTTGTCATTGCCGCTCTTGTAGAATAAAGCTCAAGAAAGAGTTAGTGCATAACCGCTAAGACGTAATAATAAAGCATGAATGAAAAACGCAATTTTGAGAACAGAAAATCTTCCTCGTGTAGATGTGGTATCACGATGGGCGCTGCTTTCGGACTTCTCGGCCGATAACCTCGTTCTGGACGTGTTCTCGTTGGCGCCATCGCGTAGTCTTCTTTGGCCGAGAACGCCGTTGTCCGGACGCTGCCGGGCGCTATCACTGGCGCGTTGCCTTGATAACGCCGTTGTCCGACGTGTTGTCGGGCTTCATCGCGTGAGACTCTTGCCGATAACGCCGTCGTTGTCGGACGTTCTTCGCCGCTTTTGTAGAATAAAGCTCAAGAAAGAGTTAGTGCATAATCGCTAAGACGTAATAATAAAACATGAATGAAAAACGCAATTTTGAGAACAGAAAATCTTCTCGTAGATGTGGTCACGATGATGGCGTTGTTTTCGGACTTCAGTCTTGATAACCTCGTTCTGGACGTGTTCTTTGTTGGCGTCATTGCGTAGTCTTCGCGGCCGAGAACGCCGTTGTCCGACGGGCGCCGGGCGCTATCGCGGCAGACTGGCCGGCCGATAACGCCGTTGTTCGGACGTGTTGCCGCTTCATGCGTAGACTGCGGCCGATAACGCCGCCGGACGCTGGCGCCGCCGCTTTTGTAGAATAAATGCTCCTGCAAGCTTCTTGAGAAAACGTTAGTGTATACCTGTTTAAACGAAATGATAAATATATATGAGAAGTGCAATTTTATGGGTAGAGATGTTGTCCCTGATATGTGAATGCTGAGATGTTGTGGGTGCTGAGAATTTTGACTTTGTGCCTGAGCTGATGCGCTAGGCTTTGTTGCGGAACTTTGAGCTTTATCGCGATTGTCGATGTCTTTCTCGCTTTCGCTTCTTTCTCGCTTTGGTGTATTTTGCTTCCGCTAATACGAAGGACTGCACTCCAAAGAAAGTTTTGTGAGTTTTGGGGCGGTTGATTCGCGTTGACTCGACTCTTGATGTCGGACGTCTGCCTTGTTTGGGACTCATAACCCCTGCCTGGTTTCCTACCTTGTCCCAGTTTTGAATATGCAAAGGGCGTTTGGCCTTAAAGTGGGTCTCAACGGAGTTGCGTGTGTGTTATGTGTACTCTCGTTGTTTTCAAAACAAAGGGAAGGTTTCCAAATGGTGTGACCGAAGCCGATTTAGGCCGCCACGATCCCCACGAAGGAATCAGTCGACGTAGTTCATTACAAGTGAAATTGGGGTAAGAATTAAAATTTCTAGATGTGGGACCGAAGCCGAGACGGCCGCCTACGTATCCACCAAGGGAATCAGGTCAAACGTAGTTCCAATCATTACATATAAAATGCATTAAACTAACTATTTCAGGACTTGGCGGGCCGAGGCAGGGGCACGAGTCCACTTCTTCTTGCTTTGTGTCTTCGATGGCTGAGTCTTCAGCAGGATCATCTCTTGCAGCGCACAACTAGACGAATGACTTATTCAATAGTTAAACAATCTCCGGCAAGGAGCACCCCCTTTTCTCTGGCGGTTGGTTGATGATTCAACTTTCTTCCCTTTACGGGCTGGCGTAATAGTCCCTTCCAGACTGTCTTCTTCATTCTCAGCTATCATGCTCACATGGGCATCTACATAACCCGGAAGAAATTTATTGTTTGCATTGAGAGGACCATCTTTTAGCTGAATGACTCCCTCCTCGATTAACTCCTCTATTCTGTCCTTGAGTGTATAACAATTGTCGATGTCGTCCTCTCGCACCGAGTGGTATGCACAATGTTTAGCTTTATCGTGCCCTCGGGAAGTAGGTCTGGGAGTATTTCTGGGAATTGGATGAAGTATTCCTGCGACTTTCAACTTCTCATACACTTGGGCTATGGGTTCGGCTAAAGGTGTATAGGTTTTTGTTGGTTTTCATCGCATCTACGCGGCTTGGGTCCGCTCGAGTGCGAGTTCGTGATCAGGTGAGTATTTTGGATATGCCGTTGGGTATGGTAAACAGGATATGGGTGGCGCAAAGGTCGATAATATGACCGTGGATTTTGAGTGTTTTGGTAAGGCGCGCGGCTTTGATATACCGATGTTGTTCCGCCTATGCTCCCGAATGACTACGATAGAGGGTGACGATCTCTTCTCCTCTCGGGAGGTACCTCGATGGAATTTGATCGCACCGCTCGCTAGTTGCTCGTAGGTTGTCGTTTGTAATCCGCCTGTCTTAATGTTTCTTCCACGGTCGCCATTCTTACGACTTCTGTAAAACTTCACCCAATTACAATGATAATCCTATAATAATATGTCGCGTTTTAACGACTGCACGAACAAGGTGGTCATTTCGCTTTCCGCCATTGGAGGTTGGACCTTTGCTGCTTCTGACCGCCACCTCAGGGCGTATTCTCTGAAAGTTTCTGTGGATTTCTTTTCAAGTTTCATAAGATAAAATCTGTCCAGGACAGTGTCAGTGTTGAACCTGAATCTATCCATGAAATCTTGTGCCATGGAATTCCAACCGTCCCATTTTCGAGGGTCTTGGCATGGTATCACCCAAATACACGGTTAGACTCCTGATGAATAGCTTCATGATGATTGCTTGATTTTTACCAACTCCAATCAATTTATCGCAATATGACCTTAGATGAGCTCGAGGATTCCCCTTTCCATCGAACATGTCAAATTTGGGCACCTTGTACCCTGCTGTAATTCAACGTCGGGGTGCATGCATAAGTTTCATACTCTAAACCTTCCTCCCCTTTGTTCATTTGAATGCTTTTGAATGCCTCTTTCAAGCTACGGATTTCTTTTGCCACATTTTCATCAGCTCTAGCTCGAGTTCACGCCCATTTCCTTTGTATTGATCCGTCTCTTGAGAGGATGTATGCATAATAAATGGTTGACTTTCGATCGGACGTGCTAATCCTCATATTGTTTGTGTGTCATCTGCTCGTATTGGGTGGTTTGGCAATTTGGATTGAGTGGGAGATATAAGTAGCGGAGGTTGAGATACGTATGTGTAAACGGATCATTTTGTGGGCCGCTTGCAAATTGATCGGCGAGTGATATTTTGGTGCGAAATGGTATGTTGCGCCTCCGCGAGCTTTGGGGAAGTGAGGCTCGAGGGCTTGTGACACGATTGCATTTGTCCCTTGCTCCGGGAGTGGTTCATTCAAGCTAGTAGATGTTTGTGATACTTGAGTCTTTCTATTTCGCCCGCATGATTTCCATTTGTCGCAATAGTTTGGCGAGGTGTTGATCATTGGTGTTTCTCCTTTCTAACGCCTCAGATCCTCTACAGAACGAGTCCTAAGTTGTTTCGCGGTGCCTCCGGATTAGTCATTTAGTGGATGATCAGGTTTCTACCACCAACGCGAATCAACCTTTCGGGATAAGCTAAAAATAAACCTTTAACAAACGAAGCAAACCAAGTTAGTATAATATGCAAAAGTTGCGCATAATATATACTAATAAGCAAATTGTAAATCAAGTGCGTGTTCTAACATGTTTGGGACCTCTTTAGTGCCGCAGGTAGGCCTAAACGTCACATACGCGAGGCCATGATAGATTTGTCCAAGTCGCCCAACTATAATGCCTTTGTTGGAAATGGCGACCAAACGACGTGCACTTTTCCCAATTTCAGCATGTCATGATTGGGTTTGGATTTGTCTATCACCGCCACGCCACACATAATACGCCGGTTGATCGTTGGGTTGAGAAACCCGCCGACAAGTTTGGTGTCTTCCTAATTGCGCGCCAATGCCGGATTGACCCACCTAAGGTAAATGCACGCACGCCCTAAAATAGGGTGGTATAGCTCATCTTAAGTTGCTAAGATTTGGTTTTCTAGACGCAGCGTTCCCGAGCGACAACTCGAGCGAGCTACGCTACCGATCGATTTAACCGATCTAACTACGCCACAGCGCCAACTCTCTTCAAATTTGGATATTTTTGAAAGAAATTTGCGGCGCAAGCACACCAAATAGCGTGAGTGTGTGATAGTGTGAATTTTCCAGAATGGAAGAAATATGAGCGGAATGCCAGTTTAAAGAAAGCAGTAAAACAGGTAGCAATTAAAATAAATAAAACAAAATACAACACACAACATTTAAATGCAAAAAGTAATGCCAAATAATAACCCTATGTCTGTTGTGGTTAAGAACCTTAAATCCCCAGCGGAGTCGCCATTTCTGTCGCGCCCTTTTTCGGCCGCGGCATTCTAAAAAGCGAACCCTGCTCAAAATGCAATGTTAGAAAATAAATAATAAAATGCTAAATAGTTTAAGAGGCTTAAAGGTTTTAAAAATGCTAAAAGGATGCTAAAATTGCAAAAGATGCTAAAATTTAAAAGGGTGCTAAAATGCTAAAGGGTTGCTAGAATGCTAAGGTTCATGAGTCGCCACCTAATTAATTGGGTGAATTAGGACACCTAAATGTTTAACTAGTTCAAGTAAAACATTAACTCCATTTTAATGGTCCGCTAAACTTAATGAGATTCAGGTAAGGGTTCTTTATTAATCTAGAGGAAGGGTTAGGCACCCTCTAAGATCCGCTAACTCGGTTGTCCCGCCAAACCTAGGTAATTATTATATTTTTAAAATGCAAAATAAAGCTCCACCGCTTAATAAAATGCTAAGATGTTAAAATGTTAAAATGTTAAAAAGGTGCCTTAAAGTAAAAGGTTGCTAAAGGTATTAAATGCTAGAAGGGCGCCTGCTAAAAAAGTGTTAGAAAAATAAATAAGATGCTAATTGTTTAAAGGAAGGCTTAAAAGTATTTAAAAGGGTGCTAAAATATTAAAAGTGCTAAAAGGTTAAAAATGCTAAAAAATGCTAAAGTTTTAAAAAATGCTTAGAAAGCTTAAAAAGAAAGGTGTCAAAGGTGCAAAAGGAGTGCTAGCATATTAAAGGTGCTAAAAGTGCTAAGAGGGGCTACCAGGCTAAAGGTGTTTAAGAGTGCTAAAGATTAATTTTAAAAGTAAATGGTGCTAAAAGTGCAAAAAGAATGCTAAATGTTAAAGAGTGCTTAAAAGGTGCTAGAAATGCTAAGATGCTAAAGGTGCTTTATGGACTAATTATATGCTCATGCAAAGATTATTTACGGACTAATTGTGTATACTGCTAGCTAAATTAATCTTGCCTAACCTGCGTACAATTTTGTATAAGAGATGCTTTAAGATGATTTTTTAGGAAGAAATCTGTTATGGATTTTAGTAAGAAACAAATGTGATGCAAGTTAAATTATTTAGACATGCATGACAAATCTTAAAAAAAAACAAGTGAGTTAAGCGATGAACTTTAAATTACCTTCCTCACTTATATATTCAAAGGCTAATTATTCTAGATATCCTATTAATTAGAATAGCGTTAGTCACATAATTTACAATAAACAAATGAATGGGGCGGGATAGAAAATAATTTAAAGGACTCGAGGAATGGCGATGTCTTTCGCCTGCGGCTTAGAATTCCTGATGCGAGGATAAATGCACATGGATGCGGGTTTTCACGTTTGTTACGATGAGTCTCGCCATGAGACTCTTTGTTGCTCCGATGCGTTTCATGCAAAAATAAGAGGAGATAAAGATTAGTATTCATTCATGCTATCTCACCAAATAAAAGTATCACACATTGACTATTTCTTTTATCCTATTGGTCAACGACGCCAGAGATAACAACATTTAACAGTGAAGGCGTATAGTCCGATAAATAAGAATGGTTTACACCTGGACTGATCTAAAATTAAAAGGAGTTTGGCATGATCCATGCTAAGAGCAGTCACTGATTTTCGAAAGGCCATCAAGCACATGGGCCCTGCCCAGTCTTAAGAAATGGAAAGCAAACAAGAAGAGGCAACATGAAACATTGGGCATGCACAAACAATATACTAGACTTATATACATGGAATATAAGTAGCATACAACCCATATACCATAATATACTACGTTGATCGATTAGTTAAATGTATTTTCTTAGGCAGGAGATATAACTGAAACCTCTGCAATTACCAAAGATTATTTTCGATTTCCAAAGAGACTACACTCATATACGCTTATACAAAGAACACGCATGAGGAAACAAGAGAAAAGCCAAACAGGTAATGAACTGGGCCAGCATTCAGTTGCAGAAAAGAAATAACAAGGCCCTCCATGATTCCTCAGAGTCCAGTTTCCTTTTAAAACATGTGTCATGGCAGCAAACAGGAAATGCAGATAGTCATTAGACATGTGTCATGGCAGCAATCAGGGAATGCAGATAGTCAAACAGCATACAGTGGACAATTTAGGCAAACAAAGCAAGACCTTCATCCAACAGGATAATTACAAGTACGCAGAGACTGTGCATAGCTTAAAATATGAATAGGGATGGATAAGAAATCAGATATCAAACACACACATTTCCAGCTTATTTGAAAACAGTGGGTGAGCATTTTTTAGATGAAATAGGAACATAGAGGCCTATTTTATTGGTTTAGATTTTCAGCATAGAGAAGTATTCACTTAGAAAATAATGGGCTGATTTAATGAGCATGCTTAGACCTTTGACAACCAAACAAACCATCTCAAATAATGTTTAAGCTAACAAGACCTGATTATGTGTTGCAGGGGGGGATATATTCACAGAGGGCTCACCTAAGCTAAAACAGATTTCCTAAGGCAGTGACCACAAGGTTTGAGTCAAGCCCATGTATTGGGTAATATGCTTTCATGTGATCTCACGATAGTATATAAATCATGCTAGAAACAAACAGTGGACAAGTATCACATTGATTTATATCACCTAGGCTAGATCAACTTTGATAGGCCTATTAGGATCTTTGTCCTGGTTTGAACAATACAATCTGATCCATAAACACATATTGACTATCCAAGCTTACAAGTTTCAGACATTAGTATAAGGGAAGACATTCAAGATTTTCATACCGCATCAACTAATTACGACTGACATACAAACTAATGCCCTTAGCTTATGTCAAACACAGCACATAACACCGACTTCGCTAAGCATATTAAACCAAAAGATCCAAACACAAGCAAGAGTCGTCAATAGATCTGAATAATTCAAAACAAAGTTCAAACCAAGAATCACATAAGCATCGGACTTAATAGATTAATATTACAAAGACATATCAAGCAACGCGTGATAGATTAATGAACATAGCTCCTAATCAATAACTTCAAATCGACACCGCTTAGATAGGCTACGACATATCAAACATGACATGATAATGTCAACAAATACAATGAGAAGCATATGACGAAAACACATGAATTCACATAAGAAACCAAATTCGACAGAAAGCGAAGTTTATCTTCCCGCAAATGACCGGCAACAGATCAAGTCGTCGGTCCACTGACGGATTTCGTTCATACGCGAATAGAAGGGCGAAGTTTATGGTGCTGGGTTCTTTGCTGGAACTAAAGGAAAGGGATTCGAACCTTTATTCTTGCGATGCTAATTCTCCGCCGACTCGCGACTCGATGCCATCGCGTTCAATCGACGATCGCCGCAGAGGACGTAAATCGATGCCTATCGGTTTTGGATGCCTCCTGATTT
Organism: Przewalskia tangutica; assembly: GCA_029844215.1. Lineage (NCBI taxonomy): Eukaryota > Viridiplantae > Streptophyta > Magnoliopsida > Solanales > Solanaceae > Przewalskia > Przewalskia tangutica. The sequence goes on from CM056727.1 coordinate 119,183,355, forward strand.
CTGACCTATTGTCTCTGCCTATTAATGCCTATTGCATGTGCTTTTTATAGCCCCCATTTGGGTTCCAAGTTAGGTAAACCCTTAAAGGCTGACTCTGGGCCTGATTCGTAAGAGATTCGTATCGATTTTGCTACTGATTCGAATGGGTTCTGATTTTGGAAGGATTTGTTTGGTTATGGAAAGGTATCGTTGGATTCGTTTGGGTGATAGATATGGTAAGAAATGAGCTGTCTGTGTGCATGGGTAAAGGGAAGCCCGGATTCTCCGGCGAGAAATCCGGGCATGGCGGCGACACGGAGGATTAGGGTTCTGGGTTTCGTTTTGTTGAGGACGATGGGGCTGAGGTCGATATGGCCTTTGAACGTTTAAAGGGGCAAGGGCGTGGGCCGGGTCGACGGGTCGCGGGTCACGGACTGGACGAAAATTATTTGGGCTTGTGGGGCTGCGAATTAAGGGTATTAGTTAGGTAGTTTTAATTAGGCTTTTAATTAGGAGTTAATTTTAGGTATTTAAAATTAGTGATAAATTAACTTAATGAATTGTGCTTAAATTATTTAGGTGTTCTATTAGCCTAATTGTTATAATAAATGCGGGCGTGTTATTTAATTAGTGCTTAATATGTTAAAATGCGGCGCTATTATTAATCTTCTTATTATGCATTATTGCGAAGTTAAATTAAAATTAAAATTGAGTTTAGATTAAATTATTTAAATGCCAAATGCAAGTATGATATTTAAGAATTGTTTAGAGCTTTATAAATGCGACGCTATTAAAAGCGTGTGTTAGATTAAAATTGATTTTAAATTACGAATGATTATGAAATTCTCTTGTGTATTAATAAATGCGGCTATGCTACCTGACACGACGTTATTGCTAAATTATTCATTTTATGTATTTATTATTAATTAAGAATCCTGACAGGGCTTGAAATCAATTAATGCGGGCGCGAGACTCTAAGTGCTTAATACTCTACGTGAGACGCGACGCCATTATTAAATTATTTATTTATGCATGTATTTATGTTTTATCGCTGCATTTTATTATAAAAAAATCATAAAAATTATTTTACAAAATTAGTCTAATTTTATGGTTAATGGCTTGACGGGAGGGTCAAAATTGGGTGTCAACAATTACATTAGGGTCTACACGGAACTCCTAGACGACGCCAGAAAACGAACTCAATATGTGAAGTATAGTTACACGAATCCTGTAAACTGAACCTCTATGTGGGAAGATAAAATCTTTTCATTCACGACACACTCGATCAAGCTTAGGATTTGTCAATTGTCTATCCAAATGTCTTGATCATTATATCTCATCTATATTAGCTGACAATAAGACCGTATCATAGATATGTCTACTGCATTGGCCAATGATTTAGTCACCCTAATACCATATGAGAATCTGAGTGTTCTCTCGAAGATACATTCGAGCAATGAATCCTAATCTTGGCTCAACTACCACCTTTAATCTACGTCGCAATATACCCAATACATATCGTGTCTCAACCTATAAAGTATTTGAGCTTAGGACAGGATCAAAATACATTACTCTGTAAATAAGGCGCGTATCGATCTCAAGTCTAAGGACTTCTATCTCCCACACGCTAATCATACTTTAGACATATATAACAAATAGTATATCAACAGGGTATATCAAATACTTCCAAAGTATCCATGTGGCCATCGTGAGTTATCATAACTCGTAGCAGGTGAGACATACTACATCCTCTAAGGATATGATGCAGACCACATGTCGACTTATCATATATCATCAATATCTCATTTTCGATGATCATTAGTCGAGGTTGTTCTAAGAATTACGCTATAATATTAATATCTCACAATATCAATAACTATGTAACCTCTAGGGATGCATTATAGACTATTATAAACAATCAACTAATAATTCAATAATTGCAAATGTCATAATATTAATCTCTATTAATAAAATACGAATGTGTACAAAGTACATTTGTCCTAATATAGATTGTCTCTAGGACATAAATATACTTTCAAATACACCTTGTCGGAATGCAAGTCATGTAATTAGGACTGCACAAAAAATGGACCGGATCGAAAATAACCCCTGGACTGAACCGGACCAAATTTTTTGGTCCGGTCTTCGGTCCTACGTTTCTGAAAATTCGGTCCTCGATTCGGTCCGGGTTTTTTTTTCGATTTTTAGTGTATATTGGACCGGACCGGATCGAATTTTTCGATCCGGTCTTCGGTCCAACCTTTCTGGATTTTCGGTTCTCGGTCCGGTCCGGTCCCGGGGGTTTTGTGCAGCCCTACATGTAATACTGTCAAAAAGGAAAAACTTGAAAAAAATAATAAAAAGGCTTACTTTCCGGTGATTGGTTTCCGACATCCAACTGTAGCTGGTTAATCGTTTCCGTCGTTCATAGCCTTTGGTGTATCTTCCTCGAGTCCGCAATCAGTTACTATATTACAAAAGCCTTGTTTTGCTTAAGATTACACATTTCTTGAAAATTTACGACTGAGCAAGTGGATATTTCCATGTGACATGGCTCAAATCATAGAATTGGAACTCTTCAGACGTATTCAGGGAAATGAACATATGCATACACTTCTTTAAATGGAATATATACCTACTCGCAGATATTTCAGGTACAAAGTACAAACAAAGCACTAACCTTTTCTAGAAGCTAAAAAACTTTCTTGAATGGTCGATTTAAGAGTTTAACATCACGGAGGTAAAAAAGAAATAAAAAAAGAATCTTTGAACATTCTCCTCATCGCAAAGCTTGGGTAGCTCGTAAATAAAATGCTATTCGGAGGTATAAATTAAGGCAACCTATATTGGATCAACTTACCCTACTACAGGTTCCTTATAGTGATGAGACTACTATGATTGAAATACTATACTACAACCATTACTAAAAATATATCTTTCTTGGATCTTCAGCATGGAGATTATAAAGGCATATGATCATCATCTTGTTGGCCCATTTCCTGCCATCTAAAGACAAAAAAGACCCATGAAGCAGATGCTAGCCAGATCCAATTGGCAATACTATCATTTATGTGACTACTACTCTAATTAGAAGACATATAATCCCCCTACTAAAGAGATGACGCCTTAGATAGTTTCATGTAGATGGACCCGATCACACAAAATCAGAAAAGTTAGATGTCTAAACGTTAAGAGTCACAATGCTTTTGCATTCTAATGTTTTGGTACTATGTTCTTCGGATTACCTGAGCTTTAATTAATATAGAGGGGACAACTTTTTAATTCATTTTCCTTTTATGGAGAAAATTTAATTTTGGTGATTTCGTCGAAGGTTAACTTGGTATGTAAAAGAATTAATCTCTTTATTATTCTTATTAATGAAAGACATATATATACAAGTTACAATAGGAGAATCTTATTTCTACTTTACATCTAAATTCTTATTTTATATGAAGAATAACTATACATTTGTGGTAATATTATAATCTTATTTAAGGTACAAGACTAATATTACTAAATATACTTTTGGGACTTACACGGATGGGCCGTGGCCCATTATTTAACAGTATGGTTCTGGAATGAAAGAACAAAATTTCTGCGGCAGTTGACTCCACATAGGCCTATCCAGTTGGGGTCGAGTTCCTAAAAGTTCATTCCGCAATAAATTTGATAGCGTAGATAGAATGTCTGCAAACTTTTTCAAATAAATTCTACAGAAACTACATTTTCTATCATTTATGCCCCTGCTGAATACCATTGGGAGTCATTTTTCTTCTTTTCTTTTTTGGTGCGAGAAGTGAAAATTTATTTGTTGAAATCATCCTAATTAATTTAGCTCACAGACAACACTAACAACCAAGTACTTGCTTATAATTAGACAAAGCGAACAGGAAGAGATCAAGTCCCAAGAAGAGACCACTGGAAAGGAAACACCACATGTGAAAAGCTTGCTGATGCTCATGCACAACCCTATTTGGTACCAGCGGATTAACTGATCTTGAATCTTTTTAAATTGAAAATGAAAGCACCAAAAGATCCTCAATAAATCAAACTGCTAACACTGCTTCTGATTCAGATCATTCCAACAAATAACGAGTACATATCAACGTCAATATGAGATTTACACTCAATGAAAACTAGATATTCTTAGCTGGATAGAAAGCTTACCAAAACCATGGCTAGCGTTACAGGCATCTGAAACCAATCGTGCATGTTGTATCTTCGTTTCCAAATACCTCATTGCTATCTTTTGTTCCTCTAGTTCAGAAAGCTCCTCCGTGCATAAAGTGATCGTAAGAGAAAATAAACACACTTGAACTGCTGAACCAAGACAAACAAGTTTTAGCTTAGCAAAATATGAATCACAAAATATGCACACTAATTATGAGATAGACGGTACTGCTGAAGAGACTAGAAGTTCAACAACAGACCTCAGGTGTTAATGTTTGCAAGAGCAAAACAATCGTGAAGAGGAAGACAGAAGTGAAGAGGTTTGAGAAGAAGAAGGAAGCGGTGAGGATATTTTGGGAGCTAAATGAGCTCTTCTGTGATTCTCGATTTATTTCTCTCAAAAGCCAAATTACAAGATAGTCCCATATTTATAATAAGTGACTAATTTTTCCCTAATGACAAAATATCTAATCTAATTAAAATATCTATATCTAATGAACTCATAACAAACTAATATTCAACTAACTAACCACATATATATACAATGTATATATATGGTATATCTCAACACCCCCCTCAAGCTAGGCACTGAAAATAGAGGTTTCAGTCTTAGCTTGGAAAACAACCAGCATTTGTAGATGCATTGTTAACAGCAGCAGTTGTTATAACAGCAGCAAACAAATTCAGCATTTGTGGCCAAACCACATCAAAAATTTATCCCGGCTTCATACTAATAGGCCAATGCATAAGCCATGTTTATTTCCACTGCTACATCTTCACAGGTCTCCACTGATATAACTCCCAGTACCACGAATATTGTGCACAGATACTCCAAACCCTCCGATTTGATAATAACAGCACACTCCTTAAGGGTGTCATAAATGCCCTCAATATTATTTTCTTTCATGTATACCGAGAAGCAACTACTTAATGGAGGCCTTGGAGTTCCATCATTAAAAGGAGTTGGAGAAACATGAGTGAACCATCTTTGAGGTATCAAATGATAAGTCCTGATGGTAGTAGCAAAGTTTGCAAAGAAGTCCCAGCTATCATTCCCAGCCAAAGTCCCTTTGCTCCAAACTTAGTCATATAACCAAGAATAATTCCTAACGGGAGTCAAAAAATGTAATAACATCCCAGATTAATATAAGCCACTAAAGCTTGTCATCTCCCTCCCACAGCAACACCTTATATAACAGGCTGAACACTATTAAGAGCCATAGTTACTCCGAGAAGGTAAGCAAGACCACCAACAGTTTGCAACAAGATTGCACTCCTCTTTGCCTCAGACATGAGACAATCAATTATAGTAGATGAACTATCACTGGTGAGAATGATCCATCTTCCTCAACCTTCAATGCCAATAGCTACTACAAATGAAGCAGCAGCAAAACTCCAACAATACCAACACACAGACAACAAAACAACAGGAATTAGATCCCACTGATCCTTTTCTTCACCTCATAAGAACCCACTGATATTAAGCGAATAATAAGAGGTAAAAGCAAAGAACGCTTGCAGAGTAGCGAGCTTCAACTCCCACAACAATAATGAAGAACCCCTCGTTCTCTAGTCTCAATCGGACTAGAGAATCTTTCGATTCTCCTTATGTAAAATGACGGCAAGAACCCCTCGTTCTCTAGTCTCATTCGGACTAGAGAATCCCTCGATTCTCATCACGCAAGCTAGACGGCAAGAACCCCTCATTCTCTAATCTCATTCAGACTAGAGAATCCCTCGATTCTCATCACGCAAGCTATTATAATAAGCTCGAATATGCAGCAGGGTCTCCCTCAATTTCTAGTCCAATTCCGACTAGAAATCCTTCGATTCTCCTATCCTGTGCTACACATATAAAAACAGGCAATCTGACACTTGATCGACCTGTGAATAACTATTTGAATCGAGCTTTAACTCAATCCATATTGTCTCCGACGAAGCATCCCTCAGTTCTCAGTCTATTTGTCGCTGAAAACTCCTCGATCCTCCTATCGATAGAAATTTCCTACTCTTAATATCCTGATCAACATAACCAGAAGCCACAACAGCCACATCAATATTAGCTGTATCAGTCTCATTATCTGTAACGTTTTCATCTCCCACGGTAGCAACAATTTTAGCCACTGCAAGAGCAGTAATATCAGCAACACTAGTATCCACAGTGGATCTAATAGCTTCAACAATACCAGACATTAGATGTATCAACAGCAGACAAGACACTAGCAACATCCACCATAACAGCAACATTTTCGGTAATTAACCAACACAATAACGACGAACGACACTTTTCTCCAATTCGTCAACACAATTTCAGCTTTAACGATACAGAATCAACTTAACAACACAAAATTGATTCACCAACACAGAACCAATACGAAAATGAAACTGAATTTCCAGAAACTCACAAATCGAAACTTAATTTGATCATTTTGCGCTGAATCACAGCAACCGGACAGACATACCTCAGAAGCACACACATTCACAACGATCTTCGACATCGCAATGATAGCCAAAGGCGAAGTGTATCCGCAGAAAATGATAGCATCTCGTTTCTCAGATTTTCTCCAATTGTAGTCATTTTTAGTGAATTTGAATAAATTGGATCGCGAACTGGATTACGCGAACTGTAATCGATTCACAACTATAACCGATTTGAAATAGAGAGAATCAATTCACAATTTAGGAATCGACTCCTTCAATCTTGGAATTCAATTTCTAAACCCGCGATTCTGATTTTCGCGATTCTGATTTTCGCGATTCTGATTTTCTCCTTTGCTTCTGATTTTCACCTCTCGATCAATTCCTTCAATCCACTAATATACACTTCAATTTGAATCAATCGTTGAACATCGATCAAATTTCAGTTTCGATCGAGAGCATTCAATCGCAACATTTGTCGTGCCTCGGATCTGTTAATCTCGCTCTGATACCATGTTAAAGTTTGCAGGAGCAAAACTATCGTGAAGAGGGAGACATGAGTGAAGAGGTTTGAGAGAAGAAGAAGGAGGAAGCGGAGAGGATATTTTGGGAGCTAAATGAGCTTTTCTGTGATTCTCGATTTATTCCTCTCAAAAGCCAAATTACAAGATAGTCCCCTATTTATAATAAGTGACTAACTAACACCTAATGACAAAATATCTAATCTAATCAAAATATCTAATCTAATCAAAATATCTCTAATAAACAATATCTATATCTAATGAACTCATAACAAACTAATATACAACTAACTAACCACATATATATACAATGTATATATATGGTATATCTATTATTAAACCAGGAACAAAAACAAAAAAAACAGTTCACGCTGAAACAACTGACCATAAATTTAACGTGTTAATATGCAGAGAGAATACTGTCTCTTTACTGATTTTAAACAACTTAGGTCCCAATAGACTCAATCTCTTTTTGTCCCAAAAAAAAAAGAAACAAGAGATGCACAATTCTTAACTTTACACGGTACTTAAAGAATACACAAAAAGTTTCTGTTCTTGATCCTTCCATTACACATACACCAAGTGGTAACCAGTGAAGGTCGATAGGGAAAATATATTTCTTATCGCTGGTTCCAGTTGAAGAGAAAATTGATAGAAAAAAGTTGTTTAATTAACTAAAACAGCTCTGTTTGCGCAATAAGGAGAGGAATATAATAACATGAGAACCGTAAAAATCTTTACACATGTTTATGCATAAATTTGAAACGCTTACAAAATTTAAGATCTGCAAAACCTGTTACCTTTGGAACCACAACATGAATAATTGGTTGCCAATAATTAATTTAACTTTGAATAGTTAGGCAACCACACAAAAATCTAGGCAATCTTTAAAACAAACTAGTGGTACATGATACTGAGGGTGTGTGGGAAGAAAAATAGTAGTATATTAATTATGGGAAATCGATCGTCATAAAAATGAAAACAGAAACAAAATATTATAGTTATCTGAGCCTCCAGTATTTGGTTGCCATAATCTTCCTAGTATTCAAACTTTGAAAAGTAATTTGAATTGTTAAAGAGCTACTTGAACTGGATTTGACTGATTCCAAATGATAGCTGTTAAGGCTAGATCTACTACTCCCAGAAAAAATTATCCGGATCCAAACTGTTGTAAGGCCTTAAGGAAGAAGAAGAAATACTACATGATCCTTGTTAACCGTTGGAATTTACTAATTGTGGAATTAAGTTTAACTAATTATTTATGATTCAAACAATTGAGATTCCGCATGTCGAAAACATCGTTTCCACACACGTGTACACATAGTGCCAAATATCGTAAATTTCATTAGTGAAAGAGATAAGAGTACGTAAGTGAAACGTTTGAGACATAGAATGATGGATGGTTATTGGCCAAATGACACGTATTCTACGTTGGTAAATGAAGGAAGAAGTGTACACATGTTCCACGTTGGTAAATGAAGAAAGAAGTGTACACGTGTTCCACGTTGGTAAATGAAGGAAGAAGTGTACGATGTATAAGATCGAACCATGGAAAAGGGATGCGGCGTCACGGCGAAGCCGGAGCGCCGCGGCGCCACCACCACCGGGGTCGCGGCGCCCCAATGACAGAGTCGCGGCGCTAATTCCCTGTTTTGGCCATCGGCCGAGGCGCCACGAGCCGACGACGGTTGTCCGCGTTGGAATCCCAAAATATGGTCATTGATGGGTTTCAATGGCATTAAATCCACCCAATAATGGCCATTACTTGGACCATTATTTGCTAACTTGGGGATTAAAGCCATCCATTACATGACAATTGAATGTCATTATGGGGCAATTGAAAAGTCTTCTTACACACCTATATATTGAGGCCTTTGGCTCAATACATTGGACATAGAGATACACACTCTACCCTTGTATGATTTCAGATTTTCTGAATTGTTTTCCTCTCTTGCAATCTTCCACTCAAAGATCCTTCTTTTCTAGCGAACACTTGAGTCTCATTTGCTCACTTGTTTGATTGTTATTTTATCTTGGGAGATATGTTGCCAACACACCGTTAAAGAATTATACAAGGCAATATTATCTTAAGGATAAATTGAAAAATCAATCGACTCAGCAAACCATTTTTATTACACTACTTCCTGATTTTTTTAAACATATTATTGTTGTTGTTGTTCTCAAGGGGCTTGTTGCAGTTTCAACAAAGATCTCAAGACTCCAAGGAGTATCAAAGACTGAAGATCAAGATCATCAATACTTAATGTTGTTGTAACAACTGATGTTAGGCTTCAAGCCTACTGTATTGGAATTGTAATTGTTTATCCTTTCTAACCACTAGTGGTAGTTGTATACTATTCCCGTACATCCATTGTGTAACTCACAATCTTAAGATAATATTGGTACTAGTGCTAGAAAGATGTGTGCTCCCTTTGACGATAGTTACACATCTATTGTCGTCAAAGTGAGATCTCCGTTGTTGATCTTGAACTTGAAGATATTGTTGATAGTCATGTTTGTAAGGATCGAGAAAGAGTTGTTGTCACCGCTCCCGAGAGTGGTGTAAACAAGTGTCCACAAGAGGTTGAAGATATCAACTGGACATGAGGAGAAGGCTATAAGTGATGTTCCATCTTCTAAGAAGAAGCCTCCGTCTTATGGTAAGAAGGATTTGGACACGTGACTAACGTGGGCCAAATTCCAAAGGTATGAGTTAATTATTGTCCCTTGTCAATAATGAGATTAAAAGATAATTTCTAAATAAAAGTGAATGAAGCAAGACTAGGAATATGAAGAGTTTTTCTTTAAAACATATATTCCTTACACTTTAAAATCAGAAGTTTAATCTCACCATCCTTCCTGTTAAATATTGGACTGTTATGAACAACGGCCTAAAAGATATGGACTTAGATTATAATAAACTGAATTTATGGAAAATCTTAAGCAATGGAAGAGGACTGGAGACAAACCTGTCACTGTTTCCGACAGAAGATCCGTTTTTTGACAGGATAGTATTGGACACTCAGTCATACAAAGCCTACGGGCGACTGGAGTGGGTCAAGAGTTTCCAGATCTTGAACGAACTAAAAGACCATAAGAAAGGCAGAAAATAAAGTGGACACTTAGTTGGCTAAGGCAACTGGAGTGGGCCAGAGTATCTAGATCACATATGATCCGATTACGTCCTAACCACGGGCAAGAGATTGTTCATGTGAAGTAATGCTAACTTCAAAGTAGAAGAAGTTGTCCTCAAAAGGACTTAAGGGAATGGGATCACTCTTAAAAGAGGTGATACATGTCCTAAACTTGGTTTCAAGGACGTTGTTGGGCAATATGACTTGAGTTTTTCGCCTCATGTCCCGCAGGTCGATAATAACCAAAAGTGGTACAGTAAAACTGTAGCCAAGTGGATGATATATTTGTAATCCGTGCATCTATGACATCATATAATAAGACACGTTAAATAAAAAAGCATTCAAAAGCCAACGAAGTTGAAATTGTTGTCATCTGTCGACTTAAACCCTCAAATGAATGTGAGGTAGGCGAAGAGGCAAAATCACCTTTCCATTCCGTCAAAAGAATAGCGAAAGAAGTACCGCTCCTTTATAACATAGTCACGCCAGAACGACTGCCCGGCCCGCATCGTGCCTTACCACAGGCACCCTAGTGATACATACATCGAGAAAATCAATGAACAAAAACATGAGTCATTTAACAAGAGATATCATAAATAAACAAAGCCAACCAAAACAGCTTGTTTCAAGATATACATAAAACTCGAATAGCTTTAATCCTTTACAACCCCGCCACAACAGACTACTGCACTTAAGATTTACAACGACTATGACGGACAGGCCCCGCCATACCACGAATGTACAAGAACCTACAACTCGTGGAACACATACCAAAAGATAAGCCTCCAAGAAATGGAACTTCCCAATACGCTGAATCGTGATCCTAAGAGCGGGATCCACGAACGACGATGTACTCTACTGCGGCATTTAACGCACTTCAAGCGAGGTCGATAACAGTACCAAGTATGTGAAATCGCATAATATCAGAAATGAAATCATACTAGTCTATATAAAGCGGAGACATGTATGATAACCAAACTACGATTCACAACATAAAGCGCCATCACTCCAATATAACTATGGGTCTCACGCCCACAACATCAATCGAGTTCGCATTATGGCGCATGCCCTCTATCGTGACGGTGTAGACATGTCCATGATGCAACAATAATACCAATGTCCCATGGCCACATGCCGGACCGTGACGGTGTAGACATGTCCATGTGACCTCAACAACAAGACAAAGAATCCAAATGGAAGCATACCCGTGCGCTACGATCGTGTCGTGATGTCCAAAGGGAAACAATAAGACAACTTTCCAAATGGACGATACCCGCGCGCTACGCATCGTGTCAATATGTCCAAAAGGAAATCACGCGCGATAATCGAAATGAAACATACCCGTGCGCTACGATCGTGTCAAGATATCCAAAGCGATTAACTACAAGACCTTAACCAAAATGGAAGCATACCCGCGCGCACGATCGTGTCGGTATGTCCAAAGCGATTAACAACAATAATACTATCAACAGAACGCACTGCGGAATTTCTCCGCATCACGCAAGACATCCAAGTAAGTTCTCAACTACCAACCGACTTCTATCGAGACGCCAGAACACGTAAAACACAACGCTTGTACAATAAAGGCTATCATCACAAGCATAGGCAAGTTTCACAACAACAAGCATAGGCAAGTTTCACAACAACAAGCATAGGCAAGTTTCACACAACTCCAAGTACTTTCATTTTATGCCAAAGTCCGGGTTTTTAACCCCAAAGTACTACATCGTTAAGTTCTTTTTTAAAAGAGATACATTACTTTTATAAAAGTCACCCGATACACGTAGTATTAGAATGACCAACCCACCTTCCTTTTCAAAATCAAGTAACAACATTCTTTTCCTAAGTTCCAGTTTGCCTAGTTTCAATTACTCAAGCTTCTCATTTTCAAATGGTTTCATAGTTCCCAAACTTAATCACTTGATTCCTGTTTAGAACAATTGAGTAACATATGTCATATATGTGAGTAGTTTATTATTGTTTATAACGATCTTATTACAGCAGCCATGATCTAGAAAATGTAATATCATTTTGTCTCATCTTAGCTTCTATGCAGATGGAGGTTTCTACTGGTTTTAATACAACACATCATTATTCAATACATTTTCCTTTTATTAACGCTGCAGTTGGTGCTGTCGATACACATTCGATTCCCAAATCAAGAAACATTATCCCTTTAAAAACCAAGTACTCATTACTCACGAATGAGGTTTCACACAAACATCCACATTAAAACAAATAAGTTAAGTCTCTTATCTTATAAGATCAAGTCTCTTAACTTCTAACATCAGTAAACCATTTTCACTTACATAAGGTCGTTATAACTAACTTCCCATAAAGCTATTATAACACCCTATGTTTTAAACCAACCAAATCACTTAGCACATGACGTCACCGCACTACATAGTTCACAACAATCATGCTAGAAAAGATAGGAAGAGGTTCACATACCTCGCGACGATTTATCGACAATAAGCAAAATGCTCCAAGTACTACAACCTTGCTAGCCCTTTCCACTCCTCGAGTAGAATACGCTACTCTTAGTACTTTCACCTATAAAGGTCAAAACGTCTATTAACCCCAAAACACAAGTTTCTATCATTCTATAGAAAATTCAAAGACTCTCCCGCAACAACAGAAATCTCCTCCTCTATCGAGGCCTGGCCACCAAGCCAACTGGGGTTTACACGTCTACCCTGACGTACAATTCTACTCAAGAATACTACACAAGTCTACCGCAATACACCCTATGTAAATACGATTGGGCAGCTTTATTCTTCAGCTTAAGTCAAAAGACATTGAATACTAAGTAGTTCCATATATAGTATACTTCAACTATATATTCAACCAAACATGTAATTTCCAATTACAATAGAGGACAAGATAATTACCTCGATAAGCCCAAAATTATCCGAGTTTAATGTCGCTTCCCGAGCAAGGTTTAGCTCCACTGTGCGCTCCAAACCACTCCAAACAACCCTTAGAAGTTCTATCAACTTCTACTCACATACTTCACCAACTATGAAGATTTCCTTAGGGTTTCGGTTTGAGACTAAAGGACAAAAGGTAGTATTTCGGACTCTACGAAAGAGGTATCTTTGGAATACTACAAGGTACAAGGCTAAGGTATTTTGGGCATTATAACAATACTAGGAGTATTTATATACCACAACAAAGGGGTATTATACGAAACAACTAGGCTAGGGAGTGGTACCCTACGGCTAGACCTCACAGGGGAGGGAGACCTCACGGCCAAAGGCCACTTTCTGGGAGAGGAGCTCTTGGACGAGAGTCAACAAGAGGGAGGAGGGATTCAAGGCTTGGAAACATTTGTGGATGAATGAAGTCTTCACAGGGGGTATTTATAGAAACCCAAATGCCAACCAATGGCCAAGATCAAGCCACGCAAGGCAAGTGTAAGGCCTTGATCAAGCCAAGTGCACCCTAACCCCTACTCCACAAAACATGGCACAAGACAAGCCACAAAACAAGGCCAAAACAAGGCACAAAACAAGGAACCAATAGGGCCAAAAACGTGAGCCACAATATCAATCCATTCGTGAACCAATCGCCCACTGACGCCACAAGTTTCCAATGCGGTGGTGACACATGTCACCCTCCCGTTGGTCCAAAATGTTTCGTCTCTAAAAATCCGCAAAAATTAAAAAGGACATAGCGGAATTTTCCCTACGAAAGTCGTGGAAACGCTTTCGGAAACGACTTAATGCAAGACTGTGCCCAAATGTAACCGGCCAAGCCACTTAGGCGGGGTGACACGTGTCACCCTCCTATTGGCCCTCAAAACGTCTTTCGAAAAATATCCACACTGGCCAAAATCTCGAAAACAAAGTGGGCCCCACAAAACCGTAAATTTCTCCCGTGGGCCCCACGTGACCATTTCCAAAAATAAAATCTCAAAATTCTAATGTAATCTATGAAGTCCAAATACCAAATCTGGGAATCCAATTCCCATTAACGAACCTTTTTCTTCACAAATAACCGGAAACTTTTCCGAAAAACTCACATCTTTCTTTCTTTTCAAAATTTCGCCAGACGCCGCACGCACGTCCTCACATACATACCACGCAACTACGGGTATAACATTCTCCTTCCTTAGAAACATTCGTCCCGAATGTTCCTTCTCAAGACGGATATCGATGAAGTTCCTCTAACAAGTTGTCAACGCCTTACCGCCACGAAATAACACACGTTATCTTCCTTCCTTACTCGTCGTGCCCTTCCGAACACTTGAACTCTCCCAAGACGTACCATACTTCGGTCATTACTTGCTTCGAAAATCTGCGGAGTCACTACCTCCAAACTTGGTCATCTTACTAACCTCAAACTTCCTTAAGGCCATTCCCGCCTTTACGAACCGCTCAGTCGAACGCGTCCACGAACTCATACGATGATCATACAAACTTGGGCCTAGCATCCTCGTGACTACCACCGCGGGACCACCTAATCGCCCCACCCCAAACCGGTTACGGTTTGACCCGCAAATGGTCCTAAACCCGACCCCAACCGTGCAAACTCTTGTTCCCGCTCCGAACAATCTTACTAATTCACATCATGAAAGCTACCACTTCCATCTCACACTACCCATGGACTTATCACACAAATAAATCCCGTATACTACTCACCCTTATAAAGGTCAAACATAAAACGAATCCTTTACTCAAGACGACCTTACCTCTAAGGTCTCAGTCGTGAAATAGTCTAAGGTTCACACTTACCATGCCTCCATACGTATTCTTCCAACTAACCATGCATTTTAACTCACACATATCACAATGCTATCCGTACATAGCACACAATAATGAGATCATCATAACAAGCATACCAAAACTCTAGAGGGTTAAGGATATACCGGCTACCGCTCCACTCTAATCATAGGCACCGCAGGCGTATAGTCGAAGTGATGAACCAGCCACGATCCCGGCGTCGAGTCGCAACATCCGCGCTTCCTCGTAGACGCTTCGCAAATGGCCTGCTGGCCGCATGCAAAACAAACTCCCAATCTAGCACGACACTCTCCAAAATGGAGTCTACCACAATGGTCACAACGAGGTAGGGTGGCTTCACCGGTTAACACCCCGCTCCGCCAAAATCGAACCTCGAGCCACGACACGCTCAAGACGCGGTGGAGGACCACTGCATCGGTGGGTATATAACTAGCTCGCCGAGGCGGTCCGCCTCGAAAGCCACCAAAGGACCCCGCCGCCACGGCCTCTTCTGGCGATCCAGTCATTCCGCCGACCCTCCGTGCCTCACATCCCAGCGCATGAGCTGCGTGCGGGCAATGTCCATGCCCGGCCAAGAGAAACACCCGCACAAGATTCGCCATATAATCATCAAGCCCGTGACGTAGCGATGCACCCTATCCTCCATATTCGCAACTAGCGCAGGACATATCGAGCCAAAGAATCGAACTCGACATTGTACTCACGACAGCCGCGCCTCTCTGCTCTCAAGAACAAAAATCACCGCGTGCCTCCTCATCTGCGGAGGCAAGTGCGTGAGAAAGCCCCAAAACTCATCCCATACTGCTGGAGTGCATGCTCTCCCGAAAGCTCATGAATCAAACCAATCGATCGCGGTATCACGCGGCCGATGCGAACCAAAGGTCACAGACTCGGTTCAAGCCTTGATCACCCGCGTGATCCGTCAGAATCGCCGGATGAACTCGCGATCATCCTCGTGCCTCGACCAGTAAAACTCGCGGGCTACAACTCGAAAGTCCCGTAGCCTCAAACTATCTCGCCGGGGTGAACCATCGGTGCATCGAATCGAACTGCCAGATCCAAATTATCTCATATTCGCCACGACTCGCCAAGAATCGCCATCTCCTTGTAACCCATCTCTCGCCTGCATGTGGGACTGAGGCTCAGTATCGCGGTCTCAGCAGCCATTGCCGCGCTCTAACCTCTCGCTGGCCGTGGCGGCGTACAAAACCCGCCGTCTCAAGCACAACCTCGTGTATCGCTCGCTCGCGCTGCTCTCTCAGATCTCACTAGCAAGACTCGCCGCCTTGCCCTTCTCGGGCTCTAGGTTGCCTTGCGCGAGGCATAATCGTAAAACGAGATACGCGGAGGGTCCAACTTACAACACACTCTAAGGCACGATCTCGGGATGAGAAGAATGGAAACTAATCCTAAATGTCCTGCACCTCACGATTATAGATGTGGTGCACAACACATCGATAATCAAGACTTACTAGACACGCCTCAGACACTTTCCGAGGATTAATCGCTCGATACCACTTTTGTAACGACTTCGCCCGGCTTCGCATCGTGCCTTACCTGGGCACCCTAGTGATACATACATCGAGAAAATCAGCGAACAAAAACATGAGTCATTTAACAAGAGATATCATAAATAAACAGGCCAACCAAAGCAGCTTGCCTTCAAGATATACATAAAACTCGAACAGCTTTAATCTTTACAACCCCGCCACAACAGACTACGCACTTAAGATTTACAACGACTATGACGGACAGTGGCCCCGCCATACCACGAATGTACAAGAACCTACAACTCAGTGGAACACATACCAAAAGATAAGCCTCAAGAAACGGAACTTCCCAATACGAATCGTGATCCTAAGCGGGGATCCACGACCGATGTACCTCTACCGCGGATTTAACGCGGCCCAAGGAGGTCAAGATAACAGTACCAAGTATGTGAAATCGCATAATATCAGAAATGAAATCATACTAGTCTATATAAAGCAGAGAGACATGTATGATAACCAAAACTACGATTCACAACATAAAGCCATCACTCCAATATAACTATGGGTCTCACGCCCACAACATCAATCGAGTTCGCATTACGGCGCATGCCCCTATCATCGTGACGGTAGACATGTCCATGATGCAACAATAATACCAATGTCCCACGGCCACATGCCCGAATCGTGATCGTGTAGACATGTCCATGTGACTCAACAACAAGACAAGAATCCAAATGGAAGCATACCCGCGCCACGATCGTGTCGGTATGTCCAAAGGGAAACAATAAGACAACTTTCCAAATGGACGCGATACCCGCGCGCCACGATCGTGGTCAAGATGTCCAAAAGGAAATCACGGCGATAATCGAATGAAACATACCCGCGCGCTACGCATCGTGTCAAGATATCCAAAGCGATTAACCACAAGACCTTAACCAAAATGGAAGCATACCCGCGGCGCTACGCATCGCGTCGGATGTCCAAAGCGATTAACAACAATAATACTATCAGCGAACGCATCTGCGGAATTTCTCCGCCACGCAAGACATCCAAGTAAGTTCTCAACTACCAACCGACTCTATCGAGAGACGCGGTAACACAGAAACACAACGCTTGTACAATAAAGGCTATCATCACAAGCATAGGCAAGTTTCACAACAACAAGCATAGGCAAGTTTCACAACAACAAGCATAGGCAAGTTTCACACAACTCCAAGTACTTTCATTTTATGCCAAAGTCCGGGTTTTTAACCCCAAAGTACTACATATGTTAAGCTTTTTTTTAAAAGAGATCCATTACTTTTATAAAAGTCACCCGATACCCGTAGTATTAGAATGACCAACCCACCTTCCTTTTCAAAATCAAGTAACAACATTCTTTTCCTAAGTTCCAGTTTGCCTAGTTTCAATTACTCAAGCTTCTCATTTTCAAATGGTTTCATAGTTCCCAAACTTAATCACTTGATTCCTTTTTAGAACAATTGAGTAACATATGTCATATATGTGAGTAGTTTATTCTTGTTTATAACGATCTTATTACAATGACCATGATCTAGAAAATGTAATATAATTTTTTCTCATCTTAGCTTCTATGCAGATGGAGGTTTCTACCGGTTTTAATACAACACATCATTATTCAATACATTTTCCTTTTATTAACGCCGCAGTTGGTCCTGTCGATACACATTACGATTCGAAATCAAGAAACATTATCCCTTTAAAACCAAGTACTCATTACTCACGAATGAGGTTTCACACAAACATCCACATTAAAACAAATAAGTTAAGTCTCTTATCTTATAAGATCAAGTCTCTTAACTTCTAACATCAGTAAACCATTTTCACTTACATAAGGTCGTTATAACTAACTTCCCATAAAGCTATTATAACACCCTATGTTTTAAACCAACCAAATCACTTAGCACATGACGTCTACCGTACTACATAGTTCACAACAATCATGCTAGAAAAGATAGGAAGAGGTTCACATACCTCGCGACGATTTATCGACAATAAGCAAAATGCTCCAAGTACTACAACCTTGCTAGCCCTTTCCACTCCTCGAGTAGAATACGCTACTCTTAGTACTTTCACCTATAAAGGTCAAAACGTCTATTAACCCCAAAACACAAGTTTCTATCATTCTATAGAAAATTAGAAGACTCCCGCAACAACAGCGTAAATCTCCTCCTCTATCGAGGCGGCCACTAAGCCAACCAGGGGTTTACACGTCTACGGACGTGTACAATTCTACTCAAGAATACTACACAAGTCTACCGCAATACACCCCATGTAAATACGATTCGATTCTTTATTCTTCGTGCTTAAGTCAAAAGACATTGCGAATACTAAGTAGTTCCATATATAGTATACTTCAACTATATATTCAACCAAACATGTAATTTCCAATTACAATAGGACAAGATAATTACCTCGATAAGCCCAAAATTATCCGAGTTTAATGTCGCTCACGAGCAAGGTTTAGCTCCAATTCGGCGCTCCAAACCACTCCAAACAACCCTTAGAAGTTCTAACCAACTTCTACTCACATACTTCAACCAACTATGAAGATTTCCTTAGGGTTTGTTTGAGACTAAAAGGACAAAAGGTAGTATTTCGGACTCTACGTAAAGAGGTATCTTTGGAATACTACAAGGTACAAGAGCTAAGGTATTTTGGGCATTAAAAAAATACTAGGGTATTATTTATATACCACAACAAGGGTTTTTATACGAAAACAACTAGGCTAGGGAGTGGTACCTACTGGCCAGACCTCACAAGGGAGGGAGACCTCACGGCCAAAGGCCACTTTCGAGGAGAGGAGCTCTTGGGCGAGAGTCAACAAGAGGAGGAGGGATTCAAGGCTTGAAACATTTGTGGATGAATGAAGTCTTCACAAAGTGGGGTATTTATAGCAAACCCAAATGCCAACCAATGGCCAAGATCAAGCCATGTAAGGCAAGTGTAAGGCCTTGATCAAGCCAAGTGCACCCTAACCCCTACTCCACAAAACACGGCACAAGACAAGCCACAAACAAGGCCAAAACAAGGCACAAAACAAGGAACCAATAGGGCCAAAAACGTGAGCCACAATATCAATCCAATTCGTGAACCAATCGCCCACTGACGCCACAAGCTTCGATGTGAGGGTGACATGTCACCCTCCCGTTGGTCCAAAATGTTTCGTCTCTAAAAATCCGCAAAAATTAAAAAGGACATAGCCGGAATTTTCCCTACGAAAGTCGTGGAAACGCTTTCGTCGAAAACGACTTACGGCACTGTGCCCAAATGTAACTTCCGGCTAAGCCACTGGCGGGGTGACACGTGTCACCTCCTATCGCCCTCAAAAACGTCTTCAAAAATATCCACAATGGCCAAAATCTCGAAAACAAAGTGGGCCCTACAAACCGTAAATTTCTCCGTGGGCACCACGTGACCATTTCCGAAAATAAAATCTCAAAATTCTAATGTAATCTATGAAGTCCAAATACCAAATCTGGGAATCCAATTCCCATTAACGAACCTTTTTCTTCACAAATAACCGGAAACTTTTCCGTCGAAAACTCACATCTTTCTTTCTTTTCAAAATTTCTGCCGTACGCTCGCACGTACGTCCTCACATACATACCCTGCAACTACGGGGTATAACACACGCCTACGTAGGTGATTTGACGCGTGTACAAATAGAGGGGGAAGACTAAGAACGTTGTGATCTTCATTGACGATGGTACAACATATTGCATCATTTGTTAGAAAACAAAGATGAACCCCGTCGGAGCGTCGGAGAGCCGCGACGCCTCCACCAAGAGCCGCGACGCCTCCACCAAGAGCCGCGACTCTAATCATGGGTTTGGTTACTGGAATCGAGGTTCCGCAATGCCTTGGTCTAGGGCTGCGATGCCGGTGACGGTACTGAGCAGTGTCGTGGCGCCTCCCAGGAAGGGCCGTGACGCTTCGGAAGCAAAAACTGAAAAACTTGTTGTTTGAGGAATTTGTAAGAATAGATGGGGAGAATGTGGAGCATTTTTTATCAAACGACTGCTCCTTAATCACCTTAGACTAACGGCATTATCCAAGCACAGATCTGTACGCCCAAGACATTTGGGGCAAGGCGATTCTTACCGCTAATGCGATTCTCACCGAAATTCCGCATAAGGATAAAGATAACCCTCCATGTGAAACATGGAAAGAATCTCATATATAAATGTTGTGATATGGGATAGTGTGGCAAGTTTTGAGACACTAAAGACAAAACTGGTCAAGTCGGACCTAAGACTGTAGATTGCATATTCACTAGATCTGCAAATAATAGTAGTGTTTATCGCCTCTTGGTGACAAAGAATGCTGAATTCTTTGAGGATAACTTTCTTTGAAAAGGAAAAAGAAGTAATTGCTCAAGGTTAACAAGAACCCGCGAGTGCCTGATTGTACGGGACTAGCTTAATGCTCCAGATCTGCAGAACTCAGGGATTCTAGACGTTGAACCGAGACAAAGCAAAAAGAGGGGAAAAAGTCTTGTTCCATGTCTTCTAGCTTATATGGTTGAGAATGAACCATGGACAAATTGAGAATTGTCATCTCCAGAAGCGCTGCTTTGGAAATAAGCTAAAAGAGAACAATAGACTTCATCAGATAGAACCACACTTGTGTGATGGTTGATCTTCCTTCAGAAAAAGAACATCTTGGTTGTAAAACTGGATACTTAAATTGAGTATCCTGTTGATGAATCTATTGATGAGTATAAAGGCCTCGGCTCCCAGGACATGTGTTCCTATGTGAATAACTTAACATCCATGGCCACCGCAGTCCTGCGTGACATGGATGTTAAGACAGTCTTCCTAGTCAGAGAGTTGGTTTAATGAACAGTTGTGCTTCTTCCTGAACTTCCATTATCGTCACTGCAATATTTACATTTTGGTCCTGTAAGTTTCAGATAAAACAGAAATGATGAATCTGACTACAGAGACATTGATTCTGAAGCTAGAAATCCAACAGTTGGAAAAACCAAAGGTCCGAAAGTAGAAAAAGAAAGTATTACAGAACAACCCGAGAGGTATGTGGTTCCAGGAAAGAGAAGAAAGTCTTTTGACTTGTCAAATCTCTGTGCAGGCTGAAACAGGCCCCGAAGCATTGGCACGAAACATTTGATAGTACTCTACTATTGATGGGTTTCTCCATAAAAATGTGTGACAAATGTGTCTACATGAAAGGAAGTTTGGATCCGTTCATGATAGGCCTTTACGTAGACGACATATTGATCACTAAAGAGTAATCCTAGGTGGATCCTAGAAGTATGTTGAAATAATGTTTCGACATAAAGTGATATGGGTAGTACAGATGACATCTTAGGAAATTGTGATTTCTAAGATATCTAACGGACTGGTCTAAATTCTAAACGCATCTGTGAGGTGTTTTGACAGTCTCGTTAAAGTCGCCAATGGATATGAATCATAGGATGTGATTATAATCATGGTGCACCCATATACCAGGAGTGATATGCGCAGGTCACATGGAGTTTAATGTATTTTACACACCACAAATGACCTGGTATCGGCTCACAAAAGTGGATCAGTTGAACTAAGGTTCACTAGAGATAATAAATAGAAGGCGTTAAATAGGATGTGACGACATCTGAATTATTCGCTTATCTATGAAATATGGTATTCTAGATGTCCAGTAGTTCTGGGAGAACACAGTGATGCAAATTGGACATCAGACCTGAAGAACACTAAAGTTACAAGAGGATGTGCATGGTGAGTCTTAAGGAAATTCTCTAAGCTTGCATCGACCGATTCGTGATGGAATCGGAGTTTATCGCTTTGTACAAAGCATGATGAGAAGTTGAGTAACTTCATGACCTTTTTGAGGATGTCCCTTATTGGGAGTAACTCGTTCCTGCATCAGTTGTACACTGTAAAGGCACAAATGATGGCGTCCGGACATATCTATCGCAGACATAAGACCGAATGGCAGTTTATCGGGTGACACATCCTTGATTACTGAATGAAAGGATATAGCATACCCTTTAACCAAAAAGGGATACCTAAAGATCAGATGTTCTGTCTGTCTAGGGGAATGGGCTTAAAACACAATCAATAAGAACCGATATAGTGGACACCCAACCTTACAGACTGGAGATCCCAGGAATAAGGTTCAATGGGAAAACTAAATTGTAAAAGTTCAGTTGAGCACTTCGATGGAAGCAAGAACACTTCGGATTATGAGTTCTTCTTAGAAAAAATAAATCTAAGGCCGTTCCCGTGATAGACATTAAGTGCCACCTGCAGAGGGGGTAGAGGTTAAGTTTCCAAAACCCTCAAATAATCCTCAACAATTGAGGTAAGGTTTGGGGAAACTTTTAATGGTACCTAACACTTGTGTAGTGGGGTATTGCAGGATACCTTGTAGGATACCACCTATTTAAGTGTGAGGACAGGCCACCTCAAATGAACGCACTTAAAAATCCAAGTGTATCCACGGCCCACGACGGACAAAAACATAAAGAAGTATAGAGTAAGGAAAAGTGTTGTGTTTGTACCATTGTCTTGGCATATACTAAAAACTGACGGTTCAAGACATCATGTTTACCGCACAGTAAATATGTCCGATGGTATTCTACTATGGAAGGTTAAAAGCTACCGCTACATCTCCAGATGCAACATTGATCCGCCAAAAGATTGCTAGAAAGACACCTTGTGGGTGCGCCAAAATCTCTTTCAAGAGGGGATTGTTGGAAATTTACTAATTGTGGAATTAAGTTTAACCTATTATTTATGACTCAAACAATTGGGATCCCGCACGTCGGAAACATCGTTTCCACACATGTGTACACATAGTGCCAAGTATCGTAAATTTCATTAGTGGAAGAGATATTGGTACGTAAGTGAAACGTTTGAGACATAGAATGATGGATGGTTATTGGTCAAATGACACGTGTTCCACTTGGTAAATGAAGGAAGAAGTGTACGATGTGTAAGATCGAACCAGGTTGGAAAAGGGTCGCGATGTCGCGATGGAGCCGGAGTGCCGCGGCGTCACTACCGCCAGGGCCTCGACGCCGCGGTGCCCTAATGACAGAGTCGCGACGCTAACGAGACGGTGTCTTCCAGTTGAAATCCCAAAAATATTATTGTTTAGGGGGTCTCAATGGCATTAAATCCACCCAATAATGTCCATTACTTGGACCATTATTTGCTGAATTAACTTGGGGATTAAAGCCATCCATTACTTGACAATTGAATGTCATTATGGGGAAATTGAAAAGTCTTCTTACACATCTATATAATGAGGCCTTTGGCTCAATACATTGGACATAGAGATACACACTCTACACTTGTATGATTTCAGATTTTCTGAAATCTTTTCCTCTCTTGCAATCTTCCACTCAAAGATCCTTCTTTCCTAGCGAACACTTAAGTCTCTTTTGCTCACTTATTTGATTGATGTTTTATCTTGGGAGATAAGTTGTCAACGCACCGTTAAAGTATTATACGGGGCAATATTATCTTAAGGATAGATTGAAAAATCAATCGACTCAGCAAGCCATTTTCATTACACTACTTCCTGATTTATAAACATATTGTTGTTGTTGTTCTCAAAGGGCTTGATGTAGTTTCAACAAAGATCTCAAGACTCCAAGGATCAAAGACCGAAGATCAAGATCATCAACATTTAATGTTGTTGTAACAACTGATGTTAGACTTCAAGCCTATTGTATTAGAATTATAATTGTTTATCCTTTCTAAGCACTAGTGGTAGTTGTATACTATTTACGTACATCAATTGTGTAACTCACATTAACATCACCTAAAATTTGTGGGAGTCCTCCCCCTCTTTAAATTATTATTTTCAAGCTCCGGCAATGGTATCTCGGTATTTATCATTTTTTTCTTAATTGATGACTCCCCCTATGATTCCTGTGAACCACCATCATTATCATCTAGTGAAGGAATCAAGCTTAGATATTTTCCATTCCTTTTCTTTTCTACGGAATCATCTTCTCCTCTGGAATATGGCATCACTTCATCATAGTCATTTTGTTTTCAAGTGAAAATGATTATAACCAAAAATACAGTTAGAGATTTGTATTCAATGATTTAAGGATAACTAAGTTGTATCAGATTCGGAGATCTGAAGTAAGCTTTCCCGAATACGACAGATGCGGATGTGGCTAAAGAATTCGGAGGAAGAAAGTAGTTGAACAATTGTATACACGAGGGTACATTATTATTATGGGAATTGGCAACATTGAAAGAAATTCTTGCTCGTTAGCGCTTGACTAATAAGATAGAAAGAGTCTTTCTTGTTTGTTTAGTAAAGTCAAAATTTGGCGGTAGTGTTGGGGTGGCTTTCTAGGTCCTCTCGACTGAGTCCGAAATTGTTAGCTAGGTAACATATATGTGAGATTAATCTATAAGTAAAAGAGTGATAATAAGCAAGTGAAATAAATAAATGAGTTAGATCTAAAAATGAGCTAAGAATCAAACAACTGCCAAACCTGAGAATGATGTATTAGCTTGAGAGAGATCAAGGTTACAAGTGTGAGCTTAGAGAAAAATACAATGGATGTTCCTTCTCTTCTAATTCTTGCATAAATAGGACAAACCATAGACCATTATGACCCCAGAAAGTTATGGCGACATGCTGTTGCGATATTTTTGTGCGCTAACTCAAGTGTATGTATCGCTAAAGTAATAAAGTCTGTAAGACCGAGTTATCGTCCTCAGGGACTGGTTAATCAAGTACCGAATATCTAAACTTTGGTTTCTATTTGATAATCGTTAATTTTGTTTGGTTTATGAACTAAGAATTAAAACTAAAGTAATTTGCAGAAAATTAACTAAGGATTATAATACTTCGGGTTTAAGACAGTTATGAAGGGAATTAGGGTTTCCAATCTCCTCAACTATCCATTATTTCACTTGTTAATACAATACTAATGATTCTTCTTCTATTAAGATAGCATGTTAACAAACATGTTCTATATTTTAGTTAGGACATATACAAACTCAAGCTTATGTAGAAACCTTCTATATTTCTATGATAAATTTTATCACACATGAGAATTAAGAACAATAACCTTAAACACTACACAAGTATCGGGGTACTTTCGTCCGCGATTTTAACCTATGTCTAGACAACTATAGCATATTTAAAACTCCCTTTCCAGATCTCGATTCGAAATCATATAAGTTCTGACAATTAATGGCCATTTAATTATCAAACAATCCATACAAATTGAATAGATCTTAATATAGCTGAAGAAGAAATCAATAATTATGCATTAACTTATGAAAGAGTTTCAAGTGATTCAATGGAAAACCCTAATAAAGAAATTAGTTCCTAGACATTGTCATGCTAAGGACTAATTTAATATCCAACATAAACAAAAATAGAACAAAGGGAAGAAATATAACTTGAACAAAAGTCTCCAATTGTGTTCTTGCCTCCGTTCCTAGCCTCCAAAATATGATATGAGATATGAGAGAGTTTCAGGGTTTTATATCTGAGCAAAACCTCGTTTCGGACCCTTATTAAATTTCGCCCAGTTTCAGCAAAAATATGTGTCAGCACCGCGGCGCTGCTTCCAAGCGTCGCGGCTCTAAATCAACAGAAAAATCACTGGGCTCTCTGGAATTCTGCGTCGCGGCGTTGGTGCAGTGCCACAAAGACTCACGAGGTAATATTTTCTTCGATTTTGGTCGATGCCTGCGTTCTTTTCCTTCGCGCGACGCTTCACCCTTTTTCATCCGAAACTTTCCAGATTTCTTTCATTTTTCCTGGGACTCCTTTGGTTTGATTGCTTAGGCTTTGCTTGTCCAATTTCATCCTCAACATCAGTAGCTCATTTCATCCTCAATTCGGTATTTTATCCTTTAGGGCCGTTGTGACTCAAAAGAAAGAAAAAAACCTAACACTATACTAAACGCAAAAGAAAAGAGAAAAATACTAACTAAAAAGGACTCAAAAGTGTATATAAAATAGACTCAACAAACACCCCCAACTTAAACTTTACTCGCCCTCGAGTAAAGCCCTAAACAAAAATAAAAACAAAACCAAAGAAAAGACTATGAAATGGATCAAGTAGCTATATCAATGTTGCCTCAAAAATCATGGATGAAAACTGAAATAATATGTTAAAACAAAGCATGAATTTTTAGCAATCTAGAATTTTAAGTTAGATATTTCGCAAATTCAATTATGAGCATGAGTAAATCATGTAGATCATAATCACTGGAAATACAAGCACCTAACTTATGCATGTCAATTTCATTCCATCTTTTCCCAAAATTCTTGTCACGACCCGAACCCCGGGCCCGCGACTGGTACCCTACCTGGGTACCCTTATACTCACACAACACATATAATCAGCGAAAGCTAAGGAACACCTCTTTTTTTTACAACAGGAAAGCCGACAAGGCCGCCACTATATAAATGGGAATATCTCGACAATACCGTAGTACAACTGTCCAACAATATGTACAACTCCCGCAAGTCCAGCCCACATATGAATACAGACCTCTAAGAGTTTGGACAATAACAAAAAAAACTATGACGGGACAAGGCCCCGTCGTACCCCTGAATGTACATAAGTCTAAAATCAAATACTATACCAAAATGACAAGCTCCGGAACTGTGGAGCTATCTCAAAAACTGCGCAATGATCCTTGGCACGCGGATCACCAAACTGAGTACCTACACCTGTGGGTATGAACGCAGTCCCCCCAAAGAGGGGGTCAGTACAACAATGTACTAAGTATGTAAACATAAAGTACAGTAAATAAGATCATAACTGGCCAAAAAATGACAGGGACAAGTATGAAAATCAAATACCAGATCCGACCGTGCCATATAAAATAGAGCCAACTGTAACTTTCACAAGTATGAGAGTCATTTTAAAACCATGAATGCATTTTCATATAATCATATATTGTTATGGGTATCTATACCCGCATCATAGCAACCTTGTATATCTCATCTTTTAACTCTCAAAGGAATAAAACCAGGGTACCAACATCTCGTGTACCGACCATTAAAACGAACTTCCCTTTTAGAAAAACCAAGGTACCAGCATCTCATGTACCAATCACATATACAAACTTTCATTTCAGTTATGCCAAGGTACCAGAACATCATGTACCAAACACATATGAAATCTTCCATTTAGCTATGCCAAGGTACCAAAACATCATGTACCAAACACATATAAAATCTTTCATTTAGCTATGCCAAGGTACCAAAATATCATGTACCAAACACATAAAATCTTCCATTTAGCTATGCCAAGGTACCAAAACATCATGTATCAAACACATATAAAATCTTTCATTTTAGATAAATCTAGGTACCAATATCTCGTGTACCATACACATATAATGAACTTTCATTTTAGATAAACCTAGGTACCAACATCTCGTGTACCATACACATATAATGAACTTTCATTTTAGATAAACCTAGGTACCAACATCTCGTGTACCATACACATATAATGAACTTTCATTTTAGATAAGGTACCAACATCTCGTGTACCATACACATATAATGAACTTTCAAACTCAAAGTACAATCAATAGGATAGGTAAACAACTTCCATTTTAGAAACTCAAAGTACTATCAATAGTATATATCACTAAGGATTAGGTTCCAATAGAAATCTATAAAGATCGAGTCAAGTATCGTTATGGATTAGGATCCACTCACTTTCTAAAATCAAATCAAGTATCAATAAGGATTAAAATTCACTCACTTTATAAAATCAAATCAAGTATCAATAAGGATTAAAATCCACTCACTTTATAAAATCAAATCAAGTATCAATAAGGAAATCCACTCACTTTATAAACTCAAATCAAGTATCAATAAGGATTAAAATACACTCACTTTATAAACTCAAATCATGCCAAAAGAAGAAGGGATAGTTCACATACCTTATCGGCGAACTAACCAACTCGACAATCTAGAATACGTCTCAATGTACTTCAATATATAACAACAATAACACGTATATCAACACATGCTTAGTAATGTAGGTTATATACCAAGTAATGGCTCTCTTATCCTATAAAAATTTGGGCAGCACTTCCCCTATATATACGTACTTTTCCACCTTTTAAGAAGGCCCAAATTCATCAACAACCAAGAACCAATTAAGGGCATCACCAAATATCAACCAATGGATATTACACGCCTACATTACATGTAAAATTTAGCCCCTTAATCCACCAAAATAGTCCACAAAAACAGTCTGTGTTCCACAACAACAAGGTTAAAATGTGAAGCCTTTCAACACCTTTCTACACCCTTAATCCCTTAGGATTTTCATTAGCAATTACTACCTTTAAACATGCATATTGGTGGCTGATTTTCCAACATTTTAATACCTCAAAACAGTCCCTAAAAACTGCATAACGATATCCAACAGTTTTATAGTATATACGGCCAACAACCCCAATACGATAACCATTTCCATAATCCTTTATAATCCAATTCAAGTTCCAATACTTTTATACAAGTCATAACAACTTATCAACAACAATATTACTTCATTATAACATGTAATAGATGAAGATAATAATAACAATAACCAACGAAACCCGAAGTCCCGAAAAACTGTCACTCTCGGCCCAACTTCACCAAAATTGTCCAAACACTTTTTATTTTTCATTCTTCTTAATAAAAATTCATCTATTAACTACAGCATTATGTAATATCCAATTACCTCAAGAGAAGGAAGAATTTTACCTTTTATTAGTCCAAACAAACGTCCAAACAGTCCGCTCAACTTTGGCCCACAATTTCCGTTTTGCTCCACTTCTTCAAGTTCCAACCACACACATGTATCCATTACATGCTTATAACCAACTTCCCTTCTTGATTTACTTCCAAAAAGTTGAAGAACAAGCCTAGGGTTTCACCCACACTTTCGGCCCAAATGGATTTTTGGAGATTCTTGGAGAGTTAACTTAGCTTAGTACTAGATTAGGGTTCTTAATCTTAAAAAATAATCAACTCTTGTTCTTGGAATTTGTTGGATTGGATCGAGATTTGCAAGAAAGAGAGGAGAGAAAGCTAAAGGAAATTCTGTAATGAAATGCTAAGTCTTCCAAGTGTATATCTATATAGATATTTCCCTTTGCAAGACAAGTGGATGAGGACACATGTCACCTTCTTATTCGCCCATAATTCTCTTCACAAAAATAATCCAACACTTGGCCAAAATATCTAATTTTTCGAAGGGCCCCACAAAATTGTGAAATTTTCTGCGGGCCCCATATTATCAATTCCAAGACCTCATAATCCAATACTAATCCCATAAATACAGTTAAAATAATTAAACTCCAAGTTAATAATTTTTTCCCGTCGTCACATTTTTTTCCAACAATTTTTCCGTAGGAAAATGTAAATATCATTTCCTTTCGACCTTCAAATCTTGATTCCTTAATCACGTTCTCAAATCAATGTCATGGAATTACGGGGTGTAACAATTCTATAGGCATGTCTACTTGCTATTCTCCACTAATCGTAGACATACACACTAGGGATCTTCAGGACTTTCAAGGGTTGTAATTTAGGCTTAGGCAGGGGTAGATAAAAGTTGGCATTTAGGCTAAATTTCGTACCATAAGAATTTTTCATTTAACTCATTTTTCCTTCTTTGGAATTTCTTTTTAGTATCATACATATTTTCTCCCATCTTTTCTTTTGAGAGAATGAGACACATTATCAATAACAAGCACCCCAAAACTTAGGCTTTTGCATATTTTTCATTGGGGTGCATCAAATTTTCACTCTCTTTTTATTGTTTTTCAACACTTTTCATCTCAATAATTTTCAATTATCACTTATGACACAACCAGGGAATCATAGGGTGTCAAACAAAGATATTATTTAGGCTACAATTTATGTCAGGGTATGTAATGAACGGTCAGAATGGCTATCAAAGAATGCCTGAATCATTTCCCTAAACATGTATATCTTAACTATTTCGCCTCAAATAACAAGCAAACAGATTTTCTAGATATTTTCAACCTTACTTTCCATAATTGACAACACATAGGCTAAAGCACACATATCCAAATAATTAGATGTTCATGAATATTTGGCATATATAACTTAAGCACACATATTTTTGCTTTTAATTTCATTACATTATTCCACTTTATCCACTCAATATCCTTAGCAACTACAACACAAACACATAAAACAAACTAAACACAATAAAAGACTCAAAATAAATATAACACAAAGTAAGATCCCCTCCCCCCCAAACTTAATCGACACATTATCCTCAATGTGTAAAGACTAAAAATAAAGGGACAGCTTACATACACAAAATAGCGGTCATAACGGAGGTCTAGGAGGAGGTTCTTGAAATCGCATAAGCGGCGCGACTCTGAATTTCGGGGAAAAAAAACTGTGCACACAACCTTTGAGGCGCCGCGGTGTTGTGCTCGCCGAGAACTTCTCTAAACTTTTGGCGTCGTGGCCCTGCAGGTTGGCGCCGCGACGCTGTGCCAAATTTTGTCCTTTTTCAGCATTTTTGTCCCTTTTTGCACTCGGGGTTAGTTCCCAGTCCACCTGCCATAAAAAACATAAACCAAGAAGTCAAGAACATGAGACTGTCCAAGAACAAAACTAAAACAAAATGAAATAACATAATTAAAATATTGGGTTGCCTCCCAGTAGCGCTGTCTTTAACGTCATTTAGCCGGACGCAAATGTCTTGTTCACTTAAGGGGGTAGATTACCCCCGCAGCATATCCACTTCATTATCATTCTCTTCCTCTTTTTCTTCTTCACAAGGCCATGTTCAGAGGGGTTCACCCCTTTTTCATCATTCGCTGGTTCAGAATCCTTACCATCCTACTCTGCACAATGCTTTAATGTTACCTCACGAGCATCAGTACTTGTGAAGTTTTTCTCAGAGACACTTTATTCAATGACACCAATGGCAAATAATTTATCGCTTTCCCTCGGATCGGTGGTCTCTGTACATACACGCTCTGCGACACTCTGATCTAGGAAGGTTGATGTGACGGGAGTTGTTGGGAGTGGATGACAGTTGTGGAGATTTGTTGGGGTTTTCGGAACCACTAATCTTCTTTTATATGTTTAATGCCTCCTGGTGTATTTCTACCCAATACAGATAGTCCCCCACTTTCTAAGATCTTCGAGTTTCGAGGGATCAGGAAGTGTAAGAGTCTGTCAACCATCAATCTTCATTTGTAACACGAAGTCCTTTGGGAATAGTGCACCAATTCAGTTGTCTATGTTCCTTTCACATGCTATCATGTAACATTTAATGTCTTCTACCCGTGTATCATCCACATCACATGTGTCACGCATCCGTTGATATTCTTCCTTGGGAAGGACACCGTAATGATGGCTTGATTTTCTTTCCTTCAGACCAAACATTATCCCTTCTTTATCATTTCTTAGTATCATTTTCCCTATAAGGATTCCTCTCATTCCTTTTGCTCCTCTGATGCTTCACTCTTTAAAAAACATTTAAACAACCAATCGTTATTCCTTTCTCTTCCTCAGCCAAATATTTATTGCCATGTCTTCGAATTCTTCGATTGACGGTGATGCCACACACAGGCTAGGAGCCTGACTCAGGGAAATTTAGACTTCCCATCCATAAAGTTTCTATCTTAGACTATTTTCTAACAACTATCGAGATGTCGAGGAAGAAGAAATCAAGGGCTTCTTATTCCACTTAATAGACCGATGCATATATTACTGATAGTTGGCCTTCTATAAAGGATCAATGGAAGCACCTGGTATTTATGGATTCAGAACGATCTCGGTCGGCGAGCTTACATAAATCCACCATGACTGCCCATTATCTGAGTAGGGTGAAAGTAGACTCTGGCTGGAACAACATAGAAGTGTTTCTTTCTAGAGAATGGGAGAACATTACTTCCTATCGGCAGGGATACTCCTTCGTGTACATGTATCCATTTTCCTTGTGGTTGGGCAAGCTTATTGATCCTGTGATTTTAGAATTATGTCGGAAATACAAAGTGTGCCTGGCCCAAGTTGGTCTGGCCTTTTGGAGGACGGTTGCATGTCTCGGATACCTTTCTTCTCAAGTAGGGGACGAATTTACCCTCGCCCACTTAATTCACATATATTCTCCCAAAATTATCAGAGCGATGGTTATTCATATATCCCGCCATGGTCAAAATGCGTTGATTACTAGTATTGATGACGACTCTGATCACGGGTAGACGGAGAGATATGTCATATTCCCGACTGATAATCTAGTCAAGCCCCCGTAGTAGCCTATCCCGGAGCGATGGAATTTTAATCGTAAGCACTCTATCAAGCCTGTCTTTATTATTTTACCTTTCTTAACAGCATATCTAACTATCTCATTTCTTCCTTTATCAGCCATATCTTGGACACCGGAGCACATGTCAGGTCTGGCTAGATGGGTCCAGAATATCCTCGACTATGTGCCCTCTTCCCTCTGGACATGGCAGGATATCACATTGAAGCATAATTAGAAAGGAATGAATTACGGTATTCCAAAAAGAGCATTCGTCCGAGCGCATATGGATGTTCCTGAGGATCTGGATGTGTCCCTTCAGCGAATTGAAATAGTTGTTTCATAGTTGAGTCGGGGCCCAAAGTTTGAGAATTCTACTGGAGTCAAAAGACCGTTGTCCCATTCTTCTCCTCACCTGGTCAAAAGGATCAGAACGGATGGTGGAGAGCGAGACGCCTAAGAGCCTCCCCCAGCTACTCAAGTTTCTCCTCCGGTGGCCATTGATTTGGCGTCTGATGCCAGCAAATAAGAGGGTCCTGCCTTGAAGCTTACCCTCCTAAGGGCTAACATGTCTGATGCTACGGCTACCAGTCTTTTTAGGGAAATAGATTTGTCTAATAAGATGAACTCATGCACTTTTTTCCCGCTCCTACCCGGGTTGATGGTATGGATCTGGGGCCTGATTTTATCCCCTGTATCCCATCATCATCATAGGCTTCCCCTACTTCAGTTTCTCAGAGGTGAGTCCCCACCCATCAAGGTACCATGCCTAGGGGTCGTACCAGGGGTCTTAATGTGGGAGCACGTAGCGAGGGTTCGCGGAGCTCCTATGAGTTATGGCTAGTGAATATTTATCCTTCCCCAGTCTAAAAAAAAGCCCACGACGCATCGGCAAGTTACTTGACCTTACCTAGGGAATGTAACCTTCTTTTAAGGCCAGTAAGGGTGGACAACTACTTGCGGACTTTGGTGAGTGAGAGGGATAAGGAGAAAATAAGGAGTGTCTCTGGAGATTGTTTGCTTAATGTCGGAGCTCATGCGGCTGCGAAGGTATACTTTCTTCTTTATTTCTGGCATGTTTCCCATGTCTTAGTATTGTAACACCTCATTTTCCAAATTAACCACTTCCTCAGGCGAGTCTTCTCACAATGGAGGGTTTTCAGTGGAAATTTGCTGAAGAGGGGGAAAGGATGTTGGAGTACCAAGCGCTGCAAGAACGAGTCCTGATTCTGGAAAGCCAGTTGATCTCTGTAGAAAATTTGGAAGCCAAGTTTGGTCAATGAGAATAGGACGGGAAGATTTACAGTGAAGAGTCTGTGAAATTTCATAAGGAGCTTTTGGACCTTCAGAAGAAATGGGCTGAGTATCAAGAGCATTTTAACAATATAGTTCAAATGGAAACAGACATGGTCGAGTGACTTTGGCTTATGGGGGTCAAGCTCGAGGCTTGTCAAAGGGACAAGACTTCTACTAAAAGAGCTCTAATCATACTGGAGGAAAGATATGAGGGCATCTTGACTCACTATGATAGACACGTTAAGTGTAACAAGAATATGATCAAGAGCAATACTTTCATCCAGTCGGCTCTGCAGAAGGTTGATTGTCTGACATGGATGCCAAAATTTAGTAGTTGAAACTATATTGTATCCTTTAAAACACACTTGTTGTGTACCAGGCTCGTCGGAAAGTTCTCCATGAGGTTTGAGAGGGCTCAATAAATGTTGAGGCGGCCAAGGCTGATGCTTCGAGGGTAGAAGATAGGGCTCATAAGGCTTTTCCCGTGCGTGCCCCATTTGTGGACCTAGTTCCATATTTCGATGATGAACGTTGGTCTAATGAAATTGAAGGGAGACCCTGTCTGAGCATGAATTGTACTCTCCTGAGGCTCTCATGGCTGAGAGCGGGAGCGGGAAAGGCAAAGGGGAGGTGACCCCTCTCGGGAGCCCTTTTAAAGTTGCGGAAGTGGGAGGAGTTGGTGCAGAGACGACCCTTCCGAAGGATCCTCTGGCTGTTGTGGCCCCGGAGATGCATGCCCCCATTGGAAACTCTTATGCCCCAGTCATTGAAGCTTGACCTTTGTACTCCATGCGTGGAGTTAAAAAACGTTTTTATATATATTTTTGTCCTTTTCTGGAAGATAATTTGTTTTATATTGCTGGTATTTTTTGTGTTTTTGGGCCCTTTTTATCGAATGCATGCCTTATTGTGATAGTGTTTTTGCTTGTCTTTAAATTGCTGAGTTTTTTGTACAAAATTACCTAAGTCTCATGTGAGAGACATTTGATCCTTATTTGTCACTCTGATTATGTTGGTATGCTTTGTGGCCGGGTGGATTAATTACCCGGTCCTTTGAAGTAGAGCAGTTCAACCATATGGATCCTTCCACCCAAGGACCCCCTCATCGGGACTATGCCTATGGCGAATTCGAACGCTTGTGTTTAAGTTCCACGATTTGCATTTTTACTTCTTCACAATGTGTGTGGGATTTTGAGCAATCACTTCTTCCAATCCATGAATGTTACTTTTGGCTACGTATTTTATGGCGAATTTAAATCATCCATTTCATAATAAACGGAGCCCCCCTTAGTTTGGCACCGGTGAGGAGGACAAGAAGTTATATTCATTTCAGGAATGTTATATCCGGAGTATGATCCAAGAAGTTAAGCAGCTCATATCCTGTCGTGGCGTCAATTGTCTGATCAATATGCGGCAGAGGAAATGAGTCTTCTGGGCATGCCTCATTTAGGTCCTTTAAGTCTACGCATATTCTAAATTTGTTGGGCTTTTTAGGGACCGTTACTGTGTTAGCCAGTCATGTGGGGTCCTCAACCCTCCATACTGACCATATATTGAGTAGGTGTGTCACCTCTTCCTTCATAAATTAGTCCTTGATCGCGGATATCGGTCGCATTCTTTGTTTCACTGGGGTATGGTTACGATCAGCGCTTAACCGATGAATAACTATCTCTGGGGGGGATCCCTATTATGTCAAGGTGAGATCAAGCAAAACAATCTGATTTAGTTGTTAAATAATATAAAAATGTATTCCTAAACTCGAACGACAACTCCAGTCCCAAGTATACCTTCTTTTTGGGATGTTCTTCGAAAATTGTCACACTTTCTAATTCTTTGATGGTCGAATATGTGGGATCCTTGTTCGACAGTAAAACAAAACCTTTCGGGATGACCAGGTTTGAATGCCCTTCTTCCGTAAGTTATTCCCTCTCTCCTCCGAGTGTCTTGCTTAAGCCTGATGACTGTAACTGCAATTGATCATTGTTCTTGCGGTATCATTACTGCTAATGTATCCCCCGATCAGGGACAACCGTTACTTCCTCGGATTTTTCCAATTCCCCAAGGTGTAGGGAACTTGACCATCTTATGATAGGTTGAAGGAATTGCTTCCATTGTGTACAACCATCGCCTCCCAGGTATTGCATTATATTTCATATCTCTGAATACGACGTCGAATGTTGTGACCTACTTCACACCACCAGCGCGAACTATTAATTCAACTTCCATCTTTATCAATTTGATGGACATGTTATATCATGCACTTTCCAGGTATGGTAAGATACCATATTTCCTGGCTCGTGTGCCCTTTATGATAGGCAGTGCTCTGAGTGTCTATCTCATTTGCTCATTCATTTCTCTTTCCACCCGACGCAGTCCCTCCGTGAACGCATCCATATGACCCTTCCTGTTCTCTTCCAACTTTTTGCTGGATTCTGGTGCGATCGAGGTTTTCACGACATTTTGGTTTGATGTCAGAGTCCCTATCCTAGAATGGGTAGCTATAGAGGCCACTACTACTTCCATGTGCAGCATCATTTCATTTTGCGCTTCTAGGACAGTTGTGATCATTTTCTTGGTGTTTGATCTTCCCTTCTCAACGGATCTAGGTTTGCCGGTTTGAGATTTTGTCGAACTCCTTTCTTCAGACATTTCCATTCGAGCCTTTTCATCGTCCTGGGTTTCTTTGCTCCGCTCTTGTCTGGACTACTCCTCTGATTTCGTGCATAGTGTCTCTGATTGATCTGGCATGGCAGACCCTGATGTTCGATGGGTACCTATTCTTCTCTCAGTTCATGTGATCCATGAGCGCTGGTGTTTTTCCCTGACATGCTTCCTTTTCTTTTTGAGTGTAGTGTTTTTGTTTTAGGTTTGTCAAGAAAATCAGCTACAGATCGAGTCAACACCACACGCCAAACTATTTTTTGGTGAAAATGATTCTAACAAAAAATACAGTTAGAGATTTATATTTAAGAGTTTAAAGATAAGTAGGTTGTATCCAATCCGAAGATCCTCTTGACGGAGTTCGGAATTATTAGCTAGGTAACGGATATGTGAGATTAATCTATAAGCAAAAGAGTGATAATAAGCAAGTGAAATAAATGAGTTAGATCTAAAAATCAGCTAAGAATCAAACAAGAGCCAAAGCTGAGAATGGTGTATTACCTTGAGAGAGATCTAGGTTACAAGTGTGATTTTAGAGATAATACAATATGTGTACCTTCTCTTCTAAGTCTTGCATATATAGGACAAAACTTAGACCATTATGACCCGAAAGTCAGGCGACATAAAGATACCGACATCATCTGTATTCACGCGCCACGTTATTACGATCTAGGAAGGCGATGTGACAGAGTTATCGGGAGTGGATGACAATTGTGAGATTCATTGGGGTTTCCTAACCACTAATCTTCAGATACGCTTAATACATCCGGATGTGTATCAGAATCTGCATTTGAAAAATGAATATGAAAGAATTTCAATAGAGAATATGTAGTGAAGAAGGAGTATAAATCTTACTTTTCATTTCCAAGGAAACAAATACCGATTACTAGTATTTTAGTACTCAAAAATAAATTCATTCGTGTTTCTAATTCAATCACTACAAGAAAAACAGGCTACGGTGACAGTTCACATGTGATTGAAATGCTAGTGTCACATCTTTTTAATAAATTTATGCTTTTTCTTGACATTCATGTGGCGGGTTTTTTAAGTGTCGTAAAATTATGACATTGTGTGACGGGTTTTTTAAGTGTCCCTATCCTAGAATGGGTAGCTATAGAGGCCACTACTACTTCCATGTGCAGCATCATTTCATTTTGCGCTTCTAGGACAGTTGTGATCATTTTCTTGGTGTTTGATCTTCCCTTCTCAACGGATCTAGGTTTGCCGGTTTGAGATTTTGTCGAACTCCTTTCTTCAGACATTTCCATTCGAGCCTTTTCATCGTCCTGGGTTTCTTTGCTCCGCTCTTGTCTGGACTACTCCTCTGATTTCGTGCATAGTGTCTCTGATTGATCTGGCATGGCAGACCCTGATGTTCGATGGGTACCTATTCTTCTCTCAGTTCATGTGATCCATGAGCGCTGGTGTTTTTCCCTGACATGCTTCCTTTTCTTTTTGAGTGTAGTGTTTTTGTTTTAGGTTTGTCAAGAAAATCAGCTACAGATCGAGTCAACACCACACGCCAAACTATTTTTTGGTGAAAATGATTCTAACAAAAAATACAGTTAGAGATTTATATTTAAGAGTTTAAAGATAAGTAGGTTGTATCCAATCCGAAGATCCTCTTGACGGAGTTCAGAATTATTAGCTAGGTAACGGATATGTGAGATTAATCTATAAGCAAAAGAGTGATAATAAGCAAGTGAAATAAATGAGTTAGATCTAAAAATCAGCTAAGAATCAAACAAGAGCCAAAGCTGAGAATGGTGTATTACCTTGAGAGAGATCTAGGTTACAAGTGTGATTTTAGAGATAATACAATATGTGTACCTTCTCTTCTAAGTCTTGCATATATAGGACAAAACTTAGACCATTATGACCCCAGAAAGTTGTGGCGACATAAGCATACTGACATCACTGTATTCACGCGCGCCACGTTATTCTGATCTAGGAAGGCTGATGTGACAGGAGTTATTGGGAGTGGATGACAATTGTGGAGATTCATTGGGGTTTCCGGAACCACTAATCTTCTTGTATACGCTTAATACATCCGGATGTGTATCAGAATCTGCATTTGAAAAATGAATATGAAAGAATTTCAATAGAGAATATGTAGTGAAGAAGGAGTATAAATCTTACTTTTCATTTCCAAGGAAACAAATACCGATTACTAGTATTTTAGTACTCAAAAATAAATTCATTCGTGTTTCTAATTCAATCACTACAAGAAAAACAGGCTACGGTGACAGTTCACATGTGATTGAAATGCTAGTGTCACATCTTTTTAATAAATTTATGCTTTTTCTTGACATTCATGTGGCGGGTTTTTTAAGTGTCGTAAAATTATGACATTGTGTGACGGGTTTTTTAAGTGTCATAAAATTATGACATTTGTGTGACGATTTTTTAAGTGTCATTTATTTATAACGTTTGTGTGACGGGTTTGTAAAATGTCACATAAGTAAGTGACTTGTGTTTTAAAATGATAAAAAATGACGCATTTGACAAATTAAAACGACACCATTTTTATTAATTATTTAGCACTTTTTTAATTCAAATTAAGACCAACACGATTTTTATTTCTTTTTTAAAATTGTTTTTAATAAAACAAACTAAATGCTGTCACATTATAAAAAATAAAAGATCAAAAACTCTATAAAATACTAAGTGTCTTCACGCTCACACATTTAGGTTTTGCTTCCCCCACTATACTTACTCTCACTGGTTTGATTTTTCTTATTTTATCTTAGCTATTAATCTGGAAAAAATATATCAATTCTACTTCCAATTCATGAAAGTGAGACTGAAATTTATTCTTTTTTTTAAATCAATTCTATGCTCACACAATAAACCACTATATTTTATTTAAAAAAAATCAATTAACATATTAACAAAACCAATTAACACTTTCATTCTTCCAGTAAACTCTTTCACTCCTTCTCACATTTGCCGACTCTTCCAGTAAACTCTTTCACTCCTTCTTGTGCTTTCTCTCATTTGTCGACTTCACATTTGCCAGGTTCACACTCTTTTACTCTTTCATTCTTCCAGAACTAATCTCATTCTCGTGCTTTCCCCTTTACATCTCTGCATGTCAATTCTTGGTCATTGGTTGTGGTTTACAATGTATTTCGGTGGAATCCTCTTATTAGGTTTGTCACTTTTAATTTTTGGTCATTATTTTTAGGTATTTGATATATAATAAGTATAAATACTTGGTTTTAGGGATTTGATATATAATAAGCATAACTCTAATCCTAGAGAAAAACGAATTTGGGATTTTTTTACAAGGAATTTTGTTTATCAATAAAGTTTTGTTTATTGGGTTTTGTTAAAGATAGCAAGGAATTTTGGCAGGCCATACACACAACACAAACACATACAGTCTCAGGTACTTTTCTCATACAATTGCTCGATGGTAAGGCTATATACCAATTCTCATTCTGAATTTTATTAGCAGATAACTTCCTGATTCACTTCTGATTCAATGGTGTAACGTGAGAAGTAATGTTAGGTGTGAGATTCCTATCCCAGTACTTCTGTTCTACAATTGTATGCTATCAAATATGTTAAAGTATGACTTGTTTTATTTGGTCTGCATATTTGTGTGATTATATATTTAGTGAATCTTTACAACTTTTGTTTTAAATTATATTTACATGTTGATATTTAATTCAATGACATGCATCACTACAACCTGGTGTTCCGAGTGTGGCTATTATGTAATGTGTTTCATGAAAGAGTTGATGCTAGATTCAACTTTAATGACAAATAATGTAAGTACTTCTATATTTAAATGATAGATCATTAACCATGTTAATTGTTACATCATTTCAAGCATTACTAATTATTTTATTTTTGTGGTTTATAGTTCTATGACAAACACACGTACTCACAAGAGGAACTTGATGATATTCGTGTCGAGTGGGGATTGCATTATTCGAAGAT
This sequence comes from Przewalskia tangutica, assembly GCA_029844215.1. Classification (NCBI taxonomy): domain Eukaryota; kingdom Viridiplantae; phylum Streptophyta; class Magnoliopsida; order Solanales; family Solanaceae; genus Przewalskia; species Przewalskia tangutica. The sequence continues at coordinate 119,223,993 of CM056727.1, forward strand.
ACTTGCTGAAGTTGATAAACTAAATGCTGATGAGTGAACATTTTAGATTGATAAGATAGTTGATTAACAATATTTTAGTCTTTAATTAAACACTTTAATAACGCTTCGAATGATTATTCATTTTGGGAAAAATTTGTACAATAGATTCTAGCTATTCAATGTATATTTTTGGTGTTATTTAAATTTTTAGTTCATTTCATCGGTGCACTATTTGCAATTTTAAAATTAAATTTCAAAATAAAACCGCCAAATTTAATATTTCCTCCATATTAAAATAAATTATTAATTTAATAAAAAAATTAAAAAAATCGAATCAAAATTTAAATTTATGTGACGGGTTGTGTAACGGGTTTGAACCGTCATCTGTTTGTGATATTTGTGTGACGGGTAAAAACGGTCACATATCGTGTGACGGTTCCAGAACCGTCATATAGTGGCAAAGATGACACTTATAGAACCCGTCAAAAATCGTCACCTTAGGGTATTTTTGTTGTACTGAATGCAGTATTAGTTATTTAGATAGTAAGATATTTATAAACCTATTATTTCACCTACTTTGATTAATTTCTGGAATAATTTCATAAATCCCATTTAAAGTTTCATCTAATAACACATGCCTCTCCTATAGTTTTAAATTTTTAATACTAAGGAATCCATATTCAGAGTAATAAAACTATTTAACTTGGAAATTGATGATTTTCCCTTTAATTATATAGGGTTAAAAAACAAGAGTATCTTTAATTAACTGTGCTTTATTTTTCTCTAATTAATGATACGTGAGGTAAAGAGAGTGTGAAGAAAGAAATTATAACATGGAAAATTAAATAGCTTTACCTTATTGTCATTTGAACAAACAACAAATTTATTTTATATATATATTGGTTATATATGTTGTTGTTGTATACATATATATATATGATTAACAAGCTTAACAAATAAATTAGAAAAAGATAAGCTAAAGAAAGAGAAGAAAAACAGTAAGATGAATAACAGTTAGATTAGGAAGAAAGAAGTAATAACAACTGCTGGGAAGCTTAACATTTGTTGTTTGAAGAATGAATGAAATGAAGAATTTTAACCCTTGAATGTTACTACTAGTATTTTGACAAAAGGTATTCCATACATTTTGAGAAGTTCATAGTATCTCAATTTGCAGGTTTGAACACAAAACTAAGTTTGAATATATATATATATATCCCTTTTTTGTTCCATGGGATCAAGGCATATATACCTTGGAAAGAAGAAGTTTGTTTATTTCTTTCTTATGGAGTGCCTAATCCTCCATCTTTCATCGATAAGATGTTTCCAAGCAAATTTCTAAAGGAATAAAGAGGGACTGAAGAATAATTATTGAAAATATAGACAAGTGGAGGAGGATTTAATATGCCTGCCTTTAAGTTTATAAATTTCTTTAATGGAGAGAAGAGGAAGAGCCATGCAAGAGTGATAGGACCGGGAAGAAGAGTGATTATCTTCATGATTAATTCCAAGGAAACATAAAGTAAAACTAGGATGGAATCATCATTAATGAATACCTACTCCAAAAATCATAGGGATCGTTTAGTTGGGTACAAGTTTTCCCGGATTAATTATTCAGAGACTAGTTATCATGAGATTAGTTATCCCACTCTCTCATAGAAATGAGAGATAAAATAATATTATAGTTCCGGAATAACTAATTCGGGTATTAGTTATACGAACAACTGGAGAACCAGTAGAAAATGTAAAACCTTCGGGAATGAGAATGCCAATTGAAGAACATATTGCTCTTCAAGAAGGAGGTAATAGAGGAAAAATCCTAAACATAGCAGCCCACGATCCACAAAGATGGAATTCGGTAATAGACTTATGGAAAGGAATAGTAGTGGCAGATTATATACAAAATTACGTAGAAACAGATCCAGAAACTATGTATAAATACTTAGAAACGTTCTTAGGAGAATCTACTAAAGCCTTATGGGAGGCATACAAGACTGATTTCCCAAACGAATTCCAGTATTTGGTTTCTATGGGATCAAACCCATACAATTTCACAAATAAAATACATATGTTAATAACAGGAGAAGACCCTAATAGTGGCTTAGTAATCTTACAAAAGAATGTCTTAATAAAGCTAGAACAATTAAGCATAGGAAATTGGTTTTATATTAAAAAAATCCTAAATGACTATTTTTACTATTGCACAATTAGCGGAAACGCGTTTGATCAAGAGCTAGGTAAAAAACTTTTTAACAAACTACCAGGAGCTCTGGGAAGAGAAATAGAAGAAAGATGGGATAAAAGAGACGGAGTAATCCAAAATGTTCATTTAAAATGGTCAATAGGACATAGAATTCAGCATGTAATGGATATATTACAAGAGAAATGTACAAACCTACAAATACAAAAACAATTAAAATTAAACGAAATGAATTTCTGTAAAAGTGTAGTATATACCACACAGAGTTACGATAAAGAACCTTATAAAAGAAAAAAGTATAAAAAGGGTTATAAAAATAATAACTCATATGAAAGGAAGAGATATTTTCTCAGAAAATCAGCAGCTAAAAAGCCCTATTTAGATAAAAACAGACATATACGAAAATATAGAACGGATAGAAACCATAAAAACAAATTAGAATGTTTTACTTGTGGAAGTATAGAACATTTAGCAAATACTTGCCCTAAAAGAATAAATAATAAAACAAGAAATTCTCAATTAATAGAAGACTTCCAAGAAACCCTTATAAACGTAGACGAATATATGTCAGATACTGAAAGTATATACTCGGTAGTAAGTATTGAAATTAATAATACGAATAAAATAGATTCTTCAGACTCAGAGGCTGATGAATTAATTAATAAAATAGGAATAGAGAAATTAGACCTAGATATAAATTTGAATCTTATGAATAGTTTCATAACCAACTGTAATCATAATTTTGAAAAATATAAAGGACTAGACAGTAATGCATGTTTCTCATGCAAATGGTTCCCTAGTAGAAGTAAGAGAGCCAAATGTAAATTTTGTTTTATAGAAGGTTGTATAGAGTGTATACAAAAAGAGCTTAAAATAACGATTAATCAAAAAGAAATAATTAACAGAACGGAAGATCAGACCATAAGTATGAGAATGATAACTCTAGAAACTAGAATGAACGATTTAGAAACAAGGCTTCTAAAAATAAAAAAAGGAAAGGAGATAGAAGCAAGAGAAGATATTACACCAACAGAATTAGAATCAGAACTAATGAACATGGAAGACTACGGTACCCTAGTCTGTAATGAAGATATAAAATTAAGTACTTTAAAACTACTGACGAAAGTTAGGATAGCAACTACGAGATAAAAGTCCTAGCCTTAGTTGATTCAGGATGTAGTAAGAGTATACTAAATAAAAAAGTAATTCCACAACATTTACTCAAAGAATTAGACAAGTCAGCTACAACCATGCAAATGGATGGAACCCATAATACTTATCATCATTATATTCAAAATGCATCCATTAGTTTCATTAATACATGCTCAAAATTCTACAACCCAAGTTACAAAATGAGCAAAATTTGGGTAAGAGATCTGAATATAAATACAGACTTTATCTTAGGACTAGACTTTATGCTGAATAACAACGGAAGCTGTACTATTATAAGGGATGGTGTAATCTTCTTAAAAAATAGTACCTATTCCCCGGTACAGACTAGTAAGATGCCAACAAAAATTACCCAAATCTCTCCTTTAGACCTACAAAAGAAAGATGACAAAGAAAAAGACGAGTGTTGTCAGGATTGTAAGAATAAAGGAACAACCTGCAATGATAAAGAGGATAAAAACCTAATTTGGAAAGAAAACCTAGAAGAGGACAGTATACTAGACAAAAACTATACCCTCATAGATATTGAAACAGATCTTTATAATTTTAAAACAGGTATAGATAAAATAGGAATAATAAAAAATAAGGAGGATTTAGATAAAATAATAAAGATTCTAGATGAATTAGAAATCATTGGAGAAAAGCCTTTAAAACATTGGAATAATAATAAGGTTACTTGTAAACTAGATATAATAAATCCAGAATACACTATAAAAACAGCATCAATAGAAGCTACTAACCAAGACCTAGAAGACTTCAAAATCCAAATCAAAGAGTTACTGGATTTAGGTGTAATAAGAAGGTCAATTTCAAAACACAGATCTGCAGCTTTCATGGTAAGAAATCATGCAGAAGTAATAAGAGGAAAAGCAAGAATGGTAATAAACTATAAAAGACTCAACGACAATACTAGAAATGACGGATATAAATTACCAGATAAAACAGAATTAATTAATAGAATACAAGGAAAACAAGTTTTTAGTAAGTTCGATTGCAAGTCAGGATACTGGCAGGTAAAAATGCATCAAGATAGCATAGACTGGACAGCTTTTACTTGTCCAGAAGGACATTTTGAATGACTTGTCATGTCATTCGGGTTAAAAACAGCTCCTCCGATATTCCAAAGAAAAATGGATAATATTTTCGGAGAATACAAAAGATTTATATTAGTTTATGTTGATGATATCCTAGTATTCAGCCATAACATGAATGAACACTTGGGACATCTACAAACAATTTTTAGGTTATTCGTAGACAACGGAATAATAAGTAAAAAGAAAATGGAATTATGTAAGCATTACATAAATTTCTTAGGAGTAATATTAGGAAATGAAAAAATAAAACTACAACCCCACATAGCCAAAAAGGTATTAGAAATGCCTGATAAATTAGACAAATTAAAAGATCTCCAGAAATTCCTAGGAATATTAATTATGCCAGAGTCTTCATTAAAGACTTAGGAAAAATAGCCGGACCTCTTTACGCTAAAACAGGTTCGACAGGACAAAGACTTTTTAATATAGAAGACATCAAGTTAGTACAAAAAATTAAAGAAAGAGTAAAAAATATTCCAGACCTAAATATGCCTTTAGAAACAGACTTCCTAGTTATAGAAACTGACGGAAGCTTCGAAGGATGGGGAGCCGTCCTAAAAGCAAGACCTAACAAATACAGTAGTAAAAATGAAGAAAAAATTTGTGCCTACCAAAGCGGTAAGTATAAAGAAAAGGGTAACATGAGTAGTATAGACGCAGAAATATTAGCAGTAGTTTACGGGTTAAACAGTTTTCGACTTTACATTTTAAATAAACCAGAAATATTAGTAAGAACAGACTGTGAAGCCATTGTCAAATTTCATCAAAAGATAAATGATAAAAATAGCAGCAGAAGAAGATGGCTTAATTTTCTAGACACTATATCAATATACAATTTGGTGTTCGAACACATAAAGGGAAAAGACAATAATTTAGCCGATCAACTTAGCAGGTTAGATATCAAGCCTAATTAATCTTTTTATGACACAGCATGAATCAGGCGAAAGACAAGGGAAAAGGCGCAGCCACATCCCAAGACACTTATAGACAAAAGGTATTGGGTAATCTCCAATTCAAACCACTCTCAGAAATGGAGACTCCTGCTCTAGAAAGACTTTATTTTGGAAAAAATAATTTAGTTTCTTTTCCAGCATCAAACTTAACGTTTAAAGTTTTACCAGAATATTTAGTAGACAAACAACAAAAGTGTTTAATAGACAATTTATGGATTTCTCACAATAAAAGAGACACTAGTCATCTTGTAGCATCTTTAAATTCTTTATGTCAGTATTTTACAGAAAAGAATCAAGACAAACGTTTTAAATTTTATGTGGTCATACATGGAAAGACTAATGGTATTTTCCAAACCTGGATCGAAGTTTTAGACTCAATAAAAGACATCAAAAAACCTCTTTTTAAAGGTTTTAATAATTTCACAGAAGCCTTAGACTATACTAGAGGAATATTTGGGCCAAATTATTACATTTCACCAGCACTTAGACAAAACCCAGAAAAAATCCCTCAGTACAACATCCAGAAAGACACATATAAAATCATTTTTTGTGACCATTGTACCACCATGACAGACACAGTTCGCCGCCTTAACCATACAAAAGAAATACTCAGTAAACAAAATGCCCAACTCAAAGAACAGAAAATAGAGAAAAACACCAACCATGTTTCCTCTACATCCTCCCCACACCTCACTTGTATAAAATCCATCTAAGATCCAAGCCATAGTTTACTTGATTTTCCAGTCGGCTTGCTAGTAACCCCCGGGGTTCCCCGAAAGGGAAACCTTCTTGTTTCTTAAATTATGTAAGTCTTCTTTCAGTAGTTATCTCCCCTTATGATTATGTAAATTATGTTTGAAATATATTTATGTTTTATATGTTCAAAGTTTTTATATCTTGTTTAAATATCTTATCATCAACTCTTTAAAACTCAGTATATGGTTATCCGTTAAACTTTCTAATAACCTCAATGGATTAGCCTGTAAATTCCCTCGTTAACGGTGGTTAACTGAAGGCCATTTGAATGTCCGCAGTAGGACGGTATGGGCCAAAAAAAATGAGTGAGGCTAAAGACGACTGTTGTTAGGAACTAAGGTTAAACGGAAGAAATGAACAGTATAATAGGGTTGATAAATTTAAAAAAAAAAAAGTAAAAAATGGGAGATAGCTTATTCGAAGAATGAATTACTTAATGGACAGAGTTATAACAAGAAGGCGGTACCGAGTAGGATCACACAACTTTATTGCAACCTCCAACAAATACAATCCCCCTTTGAAATACTCTAAAGAACTTAGAATACCTAGACTTAAGAATCTACCCAGAAAAGAAATACAGAGCTTTAAAAGATAATAATATTATAAAGTGCAATTTCTGTACTGGAGAACATATACTACATAGCGAAGACAAGCAGTTAAATACAATAATAGATTTAATCATTAACCTCAGCGAAAATATTAAAGAAAATAATAACCAAGTTAATAGAAGTTTAAAAGTAATAGAAGAATCTCAGGTAAAACAAAGAAAAGTTTTCGAACTTTTAGAGAAAAATTTAGATTATTTAAAAGCAGTTGATAATATTAGAAGGATAAAAAATTTACCTACAAGACAAGAATTAGAAAATTCGTTAAATAAAACCATAACTAATTTAGAATCAAATAGTACCCAAGAATTCTATAAAATAGCACAACTCTTAGATAATCTAAATAAAGAAACCAGTTCCTTAAGTAAAACAATTTTAGATCTAAAAGAAATTACTCTTTCATGAGTAAACAATTTTGGTGTCAAGAAGAAGCTACAAAATTAACAGAGAAATCTGTTTTCTTACCTGTAGATTATAAAGAATATACACCTAGTTCTAAATCAGATCAAATATTCTTAAAACAACATATCACTACTATCTCGTTAATTTTAGATATTACAGAAAAGATAGAAATTATAGTTTTAAAACTAGAAGAATTAAACAAAAAGGTCAGTTTACTAATCGAACAGAACAAAGAAAAAACTAAAGTACCTAAAGACACTCAGGTGGACGAACTAATTGATCAATTAAAAAGGGTAGAGATAACTCCCCTTCAAGAAAGAACAAAAGTAATTAGAAAATCACAAAAATGGACTTTCTTTCAGCTAGATCAGGAACCGAAGGAGAAAGGCCGCGAGTAAGCTACTCTGAAGACAGAATTGGAAATAATTTCATATCCAGACTTCTTAATAGGAAAACAGCAGAAGAAAGTAACAGACAGTTAAGAGAAGTAATAGATATAGACAGAGACATCAGTATTTTCCAACAAAACCAATTAAACCTTTTAAACCCAAGAACTTTATATAATACATGAAAATTCTCTAAAACGACTCAACTATATAGACATTATAGAGAAGAACAGTTATCTATTTTAGGAACTACAACTGTTAGTATAAATCTAGTAAATTCCGCGTCACAAAAACAAATTTATAAGACAACTAGAACACTAATGCATATGGGATTAATTGTCATAGGGCTAAAAGGTTTAACCAGAAAAAACTTAGGAAGTAAAGTACTAGTAGTAATTTACGACGACAGATGGTCAGACATGAAAAAATCCATAATAGGAATGACTGAAGTAGACATGACCAATAATGGAGGAATTTTCTATATAAGCCCAGACTTTATAATGAACTTAGCAGAATTTGGAAAACATATAAAAATAGGAATACAGACTAAAGGATACGAAGAAATGCATAACGGTAATAATCTACTTATGTGCATAGGATTCCTAGGAAAAATGACTGATAATAGTAATACAAAATTTAAAATAAGGATAAATGATGTAGTAGAATTGATGGGTAACAGAGGTATTAATTTAATAAAATTTATAAAAATAGACCCGAAAGACTACGCAGGATTAGAGTGGAAACTAGAAAACTTTAATAATAAAAAGAAGACTGTGCAACCAGAATCACACCTGGTTTATATAAACTCTAAAGGTGAAACATCCATAAGATTTACAGACTATAATTATATGCCTCTAAGGGATATGGAAGAAGAAAGTACAATAGAAGAAGATGAAATCACTGAGATAAATTTCATAAACATAGAATTAATAGAAGAAGGCTTTGAAGTAGACATAGCCATAGATAAAGCAAAAAGCTTACATAAAAAAGACCCAAACCACACTTTTAAATGCAAGGGATGTAAAATGCCTCGAATGAACATAAAAGAAGCAATAAGTCATTTCAAAATTTGTGAATTAAGAACTGACAATTTAGGATATAGGGCAGAACAAGTGTGTACAGAAAAATCAGATAAATTCGACGCAATTTGGGAAGATATTTTTAGTGATGAAGAATCAGAAATAAACTCAATAGTAAGTCAAAAAGAATTAATGGAAACTAGTGCATCTAGCTCTAGCCCTTTCCAAAGAACTACAGGAGAACACTTTACGGTAGATACAAGTACAGAAAATGTACCTAGAAGAAGAGTATATAGAACAACTGGAGAACCAGTAGAAAATGTAAAACCTTCGGGAATGAGAATACCAATTGAAGAACCTATTGCTCTTCAAGAAGGAGGTAATAGAGGAAAAATCCTAAACATAGCAGCCCACGATCCACAAAGATGGAATTCGGTAATAGACTTATGAAAAGGAATAGTAGTGAACACAAAACTAAGTTTGAATATATATATATATATCCCTTTTTTGTTCCATGGGATCAAGGCATATATACCTTGGAAAGAAGAAGTTTGTTTATTTCTTTCTTATGGAGTGCCTAATCCTCCATCTTTCATCGATAAGATGTTTCCAAGCAAATTTCTAAAGGAATAAAGAGGGACTGAAGAATAATTATTGAAAATATAGACAAGTGGAGGAGGATTTAATATGCCTGCCTTTAAGTTTATAAATTTCTTTAATGGAGAGAAGAGGAAGAGCCATGCAAGAGTGATAGGACCGGGAAGAAGAGTGATTATCTTCATGATTAATTCCAACGAAACAAAGTAAAACTAGGACGGAATCATCATTAATAAATACCTACTCCAAATATCATAGGGATCGTTTAGTTGGGTACAAGTTTTTCCGGATTAATTATTCAGAGACTAGTTATCATGAGATTAGTTATCCCACTCTCTCATAGAAATGAGAGATAAAATAATATTATAGTTCCGGAATAACTAATTCGGGTATTAGTTATACCATAATTTTATCCTAACCAAACGTGAAATAAACTCAACCCCATTGTGAATTTTTTAAAAAAAAATGTATTACCATAACATTCTATTTTTATCATAGAATTCTTTGGCTACTCTTTTGAACTCTAGTGTAAGCATGGGCGGACCCAGGGGGACTTCAAGGTATTCATGTGAAGTCCCCACAACATAATAAATGTGTAGTTGAGATGGTAGAAATGTAAATTTTTATCCCAATGAAGTCCGATTCGATTCTCAGCAAAAGTATTATTTTCTTCATTTATCCTCTTTTTGCTTTAAAAAAAAATTATTATTGGGCCATGAAAGACCGTACAAGCTCATACCGAAAAAGCCCAATCCAAAATTTAAAAAATAATTGACTGAGTCCATTAAAACCAACGCAGACTCCCAAGTCCCAAATAAATAGATCTATAAATTAAAAAGAAAAAATAAAAAAACGAAAAAGAAGAAAACATCTTTGGCTTGGCCCACATACCACAAAAGGGTCAGTTAGGCCACTACGACGAGCCCTTCAGGTAAAAATATCTCCAGAAGTACTTTCTCTTTGATTTTTTTTTTAAAATAATAATAAATTAGATTTTTCTTTTATGTGTATACTTTTATTTATTTATGTATGAATCGAAAGAGGGATTTTGATGCTTTAATTATTGTTGTTTTTGGATATTTTAAAGTGATTATGCTTCTTCTATGTTGTTAGTTTAGTTTTTGTATGAGAAGTACCCGTTTGTATTTACTGTTTGTTTAGTTTTGTATTTATTGTTAGTATAGATTAATTATTCTATTTATTGATATTTGTTATTTTAATCTAATAATTTTTTATTATTTTAATTTTTCGGATGCTTAAGTTTCTAACTAAAAAATCAAGACACATTGAGTCAAGTACTCCACCGAACCCCCCAAATGAAGCTCCAAATCCAATTGAAGCACCAATTCCAATTGAGGCTCCAATTTCAAACGAAACTTATGTGAAAGGGGCATATTTGGAGTCTGATCCCGCAAAAAGAAAACAAAATTTGGAATTTCATCCAAATCAGCAAGATGAGGTAAGACGAGCTTACCTTTTGAAAGGTCCAACTCAAATTAGGTTGAAGGAATATCCTCCTTACTATGCTTCATGGGTAAAACGTAGTTTTGCCGTAAGTTGGTATAAATATGATTGGTTGGAATATAGTGTAAAAAATGATGTTGTTATTTGCTTGCCTTGCTGTTAGGCGATTTCCACACGCGCAAAACGCAAGTGTACATATCGTCTCAAGTAATATAGTCTGTAAGACCGAATATCGTCCACAGAGACTGGTTACCAAGTACCGAACTTCTAAACTTTGGTTTCTATTTGGCAATCGATAAATTGTTTGGTTTTGTAACTAAGAACTATCATTAAAGTGAAGTGCAGGAAACTAGATTTGATTGATAAAACTATGGGTTTATAACAGTTATGAAGAGAATAGGGCTTCCAATCTCCTCAACTATCCACTCTTTCACGTATTAATGCAATGCTAATGATTCTTCTTCTTATTAAGATAACATGTTAACTAGTCTGTCGTCATATTCCGGTTAGGATATACAAGAGCTCAATCTTGTGCATAAACCTTCTATATTTCTATGATAGATTTTACCACACAAGAGGATTAAGGACAATAACTTTAAAACACTACACAAGTATCGGGGTACCTTCGTCCAAGATTTTAACCTATGTCTAAATAAATACAGCATATTCAAATCTCTTCTCTCGGTTCTCGATTCGAAATCATATAGGTAATGATAATTAGTAGCTAATTAATTATCAAGCAATCAAAGCAATATTGAATAGATCTTAATACGCTGAAGAAGAAATCATTAACTAATGCATTAACTATATGAACAAGTTTCAAGAAGATTCGATGGAAGCCTACTAAAGTAATTAGCTCCTAGCCATGAACATGCTAAGATCTAATACAATCCAACATAAACTGAAATAAATACAGAGAAAAGAAAATTACGAAGATTAAAGTCTCTAATTGTTGCTCCAAGTGCCTTGTGTTGAAGCATGGACTCCCCCTCCTAAAAACTGATCCATATGGCTTTAAATATGTATCAATTTCGTGTCGTAGGGACCTATTGCCCTTGACCAATTCCAACTCGAATGAAAAATTCGTCAGACCTCGATTCTGCAGTCGCGACCATGCCTAAACTCTGCACTCTGAATAAATGATACCGCGGTTCTGTCTGAATGCACCTCGGTGCTGAAAGTCCTGCGGGTTTCTGCGGTTTTGGCACCGCGTCCTCGCCTGGCACCGCTGCTGTGGTTTTTTCGAGTCATCGATTTTCGACATTTTTCTGCCTCGGGACCTCCTTTTATGCCCACTTTTCGCTCATTTTTGTCATTTTGCCTTTTTGAACCGCTGTGAATCAAAAGAAAGAAAAATAACCCTAAAATTGTACTAGACGCAACGAAAATGGGTAAAATACTAATCTAAAATGACTCAAAATAGGTATATGAAATATTCCTAACAAACCCCCAAACTTAAACTTTGCTCGCCCTCAAGCAAAGAAGAAAACAAAACAAAGAAATAAAATCAAAAAGACTCAAAGACTCACGTCAAGCAGTTGCAAAATGTCACTTAGAAATACATGAACGTTAGTTAGGACAATATGTAGGAATAGATGTAGCATGCATTGAACAATCTAGAATTTCAAGTTAGATATTTCGCAGATTCATTTCAGTCACAATCACTGAAAGCATGAATACCTAACCTATGCATGTCAATGTCATTGCATTTTTGTCAAGGTACTTGTTATACCCCGTAAATTCAAGGAGTTAGATAAGAACATACCAAGGAATTTAAGATGTAAAAAGTTGATAGATAAGTTGACAACATGTGTTGGACGGATTTTGAGTTTGCCTTGGAGTGTTGTACCCCAGTTGTTAAGAATTTCGAGGTGTTTAAAAGGCCTAATGTGTAGTCCGTTAAATCTAGATCCCAACGCAACAAACCGTTCGTCGTTTGGACATCGGAGTCAAAAGTTATGGAAGTTTCAAGTTTGGTGCGCAGGCAGCAGCGATTTGCGCCAGGCGCCGGCCGCGGCCGCGCGCCGCTTTGTTCTGGGGTCCGCGGGTTGCAGCCGCGCGCCGAATGCGCGCGGCGCCGGATTGCTGGAACATTTTCTCGGAAGTGGAAGCGCCGCGGCGCCAAGGCGGGTTTTTTCGCGATAAAAGGCTGAAATCAGGAGATATTTTGTTAAAAACCTAAGGGAGGGTGACAAGTGTCCCTCCCATCCCTTTTGACCATATTAGGGCCTATTTTAGGGCCAAGTCTTGGAAGACTTGGCCATTTCATTTCAAAACCCTTCCATGGAAAACCCTCTCCCTTCTCTCTAGTTTTTGGAAGAAAACCTAGCTTTAGAGGAGATTGTTGGAGCGGCGGCAAGAAGAAAAAGTGTGGGTAAACTGGTGGGTAACGCTGGTGGGCGATTTTGACGGAAAGAGGAGGAAGAAAAAGGGGCTTTTGTGGGCTATTCCTTAAGGTAAGAGTTTCCCCTTTCTCTTGGTTATGAGCCTAAGGCTGTTTTATTTTAGTAGTATAGATGTGAGCCTGAGGTCGCTTTTATTGTAGTAGTTTAGAGTTGAGCCTAAGGCTGTTATATTGTAGTAGTATAGAATTGAGCCTGAGGCTGTTTTATATTGTATAGATTTGGATCTTGTTGTCTTGTTAAAAACTGAAATGGGCATGCTAGCCTTAAGATTGTAATTGTTGAATTCGACCTTAACAAAGGTGGCAAGTTAGTAGAAGCAAAGGAAGTGCCGTCCAAATTGTCGTAGAATTTAGGGACTTTGCACTTAGTTGATTCTACGTTCGAAGCTAGAGTTTGATAGACGTTTCATGACCCTTATAGGATTGAAGTACTACGGTAGCATATTCTACTTAAGGGCGATAATACGGTGGAGCATTTTGCTTATTGTCGACAATCGTCGCGAGGTATGTGATTCTTCCTATCCTCTTGACAAAGATGACTATTTGTAAAATATATAGTGCGGTAGACGACGAGTGTTAAAGGAATTTGATTTCCTTTTGTGCCTTGACTTGATATGAAGTGTTAAGGGCTTCGTTGTGTGAAAATAGTAGTAAAGTCTTATCCGTTAGTAACGTATTTTCGGTGAGTTAAAGAATGAGCCCTATTGGTCTCATAAATGTTTATAGTGGTAATTGGTTGGTTTAAAACATAAAGTGTTATAACGGCTTTATGGGAAGTTTGTTATAACCGCTTTATGTAGCTAAAAAGAATGGTTTGTTGTTTTCAAAAGATAAGAGACGTGACTTGTAATTGACCTAAATGGTGTTGAAAAGTATAAAACCTAATTCGTGAGATATGAATACTTGGTTTTTAAAAGAATAACGTTACAATTTCGAAATGGGAATAAGGATCGAACAAGCCAATGCGTCGATAAAGGAAAGAAGTAATGACATTAATCATATTAAAAACAAGAGAAACCTCCATCTGCATAGAAGCTAAGATAAGACAAAATGGCATTACATTTCCTAGATCATGGTTGCTCTAATGAGAATTATTGAAATCAAGTTTTGATCTTCTTAAAAATTCCAAAGTAAGGAATTCGATTTTCTAAAGGGAAAGAGACTTAAGAATTTGAAGTATTTTGGTTTAAAAGAAAGGCATGATTTTGTCTTGACTTGTTTTATTAATCATAAAGTGTTGTAATAGTTTTATGGGAGGTTAGTTATAACGACTTTATGAAAATAAAGAAATGGTTTCATTATTAGATTTAAAATGGTAACTTGATTTTGGGAAAAGGAAGTAACTCGTTTTCAAATATTGAACTTCTTGTGATGGAAAAACATAAGTGACTTGTTTATAAAAGGTAGGAGTACCTTGATCCTAAAGGGGTTAAGTACTTGGGTTTTAAATGGTATACTTGACATTGTGTTAAGAAATATTTATAGTACCTTGAGTCAGGTGTAACCGCCTATGCTTGTAGTGATAGCTTCGTGCAAGTGTTGTATTTATGTGCTACCGCGCCTCGTTGGAGGGTCGGCTATCCGTTGATTGATGGACATACCGACACGTTGGGTAGCCCACGGGTGTGCTTCCATTGTGGTGTTGTTATTGTTATTTGATCGGACATCGACACGTTGGGTAGCCCACGGGTATCTTCCACGAGTATTCTCTTGTTAGTTGTTTGGACATACCGACACGTTGGGTAGCCCACGTATGCTTCGACAAGGATTGTTATCTTGTTATCTCCTTTGGGCATACCGACACGTTGGATGGTCCACGGGTATGGGCCCACTAGACGGCTCGGGCCGTGCTTATACCGAGGTGAGACGCCGGCACGCGCCTTTGTGCGGGTTAAATTCCCGGGTTGGATTTGAGTGATGATTTCACGGGCATGAGTCCCTATCTTGATATGACTGCTTTTAAGTTGTGGTGTTGTAATTTGGTTATCATACATGTCTCCTGCTTTATATAGACTATTATGATTTCATTTACTGATTTTACGATTCACATACTTGGTACTGTTAGATCGACCTCCTTCGGGCCGAGCGTATAAAGAGGCCAGAGCCTCTACCACGGGAACAGACCCGAACCGTGGCTCTCCGTATGGCACGTCCGCTGTGTATGGGATCGCAAGCAGCCCGGTACCATTTGTTGGGTCTCCGGAGTGAGACTCGCGGCAAAGTGACAAAGTGGTATCAGAGCGGTTAGTCCTCGGAGAGTGTCTACAGACCGTATCCAGTAGAGTCTTGATTATCGGTGTGTTGTGCACCACATCAATAATCAGGAGGCTATGGGATATTTAGGATTGGTTTCCATTCTTCTCACTCTGAGATCGTGCCTTAGATCGGTGTTATAAGTTGGACTCTCTCTGACGTGTTCTTTGTATACCAGTGATGCCTCCAAGGCAACCGTGAGCCCGAAGGGCAAGGCAACAGAGGAGGCTGCGAGTAGAGCAAAGGCGGTCTCTCCCGAGACTACGGCACCGAGCCTCGATCCCCGCACCGGGCGAGAGAGATGGGTTACGCGAGATGGCCCGATTATTGGCCGAGATCGTGGCTAGCACGAGGATAGATCGACGCAGCGATTCCAGAGTACCCATAGTTCACCCGAGGTCGAGATAGTTTGAGGCTACGGGATTTTACGAGTTGTAGCCCACCCGAGTTCTACGGTCGAGACACGAGGATGATCCGCAGAGTTCATCCGAAGCGATTCTGATCATGAGAGTGATCAAGGCTTCGAGACCGAGGCGGTGGTTTTGGTTCACATCGGCCGCGTGATACTGCAATGATCGTTTGATTCGTGGAGGCTGTCCCGGGGAGCATGCACCTCGGCTGGTTGGGTGAGTTCTCGAGGCTTTCCTTGGCCATTTCTTGCCTCCACAGATGAGGAGGGCTCGGGCCGACAGATTTTTGATGCTAAGGCAAAGGGGGCAGTTCGGGAGTACAATGTAGAGTTTGACTCATTGGCCCGGTATGTCCCCGCTTTGGTGGCCAATATGGAGGATAGATTGCACCGTTATGTCACGACTCGATGATTATTTAGCGGAGGATGCACACTGTAGCTCTTCACGGGCATGGACATTGCCGCATCCAGCCTTATGCGCAGTCGGTGAACGAGAAGTCGACGGAATAACCAAGATCGCAGAAGAGGCCGGGGCGGTAGAGTCCTCTGGTGACCTTCGAGGCAAAGCCTCAAGAAGCTAGTTATTTACCTCACCAAGACAGAGTGCTCCATCACGCCTTCGGGGCGTCAGAAATTCGTGAGCGGTCGTGGCTCCTGTGTTTGAGTTTTGGGGAGCGACGCGTTAGTCGATGGGACCACCCTACCTCGTTGTGGCCGTTGTGGTAGGCTCCATGGTGGGAGTGTCGTCTTTGGAATGGGGTTTGTTTTGTATGCGACGGCCAGGCCATTTTGCAGGAATTGTCCAACCAGAGACAAGACGGATGTAGAGACTCATTTCGGGATCGATGCTGATTCATCTCCTCCTTTTGTGCGCCGTGCAGGGAAGGAACATGAGTAGAACGGCAGAAAGAGAAAGCGAAGCAGTAGTTACAGGTATATTCTTAACCCTCTAGAGACTAGTATGCATTGTTGTTATGGTGATGTGTTAATTGCTATGTTCGAATAGCTTCGTGTAAAAATGTGATTTAGAAGCCCGGTTAGTGAAAAGGGTAAGTCCGAGGATGAGAAGTTTTGAACCTTAGAATTTATAACAATCGAGACCTTAGAGGTAAGGCCGGCTAGAGTAAAAGATTTTACAGTGATCCTTGTCGGAAGTACATAGTATGTGGGGAGTATTTTTTTTCTAGTGATAAGTCCATGAGTGGCATAACTGATTCTTTCATGAGTGGAGTAGTGAAGACTATACCGGCGTCTGCGTTTTGGAGTCTTAGAAGGAACATTCGGGACGAATGTTTCTAAGGGGGGGAGAGTGTTATACCCCGTAAATTCAAGGAGTTAGATAAGAACATACAAAGGAATTTAAGATGTAAAAAGTTGATAGATAAGTTGACAACATGTGTTGGACGGATTTTGAGTTTGCCTTGGAGTGTTGTACCCCAGTTGTTAAGAATTTCGAGGTGTTTAAAAGGCCTAATGTGTAGTCCGTTAAATCTAGATCCCAACGCAACAAACCGTTCGTCGTTTGGACATCGGAGTCAAAAGTTATGGAAGTTTCAAGTTTGCGCGCAGTGTGCAGCAGCGATTTGGTTCAGTGCAGTACGCGGCCCGGACGCGGGCGCAGCGCGCCGTTTGTTCTGGGGTCCGGGGTTGCAGCGCGGCCGAATGCGGGTCGCGCGCGGATTGCTGGAACATTTTCTGGAAGTGGAGCGCCATGGCGGCGGGCTGGCGCCAAGCGGGTTTTTTCGCGATAAAATGCGGAAATCCGGAGATATTTTGTTAAAAACCTAAGGGAGGGTGACAAGTGTCCCTCCCATCCCTTTTGACCATATTAGGGCCTATTTTAGGGCCAAGTCTTGGAAGACTTGGCCATTTCATTTCAAAACCCTTCCATGGAAAACCCTCTCCCTTCTCTCTAGTTTTTGGAAGAAAACCTAGCTGTAGAGAGATTGTTGAGCGCGGCAAGAAGAAAAAGTGTGGGTAAAAAGCTGGTAACGCTGGTGGGCGATTTTGACGGAAAGAGGAGGAAGAAAAAGGGGCTTTTGTGGGCTATTCCTTAAGGTAAGAGTTTCCCCTTTCTCTTGGTTATGAGCCTAAGGCTGTTTTATTTTAGTAGTATAGATGTGAGCCTGAGGCTGTTTTATTTTAGTAGTTTAGAGTTGAGCCTAAGACTGTTATATTGTAGTAGTATAGAATTGAGCCTGAGGCTGTTTTATATTGTATAGATTTGGATCTTGTTGTCTTGTTAAAAACTGAAATGGGCATGCTAGCCTTAAGATTGTAATTGTTGAATTCGACCTTAACAAAGGTGGCAAGTTAGTAGAAGCAAAGGAAGTGCCGTCCAAATTGTCGTAGAATTTAGGGACTTTGCACTTAGTTGATTCTACGTTCGAAGCTAGAGTTTGATAGACGTTTCATGACCCTTATAGGATTGAAGTACTACGGTAGCATATTCTACTTAAGGGCGATAATACGGTGGAGCATTTTGCTTATTGTCGACAATCGTCGCGAGGTATGTGATTCTTCCTATCCTCTTCAGCATGACTATTTGTAAAATATATAGTGCGGTAGACGCACGAGTGTTAAAGGAATTTGATTTCCCTTTTGTGCCTTGACTTGATATGAAGTGTTAAGGGCTTCGTTGTGTGAAAATAGTAGTAAAGTCTTATCCGTTAGTAACGGGTACTCGGTGGTTAAAGAATGAGCCCTATTGGTCTCATAAATGTTTATAGTGGTAATTGGTTGGTTTAAAACATAAAGTGTTATAACGGCTTTATGGGAAGTTTGTTATAACCGCTTTATGTAGCTAAAAGAATGGTTTGTTGTTTTCAAAAGATAAGAGACGTGACTTGTAATTGACCTAAATGGTGTTGAAAAGTATAAAACCTAATTCGTGAGATATGAATACTTGGTTTTTAAAAGAATAACGTTACAATTTCGGAAATGGGAATAAGGATCGAACAAGCCAATGCAGCGTCGATAAAGGAAAGAAGTAATGACATTAATCATATTAAAACCAAGAGAAACCTCCATCCGCATAAGCTAAGATAAGACAAAATGGCATTACATTTCCTAGATCATGGCTGCTCTAATGAGAATTATTGAAATCAAGTTTTGATCTTCTTAAAAATTCCAAAGTAAGGAATTCGATTTTTCTAAAGGAAAAGAGACTTAAGAATTTGAAGTATTTTGGTTTAAAAGAAAGGCATGATTTTGTCTTGACTTGTTTTATTAATCATAAAGTGTTGTAATAGTTTTATGGGAGGTTAGTTATAACGACTTTATGAAAATAAAGAAATGGTTTCATTATTAGATTTAAAATGGTAACTTGATTTTGGGAAAAGGGAAGTAACTCGTTTTCAAATATTGAACTTCTTGTGATGGAAAAACATAAGTGACTTGTTTATAAAAGGTAGGAGTACCTTGATCCTAAGGGTTAAGTACTGGGTTTTAAATGGTATACTTGACATTGTGTTAAGAAATATTTATAGTACCTTGAGTTGTGTGTAACGCCTATGCTTGTAGTGATAGCTTCGTGCAAGTGTTGTATTTATGTACCGCGCTTCTCGTTGGAGGGTCGGCTATCCGTTGATTGATGGACATACCGACACGTTGGGTAGCCCACTGTGCTTCCATTGTGGTGTTGTTATTGTTATTTGATCGGACATACTGACACGTTGGGTAGCCCACGGGTATGCTTCCACGGTGAGTATTCTCTTGTTAGTTGTTTGGACATACCGACACGTTGGGTAGCCCACGGGTATGCTTCCACAAGGATTGTTATCTTGTTATCTCTTTTGGGCATACCGACACGTTGGATGGTCCACGGGTATGGGCCCACTAGGACGGCTCCAGGGCCATGCTTATACCGAGGTGAGATGCCGGGGTATGCGGCCTTTGTGCGGGTTAAATTCCCGGGTTGTATTTGAGTGATGATTTCACGGGCATGAGTCCCTATCTTGATATGACTGCTTTTAAGTTGTGGTGTTGTAATTTGGTTATCATACATGTCTCCTGCTTTATATAGACTATTATGATTTCATTTACAGTATTTTACAGTTTCACATACTTGGTACCTGTTGTCGACCTCCTTCGGGCCGTGCTCATGCCGCAGTTGAGGTACATAGCTTGCGATCCACTCTCTTAGGATCGCTGTTCGGTTCTCGAAAGCTCCATATCTCCTAAGCTTGTCACGTGGTACGGTTCCTGAAGTAGTAGACTTTTGTATATTCGGGGGCATGGCGGGCCCGATCCGTCATTATGGTTTCAAAATTCTAGAGGTGCAGACTGTTGTGGGCAGGTTTGTATGGGATGTAACTGTTCAAGTTTTAAATTATGTATAAAAAAGGTAACCGTTTGGGTTAGCCTACTTTCTTATTTCACTGTTTTCATTCTTGAGTTTTATTTCCGCTGGTTTTTCTCTGATGTTGTATCACTAGGGTGCCCGGGGTAAGGCACCAGTCACGGGCCCGGGTTCGGGTCGTGACAGTACTATAGCATGTTTACTTGTTATTCTCCACTAATCTTGGACATACATACTAGGGATCATCAGGACTTTTCGTGGTTGTAATGTAGGCTTAGGTAGGGGTTTGTAAAAATAGGCATTTAGGCTAAAATTACGTACCATATGCGCTTTTCATTCAACTTGTTTCTCTTCCTTGTTGTATTCTTTTTAGTTCATACCCATTACTCCCTTTTCTCTTATTGTTGAGAGCGGAACATACACATTCGCATTGACACTCCCAAACTTAAGCTTTTTCATATTTTAATTGGGGTGCATAATTTATTTTTGCTCTCTTTTGTATTTCTTTTTCACTTTCTTTTTCCTCTGTATCATCAGTTATTGCTTATGACACATGAGGGAATTGGGGTGTCAAAGAAATAACTTTTCATTTTAGGCTCAAAGGACTGACTAGGGATATAATTCATTGTCAGGGTAGGTAATGAAAGGTAAGAAGGACTAACAAAGGAATGTCTGAATCCTCCCTCTAACATGTACATCCTAATTATTTCGCCTCAAATAACAAGCATCCAGGACATTTTTCGCAATTGACATACACAGGCTAAGCATACAATATTCCAACTAATCAGGTATTTATGAATCTTTGGCATATTTAACTTAAACACACATATTTTTGCATATCATTCCATTACATTATCCTACTTAATTCACTAGGTGTTTCCAACAACTACAGCATGCATGATAAAAAAATGTGACTTATATAAACACATAAAAGACACAAATCTAACTCAAAATTATAAGAAAATACAAGTACCTCACCCCCAAACTTAACTGACATATTGTCCCAAATGTGTATGACTCAAAGATGAAACAAGAACGACTTACAGACGTACAGCGGCTCAAAATGGTGGTGGCGGCGGCGGATATTGCATTGTGACGGTATATGTGGGAGGAGATTTGGCAATTCCGGGCCTTTTCATTTTTTTGGGGATCGTGAACTGGCACCACTGTTCTGCCTCTGTGGCACCGCGGTGATAAAGTACTAAGGATTTCCTAAAGATTTGGCACTGCGGTGCTGCAGATCGGTACCGCGATGCTGACTCGATTTCGTGTCTTTTTGCCCTTTCCTTCATGCTCCATCCTCTGAGTCCTTCACCTGGCATCACAACATAACAAACACACCAAAAGTGAGACTCTCCTAATTAAAATAAATTGCAGAATTTAAACATTGGGTTGCCTCCCAAGTAGCGCTGTCTTTAACGTCTTTTAGCCGAACGCAATTAATCCTTACTACTGCCTGGTGGATCCTTCTGCGAACGGCTTGCAATCTGAATAGTTATTTTTGCCGGCCTCACTACACCTACACCATTTCTATAGAACACAAAAGGGTAGTACTTTTATGCTTGCCTCCAAATCGCCCAATACTTGCTTGCATTCAAAATTCCCTATAGTGCAGGAAATAATGAAACTTCATGGATCTCTAGACTTTTGGGGGTTCTCTTGAGAGTATGGACTTTCTGTTTGAGGGTCAGCAAAGACATCTGGTGGTGTTTCTTCTACAATGGGCACAACAAAAAGGAACTCCAAGGAATAAAAAGGTGAAAAATTGGATTCCAGTAACCCCTTCTTTCTCTACATCAACCACCTTTCACAATTCTTCAACAACTTGGTGTGGTTCAGGCTCCTCACTTTGCTTACCACTTCCCACAATGGTGTCACTAGGCATACTTTCTTGAGGTGTATTGATCACCATATGCATCAGCTGCCCTATTTGTGTCTCCAAAAATTTTATTGACACCCTTGTCTCAGCCATAAACTGAGTCTGGCAATTGGTGAGCTCATGTATGGCTGCCAGCAACCCATTTTGATCTTCCTGTGGAACCTTTGGGTTAGGCTGTTGTTGATGATTCCACTGCCCCTGATAGTAGTAGAAATCCATTTTTTTCAACTTTACCTACAAAATAAGAAAAACAACAAAAAGTGATAAAAAAAATGCTCGCAGAACAAGTTAGAAACGTGTTACTGGAGCAAACCAAATTAGAAATAAAATAAAATAATCAAATATATACAAACCAAATTAGAAATAAGATTAGATAATTCAATATTGAAAGTACGTCAGTCCCCGGCAACGACGCTGAAAACTTGTTAGGCGATTTCCACACGCGCAGAACGCAAATGTACGTATCGTCTCAAGTAATATAGTCTGTAAGACCGAATATCGTCCACAGAGACTGGTTACCAAGTACCGAACTTCTAAACTTTGGTTTCTATTTGGCAATCGATAAATTGTTTGGTTTTGTAACTAAGAACTATCATTAAAGTGAAGTGCAGGAAACTAGATTTGATTGATAAAACTACGGGTTTATAACAGTTATGAAGGGAATAGGGCTTCCAAGCTCCTTAACTATCCACCCTTTCACGTGTTAATGCAATGCTAATGATTCTTCTTCTTATTAAGATAGCAGGTTAACTAGTCTGTTGTCATATTCCGGTTAGGATATACGAGAGCTCAATCTTGTGCAGAAACCTTCTATATTTCTATGATAATTTTTACCACACAAGAGAATTAAGGACAGTAACCTTAAAACACTACACAAGTATCAGGGTACTTTCGTCCACGATTTTAACCTATGTCTAAACAACTACAGCATATTCAAATCTCTCCTCTCGGTCCTCGATTCGAAATCATATATGTAATGATAATTAGTAGTTAATTAATTTTCAAGCAATCAAAGCAATATTGAATAGATCTTAATACGCTGAAGAAGAAATCATTAACTACTGCATTAACTATATGAAAAAGTTTCAAGAAGATTCGATGGAAGCCCTACTAAAGTAATTAGCTCCTAGCCATGAACATGCTAAGAACTAATACAATCCAACATAAACTGAAATAAATACAGAGAAAAGAAAATTACGAAGATTAAAGTCTCTAATTATTGCTTCAAGTGTCTTGTGTTGTTCTTATGTTCAAGCATGGACTCCCCCTCCTAAAAACTGATCCCTATGGCTTTAAATATGTATCAATTTCGTGCCCTAGGGACCCTATTGCCCTTGGCCAATTCCAACTCGGAACTGAAAAATTCCATACCGGCACCGCGGTTCTGCAGGTCAGCACCGCGGTGCCGAAACTCCTGCAGCTCTCTGAATAAATGGCACTGCGGTTCTGTCTGAATGCACCCCGGTGCTGAAAGTCCTGCGGGTTTCTGCTGTTTTGGCACCGCGATCCTGCCTCTGTTCACCGCGGTGCTGCTGTGGTTTTTCTGAGTCATCGATTTTCGACCTTTTTCTGCCTCGGGACCTCCTTTTATGCCCACTTTTCGCTTCTTTTTGTCATTTTGCCTTTTTGAACCGCTGTGACTCAAAAGAAAGAAAAGCAACCCTAAAACTGTACTAGACGCAACGAAAATGGGTAAAATACTAATCGAAAATGACTCAAAATAGGTATATGAAATATGTCTAACCCTTGCTATTTGTTCTACAATGGTTTTAGTAGTAGTCAAACATCATTTGTGAAGGATGGTTATAGATTTTGGGACATGAAAAAAAATTAAAGAAGCATGTTGGTAAAAGCTCTACTAGTCATCATAACAATTGTGTGAAAAGTGTGATGCTCTTATGAATCGGGCTTAAAGTATTAAGCTTATGTAAAGAATACTGAAAAAGAAAAAATTGATTATGTTATTCGCTTGAAAACATATCTTGAAGCTGTTAAATACCTTGTTAGGGGCGGGTTGGCCTTTAGAGCACATGATGAAGGAGTGAATTCTGTATACAAGGGTCACTTTCTTGAGTTTGTATCTGTATTAGGAAGGAATTGTGATAAAATTGGTGAAGCAATAAAAAATGCTGGAGGTAATCTTAAGATGACTTCACCTAAAATTCAAAAAGATCTTACTAATGCATGTGCAGTTGAAAATGTTATGAAGATTGTAAAAGAAATTGGGGATGGGGTTTTTAGTGTACTTGTTGATGAGTCTGGTGATTGTTCAGGAAATAACAAATGGTTGTTGTTATGCGTTTTGTTGATGGTAGAGGATATGTCGTTGAGAGATTAATAGGAATTGTTCATGTTGAAGAGACAAGTGCAATAACACTTAAAGGGGCTTTTGAGACTTTATTGTGTGGATTTGGATTGTGCATTTCTAATATTCGAGGACAGGGGTATGATGGGGAAAGTAACATGAATAGTTGCTTTGGTGGTTTGAAAACACTAATTCAAAAGGAAAATCCACAAGCGTACTATGTCCATTGCTTTGCACACCAACTTCAGTTAGCTCTTATTTCAACTGTGAAAGGTCATGATGTTGTTCATTCATTTTTTACTGAAGTTACTCGCATTGTTAATTTGATTCGGTCATCTAATAAGCGTTAAGCTTTACTTCGTAGAAAACAAGTGGCTCATTTTGAGGATTTAATTGAAAATGATATGGTGGAAACTGGTAAGGGATTGAATCGGGAGTTATCTCTTGCAAGAGCTGGTGATACACGTTGGGATTCCCACTTTAGAGTTCTTGTTAGGTTAAAAAAATTGTTTACTCCCATTGTTGAAGTATTGGAAGAACTGAAATGTGATAGAACTTCAAATGGTGAAGCAAAAGGTTTGTTATTGATGATGTAACAATTTGATTTTGTGTTCATGTTGCATTTGATGATTGATATTTTGACGGTGACAAATGCATTGTTAGAAGCATTGCAAAAAAGTGACCAAGACATTTTAAATGTCACGAACCTTGTCCAAGCCAACACGAATATGTTCCAAAAAATGAGAGAATGTGGATGGAAAGAATTTTATGACAAGGTTGTATCATCTTGTGGTAATCTCGATACTTATGTGCCTGACATGGAATCGCGATATGTAAAAGATAATAAGTCCAAACGAAAGACTCCTTTTGTGACCACTTTGCATTATTTTAAACATGATTGCTTCTTTCATATCATTGATTTGATATTGAAAGAGTCATCACTTTTCAACCTTTTTCTGCCTCGGGACCTCCTTTTATGCCCACTTTTTGCTCCTTTTTGTCATTTTGCCTTTTTGAACCGCTGTGACTCAAAAGAAAAGAAAATGACCCTAATACTATACTAACACAACAAAACAAGTAAAATACTAACTGAAAATGACTCAAAAAGCGTATACAAAATACGCCTAACAAACCCCCAAACTTAAACTTTGCTCGCCCTCGAGTAAAGCAGAAAACAAAAACAAAGAAACAAAATAAAAAAGATTCAAAGACTCAGGTCAAGCAGCTGCACAAGGTTACTTAGAAAAAGCATGAACGTCAGTGGGATAATATGTTGGAATATATGTAGCATGAATATATAACAATCTAGAATTTCAAGCCAGATATTTCGCAAATTCAGTTCAGTCACACTCAATAGAAATATGAATACTAAACCATGTCTGTCAATTTCTTTTAGTTCTATGGGCATGTTTACTTGTTATTCTCCACTAATCATGGGCATACATTCTAGAGATCCTCAGGACTTTTCAGGGTTGTAATGTAGGCGTAGGCAGGGATATGTAAAAGTAGGCATTTAGACTCAATTTACGTACCATAAGTGTTTTTCTCATTCAACCATCTTGTCCTTCTTTTTGGTATTTTTTTCAGTTCATACCTATCATTCCCCTCTTCTCTTTTTGAGAGTGTGAAACATATTCACATAGGCACCCCAAACTTAAGCTTTTATATTTTTTTCATTAGGGTGCATCAATCAATTTTTTTTTCATTCTCTTTTGGTATTTCTTTATCACTTTTTTTCATCCCAATTTTTCAATTATTGCTTATGACATACAAGGAAATCAATAAGGTGTCAAAGAAATAACTTATTTTAGGCTCAAAGGGGCTGACTAGGGATACATTTTACTGCATGGTAGGTAATGAAAGGTAAAAAGGGCTAACAAAGAAATGCTTGAGTCATCTCCCTAAACATATACGTCCTAACTATTTCGCCTCAAAAAACAAGCAAGCAGACTTCATAGACATTTTTCAATAGACACGCATAGACTAAGCACAAATATCCCAAACAATCAGATTTTTATGAATTTTTGACATATCTAACTTGAGCACACAGATTTTAGCCTCTAATTTCATTACATTATCCCACTTATTTCACTAGGCATAAAAAATTGACTAATATAGACACAATAAAAGACCCAAATATGGACACACAAAAATAAAATAAGAACTCCCCCCCAAACTTACACGACACATTGTCCCAATGTGTAATACTCAAAAATAAAAGGGATGACTTACAGAC
The DNA here is from genome assembly GCA_029844215.1 of Przewalskia tangutica. NCBI lineage: Eukaryota > Viridiplantae > Streptophyta > Magnoliopsida > Solanales > Solanaceae > Przewalskia > Przewalskia tangutica. Next base: position 119,250,404 of record CM056727.1, read on the forward strand.
AATAGCGGTTCAAAATGGCGGTGATGGCGGCGGATACTGCATTTACCACTGGTCGAACCTGGTGCTCAAATTATCGACACGCTGCTCAGGTCCTGATGCTCTTGCATCATCTGCTGCTGATTTAAGAGCATATGTTCATGATTTCGCAGCAACTGTTGTTGGTTTAGGAGCAGTTGCTCCATCATTGGCATTAGAGGCTCCAAGTACAGGGGAGGCTGATGGTTGTTTTCGCCTGCTTGATTGTGTGCCTCTGCCTCAGGCTCTTCCTCATTCATGGCTGCTGCTTCTGTTGCTGATGGGCCTCTTCCCCTTGCTGCTGGTCCTGGGTTGGGGTCAAGGAAGGAGTGCACTAAACTGTAGGTCACAGTCGACTGACTCTTCTCTAGAATATCAGTGGCGAATGTTGGGACTCCATGCCTATCACATAAGGCAGTAAGTAATGAGTGAACCATGTCTCAATCCGCCAGTAGTAGTCAGCCTACTAATATCCCTTATGCTCTGCACTATTTCTCTCCCCACATCAATTGTCATGCCCGTCATGATGCCATAAATGAGCTTGATTCTGTCTGAGGGCACATTTGTAAAAATAAGTTGACGGAATCAAGCGTGCACTTATGAAATATAGCTATCCTCTGGTTGTTCTATTAAATTGGCATCGGGCAAGTCTCCTGGATCTGTTGCGGGCAAAACAAAACTCAGCGCATGGGTAGCACATATTTGCGCCACCACGTTCCACAGGATGTGGCTGGCGTCTCTTGACCAAGTTATGAACTGGTTTGAATTATAGCCTTGGTCCTCCACATCATAGGTCCTCAGTAGTGCATTCACAACTTCAGAACTCACGGGCACCAATTTCCCTCTAACAAAACACCGCCCATCCTCTTGCTCGAGATAATTCACATAGAATTCCCTCACGAGGCTAGAATTCTGAAGTGGGATTCTCTATGGATTGGTGAACCTTCTCCACCCATTTGCCTCGATCATGACCCTAATAGGCTCGTAGTCATCATCATCATAAAATGACATGGCTTGGTAATTCATGCCTCTTTCTGGTATACCCTAGTGCTAATCTTATTGTATCGATCCTCCGTCTGTTTGTTGGCGAATCGAGTCATATCATAGTCTGGGGTGGATGAAGATGATGAAGCTCTTGAAGTTCGTTTCCTAGAAGCCATAGTGAAGGTTGTTGGGAAATTTTTCGGCAGCGTTTCCTTTGTTTCCTCGAGGTTTCCCAACAATTCTCACACCACACAACAACAATAACCAAGCAAACCGGACCACAACAGCAATACACAATAATTACACCACAATAAACCTCAATCCACACAACTACACAGTACAATAATACCCGACATACACCCACAAAGCCCTTACACCCACAAACTTGCAAGTTACTTTCCCTACTAGCCTTGAAATTGCATGAATAATGATGAATATTACCTTTTTGAAGAGTTGTTCTTCACCAATTTCGTGACCCAATTGGAAGGAATGGTGGTGGTGCAAGATATGAGGGTTTGTGTAGAGATTTTTGGAAGAAATTAGGGAAGTTTGTGGGAGATTTTTCTGGATAGAGGAAGGGATTTTCGGACTTTTAGAGAGAAGGAAAGGGTTTGTGTTTGAGTGGGAAAGGAATTGGGGGTTTAGGGCTTTTAATTCTGAAAATCCCATTTCGGCAGCGCGGTCCTGCGTGATGGAACCGCGGTGCCTAAAGTATTGTGGCCCCCCAGAACATTTGGCACCGCGGTCCTGCATAACAACACCGTGAAGCCGACCTAATTTTTCATTTTTTCCCTTTTTTGTGTTCTCATTCCCCGACTCCTACCCCTGTTATCACATCACAACCGAAAAATATCACAAGTGAGACTGTTCATTTGGAAATAAGATAATTAAAACAAGAATTAAAATACGTAAGTAAAACAATGGGTTGTCTCCCAACAAGCGTTGTCTTTAACGTCTTTTAGTCGGACGCAGTTCACTTACTAGATTAAGGGGGTAGAGTCCCCCCTCCACATAACCATCTCAGCACCAATCGCTTCCTTTTCCTCCTCTTCTTTTTCACAGAATTGATTTCAAGATGGTTCATTCTTGTTTCAACATCCGCCGTTGCCCTGGCCTTACTCTCAGGTTTCACACTTTCCTTTAATGATACCCCACGAGCATCAGTACTCGTGATGATTTTCTTAGGCACCACCTTTTCAACTGCCCCAATAGCAAAACATCTCTCATTGACTTGTGGGTCAGTGGGTGGTCTGAAAACTTTGAAGGTCATCTCTGGCTCAGGTGGTGGCTGAAACACCTTGAATGTCATTTCTTCATCTTGAACTCTGAGCTTCAACTCCCCCTTCTCAACATCAATAAGTGACCTTCTTGTGGCTAGAATGGTCTCCCAAGAATGATGGGCATATCTTCATCTTCCTCCATATCCAGAATGAGGAAATCAGCAGGAAAGATAAATTTGCCCACTTTCACTAACACATCTTCAATTATACCTCTGGATGTACGATTGAGCGATCAACTAGCTGCACGTTGACTGTAGTTGACTTTGCTTATACCAAATCGAGTCTTTTAAACACAGAGAGGGGCATCAAGTTGATTCTGGACCCTAAGTCATACAAAGCCCTCTTACATGTAACCTTACCTATAGTGCAAAGTAAGGTGAAACTCCCTGGATCTTTTAACTTAGGGGGCAGTTTCTTTTGCAAGATAGCACTATATTCCTCTGTCAGCGATATTGTCTCATAGTATGCTAGCTTCCTCTTCTTAAACAGGATGTCTTTCATGAATTTTACATAAGCTGTCTTTTGCTCTAAGGCTTCAATGAACGGGAGATTAATATGCAGCTTTTTGAAGACCTCTAAAAACTTGGAAAACTCTTTGTCTAAGGACTTCTTCCGCAGTCTTTGAGGATAAGGAATTTTGTCTACATATTCCCTCATGACTGTCGGTGGAGCCTTCTCTATAATAGGGTGGTCCTCAATAACCCCATTTTTTTCTATCTCAACTGTCTTCTCCACCCCTGGTTGGGATCCAAACTGCTCTAACTGCTTCCCACTTCTCAAACTGACTTTTTGGCATTTCTCTCCTGGATTCATCACCGTATTACTGAGGAGAGCCCCCTGAGGTTTGTCATTTAACTTCTCTCTCATCTACCTCATCTGAGTTTCCAAGTTCCTAATAGAGGATCTCGTTTCTGTCATGAACTGGGTCTGAGAGTTGGTCATTTGTGCTTGAGAGTTTGTCAAGGTTGAAAGTGAGGACGTAGTTTCTGCCATGAATGATCTTGTCTCTGTTATGAATTGTGCTTGGGAATTTGCCAGGGTCAACAGTGTTGTTTTCAACTCATCTGACTTATCGTGCGGGGCTGGTGGGCTGAATTGTTGATACTGCCCTTGATCATTCCTCCACAAAAAATCTAGGTGATTTTTCCTCCCCTGGTTATATGTGTTAGAGTGTGCATTGTTATATGGCCTCTGAAAATTTCCCACAGCTTGACATTGAGCCTGCTCTATTGGGATGTGGTTGGGATCAGTTTGTGGACATCTATCGAAGGTGTGTGGACCCCACAAATCTCACAAACTGCTCGCATCTGGATTGCTTTTTCGGATATGGTATTCTGCTAGAGCTGCTTAGTCAAGAGAGTGACTTGTGCTTTCAGTACAACGATGACATCTAACTCATGAACCCCAACTTCTTTTCTGCCACCTATTCCTCTATCATCTGGCAAGTGATTGTTCGTGGTCATGTCTTCCAACAAGTCATGGGCTTTATGTGCTGTTCTTTTCATGAATGTACCACCAGCAGCTGCATCAATGATTGTTCTAGTAGTTCCACTCAGACCGTTATAGAAGATGTGCACCAAGTTCCACTGCTCAAGGCCATGGTGTGGACACTTCCTCTGCAAATCCTTGAACCTTTCCCAAGCATCATACAATGACTCTCCATCCATTTGATAGAAATTGTTCAATTCTCCCCTAAGTCTGACTGCCTTTGCTGGTGGAAAGACTTTTTCAAGGAATTTCTGGGCCAGGTCCTGCCATGTGAAGACGGAGTCTGTTGGCAGGGAGTTCAACAAAATCTTTGCCCTTTCCCTGAGTGAAAATGAGAAGAGCCTCAACCGAATGGCATCATCAGTGACGACATTGTATTTGAATGTGGCACAAAGCTCCAGGAAATTCGCAATGTGCGTATGTGGCTCTTCAGATGGCGACCCTCCAAACTGGACTGTGTTCTGCACCATACCCAGAATAGCAGGTTTAATCTCAAAATTGTTGGCTCCTATTACTGGGAGCCTGATGCAAGTCTGCACCCCTGTCATTGTAGGCAATACATAATTCCCCAAGCTCTTTTCTGCAGGGATTTGTCTTAAGACAGGCGGTAACTCACCATCCGCCAAATTATTGTTTTGCTGATGTTCCATTATCAAAGGATCAGCAATTTCCTTGTCTCTCCTGCAAGTGATAAAAAACAAGCAACCAAATCACGACAAAATGTTCTAAAATAAAAAAAAAGACAAAAATAAAAAGCAAATTAGAAATAAGGATAGATAGTTCGATATTGATTATACGTCAGTCCCCGGCAACGACGCCAAAAACTTGTTAGGCGATTTACAAATGCTCACGCAAGTGCACGTATCGTTCACAAGTAATATAGTCTGTAAGACCGAATATCGTCCACAGAGACTGATTATCAAGTACCGAACTTCTAAACTTTGGTTTATATTTGGCAATCGATATATTGTTTAGTTTTATAACTAAGAACTATAATTAAAGTAAAGTGTAGGAAACTAAACTAAGATTGATAATACTATAGGTTTATAACAGTTATGAAGGGAATATGGCTTCCAATCTCCTCAACTATTCACTCTTTCGCGTGATAATGCAATGCTAATGATTCTTCTTCTTATTAAGATATCAGGTTAACTAGTCTGTAATCATATTCCGGTTAGGATATACGAGAGCTCAATCTTGTGCAGAAACCTTCTAAATTTCTATGATAGATTTTACCGCACAAGAGGATTAGGAATAGTAACCTTAAACACTACACAAGTATCGGGGTACTTTCGTCCACGATTGTAACTTATGTCTAAATAATTACAGCATATTCAAATCTCTCCTCTCGGTTCTCGATTCGAAATCGTATAGGTAATGATAATTAGTAGCTAATTAATTATCAAGCAATCAAAGCAATATGAAGTAGATCTTAATAAAGTTGAAGAAGAAAACAATTAGCTAATGCATCAACTATATGAAAAAGATTCAAGAAGATTCAATGAAAACCCTACTAACGTACTTAGCTCCTAAACATTGTCATGTCAAGAACTAAATTACAATTCAACATAACTAAAATAAACTAAAGGAAAAGAAAAGAAATATTGTGAACTAAGGTCCCCAATTGTGGCCTCAAATCCGCCCTGAATGGTGTTGTGTGAGAGAATGTCAAAAAAACCTTCATTAAACTAATCCCTAGGGCTTAAGTATGTTGTAAATTCGTGACCTATGGACCCTTCTGCCCTGGGTCAATTCTAACTCGGATCTGACAATTCGCGTCTCGGCACCGCGGTGCTGAAAGTCCTGCAGCTCGCAGTACAAATGGCACCGCAGTTCTGTCTGAGTAGCACCCCGGTGCCGAAAGTCATGCGGGTCTCTGATCTTTCGGAACCGCGGTTCTGCTTCTGGGAACCGCGGTGCTGCTTTACCTTTTTTCAAGTCATCAATTTTCAACATTTTTCTGCCTCGGAACCTCTTTTTATGCCCACTTTTCCCTCATTTTTACCATTTTGCCTTTTTGAACCGTTGTGACTCAAAAGAATGGAAAACGACCCTAATACTATACTAACACAACAAAAACAAGTAAACTACTAACTGAAAATGACTCAAAAAGTGTATACAAAATACGCCTAACAACTACTATTTTTTTCCCTGTGGCAAAACTTATGTAAAGAGCATTGAAGGACTATCGATATACATGGTTTGACCGTGTATATGTCTTGTGTATATTTTGTATAATCCTTACCGTAATTAGTAGATTTCTTGTACATATATTGTCGCGCCCTTTTTCGGCCGCGACATTTTTTTAAATAATAGCGAACCCTGCTCAAAAATGCAAAATGTTAGAAAATAAATAATAAAATGCTAATAAAGTTTAAGAGGCTTAAAGTTAAAAAAAATGCTAAAAGGGGTGCTAAAATGCTGAAATGCTAAAGGGTTCGCGGAGTCGCCACCTAATTAATTGGGTGAATTAGGACACCTAAATGTTTAACTAGTTTGAAGTAAAACATTAACTCCATTTTAATGGTCTGCTAAACTTAATGAGATTCTGGGTAAGGGTTCTTTATTAATCTAGAGGGAAGGGGTTAGGCACCCTCTAAGATCCGCTAACTTGCGGTTGTCCTGCCAAACCTAGGGTAATTATTATATTTAAGAAAAATGCAAAATAAACGCTCCTCTTGCTTAATAAAATGTTAGAAAATAAAATAAATGCTAAAATGTTAAAATGTTTAAAGGTGCTTAAGTCTAAAAGGGGCAAAAGGTGCTATATGCGAAAGAATGCTAAGAGGTGCTAAAATATTAAGGGTTAAAGATGCTTAAAAAGTGCTAGCAATTTAAAAGTGCTAAGTGTAAACAAAGTAGTGCTAGGGTGCTTACATATTAAAAGGGTGCTACGGGATTAATTTTAAAAGTAAAGGGTGCAGAGGTTTTAAAAATGTTGGAAGATGCTTAAAGGTGCTAAAAGATTATAAAAATGCTAAATGGATGCTAAAATTGCAAAAGATGCTAAAGTTTAAAAGGGTGCTAAAATGCTAAAGGGTTGCTAGAATGCTAAAATGCTAAAGGTATTAAACGCCCAGAGGTGATTTAAAGTGCTAAAAGGGCTAGAAATGCTAAAGAATGCTAAAAGAGTGCTTTATGGACTGATTATGTGTTCATGCAAAGGTTATTTATGAACTAGTTAGGTATACTGCTAGCTAAATTAATCTTGACTAACCTGCGTGCAGTATTATATAAGAGATGCTTTAAGACGATTTTTGAGAGTTTAGGAGAAATCTGTTATGTATTTTAATAAGAAAACAAAATGTTGGTTTTATGATGCAAGTTAAATCATTTAAATCATTTTTGCAGAATTTAGACATGCTCAACAGTCCTAAAGGCAAGTAAGTTAAGCGATGAACTTTAAATTACCTCCCCACTTATATGTTTAAGGGCTAATTATTCTAGATCTTATTAATTACAAAGTTATGAATTACAATAACAAATAAAGCAAGATAAGGATGAGATGAGAGAATGAGGGGTTGAAGCGGATGACCCCGTCCTATTTGTTTTTCTAGGAATTGCCGAAGAGGGAATGCGAATGCGGATGCGGGTCGCCATTTGAAATAGCTTGCGATGAGTCTCGCCGGGAGACTCTTCATTTTGCTCCGGTGCGTGCCATGTAAAAAAAAAGAAGATAAGGATTAGTAAAATATTCCAAGGGTATAAATGAATATGTGCATATCTTAGCTAACATTTAATTAAGTCAGTCCCTAAACAGTAACATGTAGACAGTAACATGTAAACAGAATGCAAAGACATTGGGCAAATTAATTAGCAATTCCGGCTAGCTCAACCTACATTTCTATATGCTTGCATAAAATGAAAACGACTCGCAGACACATGTTCTGAAAGAGGCAAACAGAATGCAAATAGAGACGCAATGCCGATATGTTTAGACATCTGTAATGTATAACTCTTGGTTTTCTATTTACTCCTTTAAAGGAGGACAAAGTAGAAGCCACATAACAGGGATTAATGCCCATACTAACAAGGAACTGCAGGTATACAGTTTAGAGATAGACAAAACATATATGTAGCATAACTAAAAGACTGCCATAATATATGGACTCCTACATATGCTTAGAGCAAATATACATGGTGATAGGTAAGGAATTAGATGCAGAAGTGGTTCCACAAATGCTACATATTGCTATGAGGGCATTTCACATTTAGACAAGCAGAGGGAAATTTGTGATGAATTTACAGGGGACATGATTTAACATGATACGGATCAGATTCAACATGCTTAATGCAGACATCATTTAGACAGAGCAGTAGATACTTCTTTTTGGGGTTAGTATCTATTTCAAGTTTCTTTGTTCAGTTTTAAAACACACAAAACTTTATCATATTAGCCTAAGGACATTTCACACTTAGATGTAGACTTAAGCATGTAAGAAGAAAAACTCAGTATGATATACCATTTAAGAAGATCAAATTGGTCAATGACAACATGCCAAGGGAAATGAAGAAAGGATCCGTAGACATAGACATTTAATTGTTTCAGACAAGTATGATTAACAAAGCACAGACACAATGTCCATTAAGTAACACAAGCTGGTGCCAGCCCCCCTTTTGTTTACAGAAAGCAAGTTGTTAATCCACATCAAAAGGCCTATGCATACCATATTTAATTAAATTATAGCATTTATAACAATCAGTTAACCTATACATGTTACCACAAGGTCTAAGTTATACAAAAGAGGTTGAGTTCATCAAAGGGGGTACAACTTGACACATGATTATATAAACCAGTAAAAGCAAGCTTAAGATTTTGTAAACAATCTAATTCTGGACAATAACACTCAGCAGACTGAGAAAATCAATTCAAACCAACAATATAATAAACCGAATTTAAAGGCGAAGGGGATTGATTTTACCTTCTCCGGACAGCGACCCGGGGCAGCGTATCAAGTCGTCGATCCGCTCGGGTTTTGGTTTTGCGATGCGAGTAAAATGTAAAGTTTGTTATTGAGAATGCTTACTGATTTGAGGCTGATCTCCGCGACTAATAAGAAAAGGTTTCGAATCGGTAATTCTTGCTGTTTCCCTACTGAGCTCTAGATTCCACTCCCCCCTCTGTTGCTGTTCGACTGATGCCTTTCGACTCTAATTTTCAGATTTTTTGCCAGTTTTTGGATAACAGATTTTCCTCTGTTTTCCTCGATGCATGCACTGTTTTTCCTCTCTAAGGTCGATCCCCCCGACTCAGCTCTGTTTCGATGCTATGGGTATCCTGCCCTTTTCTGAATCCCCCGTCGATGCCTATTGCATGCATATAACTTCTGTATTTATAACCCTAATTCGGGTTCTAAATTAGGTAAGCTATAAAGGCTGAGATTCTTGTCGATATTGGTGCTGATTCGTGTGATTTCTTGACGAGATTTCGTATTGATTTGTTACTGATTCGTCGAAGGTTCTTACCATAAAAGGGTGATTTTTGGAAGGATTTGTTTGGTTATGGAAAGGTATCGTTGGATTCGTTGGAGAAAGGAAAGGAAAGTTTGGTTTTGGTTATGGTAAGAACACGTCGACTGCGCTTGCATGGGTAAGGAAGGCCCAGATTCTCCTGCGAGAAATCCGGGCGACGAAAGCAGAGGTTTTAAATTTTAGGGTTCTTGGTTTTGTGCGTTTGAGGGAGACGAAGGAGAAAGGGCTGAGGGAAATAGGCTGGGGCGGGATTGGGCTTGTGGGTTTCTGAAGAAAGGTTGAGGGAGTAATAAGGGGTTTGGGCCAGCTGGGCCTTGCGGGTCGCGGATGGGGCTGGGGCGACGGGTAGAGGGGAGCTGGGCCTGCGGGTGCTGGTAAAGGGTTTGGGCTGGGTTGGTTAATTAGGTATTTAATTAAGTGTTAGTTTAGTTATTTAATTAGGTATTAATTTAGGTGGGCTATTAGTGTTAGGTTAGTGTTATAATTAATTAATTAACAAATGTGATTAAATTAATTAGGTGCTTTATTATAATTATCTAGGTGCTACATTAGTCTAATTATTTAGGTGTTAAATTAGTCTAATAAATGCGGGCGTGTTATTTAATTAATGCTTAATACTTTAGAATGCGGCGCTATTAAAATCTTATTATTGCATTATTGCGAAGTTAAATTAAAATTGAATTGAGTTTAGATTAAATTATTTAAATGCCAAATGCGAGTATGATATTTAAGAATCGTTTAAAGCTTTATAAATGCGGTGCTATTAAATGTATATATCAGATTAAAATTGATTTTAAATTACAACTGATTACTAATAAATGCGGCTATGCTACCTGACACGATGTTATCGCTAAATTATTTATTTTTATGCATTTATTAATTATTTAAGAATTACGACAAAGCTTAAAGTTAATAAATGCGGGCGTGGGACTCTAAGTGCTTAAAACTCTACGTAAGACGCGATGCCATTATTAAATTGTTTATTTATGTCTGTATTTATGTTTTATTCGCTGCATTTTATTATAAGAAATCATAAAAATTATTTTACAAAATTAGTCTAATTTTATGGTTAATGGCTGGACGGGAGGGTCAAAATTGGGTGTCAACAGCTGTCCCTCTTTGTATGGAGATGATGGAAGAATCTTCGGACAAAGACGTTGACTCATAGCCAATTTTGTCTCGATCTTCAGAATTGCAAAAATGTTGGGCAGGTAGACAAGCGTCGAAAAAAATCAAAATCGCCCCGGTCGAGTTATGACGACACTGGGTTACCATGGTCGAAACACCAGGGCGGGCTAACGCGGACTCAAAGCTGTCCCAGTGTCGAGTTATGACGACACTGGGCTACCATGGTCAAAACACCAAGGCGGGCTAACGCGGACTTAAAGCTGTCCCAGTGTCGAGTTATGATGACACTGGGCTATGGTGTAAAAAGTAAAAGAATATAACTGGCTTGAACCTGGGGTGTACTGCTATGGCTTGTGGTTTTACGGTGATGTGGAGCGAGTGGACCGACGCTTGAGGCCGCCGCCAATCGCTCGTTGGGAAGGTTGGCCCCCCAACAAATTGCCCCGGTTCGCTGTAAGAGAAAATCCACGTTGTGCTCCTGCATGCTAAGACTTGAACAAACGGTTAGTGCATAACTGTTAAGGCAAAAATGATGATGTATAATTTTAAAAGTAATGCAACTGTGAGTAGAAAAGGTTATCCTGCAAAATGTGATGCCTGCTGTGTTGATGCGATCTCGCAAATCCGTGATTTCGCCGCACGCGGACGTGTTGCGATTGTGAACGCGGATACGTTGTCCTTTCTGCAATTGCTCCTGTAGACTAAAGCTCAAGAAAGAGTTAGTGCATAACTGCTAAGACAGAATAATAAAGCATGAATGAGAAAAAATGCAATTTTGAGCGAGAAAGTCGCCCCCGTGTAGATGCGAGCTTGATGGCGCGCCGCTGCGGACTTGCCGTTGAGCAACGCCGCTGACCGGACGGTTGCCGCCGGCGCCGCAGACTTGATGTGGCCGATAACGCCGCTGTTCGGACGGCCGCGCGCTGCCGCCGTTGCTTGCCGTGGCCGATAACGCTGCTGCTCGGACGTGCCGCCGGCGTGAGACTTGATGCGGCCGATAACGCCGCCGCTCGGACGTGCCGCCGCCGGGCGCCGCGGCGTAGACTTGCCGGCCGATAACGCCGCGTCGGACGCCGGGCGCCGCGCGCTGCAGACTTGCTGCGGCCGATAACGCCGCCGCTCGACGTTGCCGCCGGGCGCCGCTGCAGACTTGCCGCGGCCGATAACGCCGCTGTTCGGACGCTGACGCCGGGCGCCGCTGCAGACTTGCCGCGGCCGATAACGCCGCGTTCGGACGCTGCCGCCGGGCGCGCCGCGTAGACTTGCCGCGGCCGATAACGCCGCGTTCGACGCCGCCGGGCGCCGCTGGCGCAGACTTGCCGTGGCCGATAACGCCGCTGTTCGGACGCCGGCCGGGCGCGCTGCGGCAGACTTGCTGCGGCCGATAACGCCGCTGCGAGACTTGCCGCGGCCGATAACGCCGCTCGGACGCTGCCGCCGCGCCGCTGCAGACTTTGCGTGTTGATAACGCCGTTCGGACGCCGCGGGCGCCGGCGCGCAGACTTGCTGCGGCCGATAACGCCGCGTTCGGACGCCGGGCCGGGCGCCGCCAGACTTCTGCGGCCGATAACGCCGCTGTTCGACGCCGCCGGGCGCCGCGGCGAGACTTGCCGCGGCCGATAACGCCGCGTTCGGACGCTGCCGCCGCGCCGCCGCGTAGACTTGATGCGGCCGATAACGCCGCGTTCGGACGTGCCGCCGCCGCGCTGCGCAGACTTGCGGCCGATAACGCCGCTGTTCGGACGTGCCGCCGCTCGCGAGAATAAATGCTCCTGCAAGCTAAGCTTGAGAAAACATTAGTGTATACCTGTTTAAACAAAATGATAAATATATATGAGAAGTGCAATTTTATGGGTAGAGATGTCGTCCCTGATACGCCTGATGAATACTGAGATGTTGCCCTTGCACGGACATGCTAAATGCCGCGACTGACGAATTGCCATGATGCCTTTGTTGGGCGCGATGCGTTGGTTGCAAATTTGACTTTATGCCCGAGGTGATGCGCTAGGTTTTGTTGCGGAACTTTGAACTTTGACTGCTGATTGTTGATGCCCCTCTCTGCTGCTGCTGCTTTTGCTCTTGACTTTGGATTGTTGTCATCCTCTGCCTTTGCTGCTTCCTTCTGCTTCTGCTAATACGAAGAAACTTTTTGCCGTATTTTCTGCTTCGGCTATTGCGCTTCGCTCATTAATATGAAAACTCGCGCCAAAGAAAATTTGTGAGTTTTGGGGGGGGGGTCGATTCGTATTTGACTTCGCCGCCTTGTCCCTTGATATCCGCGTGCCTGGCCTGTTTGGACTTGCAACCCCTGTCTGGTTTCCTACATTGTCTCAGTTTTGAAAAGGGTGTTTGGCCTAAAGTGGGTCTCGATGTAGTTGCTTGTATGCTACGTGTATTCTTGTCATTTTCAGAACGACGGGAAAGTTTCCTAATGGTGTGACCGAAGCCGATTTAGGCCGCCTACGTATCCCCATGAGGGAATCAGGTCATGACGTAGTTCATTACAAGCAAAACAAAGGAAAACATTATTAAGGCTTAAATATGAGTCTTGAATTATCCTGCTAAACTAAATTGTTCTTTCTTATCCGGGCTCTAGGCGGACCAGAACAAGGGTGCAAATCCAACCAATACGCCTTCTTGCTCGCTATGGCCGGGTCGGTCTTCATGCTCGCTATCAATATCTTCTTCTTTGGCTTCGCGTGGTGCATGCCGGATAAATGATTGATTCAGCGAATGGGCATAGCGCGAGTGTATTCTCATCTAAGGTTGTCAGTGCACATCGACGTGGCCGTGGTTTGGCGCGGATTGGGGCGCACTTTCTACCGAATTACCCTTCTTTGATCAACGCCGATTCTCGTCCTCGAGGAGTAGCAATTTTCGATGTCGTGCCCTCGACACCGAGTGGTACGCACAATGTTTGGTTTTATCGTGCCTCGGGAAGTAGGCCCGGGATATTTCGAATCGGGTCGAGTATTCTCGCGCTTTCGTTCCTCATACACTTGGGCTATGGGTTTGGTTAAAGGTGTATAGGTTCTGGTTGGTTTTCTCTTAGCACCTATGCGGGGTTTGAAGGTGTTTAGTGAACGGGCATTTGGCTGCGGCGTATGCACGGATGGGTATCGTAAGGGGTTGTCGTATGCATTGCAAAAGTGGGTTTGTGGTGGCCTTTGGTTTGTGTTTGGATGGAGCATAATTTGGTTTTGTGTGGGATGTATGGGTGCATTGTATATTGGCTGAATGGGATATGTAGTCAGAGGGTACTGGTAGTAATTTGGAGGATTTTGACTGTTTTGGTTATTTGCAGTGATGAGTACTTCAGTGATGTTTCTGAGACTTCTGATTTCGGCCTGCAGGTTTGCTATTTGCTGCGGTATTTGGGCGAGGTGTTCGATCGGATATATGCTGCTTTTCTTTCCTGAGCCCTCTGCTTTGCCTATAGGAACCAAGACAGGTTCCGACTGCTCCTTCGAGATGCCCTTGAATCGCCATGTCACGACCGTGCCTTTGATCTTGTGAGGTATCAATGTTCTGCCATTGCTTAGTCAAATACAAATCGACCTTTGGGGGAGATGATAAATCTTTCTAAAAAAAAGTAACAAACGGTGTTAGCATAAAGCACGTAATTTGCAGGTATGTAACAGATATATCGCGCATAGCATATTCGAACGTTTCCTAACATGCCGGGGGACCTCTTTATGCCAGAGGTAAGCCTAAACGTCACGTATGCGAGATTATGACGGGTTTGTCCAAGTCGTCCAACTATAATGCTTTTGTTGGAAATGGCGACCAAATGACGGTGCACTTTTTCCAATTTCAGCATGTCATGATTGGGCTTGGATTTGTCTGTCATTGCCACGCTACACGTAATATGCTGGTTGGTCGTTGGGTTCAGAAACCCGTCGACAAGTTTGGTGTCTTCCTAATTGTGGTGTCGATGCCAAGGACTGACCCACCTAAGGTAAGTGCATGCATGCCCTAAAATAAGGGTGGTATAGCTCTATCTTAAGTTTCTAAGATTTGGCTTTTCTAGACGCAAGGTTCCCGAGCGGACAACTCGAGTGAGAAGGCTACGCGGCCACCGGTTAGACCGGGCACTCCACGTATATTACCAACTCTCCTAAATTTGGATTTTGAAGAAAGAATTTTGCTGATGCACCCAGCGCACCTCGCATGTAGTGTGTGTTTGTGTGAATTTTCCAGAGTGGAAGAAATATGAGCGGAATGCCAGTTTAAGGAAAGCAGTAAAGCAGGTAGCAATTAAGATAAATAGAACAAAATATAGCACAACCAATTAAATGCAAAATAATGCCAAATAATAACCCTAGGTCTGTTGTGGTTAAGAACCTAAAATCCCCAGCGGAGTCGCCATCTCTGTCGCGCCCTTTTTCGGCCGCGGCATTTTTTTAAATAATAGCGAACCCTGCTCAAAAATGCAAAATGTTAGAAAATAAATAATAAAATGCTAATAAAGTTTAAGAGGCTTAAAGTTAAAAAAAATGCTAAAAGGGGTGCTAAAATGCTGAAATGCTAAAGGGTTCGCGGAGTCGCCACCTAATTAATTGGGTGAATTAGGACACCTAAATGTTTAACTAGTTTGAAGTAAAACATTAACTCCATTTTAATGGTCTGCTAAACTTAATGAGATTCTGGGTAAGGGTTCTTTATTAATCTAGAGGGAAGGGGTTAGGCACCCTCTAAGATCCGCTAACTTGCGGTTGTCCTGCCAAACCTAGGGTAATTATTATATTTAAGAAAAATGCAAAATAAACGCTCCTCTTGCTTAATAAAATGTTAGAAAATAAAATAAATGCTAAAATGTTAAAATGTTTAAAGGTGCTTAAGTCTAAAAGGGGCAAAAGGTGCTATATGCGAAAGAATGCTAAGAGGTGCTAAAATATTAAGGGTTAAAGATGCTTAAAAAGTGCTAGCAATTTAAAAGTGCTAAGTGTAAACAAAGTAGTGCTAAGGTGCTTACATATTAAAAGGGTGCTACGGGATTAATTTTAAAAGTAAAGGGTGCAGAGGTTTTAAAAATGTTGGAAGATGCTTAAAGGTGCTAAAAGATTATAAAAATGCTAAATGGATGCTAAAATTGCAAAAGATGCTAAAGTTTAAAAGGGTGCTAAAATGCTAAAGGGTTGCTAGAATGCTAAAATGCTAAAGGTATTAAACGCCTGAGGTGATTTAAAGTGCTAAAAGGGCTAGAAATGCTAAAGAATGCTAAAAGAGTGCTTTATGGACTGATTATGTGTTCATGCAAAGGTTATTTATGAACTAGTTAGGTATACTGCTAGCTAAATTAATCTTGACTAACTCGTGTGATATTATATAAGAGATGCTTTAAGACGATTTTTGAGAGTTTAGGAGAAATCTGTTATGTATTTTAATAAGAAAACAAAATGTTGGTTTTATGATGCAAGTTAAATCATTTAAATCATTTTTGCAGAATTTAGACATGCTCAAATTCTAAAGGCAAGTAAGTTAAGCGATGAACTTTAAATTACCTCCCCACTTATATGTTTAAGGGCTAATTATTCTAGATCTTATTAATTACAAAGTTATGAATTACAATAACAAATAAAGCAAGATACGGATGAGATGAGAGAATGAGGGGTTGAAGCGGATGACCCCGTCCTATTTGTTTTTCTAGGAATTGAAGAGGAATGCGAATGCGGATGCGGGTCGCCATTTGAAATAGCTTGCGATGAGTCTCGCCGGGAGACTCTTCATTTTGCTCCGGTGCGTGCCATGTAAAAAAAAAAAAGATAAGGATTAGTAAAATATTCCAAGGGTATAAATGAATATGTGCATATCTTAGCTAACATTTAATTAAGTCAGTCCCTAAACAGTAACATGTAGACAGTAACATGTAAACAGAATGCAAAGACATTGGGCAAATTAATTAGCAATTCCGGCTAGCTCAACCTACATTTCTATATGCTTGCATAAAACGAAAACGACTCGCAGACACATGTTCTGAAAGAGGCAAACAGAATGCAAATAGAGACGCAATGCCGATATGTTTAGACATCTGTAATGTATAACTCTTGGTTTTCTATTTACTCCTTTAAAGGAGGACAAAGTAGAAGCCACATAACAGGGATTAATACCCATACTAACAAGGAACTGCAGGTATACAGTTTAGAGATAGACAAAACATATATGTAGCATAACTAAAAGACTGCCATAATATATGGACTCCTACATATGCTTAGAGCAAATATACATGGTGATAGGTAAGGAATTAGATGCAGAAGTGGTTCCACAAATGCTACATATTGCTATGAGGGCATTTCACATTTAGACAAGCAGAGGGAATTTGTGATGAATTTACAGGGGACATGATTTAACATGATACGGATCAGATTCAACATGCTTAATGCAGACATCATTTAGACAGAGCAGTAGATACTTCTTTTTGGGGTTAGTATCTATTTCAAGTTTCTTTGTTCAGTTTTAAAACACACAAAACTTTATCATATTAGCCTAAGGACATTTCACACTTAGATGTAGACTTAAGCATGTAAGAAGAAAAACTCAGTATGATATACCATTTAAGAAGATCAAATTGGTCAATGACAACATGCCAAGGGAAATGAAGAAAGGATCCGTAGACATAGACATTTAATTGTTTCAGACAAGTATGATTAACAAAGCACAGACACAATGTCCATTAAGTAACACAAGCTGGTGCCAGCCCCCTTTTGTTTACAGAAAGCAAGTTGTTAATCCACATCAAAAGGCCTATGCATACCATATTTAATTAAATTATAGCATTTATAACAATCAGTTAACCTATACATGTTACCACAAGGTCTAAGTTATACAAAAGAGGTTGAGTTCATCAAAGGGGGTACAACTTGACACATGATTATATAAACCAGTAAAAGCAAGCTTAAGATTTTGTAAACAATCTAATTCTGGACAATAACACTCAGCAGACTGAGAAAATCAATTCAAACCAACAATATAATAAACCGAATTTAAAGGCGAAGGGGATTGATTTTACCTTCTCCGGACAATGACCGGGCGTCAGATCAAGTCGTCGATCCGCTCGGGTTTTGGTTTTGCGATGCGAGTAAAATGTAAAGTTTGTTATTGAGAATGCTTACTGATTTGAGGCTGATCTCCGCGACTAATAAGAAAAGGTTTCGAATCGGTAATTCTTGCTGTTTCCCTACTGAGCTCTAGATTCGACTCCCCCTCTGTTGCTGTTCGACTGATGCCTTTCGACTCTAATTTTCAGATTTTTTGCCAGTTTTTGGATAACAGATTTTCCTCTGTTTTCCTCGATGCATGCACTGTTTTTCCTCTCTAAGGTCGATCCCCCCGACTCAGCTCTGTTTCGATGCTATGGGTATCCTGCCCTTTTCTGAATCCCCCGTCGATGCCTATTGCATGCATATAACTTCTGTATTTATAGCCCTAATTCGGGTTCTAAATTAGGTAAGCTATAAAGGCTGAGATTCTTGTCGATATTGGTGCTGATTCGTGTGATTTCTTGACGAGATTTCGTATTGATTTGTTACTGATTCGTCGAAGGTTCTTACCATAAAAGGGTGATTTTTGGAAGGATTTGTTTGGTTATGGAAAGGTATCGTTGGATTCGTTGGAGAAAGGAAAGGAAAGTTTGGTTTTGGTTATGGTAAGAACACGTCGACTGCGCTTGCATGGGTAAGGAAGGCCCGGATTCTCCTGCGAGAAATCCGGGCGACGAAAGCAGAGGTTTTAAATTTTAGGGTTCTTGGTTTTGTGCGTTTGAGGGAGACGAAGGAGAAAGGGCTGAGGGAAATAGGCTGGGGCGGGATTGGGCTTGTGGGTTTCTGAAGAAAGGCTGAGGGAGTAATAAGGGGTTTGGGCCAGCTGGGCCTTGCGGGTCGCGGATGGGGCTGGGGCGACGGGTAGAGGGGAGCTGGGCCTGCGGGTGCTGGTAAAGGGTTTGGGCTGGGTTGGTTAATTAGGTATTTAATTAAGTGTTAGTTTAGTTATTTAATTAGGTATTAATTTAGGTGGGCTATTAGTGTTAGGTTAGTGTTATAATTAATTAATTAACAAATGTGATTAAATTAATTAGGTGCTTTATTATAATTATCTAGGTGCTACATTAGTCTAATTATTTAGGTGTTAAATTAGTCTAATAAATGCGGGCGTGTTATTTAATTAATGCTTAATACTTTAGAATGCGGCGCTATTAAAATCTTATTATTGCATTATTGCGAAGTTAAATTAAAATTGAATTGAGTTTAGATTAAATTATTTAAATGCCAAATGCGAGTATGATATTTAAGAATCGTTTAAAGCTTTATAAATGCGGTGCTATTAAATGCATATATCAGATTAAAATTGATTTTAAATTACAACTGATTACTAATAAATGCGGCTATGCTACCTGACACGATGTTATCGCTAAATTATTTATTTTTATGCATTTATTAATTATTTAAGAATTACGACAAAGCTTAAAGTTAATAAATGCGGGCGTGGGACTCTAAGTGCTTAAAACTCTACGTAAGACGCGATGCCATTATTAAATTGTTTATTTATGCCTGTATTTATGTTTTATTCGCTGCATTTTATTATAAGAAATCATAAAAATTATTTTACAAAATTAGTCTAATTTTATGGTTAATGGCTGGACGGGAGGGTCAAAATTGGGTGTCAACATATATAATTTGGTAGTAGTCTTGTATTAGAAAAAGCTAGTAGTCTTGTATTAGGTAAATGTATATTTAATTTCCATAATTAGAGATTGTATATCATGTATATATACCTTTCCATTAATAAAAATAATCAAGGGATTATTCTCTTTCATGGTATCGGCAGTCTAGGACAAACTTTTCCTTCTCCAAAAATTCTAACTTTTCGTTGCCCTACTCATTGGTCGTCGGTTGTGACCCCCTCCCTTCAATTTTTTTCCAAATCCCTACTTCTCCTCTTGTTCTTTCATCATGTCTACCACAAAGAACACATTTCATCATGTCTTTACAGTCTCCAACATCAAGAACAATATCCTTATTGTTCCTGAGATGGAAAACGTCTAATACGCGACATGGGAAAAACTATTTAAAATTCACGCACGGTCTAATCGAGTCCTTCATCACATCATCCCACCGGAGAAAGGCAAGAATAAGGTGCCAACCATCGATGATAAAATAGAGTTGTGGGCAACTCTTGATACTATGGTACTCTAGTGAATTTATTCCACCATCTCTACGGACCTCTTGCAGACTATTATTAAACTCGATGCCACGACAATGGAAGCTTGAAATAGGTTGCGTGATATATTTTAGAATAATAAAAATTCTTGTGATGTGACCCTTGAGCAAGAATTCTTTCACATCAACATGGAGGATTTTCCGAATACCTCAGCCTACTGTCAAAGGCTCAAAAAGTTGTCAGATCAACTCAAGAATGTTGGCGCGTCTGTCACGAATGATCGTCTTATTCTTCAGATAGTTGCAGGCTTGTCCGAGGAATATAATGGCGTTGGAACTCTTGTTCTTCAAAATAATCCTCTCCCGCCGTTCTATCAAGTATGTTCCATGCTGACCTTAGAAGAAGCCAGGTTGGCTAAAAATGCGGCAACCAGAGCCAATTTCGCCATGATGGTAGCCACATCCCGCGACACCGATGACCCTCACTCCTTCTCGAAACATTCTAGCCAAAACCGTACCAATAGTGGCAAAAAAAAGAGACACAACTAGAAAAATGGTGGCTAAAAACCGTGGCAGCGGTCGCAACGGTAGTGGTGGCGGAAACGACAGTGGTTGAGGGGGTGGTAGTGGCGGAGGACGTGGTGGAAGTGGCCAGCTGGCTGGGATGCAACACTACTGGCCGCAGCCTTAGGCCAATACACAGTGGTCATGGGGCTAAGCCAGTGGGCAGTGTCCCATGCCACAATTTCCAGCATACCTAGTAGTAAGTTGGGATAGACCCAACGATCCCAAGTAGTTCCAGCCGACCCAGCAGTCACGGACTGGGCCTTGGCATCAGACTGGCATGCTTGGGTCTTGGCCTTAGCATATCTTCGCTGTTGCAGGCCCAATGATGGTTCCGACTCCCACAGATATCGAGGCAGCGATGCATACACTTATATTAAATCCTCCGAACGCAAATTGGTACATGGACACTGGGACACTTCTCACCCGAACCCACATTTAGCCTTGAAAATTGTCCTTCATGCTCCACACTCAATTAAAAATTTGGTGTCTATTCAAAAATTTACAACTGATAATTAGGTTTCTGTTGACGTTGACCTTTTTTTATTTTTTGTGAAGGATTTCATGACGCGAATATCTCTAATGAGATGTAATAGTCGGGGAGAGCTTTATCCAATCACCACCGCTTCCACTAATCAAGTCACACCGTCAACATTTGCCGCTCTAGAACCTTCCTTGTGGCATGCACGTTTGGGTCATCCGGGGGCATTTGTTCTTTCCTCTCTTAAAAATAATAATTTTATTGAATGTAATAGTACACGTAGTACTAATATTTTTCCTTCTTGTCCGCTTAGGAAACATGTTAAATTACTGCTTGTAGCCTTAAATTCTAGTAATGTGTTGCCATTCGATATTATTCATAGTGATTTGTGAACATTTCACGTTTTGAGCTCTTTGGGTCATCGTTACTATGTGTTATTTTTGGATGATTATTCTAATTTTTTGTGGACCTTTCCTTTATCTAAAAAGTCTCAAGTTTTTTCCACATTCCTATCGTTTAGAGCGTTAATATGTACCCACTTTGAACGGCAAATAAAAAATACTCAATGTGATAATAGAATGGAATTTGATAATGGGTCATTTCGGGAATTTTGTAATGTTAATGACATATCTCTTAAGTTTTCTTGTCCTCATACGTCCTCACAAAATGGGAAAGCCGAAGAAAAATTCATACCATTAATAATATTGTTCGAACTTTACTAGCTCATGCTTCATTACCACCTTATTTTTGGCATCATGCATTACAAATGACTACTTAGCTCCTTAACATACTCCATAGCAAAGGATTAGCATACCAATCTCCACTAAAAATTATTTATCATAAGGATCCTCCGCATTCTCATCTTAGAGTGTTTGGGTGTTTGTGCTATCCTCTTTTTCATCTACTATAATTAACAATATTCAAGTATGTTCTACCACTTGTGTATTTTTAGGTTATACGTCTAATCATCGTGGTTACAAATATTTTGATTTATCATCTAATAAAATCATAATTAGTCGCCACATCATTTTTTATGAAACCCAATTTTCGCTTGTTAAATTATGCAATTCGGTGTCTAATTCTTATGATTTTTTTGATGATGAGATCTCGTCATATGTGGTCCACCATTTAGTCTGATTCCCGCCTCGGGAGCTGGACTAATAGATCCCCCCACCTCTCCGTGCCAATATCCGCCAGCAGACCCAATTGTCCAACATCCAGATTCTATTTCTCGGCCAGCAGGCCTACTGCCTGATGGCCCATCTCACATTCCTCCCGGTCCAGCTTCTCGACCAGCAGGCTCGTTGCCTACTGGACCAAGTCATTCCCTTCCCGATCCAGTCTCTTGGCCAACAAGTCCACTGCATGTTGGCCCACTTATTCAGTCCGTCAATCCATCCCTTCGGCCAGCAGGTCCACTACCCAGTCCAGAGATGACCTAACATTATCCCAAGTCCAGTATAATTCTATTCCGAGTCTAGGTCCCATTACTCATAGCCAACAGGGTATTTTTAAACCGAAATGACATTTTAATCTCAATTATAGGTCACTAAATCACCCCTACCACGTAACCCAGTGTCTGCCCTTCATGACCCAAATTAGAAAATGGTCATGGATGATAAATATAATGCTCTTATTAAAAATAAGATGGGGAGTTGGGCGTCTATCTGGTGTCAATGTTATTAGTTCTATGTGAATTTTTACTCATAAGGAAAAATCTGAGCATTGTTTTGAGAGGCATAAGGTCCGTCTTGTAGGTGATGGAAAAACTCAATAATTTGGTGTGGATTGTGGAGATATATTTAGTCTGGTGGTCAAATCGGCAACCATTCGCACTGTTCTCAGTATGACTCTCTCGAAAGCATGACACATTAGCTGGATGTGAAAAATAATTTCTTACACGGTGATCTCAAGGAGACAGTATACATGCATCAGCCATTGAGTTTCAGGGACCCCGATCATCCTAACCATGTATGTTTGCTGAGAAAGTCTTTGTATGAGCTTAAACAGGCCCTTCGGGTTTGGTATAAAAGGTTTGCAGATTATGTGTCTACTATTGAGTTTACTCACAGTATGTCTGATCATTCTGTGTTCATCTATCATCGTGGTACTTCTCTGGCATGCATTCTATTATATGTGGATGATATTATATTGGCTGCCTCTTCTGATAAACTACGTAAGTCTCTCATGTCTCTTCTCTGTTCAAATTTTGCTATGAAAGACTTAGGGTCCTTGAGTTATTTTTTAGGTATAAATGTAACTCGTCATGCAGGTGGTCTATTTTTATCCCAGAGGAAGTATGCAGATAAGATTGTTGAGTGGGCTGGCATGTCGTCCTGTAAGTCCTCTCCTACTCCGATTCATACCAAATCGAAGCTGAGTGCTAATTCTAGCACCCCTTACAAGGATCCTTCTCACTATCGCAGTCTTATAGGAGCTCTTCAGTATCTTACATTCATGAGGCCTGATATTACTTATGCAGTGCAGTAGGTGTATTTATTTATGCATAATCTGCGGGACGAGCACATGCATGATCTTAAACGTATTGTGTGTTACATTTAGGGAACTCTTGATTATGATTTGCACTTTTATACATCCTCTGTATCTACTCTCGTGTCTTATACAAACGTGATTGGGGTGGATGTCCAGATACCAGACGTTCGACATCTGGTTATTGTATGTTTCTTAACGATAACTTGGTCTCTTGATCGGCTAAATGTCAGGCTACTTTATCGCGATCCAGTGCAGAGACCGAGTATCGAGGGGTAGCCAGTATAGTGTCTAAGACTTGTTGGCTGCGTAATATCCTATTAGAGCTCTATTTTCCTATACAGAAAACTGAAATATACTCACTCGTACAAAACTGAAATTACGAGAATTTATAAAAAAAAATATCTTAACCATCAATATATATTTCTTAAAAAGATCATTTACATCTTATTGAGTAAAGTTATAAAATATCTTCGATAATGGGAGCTAGCTAGAGAGAATGAATAAGATATATACAAGATGGTCTCTTACACCATCGTTCAAAAAATAAGAAATAAAATAAAAATATAAAAAAATATATATAATTCAATTTAAAGCCTCTTATAAGGTTTGGCTTTAGACCAAGATCTTGTTGAGTCGCCCCGAATTAGGTTTAACACATCACTGACGACTATGGTAACGTAAAAATGAGGCAAGAAAATAGAAATCAATTTCAACTAATGCTTTGCCTTTGGGTTGTGCGTAAGTAAGAAGTTCAATTCTAGGCTATTAGCTGGCACTTTGGGTTAGTTTGTAATTAGTGGGATTATTAGGGAGTAGATTTGTTAAGAGTTAGTTATGTGTTGTTGGAAATTTATTAACGTATAAGTTAATCCTATTACTTATGACTCGAACAATTGAGGCCCCGCACGTCAGAAACGTCGTTTCCACACACGTGTACACGTTGTACTAAAGATCGTAAATTTTCTTAGTAAAAAAGATATTGGTACATAAACAAAACGTTTGAGCTATGAAATGATATGGTTATTGATCAAATAACAAGTGGTTTCACGTTGGTAAATGAAGGAAGAAGTGTATAATGTTAAAAGATGAAACGAGTCAGAAATCGTCGCGGAGCCGTGAAGGGCCGTGGCGCGACCCAGTCTGGGCCGCGGCGCCCGTAACGGTAAAATCACTGGGAAGTTACTAGAGATGAAGTGTCGCGGCGCCCTCCCGAAGGGCCGCGACACTTCGGCTTCAGTGAGCTACTGGACGTGAAGCGCCGCAGTGCTTTCCCATAACGGTAAAATCACTGGGAAGTTACTGGAGATGAAGCGCCGCGGCGCCCTCCCGAAGGGCCGCGACAGTTTGGCTCCAGTGAGCACTGGACATGAAGCGCCGCGGTGCCCTCCCGAAGGGCCGCGGCGCTTGGGCACCAGTGTGACCGTTGAAACGAAAATTGACTGATTCTTGGGCTTACTTTGGAGCATTAATTCTCCATTATTTGGTTTATGAATTCAACCATTATTTGGCTGAAATGTAACCTCAAATTAAAGTGTCATTACATGGCATTGAAGGCCATTAGTTGGTCATTTGAGTAGACATCTTGATCACACTATAAATTGATTTCATTGGCACGATTGAAGAATACACCAAACTTCAAATTTTTCTAAGTTATTCTTCTTCTCTAGCATATTTTCTCACACTCAAAGGTTGTTCTTTTAGTAAACAATTGAGCCCTCCTTTACTCAATTGTTTGTTGATGTTTTATCTTGGGAGACGAATTGCCAATAGCCGTTAAAGAATTATTACGGGACAATATTATTTTAAGGATAGATTGAATATCAATAGACCCATCAAACCATTTTAATTGTTTCATTTCCAGATTTGTTACCTTTTGTTATTGTTGTTACTTAATCATTTCCTATTACTTTTTCCAACATGTACAACTAACTATAAATAGGGATGTTCAGATGAGAATGCAATCACTCTTCCTCTTTTCTTCTACACTTGTAATCTCAATTGCATGTGATTTTATCATGGTATCGTAGTTGGTGAAGCAAACTGAAGCTCGATCAGGTGGAATTGCTCTCAATTACTGATTCACGGAACTTGACAATGGAATGAAGTACTTAATTAGCAAGCCAGATTGCACTCAAATGTACAGGGAACAACATTATTCTTGCTCAAACTCACGCAGACAGAGAATTATGCCTTGTGATTCGTGGATGGTACCTGTCTCAAAAGTTCGTATAACCAGCGATGGTAAAGCGCGCGCGGTTGAATAGGTGTAATGTCGTGCTTGTTTCGTGGATTAGCGGCACTGTGTCAAGTGTAATGTATGTATAGAATGAAAAGAAGGTTTGGGATGATTTTTTTAAAGTTGAAATGACATTTAATTTTGGAACGGAGGGAGTAGAATAAAAAATAAAACATCCATTTAATACTTAGATTCTCAGAGGTGGTCCTTGAAAGTAACAGTATATTCACTATATTAGACAACATATTCGTATAATTTCACAAGTGGGTCTACGCACTATACTAGGAGTTGTTGACAAAAAAGACGCTAGGAATTGAATTCCATCCAGATTTGGGTACGTAATGGATTCAGACATTTAGAGTTTTATGATGGTGTTTACGTCGGGCTCGCACACGCACCAGAATTTAAAAATTTATGTTTCAAATCCGACGACGGTCGAACTGTAGTATGATATGTAATGAAAAATACAAAGCACATAGTATAATGTAATACCTCGACAGAATACTTACATTATTGTAGCAATCAGCTAAGCAGTTGATTCTAGATGCTTTGTGTAGTCTAAGGGTGCACACGCAAACGTCCCTCGATTTGTAAGTTCTGAAACTGTGATATAATTTGCTAAGTCAGGAATGCTAGGGATTCTGACAGAGCTTTAGAAGAGATTTACCTCTCTTAGGTTTTAGTGTCATGAAATGGGAGGGTAAGCCCTCTATTTATAGTTGTAAACAGAGGCTTTAGGGTTTTCGTGGGTTGGGCCCAGCAGAGAATTGGACTGGGTCGAATCCGGACTGCCAGAACACGTACAGGCACCGCGGTCCCACTAAAGAGGAACCGCAGTGCTGCCTAGGGTTCTTGGCACCGCGGTCCTAAAACAAGGCACCGCAGTCCTGTCCTATTTTATGTCCCTTTTTCCCATTTCTAATGTCTCAGTTATCAACCGAACATAAAGGTATCTCCTTCTAATTACATCCTTCAATCGACGGAACATTTGACTTAGTGTTATACTTCAGGTCTTTACATATCGTCACTAATTACATTAGGATCTTCACGGAATTCCTAGACTGCGCCGGAAGACGAACCCAATATGTAAAGTTTAGCTACACAAAATATGTGAATTGAACCTATATGTGGGAAGATAAAATCCTTTCATTCATGACACACCCAATCAAGCTTAGGATCTGTCAAGTGTCTATCCAAATAGCTTGATTATTATAACTCATCTATATTAGTTGACAACAGGACCATGTCACATACATGTCCATTGCATTGACCAATGACTTAATCAACCTAATACCATATGAGTACATGAGTTTTCTCTCGAATATATATTCAAGGAATGAATCCTAATCTTGGCTCACATACCACCTTTAATCTACTTCGTAATGCACCCAAAACAAGTCGTGTCTCAACCTATAAGACATTTGAGCTTAGGACATGATCAAAGTACATTACTTCGTAAACAAGGTGATATTGACCTCAAGTCTAAGGACTTTTATCTCCCACACGTCGATGATATTATAGACATATAACAAAATAGTACATCAACAGGGCATACCAATACTCCAACAAGTATCCATGTGTCCATCACGAGTTGTCATAACTCGTAGCAAGTGAGACATACTACATCCCCTAAGGATATGATGCAAACCACATGTCGATGTATCGCATATCATCGATGTCCCAATTTTGATGATCATTAGTCGAGGTAATTTAAGAGTTACGTTATAACATTAATTCTCACATCATAAATAAACACGTAAACACTAGGGATGCATTTATAGAATATTATAAATAATCAACTAATAATTGAACAAATGCAAATACCATAATATTAATCATCATTAATATAAATACGAATGTGTATAAAGTACATTGTGTCCTAATACAGATTGTCTCTAGGACATACATATACTTTCAATCTCCCACTTGGCCTAGAGCCAATCACCAACATATCTAATACCCATATTCTTAAAATGACCATTATGTTTCACCAAGCTTAATGGTTTAGTAAACAGGTCTGCTAGATTATTGTCTGTGGGAATATAATTTATCTTGATATCTTCAGTTTCCACCATCTCTCTCAGGATGTGGTACTTTATTGGTATATGTTTGTTTCTGTTTGTTGATCTTAGTTCCTTTGCATGTGCAGTGGCACCAGTGTTGTCACTGATCGGTGTATTTTATATACACCTTTTGAGTCAGTTTTAGTTAATCTTTTGTCCCGTTTTGCACATATAAGTGTCGTATTAGGATAGTTTTCCTTTCTTTTGAGTCAAAGTGGTTAAAATGGCCAAATGGCGGAAAAGGAGCTAAAAAGGGGCAAAAGAGGAGATTCCAGAGCTAAAAACAGAGAAAGTGGCGAACGAGGCTGAAACCTGCATCAGCGCGCCTCCGCCGATCGAAGCGGCCGCGGCGCCACTATCCGCAGAGGCTGCAGAAGACTGGCCGCGGCGCTAAAAGCAGGCCTCGCGCTAAACACCCGGTGTTACAGTTGCAGGCCGCGCGCCGAGCATAGAATCGGGCCGCGGCGCCAAATCACCCGACGGATTGCCGAAGTTCCGCCGTGGCGCCGTCGCAGGTCGCGGCCGACGCTGAAAAATAAGTGGTTTCAGACGGATTTTGGGCCAGCTCAGGGAAAAGTTGAGGCGGTTTTCACTATAAAAGGAGAACCCTAGGCGCTTTTAAGGGTTCCTTCTTGCACAACACAAGGCTTCTTGCTTGGAGATTGAGACCATAGTTTAGTAAATTCTTTTCCTTTTCTTTACTTTATTTCAGTTTTGTATGATGAACATGGGATTAGTTCTTGTCATGTCAATGGTTAGAACTAATTCCTCTATGTGGCTTTCCATGTTGAATCTCTAAAAACTTATGTTATGATTTAACGACGCTTATTGTTATTCTTCTTCATTGAGATCTATCCAATAATTGAATTGAATGCTTGGTAGTTAATTGACAACTAATTATCACTATATGATTTCTAATCAGACTCCGAAAGGGGGGGATTGTGAATATGCTGTAAGTTGGGTAGACATTCTTGGATTGGGGATGAAAATACCTCAATTATTTATGTAGCGTTAATGAGAGGCTTAAAACCCTAATTTTGCGCATCAGGCGTGCGATTTGCTAACTAGGTTCTTGTTCTTAATCCTCCTATAGAGTTATCCTTATCACCGAAAGGTAGGTAAGGTGCAATACTGGGGTTGAGTGTTTATATAACCCTAACGGGAGTATAAAACGATTTAGTGAACCTGCTTTCTCCAAAAGAAGAAGATCATAAGTTATTGCATTAATAAGTAGCATAAGCGGATAGTGAGGAGACGTGGAAGCCCTATTCTCATCACAACTGAAGTAAAACCTTATAGTTAAATAGCTTTTATAATTCTTAGTTATAAACAACAAAATCCAAATATCAATTTACCAAATAGATACCAAAAGATAGATAGTTGGTAATTGAACCCTAATCCTTGAGGACGATATTCGGTCTTATCAAGACTATACTACTTGTCACGATAACGTGCACTTGCGTTTAAAGTGTGTGCATCTTACCGCGCATCAAGTTTTTGGCGCCGTTGCCGGGGATTAGGCATAGTTCAATATCAAATTTATCTATTTTTAATTTCTAATTTGGGTTTTATGTATAGTTTTTCTAATCTTTTTTGTTTTATGTATTTATTGTGTGAAAACAAGGGTGCCGTGATCCTTTGTTGGTTTTGATGCATCTCAGGGATCCTGAAGATACGGATTACTACTGTCAATATGATCGAGCTCCAACCATAGAGGAAGAGATGGAGGAATTGCGAGAATCCATACTCAGCCTCGCTAAATCTCAAGCTCAGTTCATGGACGAAACGAGGTTGGCCATAAAGAAGTTGGAAACGCAAATAGGAGAACTCGCGATCATTTTTGGCAGCGAAATGCAAGAAAATCAATCAGCACCTATGGGGGGTGGCAAGCAACTTGAAGGGCCTGAACCACACCCAACTATTGAGGAATCTGGCAAGGTAGTTAGTGTAGAGAAGGAAAAGATTTCAGGGATCCAATTATTGGCCTTCTTGGATTCTGTGGAAATTCTTTTTCCTGCACCTATCACAGAAGAAACACCACTAGCTATCACTAATGGCTCCCAAATAGGAATTACATATCATCGAGGGCACCCCCCAGAGTTAAGAGATGTAGAGAATTTCACGGATTCCTACACTATAGAAAGCCTAAAAGACAAACCTATCTTGTGTACTTGGGGGATACTCATATGTTTAAGGCTCTTGTTTGAACAAATAGTTATAGGGGAATTGAGACCTATAGCAATAAATCTGCGAATTGCAAGCAGTTCGCAGAAGGGTCCAATAAGCACTCGTACCGGTTAATTGCGTCCGGCTAAAAGACGTTAAAGACAGCGCTTGTTGGGAGGCAACCCAACGCTTTCAATTATGTTAATTTAATTTCGCTTTAGTTTATTTTTTTATTTTTTAACGGTCTCACGGTCTTGGATTCGTATTTGTGTTGTGATCGGCGGTATAGGCAAATAAATCGGCGACGGTAAAGTCGACCAAAGCCGGATTTAAAAGCGGTAAGCGTCGCGCGCCAGAGCAGGGCGCGCGCCAAAAGAATCAACAGCGCAGAGTTTGCGCCGCGACGCCAGAGCGCGGCGCGAATGCAAAATTTGCCAAGTTTAGGCGCCGCGCACCAGAATGGCCGCGCGCATAAAGTCCCGGGCGAGTGCAGAGATCAGCCGCGCCAAAAGCAGGGCCGCGACGCCTAAGCGAAAATCCAGAAACTTAAAACGCCCAGAAACCAGATTTTTCCCCAATTCCAATTTCAAAAACCTAACTCTCCCTCTCCAAAAACCCACGAAATTCCAAAAATTTGCCCACAAATCCTCCACAAATTAAACCCAACCAAAACTCTTAAATTCCTAAAAACCCATAGCCATCTCAACCAACAAAGCTCCATTCCATAGCCTCAAACCACCAATTGAAAGAAGAACAGCTTGAATCTTCTCATAAAAAGGTAATCTTTTCTCGTTTCGAGTCCTCATCAAGTCACGGAGGTAGTAGTTTGAAGGATTATTGTAGTTGAAGTAGTTTGGGTACTGAAAAGTTGATTGTGAAGTTTGGAGAAAAGAGTAGAAAAGAAGTGTGGGTATTGGGTAGAAGAATTGAAGTTTGGGGGTGTTGTGTTCGCTGCTAAGTTGTAGAATGTGTAGGAAACATTTGTGCCACTAAATTGAAAGCTCCAGAAACTATTTTAAACCATGGCCACCAGGAAGAGAAGAGGCTCCACATCCACCCCAACCCCACATTACGATAATACTAGGTTTGTGAGCTACGAAGCCTTCCAAAGATACAAAAAGCTGATACTGCACTTAATACCGTAAGGGAATGGACTACCAGAGGGAGTCATATGGGGAGGAATATGTTTATGAGCCCATCCGGGCTATGATTGAGTTAAGGGGGTGGAGGAGATTTGTGAATCCGGAGAAGATAGCACCAGTAAACACAACAATGGTGCGTGAATTTTATGCCAACTTTCCGGAGAAGGTGGAAAGGGGATGCTTTGTTAGGGGAGCTTATGTGTGGATGCAGAGAATGTAAATGCACAATTGAAGACGGTTGATGTTGAAGAAAGAAGTGATTGGAATCACTTTAGAACACGGTCTAGAAGCACCGACCGCATCGATCGGAATGCCGCTGCATAACCGCGAGCTACCATGGGGCTGTTTTTGATATTGGAAGAAATGGATCAAGAGCACTGAACAGGTGCCAATTCAACAAAGTAGCCAAAGGTTGGCTATATTTCGTCAGCGCCCGCATGATTCCATCCACGCACTTCACCGGAGTGCCAGAGGATAGGATTAAACTGATATATGAAATTATGAGGGGAATGACGATTGATGTGGGGAAGGAAATAGTGCAGAGCATTGAAGAAATCAGCAGGTTGGTGACAACAGGTGGATTGGGACACGGTTCACTTATTACCAGTCTCTGCCACATAAGTGCGGTTCCAAAACTACCCACTGACACTCATGAGAGAAACCAACTGCCGGTGTCCTGTGGGATAGTGCACTGCTCCTGCACTCCAAGCCCCCCAGCAGCCAGACGGAGAGTACCAGCAGCAGCAGCAGCAGAGGCCGCAATGAACGAGGATGAGCCTGAAATAGGGGCTCAATATGCGGCAGGACCTAGCCACCAGCCAACCACAGAAGCAGAACCTCCAGTGCCAATGATGGAGCAAGTGCTCCAGAACCAGAGAATGATGATGCAACACTTCGGCACATTGATACAAGGACACAATGAGTTGAGACAGGGACAATATGAGTCATGCGGCAACAAGAATTGAGGCAGAGCAAAGAACACCGCACCAGCAGTATGACGAGATGAGTTCCCTGTTCAACCAATGGTCGATGCATTATCCACCGCCACCACCACCATTTTAGCCAAAGTCTGTAAGTGTTTTATTTTTTTAGTGTCTTTGAGTCTACACACATTGGGGACAATGTGTGATTTAAGTTTGGGGGTGTTTTATTTGTGTCTTGTTTTATTTGTGTCATGTTATGTTTTATTTAAGTCTTTTTGATTGTTTTATGTTTATTTTGAGTCACCAATTTTTTTTTCTTTCTTTTTGAGTCATAATTGTCTGTCAAAGATCATGTATGCTGTAGTTGCTAGAAACACCTAGTGAAGTAAGGTGGAATAATGTAACGGAATTGAAGCAACTATCTAAACACTTAGGTTAGATATGCCAAAAACTCACGTAACTGCCTATTCGAGTTTCTTGCTTGAATTATGCATGCTAAATGATAAATACTTATGTGTTATGATTGCTTGCTATTTGAGGCGAAATAGTTAGGATATGCATGTTAGGGAGATGACTCAGGCATTTCTTTGATAGCCAATTCTTACCATTCTTTTCTATCCCGTACTTTAAAAATATCCCTAGTCAGCCCCATTGAGCCTAAATTTGAAACTTCTTCTTTGACACCATATATTCCCACAAATTGCACCATAAGTGAAAATATGAAATAGTGGAATACATTGTGTTAAAAAAGAGACAAAAAGAGTGAATAAGTCTGTTGCACCCCAATACAAAAGTAATAAGAAATAGGCAAAAGCCTAAGTTTGGGAGTGTTTGTCATTATTATATACTTCACTCTCCCAAAACAAAAGAGGGAAAAGATAGAATCAAAGTGAAGGAAAGAACAAAAAGAAAAAGAGAAATATTGAAAAGCTAAAGAGCTTATGGTACACGAAATGAGCCTAAATTGCCTATTTTTACCTACCTATACCTAAGCCTACATTACAACCCTTAAAGTCCTGAAGATCTCTTTTATGCATATCCAGAATTAGTGGAGAATAGCAAGTAAGCATGCCATATGAATTCTTGAATTTATATGCATGATTTAGTATATTGACTTCCATTAAGCATGATGAATATGAGTTTGCGAAATATTTAGCTTCATGTGTTTAGTGTGCTGAAAATTTCATGCTATATGTTCCTGCATATTATTTTGCTAACCTTCATGTTTTTCTAGTTAACTCTAATGCAGCAAAAGTGATCAATGGCAGTGAGTCTTTTATTTTCGTTCTTTGAGTCTTTTATTTCTTTCTTTCTATCTTTGCTCGAGGCGAGCAAAGGTTAAGTTTGGGTATTTGATCTGTATTTTATATACACCTTTGAGTCGATTTTAGTTAGTCTTTTGTCCCGCTTTTGCACATATAAGTGTCGTATTAGGATAGTTTTCCTTTCTTTTGAGTCAAAGTGGTTAAAATGACCAAATGGCGAAAAGGAGCTAAAAAGGGCAAAAGAGGATATTCCAGCTAAAAACAGAAAGTGGCGAACGAGGCCGAACCCGCACCAGCGCCGCGCGCCTCGCAATGTAACTGGCCGCGGCGCCCACTATCCGCAGAGGTCGCAGAAGACTGGGCCGCGCGCCAAAAGCAGACCGCGCGCTAAACACCCGGTGTTACAGAGCAGTTGCCGCGCTCGCATGCCATAGAATCGGCCGCGCGCCAAATCACCCGACGGATTGCAGAGTTCCGGCGCGCGCGCGCCGTCAGGCCGCGCCGACGCGAAAAATAAGTGGTTTCAGACGGATTTTGGGCCAGCTCGCAGGAAAAGTTGAGGCGGTTTTCAGCCTATAAAAGGAGAACCCTAGGCAGTTTTTAAGGGTTCCCCTTCTTGCACAACACAAAGCTTCTTGCTTGGAGATTGGAGACCATAGTTTAGTAAATTATTTTCCTATTCTTTACTTTATTTCAGTTTTTGTATGATGAACATTGGATTAGTTCTTTTCATGTCAATGGCTAGGAACTAATTCCTCTATAGGGCTTTCCATGTTGAATCTCTAAAAACTTATGTTATGATTTAATGCATGCTTATAGTTATTCTTCTTCTTGTTGAGATCTATCCAATAATTGAATTGAATGCTTGGTAGTTAATTGACAACTAATTATCACTATATGATTTCTAATCAGACTCCGAAGGGGGGGGGATTGTGAATATGTTGTAAGTTGGGTAGACATTCTTGGATTGGGGATGAAAATACCTCAATTATTTATGTAGCGTTAATGAGAGGCTTAAAACCCTAATTTTGCGCATTGTGCGTGACGGTTAACTAGGTTCTTGTTCTTAATCCTCCTATAGAGTTATCTTTATCACCGAAAGGTAGGTAAGGTGCATTACTAGGGTTGAGTGTTTATATAACCCTAACGGGAGTATAAAACGATTTAGTGAACCTGTTTTCTCCAAAAGAAGAAGACCATAAGTTATTGCATTAATAAGTAGCATAAGCGGATAGTGAGGAGACGTGGAAGCCCTATTCTCATCACAACTGAAGTAAAACCTTATAGTTAAATAGCTTTTATAATTCTTAGTTATAAACAACAAAATCCAAATATCAATTTACCAAATAGATACCAAAAGATAGATAGTTGGTAATTGAACCCTAATCCTTGAGGACGATATTCGGTCTTATCAAACGTGCACTTGCGTTTAAAGTGTGTGCATCTTACCGCGCATCAGTCACAATAAATAGTTATTGGACAACTGACACTCGGAACAACCCCTAGTTCCTTCAGGAACTCAGAAATCGCGACAGCTTCTTTAGCAGCTTCCGATCCAACAATGTACTCCGCCAAGAGTCAGTCCGCAGAGTAGCCTGCTTGGAACTCTTCCACCACGCCTCCGTTGAAAATGAACGCAAACTGCATCGAGATTTGAAATCATCAACATCTGTCTGGAAACTAGCATCGGTATAACCAGTGGAAACCAGCTCATCAACTCCACTATAGATTAAGAAGTAATCTTTAGTACGTCTGAGGTAATTAAGAATACTCTTGACTGCTTTCCAGTGTTCCTCACCAGGATTCTGCTGGAACTTGCATGTCATACTAAGTGCAAAAGCTACATCTGTCCTAGTACAGGTCATGACATACATGATTGATCCTATAGCCGAAACATATGGAATCCTCTTCATGCGCTCAAGTTCAATAGCATTAGAAGAGCAGCCCTTCTTTGATAACTTGATGCCTTGACCCATCGGAAGACCGCCTTTCTTGGAATTCTCCATTGAGAAGCGTCTAAGCAATTTGTCTATGTAGACTGACTGTGAT
Organism: Przewalskia tangutica; assembly: GCA_029844215.1. Lineage (NCBI taxonomy): Eukaryota > Viridiplantae > Streptophyta > Magnoliopsida > Solanales > Solanaceae > Przewalskia > Przewalskia tangutica. Next base: position 119,285,308 of record CM056727.1, read on the forward strand.
AGCCCCAACAATCTATTAGGTCTATCTCTATAGATCCTAATTCCCAGAATGTAGCAGACTTCACCTAAATCCTTCATCATGAAGGTTTTGGACAACCAATCCTTAACTGACTGCATAAGGGCCTTATTGTCTCTCATTATTAATATGTCATCAACATATATAATAATGAAGACAATACCCTCATCCTTGCGTTTGAAATAAACACAAGGATCCTCTTTGCTTCTGACGAAATCAAAAGATTTGATAGCATTGTCAAAGCAAATGTTCCAACTCCTAGAGGCTTACTTAAGTCCATAGATGAACTTATGTAGCCTGCACACAATATTTGGTCTGGACTCGCACAAAAAAACCCCGGGTTGTTTCATATACACTTCCTCAATTAGATTACCATTGAGGAATGCAGTTTTGACGTCCATCTGCCAAATGTCATAATCATAATGTGCAGCTATCGCAAGCAAAATCTGAATAGACTTTATCTTAGCCACCGGTGAAAAGGTTTCATCATAATCCACACCATGACGCTGAGTAAAACCTTGAGCCACTAGTCTAGCCTTATAAGTCTGAACCTTGCCAGATGCATCAATCTTCTTCTTGAAGACCCATTTGCATCCTATGGGTTTAACTCCATTTGGCAAATCAACCAAGTTTCACACCTGATTGATATACATAGATTCCATTTCGAATTTCATGGCTTCTTGCCATCTCTTCGAATCAATGTCTAGCATTGCTTCGCTATAGGTTCTAGGCTCGTCATTATTTGGAATATCTAGCTCATTTTCTGTTTCTACAAGTAGATTTAGTCTTTTCGGTGGACGATGAGATCTATTGGACCTACGGAGTTGATTGTCTTGCAGCTCGCCATACGTATGTTCGACCGAGTAGGTTCTCGCATACTGGTCGATCCACCAACATTAGAGCTTTCAGGAATATCATTTCCACGTATTTCTGAAATATGAGGAAATGCAACTGGTGCATTTGCTCCCAAGGTCTGTGCTGGAAGATCTTGCATTTTTACATTATTCCTCGTAGCACTCCCACTGGCCGAAGGGGTTACCTAAATACCCAATCTTCGCCTAAAGCTCCCACTGAATTCTCGCCTTCATCATCGGGCAAGGATTCAACCTCTTTGTCACCTTGTTCTTGAATTTCTTCAAGTTCTATCTCCGAACAACTCTCATCCTTGTAGGCATATTCATCTTCACGGAAAGTTGTGTTCCTAGAAACAAATATCTTATGTTCTCCAGGAAGATAGAAATAGTATCCCTTAGTTTCCTTTGGATACCCAACAAAGTAACATTTCTCACTTTTAGATTCCAACTTATCAGTGATCAACTTCTTGACATATGCAGGACACCCCCAGGGTCTCATGTGTCTAAGTGATGACTTCTAGCCACACATTACCTCATATGGTGTCTTTTCGACCGATTTAGATGGAACTCTGTTCAGAACATATACTGAGGTCAAAATAGTGTATCCCCAAAGGTATGTAGGAAGAGATGGAAATCTTATCATGGAACGAACCATGTCAAGCAAAGTTTGGTTTCTCCTCTCGGCAACACCATTCATCTGTGGTATTTCAGGAGGTGTCCATTCGGAATGAACTCCATTATCTGACTATGTGAATCATAGAGACTCCTCAAATGGGCTAACATTTCGTTGGACCCCATAATTTCATGTTGTCTTTGCAATAGTAGTGACATAGAAGACAACATTAGGCATTGAGCTGAGGTGGCATCCTTATAATGTTTCTGGTAAGCAACCTTGTCGAAGGTTGCATACTCTGCAGAGTCCTCCGCCGGAGCGGTGGGGAACATTTTGTCCAATGTATACTCAATTTCTTCTTGTCTCAGTAATAAGCATTTTGAACGAAAAGTTCGACATTTCTGAAGATCTGAAGATAATAGATAGAACAGGAAAATGCAATTAAAATTCATTCTCCTAAATTATACATATTCATAATTTGCTAATTTTAACATGGCCTTTTATTTTAATTAGCTCCCACTATTTTTCATACTTCTACGACCCCGAGGTAGAATACAGACCTAAATCAATATAAATGTCATAATGGGCCAAGATCCAAACATATGTTATATCCGTGTTTGCTTTGGCTGATAACTTCAATAGCACACTTTGGTAGGTACTCAACCAATTGTAAAGCAACTCTACAACTCTTGGTTTGATTAAATATCTTTCATTTTAATCTTACGTCCTTAGACTAGTCCGACACTTTGACGCCAAGATTCATCTAAACAAGTCAACTCTATTACACGACTGCGTTTAAATGTCTAAGTAAATTTAGTCTTTGCAAGCAAACACTTTGGTGTAAATACCTACAAAAGTTTGTTATCTACTTTCATTTTAACATATCTATGAAAGGGCCTTGGTCCTCTTAGACTTAGAGCAAATGCTTTGGCATAAATACTTGTATCGCCGAAAAGGACTTAGCACCCTAACAATTATAATGGACGACGCGTTATAATTAGACTTGTATTTAATGTTTGGGGAATATTTTTCAGTTTTCGGGGATTCATTCAAGATCAACAATCAAGTCATACATCATATGACATCCTATCATGCAATTTTTAAACACAATTAGATGGGAAACCATCAAACCCAATAGGCATGACAAAAGATGGTTTTAATCACATACTGGACGCCGTCTACCCAGACAGTTATAGCGGTCATTTGAAATTAAACAATTACTGGGCGCCGCCTACCCAGACAATAATTGCGGACGCTATGCTAATAATTTAAATGCATCACATTTAACACTTACCACATTTGTATATTATTCAATAATATACTATTAATGATAACTATGAGTCTATTTGTCTAAAATCTATAATCTATGTAAATGTCAAACAGTCCCTAAACATTTTCTGATTTTAAAATTCTGATTTTCAGGAATTTTGTAAATTTTCAGAATTTACACTTTAGTTCTTTAAGAATTTAAAATTCAATTCTGAACTCTTATAAATTCATAAAAATACAATTCTAAACTTTAGAAAATATTTTCAAACTTCTGGGACCTGTTTGCAATTTTCATAACTTAAAATCAGTTTTCAGAAAACTTTATTTAATTGCATATTTTCCCAAAGGGACCAAATCTGTCCAATTTTAAAACTTATTTTCAGAAACTGAAAATTCTAAAACTTCAGATTTAGAATATGAAACTTTTAAACTTCTGTTTCTGATTTTCAATTTTGTTTTTTATAAAATTGTCATCGCACCATTTCCAATCGTGGCATCATGCGTTTTCAGGCAGCAGTTACATCGGATTATGCAAACCAATTTGCACCGTGATTCCTAACAGAAGGCACCACGGTCCCGTAATCACCGTCACAGGCACCGCGGTCCTAACAGGTGGCACCGCGGTGCCTCGAAAGCAAAATGTCTGAAAATTTAATTTTAAGCTTCTGGATGAACAACACCGCGACTCCCATGAACAGGACCGCGGTGCCTCTGGCTTCATCTGGGCAGCACCGCGGTGCTCCATCATGGAACCGTGGTGCCGCCACTAAAACCCTAGCAAGCACCGCGGTGCTCCATCGTGGAACCGCGGTGCCCTATCTCCAGAAACACAAAACTGAAATTTTCGAACCCCTAAAACTGATTTAAGGCCAGATCTTTCAGATATATCACTTGTATTACCATCACCATTAAAACAACATGCTCATCGACCATTAAATCCAATTTTCTTATCGTTCTTCGTTTCAATGAACCATGCTTTAAGCCGGATAACGCATATCAACTTAGAAAAGTTATTTATTGGATTGACTTGTTCGAATACATAATTGTATTAACAGATCTGGTCACAAGGACCATGTGTTCTAAAGGTTTAGGGTTTTAAAGCTTTCAAACACATAAAATATAGATCTAAACAAATTCTAACTCATATTATCATTAATGTCATTACAAATCACACGAAATAACCCTGACTCTGATACCACTGATGGTGTTTATGTCGGGTACGTACACGCAACAGAATTTAAAAATTTATGTTTCAAACCCGACGACGGTCGAACTGTAGTATGATATGTAATAAAAAATACAAAACACATAGTATATTGTAATACCTCGACAGAATACTTACATTATTGTAGCAATCAGCCAAGCAGTTGATTCTCGATGCTTTGTCACGCAAACGTTCCTCGATTTGTAAGTTCTGAAACTGTGATATAATTTGCTAAGTCAGGAATGCTAGAGATTCTGACATAGCTTTAGAAGAGATTTACCTCTCTTAGGTTTTGGTGTCATGAAATGGGAGGGTAAGCCCTCTATTTATAGTTGTAAACAGAGGCTTTAGGGTTTCCGTGGGCTGGGCCCAGCAGAGAATCAGACTGGGTCGAATCCGGACTGCCAGAACATGTACAGGCACCGCGGTCCCACTAAAGAGGAACCGTGGTGCTGCCTGGCATTCCTGGCACCACGGTCCTGTCCTATTTTCTGCCCCTTTTCCCATTTATAATATCTCGGTTATCAACCGAACATAAAGATATCTCCTTCTAATTACATCCTTCAATCGACGAAACATTTGACTTAGTGTTACCCTTCAGGCCTTTACATATCGTCACTAATTACATTAGGATCTTCACGGAACTCCTAGACTGCGCCGGAAGACGAACCCAATATGTAAAGTTTAGCTACACAAAATATGTGAACTGAACCTATATGTGGGAAGATAAAATCCTTTCATTCATAACACACTCAATCAAGCTTATGATCTGTCAAGTGTCTATCCAAATGACTTGATTATTATGACTCATCTATATTAGTTGACAACAGGACCATGTCACATACATGTCTATTGCATTGGTCAATGACTTAATCAACCTAATACCATATGAGTACCTGAGTGTTCACTCGACTATATATTCAAGGAATAAATCCTAATCTTGGCTCACATACCACCTTTAATCTACTTCGTAATGCACCCAAAACAAACCGCGTCTCAACCTATAAGGTATTTGAGCTTAGGCCAGGATCAAAGTACATTACTTTGTAAACAAGGTGATATTGACCTCAAGTCTAAGGACTTTTATCTCCCACATGTCGATGACATTATAGATATATAACAAAATAGTACATCATCAAGGCATACCAATACTCCAACAAGTATCCATGTGTCCGTCACGAGTTGCCATAACTTGTAGCAAGTGAAACATACTACATCCCCTAAGGATATGATGCAGACCACATGTCGACGTATCGCATATCATCGACATCTCAATTTCGATGATCATTAGTCGAGGTAATTTAAGAGTTACGTTATAACATTAATTCTAACATCATTAATAAACACGTAAACTCTAGGGATGCATTTATAGAATATTATAAACAATCAACTAATAATTCAACAAATGCAAATGCCATAATATTAATCATCATTAATATAAATATGAATGCGTATAAAGTACATTGTGTCCTAATACAGATTGTATCTAGGACTTTCATTTTAAAGGATTCAGCCGTTCAGGTGGGTTGCATGTAACTAAAACAATTTGTAGTCCACACAAGACTTCCAAACAAAACCCGCAAGGGTAGCCAAGTTGGTGTAGCAGTAGAGCGCGAGACCGCAAGGTCACGAGTTCGATCCCCTGCATAAATCTTCTTGGTTGAGCCTGTCACACATGACTTGTCAAGTGTGGTTAATTGGCTGATGTGGTTTGCAAGCTATTGCATCAGTCCGGGGTTTACCTTGTGCGCACTCGAAGAGTAGCGGCTGCGGGTTCCTTCGTCAACAAAAAAAGACTTCCAAACAAAAATAAAAAGTGAAAGAAATAATCTCTTGATTATTCTCATTAATGAATGGGGTATATATACAAGTTACATTTAGGAAAATCATTTTCCTATTATACATCTAAAACTCTATTCTATTTGGAGACTAACTATACAATTATGGTAATATTACAAGTCTAATTATACTACAATATACATTCCTAATATACACAATATTGAGTTGTCCGACATACCGCCACCGCCCCGATGGGTTTGGTTGATATAAGGCCAGCCGATCGACTAATCGTCCGTGAATGTCTAATATACATAAGTATACATGTGTATATCATGTGTATACTTAGGTATATTTAACACACACCCGCAGTCATAGCGGGCGGTTATCGTACACTGAGATTGTCCCTGAAATCTTTAAAAAGGACCGAGGGAAGACACTTTGTAAAGATGTCTGCAATTTCAAATCTGAAAGGGACATGACAGACGCGTACTTGTCCACGAGCTACCTTTTCTCGAATAAAATGAATGTCCATCTCAATATGTTTAGTGCGCTAGTGCTGAACCGAATTTCCAGAAAGGTAGATGGCACAATCACAATAAACCAAGGTAGCTTTCTCAATAGGACAATGAAGTTCTAATAGAAGATTACGTAACCAACATGACTCGGAGACCACATTGGCTACCCCTCGATACTCGGCCTCTACACTAGAACGGGACAACGTTGACTGGCGTTTTGCAGACCATGAGACCAAGTTATTACCAAGAAACATACAATAGTCAGACGTAAACCGTCTGGTGTCAGGACATCCACCCCAATCAACATCTGTATATGAGACAAGTGTAGATGTCGACGAAGGATATAAATGCAAGTCATAATCAAGTATTCCTTCGATGTACCTAATAATGCGTTTGAGCTCATTCATGTGCTCAATCCTGAGATTATGCATAAAAAACACACCTGTTGTACATCATATGTAATATCTGGTCGTGTGAAGGTAAGATACTGAAGGCCCCCTGCAAGACTGCGATAGCGGGTCGGATCCTTATATGGAGAGCCAGCCACAACACCCAACTTGGGTTTAGTATCAACTGGAGTGGACGTGGACTTACAAGATGACATCTCAGCCCTCTCAATGATCACAGTTGCATACTTCCTCTGTGATAAGAATAATCCACCTGCATGATGAGTGACAGCAATCCCCAAAAAATAACTCAAGAGTCCCAAGTCTTTCATAGCAAACACAGAACTGAGCATTGTCATGATAGACTGACGTAATGCATCAGATGAAGCAGTCAAGATAATATCATCCACATATAAGAGTATATAAGCCAATGACGACCCACAAAGATATATGAATAACGAATTATCAGACCTGCTGTGAGAGAACCCAATAGTCGACACAAAATTTGCAAACCTCTTATACCATGCCCGTGGGGGACTGCTTAAGCCCATATAAGGACTTCTTCAACAAACTGACATGATGTGGATATTTGGGATCCCTAAACCCCAAGGGTTGATGCATATAGACTGTTTCCTTGAGATCACCATGTAAGAAAGCATTTTTCACATCCAATTGATGAATGGGTCATGTTTTCGATAGAGCCAAGTTGAGCACTGTGCGGATGATAGCTGGCTTGACCACCGGACTAAATATCTCCCCACAATCAATACCAACCTGATGAGTTTTATCATCACCTACAAGTCGAGCCTTATGTCTCGTAAAAGAACCGTCAGAATTATCCTTATGAGCAAAAATCCACATTGATTTAATAATATTAACACTAGATGGACGGGGCAACAACTCCCACGTCTTATTATCAATAAGAGCATTATATTCATCGGTCATAGCAATTTTCCAATTCGGATCATTTAAAGCAAACACAGGATTACGGGGGAAAGTGATTTAAGAACATTATAATTTAAATTAAAATGTCTTTTTGGTTTAAAAATACCCCGTTGAATACGAGTGACTGGTCTATGACTTGGGGGAGAATTGGGTGAATTTTGTGAAGGATCGGGACACGTGATGCACTAGCCGCCAGCATGGCCCGCCGCCCAACACGCATAATCGGGCATTTTCGCCATCGACCGCCTTGTGATCGGTCGGGCAATCGCCCAATTGCCGATGCCGCCAAGAACGCCATCGGGAACGTAACGCTGCATGATGGCAATGGGGCGATGAACCCAGCAGTGGGCCCGCGGGTGGATTTTAAGTGCGGGACATGTCTAAAAAATGGTGAATAATATACGGGGATATACCATCATCCAAAAAATTATACGAACTAGGCACGGGAGTACTCACTTTAGAAAATGGAAATTGGGATTCATCAAACAAAACATGGCGACTAATGATGATTTTATTAGACGATAAATCAAAACATTTATAACCACGATGATTTGACGGATAACCCAAAAACACACAAGGGGTAGAACGGGCCTGAAGTTTGTTAATTGTGGTGGACAAAAAAAATGGATAACACAAGCACCCAAATACCCTAAGATGTGAATACGAAAGAGTCTTATTATATAAAATTTGAAGAGGAAACAAATATGTCAAACCTTTGGAAGGAAGAATGTTAATAATATATGTGGTCATTTGTAGAGCATGATGCCAGAAAAATGGGGGTATGGAAGCATGGATCAATAAAGTGCGAATAATGTTATTAATGATACGAATTTTACGTTTGGCTTTCCCATTTGTGAAGACGTATGAGGACAAGAAAAATGAAAATTGATTCTATTTTTAGCACAAAACTCCCGAAACTCCCCATTGTCATATTCTTTGCCATTATCACATTGAATATTTTTTATTTTCCGTTCGAATTGAGTTATAATGAACGCTCTAAATTTTAAGAAGATGGAATAAACTTGAGATTTTTTCGCTATCGGAAAAGTTCATAAAAATTTAGAATAATCATCCAAAAATATAACATAATACCGATGACCCATAGAACTCAGAACATGAGACGTTCATAAATCACTATGAATAATATCAAATGACATTAAAGTAAGAGAATTAGAGTCTACAAATGGCAACTTAACAATTTTTCCTAAAGAACAAGATTGACAATTCGGAGTACTACGTGTACCCTTACAAGAAATAAGATTGTTTTTTATCTAAGATAGATAGAATAGACGATCCGGATGACCTAGGCGGACATTCCATAAAGAATGATCAAGAGCTGCAAAAGTTGAAGGCATGACTTGACTCGAGAAACCGAGACTTGGTGTGAATGGATAAAGATCTCCCCTATTATCACACCTCATAAGAGGGTTCACCGTCTTGAAATCCTTCACAGAAAACCCAAAAGGATCAAAATTAACAGAAACTCAATTATCAGTTGTGAATTTACAGACATACACCAAATTTTTAATCAATTTTGGGGCATGAATGATATTTTTCAAGACAAGTGGTGGATGAGGGGGAGACAAAGTTTTATAACCATAATCATGAATTGGAATTGAATTACCATTACCAATAATAATACCACACCATCGCCAAATTGAAATAAGATGAGAGTACCTGGTCATGCTGGTAGTGCGTAGGTGTTCATGTATCACTGGTCCGTCGAGTTAATTCAAGTGTGTGCATCGCGGCTTCAATGTCGGTTTGTGTGGGTCCCACCGCCGAGAATGCTCAGTATGGGCGGCCCAAGCCCACCCCGTTGCCCGCCAGTCAAACGAGACACCGACTGGCTTGAAGCGACGATCCACCATCGTCACGATCTTGGGCTTGAAAAATATGGGTTATTGGGCCATGGCCCACTGCCCCAGCCCCACTCCATGGGGCCCACTGCTGCTGGAGCCAGTGGGTCGGGGGCCCACTACCATGAGGACAGGGGTCGCTGTTTTGGCCACCGTTCCCATTTTCGGAACCGCCGCGTTTACCCCCGCGATTTTTCTCATTATTTTTATGATTATTTTTTCCGCCACCATGGGTATGATTTTGGCTCGAATTATCATTGAACTTGGAGAATTTGTGGAGGATGTCATCATGACGACGGGGATGGGCTAGTATCGGTAGCCGACTTCTTAACCAAATCGACTTCTTCCAACATGAGTATTGAGCGGGCTTGATAGAATTCTAGTAGAGGGTTACTCTGATGAAGGATCGAAGCAACACCGTTATAGACCTCGGACAGGCCTGCAACCATCTGTAGAATGAGACGATTATTGCTAATAGGAGCACCCACGTTATGAAGTTGATCTGCCAAGTCCTTGAGTCGTTTGCAATAAGATGAAACGTTTGGAAAATTCTCCATAGCAACTTGAGAAAATTCTTGTTCAAGAGTGACAATGCGGGAGTGATTGCTATCCTGAAATATATCACGCAATCTATTTCAAGCCTCCATAGCGGAAGAGTTAGGTTCCATAATCGTCTGTAAGAGGTCCAGAGAGATAGTGACATAAATTCACTAGAGAACTTCTGCGTCAAGAGTGATCCATAATTTTGGACCATCCTCTTTGGTGGGCATACCCTCCGTATTAGGATCCGGAGGACCCTCCGTATTAGGAGTCGGATGGATTATGTGGTGGAGAACTTTATGTGTCATTGCATGAATCTTAAATAACTCTACCCACGTCCCATATTTAACATTTTCTAAGTCAAGAACAATAGGAAGAACGTTCTTGATGTTAGAAACTGTTAGGGCAGGATGAAACATGTTCTTATCAGTCATAATGAATAGAATAAATTTGGACAATAAGGGATATTTGTCTTGGGTTTAGTGAGTAATCCGAGAGGGGGGATTGTGTCACGAAAATTGAGAAAACATTCGAGAGAATAGAGAGTAGCAGAAGCAATGTAAAAATAACGTATACTTTTGATACCATGAAAGAAATAATCTCTTAATTATTCTCATTAATGAATGTGGTATATATACAAGTTACATATAGGAAAATCCTTTTCATATTATACATCTAAAACCCTATTCTATTTGGAGACTAACTATACAATTATGATAATATTACAAGTCTAATTATACTACAATATACATTTCTAATATACACAATATTGAGTTGTCCGATACAAGGCCACTGCCCATGATGGGTTGGTTGATATAAGGCCCAGTTCCGATACAAGGCCACTGCCTGTGATGGGCTGGTTGATATAAGGCCCAGTGACTGGCCTTGCCGTCCGTGAATGTCTACATACATAAGTATACATGTATATATCATGTGTATACTTATGTATATTTAACAAATAGGAACCCTCTGAATGAAAGCTCTTAATTAGCCCGATCCATCAATTGCAAAATCTTACATATAGAAGCCCTAATATTAATTCTTGCAGAAATGCAAAATCCTATCCACCACAAACCAATCTGCTCAAAACCATCAGTCCCAAATATTCAATGCAGCTTCCATCCTAGAAAAGAATTAACACCATAAAAATAACTATTGTTACGACGTACACATTGTCTTATATAAAATGTACTTTGAAATAAAAGAAGCACAGAGGGTACAACTATACACCTAAAACTATGTCTTAAGCTCAAGTTATATGCAGTAATTATGACTGACATTCATACTTGATTCAAGCTAGCTAGTGGTAATTCAAATTTGAAACAGCTAAAAAGTGCACGGCCATAATGTTACATACCTTAATACTTCTTCTTCTTCTTCTTTTCATAGTTTCCAGTGGCATAACTATATTCTGATGGTAATAACTCACTTAATGCCTTGCCAAGTTTTATTTCATAAGAGTTGGCAAGTTCAAACCTAAAGATAATCAAGTGTATGATTAGAGCTCTACCAATTAATGAAAATAGAGAGCAATATCCACAACTTACCAGTAAGCCAAACACTGAAATGGATGATAAAGCTTGTAGACTTGTTGTATTTTGTCCTTTGTGTGGAAACTAATTGATCTCTTTTTTCGTTTTTTCACATTAAGTCCATGAAACTGAAATCACGACATGCAAAATGGAAATATATACGTTAAGAGGACTTGAGAAATACTATTCTGGATATTTCTACTTTTGCCTATCTAATGTTACTAAGCAATGTTTACATAAAAAATCAATTCATTTTCTTAATGCCTCTATCTATTTCATCCTACTTTCTCTGCATGAAGAAACACAGATAATCCATCCTAGAAAATATGGAACAGTTATATGCTTCTCATCAACATACTGCAGAAATGAATCTCTCGCAAAGACAAATGTCTCTGCCTTTTTCGACCAAAGATATGTATTTTCTTAGTAATAAACTGAATAAGGCTCATTAATCAGTTAATGACCAGTATTTCAAGCTGCCTTTAACTATGGGAAATGAATCATTGAATGCATATATATATATATATTAATGTTATTTTTTATAGATGCATATATATCAGTGCTGTCTACCAACAGATACAACGATAGGTTCTCCCATTTCAGCTCCATCATTAATCCAACTCAACATGGAAGTTGCAAAAAGCACCAAAGAAGAAAATACTCTTAATTGAACAAATATCCAACGATAGCTATTTTCATCATGACACTGTCACTATATTTTAAATGTTTTACTAGCTTGTTTTCAACCAAAAAAGTTTAAAGGAAAAAACAAAGATAGTTTATACTTTATACCAAAACCATGATAACTATATTCATGTTAATTATATTTTCTTTCTTTTGCAATGTCTCATGTAGTTCTTGATTACTATCTCACTATCTTAAGAGGTCCTGTTCTGGTCCATTTGTGACTAGGCTCTAATATAAATCTTTGTTCGCCAATTAGTTTTATCTTAAATCTGATCTTCTTTTTTAACTTTCCCACATATTTATACTAAAATCTTCTATATAGTAAGTTCTTTCCCATCAGTCAAGCCTCTTAGTATAAGAATCAGACCCGTAAATTTCTTCTCGTTTGAATTTTCAGTCCTTTTAGAGGTCACTAGTCTCACAAACTTCTTTTTCATTTGAACGAGGAGTTATACCATCACTTCCTCTTCAAAAACCTCCACAAGTAGATCAATTTATGCAGGATGAGTTAACACTGACTCTCTGTTAAGAAGAGAATTCTAGACATGTTTCTGCACTTGCTATTTATTTTCTATGCAACTCAATAGGCAACAAAGCACCTCAAGTAAACCAAGAATAATCAAGTAGCATATATTAAGAAGAATAAGAACAGAGGGTGTCTAATGTTTTTTACCTCTTTTATATGACGCATCGTTTCGCTGTCAATTGGAATATTATCATAGTATCCAGCACACATCATGATTGTATGAGTGGTGAAAGGACCAGCACCATCTATATTCAGCCTAAACCTTGCACTTGGTTCATCAGCAATGTCGTCTTTTTCAAACTTAGACAGATTAATTTTTCCATCAACAACTTGTTTAGCCAAGATAATCAAGTCTGCTGCTCTATATCCAAATTTTCCTTTGCCTTTTAGCTCTTCCTCTCTAAAACTTGCTAATTCTTCTGGACTCGGAAAGTCTCCAATAGGTGAAATATTTGCTCTCTTTCTTTTGGACATGACTTTCTTAAGCTGTAAATCACAAAGAACCTTTGCCAGATCCAAAGATGTCTTCCACCTAAGAAAAAATTGGCAACATATATTTTTAACATCAAGCACTCTCAGCAATAACATATTAGTTCATTTAGATGGTCAAAGAATCTATCTTTACTTCAAAGGCATTGATGTTTGACTTTTAGAAACTTAATAAGGTTTTGCAACTTCTTCCCTTGTGAACTTACGGGCAAAACCGAAGAAGAAGAGACTTGGCCACATCTTCAAATAAGGTTGGCGATCGAAACAACCGACCAAATCCTTTGGCCTCAGCATCTGGATGAAGCTTGTGAAAATATCCCACATCTTGTTCATCCTTATCAGAGAGTCTCAGCATTCTGTTCACCTGATCCTACATAGAAAACAATATTTCAAGTCAGCTTCTTTTTAATTTTTGAAATGTTCTCCTACTTTTCTCTTTTTGTGTATGTTTATAAGGATAGAAGCAAGAATAGTACCTGGATGGCTTGCTTATCCGTAAACAAAAGAATACTTGCACCATAAACCTTAACGACAAGATGATCCTCTCCAGGAGGTTGTGAAATGGAAGTCATAGAAGATGTAATTGAATCAGCTAATCGCAAAGGACGAGAAAAGCTTTTAGTGGATGGATCCCAATGGTTGGGAGCCATCATGAAAAACCCATGGTTGCACACCGATTTTTCTAGGCTGAATATGCCAAAGTTCTCCAAGTTGATAATGAAATCGCAAGATGGTAGTGTGTCCATTTATTTTATTTTTTCTGCATTCAAAAATTTTGATTCTATTTAATAGTCTGATTCTGAAAAAGAAAAAAAGAACTGGATATTGTAATGTGTGATTATGTACAGAGACTATGGGGCAAACTGCAAACTGGATGCACTATCAATCTATGCCAGTTAATTCATGGGATCAGCATCTACATGGGGTCATCAAGGGTGCTAAAGGGAAGTCACAAAAGGCTCAAATTTTTAAGATAGTTTACACAGTTTGTGCATTGTCTATGGATAGAAAAAAACTTGATAACCTTTGTAGATGTCAGTCGAGATCATGAAGTCATTGCTAGAGAAATTGGAAGTTTTGGTTTTTGTGGGATCCAACCAGTGGAGCAAGAATTGTCATTAAGGGGTGTCAAAAATTATAATTATGTTCCGAGCTAGAAGAAACAAACTTGAGACCTTAGGGAAGGTTTGCAACCCCTTAATTACTGCACTGAACTTTTAGCTTGTGTTAAGGAGTGTCAACATTGGTATATATCTTTATAAAACCAAAATTTTACCTATTTAAATATAATTTTCCAGCAAAAGGGTGTTGCTTGACCATGTGATAGAAAACCCATGCGCTAATTTTACTTGGTTGATTTTCTATTCCTTGGAGCCAAAGGATGCTCTTGCATTTGCATGACCTTAAAGCAGGCCTTTTACCGACCTTAATTCCTAGAGAAGCCTTTTAGCAAATTCCTAGACTATAGTACGAATGAACTTGGAAAGATAAAAAAGGAAAGAAAAGACATATATGTCATATCACCTTTTCCTCTCTAATGAGTACATGTATAGCAAAATATTTTAATCTTCAGATTCAACTATAGCTATCATGCTCTAATACTTTGTTACATTACTCTGTTTGATCAATCTTTTGGAAGGTCAATTTTTTTTATTTTATATAATAACAAAGTGTTTATTTTAAAATGTGAGGTGTTTGGTCAAATTTTTGAAAGAAAATAACTGTTTTTAGGGAGTAGTAGAAGCTTTTTTCACAAGTTTTAAAAACAATTCATGAAAAATACTTTTGAGAGAAAATAACACTTTTTAAAAGTTTATCCAAACACAATGACTACAAATGGTTGCTCACCAAAAGTGCTTTTCAAAAAATACTTTTAAAAAAAAAAATCTGGTTTTAGTCCTCAAGTTAACTTGACTTTTTTGTAACATGTGTAGGTTGCTTTGTCTTGAAAAAACATGTAAAGAAAGAGCATTTATTTCAACAAAGTTTCTCTTTTTTAACCTGTGTAGTTTACTCTTCTTTTTTTTTTTTTAAAGAAAGAGCAATATATATATATAAGTTCCCAACTTTTTCTCCCTTTTGTGAGATAGTGAACTTTTATTAATATTTTCATTGTTTTAAAATCTAAAAAGGTTAAAAACAACAAAAATAAAGAAGAATGAGAGAATAAGGGAAAAAAGATGATAATATTTTCACTTTTCGAGAGTCATAATTTTTATATTGATTTTACGCACATACAAAAAATATATGAGAAAGATGTTAAGAATCTCACGTCGGAAATAAAATGAGAATTTGGACTCCTTACATGGACTTAGACAATTCTCTTCTCATAAGCTAGCTTTTGGGGTTGAGTTAGACCCAAGATTCATTCTTTATATGGTATCAGAGCTAGACTCATTCCAATTCTATGTTCACCGATGTTGGGTCTCCAAATTATGTCATCCACGCTCCAGTTAACGAGGTCTGGGCGTCTCATTCCAATTCTATGTTCACCGATGTTGGGTCTCCAAATTATGTTATCCACGCTCCAGTTAACGAGGTCTGGACGTCCCATTCCAATTCTATGATCACCGATGTTGGGTCCCTAAATTATGTCATTCACGCTCCAATTAACGAGGTCTGGACATGCGGGGAGTGTTAAGAATCTTACTCGGAAATAGAATGAGAATTTAGACTCTTTATATGAACTTGGACAATCCTCCACACATAACCTAGTTTTTGGATTGAGTTAGACTCAAAATCCATTATTTACAAAACATTATAACTATACTACTTATTGTGTAATCTCTAAATACCTATTGAGTTTTCAAAAAATGAATATTTATGGCTCATTTAACTATGAAAGTTAATCAAATTGAATCGTATAATTAGTGAAAACATCACCCCAAAACAGTAGAGTTTAAATTGGTTATTGGTTAAGAGAAATCTCAAAGTAAAAAAATGACATATTCACTGTACGTATCACATGCAATAATATTCATTTCTCAATCGCGGGAAGTCTACAACTTTTATACCACATTCAGTTTATTCCCTTGCAACTTTCCTCGCTTAGCTTCAACCCCCTCAAATTTTGCGAACTTTAATCTGCAAAGTTGCCAAATAAACATCTTCATGTTCGTTTTTCCTACAAAAGCCCTAAACCATTACTTAATTACTCCCTTTTGTCCTAATTTATGTGACATTCATTACAATTTAGTATGTTTGATAGGATTTGAGAAATAGGTTTTTCTTAATTTTATTCATCAATAATGTACAATATATATAGTAGTACAAGAATATCTACTTTGCTACAAACTAGATAACTAATCAACCT
Source organism: Przewalskia tangutica (assembly GCA_029844215.1). NCBI lineage: Eukaryota > Viridiplantae > Streptophyta > Magnoliopsida > Solanales > Solanaceae > Przewalskia > Przewalskia tangutica. The sequence goes on from CM056727.1 coordinate 119,301,834, forward strand.
AATTACAATAGGAATATAATTCTACCTAAAATAGAAGATATACAAAGATGATCCTAATACCCCTCAAGTTGGAGTATGCAAGTCACAAATGTCCAATTTGCGGAGTAAACATACAAATTGGCATCACGGACATAGTGACAATCAACCTCAATATGCTTCGTTCATTCGTGGAAAACGGGATTATGGGCTATATGCAGTGCATACTTACTGTCACAAAATAAGTCATAGTGTCACGACCCAAATCGGAGGGCCATGACGGACGCATACTTACTATCACAAAATAAAGTCATAGTGTCACGATCCAAATCGGAGGGCCATGACGGACGCTCGAACCTAACCTTCTTATCTTCTTATTGAATCATCATGTGTTCGTAACTGGCAGCCTCAATAAACTATTTATCTTCTAGTTAAGACATTTAATCTTTAGAGCTTCTTTCTTGATAACCTTTAAATATTTTACATTCCTTTTGCAATTGATTCTATTGTTGTTTGATTACTTACCTTGCAACTTCTCACTATCTTTCATTATAACAATCTCTCGAGGTTTCAACTCTTATCGCGTTTAACCGAGAAAATTTCCCAATATTGATAATTTCTAAGTCAGGAAGCTAAATCACTCGACCGGTATGTTCTGTTGACATTTGGTTGTTCAATTATCATAGTAGATACTTAGTCTCATAACGCATTTATCTTCTGAACTCAACATTTACTTCTTCTTGCCCTCTGGTTTACTTGGCTACCAACTTGTCATATTACTATATTTTATCGGATAACTCTCTATTATTCCTCATATTGCTCATGTCCCACCTATACTTGTATCATCCATTTACTATCAATCTCACGTCTTACCTTAGTCAAGATATTTGTAACAAAACATGCTTTCGCTTTTAACTCTTCCTTCTTTGACCGGCCTTATCTTCAAGGCACTTACTATTTCTGTTTTACTTTAAACAAGAGCCTCCCTAAGGGGAACATTTACCTTGCACACCTAGATTGTAATACTTGCACACCTAGATTGTAATACTTGGCCCCTAAATTTTCAAGATCTTCAAAGATCATATCCAACTAACAATTTTCGGGTATATTTGATGTGATTAAGATGCGGGTTTGATGGGTATGTGGGTCGGGTATGGATGATGTTCGGGTTGACTCGAGAATAGATGGCAATATGGGGTTCTCAGATTGACGATACAGTGGGGTATTTGATAACTATTTTGGGAGAGTGTGGAGAGAACCGGGTCAAGGTGTTTTGTGGGGTTGTTGTGGACACATTGAGGGTTGTCACAGTGATTGGGCTTGGTTATTTTAGTTGTGGAAGGCCTCAGAAGTTTACGAAAACAATAAGGTTCTCGGTTGGGGCGTTATCATCGGGCAGTGTGGGATTGAGATACTGTTTCGGGTAGATGTAGTTGGAAACAGGCTGAGGCCTTTTGTGGGGTTATCACGAGTTGGTTAAGGGTCAGGAATATGATCAGGGCTTGGTGGTGGCAAGGTTTCCGAACTGAACTGAGGCAGTGAGGTCTCGGTTGGTGATTATAGTGTAATGTTTATGTGTTGTCGAGTTTGGATGGGAAGATATGTTTGGCTTCGGGTATTGACCTTTATTGTGAGTGTTTAGGAGATGTTGTGAGAGGTGTGTGTGATCAGTATTTGGCAGTATGGGCAAGGATTGCACACGAGTTGTGAGTAGGACTGACAAGTGGCCGCCCACTGGTCGACTAGCGGGATCGGACGGGTCGGGTGGAGAGGAGGGCGGGTCGGGCCGGGCGCCAAGTGACAGGACTAGAGGACGATATCGTGTCCCGTCCCGGCCCCGTTGGGATCGGACGGTCGGCCGACGGACGGGTCGGCCGACGACGGTCAAAGTGTTTTTTTTCCACTAAATTAAAAATACTAAATTACTAACAAAGTAACATTAACATATACATATAGTCATATAGTGATAGTCATAGACTCATATTATACTATTATAATATTATAGTATTATAATTATACTCATATATATAATATATTTATAAAGTATAAAGTATAAACTAAATAATTAAACAAAGACAAGAAGAATGTAAAAAAAACATCTCAAGGCTGTTTTTGTGTCTCTTATATTATTAATTATTTCATTGAAATATACAAGATTCAGAATTACAACATTGTAGTGTACTGTTGTTGAAAAAAATTGCAAAAGACATAGAAAAATTAAAAAATTGCAATGAAATAAATTACCAATTTGAAAATATTTTTTCTAGTTTCTTTATAATTTCGTGTGGTTCTTCGGTTGGAATTGGTATATCTTGGTCAAATTGTTCCACGTCGCTACTCATGCCTTCAGATAAAATGTCGTTGTAGTTGTCGTCTTCTTCTTCGTTAATCTCGACGATTGCACCTCCTTCGCCTCCGCTCAGATCCAATCTCGAATAGTACCGCCATCTCCAAGTGTCTCCGACTAATGAGTGTCTGCTCTCCTATTTGAAATCGCTGCAGAAAAAGCGCTTCGAAGCGATTGATGACGCCAATGTTCAAAATATCTCGCCATCATTGAAAGTGTCGGAAATGTCTTCTCATTCTGCATCCAATATTTCAGCAAGTCTTCCTTTCCTTCTTCATTGATAACTGTTTGGTAAGGTAAATTACCCTGCAAAACAAAAACATCGAACTCGCTAATTTGGTTAGCATCACATTACCAAGACATTCTATTTACGAGGCTTTCAATAGAATCAATACTAGCCCCGTAAACAGATGTCTTTTTTAGGTGTGTTGAAGAAGATGGTACGAAAGTCGTTGGTTACTAGCACTTTCTTCGGTAATGCCGATATACTTTTTTGCATTCATCTTCTACGCTATTCAACACTTCTTCTAGCGTTTGTTCAATAGGTGGCTCAACATTTAAATTTTTGGGAGTTGGAGGTGGTAGTACGTCCATACAGGTATAAATATTTTCAATAAGACTTTTACAACCCTCTACTTTAATAGTCGGGTTTAATACAACACCAATAATATAAATAGGGGGAATAGGAATAAAATATTTTTTTAATTTCATAAACATTTTTTTAATAGCTGCCTTATAAGCAGGTTTTTCCATATATTCTTTAAGAAGTAAAAATATTATAGCTATATAAAACAACATAGTTGAAATAGTAGGATAATATAAAATAGAAAATTCTTTTGTTGCTCGTTGAAAATTCTCTATAAATACAATAAGTTCTCTAATTTTGTCCCAATCATTATCCACAATCATATCATTTGGATTTTGATTATGGGCGTTAAAAAATAAAGTGATAGGTTTTCTATAGTCATAAGCAACAACTAGTTGGTCATATAAAGAATTCCACCTAGTTGGTAATTCTTCGGGAATTTTTCTGTAAGATAGTCCACAATCGTGACAAGTTTTTTATATTCTTTTCTCTGTTGAATTCTATTATTTTTAAAAATAAAGTGTATAACAAATTGTATTTTTTTAAGAATATCTTGAAAAAGTGAAAGACCATCCTTTACAACTAAGTTATAAATATGGCACACACATTTGATATGAAAATGTTTTGGAAAAGACGGAGTTAAAACATCTTTTAAAATACAAATAACAGCATTGTTAGAAGATGCATTATCTAATGTAATACTCATAACTTTATCAATATTCCGTAATAATCGCAGACTGAATAACTATTTTCTGAAATAAACTCACCAGTGTGCCTACTATCTATATATCTATATGCTAAAATACGTTTTTGCATAGACCATTTATAATCTATCCAATGACAGGTTACCGTTAAATAATCATGGCCGTTAGTACTACGACTATATCGAGTTAGAGCGACTTTGCAATTTAAGTGATATAATGAATAACGCAAATATTGTTGATATTCGTGTGCAAATTTAAACACGTCTCTCTTAACCGTTGATCTAGGAAAACCTTTATAAGCAGGATTATACATATCTCTAATATAATGAATAAAACCAGGCGATTCAGGAAATGAAAAAGCCAAACCCTCCACAACAACTAATTTTGCTAGGCTTCCTATCTTTATGTTTATCGTATTTAGGGCCTACAACTCCCCACCATAGGGTTAATTTGACTCGTAGTTTGTCCAAGACAAGATGTGAACCTTGTCCCGATTGAGAGGACGATCGCCACCATCTTTTCAATAATGTATTGGGCATGCAAGACTTTGTGGTTTTGCAAGGTGTCTTGCTAAACCCCCGCCCCACCATGACCTTGTCCAGTTTTAAAAGAATAAACATTTTTACAAGTTTTACATATAGCTACTTGATTCGGTACGTCCCTGCCAAAATATTTCCATACAACTGATTTTAATGGTCGTTTTGCCGGACTGATGCGCGTAATATGCACACACTTTTAAACGCAAGTGCACGTTATCGTATCAAGTAGTATAGTCTTAGATAAGACCGAATATCGTCCTCTAGGATTAGGGTTCAAGTACCAACTATCTATTTTCTAGTATCTATTTGGTGAATTAATGATTGATTGTTTTGTTTATAACTAAGAATTATTAAAGACAAGTAAATATAAAGAATTACTTCAGATGTGATGAGAATAGGGCTTCTATGTATCCTCACTATCCGCTTATGCTACTTACTAATGCATTACTTATGGTGTTCTTCTTTTGGAGAAAGCAGTTTCTAAATCGTTTTATACTCCCGTTAGGGTTATATAAACACTCAACCCCAGTATTGTTCCTTACCTAACTTTCGCTGATAAGGGTAACTCTATAGGAGGATTAAGAACAAAAACCTAGTTGACCGTCACACACAATGCGCAAAATTAGGGTTGTTAAGCCTCTCATCAACGCTACAAAACTAATTGAGGTATTTTCATCCCCAATTCAAGCCTGTCTACCCAACTTACAGCATATTCACAATCCCCCTTTTTCAGAATCTGATTAGAAATCATATAGTGATAACTAGTTGTCAATTAGCTACCAAGAATTCAACTCAATTATTGGATAGATCTCTCAATAAGAAAAATAACCATAAGCATGCATTAATTTATAACATAAGTTTCAAGAAGTTCAACATAGAAAGCCCTATAGGAGAATTAGTTCCTAGCCATAAAGATGACAAGAACTAATTCCAAGTTCATCATGCAAAAACTGAATTAAAGAAAAGAAAAAGGAAAGAAATTACTAAGTTTAGGTCTCCAATCTCCTAGCAAGAAAATCTCGTGTTGTCAAGAAAGGGGAACCCTCAAAAACTGCCTAGGGTTCTCCTTATATAGGTTTAAAAACGCCCTTCTTTTCCCCTCGCAGTTCCGCCCAAAAATCCGTCAAAAGACCTAATTTTTTCCGCTGCTGCCGCTCGCAGATAGCGCGCGCCGGAAGTTCTGCGATCCGTCGGTGTTTTGGCGCCGCGCCCGATATTCGCTGTTCGGTAGCCGCGCTGAATCTTCGTAGCTCTGATGTTTAGCGCCGCGCCTCGCTTCGTCTCGAGGGCGCCGCGACTCGAAGTTTCGTCCTCTTCGATAGTGGCGCCGCGTTCGTTAGCCGCGCGTACTGGATCTTCGCGCTTTCTTCGAATGATGGCGCGCGCTCGATATTCGTTGTTCGGTAGCGCGGCTGGTCCGGATTACTTTGTTCGCCACTTTCTCTGTTTTCATCTCTGGCATCTCCTCTTTTGCCCTCTTTTTGCTCCTTTTCCGCCATTTGGCCATTTTAACCACTTTGACTCACAAGAAAGAAAAACTATCCTAATACGACACTTATATGTGCAAAATGGGACAAAAGACTAACTAAAACTGACTCAAAAGGTGTATATAAAATACACCGATCAAATACCCCCAAACTTAACCTTTGCTCGCCCTCGAGCAAAGATTGAAAGAAATAAAATAAAAGACTCAAAGAATGAAAAATACAAGACTCCCTGTCATTAATCACTTTTGCTGCATAAATGTTAACTAGAAAAACATGAAGGTTAGCAGAATAATATGCAGGAACATATAGCATGAAATTTTCAGCACACTAAACACATGAAGCTAAATATTTCGCAAACTCATATTCATCATGCTTAATGGAAGTCAATATACTAAATCATGCATATAAATTCAAGAATTCCTATGACATGCTTACTTGCTATTCTCCACTAATTCTGGATATGCATAAAAGAGATCTTCAGGACTTTGAGGGTTGTAATGTAGGCTTAGGTAGGTGTTAGTAAAGATAGGCATTTAGGCTCATTTTTCTGTACCATAAGCTCTTTGGCTTTTCAATTTTTCCCTTTTTCTTTTGATTCTTTCCTTCACTTCAATTCTATCCTTCCCCTCTTTTGTTTTGGGAGAGTGAAGTGTATTATACAAATAAGCACCCCCAAATTTAGGCTTTTGCCTCTTTCTTATTACTTTTCCATTAGGGTGCATCAAACTTGTTCACTCTTTTTGTTTCTTCTTTTTAACACAATGTACTCCACTATTTCATATTTTCACTTATGGCACAATTTTGTGGGAATATGGGGTGTCAAAGAAGAAGTTTCAAATTTAGGCTCAATGGGGCTGACTAGGGATATTTTTAAAGTACGGGATAGAAAAGAATGGTAAGAATTGACTATCAAATAAATGTCTGAGTCATCTCCCTAACATGCATATCCTAACTATTTCGCCTCAAATAGCAAGCACTCATAACACATAAGCATTTATCATTTAGCATGCATAACTTAAGCAAGAAACTCCAAATAGACAGATTCTGTGAGCTTTTGGCATATCTAACCTAAGTGTTTAGATAGTTGCTTCAATTCCTTTACATTATTCCACCTTACTTCACTAGGTGTTTCTAGCAACTACAGCATACATGATCTTTGACAGGCAATTATGACTCAAGAAAGAAAATTTTTGGTGACTCAAAATAAACATAAAACAAATAGAAAAATTTAAATAAAACATAACATGACACACAAATAAAAACTAAAACACAAAAACACACCCCCAAACTTAAATCACACATTGTCCCCAATGCGTGTAGACTCAAAGACAGTAAAGAAAATAAGACTTACAAACTTTGGTTAAAATGGTGGTGGTGGCGGTGGATAATGCATCGACCATTGGTTGAACAAGGCACTCACTGCCGATTTGTTGCCTTGTTTCTGCGTCCTTGTACCATCGCTTGCAAGCGTCCGTGATCATCTCCTTCTCGTGTTGGTACAATTGCCCCATTGTGGCTCTGAGGTTCTCGCTTGTGTGGTCGGTGGCCGGGTCTCGCCTCATATTGAGCCCCTATTTCGTGCTCATCTTCATCCATGGTTTCCGCTGCACGCTGTGGTGGTGCTCTCCGCCGTCACGGGGCTGGGATGCAGGAAAGAGTGCACTATCCCATGTGACACCGGCGCTTGGCTTTCATGAGTATCCGTGTAGTTGTGGGACCGCACTCACGTGGCCTAGATCGTAATAAGTGAACCATGTCCCAATCCACCCGCTGCTACCAACCCGCTGATTTCTTCCATGCTCGCACTATCTCTTTCCCACATCAATCGCCACCTCATAATTCCATAAATCAACTTAATCCTATCCTCCGCACTCGGTGAAGCGTGGATGGAATCACGCGCACTAACGGTATAGCCAAGCCTTGGTCGCTTTGTTGAATCGGCACCGCCGCTTCTAGATCCATTTCTTCCAATCTCAAAAGCTCTGTAGAAGCTTATCGTGGTTCGCGACGGCATTCCAATTGATGTTGTTGTACTCCTAGCCCATGTTCTAAAATGGTTCCAATCACTACTTTCTTCAACATCAACCGCTTTTAGAGTCGATTTATTGCTTCCGCCACACAGCATATAATTTCCTTACAAAGCACCCCTTTCTCGCCCTCTCGGAAAGTTTGCATAAAATTCCCGCACTATTGTTTGTATTCACCGGTTTTATCTTCTCCTGATTGACAAATCTCTTCCACCCTTAGCTCTATCATAGTCGGATGGGCTCATAAATGTCTTCCTCCCCATATGATCCCCTTTGGTAATCCATTCCCTTCTGGAATTACGCCCAGTATCAAGCCTTTTGTATCTTTGGAAGGCCCGTAACTCACAAATCTATTTTCATCGTACGTTGATTGGGTCAGCGGATGTGGATCCTCTTCTCTTCTCGTGGCCATTTATAAACAAGATCTCAGCCTTCTAATTTTTGTGGCACAATGTCTCCTACACACTCAACAACTAGCGTGACAACACCCCAAACTTCAACAATGCCCACAACCTCTTTTTCTACTCTTTTCTCCAACTTCACAACCAACTTTTCAATATCCAAACTACTCCAACTACAATACTCTTCCCAACTACTACCTCCTATGACTTCAGTGAAAGGAGTCAAGAACAAAGATAGGGATTACGTTTAGATGAGAAGACTGAAGCTTGTTCTCGCTTTCAATTGGTGGGTTGAGGCTATGGAATTGAGCTTTGTTGTTTGAGATAGTTGAGGGTTTTGGGAATTTAAGAGTTTAGGTTGTGGTTGGGTTGGATTTGTGGAGGTTTGTGGGCAAATTTCTGGAATTTCGTGGGTTTTGGAGAGGAAGGTTAGGTTTTGGAAGTTGGAATTGGGGAAAATCTTATTTTCGGGCGTTTTAAATTTCTCGATTCGCCGCTGCCGCTTCGCTAGCCGCGCGCCCAAACATCTCAAGGCCTCGCCGGGACTTTCGCGCCGCGCTCGCTCTGGGCGCGCGCTTAAACTTCAAAGACTTCAGCACTCTTGATATTTTGGCGCCGCTTCGCTTCCAGCGCGCTTACCCGCTCGAAATCCCGGCTGCTCACTTCGTTCTCGGTTATTTGCCTGCACTGCCGATCACACAACTACAAGACCCCAAGACCGTGAGATCGTTTCTTAGGCAAAATAAAATAAACTAATGACGTAAATTAAAATAACATAATTGAAAACGCTGGGTCGCTTCCCAAGTAGCAATGTTTTTAACGCCTTTTTAGCCGGACGCAAGTTCCTTAGTCTTAATAACCTGGGGTGGATTAAGCCCCAACCTATCCACTTCCTCCACATTTGGCGCCTTTTTCTCCTTTTCTTTTTAGCATTATCTGAATAGGGAGTTCAGAACACTTACCTCTTTTAGTGGCATTTCGCAAGAAACCATGCTCGCTGGGCTCATCACTCTTTGGTTGACTTGTAATGGCTCGCATGAGGTTTGATGGTGCCGATTGCAAAGCACCTATTCATTGGTGGTTCGATGACATGTTTAAACACTTTAAACACCATTTCTTCACTTTCCACCCTTAATGTCAACTCCCCTTTTTCAACATCAATCAAAGCTCTTCCCGTTGCTAGGAACGGCATCCCTAATATGATAGGATTTCCGCATCTTCTTCCATATCAAGAATGAGGAAATCTGCAGGAAAGAAAAAATTCCTACCTTCACAATCACGCCCTCAATCTTGCCTCGGATGAACCACTCCGCTTGGCTAGTTGCAGACTCACAGTGGTTGGTTTAGCCTCTCCCAACTCCAATCTTTTGAAAACTGATAAGGGCATCAGATTTATACTTGCCCCTAAATCGCATAGAGCTCTGTTGCACGTCACCCTGCCCACTGTGCATGGTAGTGTAAAGCTTCCAGGGTCCTTTAGCTTTGGTGGCAATTTCTTTTGTAAGATAGCACTACACTCTTCTGTTAGTGCTACTATCTCATATTCGGCTAGTTTCCTCTTTTTCCCCAAGATTTCTTTCATGAACTTGAAATAAGATGGCATCTGCTCCAAAGCCTCTATAAACGGTATGTTGATGTGCAACTTCCTGAATACCTCCAAGAATTTGGAAAATTGTTTATCGACCGCCTTCCTTTGTAATCTCTGGGGGAAAGGAATCTTTTCTGTATACTCCTTCTCCGGAGTTTTCTCTATCACTGGGCTAGGTTCAGCCACCTTCTCTTTTTCTAACTCTGCTTCCTTCTCAACTATTGGCTGATGTGGCTGTTGGTCCAATTGTCTTCCACTTCTCAACTGCATCGCTTACATCGCTCCCTGATTTACCTCGCATTTCTTGGCAATGCCCCGTGGCTCGATGTTTGCTCGCTATACCGCCCTACTGTGTTTCTAAGTTTCAACGAGGATCTAGCTTCGCATAAATCCGCGTCAGGCGTTGGGCGCCGCCATAGCCGCTAAGCTCATCCGTTTTTCTTCGACCGTGCATTGAATCGCTGAGGCCGCGGGCTTGAATAAAAGCGTCGCTGATTCTCGGTTCTGCCGGTTCTGCATCGACTGTATTGGTTCTCGCGTTCGATATCGATTTGCCGCTCGCATCGTTCTCGCTGGCCCCGATATTGATTCTCGCCGCCCCGATCTCCTTTCCATGAGAAATTTGGGTGATTCCTCCACCGATTATAAGTGTTCGAGTAGGGTTGTTCGCTTGCCGCTTCGTAATCGCCACCGCTGACACTCGCCTGCTCCATCGTATATTGTTGGGATCCGCTGGCGGCATCTATCAAATGTATGTGGCCACCACATATCTCACGCCTTTTAGGCATTTATACCGCTGCTCACCGACATCGTATGTTCTGCAATCGCTTCGCTGTGGCGGCCACTGGGCATTCAAGCGCAGAATAAGATCTATCTCGTGGACTCCTACGCTTCTTCTCCCACTTGTCGCCTCTCTTGATGACATGGTTGTTAGTGGTCATATCTTCTAATAACTCACGAGCATCGTGGGCTGTTTTCCTTAATGCTCCCCGCCACTGCATCTATGATGGTCCCGTCAGATCGCCACCGTTGTAGAAGATGTGGACCAAGTTCCACAACTCAACGCAAATGGTGTGGGCACTTTCTTTGTAGATCCTTGAACCTTTCCCACGCTCATATAAAGACTCTCCATCACCTGGTAGAAGTTGTTCAACTCCCTCTCGCTTTGCTACTTTACGATGAAAGAACTTGGCTAGGAATTTCGCGCTACCGTGCCATGTGAATATCGAATCGGCCGCGTGAATTCAACCATACTTTTGCTCTATCCTCGAGTGAGAAGGGAAAGAGCCTCAACCCGACGGCATCATCGCAACGCCGTTATATCGAAAGTGGCACATAGCTCCAAGAAATTAGCTATGTGCGTGCTGATCCTCCACGGGCGCCTCCGAATTGCACAAACAGGCCGTATCATGCTCAAAATTGCTGGTTTTATCTCGGTTGTTGGCTTATTGCAGTGAGCCTAATGCACGTCTCGTGCTCCATTCACTCGGCGACATAATCTCCCAAACTTCTTTCTCGGCCGGATTCGACTTCATCCTCCACATCTATCGCACTTGATGAGGATCTTCCGGGTTAGGTTGATTTTCACCTAACCCTTCTCTCATCCTGTTATTGTTTAGATTACCGCCCATCTCTATCAAAGTTGCAACCCGTTGATTCTTTCTCGCTCGCTTGCGTTTTCTCGATCTCTGGATTGAAGGTACAAGAGTGTCCGCTCCTCTTCTCCTTCGCATAAACCGATTGCACGAAATAGATCAAAACAGAAAACAAATCACGCAACCCGATTTTCCAAAAATAGCGAAAAACTAAAAAAATTAAAATAAAATTAAAGACCAAATCGAAATTAAAAATAGATAATTTTGATATTGAACTATGCCTAATCCCTAAACGGCGCCAAAAACTTGATGCGCGTAATATGCACACACTTTTAAACGCAAGTGCACGTTATCGTATCAAGTAGTATAGTCTTAGATAAGACCGAATATCGCCCTCAGGATTAGGGTTCAAGTACCAACTATCTATTTTCTAGTATCTATTTGGTGAATTAATGATTGATTGTTTTGTTTATAACTAAGAATTATTAAAGACAAGTAAATATAAAGAATTACTTGGATGTGATGAGAATAGGCTTCTATGTATCCTCACTATCCGCTTATGCTACTTACTAATGCATTACTTATGGTGTTCTTCTTTGGAGAAAGCAGTTTATTTAAATCGCTTTATACTCCCGTTAGGGTTATATAAACACTCAACCCCAGATTGTTCCTTACCTAACTTTCACGATAAGGGTAACTCATAGAGGATTAAGAACAAAACCTAGTCGACCGCACACACAATGCGCAAAATTAGGGTTGTTAAGCCTCTCATCAACGCTTACAAAACTAATTGAGGTATTTTCATCCCCAATTCAAGTCCTGCCTACCCAACTTACAAAGATATTCACAATCCCCTTTTTCGTAACTGATTAGAAATCATATAGTGATAACTAGTTGTCAATTAGCTACCAAGAATTCAACTCAATTATCGGATAGATCTCTCAATAAGAAAAATAACCATAAGCATGCATTAATTTATAACATAAGTTTCAAGAAGTTCAACATAGAAAGCCTATAGAGAATTAGTTCCTAGCCATAAAGATGACAAGAACTAATTCCAAGTTCATCATGCAAAACTGAATTAAAGAAAAGAAAAAGGAAAGAAATTACTAAGTTTAGGTCTCCAATCTCCTAGCAAGAAAATCTTGTGTTGTCAAGAAAGGGAACCTCAAAACCGCCTAGGGTTCTCCTTATATAGGTTTAAAACGCCTCCTTCTTTTCCTCGCAGTCGCCCCAAAAATCCACAAAGACCTAATTTTTCCGCGGCGCCGCGTCGCAGATAGCCGCGGCGGAAGTTCGCGATCCGTCCGGGTGTTTTGGCGCCGCGCCACGATATTCGCTATTCGGTAGCGCGCTGAATCTTCAGAGCCTCTGATGTTTAGGCGCCGCGCCTCGCTTCGTTCTCGAGGGCGCCGCGCTCGAAGCTTCGCCCTTCGATAGTGGCGCCGCGTTTTAGCCGCGGCCTGGATCTTCGCGCTTTCTTCGAATGATGGCGCCGCCCGATATTCGCTGCTCGAGGCGCCATACTGGTCCGATTACGCCTTGTTCGCCACTTTCTGTTTTCATCTCGCATCTCCTCTTTGCCCTCTTTTTGCTCCTTTTCCGCCATTTGGCCATTTTAACCACTTTGACTCAAAAGAAAGAAAAACTATCCTAATACGACACTTATATGTGCAAAATGGGACAAAAGACTAACTAAAACTAACTCAAAAGGTGTATATAAAATACACCGATCACGGACCTCGTCTCATACTAGGGGGGATAGGAGGCATTTCACTAGTGGGTGTATCATCATCTTCATTAGTAGGTGTATCATCATCTAGAGTGTTATCTAAATTAAAATCTTCTTCAATTTGAGGATAAACATTTGTGTCAAGATCATATGGTATTTCAGGAAACAGTTCAGGATCTATAAAATCATCTTGTCTAAGAATAGCTGGAATACTAGAAGAAGTACCCTTGCCTCATATTCGCGCTACTAGAAGAAGTACCACTGAAAAGACTTTTTGTTCTTTTCATTTTAATTATGATAATAAATAGTTAAAGACTTAAAGATAATGAAATTAAATGTGCTAAATGAAATAAAAACAAAATAATAATTTAATGAGAGAACGAATGTACCAAACGCCGACGTATAGTCGACATATAGTCGACGTGTAATCGAGAGGTTGAAAATTGAAACTTTGCTCGATAGATAATCCTCAAGCTAGTTGCCAACTTCACTCCCAATTCTCAAATTAATAAATAGATTGAATATGTAGTAGACAATGTTGTATAGAGATTGATTGATTGAGAGATTAGAGAGTAGAAAGATTTGTGAAAATAATAAGAAGAGGAAATGAGGTATTTATAGTTGGAAATTGGGTTAAAGTGTAAATATAATAACTTAGGGGTTAAAAATAAATATAAAGGGGGTTGGGGGGTTGGGGTGGGGGAAGCCAAAAATGGCCGTTGTCTAACGGCCAAAATGTAAAATGGTCGTTAGACAACGGCTATTTTTGGCAAAGCGGGGCAAGTGGTCGGGCGGGATCGGGGCAAGTGGTCGGGTCGGGAGACCATACTGTCCCCGCCCGGTCCCGTTTTTTATTTTTATATACGGTCGTGTTTGGTCGAGACCGACGGGTCGGTCGGCCGCCATCGCCACTCTAGTTGTGAGTAACAACCTTGGGTGAGTTTAGGATTGATTTGGTTAAGTGTTGGATCAGTCGGTATGGCTCAGTGAAGTATTGTTGATAGGGTAAGGATAATGACAAGGGGGTTTAATGCCCAACTCGACACCTTAATGAAGGTGACCAATTTAACAAGGACTAGATCGGGGTTGCTAAGTACAAGCTCAAATACTAACCAAGTAAGGTTGGTCGGAAACCTTAAGATAGACCCTAGGCTTAGGCTAGGTTGGATCACACAAGTTCCAATGTTCACTTGTAACCAAATAGGGTTCCTTAAGCTTGGGTTTAGTTAAGTCATAAAGTCTTAACCAAACTTACACTGAAGGTAAATATTAGTTTAGGTTTGGCTAAGTCACATAGTCTTAGCGTCCATTTACACCAAGGGTTTTGACTCACACAAAAACCAACTAAAAGTAAACACACACAAGTGAATACAATTAGGATTTGAGTAAAACTCACGTTTTCATCTATCAACTGTTATCTATTTTAGAATACAAATCAAGAGACTCTAGCTTGAACCTTTTGGTCAAGTGGGGACAGATGGGAAAAGGTTAGGAATTTCTTGGTGGTCAATGTTGTTCTCGACCTTGGTGTGAATAATGGGAAATTGTTTAGCTTTTCTAGGAGACAATGATGAACTCCAACTCCTTCACACCTCTTTGTGGAGTCCAAGTAGAAGAATGCATGAACTTGGTTCTTTCAAAAATCTCATCTTCTTGGAATGTGCTTGGAAGCTTCTATTCTTGGTGTTTTGTGTGTTGAACCATTTTGGCCAACTCTTCTTATCCTCCTTGGACGACTTTGAAGTCTTCAAAATAGCTAACTTCATGAACTTGTTGGTTCATAAAGTTTTTCCTTGAAATCATTATCTTCTAGATGTATCTTGTCCATTTCTCATGCCATGTTAGGCATCTAAGTGTAGAATGATGAGAAGCCCTTGGAAACCTTAACAAGTCTCATTTAGGTTCATGATGAATTTTAAGTCCACGGGCTTTCTTTTATCAACATCATGTATATCTTCAAAAAGGGAGTGCCTTTAACGTAATTGTACTATTATTCAGTGTTGCCCATGCTAAAGATCATTCTCAATTTTACTAGCTCCCGATATCTCACTTCTTTCTAAAACTATATTTATCGACGTTGGTAAATCACAAGCTGGAATAGGTATCACTACTGATGGCAAGATAACGATATTGTGAGCAATGGATCTCCATTATAATCTTGTCTTGTAAGCCTGCTACATTGGGAGTACACAAATGTACCTTCCACCTGAGGGTCCCTCTCCCATTATGCTCGAAAGTTGCGGTTCTCTTTTGTTGGATATCATCCCCGATATTTCCTAAAAATGGGATATTTGTCATGACGTTCTTTTTCATCTAGTATTAGGGATGACCCTGATGTATTCTGAGTCATAGGGCTATTACTATCTGAATCCTCCAATCGGACTCCCACTTAATTAACTGATGTATTCCATCTAGTCAACTTCTCTTCTTTGTCCTCACATTTGTCAAGCCGATTGTGGGTGAATGATCCTATTGTCAACTTAGCTTTGTTTACTAACTGGTATGTTGAAAACTCTTATATTTGTAGTATCTCAATCGTGAACACTTTATGGTCAATGTCATTCGAATCTGAAGTGTGTGTATCATCGCAGTTAACTCTCATTCATGATCTAAAAGAAATCTTCATTTTTTGTACCTTCTCGCTACTCGTAATTATAAACAGCTTCTTTTCTTTACTTCTTTTGACACTTGTTCACTTATTTTCTTACTTGTCGCACTCTTCTTAATTCTAAAATATTCTGGTATACATACGTAATCTCAAACATTACTCCCGATTCCAATCCTTGGTGTTACTATCCTTTAAGGGATGCATTGTTAACTTATTCCCTTATTCAGTACATAGAAGATTCTGAAGAATTGCATTACATGACGTTGACCTACTATATTCAAACCCGGTCAAAAACTTGGATTCTAATTCCTTCACTTGCCTCATGGCTAAGACTTTCTATCAGTGGCGCTTTGGAAAAAGATTTCATTGATCTCGTTAAGCTGTAAACCCATTACCTTATCTATCTCGTAGAACCTCCGGTCAATTTAAAAATGCTCATAGACCTCTGTATTTGCCTGTTATTTATCTTCATTATAATATCAATATCTCTTAACATATATCTTTAATTTCTACCCTGTATCCATAGGTGTCATTGGCCCCTTTTCACCCGTTTAAGTGCTAATCTCGAGCTTTACTCAATGTTATTTCTATTTACATACTAAGAGATATGACTTGCATATATTGTGTAACCGATGCTTCGTTGTTTAGATCCAATTCACGTGTTACATGATCCAATGACTTGTCAAGCTTTCTTGTCTTATCATTATTAGATCTCCCATCGACTGAGTGCTTATTCGTCTTACCTTTGCATTTCCTTTTCAAGTTGCCTTGGGGAGTCTCTTATCTCAAAGTATTTCTCATACTATCTTCCTGAACATTAGAAGTTCGTCACATTTGGCCGAAGAGATCGTACTGTCACTCCTCCACCATTAGTCCTTACACTGTTCTAGAGTAATCATACCTTTGTGAAACCTACATAACTATAATCTCACTCACCTTTATCCTTCTCGTCATAATCCTTCCTTCTGCTCGTCATTAAACGAAACATTTATGCCTTGATACTTGATCATACCATTCCATTCTTACTTATCACTATTTTCATATTTCTTACTGCCATTATTCGATTGTTTCATAGTTCTCGTCCTCAATTTCCCCCAACAAGCTATTGTTATCCAGATGTTATTTAGAATTGTAACATACTACACAATGAAGTTGATGACCTTACTAGTCCAATACCTATAGCAGTACCCTAGCGATATATGTAATTCTCAATTATACGCAGTCTAGCCCTTTACGCATGGACAAGAGGCTTATGTCCCCTTCCACTACCGTGGATAACTTGATCCTAATATATGGCTTGGGCTCACTATTCTGGGTACATCACTTTATGTGATATTCTTAAATTTACTGATGGCCACTCCTCACATGATTCGATTGTGGCAATCCATTCTCGTTAATGATATCCTTGGACAATTACCAATCTATTCTAGGTAAGACATTACAATTTAGGTCACACGTAGATAACATATTCCCTCATTCTAATTAAAGGTGGCTAACGGGCTGACCCGGCCCGATCAGAAATTAGCACGGTTTAGTTTAACCGGACGATTCTGGTCGGTTCATCGGACCACGCCAACCGGTCGGTTCGTTCTCGATTCGAGTTGGCGCATGCGGTTCGGTCGAACCGTCCAACCGTCCTGTTTATTTTTTTATTTCTAGTATTTATTTTCTATAATATAAACTAAATTCAATTTAAATATGTAATATAATAATATAATATATAGTTTAGTTGTATATATTAAAATTGAAACTTTAAAGTTAACTTTTTATTTTATAGTTTATAACTTTATACTTTATAACTTTATATTGTAAATTTGTAATTATACTTTTATTAATTTATTAGATTAGTAGATATAAGTCATATAACTTATAAGTAATATGATTAACAACTAAATAGATAGTAAAATTAAAATTAATGATAAGATGTAAACTTTTGAACTTTCATAACGTTAATAAGAGTACATAATGAAGTAATAATAATTTTATTTACATATTATGCATCCTTTTTGCAAGTTCTTCGTAATCTATAGGTTGATTGAATTGGTTATGCTCCATAGCCTCTAACCGAGTATTAATTCGATCCCGCCTCCGCTCCCGCCTTCCAAAATATTGCCTATTTCTTCATCTTCCGGAGAATTAACGTCTCCACATCCCTGATTTCTTCTCTCTGATCTGATCCAATCCCTTAAGCAGACTAACACTTCTAATGTGTTTCCACCCAATGAGTGACGTGTGTCTCCTATTTGATCTCGTGCTTGGCTAAATGCACTTTCAGAAGCCACTGTTGATATCGACACATTAAGAATATCCCGTGCCATCGCTGCAAGTACCGGGAATTGCCTTTTGTTATCCTGCCACCATTGTAAAGGGTCAACATTTTTCTTCGGCTCCGCTGGCTTTTGCAAATAAAATTGCATCTCATCGCAAGATCGGCTTGTGGTTGGTTGTGTTGTAAAAGTGCTCCATATGTCTAAAGATTCTTCTTCATCGTCATCATCATTGAATCTTGCAGGTGTAGACACAGAACCAGAACTAGAAGGAATATTAGTAGCAGAGTTGGTGTTATCATGTAATGTAGCATAATATTCATATAATGTAGTTAAATTAGTATCAAGTTTACTTATGCAATCAAATGAAGATGGAGTTTCTGTTTGACCTATTTCCATATAAGTATATAAACTAAATATTAAATTATGACAATCTACTTTTTTAATAGAAGGATTTAAGACTGCACCAATACAATAAACATCAGGAATAGGAAAAAAAAAATTTAAACTTTTCAAACATAATCAGAATCGCAGATTCAGATATTTCACATTTGATTTTAAATCATAAAGTAAATAGGAAATTTCAGCTATATGAGCTAAAGCATTACAAACTGTTGGGTAATAAGATCCTGAAAATTCAACAGTTGCAGTGTAAAATTTACGTAAATTTTTTAAAAGTTCACCTATTGATTTCCAATGTTCGTCGGTTAACATATACATCACGTTCTTACAATGCGCATTTGCAACATGTGTTATGGGGTCTTTATACTTATAACATTCTTTTAAAAATAAATAAGTATAATTCCACCTTGTAATAATCTCTTAGCATGAATTTAGGTCTCAAATTAAATTGTTTACATTTTTAAATTCTATAATTCTATTTTTCCTATTATTACCTTTGAATAACTCCAACAACTCTTTTGACAAGTTTTATTTGGTGAAAATAAATCAAGACCACTTTTAACAATTAAATTATAAATATGACAAACAACGAACATGAAATATATCAGGAAGTGGTGGTTGTACTCCGCTTAAAAGATCTACAGTGATATTATTAGATGCATTATCGAATGATACACAAAGTATTTTATTATAAAGATTATATTTTGGGCATAAAAACAAATAGTTTCGCTTATATATTTTCAAAGATGACTTTGATCCTCGCCATACGCAAAAGCAATAATACGCTTTTTCCATTCTAAAATTTTCATCAATCCAATGACAAATAATTGTTAAATAATCATAACTGCTCAACGATGTCCAATGTCCAAGTAAAACTAACATGACATGGAAGGTTAGCAAACAAATATTGCAAGAAAATAACATAATCATTATGAAGTCTAAAAATATCATCTAGTAGTACTACGAGGAACACCTTTAAAAAAGGATTATATACTCTTTGAATATATGTAATTAAATATGAAGAAGAAGCGAAAAGAAAAGGCAAACAACCTCCGACAATCATTTTTGCTAATTCAATGCGATTTTTTGGATCGCATTAACCAACCCCGGTTAATGGATTAAGTTGTTGTTGACCGGTTCTAAATCGATGACATTCCATCAGGCCGTATGATCGAATTTTATATGTCTAGCTATAGTGCCCGTCCCCCCGTCACCACCCCCTGTCTTATGTTTATAAGTTCTCCCACAAATATTACATTTAACTCTATCAGTACCCACAACTTTATCATAAAAGAGCCACATTTTACTCCTTTTTCTTGCTCTGGTTGCAGTAAAGGTTCACGACTACGACTACCACTAGCAGTACCAACATTGACAGAAGGAACACTAGTAGGTGTAGGAGGTTCTTGTTCTTCAAGTTCAACAATATTATCTAATTGAATGTTATCACATTCATTATCTTCTATTCCAAAATCTTCTTGCATTTGATCATAATCTATATTTTGATTAGATGATGAAGAACCTACAGATTTTTTACCCCTTGAACTAGATTTACTACATGATCCTACGCAATTCCCCTTAGTAAAGACATTATAAAATATTTAAATAATCAACAAATAAATATGACAATTTAATAAAATAATTAGAGAATGAAACGAGTGTACCAAGCTTCGGGATTCAGAATTCAATAGAAACTAGAAGCTCGAAGTCTTGCGTCTTGCTACTTTGAATTTGAAAACTAATAATATTAATAACTTGAAAATTGATAATAAAGATGATTAAGAGAGTATGAGAATAAGAGAACTGAGAGAAATGTTGTGTGATAAAAATGAAGAAAATGTAGAATTTATAGATTTTTAAAGGGTAAAAATGGAATTAAAATAAATAAGTAAACAAAACAAAAATAAAAACAAAAATGGTGCCAACGGCCGAAATGACCGCTGCCATACCCTTCTTCAAGCCCAACGGCCGAAATGACCGTTGGGCAATTTTTTTTTTTGTTACCGGCCCGGCCCAAGTTAACCAGAATGGAATCGGTTTTCCGTTCACGCCTAACCGTCCGCCTTATCGTTTTTTAATAACCGTGCGGGTTGGGGTTGAGCCAACCCAACCCCAACCCAGATGCCTTACGGTCCTGGTCGCCGGTTAAACTATCGGTCAACCGTCCGGCTCGGTCAACCTGCATCGCTGACAGGTATAATTCTAATCAACAAGAGTCACTGTAAAACGTGTATATTTTCATAACCTGCTAAACCTTCCAATAACGTCTTCTACTTTTCATCTGTGCAACTCATAATCATCTTATCTTCCCCTTTGCGCATCAACTTGGAATACTTCAGAACGTTGTGGCCATGACTGCCACACTAAACTAGACCCCTGTACCTTTGCAGAATAATTTAGCATGCGCTCGACCATACTGACTACAAGATGGTCGGGACGGTCTCACTCGATCTTTACAACTTTGACCCTGAGATATTGGCATCTTTGAACCCTTTAAATATCAGCGATCCCTGACTAATAAACTCTCTGGGTTATGAGCTCCCTGACCTTTCAATGTGCCTATCTCTATCGGATGCTCTACGATGAAGTCATGTCTAGGAGGCAATCAATTGATTCAATACCTGCACCGCTCTCCTTACATTTATTCAGACGGAGCCGGTGGTAGGACTGATGATATGAGATCTTCCCTCAAATCTTCTGGTACTATTAGATTCGTCGATACTTGGGAAAGAAACTTACTCATATTCCCTGACGGATCTATCTCAATAGAGAGTATACTACTCATATTTACACTCAATCCAACCTCAATCTCCTTGCTAATCATAGCCCTATTGGAAGAAGGCATTGATGTAATCATAAACACGATAAGGGTTACAAAGAGAATTCTTACAATTCAGCTCTATAGCACGACTCTAGATCACAGTTCTAGATCAAGAAGGAAGGTAACCATTATCCTAGATGTCATGTACCCTTTTGTCTATAAATGTGGTGCACAACACACCCATAAACAAAACTCTACTAGACACGACTTGTAGAATCCATAGGACAGACCTGCTCTGATATTAAATTTGTCACGATCCAAATCGGAGGGCCATGACGAGCACCCGGACCCTACTTATCGGACACTACTAATCACATATTTACCAGTTAACCGTAATTAAATATGGCCACTAGGGTCGTCACGAGGTAACCTACTGACACATGAGAATAATAAACTGAAAAGGTAATGCGTAAACTCTTACAAACGGAAGAACCCAACCTATGCATATATACATACTAAGGCCTCAAAGTCATACATGACTACTATACACATGACAAATGTCTACAAACCTCTAAAGAGTATGTGACATCATATGGTCGGGACAGGGCCCCTCCATACCCCTACACATATCAGAAATATCGTATCACGACTAGGCTGCAACTCTATAACAAGTAGAGTGCTCCAATATCAATTGGACCAACAACCTACTAGTGTGAACCGTCACCCTGCCTACCTGAGCCTGCGGGCATGAAACACAACGTCCCCGACAAAAGGGACGTCAGTACAACTAATGTACTGAGTATGTCAGGCATGAAGAATAACATAATAAAGACCTGAAAGTAACATGAGACAAGGAACAACCAACCAGTGGAGAATGCCTCTGAGGGCCATAATATGCATAAGTATCATGTTTGTGCAGAATGCCTCTAAGGGCCATAATATGCGTAAGTGTCATGCACAATGCGGTCATATATATATATATATATATATATATATAACGCCATCAAGCCTCTGTGGACATCCATCATATCATATCAGCCTCTGTGGGCATAATCATCATCATATATACCAGCTGCAGGTGGTGGTGCGTATATAATACATTTCCTTTTTCCATCTCCATACATATAAATAATGCATACATATAGTAGCGTATATAACGCATTTGAGGTCAAGACATATACATGAATATATTGCATGAATGATACTAAGACACTCTGAGTTTATCGGAGTGACGTAATGTCGCTTCACCTCCGATTAACATTATGAATATTAACATATTTCTCATATACCTCAATAGGAATTTAGAAACATATTTAGACACGCTTTGAAAATAGAAATGAATAACATGAGCATCCTTAACTACTAAGAGTAGAATCATTTATGAGACAATATTATGTTTGCGTTTCATATTTAGAACATGTCAAAAGAAGGAAGAATTTGTCTTAACATACCTTTATTGGTCTTTTTAACAATCCAATCAACGCAGCTCATCTAGCGCCTCAACTTTATTTGCCAAGAACTCCTTTTCTTCCACCTTACTTTATTTTTAAAAAAGTATGGATTCAATAACACGACAAAACGAAATAACGAGATGAAAGCGGCGCGCGAAATCCGTGAAATTTTTAAATAACGTTGCTTATAATTTTCGTTGTTGCCTATTCACATTCCCTTTCATTATATATGGACATCATCTTCTTATAACATGGCGAGACATATGTATATAGGTATAAACAAGAGACGTAGTGGGGTAAATTATTTTGATCGTTTGTTTAATTGAACTCAAGTAGAATTGAAGTAGTGAAATTGATTTTGAATTTTTTTAGACTGTCCCCTTGTATATATAACAACACCATATAGTGGGATTGTAGATCCCACCATAAAAGATCACTCTTGCAAATGAATTTAGAAAATGCCATCTAACTACTTTGTATTAGCATAGTCATTTGTTGTCTACTTCCCTTGGTTACACGTGGATGCACCCCCCAATTCACATCTATCCATGCAATGATAATTAATACCGTAGTTAATCCCTTTTTGTTTTTTTAAATTTTATCTCAAAACCAATTACCCACATAGTTAATTCCATGATTACGATTCACAAAAATAATAAATTATTTTTATCACACTTCATATACTCATTAATCATGTAATATGATACTAGTCTGCAACCTCTTTTGGAACACACAATATATTAATATTAATCTCCGTCGTCACACTTGTTAAATCCTAAATCATTTTAGGACTCCATCTTCTCGGTCTAAATACTTGGACACGACCTTATTCTTGCGGGTTCGGGTAAAATTTCTCATCTTGGACGATTCAATTTCTAGTCCGAAAATACGATGTTACATCATTTGATCGTAAGAGACTTAGGAGTCGTTTGATTTGAAGACAAGTTATGTTGGGTTAGTAGTGCTGGGATTAGATATGTTGCATTATTTATTATCGATTATTTTGTTTGTTGTATTAAAAATAACACGAATTGCATATTTTTCAAGTAGTATTGAATATGTTGTATGATATTGTTAATGTCATGATAGTACTGAATATGGTGTATAACTAATACTTACATTAGTTGTACTATTTTTAAATTTGCAACCAAATATTATTCTACCTAATAAACTACACCCTACCAAATGACTCCTTAATGTCTTTGGTGTATTAAGCTCATTAGTCAGCCTTATCTAAATGTGAGTGAATTTTCAACCCAAAGTGACATCTTTCATGGTATATTTGCATTGCTTGAAGAATATTGACTATGGGCTCTAAATTAATCGAATTTCAGGGGAGGGTAAGACTGACCCTTTTGTGGTGCAGTAGTCATGAGGCATTCAATTCCAAGGTTCGATATGGTTCAAACGGTCCCTTCAAACTCAAAATCATGATGGGAGATCTGGAAGAGGGTGATAGGAATGACTTTCGTGATATATTGGGCAATCTGGTCTCCGAAATGGACACTAAGCCATGAAAAGAAATTATCACTTTTTGGTAAACCTGTCAACCGGTCCGGGTTGACCCGGAACCGGACCGGTTGACCCGGTAGTTTAACCGGCCCGGCCGACCGGTAGGCATCTGGGTTGGGGTTAGGTTGGCCTCAACCCCAACCCGCACGGTTATTTAAAAACCGTGGGCGGACAGTTAGGCCGTGCGAGCCGGTTCACATTGAGTTAACCGGACGGACGGTAACAAAAAAAAAAAAAAAAATTGCCCAACTGGCCATTTCGACCGTTGGGCTTGGAGAAAGTGGGCGGGGGCATGGCCAATCGGTCATTTCACTAGTTGGTTAGTTTTGTTATTTTTTTTTTTGTTTTTTATTTTGTTTAATTATTTATTTTAATTCCATTTTTACCCTTTAAAAAATCTATAAATTCTCTACATTTTCTTCATTTTTATCACACAACATTTCTCTCAATTCTCTTATTCTCATACTCTCTTAATCATCTTTATTATCAATTTTCAAGTTATTAATATTATTAGTTTTCAAATTCAAAGTAGCAAGACGAAGACTTGAGCTTGAGTTTCTATTGAATTCAATCCCAAGTTTGGTACACTCGTTTCAGTCTCTAATTATTTTATTAAATTGTCATATTTATTTGTTGATTATTTAAATATTTTATAATGTCTTTACTATGGGAATTGCGGATCTGTAGTAAATCTAGTTCGGGTAAAAATCAGAGTTCTTCATCATCTAATCAAAATATAGATTATGATCAAATGCAAGAAGATTTTGGAATAGAAGATAATGAATGTGATAACGTTCAATTAGATAATATTGTTGAACTTGAAGAGCAAGAACAAGAACCTCCTACACCTACTAGTGTTCCTTCATTAATGTTGGTGCCGCTAGTGGTAGTCGTAGTCGTAGACCTCCTTACCGTAACCGTGAGCAAGAAAAAAGGAGAGTAAAGTGTGGCTCTTTTATGATAAAGTCAGGTACCGATAGAGTTAAATGTAATATTTGTGGGAGAACTTATAAACATAAGGCGGGGACGGGGACGGGCACTATAGCTAGACATATAAAATTCGATCATACGGCACAATGGAATCTTGTCGATTTAGAACCGGCCAACAACAACTTAATCCATTAACCTGGGGTTGGCTAAGTACGATCCAAAAAAGATCGCGTTGAATTAGCAAAAATGATTGTCGGAGGTTGTTTGCCTTTTCTTTCGCTTCTTCTTCATATTTAATTACATATATTCAAAGAGTATATAATCCTTTTTTAAAGGTGTTCCTCGTAGTACTACTAGATGATATTTTTAGACTTCATAATGATTATGTTATTTTCTTGCAATATTTGTTTGCTAACCTTCCATGCCACGTTAGTTTTACTTGGACATTGGACATCGTTGAACGTTATGATTATTTAACAATTACTTGTCATTGGATTGATGAAAATTTTAAAATGGAAAACGTATTATTGCTTTGCGTATGAGGATCAAAGTCATCTTGGAAAATATATAAGCGAAACTATTTGTTTCTATGCCCAAAAATATAATCTTTATAATAAAATACTTTGTATCATTTGATAACGATCTAATAATCATTGATGTAGATCTTTTAAGCGAAGTACAACCACCACTTCCTGATATATTTCATGTTCGTTGTGCTTGTCATATTTATAATTTAATTGTTAAAAGTGGTCTTGATTTATTTTCACCTGAAATAAAACTTGTCAAAAGAGCTGTTGGAGTTATTCAGGGTAATAATAGGAAAAATAGAATTATAGAATTTAAAGAAAAATGTAAACAATTTAATTTGAGACCTAAATTCATGCTGGAAGAGATTATTACACTGGAATTATACTTATTTATTTTTAAAAGAATGTTATAAGTATAAAGACCCCATAACACATGTTGCAAATGCGCATTGTAAGAACGTAATGTATATGTTAACCGACGAACATTGGAAATCAATTGGTGAACTTTTAAAAATTTTACGTAAATTTTACACTGCAACTGTTGAATTTTCGTGATCTTATTACCCAAATTTGTAATGCTTTAGCTCATATAAGAAATTTCCTATTTACTTTATGGTTTAAAATCAAATGTGAAATATACGAATCACGATTCTGATTATGTTTGAAAAGTTTAAAAATATTTTTTCCTATTCACGATGTTTATTGTATTGTGCGATCTTAAATCCTTCTATTAAAAAGGTAGATTGTCATAATCTAATATTTAGTTTATATACTTATATGGAAATAGGTGGAGTAAACTCCATCTTCATTTGATTGCATAAATAAACTTGATACTAATTTAACAACATTATATGAATATTATGCTACATTACATGATAACACCAACTCTGCTACTAATATTCCTTCTAGTTGGGTTACGTGTCTACACCTGCAGGATTCAATGATGATGACGATGAAGAAGAATCTTTAGACATATGGAGCACTTTTACAACACAACCAACCACAAGCCGATCTTGCGATGAGATGCAATTTTATTTGCAAAAGCCAGCGGAGCCGAAGAAAAATTTTGACCCTTTACAATGGTGGCAAGATAACAAAAGGCAATTCCCGGTACTTGCAGCGATGGCCCGGGATGTTCTTAATGTGTCGATCCCACATGGTGAGATTTTACCAAGGTAAATGTAAGGTCTGTGTACACTCTATCCTTCCCAGATCCCACATGGTGAGATTTTACTGGGTATGTTGTTGTTGTTGTTATTCAAGAATCCCAAAAACCAGACTCAAAATTATCCTCAGTTATTACTTGTATATACTTCTGTGATGGTTTCTTCAAACTTTTACTCTCGATGGCTTTCTTTACTTTTCTCAGTGGAATCGAGATCTGTACCAGTTAAAAAAAGAAGTTAGAATACATCTTAAGATAATTGCTTTAGATAAGCAAAATCAGAAAAAACTGAGTATGCTGCAATGCCTACCTTGTAGTAGAATTTAATAATCTCGCAACTGAAAGAAGAAATGTTAATTGGTTTGTGACTGCAAAAGGCAGCCCTATCTGTGGAAATGAAGAGAAGGCCTGCTATAGGACCTGCTGTTGTTTGTAAATTACACTGAGCTGCCTTTACAAGTTTTTCTTCCGGTCTGACACTAATTTTTTCTCAAAACATTATTTATTCTTTTCACTTTGAAAATCTTCGCCTCCTGCAGGCTTAACTTTCCCTTCACACATTGATCAGTCGAGGCCACAATCTATCTGCAGGACAAATTTAATAACAAGGCAATGAGACAATTAGCCAGGAAAGATAATGTCTTAAAATTACACAAATTAAGGGAAGAAAGGTAATTTTCTCGCTGTAAGGTTGTGGTTGAATCAAGTACTTACCATCCTCTTGGAAGCCATCTGAAATTTTTGTAAGTGTATGTCTTGTGATTTTTGAATTTTCAAAGGTGTTTCCAGAAGCAGTTAAAAGTCTTCTCTGTGATCTCATCGGAACTCTTTGGTTTGGAATTGCCATTATAACTTCCTTGTTTTTATTAACTTTAGACTCAGAGCTGCTGTTTGTGATGGATGAGTAGCTTGTGTAGAGGTTGCATATATAAGAGAAAAAATGGTCAGTGCCCTGGTAGTTATCCTGAGTCATCCTTTGTGCTGATTCAAAATGACCGATCAAAGGAGGCAAATCTATGAAAGTTAAATGCTTTATCTTTCTTTTAGCAATAAGGTAATGGTAGTTGAGACAAAAGGAGATCTAAGCATGTAAAGGATCTGATAAGTTTACCATCACTCTGTGCTGGCATGTTAGCTTTGTGATGTAACCTACTTTAAGATCTTACTTTTCTTTTCTGAAACAGTAAGTTACTTAAATCTTTTTTTCAACAATAAGATCCAGAAAGTATGTAACGGATCTGACATGTCAAACTGTTCAGACGTTCAATTCTCGCTCATCTAATTGCTTCTATTCTTATACGGAATTGTTTGCATCTATTCTTATACGGATCTGACATCTTTATCTTTTTTACAAATCTTCCTACAATTTCTTTAATCTCTCAATCTATCTCTTTACAAGTGTACATTGTCTACTAAATATTCAATTTTATTTATTCATTTGGGAGTGAAGTTGTCAATTAGCTTGAGGATCATCCATCGAGCAAAATTTCAATTTTCAACCTCTCGATTACACGTTGATGTTTGATACATTCGTTCCTTCATTAAATTATTATTGTTTCTTTATATTAATTAGCGCACATAGTTTCATTATCTTTAACTATTTATTAGCATAATTAAAATGAAATGATTAAGAGGTATGTTTAAGGGTAAGAGTCATGCTTCTTCTAGTAGGGATTGTTGACACCCAATTTTGACCCTCCCGTCCAGCAGTAGCTATAAAATTACACTAATTTTGCAAAATAATTTTTATGATTTCTTATAATAAAATGCAACAATAACACATTAATACATGCATAAATAAACAATTTAATAATAGCGCCGCATTCTAAAATATTAAGCATTAATTAAATAGCACGCCCGTCTTTATTTTTTATATAATAATTTAAATTCAAACTTAGACTAATAAAACACCTAAATAATTTAATCACAATTTATTTAAATAACTTACCACTAATTAAATATCTAATACCTAAAACTAATTCCTAAAACTAATAACCCACTTAAATTAAAACTTTAAAACCAAATTTCAACCCGCACTTCATGCCTCTTGGCCCACACCCGCAGCCCTGCCTTGACCCACAACCCCCTATACCTTCTCCCACTTCAGCCCTCACCCATCGTCAAAAGAAAAAAGAGAAAACCTAATCTGAACCTAAAGAAAGGCAGCCACCCTCACGCCACCTTCCTCGCCGAGATTCTCGCCTGAGAATACGGCGACCCTCCCCTTACCTTCTCCAACGATTTCTTACCATAAGACACACCGCAAATCTTGCCCAAATGGTCCCATTAATAGCATCCGAATCAGCACCAAATCCCGTCCAAAATCACGCCTTAAATACTACCTATTTTGAAACCCAAAGAGGGGTATAAATATGGAGTTAACTTCATGAATTTAGGCAGGGTGGAAATACCTTCAGGAGCATACGAAAACTGAGTGAAAAAACTCCGAAAAGAAAAAAAAATCAGAATCTTAGGCATGAAAATATTTTTCTTCGAATCTTGAAATCTCCGGGTCCCTCACAAGTAAACCTTAGCAATTTCAGGAAGCAAAATCGACCCAAAATCTTCATTCCCTTTCAATCGCAGAATAGTACAAAACCTCCGAGCGGATCGACGACATGATACGCTGCCTCGGTTCGCTGCCCGGAGAAGGTAAACCCATTGTTTCTCGAGAAATTTTAATGCCTTATGCAATTTCATGTGCTCTGTTATATGTACTTATGAACATGATTATTAATAGTGGTAAAAATGTTTGTCATGTCTTAGCTTAAAAAAAAAGAGATTTTAATTATTAAGGTCATCGACATATATTTATAGTTGACATAATAAACAAAGTATGTGATTAATTGCCTGTTGAAAGAAGACTATGTTAGTGATTAGTGGAATGTTTCCTATGGTATGTTTATATTCAGCATTATATGATAGGTTTGTTGTTTAGTATAAGTTTGGTACAGATTTTGAGTCTATGGGATTAGTTGTTGGACATGTCGATTGAGAATTGGTGTTGGTTCAAGATTGTTAAACTAATACTAAGTTCTCCTAGTTAAAATACATGTTTGATGTCTTTGTTTATTTGCTTTGTGAATCATGTCAGACCCCGCTCAGTTTTAAATGTCGATGCTCTATCCCGATATGGTTATACTTGTCCAAGCCGATATATGTGACCTTATATCTCGGACATTGCCCTCAAATAGTGAAAATCCTCTCTGTTGCCTCCCGTGGTCAGATCTTTGCAGTAATTTGCTTGGGTTATTTAGATATCCCTGCATATATCATTCTTAATTAATTTGAGGCCTACATGGCCACGTGAAGATGTTTATCGTGTCTTTTCCTCCTCTACTGTATTTATGTCTATGTGGTGCTTCAGATAATACTAAGCTTAGGGTCCTTGCTACCCAAGCGAATGTTTAGAAAGAACTGTGTTATCGCCTCTAGTGTTTTCCTGTTGTCGTTGTATATCTATGAAAACATTCACTTAGCGTTGATACAGGGCTAAGTAAGAATGAAAGAAGATCTCAATTTTGTGTCAGTTTTCATATGTTAATACCAGTAAATAAAAATAAATCCAGTGTGCTAGGTAATAAGGTCACTAAGTTGTTATGCATTTGCATGTTAGTTGGCTAAGAATAATGTTTGTCTGACTTTTATTTCTAAGTGTTCACCCATACACATGTTTACTGTCTAATTGTTATATATGTCTAACATGTAATGAAAATATACCTAGTACATCAGTCTTGCCACCCTATTTGAGGCCTACTAGTTAAGGCCTGAATGTATCCCTGTTTTGTTAAGAATGAATGAAGATTTAGGTTCAAGATCATGTTTAGGAGTGAAATTTGAAATTTGTTATTTTGACCCCTACTTTGCTAAAAATGATAAATAGTAAGATGGTTTAATTTGAAATCTCGCCAAGATGTCTTATGAGCTCATATGCATAAGTGTATAGGGGTAGAAATAGGATTGGAAAATTTGTACTAGCCTATGATAGCTTCTGGACCACTGTGTGTCTTTGTTGAGTATCGAATCTTTATATTATGTGTGCCTTAGCTTCAATGACCTGAATGTTTGAGATATTCTCTGCAAGGGATGGTTTAGTTCAATTCCCATTTTATATTGTCATCTGCTGGTCTTTACGTGCATGCTTGCTCAAATACAAACTATATGTCAAGTGTTTGTTTGTTATTTAATTATTTGGGCTCGTACTAATCCTTATCTTCTTTTATTTTACATGAAATGCATCGGAGCAACAAAGAGTCTCATGGCGAGACTCATCTTGAGCTACTTCAAATGAAGGCCCGCATTCATGTGCATCCACCTCGCATAAGAAAATTCCAAACTGCGGCGAAAGGACATCGCCATTCTTCGAGTCATCCTTATTAATTCATATCCTTTCCCCATTCATTTGTTGTAATTACTTGTCTAACATTACTCTAAATATATTTAGAATAGCCTAAGCTTTAAGTCGCTATTAGAAAATAGTTCAACACTAGAAATTTGCTTCTCATTAAGTTAATTATTCTAGCTTGCTTAACTTATTTTTTGAACATCTCATCACGAGATTAATGCATCTTAAAAGAATTAATAACTCTTTCATTAATACTATATAATTTATTATCCACCGACTTTGCAAACAAAGGCCTACCTTTAATCACTAAGTCAACTTTGCACAGTTATATTTTTAAACTTCTCATGTATAACACTTTATATGATCTCTTTCGAAATTAACTTTATAAACAAATCTTATAAACATTTTTAGGAATGCATCTTTTTTACTTTTTAAATTTGCAGGTACCTCTTCACTTAAACTTTTCAAAACACGCATTGCTAGCATAAATAATTAACCCTAGGTTTGAACGGACAACCGCAAGTTAGCGGATCCTTTAGGGTGCCTAACCCCTTCCCTTTAGGATAATAAAGAACCCTTACCCAGAATCTCATTAAGTTTAGCAGACCATTAAATGGAGTTAATGTTTACTTTAAACTAGTTAACATTTAGGTGTCCTAATTCACCCAAATTAATTAGGTGGCGACTCCGTGAACCCTTTAGCATTTAGCACCCCTTTTAAGCCCTTTTTACTTTTAAAATTAACCTTTTAACACCTCTTTAACATATTTAGCATCTTTTTAACATTTAGCATTTTATTATTTATTTTCTAACATTTTA
The DNA here is from genome assembly GCA_029844215.1 of Przewalskia tangutica. NCBI lineage: Eukaryota > Viridiplantae > Streptophyta > Magnoliopsida > Solanales > Solanaceae > Przewalskia > Przewalskia tangutica. Next base: position 119,333,603 of record CM056727.1, read on the forward strand.
TTAAGCAGGAGTTTCGCTAAAAAATAATGTCGCGGTCGAAAAAGGGTGCGACAGAATGGCGACTCCGCTGGGGATTTAAGGTTCTTAACCACAACAGACCTAGGGTTATTATTTGACATTACTTTTTGCATTTAAATTTTGTGTGCTGTATTTTGTTTTATTTATTTTAATTGCTACCTGCTTTACTGCTTTCCTTAAACTGGCATTCCGCTCATATTTCTTCCACTCTGGAAAATTCACACAATCACACACTACATGCGAGGTGCGCTTGGTGCATCAGCAAAATTCTTTCTTCAAACCCCAAATTTAGGAGAGTTGGTATTATACGTGGAGTGTCCGGTCTAACCGGTGGCCGCGTAGCCTTCTCACTCGAGTTGTCCGCTCGGGAACTCTTGGCCTAGAAAAGCCAAATCTTAGAAACTTAAGATAGCTATACCACCCTTTATTTTAGGGCATGCATGCATTTACCTTAGGTGGGTCGGTCCTGGCATCGACACCACAATTAGGAAGACACCAAACTTGTCGACGGGTTTCTCAACCCAACGACCAACCAGCATATTATGTGTAGCGTGACAATGATAGACAAATCCAAACCTAATCATGTCATGCTGAAATTGGAAAAAGTGCACCGTCAGTTGGTCGCCATTTCCAACAAAGCATTACTGATTGGCGGCTTGGACAAATCCATCATTACTCGCATATTTGACGTTTAGGCCGACCTCTGGCATAAAGAGGTCCCAAACATGTTAGAACACGCACTTGATTTGCAATTTGCTTATTAGTATATATTGCCTGCAACTTTTTGCATATTATACTAACTTGGTTTGCTTCACTTGTTAGAGGGTTATTTTGCATAGCTTATCCCCAAAAGGTTGATTCGCATTGACTGGTAGGAGCACAATCATCCAATAAATGACTAATCCGGAGGCACCAGAACGAAACAGCTTAGGACTCGTCCCCGTTCCTGTAGAGGATGCAGAGGCGTTAGAAAGGAGAAACACCAATGATCAACACCTCGCCAAGCTATTGCAAAGAAATGGAAGTCACGCAGTGAAATAGAAAGGCTCAAATATCACAAACCCGCTTCATTAGCTTGAATGCACCACTCCCAGAGCAAAGGACAAGTGCAATCGTGTCACAAGCCCTCGAGCCTCCACTTCCCAAAGCTCCCGCAAAGGCCGCGAACATACCACCACACCAAAACGTCACTCGCCCGGACAATTTGCAGACCGACCTCCAAAATGATCCGTTCACTACATACACATCTCAACCTCCACCTACTTATATCTCCCCACTCAACCCAAATTGCCAAGCCACCCACTACGAGCAGATGACACACAAACAATATGGGGGATTAGCACATCCGATCGAAAGCCAACCATTTATTATGCATGCATCCTCTCAAGAGACAGATCAGTACAGGGAAGTGGAGCGGCAGACTCGAGCTAGGGCTGATGAAAATATGGCAAAAGAAATCCGTAGCTTGAAAGAGGCATTCAAAAGCATTCAAATGAACAAAGGGGAGGAAGGTTTAGAATATGAAAACTTATGTATGCACCCCGACGTTGAATTACCTGTGGGGTACAAGGTGCCCAAATTTGACATGTTCGATGGAAAGGGGAATCCTCGAGCTCATCTAAGGTCATATTGCGATAAATTGATTGGAGTTGGTAAAAATCAAGCAATCATCATGAAGCTATTCATCAGGAGTCTAACCGGCGAGGCGCTGGACTGGTACACATGCCAAGACCCTCGAAAATGGGACGGTTGGAATGCCATGGCACAAGATTTCATGGATAGATTCAGGTTCAACACTGACACTGTCCTGGACAGATTTTATCTTATGAAACTTGAAAAGAAATCCACAGAAACTTTCAGGGAATACGCCCTGAGGTGGCGGTCAGAAGCAGCGAAGGTCCAACCTCCAATGGCAGAGAGCGAAATGACCACTTTGTTCGTGCAGTCGTTGAAAGACGCGACGTATTATGAAAGGATGATCAGTGTAATTGGGCGAAGTTTTGCAGAAGTCGTAAGAATGGGCGACTTCGTGGAAGAGGGCAAGTTGTTGACACCCAATTTTGACCCTCCCGTTCAGTTCTTAACTATAAAATTACACTAATTTTGCAAAATAATTTTTTATAATAAAATGCATCAATAATACATTAATACATGCACAAATAAGCAATTTAATAATAGCGTCGCATTCTAAAATATTAAGCACTAATTAAATAGCACGCCCGTCTTTATTTTTGTAATAATTTAGATTTAATAAAGCACCTAAATAATTTAATCACAATTTTTAATTCCTAATTTACCACTAATTACCTACTACCTAAAATTAACTCCTAAAACTAATACCCTAATTTAATAAAACGCATTCACTACAATCGACTCCATTTTACCCAAGCCCATCGTCATTCCCCCTCCCCTTATTTTCCACTTCATCCCATATCTCTCGTCCAAACCAGAACACCCATCCCCCTATAACCTAAAACTCAACCCCTGCGCATCAACTCCCATCACCGACAACATCCATACCTAAACCTGCGAAATCTGAACCCCCATCAACTCCCATCTACCACGAACCACCCTCATCTCGCCCATGCCCTGCAGTCCCTAAAATCCGCGATTTGAACCAACAAATCGTCCAAAAATCAGACCTCCAACAGCTCTATTTCGAATTCAAACCCCATATTTCACCTATAAAAGACCCCTTCGTTCTTCATTGGAGGGGGACCCGAAAATTGGAATCGATCTTGCGTATCTTCTATTCGTTCTTCGCTTTAGAATTCTTGCGTTTAAGCTTTGTTTTCTTCATTCGCACCCACATACACATTCTTCGAGTAGAATCGACGGGTCGAAACGCGCCTCGGTTCGCTGCCCGGAGAAGGTAAAATCAATCCATTTTCCTTTAAATTCGGTTTACTGTATGTTGATTCAAATCGGTTTATCGAGTTCTTGTGAGTTATTATCTATATTATTACTGAAGTCTATAAATATCGGTGCATATTGTCTCAATATGTTGGTGTTTTGGCTGTCCAGTCGTGTGTCGTTGATTATCTTAGCCTGTTTTAAGTTATGTTAAGCCAATTGAATTTCGATCAAGCCTAGAGGTTAAGGTTTTGACTAGTTGAGTCTCATATTTGCCGATTTAAACTCACCGTTACGCCTAGGTATGTTGTGGAAGCCTTATCTAGTATGATGTGCTAAGAAATCACCAACCGAACTCTTTCTCATCTTTAGTTGTTGTGCTTACTATGCGATTCATTACTGATTTATCAATATATTGTGCTTAGTGTTTAAGCGTGTTAATTATGTTAGATTGTCTATGTTTTTTTTTAGGAATATTATGATGGGTGATTATTTTGTTTGACGAATTAGGATGTTTTGAATAACTTAAGTGATGCATCGCCGTTATTAACTCGTCTGATTTGGGCCAACAGCAAAAAAATGATATGTATAATCGCCTTAATGTCATTTAGTGAAGATTAATATATGGCTTGTTAAATAATATGTTTGAGCTTTACCGCTGGATCGTTTCGGTCTTGACACGTTTGGAGATCTTATAAGTAGTATTTTTGTTTTCTGTGGACTTGGATATACAAGTTCACATACTTGTTTTATATGATAAATGAATGGTATAAACAGGTTTAATGTTGAGCTTTCATTGGCCTATTTTTTTTTGAATCTGTATAATGAACTTAGTATAGTAAAATATGATATGATTTGTCATTTTTGGTATTCTGGTCCATTTTGAGGATCATGTCCTGTCTGGTCCAAATTCTGAATAACATATTGGTCTATTTCGTGCTTTGAAAGTAGCATGAAGCATTTTAGCTTTGAATGATCGTCCGCATGCCTAGACCTATCTAAATGAACGAGATAGTTTAATATGAATCTTATGCGTATTTCTTTGGTTTTAGAATAGTTTAATATGAATCTTATGTGTGTTTTGGTTTTAGAGCAGTGGATTATCTATGCTTAATTTGAAGTGTCACCATGACTAATACATTACGAGCATGATCATATATACGTCTGAAATGCCATCTCTTCGTGGTTATTTGTTTGTATTCCAAGCTTCATGATTGTTAAAATGACTACATACTTGCCTCGCATATTTTGAGTTTTAAAATGAGTCTATCACTCATCGACTAATCGCCTTCCTTTTAAATCAAAATCGCATATGTCGAGCCTATTTTCTCGTTTACGCACAATCGCTTGTAGTTGCTGGTTTTCATCGCTTTCGTGACTGATTTTGGTCATTTTCGGACTGAATTTCAGCCCCGTTAGTTGCTGGTTTTCGACTGTTTCGCGGACTGATTTTGGTCATTTTCGGACTGAATTTCAGCCCCGTTAGTTGCTGGTTTTTGACTGTTTCGCGGACTGATTTTGGTCGTTTTCGGACTGAATTTCAGCCGTTATTTCATCGGTTTTCATCGCTTACGGACTGATTTTGGGCCATTTTTGCTACTAATTTTTGGCCCTTTTTCTGTCGGACTGGTTTTTGCCATTTTGCTGCTGATTGTGGATTATTTTGCTACTGATTTTTGGCCCTTTCTCGTTTGACCGATTTCATCGTCGGTTTGACCGATTTTGGGCCATTTTGCTACCGATTTTGGCCTCTTTTGTCGCTGGTTCGGGGCCTTCCTGCACAGATTTTGGCCTCGTTTATTGCTTTTGGCGATTTAGTATCGTTGCTCACTGTTTGTTGCTGGTTTTTGGCTATTTCCGACCGTTTTCCGCTATTTTTCGATCGATTTTACGGTCATTTTGTCACTAAGTTTTGACTATTTATCTATTATTTGGCGAAGTTCATAACATATACTAATCCTTTTCTTTTTCTTTCTTTTACATGACTTGCATCGGGAGCGACGAAGAGTCTCATACGAGACTCATCATGACTTTTTCAAGCAAATTGTTATACCCCGTATTTCCAGAGTATGTACGCGAGGACGTACGTAGGAAATTTCGAACTTCAAGTAAGGCTTGGCCGATTTTCACTTTGTGCACAACACCCGTTTAGAGTCGTTTTTCGACGAAACGTTTTCACAGCTTTCGTAGGGGAATTTCCGGCTATGTCATTTTTAATTTTTGCGGATTTTTCCGAGAGACGGAACATTTTGGACCAACGGGAGGGCGACACTTGTCACCCTCCAATTGATGGATGTGAGGCGTTATTGTGGCCGATTGGAATGGCTTTAGTTGGTAGGATATTTGTGTGTTAGTTGGTTAAGGGGCACTTGGCAAGATCTTGGCCCTACACTTGCCTTGCACTTGGCAAGATCTTGGCCATTGGTTGGCCTATAAATACCACCCTATGTTGAAGACTTTCTTCATCCTAAAATCTTCTAAGTGTTAAAATCCCTCCCTCTCCCTTCTTGTGGTTCTCGTCCAAAAGCCTTCCCTCCCCTCGCCGAGAGTTCCCCAGCTGGGTAGGCCGAGTGGTATACACCCCCTCTGGGTGCTAGCCATGGGTACCCCTAGCCTAGTTGTTTTCGTATAATACCCTCTTGGTAGAAATACTCTCAAAAGTATTGTTATAATGCCCAAATTACCTTAGCCATATACCTTGTTGTATTCTAAGGTTATACCTATCTAAAAGCCCGTAAATACTATTATACTTACCGTCAATACCAAACCGAAACCCAAGGAAAATCTCCATGGTTAGTTGGAGTAGTATGTAGAAGTTGGTTAGAACTTCTAAGGGTAGTTTGGAGCGGGTTGGGCGCTTGAGTTGGAGCTAAACGATTGCCCAGATCGACTTTATACTTGGATAATTATGGGCTTATCGAGGTAAATATCTTGTCCTCTATTGTAATTGGAAATTACATGTTGTTAGAATATATAGTTGAAGTATACTATATATAGAACTGAACGTAGTTATCGGCAATGTCTTTTGACTTAAGCTGAATAATACTTACGCAATGTCTTGCGACTTAAGCTGAATTTAAAGAAGAATCGAATCGTAAGTACATAGGGCTGTATTACATGAGACTTGTGTAGTAGTACAGTGGAGTAGAATTGTACCAGTAGGTTAGATGTATAACCCCACAGGTTGGCTTGGTAGCCTCGATAGAGGAGAGATTTCTGTTGCGGAAATGTCTGCGAATTTTCTCGTAGAATGTTCCACGAGGATCTAAATGTTAATAAGCGCCTTGTGGCCTTATAGGTTGAAGTACTACGTGTGGCGCGATCTACTTGGCTTAGGAGTAGCCGCGGTTGGAAGTACTGAGCGTTTTGCTATTAGTCGATACTCGTCGCGAGGTATGTGAACCTCTTCCTATCTCTTCTAGCATGATATGTGTGAACTATGTAGTACGGTGACGCATACGTGCTAAATGTATTTGATTGGTTTAAAACATAAAGTGTTATAACGACTTTATGGGAAGTTGTTATAACGACTTTATGTTGGTAAGAAAATACTTGTGGTTTTAAAAGGTAATCGATTTGAACTATAATCGGCGTGTTATGTGTTAATAAAGAACTTGAAGTATTTCAAAAGATTTTTGAATCATTTCGAAAGAAGAAGTAATACTTGATTTGTTTGAAAACTTAAGAGTTATGCTAGCTTTATGGAAAGTTAGGTATAACTTCTTAAGAATGTTTCTCGATTTTGGAAATCGAATGTATCGACAAACCAACTGCAGCGTTTATAAGAGGAAATGTTTTTAATAATTAAGTATTATTAAAACCAAGAGAAACTTCCATCCGCATAGAAGCTAAGATGAGACAAAATGATATTTCTAGATCATGGCATGTAATAAGATTGTTATAAACAAGAATATCCTACTCACATATAAGACTTATGTTTCTCAGATAGTTTAAAGGGGAATTATATTCTTAAATGAATAAGACTATGAACTACGAAACCTTTCTAAAATGAGAAACTTGAACATTGGAAATTAGGCAAACTTGATCATTGGAAAGGAATGTTGCTACTTGATTTTACAAAGAGAAGTAATTGATTTACTTTAAAAGGATAGTCACTCTATTTTATACTACGGGTATTGTGTGGCGTTGAAAGTAACGTATCTTTTAAAGAGTTAATGGATGAAGTACTTTGGGGATAAAACCCCGAACTTGTTGGCATATAGTAGAAAGTACCTTGTGTGTATAACTTGATTGTGTTGGTTTGTGATAGCCTGGTAATACTTTCTTGTTGATTGATAAGTAAACATGTTAGGATGCTACGTGTGTTAGTATCTTGTGATGTTGTGTAAAGGGATTTCCTTTGTTGTGCTTATGTTGCTTAACGATAAGCTGTTGTGTTAGTGTTTTACATCACTCATCTCCTGAGATGATTCCGGGTTGCTCGCCTCCACGCGGGTAGACTCAGCGGTCGATGGACCTATGATTCGAGAATACCTCACGCAGTCCCGGGCCTACGCGAGCTACGAGTTCGAGTTAGTGTCGCCCTTTATGGGCACGCGTCCACGTGGCCATGCGGATCGCGAAGTCGAGGATGACGCCGGGAGTAGCTACCCTCGATGCGGAATACCTCATGCGGGCGATGAGATTGGCCTACGCGAGTCGCGGAGTTCGAGGTTAGACGCGACATTGATATCGCGGGCAAGTGGCGGCCTTTGATCATGACGGTGCAGACAGATCTTATGATCTGATTCATGACCTTGTTGGTACTATGGGTTTTTAGTAGTCGGCTATGCCTTCGTACTTACCCCCGCACGGTTTATTATGACACAGGTGGGACACGTGTTCATGTGTGTTCCTTGGTGCTTTTATATCATGATCGCGGTGATGGAAGGTATTCCACGCATGATTGATGTTGTGGGCCCGAGACCCGTTGTTATACTTGAGTGATGACTTGAGGCGTGAGTCACGACTTGACATGATCGCTTTGTCAGAAGCGTAGTTTGGTTATCATACATGTCTCCCGCTTTATATGATCGCTATGATTTCATTTCTGATATGTATTTTCAGCCACATACTCTGCACTCAGATCGACCTCCTGGGCTGCGTTCATGCCGCAGTTGAGGTACACCGATCGTTGATCCTCGCTCTTAGGGTCACGATTCGGCATTGGGAAAGCTCCGTTTCTCGAGGCTTATCAAGTATAGTCCCCGTTTGTAGGTGTTTACATTCGTGGTATGGCGGCCCCGCCCCGCCATTGTTGTCGTATCATTCTTAGAGGTCTTGTTGTGGGAAGGGTTTTGTAAAAGGATTAAACTGCTCATGTTGAAAAAGTTGTTGTTTATATATATCTTTGCGTAACCGCTGGTTAGCTTTGTCTTCTTATTTCATTGTTTATACTTCATTTCATGTGTTGTCTTTATGTTCCTGATTACTCGATGTTGGATCACCGGGTGCCCGGGTAAGGCACGACCACGCCCCGAATCGGGTCGTGACAAAAGTGGTATCGAGCGATTAATCCTGAAAGTGTCTACGCATCGTATCCAAGAAGTCTTGATTATCGGTGTGTTGTGCACCACATCAATAATCGTGAGGCTATAGGATATTTAGGATTGGTTTCTATTCTTCTCACTCGAGATCGTGCCTTAGAGCCGTGTTGTAAGTTGAACCTCTAACGTATTTTTTCCTTACCGCTATGCCTCCGCGCAGGCAACCCGGGCCCAGAGGCAAGCGCAGGCGGAGCTGCGTAGAGTTCGGAGGGTGGCGAGGCACAGCCCAATCATTACCTAGGGTAGTGCTTCATTCGGGAGTTCTGCGACGTCACTAGCCCCAGCAGAGTTTTAGCACGGCGGCGATTCCATCTGCGCCATGATATTTGAACCTTCGCCCACGGCCGGAACAGAGAATATGGATTGCAAAGAGACAACCACATTAGCTATGGATTTGGCTACGCAGAGTATACCGATGTACCGCGAGTCTTGAGGACTATCTAAAAGAGGTTGTGCAAGAGTAATTCTTGATTGGGCTTGAGCATGGCACGTATGCGGGCTTATGCGCAGCAGCCGAGAAGCGTAGATCGACGGGTTAACGGGCGACGAGAGGAGGCGAGCAGCAAGGTCCTGGTAACTTTCGAGGCAAGTCGCCTCGCGGCCAGATTTGATATGCACCTCCGCCCGGTCACGAGTGGTCTTCCACGGATATCGGGGCGTTAAAGTGCACGCAGGAGTTGGTCGAACTCCGGATCTTCCGGTTCATGATGTGACGCCATCCCGGGAATGTCGTCTTTTAGTTAGTACTTGTTGTACTACGACCGCCGTGGTCGATGTCGATAGAGTGTCCTTGTAGGAGGACTTAGCCTTCAGGATCGGTGGGTAGTTCGTCATCTTCCTAGCTATGCCTACGGGCGAGTTTGATTAGAACGACTAAGGAGTGAAGCGAGATATAGATATATCTTTAACCTCAGAGATCGGTATGTGTGATAAGGTGAGTATACCTTAAGTGCTATGTTACGATAGCGGTGTGTTAGTTGTGTTTAGAAATCATGGTGGGTTAGCAGAGTAAGATTTTGGGGGATAGATAAGGTGTGAGCCTTAGAATGTTTTACGTAAAGACCTTAGAGGTAAGGCCATCTCGAGTAAAAGGTGTAGTGTTATGTTTGATCCTTATAGGAGTGCATAGTGCACGTGAGCTATGTTTGTGGGATAAGTCCCTGAGTAGTATGGAATGAAAGAGGGTAGTTGAGCTAAGAAGACCGCTATGTTTTCGTAACGTGATTAGTGATAGTTTTCCTTCGGGAGCTAGTATTGCGGCGTGCGGTCAACCCGCGGTAGGTTTGGTGGTGGGGTCGGTTGTGGTGGTCCCGCGTGCTAGGTTGTGAGGGTGTTAGGCCCAAGTTTAGTTAACCAGTCACGAACTCGTGGACGCGTTCGACCGTGGTCGGGCCGATGGGGCAGCCCATCGTGTTCTTGATCGGAGACCGTTTACTGGTGTGTTGAGTTATCGAAAGGTTGTAAGGCTGCACGGTGCCTACCTTCACCTTATGTCGACAGTGAAGCCCGGTTGTGGCTATTTTCGTTTTCTAAAAGTTTTACGAGCAGGTGGGTTAAGAACTCGGATGAGTCTCTCGAATCGCATTCGCCTCGGGCGGTGTGTGGATTTCGGGGGTAGTCGTGGGATTGTTGTCTCTGTGGAGGAGTGTTTAAGCTACCATTTCGGTGTTCGGATGTTGCCTTTTGAAGCCTTGTAGGGCGGAAGTGTAAAATTGCGGTCGATTGGTTCGATGTTGGCAAGTTCGATTAGTTGGTTGAGCTTGTTCCAAGTGGTATGGAGAGTAAAGCTTGTCTAGAAGAGGTTACGCGGCTCGGAGAAATCGTGCGGATAATCGGCGACGACGCCAGAGTTCAGTTGAGTCGGTCTTGAAAGTACCACCGGTTAGGGTGTGACGAGTTTTGGAAAGCAGAGGAAAACTTAGCCCGAGTTACTTTGGGCCCTTTGAGTTCATGTGAAGAATAGGCGGGTTGCCTATATGTTAGCAATTGTCGTCCGACTTAGGAGGCGACGTCCGGTCTTCGTATTGATATGATCGGAAAGTATCAGAGATCCATCCAGAGTGTTCCCAGTTAATGATGACCACTTTAGGGATAGTAACCCCTAGTTTTGGAAACTGAAGCCGTATCAGAATGTGGTAAGAGTTCGAGTGTACGACCTCCTCCGGGATCGCATGCAGCCCGCTACCATTTGTTGGGTCGCCGGAGTGACACGAACCTCGCGCAAAGTGACAAAAGTGGTATCGGTGGTATCGCGAGCATAGATGTGATCATTTTCTTTTATGTAAAGTAGGCGGCGAAGTATATTTTAGACCGGTGAGAGGTGTTATGGTGATGTTCTAGTTGTTTCATCGTGGACTTGGATGTAAGCTTTTTGCGAAAGTTGTTTCTGTGGCCTTGTGTGGCAAGGATTGTTATATTAAGTATAGTAGTGAAGACTATACTGGCGCGCGTTTGTTTTGAGACTTAGAAACAACATTCGACGAATGTTTCTGGCGAGGAGAATGTTATACCGTATTTCCAGTATGCACGGGCGCACGTAGGAAATTTCGAACTTCCACTAAGGCTTGGCGATTTTCACTTTGTGCACAACACGTTTAGAGTCGTTTTTAAACGCGTTTCCTGACTTTCGTAGGGAATTTCCGCTATGTCATTTTTAATTTTGCGGATTTTTAGAGGCGGAACATTTTGGACCAACGGGAGGCGACACTTGTCACCTCCAATTGATGGATGTGAGGCGTTATTGTGGCCGATTGGAATGGCTTTAGTTGGTAGGATATTTGTGTGTTAGTTGGTTAAGGGGCACTTGGCAAGATCTTGCCCTACACTTGCCTGCACTGCAAGATCTTGCCATTGGTTGCCTATAAATACCACCCTATGTTGAAGACTTTCTTCATCCTAAAATCTTCTAAGTGTTAAAATCCTCCCTCTCCCTTCTTGTGGTTCTCGTCCAAAGCCTTCCTCCCCTCGTCGAGAGTTCCCCACTGAGTGGGTAGGCGAGGGTTTACACCCCCTCAGGGTGCTAGCCATGGGTACCCAGCCTAGTTGTTTTCGTATAATACCCCTCTCTTGGTAGAAATACTCTCAAAAGTATTGTTATAATGCCCAAATTACCTTAGCCATATACCTTGTTGTATTCTAAGGTTATACCTATCTGAAAAGCCCGTAAATACTATTATACTTACCGTCACCACCAAACCGAAACCCTAAGGAAAATCTCCATGGTTAGTTGGAGTAGTATGTAGAAGTTGGTTAGAACTTCTAAGGGTAGTTTGGAGCGGGTTGGGCGCCGTGAGTTGGAGCTAAGCGATTGCCCGGGATCGACTTTATACTTGGATAATTATGGGCTTATCGAGGTAAATATCTTGTCCTCTATTGTAATTGGAAATTACATGTTGTTAGAATATATAGTTGAAGTATACTATATATAGAACTGAACGTAGTTATCGGCAATGTCTTTTGACTTAAGCTTTGAATAATACTTACGGCAATGTCTTTGCGACTTAAGCTTTGAATAATACTTACGCAATGTCTTGCGACTTAAGCTGAATTTAAAGAAGAATCGAATCGTAAGTACATGGGCTGTATTCTGATGAGACTTGTGTAGTACCAGTGGAGTAGAATTGTACAGGTTAGGGTTAGATGTATAACCCCCTGGTTGGCAGTAGCCGGCCTCGATAGAGGAGAGATTTACGGTCATGCGGGAGGCCGCGAATTTTACGTAGAATGTTCCACGAGGGATCTAAATGTTAATAAGCGCCTTGTGGCCTTATAGGTTGAAGTACTACGTGTGGCGCGATCTACTTGGCTTAAGGAGTGCGAAGCGGTTGGAAGTACTTGGGCGTTTTGCTATTAGTCGATACTGCCGCGAGGTATGTGAACCTCTTCCTATCTCTTCTAGCATGATATGTGTGAACTATGTAAATGCGGTGACGTCGTGCTAAATGTATTTGATTGGTTTAAACATAAAGTGTTATAACGACTTTATGGGAAGTTGTTATATGACTTTATGTTGGTAAGAAAATACTTGTGGTTTTTAAAAGGTAAGCGATTTGAACTATAACTGGCGTGTTATGTGTTAATAAAGAACTTGAAGTATTTCAAAAGATTTTGAATCATTTCGAAAGAAGAAGTAATACTTGATTTGTTTGAAAACTTAAGAGTTATGCTAGCTTTATGGAAAGTTAGGTATAACGTCTTAAGAATGTTTCTTGATTTTGGAAATCGAATGTGTATCGACAAACCAACTGCAGCGTTTATAAGAGGAAATGTTTTTAATAATTAAGTATTATTAAAACAAAGAGAAACTTCCATATGCATAGAAGCTAAGATGAGACAAAATGATATTTCCTAGATCATGGCCGCTGTAATAAGATTGTTATAAACAAGAATATCCTACTCACATATAAGACTTATGTTTCTCAGATAGTTTAAAGGGGAATTATATTCTTAAATGAATAAGATTATGAACTACGAAACCTTTCTAAAATGAGAAACTTGAACATTGGAAATTAGGCAAACTTGATCATTGGAAAGGAATGTTGCTACTTGATTTTACAAAGAGAAGTAATTGATTTACTTTAAAAGGATAGTCACTCTATTTTATACTACTGTATTGTGACGTTGTGAAAGTAACGTATCTTTAAAGAGTTAATGGATGAAGTACTTTGGGGATAAAACCCGAACTTGTTGGCATATAGTAGAAAGTACCTTGTGTGTATAACTTGATTGTGTTGGTTTGTGATAGCACGTAATACTTTCTTGTTGATTGATAAGTAAACATGTTAGGATGCTACGTGTGTTAGTATCTTGTGATGTTGTGTAAAGGGATTTCCTTTGTTGTGCTTATGTTGCTTAACGATAAGCTGTTGTGTTAGTGTTTTACATCACTCATCTCCTGAGATGATTAGAGGTTGCCGCCTCCGACGCGGGTAGACTCGGCGGTCGATGGACCTATGATTCGAGAATACCTCACGCAGTCCCGGGCCTATGCGAGCTACGAGAGTTCGAGTTAGTGTCGTCCTTTATGGGCATGCGGTCCATGTGGCCCGCGGATCGAAGTCGGGGCGATGCCGGGAGTAGCTACCGACGCGGGAATACCTCATGCGGGCCGATGAGATTGGCCTATGCGGAGTGCGGGAGTTCTGTGGTTAGACGCAGACATCGAATCTGCGCAAGTGGCGGCTTTGATCATGTGACGGCCTAGACAGATCTTATGATCTGATTCATGACATTGTGGGTACTATGGGTTTTAGTAGTCGGCTATGCCTTCGTACTTACCCCGTCTGATTTTATTATGACACGGTGGGACACGTGTTCATGTGTTCCTTGTGCTTTTATATCATAGATCGCCGGTGAGGAAGGTATTCCACGCATGATTGATGTTGTGGGCACGAGACCCATTGTTATACTTGAGTGATGACTTGAGGCGTGAGTCACGACTTGACATGATCGCTTTGTTGTAAATCGTAGTTTGGTTATCATACATGTCTCTGCTTTATATGACCGCTATGATTTCATTTACTGATGTATTTTGATTTCACATACTCTGCACTGTTAGATCGACTCCTTCGGGGCTGCGTTCATGCCGCGAGTTGAGGTACACCGCCGTTGATCCTCGCTCTTAGGGTCACACAAAGATTCGGGAAAGCTCCGTTTCTCCGGAGGCTTATCAGTGGTATAGTCCCCTGTTGTTGTAGGTGTTTACATTCAGGGGTATGGCGGGGCCCTGTCCCGCCATTGTTGTCGTATCATTCTTAGAGGTCTGTAGTACTGTTGTGGGAAGGGTTTTGTAAAAAGGATTAAACTGTTCATGTTGAAAAAGTTGTTGTTTATATATATCTTTGAAGGCGTAAGTGTTTGGTTAGCTTGTTCTTATTTCATTGTTTATATACATCATTTCATGTGTTGTCTTTATGTTCCGCTGATTACTCTGATGTTGGATCACTGGGGTGCCCGGGGTAAGGCACCAGTCACGGGCCCCGGAATCGGGTCGTGACACAAATGATTTACATCCACATTTCTCGCATTCTTCGGTCTCGGAACCTTAAAATAAATAGGGCGGAATAATATCTTCACCTGCCCTAGTCATTTTATCTCCTTTCTCTAACTCTGTCACTTTACTTTCTTTGTATTTTTGTAACCTAACCTTATACAATTATTGAAATGCCTAGAATAGTTAGACTTAGAACTATTAAGGGCGGGTAGTTAAATAATAAAACGCGTCGCTAGTTTAATCTATCTTTAGGCCGTTATGCATTTTCAAAACTTTTTAAATAACTTAGCCTTTTCTTAATATTATAGAAATAAATGAGTTCCAAATTCTTATTAAACTTCATAAAAACAACAAATCTTTTTTCATAACAAAGATCTATTTTCTTATTACCAAGTGCAAAAGAGGAAAATCTTGCTACCCATTTGCATACCCTTTATAAAGACTAAAATTTACATATAATACGTACTTTTAGTAAACCATCTATTTTTATTATTTTGCATTTTTTCGATAAGCCTCATGCAATTGCTTTGTTCAAATAGAATATTTTCCTTGCATTTTACAAACAAATTTCATGCAATACTATATATACATACATATCTTTTAAATAATTATTTGCAAACGTCTTTTTAACTCATGTTCTCCCTAATATGCATTTTAAATAATTAACCCTAGGTTTGAACGGACAACCGCAAGTTAGCGGGTCCTTTAGGGTGCCTAATCCCTTCCCTTTAGGATAATAAAGAACCCTTACCCAGAATCTCACATAGTTTCGCAGACCTTAAAAATGGAGATCATTTGTAGTATTTTATGCTACATTTTTAGTGTCCTAATTCACTATAATAATTAGGTGGCGACTCCTTAAAATGCATTTCAGGAATCCAACCATATGTAGCAGGAATTCCGTTTCCGACTACGGTCGAAATGGGGTGTTACAGAGGGCATTAAGACAGGCAGGATTACAAACTTGACAGCCCTACAAGCAACTAGCAGAGCAGTGCAGTCAAATTCCATCTGAGGTACCTCACAGAGGAGGAGAGTTGCATCACCCTCTGTCATGGTCATTCAGGAACATAGGCCAGAACAACATCCAGTATATCAAATCCCACCGCCTTCTTACTATAACCAAAACACTCAAAATTCACAGTCATATTATCAGCACTGCGCCACCCCATATCCTGTTTACCATACCCAACCAGCATACCCAAAATACTCACCACAATCACGAACTCGCACCCCAAACGGACCCAAACCCCGCATAGATCTTGAGAAAGCCAACCAGAACCTATACACCTTTAGCTGAACCCATAGCCCAAGTGTATGAGAAGCTGAAAGCCGCAGGAATACTCCAGCCAATTCCCAGAAATACCCCCAGGCCTACTTCCCGAGGGCACGATAGAACCAAACATTGTACATACCACTCCGGTGCAAAGGGACACGACATCGAAAATTGCTATACACTCAAGGACAGAATAGAGGAGTTAATCAATGAGGGAGTCATTCGGCTGAAATATGCTCCTCTCAATACAAACAATAACCTTCTTCCGGGTTATGAAGATGCCCATGTGAACATGATAGCTGAAAATGAAGAAGACAGTCTGGAAGGGACTATTACGCCAGCCCGAAAAGGAAAGAAAGTTGAGTCATCGACCAACCGTCAGAGAAAAGAAGGTGCTCCTTGCCGGAGATTGTTTAACCATTGAATAAGTCATTCGTCTAGTTGTGTGCTGCAAGAGATGATCTTGTTGAAGACCCAGCCGTTGAAGACACAAAGCAAGAAGAAATGGACTCATGCCCCTGTCTTGGCCCGCCGAGTCCTGAAATAGTTAGTTTAATATATTTTGCCCTTTATATGTAATAAAATGGAACTACGTTTGACCTGATTCCCTTGGTGGATACGTAGGCGGCCGTTTCGGCTTCGGTCCCAACTCTAGAAATTTTTACCCAATATTCGCTTGTAATGAACTACGTCATGACCTGATTCCTCGTGGGATCGTGGCGCCTAAATCGGCTTCGGTCACACCATTAGAAAACTTTCCCTTCGTTTTGAAAATAACAAGAATACACATAGTATACAAGCAACCCCATTGAGACCCACTTTAGGCCAAACACCCTTTTCAGAACTGGGACAAGGTAGGAAACCAGGCAAGGGTTATGAGTCCAAACAAGACAGACATCCAAGCATCAAGAGTCAAAACTATAAGGTCAACGCGAATCAACCGCCCCCCCAAACTCACAAAATTTACTTTGAGCGCAGGTCCTTCATATCAGCAGAAGATACAACAAAAGTTCTTTATATTAGCAGAAGCAAAAAATACAGCAAAAGCAGAAAGAAGCAGCAGAGGCAGAGGATATGACAACAATTCAAAGTTCAAAATCCGCAGTAAAAGCAGCAAAAGCAGAGAGGGGCATCTACAATCAACAGTCAAAATTCAAAAGTCCGCAACAAAGTCTAGCGCATCAGCTCGGGCATAAAGCACACAACAAAGGCATCATGACAATTCGTCAGTTGCAACGTTTAGCATGTCCGTGCAAGGACAACATCTCAGTATTCATCCGGCGTATCAGGGACGACATCTCTACCCACATAATTGCCTTTCTCATATATTTATCATTTTGTTTTAACAGTTATACACTAACTTTTTCTCAAGCTTAGCTTGCAGGAGCATTTATTCTACAGGAGCGAAGCGCTGGCCCGTGCAACGGCGTTATCGACAACAAGTCAGAAAACGACGCCAAGTCCAAAAATGGCGCCAAGTCCGAAAACGACGCCAAGTTCGAAACGGCGCCCGGAAGAATATCGTCCGAACGACGGCGTTATCGACAACAAGTCCAAAACGGCGCCAACAAAGAACAAGTCCAAAACGGCGACAAGTCAAAACGGCGCCAAGAAGAATAAGTCCAAAACGACGCCAAAGAACAACAAGTCCAAAGCGGCGCCAAGTCCGAAAGCGGCGACAAGTCCGAAACGACGCCAAGTCCAAAGCGACGCCAAGTCCAAAACGACGCCATCATCGATATCACATCTACGCAGGACGATTTCTCCGTTCTCAAAATTGCATTTTTTCTCATTCATGCTTTATTATTCTGTCTTAGCGCATGCACTAACTCTTTCTTGAGCTTTAGTCTACGGGAAAGAAGAACACGCCCGGCAACGGCGTTATCGCGACAACAAGTCGAAAATGGCGCCAAGTCCAAAACGACGCCAACAAAGAATACGTCCGTGCAGCGGCGTCATCAAGACAACAAGTCCAAAGCGGCGACAAGTCCAAAACGACGCCAAGTCGGAAACGACGCCAAGTCCGAAAGCGGCGCCAAGAATGATAAGTCCGAAGCGACGCCAACAAAGAACACGTCCAGGCAACGACGTTATCAGCACAACAAGTCCGAAAACGACGCCAAATCCAAAAACGACGCCAAGTCCGAAAACGACGCCAAGTCCAAAAACGACGACAAGTCCGAAAACGACGCCAAGTCCGAATACGACGCCATCATCAGCATATCACATCTACGCAGGGACGATTTCTCTGTTCTCAAAATTGCATTTTTCTCATTCATGCTTTATTATTCTGTCTTAGCAGTTATGCACTAACTCTTTCTTGAGCTTTAGTCTACAGGCGATTCTAGTAAAGACAACATATCCGCGTTCACAATCGCAACACGTCTGTGCAAGGAAGAAAATCACAGCATTTGCAACATCGCATCAACACAACATGCATCACATTTTTGCACGAAACCATTGTCTACTCACAGAGCAGGAGCATAACGTGGATTTTCTCTTACAGCGAACCGGGGCAATTTGTTGGGGGGCCAACCTTCCCGATGAATGGCAGAAGCGGCCTCAAGCGTCGGTCCACTCACTCCGCATCACCATACACCCAGCATCATAAATCGATAGCGGTACACCCAGGTTCAAGCCAGTTTATTTGTTTTTATTTTACACCATAGCCCAGTGTCGTCATAACTCGACACTGGGACAAATTTTGAGTTCGCATTAGCCCGCCTTGGTGTTTTGACCATGGTAGCCCAGTGTAGTCATAACTCGACACTGGGACAAATTTTGAGTCCGCGTTAGCCCACCTTGGTGTTTTGACCATGATAGCCCAGTGTCGTCATAACTCGACACTGAGACAAATTTTGAGTCCGCGTTAGCCCGCCTTGGTGTTTTGACCATGGTAGCCCAGTGTCGTCATAACTCGACCTCGGGACGCTTTTTAAGTCCGTCGCCTTGCCTAATTGCCCAACATTTTAATCGAGGTCGAGACAATATTGGTTATGAGTCAACGTCTTTGTCCGAAGATTCTTCCATCATCTCCATACAAAGAGGGACAACTGTTGACACCCAATTTTGACCCTCCCGTCCAGACAGTAACTATAAAATTACACTAATTTTGCAAAATAATTTTTATGATTTCTTATAATAAAATGCAACAATAATACATTAATACATGCATAAATAAACAATTTAATAATAGCGCCGCATTCTAAAATATTAAGCATTAATTAAATAGCACGCCCGTCTTTATTTTTTATATAATAATTTAAATTCAAACTTAGACTAATAAAACACCTAAATAATTTAATCACAATTTATTTAAATAACTTACCACTAATTAAATACCTAAAACTAATTCCTAAAACTAATAACCCACTTAAATTAAAACTTTAAAACCAGCCCAACCCGCAGCCCATACCTCTCTTGGCCCACACCACAGCCCAGGTCTTCAAATTTCACAACCCCCTATACCTTCTCCCACTTCAGCCCTCACCCATCGTCAAAAGAAAAAAGAGAAAACCTAATCTGAACCTAAAGAAAGGCAACCACCCTCACGCCACCTTCCCCGCCGAGATTCTCGCCTGAGAATCCGGCGACCCTCCCCTTACCTTCTCCAATGATTTCTTACCATAAGACACACCCCAAATCTTGCCCAAATGGTCCCATTAATAGCATCCGAATCAGCACCAAATCCCGTCCAAAATCACGCCTTAAATACTACCTATTTTGAAACCCAAAGAGGGGTATAAATATGGAGTTAACTTCATGAATTTAGGCAGGGTGGAAATACCTTCAGTAGCATACGAAAACTGAGTGAAAAACCTCCGAAAAGAAAAAAAAATCAGAATCTTAGGCATGAAAACATTCTTCTTCGAATCTTGAAATCTTCGGGTCCCTCACAAGTAAACCTTAGCAATTTCAGGAAGCAAAATCGACCCAAAATCTTCATTCCCTTTCAATTGCAGAATAGCACAAAACCTCCGAGCGGATCGACGACTTGATACGCTGCCTCGGTTCGCTGCCCGGAGAAGGTAAACCCATTGTTTCTCGAGAAATTTTAATGCCTTATGCAATTTCATGTGCTCTGTTATATGTACTTATGAACATGCTTATTAATAGTGGTAAAAATGTTTGTCATGTCTTAGCTTAAAAAAAAAAGATTTTAATTATTAAGGTCATCGACATAGATTTATAGTTGACATAATAAACAAAGTATGTGATTAATTGCCTGTTGAAAGAAGACTATGTTAGTGATTAGTGGAATGTTTCCTATGGTATGTTTATACTCAGCATTATATGATAGGTTTGTTGTTTAGTATAAGTTTGGTACAAATTTTGAGTCTATGGGATTAGTTGTTGGACATGTCAATTGAGAATTGGTGTTGGTTCAAGATTGTTAAACTAATACTAAGTTCTCCTAGTTAAAATACATGTTTGATGTCTTTGTTTATTTGCTTTGTGAATCATGTCAGACCCCGCTCAGTTTTAAATGTCGATGCTCTATCCCGATATGGTTATACTTGTCCAAGCCGATATATGTGACCTTATATCTCGGACATTGCCCTCAAATAGTGAAAATCCTCTCTGTTGCCTCCCAGTTGGTGTCGTACTTGCAGTAATTTGCTTGGGTTATTTAGATATCCCTGCACATATCATTCTTAATTAATTTGAGGCCTACATGGCCATGTGAAGATGTTTATCGTGTCTTTTCCTCCTCTACTGTATTTATGTCTATGTGGTGCTTCGGATAATACTAAGCTTAGGGTCCTTGCTACCCAAGCGAATGTTTAGAAAGAACTGTGTTATCGCCTCTAGTGTTTTCCTGTTGTCGTTGTATATCTATGAAAACATTCACTTAGCGTTGATACAGGGCTAAGTAAGAATGAAAGAAGATCTCAATTTTGTGTCAGTTTTCATATGTTAATACCAGTAAATAAAAATAAATCCAGTGTGCTAGGTAATAAGGTCACTAAGTTGTTATGCATTTGCATGTTAGTTGGCTAAGAATAATGTTTGTCTGACTTTTATTTCTAAGTGTTCACCCATACACATGTTTACTGTCTAATTGTTATATATGTCTAACATGTAATGAAAATATACCTAGTACATCAGTCTTGCCACCCTATTTGAGGGCCTACTAGTTAAGGCCTGAATGTATCCCTGTTTTGTTAAGAATGAATGAAGATTTAGGTTCAAGACCATGTTTAGGAGTCTCATGGCGAGACTCATCTTGAGCAACAAAGAGTCTCATGGCGAGACTCATCTTGAGCTACTTCAAATGAAGGCCCGCATTCATGTGCATCCACCTCGCATAAGAAAATTCCAAACCGCGGCGAAAGGACATCGCCATTCTTCGAGTCATCCTTATTAATTCATATCCTTTCCCCATTCATTTGTTGTAATTACTTGTCTAACATTACTCTAAATATATTTAGAATAGCCTAAGCTTTAAGTCGCTATTAGAAAATAGTTCAACACTAGAAATTTTCTTCTCATTAAGTTAATTATTCTAGCTTGCTTAACTTATTTTTTGAACATCTCATCACGAGATTAATGCATCTTAAAAGAATTAATAACTCTTTCATTAATACTATATAATTTATTATCCACCGACTTTGCAAACAAAGGCCTACCTTTAATCACTAAGTCAACTTTGCACAGTTATATTTTTAAACTTCTCATGTATAACACTTTATATGATCTCTTTCGAAATTAACTTTATAAACAAATCTTATAAACATTTTTTAGGAATGCATCTTTTTTACTTTTTAAATTTGCAGGTACCTCTTCACTTAAACTTTTCAAAACACGCATTGCTAGCATAAATAATTAACCCTAGGTTTGAACGGACAACCGCAAGTTAGCGGATCCTTTAGGGTGCCTAACCCCTTCCCTTTAGGATAATAAAGAACCCTTACCCAGAATCTCATTAAGTTTAGCAGACCATTAAATGGAGTTAATGTTTACTTTAAACTAGTTAACATTTAGGTGTCCTAATTCACCCAAATTAATTAGGTGGCGACTCCGTGAACCCTTTAGCATTTAGCACCCCTTTTAAGCCCTTTTTACTTTTAAAATTAACCTTTTAATACCTCTTTAACATATTTAGCATCTTTTTAACATTTAGCATTTTATTATTTATTTTCTAACATTTTATTAAGCAGGAGTTTCGCTAAAAAATAATGTCGCGGTCGAAAAAGGGTGCGACAGGGATAACAAGGGCAGGGGTACTTCTCTAATTCATCTTATTCCTAGACAGGACGATTTGGTTGCTACTTAATTTTTTCCTCAAATACCATTAGATTTAGCTGAGGAGATATTTTTTGCAATTCAACAAGACTTTAATTTAGAAGATAATCTAGATGACACACCCACTAATCTAGATGACGCACGCACTAGTGCGCCTCAAACTGGAACGCCTCCTATTCCCCCTAGTATGAGACGAGGCACAACAAAACGAAAATTAAAATCAGATGCATGAGCTTTTTTTTATAGAGACAAAGAGAATCAAGTAGTTAGATGTCAAATTTGTAAAAATATTTATAAATTAAAAATGAAAAAATGTTAGGGTCAAACGGGAGGTTTATTGAGACATATAGAAAACTTTCACAAAGCTAGGTGAGATGAATACGAGACTACAAAGTCGGGACAAGGTTCATATAGTGTCCCAGACCAAGTACAGGGTCAAATTAACCCGATGACGGAGGAAAATTGTAGGCCCTAAATACGATAAACATAGGGATAGAGAAGCAATAGCAAAATTAGTTATTATGGAGGGTTTGCTTTTTCATTTCCTTCCTCTCCTGGTTTATTCATTACATTAGAGAAAATGTATAATCATGCTTTTAACAATTTTTCTAGATCAACTGTTTGGAGACGTTTTTAAATTTGCACACGAATATCAATAATATTTACGTTATTCATTATATCATTTTCCTGACAAAGTATCTATCACGTCTGATATAGGTCGTAGTACTAACAACCATAATTATTTAACGATAACATGACATTGGATAGATTATGAATAGTCTATGAAAAAATGTATTTTAGCGTATACATATATATATATATATATGATAGGAACACTGTTACTTTTATTTCAGAAAATATTTATTCAGCTTGCGATTATTATGACATAACTGATAAAATTATGACTATTACATTAGATAATGTTTCTTCTAATAACTATGTTATTAGAATTTTAAAATATATTTTAACTCTATATTTTTCAAATTATTTTCATATAAAATGTGTGTGTCATATTTATATTTAGTTGTAAAGGATTGTCTATCACTTTTTGAATATATTCTTAATAAAGTACAATTTGCTATAAACTTTATTTTTAAAAGTAATAAAATACAACGAAAAAAACATAAAAAAATTGTCACGATTGTGGACTAACTTATAGAAAAATTCTTGAAGAAATAGTCACTAGGTGAAATTCTTTATACGAGCAACTATTTGTTTGTTATGATTATAGATGACCTACTTTATTTTTTAACGCTCATAATCGAAATCCAACTGATATGGTTGTAGATAGCGATTGAGAAAAAAATTCAGAAATTATTGTATTTCTAGAGAAATTTTTTCAAACAACAAAAGAATTTTCCGGTATATATATTTTACTATTTCAACTTTGTTATTTTATATAACTCTAATATTTTATTAGTCAATGAATATATGGAAAAACCAATTTATAAGACACCTATTAAAAAATGTTTATCAAATTAAAAAAAAATCCATATTCTCACTATTTATATTATTGGTGTTGTATTAAATCCGACTATTAAAATAGACGGTTGTAAAACATTTATTGAAACTATTTATGATTGTATAGTAGTACTACCACCTTCAACTTCCAAAAATCCAAATGACCCACCACCTATTGAACAAACTAAAGAAGAAGTGTTGTCTAGCATACAAGAAGAATGCAAAAAAGTATATAGGTATTACCAACAAGAAATAGCTAGCAAACAACCGGCTTCCATACCATCTTCTTCTTTTTCAACACAACCTCAAAAGACATGATGTTCTGCGGCTAGTATTGAAAGTCTTAGAAATAGAATGTTTAGTGGTAACACTCAGGAACGTCTCAAATATTTTGGGGACCCTGTTCTAATTCATAAAAGTGGACCCTTAAAAAAAGTCACTGGTAATGGTATATTTTTTTTGTAGCTTGAACATTGGTATATCACTGGTATATCATTGGTATATCACTGGAATTTTGTAGCTTGGAAGCCCTTAAAATCTTTGGGCCCTGTGCTATAGCACAGTTGGCACAAGCCCAAAGACACCCCTGATAACACTACTGATCAAGTTAGCGAGTTTGATGTTTTTGTTTTGCAGGGTGTTGTTGATGCGCAATTTATGCACACACTAACGCAAGTGCACGTATCGTGACAAGTAATATAGTCTAGGTAAGACCGAATATCGTCCTCAAGGATTAGTTTTCAAGTACCGATTATCTAT
Organism: Przewalskia tangutica; assembly: GCA_029844215.1. Lineage (NCBI taxonomy): Eukaryota > Viridiplantae > Streptophyta > Magnoliopsida > Solanales > Solanaceae > Przewalskia > Przewalskia tangutica. Next base: position 119,357,754 of record CM056727.1, read on the forward strand.
CCTATGGTATCTATTTGGTTAACGTCAATTGAATTGAAATTCTAAACTAATAATGCAGTAAATAAACTAATCATAAAAATACTTTGATTTAAATTAGTTATGATGGAGAATTAGGGAGATCATCAACTATCCACTATATTCAATCCTTAATACAATTAGACTAACTGCTTCTTCTACGTTAAGATAGCAGGTTAACTAAGCCGTTTTATACTCCTGTTAAGGTTATATAAACACTCAACCCCAGTATAGAACATTTCTACCTTTCGGTGATAAGATTGACTATAGAGGAGGATTAAGAGAAGTAACGTATTAAGCTACACAAGTATCGGGGTACTTTCGTCCACGATTTAACCTATGTTTATCCAACTACAGCATATTCACAACCTCCCCTTCGGCTTTTGGTTAGAAATCATAAGGATTATGATAATTATTGATCAATTAATTATCAAGCAATCAAAGCAATTATTGAATAAATCTTAAATAAGTGAAGAAGAAACCAAACTAATATATTAATTCATGAATAAGAGTTTCAAGAGAATCACAAGGAAATCCCTAATAAAGTAATTAGCTCCTAGCCATTGTCACGCTAAGAACTAACATAATCTCCATACATGAACTGAAATAAATAAAGCAAAAAGAAAGAAAAGAAAATACTCAAGAACGAGTCTCCAAGTCTTCTAGCATCCAAGGATTGTGTTATGATTTGGCAAGAAGAGGAACCCTTAAATCTGACCTAGGGTTCTCTTTTTATAGTCTCCAAAACGTGATGCAGGTTTTCCTTCAGGCCTGGCCCATTGTCCATTCGAAATTCTGATTTTTCCCGCCTCGGCGCCGCGGCCCTGCAACTGGCGTCGCGGCGCCGGAACTCCTGCAACACTCTGAAGATTAGGCGCCGCGGCGCTCTGGCCCTGCTGGCTGGAGGCGCCGCGGCGCTGGCCTGTTCTGTGCCTGGTTCGCCACTTTCTCGCTTTTCGAGCTCTGGAACCTCCGTTTCTGCCCTCTTTTTGCTCCTTTTTCGCCAATGAGCCACTTTAAACCAATATGACTCAAAAGAAAGAAAATTTATCCTAAGATGACAAGTATTTGTACAAAAATGGACCAAAGACTCACTAAAAATGACTCAAAAGGTGTATATAAAATACACCGATCAAATACCCCCAAACTTAACCTTTGCTCGCCCTCGAGCAAAGATCAAAAGAAAGAAATAAAGACACAAGAAAAAAGAAAAAATAGAAAGACTCAACGACATTGATCACTTTGCTGCATTGGTGTTACTTAGTAAAACATGAAGGTTAGCCGAATAATATGCAAGAACATATAGCATGAATTTTTAGCATTCTAAACACATTAGGCTAGATATTTCGCAAACTCATTTTAATCATGCTTAATGGAAGTAAGAATACTGAATTATGCATGTCAATTTCAAAAATCATATGGCATGTTTATTTGCTATTCTCCACTAATCATGGATATGCATATAAGAGATCTTCAGGACTTTTTAGGGTTGTAATGTAGGCTTAGATATGGGTAGGTAAAAATAGGCATTTAGGCTCATTTTATGTACCATAAGCTCTTTTGCTTTTCAATTCTTCCCTTTTCTTATGATTTCCTTTCTTCACTTCGTATTTATCTTTCCCCTCTTTTGTTTTGAGAGAGTGAAGTGTATTATGAATCACAGACACCCCCAAACTTAGGCTTTTGCCTATTTCTTATTACTTTTTTATTGGGGTGCATCAAACTTGTTCACTCTTTTTGTCTCTTTTTTAACACTTTCTATTCCAATCATTTCACATTTTTACTTATGGCACAAGTGTGGAAATATAGGGTGTCAAAGAAAAAGTTTTATGTTTAGGCTCAAAAGGGGCTGACTAGGGATATTTTTAATGTCAGAGATAGGAAAAAATGGTAAGAATTGGCTAACAAAGAAATGTCTGAGTCATCTCCCCAACATGCATATCCTAACTATTTCGCCTCAAATAGCAAGCAATCATACACATAGGTTTTAACATTTAACAATGCACAATTCAAGCAGAAACCCCAAATAGACAGATTTCATGAGTTTTTGGCATAACTAACCTAAGTGTTTAGATAGTTGCATCTAATTCTATTACATTATTCAACCTTACTTCACTAGGTGTTTTTAGTAACTACAACATGTATGATCTTTGACAGAAAATTATGACTCAAAAAAAAATTTATGACTCAAAAATACACAAAACAAATTAAAAAGACTCAAACATACTAAAACAATAAGACACAAATAAAACACCCCCCCAAACTTAAATCACACATTGTCCCCAATGTGTGCAAGACTCAAAGAAAATAAACGAAACAAGACAACTTACAGACTTGGTTTAAAATGGTGGCGGTGGATAATGCATTGACCACTGGTTGAACAAGGAACTCATCTCGTCAATTCTCTGGTGCAACTGTTGTTGCCCCTGCCTTAATTCTTGTTGTCCTTGTATCATCGTGTCAAAATTCTGCATCATCATTCTTCGTTCAGAGCAATCGCTCCATCATAGGCACCTGGAGGTTCGATTCCGGGGGTGCCGCTTCTTCCTCGCTTCATACCGAGCCTCTGTCTCGTGCTCATCTTTCATCCATGGCGACCTCTGCCGCCGTGGTAGTCTTCTTTGGTGTTGGTCTCCTTCGTGCTGCTGCTGGAGGGATTGGGTCTGGGAAGGAATGCACTATCCCGTATGACACAGGAAGTTGGTTTTTCTCATATGTATCAGTGGGTAGGGTTGGGACCCCATGTATGGAGCATAAGCAACTAATAAGTGAGTCATGTCCCAACCCACATGTCGTTACCAACCTGCTGGTTTCTCTCATGTTTTGCACTATTTCCTTCCCAACGTCAATCGTCTTTGACATGATTCCATATATCAATTTTATTCTGTATTTTGGCACTTTGGTGAAGTGCATTGATGGAATCAAGCGGGCACTGACGAAATACAACCAACCCTTGGCTGTTTTGTTGAACTGACACCTACTCAGTCATCTTGCTCCATTTCTGGCAATATCATACACAGCCCCAGGGTAGCTTACTGTGCTTGCGACGACGTCCCAGTTGATGTTGTTGGTGCCTCTAGACCATGTTCTGAAATAACTCCGGGCATCACCTCTTTCTTCAACATCCGCTGTTTTCAATAGCAAATTTACCACTTTTGTCGTCACAGGCACTTCCTTTCCCTCACAAAGCATCTATCATCCACCTTCTCCGGAAAGTTAGCATAAAATTCTCTCACCATCACTGTGTTCATCGGTGCTATCTTTTCCGGGTTGACAAATCTCTTCCACCCCATCATCTCAATCATCGCCCGAATGGGCTCATAGACATCTCCCTCCTCAAGTGATTCCCTTTGGTAATCCATTCATCTTTCAGGGATTAAGGGCCTAGTACTAAGTTTTTGATATCTACCCTCCGTTGTTTGGCTGACAAACCTAGTATTATCAAATTGAGGGGCGGAGGCGGATGTGGAAGCTCTTTTCTTTCTGGCAGACATTTTTAGATAACTTTGGCAGCGTTTCCTTTGTATCAACAATATCACCCAACACTATAGCTCAATCAATCAGCAGCTACAACACTTATCACTCCGACACTTCACTCAAGAAGCTCCTGCACAACACCCCACACTCACCTCGTATACTCTTCCTCGAAATCTCACACCCAACTTCAACACCCCCACACACCTTCACAGATACAACACCTCCTCAAACCTACTACATCCTCTAAATATAGTGAAGCTTTCAAGAAAAGATAAAGGTTAACTTTGATGGTGTTCTTCAAGATTTTCTTGCTCCTAATGATGATTTGAGGCAATGGGGAGAGGGTTGTTGTTTAAGATGGTTAAGGGTTTAAGGAATTTAAGAACTTTGGTTGTGATTGGGTTTAGTTTATGGAAGATTTTTAGGTAAAAGGTGGATTTTCGTGGGTTTTGTGGAGAGGAAAGGTTTAGGTTTTGATTTGGAATGGGGAAAAATCAGATTTTTGGGCTATTTTAACACGGATTTCCGGCGCGCGGCGCAAAATGCGCGCTTCACGAACTTCTTCGCGCCATGCGCAAAAATGGGAGCCGCGCGCAGATTTCAAAATTTTTACGACTTTTACGCGCGCAGAATCAGCCGCGCACAATCTCCTACGCCTTTTTCGATCTTTTAGCCATGGCTCACGATTTTCCGAAATCCTTTTTTTCTTTTGGCTTATCTTCGCCGCCTCCAAATTTCGCCTCGCACTCGTCATCACAACACATAAACAATACCTGCGAGATCGTTTCTAAGTAAAAATTAACTGTATTAAAGTAAATAATTTCAAATACCTTGGGTTGCCTCCCAAGTAGCGTTGTCTTTAACGTCTTTTAGCCGGACGCAAGTTCTTTAAATCAAGAGGTGTGGGGTAAATTAACCCCACAACTCATCCACTTTTTCAACATTTTCCTCTTTCTCCTTCTGTTTTTCTTCTTATAATTATTTTCAAGAGGAGGTTCAGTATCACTTACCTGCTTGGGCGGGCTTATCTCCCTTGTTGTGGCTTGCACTGGCTCACACGAAGTTCTGACAGTGCTAATTGCAAAGCACCTGCTCATGACTGGGGGTTCAATAACGTGTTTGAACACTTTGAACACCATCTCTTCACTTTCTACTCTCAGTGTCAGCTCTCCCTTCTCTACGTCAATCAGGGCTCTCCCTGTTGCCAAGAACGGTATTCCCAATATGATGGGAATTTCCTCATCTTCCTCCATATCAAGGATGAGGAAATCCTCGGGGAAGAAGATTTTTCCCACCTTAACGAGGACATCTTCAATCTTCCCCCTGGGATGCACCACCGTTCTATCTGCTAGTTGCAAGCTCACAGTGGTTGGTTTTGCTTCACCTAACTCCAACCGTTTAAAAACGCATGCGGCATCAAATTTATACTAGCCCCAAGTCACAAAGGCCCTATTACATGTTACTCCTCGCCAATCGCGTGCGCAAGTGTAAAGCTCTCTGGATCCTTGAGTTTAGGGGGCAATTTCTTCTGCAGGATGACACTGCATTCCTCTGTCAGTGCCACCATCACATATTCCGCTAACTTTTTCTTCTTTCCCAAAATTTCCTTCATAAATTTAAAGTAAGTAGGCATTTGCTCCAATGCCTCGATGAAGGGTATGTTGATGTTAACTTTCTGAATGTCTCCAAAAACTTGGAGAATTGCTTATCAACTACTTTCCTTTGCAATCTTTGCGGAAAAGGAATTCTCTCTGTGTACTCCTTCTCTGGAGCTTTCTCTAATACTGGACGGTCTTCAACCACCCTCTCTCTCTCTATTTCTACTCTCTGTTCCACCACAGGCTGAGGTGCACGCTGTTCCAACTGTTTTCCACTCCTCAGCTGCACTGCTTGACATTGTTCTCTAGGGTTCATCTCTGTATTGCTCGGCAAGGTACCCTGTGGCCTGTTGTTTGCTAGCTTCGCTAGTTGCCCCACCTGTGTCTCCAAATTTACGAGGATCTAGTCTGCCATGAACTGGTGCAGGAGTTGGTGAGTGTCAACAAAGCCGCTCTCACCATCCGCTTCTTGTTGGACGCGGCACCGAATTGTTATGAAGATGAGGCTGAGTGAATGGTTGTTGATTTTGCATCGCCTCTAAACCGGTTCTCACGCTCGCTCACCTCTCCATGAAAAATTTGGGTGATTCTCCTCCTCGGATTATGCGTGTTTGAGTATGGGTTGTTCTGGGGCCTCGATAGTTCCTACCGCCGCACTCGCTTGCTCGATCGAAATATTGTTAGGATCGGTGATGGGCATCTATCAAAGGTATGTGGACCACCACACATTTCACAACTCATCGGCATTTGCACCGCATTTACGTAGACATCGATTTTTGTTGCACCGCTGGTCAAAAGAGCAACTTGGGCATTTAGTGCAGTGATGGCATCAATCTCATGAACTCCTACTGTAAATCATGAGCTTCGTGTGCGGTTTTTCTCATAAAAGTTCCACATGCGGCAGCATCAATGATCGTTCTGGTAGTCCCGCTTAGCCCATTATAGAAAATATGGACCAAATTCCACAGCTCAATGTTGTGATGTGAACACTTTCTTTGCAAGTCCTTAAATCTCTCCCAAACTTCATTTAGTGATTCTCCATCAGCTTGATATAAATTATTCAACTCCCCTCTCAGCTTCGCTGCTTTGCATGGTGGAAAGAACTTCGCTAAAAATTTCTGTGCCAACTCTTGCCATGTGAATATCGAATCTGCTGGCAAGGAATTCAACCACACTTTCGCTATATCCCTGAGTGAGAAGGGAAAGAGCCTCAACTGACAAATACATCGTGAACGCCATCAGATCTGAAGGTTGCACACAACTCTAAGAAATTAGCTATATGCATGTGAGGATCCTCCGACGGCAACCCTCCAAACTGAACCGTATTCTGCACCATACTTAAAATCGCAGGTTTGATCTCAAAATTATTTGCTCCTATTGTTGGGAGCCTAATGCAAGTTTGTGCTTCATTCACCCTCGGTAGCACATAATCTCCCAAGCTTCTCTCCGCTTGGACCTGGACTCTCTCTTCTACATCCATCGGCAATCTCCGAGGCATTCTTTGGTTAGGATGATGATCACCTAACCCCTCATTCATCTCATTGTTGTTTTGTACGCCTCCCATCTCAATTAAGGCTGAAACTCGTTGGTTCCTTCGCTGCTTTACAAGTCTTCTCAATTCGGGTCAAGGGAACAAGAGTGTCTGCTCCTCTTCTCCTTCGCATAAACTGGGTGTCTGAAATAGATCAAAATAAACAAATGGATCACGGCACACTGGTTTTCACAAAATAAAAAAAGTAATAAATAAAAGCAAAAATAAAAACCAAATTAGAAATTAAGAATAGATAAAATGATATTGAACTATGTCAATCCCCGGCAACGGCGCCAAAAATTTAATGCGCGATTTATGCACACACTTACGCAAGTGCACGTGTCGAGTCAAGTAATATAGTCTTAGAAGACCGAGTTATCGTCCTCAGGGATTAGTGTTCAAGTACCAAATTCTATTCTATGTTATCTATTTGGTGACCGATAATTGATATGATATTTATGACTAGAATGATGAAAACTAATTAAACTATGTTGTTTTACTTCAGTAATGTGGAAATAGGGCTTCCAAATCTCCTCAACTATCCGCTTAACTTACTTATTAATGCAATTAATAATGATTCTTCTTCTATTTTGAGATAGCAGGTTAACTAAGCCGTTTTATACTCATGTTAAGGTTATATAAACACTCAACCCCAGTATAGCACCTTTCTACCTTTCGGTGATAAGATTGACTATAGAGGAGGATTAAGACCAAAAACCTTATTAATACTACACAAGTATCGGGTACTTTCGTCCACGATTTAACCTATGTTTATCCAACTACATCATATTCACAACCTCCCATTTCGGATTTCGATTAGAAATCATAAGAATTATGATAATCAGTGATCAAGTAATTACCAAGCAATCAAAACAAATATTGAATAAATCTCAACAACAAGAAGAAGAACCAAAACATGCATTAATTCATAAAGATAAGGTTCAAGTGAATTGACATGGAAAGCCCTAAGTAGATTTAGTTCCTAGCCATAGACATGACAAGAACTAATTCAATATCCAACATAAACTGTAAAGAAAGTAAAACAAGAACAATAAATTACTAAGAAAAGGTCTCCAATCTTGATCTTCAAAGTGTTGTGATTTGGCAAGAAGAGAAACCCTTAAATCTGACATAGGGTTCTCTTTTTATAGTCTCCAAAACGTGATGCAGGTTTTCCTTCAGGCCTGGCCCATTGTCCATTCGAAATTCTGATTTTTCCCGCCTCGGCGCCACGACGCAGAATCGGCGTCGCGCGCGGAACTCCCCGCAACACTCGAAGATTAGCGTCGCGCTCGTCCTGCTGCCGAGAGCGCGCTACCGCTCGCTTCTATGCCTGGTTCGCCAATTTCTCGAGCTCGAACCTCCGTTCGCCTCTTTTTGCTCCTTTTTCGCCAATGAGCCACTTTAAACCAATATGACTCAAAAGAAAGAAAATCTATCCTAAGATGACAAGTATTTGTATAAAAATGGACCAAAGATTCACTAAAAATGACTCAAAAGGTGTATATAAAATACACCGATCAGTTGTACAGTACCAAGTAGTTCTTAATGAAGAAGGACGTGAAGACTTGCTGAAATAGTAGAAGGAGAATGAGAAGACATTTCTGACACGGTCATTGATGGCACGAGATGTGTTGAACATCAACAACGTAACAACGTCTGAAAGTGCTTTTTCGGCCGACATATTTCAAATAGGAGAGCACATACACTCATTAGCGGGAGACAACTTGAAGATTGCAGTATTATTCAGAAATTGGATACGAGCGGAGCAAAGAAGGTGCAGTCAACCGGAGATCAACGAAGAAGAAGACGAAAACTATAACGTAATCTTATCCGACGGAGTTGGAAGCAATGTCGAGCAATTTGACCAACAAATACCAATTCCAATCAAAGAACCACAAGAAATTATAAAGAAACTAGAAAATGTGTTTTTCAAAATAATTTTTTTTAATTATAATTTTACTATGTTATTTGCAGCTTTCAACACCACAAAGTTGTAATTTTGAAATTGTATTACCAAAAAATTATATTACTATTAAATAATATAAGAGACACAAAACAGTCTTGGAATGTTTTTATTACACTATGTTGTTCAATTATTGCGTTGTTTATATATATGTTATTTTTTAAAATTAAATGTAAAAAAATATGATAAACATGACCCCGACCCGATCCCGCCCCGCCCCCAGCCCGATAGGACCGGTCTCCTTTTTCGACGGGACCGGGAACGAAACGTGACATTGGCAGAACCCGCCAGTGCCAGCCCGCCGAGGTACCTGTCCTGCCGGAACCTACCCCGTTGGTCACCCCTAGTTCTAATCAAGAATATATAACTTAGTGACAAAGCAAGGAATACCTTACCGATCGTGAAAAGTTAAACGGGATAACTTTTTGATGGAATAGTTGAAATCCCTCCATCTTTAATTGAAATTCTTGGACTCCAGCCCTAGAAAAGGACAACTTGGTATGGAGCACTTTACCAGCCGCACTTGCACAATGCTAGTTCGAAATTAGTAGGACCAGTAGATTTCTAAAAGTGAAAAAAGAAAGTGTGAACGTGGTATCGTAGGACATCCATGTCGTTGCCTGCTGTTCATATTCTATAAAATGAAAAGCTTCATCTTAGCACCTTTAATCCCATTTCCTTCACTAGCATTTTGATTACATCAGCAACAACTTTTTTTCTGATTTGTCAATGCCATTTCATCTTCTTTTTACATATCTTTATTGATAAATTAACAAGTCTGGTGGAAGTTGACTCACGTTCAGCAGAATATACAGTCACTTATTCTGCAAATGACAATAATATCCCTTATCCAACATTTGGAGTATTTGATAGAAATCCTTATTATCATATGCAGATAGTTTATCTCTTTCCTTTAGACTACCCTTTATTTAGGTCTTAATCAAAAGGTTAAATTGGAGACATCATATTTCTTATCAATATCCACATGATTTTGGCCGGAATGCCTGGACTATGAACAAAATCTGAATACAGTGGTTCTTGCTTGACAAGCAAAAGAACTTAGACTAATGACTAAACTCATCTAGAAATTACATACAGATATGTACTCTAGTCTAACAACAAAAAATTAATGTACAAGCTTGTCCATCTATAGTGATACCAAATGTATTAAATTCTGAATCAACTCCTGTTTGTATACATAAAATTCCCAGCTTTGTCATATAATAGTGGCATTGAGTCTCATAAATCGCCTCTTGAAGACATTTCAAAATGCTCTTGTGATTCAAGAATCCCATGAACCAGAAATCAAAACTATCCTCAATTACTACTTGGATGTACTTGTCCGATGGTTTCTTCAAACTCTTACTCTCCGTGGCTTTCTTTATTTTTCTCAGTGGAATCGAGATCTATACCAGTACATGAAAAAAAAGTTAGAATACTTCTTAAGATAATTGCTTTAGATATGCAGAAGTAGAAAACACTGAGTATTCTGCAAAGACATACCTTGTAATAATAGAATTTAATAATCTCGCTAGAGGGAGAAGAAATTTTAATTGGTTTGTGACTGGCAAAAGCAGCCCTATCTGTGGAAATGAAGAGAAGGCCTGCTATAGGACCTGCTGTTGTTTGTAAATTACACTGAGCTGCCTTTACAAGTTTTTCTTCATTTTTGACACTGAAGTTTTTCTCAAAAACATTCTTTATTTTCTTCACTTTGAGAATCTATGGCCCCTGTAGGCTTAACTTGCCCTTCACACTTTCGATCAGTCGAGGCCACAATCTCCCTGCAAATAAAATATCGAGGCGTTTAGCTAAGGAATGATAATGTTTTCCAACAATACAAATTATAAAGGAAACAAGTGATGAAAAATAATTCTCTATGTAACTTTTTGTCCATTCAAGTACTTACCATCCTTTTGAAAGACTTCTGAAAATTTTCGTGTGATTTTGGAGTTCTGATTCGGGTTTGCAGGATCTGTAAAAAGTCTTATATGTGATATTAGTGGAATAAAAATATTTTCGATATTGTGCATCACTCTCATTTTTGAAATGTTTTATTTTGGCATCACTATGAATTCTTTGCTTATGTTGATAGTAATGTTACTTCAGAGTCAGATACTTGTAATGGATTAATAGCATTTGCAGAGACTATATATATAATAGTATAAAAAAGTTAGTTTCATGGCAGTAGTTATTTCACGACCCAATTCACAAGTCGTGATGACATCTATCTTATTCCCCGAGTAGGTGAACCACGTTCTCATTAACAAGTTAAATAAGCGGAAAATAAAAGAAAAAGAAGCTACCAAGTCTCAAATACGAAATTCCCCAAAATCGTCAAAAAGTGCAAGAAAGACTAACAAGTCTAAAAAATAGAAGTCTGAAAGAATGCTCGAATGCTACATACTGTCTGTCAATAACCAACGAAAAATGGAAATAACTAAGAAGCCCTTCAGGGGTCACGGACGACCAAGTAGCTCACCCTGAATGACTAGAAGATGTTCACCTCGCGAATCAGCCACGGGTCGTAGAACTGGAACCTGGATCGTACTCTGCACTAAACAAAAATACAACAAGAGTAGTATCAGTACAACACTAGTACCGATAAGCATCATAGACCGACAGTGATTAGATAACGCATGGAGAGTGAAAACTAACAAATAGCACATAGAACAAACAGGTATGGTTACGTATCCTATACAAGTCCAAATATAAGAAATTATGAAATCAACCAAGACAGATATAATTTCACCAAATGAGCAGTTAAAACTAAGAGTAGATGGAAGCAATGCAATACAATAGTCACTTCTCCATCACTCCACTCTCGTACACACATGCTAAGGCAGTGCCTTCAAGCCATGACCCATGGGGGACCCGCGAAGTCTATGTACCACTCGTGCTCTCCGGATAGAACCTCGGAGGCTATCAATCACTCGCAATCTCCGGCAAGGACCTCAGAGTTGCTCAATCACTCTTAATCTCCGGCAGAAACCTCGAAGTTTATCAATCACTCTCAATCTCCGGCAGAAACCTCGGAGTTTATCAATCACTCTCAATCTCCGGCAGAAACCCCGGAGTTTATCAATATCATCAAAACAATAATATACAAAAAAAGTATGACATACATGATATCAGTCTCAACACATATCACAAATATATAATCGACAAGTACAAGTCATATTAATGTCCTATGTTCAATTATCAACATCACAATTCTTTTATTTCACAAGACAAGTGAGCCATTATGCAACGGAGATGCAATCAGGTGATAATCACAGAAAATAACACATATGACGACAAGCCCACATAACAGCTGACGAAACCAATGTAATTGTAACTCATCTCCACTTCATGCCCGAAGGCCTATCATGCTATCCCTGTCACTTCCTACAACGACATACGATTATCTAATCAAAGTCTAACTAAAGTAAACCATAACTTACCTCAATGCCGAGCGGGTGTCACGAACAATCAACCAATGCATTCACCTTGCGTAGAGCATCTGAACGCTTAAAAATCTAGAAAATATGTGAACTACGTTATAATATGAATCTAGGACACCCATATTGTTATATTTATATTAACAATATTTTTACCATTTCAATTGCATGATTAAACCCCTACACATAACAATATTAGCATAACTTCAGGAAATTCAAATAACATTCTTTTCTTTCAACTTTCTCGTATCTCCCGCTTGTAAAAGAAATAACATTAAATTCGTAACTCCAAATCAGGTGTTTATTGTACCACATCGAAGGTAACACTAGGATCTATTATTATACCTAATCCCATAAGACAGTACTTAGCGTAGTTGGTAAATATTTACGAAGGAAACAACCCTATGAAATCTGTGTCGCCAGAATCTTTACAAGATAAGACAGAAACTTTAAATAGTCATAACTTCCAAACCATAAGTCGGATTTATCTCCGTAAGGTCTCAGACTGACGGGAACAGAGAAATTTAAAACTTTTATTCAGCACACACTTTTATATTCCTTAAGGATTTATACAGTTTTCACGTTTTTCATGCTGCTCGTCTGGATTTCTGTAAAATAAGGCAGAAACTTTAAACGGTCATAACTTTTAAATCATAAGTCGAATTTATCCCCGTAAGATCTCAAACTTATGGAAACAGAGTAATCTATAACTTTCATTCAGCCCATACTTCTATATTCCTTACGGATTTGTACAGTTTTTACGTTTTACAGGCTGATGTAATCATTATGCCATGATAAATCCCTCAAGTTTCTCTATTCAAGTGGATTGTGGAATTTCCGTGTAATGACCTCTTTGAAAATTTGATTTCATTCAATAACGCATTAGTATAAGGATCATGAATAGATTAATTCAACCATGTAATATAGAATCTAATCTGAACTTAATTGAGCACTTCCTCCTCGTCTAGTTACTAGCGTTTTCTTTCTTTCCTTCTCGCTGCTGCGTCGTTCTTCTCCTCCCGCTGGCTGCGCTCGTTTTCTCCTCTCCCTCTCCTTTTTATTTCCTTTCTTTTTCCGCGTTTCTTTCTCCTCACTTGCTGGCTGCTCTCGTCCCCTTTCTCCCTCATCTCTCTTTTCTACTAGGGTTCTGTGTTCTTGAAGATGGAATGTGAAAAAGAGTGGAAAAGTTAATAGGTTAAAAGAAAATTTGAAAATTAAAGTTGCACATAAGCCCCTAATTTTCCTCTTAATTTAATCTCCCAAAAACTTATTAAAATTTTGATCCCAAGTCCTTCAATTAATAAATCTTAAACCCACTTCTTTTAAATCTTAACTCCCGCTTCCATTAATTCTCGAGAATTTCATAAAGCCTCGTATTCTCAATGTCATAATTCTTTTTCGTAGTTTTAAAGTGTTAAACGACCAAACGAGTCGTTACATTAGATACCAATCAAACAATCGCTCGTCCTCGAGCGACAAGGGTAAGGGTGGAGGAAAAGAGGTATCTGAACTGTCGAACAACTGAGGATATCTACTCTGCATATCTACCTCGGTCTCCCAAGTGGCCTCCTTCTCGCCAGAAAGAATATGTGAAAATCTTTGAGCCAATTCTAAACATTTTTGTAAAAATTGACATTATCCAAGGCCTATTGCACTAATTTCAAATATGTTAGTTTCGTCGAGCTGAAACTACTGAGTCAACACTCATTGTCCAATTCCCCTTAAACCTTCAAATGATGTATTATGTACGTCACTCTAGTGATTATTTTATCATTCCAAATTTGTCAAAAATCAGTCCATCACCCCACAACCTTCCACATCTATTTGTAACTCCTCAGTATATCACTAAGTACAGGTGCAAATCGTTAAAACTGTTCGTAAAGTTGCCATAAAATAAATAATACTAGGAAATTACCTATCTTGGTATAACGCATCGCCTTTCCATCAATCTTATCATGTTAGTCATCTGAATATTACACCTTACCAGTCACCAATCGCAAAACCCGATGACACTTCGTCATAACACTTAGTCAAGTTCCATAGACTACCCTCTTCAGTCTTATTTATCAATTACACTCTAACCAAATGACGCATGACAACGCCGCCATAATCCATACCTAACTCAAGTAATCTCGTTTCTTCAAATTTAAATCCTTTTTCCTTTCTGAAGATGTACCTTAATACATCCAATTCGAATCCAAACATGCTCTCATCTTAATTCTTCAATTTCTCATATTCCATTCCCAATCACTTCTACCATTAACAATCAGAAATTTCTCAAACCCACGCGAGGGGTGCATCAAAATATCATTACTCTTGTAGAATAGTTAAACCCTCACAACCTTAAGCATCTGGAAGTTTTCCTTACACCACTCTAACCTTTAAAATAAATACCCTTCCAAGTCTATCGTACGACAAGTATAATCCTTCACGAGTCCTTTCCATCAGGACAGTGATGTATTAGGATATTACATTGGTAATATTTGACTTGTTGGAATCACGAGTGTTGGTCGGTACTTTTGATACATAATTTATAAGGCAATCCTTACTTCTCATACACACAATCATACCAACGTTCTCACAAAGTTCCATACGAGTATCCTTGCCAAATATCCTTTAATTGAACAGTACTTTTTCCATATTAGTTCATGCGTTTACCAACCCAATATCAATGCCGGAAGTCCTATAGTGAATTCACTTCTCTTGACCTCAACCGATATTACTAATCCTTAATTCAATTTCCAAAATGCTCTTCACAACTTGAATTAACTAAGATGTAACTTTGATCTACCACTTTAAATGTTCTAATTGACTAACACCTCGCTCGAGGGTCCTTAAGTGATGTTTTCCCGTAAACCCATATCTTCTCCTATTTTTCTGAACTTTAATACCCTTAGCAAATCATGTAATTATCCCTTTTTTCCAACTCCACAGATTCACGTCACGGGTAATTGTAAGAACTTTCCGACTCCTAAGAACATATACAATACCCACATATATTCCTCCTAAGATTAGGTGAAACAGTAGATAACCCCTAAGTAATAAACTTTCACACTTATTCATCCCTAGGTCCATCATCATTAGTTGATCATTATACTCCTCGTAGCCCACGACATAGTCAACTTTACAAAATTCTTGTTCAATTAACATTTACTTTATAAATGGAGTAGTCTTGTTCCATGACAACCTAATGAATTCACCCCATGAAATACCTCTAGTTGTATCATCTCCTGTAAATCTTCAACTCGTGCAAACAAAGGAATCGAGAGGGATTGAAGATTAGAGATCCTAGCTAAAATATCTACAACTTGTTTCTTAAGTGGTTCCTAACATACATTTGTCATCATGTTTGTTCTCATGTCCAGGCATATTGAATTAACCAAGATCTCTAAGCCTTGGGGAACTTCCTTGATTTTTATGAAGAAAAGGTCCAATTCAGTGAGGTTTTTGAGCCTGTTCAACGGCGGCCGAAATTTAAGTTTTACACAACCTCGCAGCAGCAATGCAGAGAAAATTTCCAGTTTTGATAAGGAGCTTGGCAACTTTTATATGGCAGTGTCACTTAAACCTAAAACACGTAGACCTGTACAAAAAAAAATATCCACAACTTGACTCAAATTTGTATTTCTTCGCAATAGCAAAGTTGTAAGCCGAGGAAGTACATGAGATAAGGACAGTGAAACACCCTTTATATCATTATACATCAAAGAAACCTTGTCCAAGTCCTCTGACCATTCTTTCTCCCCTGATATTTCACGCAATTGTGCTCCAACTTTCACCATCTACTTAAATTCATCGCTGGAAATATACAGTGTCATCTGTCTCACCAAATCATGCATCCTCACAACTTTTTCTCTTCTAATAATCAAAACACTTTCTAATAAGAACGCCCTTTTCAGTTTGTTCAATATTGCATGACCTTGGTCAATTTTTGATGCCCTGTTGTTCCTCCTGACTAGCAATCCTTCAACAATAAAAAGGTGAATCAATTCATCTCTCTCAATTATGTAATCTTCAGGGTATATGCAACAATAAAGAAAACACTTCTGTTGTAATCTTGGTTTCCTCAACCGATTATAGTTAAAGCTGAGAACATGAAACACTTCGTTATTCATATTCTCCATTTGCATACAAGATTCTGTGAATTCTTCAAATGCGCCCTCCACTCAAAAACATCACTCACTCCTCTCATACTTATAACTATAGTTATTATACCCAGTGGCAATCTGTCGCATTTCTTTGTCATTTTTTTCTTGCTATTTCTTCTATTTCCATTGGGAGATCTCCACAGTGACCAAGTGTCTCCACAAATAATTCCCAAGATTCAATCATTGAAAAAGTTGCTACTTTTACTTTCTTTTGGCAGCCAATCATGTCACACACCTCAACTGACCGACTAGTTATGATCAGTTTACCTCCATCAATTTCCAAGGGGATTCCTACCTGCTTTACATCAAAATGGTTCCATACATCATCCAATATGAGCATAAAGCTTTTAATCCTCATCAAACTTTTGTACAACCTTTCAGCATCTTAGCAATCTCACTTTGGAGTTTAGTAATGCTAAAATCCTGTGATAGAGGTACCAAAAAAAAAACATTACTTGTGAATCTTGAATCTTTGAGAAGATGGTTATGGATATGCGTTGCAATAGTGGTTTTACCCACTCCCCCATACCAAAAACACCAAATTTGAAACTTCTCTCACATACATTAGCACATTTCTTAAATTCTGCACAATGCTTGACTTGCACCTTTTCTTCATTCACATTGAGCAAAACCCCATGAGAAATTTTACCTTGGTCTAGGAGATCTTCCATTTCTTTATGAATTTTATCAGCATGATTTGACAGCCCTATGCAAGAACGGTTGGAACTCTGGTCTACTTCTTGCTCAAAGCATTTAAACTCATGCTCTAGTTTTAGTACGATGCTCTGCCAATTATCGACCTCTGTTTTTTGTTACCTATTTGAATGGAGTTTTGCATCTTTTGCTTCAACCACAACATCCTTACTAAGACTGATTAACACTTTCATCTTACTTCTAAGGGTTTCTATTTTTTTCCTCGAGTCCCATGTATGGATCCCATACTTTCTCTATGATGCCTCCATCACTATGGTAGTGACGAAACATAAAAAGGGCAGCCCGGTGCACTAAGCTTCCACTATGCGCGGGGTCCGGGGAAGGGTCAGACCACAAGGGTCTATTGTTGTCACCAAACATACACTATTTGGATTCTCAGTACACCTCAACCTATAGGATAGAGAGAAAATACTTTATATGAATCACATAAAGAGTCCTACCACCTATGAGAGAACATAGAAATGAGTTTAAGATACCAATCTGAACAATCTCGCACGAAAAGAATGAACTAGATACCAATCGGATTGAACTAACACGAAAGGAGAAAAGAAGTAGAGTGTTTCCTAACTGTCCTATAGCCTCTCGAGGATGGGTACGGACGTCTACGTACCAATCCGCAAGACTCTACTAGACATTGCTCTTGTACTCATTAGACCGATTAACCTAGAAGCTCTGATACCAACTTTGTCACGACCCAATTCACAAGTCGAGATGACACCTACCCTATTCCCCCGAAGAGGCGAACCACGTTCTCATTAACAAGTTAAATAAGCGGAAAATAAAAGAAAAAGAAGCTACCAAGTCTCAAATAAATTCCCTAAAATCTGGTAAAAAAGGTACAAAAGCACTAACAAGTCTGAAAAATAAAAGTCTGAAAGAATGCCCGAAGGCTATATACTGTCTGTCAATAACCAACGAAAAATGGAAATAACTAAGAAGCCCTTCAGGGGCCACGTACGACCAAGTAGTTCACCCTGAATGACTAGAAGATGTCCACCTCGTGAATCAGCCACGGAGCGTAGAACTGGAACCTGGATCGTACTCTGCACTAAACAAAAGTGCAGCAAGAGTAGTATTAGTATACCACTAGTACCGGTAAGCATCATAGACCGACAGTGATTAGATAACAAATGGAGAGTGGAAACTAACAAGTAGCACATAGAACAAACATGTATGATTACGTATCCTATACAAGTCCAAATATAAGAAATTATGAAATCAACCAAGAAAGATATAATTTCACCAAATGAGCAGTTAAAACTAAGAGTAGATGGAAGCAATGCAATACAGTAGTCACCTCTCCCTCACTCCACTCTCGTACACACATGCTAAGGTAGTGCCTTCAAGTCATGACCCATGGGGGACCCGCGAAGTCTATATACCACTCGTGCTCTCCGGATAGAACCTCGGAGGCTATCAATCACTCGCAATCTCCGGCAAGGACCTCGGAGTTGCTCAATCACTCGCAATCTCCGGCAGAAACCTCGGAGTTTATCAATCACTCTCAATCTCCGACAGAAACCTCGGAGTTTATCAATATCATCAAAACAATAATATACAAAAAGAGTATGACAGGCATGATATCAGTCTCAACACAAATCGCAAATATATAATCGACAAGTACAAGTCATATCAATGTCATATGTTCAATTATCAACATCACAATTCTTTTATTTCACAAGACAAGTGAGCCATTATGAAATGGAGATGCACTCAGGTGATAATCACATAAAATAACACATATGGCGACAAGCCCACATAACAGCTGACGAAACTAGCGTAATTGTAACTCATCTCCACTTCATGTCTGAAGGCCTATCATGTTATCCCTGTCACTTCCTACAACTACATACGATTCTCTAATCAGAGTCTAACTAAAGTAAACCATAACCTACCTCAATACCGAGCGGGTGCCACGAACAATCAACCAATGCATTCACCTTGCGTAGAGCCTCTGAACGTTTAAAAATCTAGAAAATATGCGAACTACGTTATAATACGAATCTAAGGACACCCATATTGCTATATTTATATTAATAATATTTTACCATTTCAATTGTATGATTAAACCCCTACACATATAAAAATATTAGCATAACTTCAGGAAATTCAAATAACATTCTTTTCTTTCAACTTTGTCGTATCTCCCGCTTGTAAAGGATATAACATTAAATTCGTAACTCCAAATCAGGTGCTTATTGTACCACATCGAAGGTAACACTAGGATCTATTATTATACCTAATCCCATAAGACAGTACTTAGCATAGTTGGTAAAAATTTACGAAGGAAACAACCCTATGAAATCTGTGTCGCCAGAAATTTTACAAGATAAGACAGAAACTTTAAACAGTCATAACTTCCAAACCATAAGTCGGATTTATCTCTGTAAGGTCTCAGACTGACGGGAACAGAGAAATATACAACTTTTATTCAGTACACACTTTTATATTCCTTACGGATTTATACAGTTTTCACGTTTTTCATGCTGCTCGTCTGGATTTCTGTAAAATAAGGCAGAAACTTTAAACAATCATAACTTTCAAACCAAAAGTCAAATTTATCCCCGTAAGATCTCAAGCTGACGAGAATAGAGTAATCTACAACTTTAATTCATCCCATACTTTTATATTCTTTACATATTTGTACAGTATTCACGTTTTACAGGCTGCTGTAATTATTATACCATGATAAATCCCTCAAGTTTCTCTATTCAAGTGGATTGTGAAATTTTCGTGTAATGACCTCTTTGAAAATTTGGTTTTATTCAATAACGTATTAGTATAAGGATCATGAATAGATTAATTCAACCATGTAATATAGAATCTAACCTGAACTTAATTGAGCACTTCCTCCTCGTCTAGTTACTAGCGTTTTCTTTCTTTTTTTTGTTTCCTTCTCGCTGCTGCGTCGTTCTTCTCCTCCCGCTGGCTACGCTCGTTTTCTCCTCTCCCTCTCCTTTTTCTTTCCTTTCTTTTCCGCGTTTCTTTCTCTTCTCCTGCTGGCTGCTCTCGTCCTCTTTCTTTTCTACTAGGGTTTTGTGTTCTTGAAGATGGAATGTGAGAAAGAGTGGAAAGGTTAATAGGTTAAAAGAAAATATGAAAATTAAAATTGCACATATGCCCCTAATTTTCCTCTTAATTTAATCTCCCAAAAACTTATTAAAATTTTGATCTCAAGTCCTTCAATTAATAAATCTTAAACCCACTTCTTTTAAATCTTAACTCCCGCTTTCATTAATTCTCGAGAATTTCATAAAGCCTCGTATTCTCAATGTCATAATTCTTTTTCGTAGTTTTAAAGTGCTAAACGACCAAATGGGTCGTTACAAGTTACTAGTTATTAGTTATATGTGAGTCATCATTTGGTCATCATCACCAACTTTCTTTGTCGAAAAAATTGACGCACATGTGCGGATTCACAATGGCACAGGTTGAATACTTTATCTTTCTTTCAGCAAGTGCACAATGGTCTTTGAGACAAAAGAGCATGTAAATGATATGATAAGTTAACATCATACTGTTTTTCATGCTTTCTCAGGCTACACGAATATAACTAATACTTTTTGAGCTGGCATGTTTTTTTTTTGATGGAAAGGTAAATGTGTATTAATAATCATCATAATGTACATGTTTTGCGGGTGTGCCCACGATGTAAAGACGATGTAAATCTAGTGCGTCTCTGCTAGGCACGTTAGCACAATATTTAGGCTCGTCAGTAACAAAAGCTCAAGTTAACCCACAAGTTGGGTAGTCGTGAGTGCCCAAGCTAAGCATAAGAGAGATGCATCCTACAAAAGTCCTAAACTATGACAATTCCCTTATGTAGAGCATAAGGTTGCAGTCGTGGGCCTCCTTAAACCCTTGCCATGGTAAACCCAAATGGGACAAACCCACGATCAAGGGAAGAGCACCTATTCGGACATGGGTAAAGACCCACCCTCGTCACGTTATACTGCTGGGAGTAATCGCCATAGTACCTACTATCCAGACCACGTACTATTTCATGCTTGCCCACAGGTCGGGAAGTCATTAGGTACAAAGCATAAAGGACTCCTGCCAATCCCACATTCCGGGTGGTCAGGAGACTCCAGCTGATCCCACAGGTTGGGCATTCTGGAGATTTGTAAAAGGCGCATCGACGATGCACAGGACCAGCCAGCCATCCATATCCTAGTTTGTGGCTAGGGAAACAAATCTATCCAAGAAAAGGGGGTATAATGTGAATAAAATTTTGTAGACGCTGGTCTTGATCCTAAAGAGAATAGCTTATTTATCAAGTCTCGACCCGTCAAAAATAATTCTGTTCCTCTCAGTCCAAATGTGGTAGATGGTGGTGGCCAGTCCAGCCCGCTTAGCTTTAGCTTGCCAACCAGTGCCACGCCCCTCTTTCTTGATATATTTCAAAGCGCTATCGATTGTGGTCATAACCCTCCTGATGCCAAGCCATGTCTTGACCCGTGACCAGAGATAACTACTGATCGTGCAGCTGAAGAATATGTGAGTTATAGACTCGTCAGAATAACCACAAAGGGAGCACCTTCTATTAATGTCTATATAAGTGATTATATCCTTCGTCCGTAATCTTTTCCTCGCACAACTCTTGTCATTCCATCTCCCATAGGTTATAGCAAACTCTTCTACTTATACATTGTACATGACACAAATAAAATACCTAGCACAAAGAATAGAAAATCAGAAAAAAACAAGTGAAAAGAAGAGGAAAAAAATACCAAGAGGGCAAGAAGAACAAGAATCAAAATACTAGAGAGTAAGAATAATTTTAGCAACCACACAACAATAATCTTCACACTTACAAGGTGAGTTTTCTCACTCAGAAATTCTTGGTAACATCCTTTATTTTAAGTTCAATACATGTTAGAATAAGAATTGAGTGTTGAAAAGAAATATTGAACTTTTGATTGTTTAGACAACTAGTTGCGTCATGAACTTTACGAATTGTTCTCACTGAGTTATAATTGTTAGAATTTGATGAAATTCGGAAGAGTGGTACACCTCTCTATTATGATCATATAGAACCAAAAATGAGGTAAAATGGAAATACGGTTTGAAAGTTATCATAGTTCAAAGTTCCTGCCTTAGATTTGGCCGAAATTCGGAAAGACATAATTACGGACTGTTTTTATTGAGTTTTACTTATTAGAATTATATGAAAAATTTACATGGTTGTAAATCTCTCTATTACGGACAGATATAGATAAAGATTTATTAAAACGGACTTACGAGTTGAGAGTTATTGTAGTTTGAAGTTGCTGCCTCGGATTCATCGGAAACCAGAAGGCCAGGACGTTGAAACGTAAAACTGTACTAATATGTGGGGAATATGAAAATTGTTGCTAAATGAAAGTTCTAGATCTCTCTGTTGTCGACATTTTGAGACCTTACGGGGGTCTATCCGACTTACGTATTGAGAGTTATCGCTGTTTAAAGTTTCTGCCTCGGATCTATCGAGATCCAGGAAGGGCAGCGAATAAAAGTGTAAAACTGTACCAAATGGTACAGAATATGAAAGGATGGTTCACATGGAGACATGTATCTCTCTGTTCTCGTCGCTTTGAGATTTTATGGGGCTTGAACGGGTTTACATATTAGGAGTTATGACTATTCTAAGATTGAGTTCTGTTTAATAAAAATTCTGCCGAAACAAATTTCATGTGACTATTTTGAGGATAAATTTGTGTTAGTTACCCAAAGTAGTTTTAAATGAAATTTGGTACAGTGAAAAATTCCCGTCTTACCTTAGTTTCCGCTTGAGAAACACCTTAGTTGGAGTTATGGTTAAAAAGTTATAATCGTTACAAGTATGAATGACAAAATGTTGGGAAAGAGAATATTATTTATTCGATCTTCTGAAAAATATGAAAAGTGAATACGTGTTCACATAAATATATAAATATAAACATAATAGATCGGGTTGCACGCCGCAACAAAACGTAAAGTGAATACGTGTTCACAAATACGTAAATATTATGGATCGGGTTGCACGCCGCAACAAAACGTAAAGTGAATACGCGTTCACAAATACGTAAACATAATGGATCGGGTTGCACGCCGCAACAAAACGTAAAGTGAATACGTGTTCACAAATACGTAAATATAATGGATCGGGTTGCACGCCGCAACAAAACGTAAAGTGAATACGCGTTCACAAATACGTAAACATAATGGATCGGGTTGCACGCCGCAACAAAACGTAAAGTGAATACGTGTTCACAAATACGTAAATATAATGGATCGGGCTGCACGCCGCAACAAATATGAAAGATGAATACATATTCACCTATATACGAAAAGTGAATACGCGTTCACAAATATATAAATGTAATAAACATGTGGAAATGCAGGGGAATGTCTTAACGTATAATACGAGATAAAATGAAGTGTTAGTTAAACCGAGAATTTCCTATGAGGAGTTGTTGCATATTTAAAAATGTTGTAACCTGATATGTTTTTGCAATAGGCTTATTACGTTATAATGTGATTGCACTTGGAATATTGTGGTGTTACTTTGAATTGCAGGGTAAGGTTCTCACTCAGCCCCAGATGGTAGGGCTGACTCTTTATTTAACATGTTTCAGGAAAGCGTGATAGAGGAAAGGCTCCACGCCAAGGCTAGCGATCGTCGCACAACCTCTTGTCATACCAAGTCCATTGCTTCGGGCTTGGTACTCGTCAGATCCAGAATGTCAGTTCCAGTGTCTCGGGAAATGCCCATGTGAAATGGTCTCCCTTCCAACTTAGAATAATCTTTGTCAGTATGTCTATGTAGAAACAATATTTGCACGAGCATAGGCTCGCGTTATGTTTTCAAGAAAGTCATAAACAGATTTCTTTATTGTTATTTTTATTAATAGCTCCGTATTTGAATATAAGTTTAAATTTCTAAATAAAGAGAATTAAATGGTGCTCCTGGTGGGAAATAATTGTCCAGGTGTCATCACGCCCTAAGTAAAGGCTTAAGAAAAATCGGGGCGTGACATCTTACCATCACATACAAGTCGAGTCTTATGCCTTATAAATGAACCATCAGAAATCTCCTTATGAGCAAAAATTCACATAGACCGAATAATATTAACACCAGATGGACGGGGTACCAACTCCCACGTCTTATTATCAATAAGAGCATTATATTCATCAGTCATATCAATTTTCCAATTAGGTCATTTAAGACAGACACAAGATTACGGGGTAAAGGTGATTTAAGAACATTAAAATTAAAATTAAAATGTCTTTTTGGTTTAAAAATACCCCATTGACTGCGAGTGACTGAACCATGACTTTGGGCTGGATTTGGTGAATTTTTGAAATTTTGAGAAGTTTCAAAAATTTCCGTCTAAGGCGCCGCGGCGCGGAGTTCTATGGCCGCGACTCCAGATAAACAAAGTTCTCTAGAATTTTGGCACCGCGACGCCTCCCTGCAGGGTCGTGGCTCTGACGACGGGATTGAATTTGACTGTTCACTGGAAGGCATGCGCCGCGGCGCTGACGATGTATTTTTTGAAAAATTTGAAAAATAACGGAGAACATAGGGAGAGATATCATCATCCAAAAAATCATAAGAACTAGGCACGGATTTTTCTACTTTAGAAAATGGAAATTGAGATTCATCAAAGAGAACATGACGACTAATGATGATTTGTTTAGAGGACAAATCAAAGCATTTATAACCACAATGATTTGACGGATAACCCAAAAACACACACGGGGTAGAATGTGTCTGAAGTTTGTTGATTGTGGTGGGTGAAAAAAGTGGATAACTTAAGCATCCAAAAACCCTTAGATGAGAATATGAAAGAGTCTTATTGTATAAAACCTGAAGAGGGAAAGAATATGTCAAACCTTTAGAGGGAAGAATATTAAGTAGATTTGTAGCCATTTGCTGGGCATGGTGCCAAAACAATGGAGGGACGGAATAATGAACCAGTAAGGTGGGCATAATGTTATTAATGGTACGAATTATTCGTTCAGCTTTCTCATTTTGTGAAGACGTAAAATGTGGACAAGAAAAATGAAAATTTATCCATTTTGAGCACACAACCCCCTAAACTCTCCATTGTCATACTCTTTACCATTATCACATTGAATGTTCTTTATTTTCCGTTCGAAATGAATTCTTATGAAAGCTCTAAATTTTACGAATATAGAAAAAAAATTGGGATTTTTTCGCTACTGAATTTTTTTCCTGAAATACCATTAGATTTAGATGATGAGATATTTTCTACAACTCAACAAAACTTTAATGTAGAAGATAATCTAGATGACACACCCACTAATCTAGATGACAAACGCACTAGTGCACCTCAAATTGGAACGCCTCCTATTACCCCTAGTATGAGACGAGACCCAACAAAATGAAAATTAAAATCAGATATATGGATTTTTTTTATAGAGACCAAGAGAATCAAGTAGTTAGATGTCAAATTTGTAAAAATGTTTATAAATTAAAAATGGAAAAAGGTTAGGATGAGACGAGAGGTTTATTGAGACATATACAAAACTTTCACAAAGCTAGGTGAGATGAATACGAGGCTACAAAATCGGGTGCGTCAATGCGCTCTCAGTCGTGACAAGGTTCACATAGTATCCCAGACCAAGTACATGGTCAAATTAACCCGATGACGGAGGAAATTGTAGGCCCTAAATACGATAAACATAGAGATAGGGAAACAATACCAAAATTAGTTGTTGTGGAGGGTTTGACTTTTTCATTTCTTTTCTCTCATGATTTTATTCATTACATTAGAGAAATGTATAATCATTCTTTTAACGTTATTCCTAGATCAACTGTTAGGAGATGTTTTTAAATTTGCACACGAATCTTAATAATATTTACTTTATTCATTATATCATTTTCATGACAAAATATTTATCACGTCTGATATAGGCCGTAGTACTAACATCCATGATTATTTAACAGTAATATGTCATTAGATAGATTATAAACAGTCTATGAAAAAATGTATTTTAGCGTATAGATATATAGATGATACACACTAGTACTTTTATTTCAGAAAATATTTATTTAGTTTGCAAGTATTATGGAATAACTGATAAAATTATGACTATTACATTAGATAATGATTCTTCTAATAATTATGCTATTAGAATTTTAAAAGATATTTTAACTCCATCCTTTCCAAATCATTTTCATCTAAAATGTGCGTGTCATATTTATAACTTAGTTGTAAAAGATAATCTATCATTTTTTGAATGAAAATTATTACGAGCAAAAAAAAAAAAGAAACAAAAACACACAACAAGTAAAAAGATACTCATCAAAGAAGCCTTATCTTAATAATCAACCAAAGAAGTCTTGTACAACTTTACCAGCAAAAACTCTTATCAGAAAGTTCAGCCAAAACGGTATTAACAGTAAACAAAACGACACTTGACCCAACAATAACCCCAATCACAACTCCAGTAGTACTCAATACTTTACCAAACACTGGCCATTCAATTTACCTTATCTCCTCCACCACACGACTCCAAAAACCCGGTTCTTTATCTCTTTCTTTCATAAACTTCTTTATCTCAGACCCCACGTCATCAGTGGCACCGTCGAGTTCGTTAGTTTCCGGTGGTGGGTTTCGGTTGGTTTTCGATGAGGTGTTACTGTTGGTGTTGGAATCTTGAATGGCTAAAGGTATAGTGATGGAGTAGTTGGGTTTTCTTGAAATTGAAGTGAAAGTTGTGGGCTTTTTGAGATGTGTGGAAATGGGTGTGGGTTTGATTGAGAAGGTGGTGGTAGTGGTGTTGTGGATGAGTTTTGAAGAGGGAAGTGAGAGAGAAGGAGAAGCATGACAACTAGGGTTTCAAATACCCTTAGCCGTTTATGAGGAAATGAAAAAGAGATGGGCGCCTCTTAAAACGTTAAGGTGAGCTGATCTTTACGTGTTGGGTCGGGTCAACTAAAAAAATCGGTCAATTTTATAAAACCGTCACACAACATGTGACGGCGCAAATATCCATACTGTCATAATTTTATAACAGTTTAAATATCTGTCTTACGGATGTCATAATTGTATATTGATCATGAAGTTAAGTGAAAAACTGTCACACTATGTGACAGTTGAAAAATTGTCACACTTTGTCACCGTATGTTTTTTTTGTAGTGAATTTAATAATCTTGCTGGAGGGAAGAAATTTTAATTAGTTTGTGACCGGCAAAAGCAGCCCTATCTGTGGAAATGAAGAGAAGGCCTACTATATGACCTGCTGTTGTTTGTAAATTAGACTGAGCTGCCTTTACAAGTTTTTCTTCGTTTTTGACACTGAAGTTTTTCTCAAAAACATTCTTTATTTTCTTCACTTTGAGAATCTATGGTCCCTGTATGCTTAACTTGCCCTTCGCACTTTCGATCAGTCGAGGCCATAATCTCTCTGCAGATAAAATATCGAGGCATTTAGCCAAAGAATGATAATGTTTTCCAACAATACAAATTATAAAGGAAACAAGTGATGAAATATAATTCTCTATGTAACTTTTTGGTGCATTCAAGTACTTACCATCCTTTTGAAAGACTTCTGAATTTTTTTGTGTGATTTTGGAGTTCTGACTTGGGTTTGCAGGATTTGTTAAAAGTCTTCTCTGTGATATTATTGGAATAAAAATATTTATGGTATTGTGCATCGCTCTCATTTTTGAAATGTTTTATTTTGGCATAACTATGAATTCTTTGCTTATGTTGATAGTAATGTTACTTCAGAGTCAGATACTTGTAATGGATTAATAACATTTGTAGAGATTATATATATAATAGTATAAAAAGTTAGTTTCCTGGTAGTAGTTATTGTTAGGGTGACCGATGGTCGCCAGCCCACCGGATCGGATAGATGGGCTCGACGGCCTGACGGCCTGACGGAGAAGAGGGCGGGTCGGGCGGGCCAAAGGACCGGTACTAGCAGGACGATATCGTGTCCCGTCCCAAGACGGCCCCGAGCGGCCGGATCGGACGGGCCTGACGGACGCGGGTTTTTTTTTTTTAAAATTTTTCCACTAAATTAAAAATACTAAATTACTAATAAAGTAACATATAGTCATATAGTGATAGTCATATAGTGATAGTCATATACTTATATTATATTATTATAGTATTATACTCATATATATTTATAAACTAAATAATTAAACAAAGACAAGAAGAGTGTAAAAAAAATAATATCTCAAGGCTGTTTTTATGCCTCTTATATTATTAATTATTTCATTGAAATATACAAAATTCAGAATTACAACATTGTAGTGTACTGTTGTTGAAAAAAATTGCAAAAGACATAGAAAAAATACTAAAATTGCAATGAAATATATTACCAATTTGAAAATACTTTTTCTAGTTTCTTTATAATTTTGTGTGGTTCTTCGGTTGGAATTGATATTTCTTGGTCACTAGTGGGTGTATCATCATCTATATTAGTAGGTGTATCATCATCTGGAGTGTCATCTAAATTAAAATCTTCTTCATTTTGAGGATAAACATTTGTGTCAAGATCATATGGTATTTCAGGAAACAGTTCAGGATCTATAAAATCATCTTGTCTAGAAATACTAGAAGAAGTACCCTTGCCCTTGCCCTTGATACCCAAGGCCTTGCCCAAAACATTTTTTGTTCTTTTCATTTTAATTATGGTAATAAATAGTTAAAGACTTAAAAAGTTAAAGATAATGAAATTAAATGTGGTAAATGAAATAAAAACAAAATAATAATTTAATGAGAGAACGAATGTACCAAACACCGACGTAGAGTCGATGTGTAATCGAGAGAGGTTGAAAATTGAAACTTTGCTCGATAGATTAATCCTCAAGCTAGTTGTCAACTTCACTCCCAATTCTCAAATTAATAAATAGAGTGAATATGTAGTAGACAATGTTGTATAGAAATAGATTGATTGAGATTTGAGAGATTGTAGGAAGATTTGTGAGAAATAAGAAGAGAAAATGAGGTATTTATAGTTGGAAAATTGGGTTAAAGTGTAAATATAATAACTTAGGGGTTAAAAATAAATATAAAGGGGGTAGGGGGTTGGGGGAGTGGGGGAAGCCAAAAATGGTCGTTGCAATAACGACCAAAATGTAAAATGATCGTTATTGCAACGGTTATTTTTGACAAGTGGCGGGACCGAGTCCTAGCGGGTCGGGCGGGACCATACCATGTCCCGTCCCGGTTCGAGCCCCGGACCCGCTAATTTTTTTTTTTAAAATTAAACGGGGCCGGTACGGGACCGGGTCGGCCCGACCCACTGGCCAGCCCTAGTTATTGTTATTTAAAAATGAATACAACAAATGAAAAATAGTAAACACCTATTACAAGAACTAGAAAAATGAAGAACAAAAGATTACAACAAAATAATCTTAACAAGTAATGGATGAATAGTGCCGGAATAAATTCCATTGAGGGTAGCCCAAAAGTCTCCAAACATTAGATTTTATGTTTCAAACTTTCTGACAGGCGAAACCGAATTAGCATCGCGGCTCCAATAACTTGGGCCAGAATTAGCACCGCGGCTCCCCTCGGAAGCGTCACGACATCGTGGCGCCGCGACCCTGATGGTGATGGCGCCGCGGTGCTCCCCGACCGCGGCCCTTTCTGACCCATTCCAATCTTTACACTATGCACACTTCTTCTTTCATTTACCAACATGGAACACTCATCATTTGTCCAATGACCGTCCATCATTCTATGTCTCAAACATTTTACTTACGTACCAATATCTCTTTCACTAATGAACTTTACGATCCTTGGTACAACGTATGTACGTGTGTGGAAATGACATTTCTGACGTGCGGGGCTCCAATTGTTCGAGTCATAAAGAATGGGAAAAAATTTATTGCACATTAATAAAATTTCAACAATCCCCTCTTGAAAGAGATTTTTGCGCACTCACAAGGTGCCTTTCTAGAAATCTTTTAGCGGACCGATATTGCATCAGGAGAGGTAGCTTCCTCTTTGAACCGTCCTTAGTTGAATACCATCAGATTATTGTGCGGTGAACGTCATGTCTTGAACCTTCAGTGTTTAGTGTAAGCCAAGTCAACAGTACCAACACAATAACTTTTCTTACGATGTTATTCTTTAATGTTTTATCCATTGTGGCCATGGACACTCTTGGATTCTTAAGTGCATTCATTTGAGGTGTCCTGTCCTCGCACTTAAATAGATGGTCTCCTATAAGGTATCCTGCTATACCCCACTTCACAAGTGGTAGGAACTATTAAAAGTTTCCTCAAACCTAACCTCAACCGTTGAGGATCATTAAAGGTTTTGCAAACTTAACTTCTACCCAGACTGCAGATAGCACTTAATGTCTATTGCGGGAACGATCTTGGGTTTATGTCCTTACATAAATCATAACCTGAAGTGCTCTTGCTTTCACCGAAGCACTTAACTGAACCTTTAATTCTTGGGATCTTTAGTCAGTAAGGTTGGGTTACCACCATATCAGTCCTTATTGTTTGAGTTTTAAGCACATTCCCCTAGACAGACAGAACATCTGATCTTTGGGTATGCCCTTTGTCAAAGGTCTGCTATGTTATCCTTTTATTTTACATAATTAATAGAAATAATACATGTGGTGATCAGCTGCCTAACGGTCTTATGTCTCCGTCGAATATGACGAGATTTGCCATTATACATAGAACTCTGTGCCCTTTCTAGAGACGACTAGATGTCATAATTGATCATTACATAAGGTACATGTTTGTCCCAACACGGGACATCTTCTAAGAAGTCATAAAGCCAATCAGCTTCTTCTCCTGCTTTGTCTAAAGCAATAAACTCTAACTCCATCATGGATCAGACGATGCAAGTTTGCTTATAGAATTTCCAAGACACAGCCCCACCACCAATTTTAAATATATACCCATTGGTGGACTTGGTGTTCTCTATATCAGATATCCAGTTTTCATCACTGTACCCCTCTAGTACAACTGATTATCTCGAATAATGCAACTCGTAAGTTAGCGTGTATTTCAGGTACCGTAGTACTTGCTTCAATGCTTTTCAATGATCATTACTTGGATTACCGGTAAACCTAGCCAACTTGTTGACTGCATAAGCGATATCAGGTCGGGTGCAGTTTGTTATGTACATCAAACTCCCAATCACCTGTGCATATCGCTCCTGACATACGGGCGCACCATGATTTTTATCTATCTTCTTATTCATATCCAGTGGTGACTTTATATGCAATCTGTCGAACATCTCAAACTTTCTCAACACATCCTCGATGTAGTGAGACTAAGATAAGACCAGTCCGTCAAACGACTTAGAGACTTTGATCTCTTAGATGACATCTGCAATACCCATATCCTTCATGTCAAAACATTGTTTCAACATATTCTTAGTCTCTAGGATTAAACTAGGACTACTCCTTGTGATCAAATGTCGTTTACGTAAAGGCATATCATGACGAACTAGTCAGCATTACCTTTCATGTAGACACATTCGTCACACTCATTAATGGAGAAATCCTTCGATAGTAGAGTACTATCAAATTTTTTGTGACATTGCCTCGGGGCTTATTTCCGCCCGTACAGATATTTGACAAGTCGACAAACTTTATTCTCTTGCCCTGGAACCACATACCCCTTGGGTTGTTCCATATAAATTTCTTCTTCCAAATCACCATTTAGGAAAGTTGTCTTGACATCCATTTGATGTATCTCAAGGTCACACAATGCTGCAATCGCAATGAATACTCGTATGGACGTCGTTCTAGACACCAGAGAGTACGTGTCAAAATAGTGAAAACCTTCTTTATGTCGATAACCCTTGACTACTAACCTGGCCTTGTACTTTTCTATAGACCTATCTACTTTATACTTCCATTTGAGTATCCATTTATAACCCAATAGTTTGTTTCCCGGAAGAATATCAACCAACTCCCAAGTATTGTTTTGCAGGATGAAGTCTATTTCACTCTCAATAGCTTCTTTCCAGAGCGGTGCTTCTGGAGTTGACAATGCTTCAGTAATCGGCTGTGGTTCGTTATGAACCATATAATCTAAAAAGTCAGGACCGAAGGATTTATCTTTCCTAGCCCTTTTACTTTGTCTTGGTTCCATCCCTAGAGTCTCCAAGTTCTGAGAATCTAGAATACTAGATTCTGGATATTCAGCCACTTCGGAGTCCACTAGATCTGAACTATCTAGATCCGGGCAATCAGCGACTCCTGGATCCTGAGAGCTTTGTTCATAATTTCATTTGCTAGAGGTTATGTCTCTTTCCTTTCTAGAAAATGTATTCTCAATTTGGCATTCCTTAATTCCATGATTTTACCTCTATGGATATCTGGTACATCTGACTTATGCACTAAGAAGCGATAAACACTATTGTTATTTATACATACGATGAAAATACAATCTACAGTCTTAGGCCCAATCTTGACCTGTTTTGACTTAGGTACTTCAACTTTTACCAAACAACCCCACACCTTCAAGTATTTGTAGGTGGGTTTCTTTCCCTTCCATAACTCATACGGAGTTTTGTCCTTACTCTTATGTAGAACTCTATTAAGAATTATATTAGTAGTAAGGACATCTTATCCCCACATGTTTTGGGGAAGACCGAAATTGATGAGAAAGACATTCATCATTTCCTTCATTATACGGTTCTTGAGTTCAACGACACCGTTCGACTAAGGTGAGTATGGAGCCTTCGTTTGATGAACTATGCCTGATTGGACACAATATTCCTCAAATGGCACTACGTATTCTCCCCCTCTATCGCTATAAATTGATTTAATTAGTACGCTTAGTTGATTTTCAACTTCTGCTTTGTAACGTCTGAACGCTTCAAAGGATTCATCCTTACTTTTCAACAAGTAAAGGTAACAATACCTTGTGTTATCATCTATGAATGTCACAAAGTATTTGTTCTCCCTCTAGTTTGTGCAAACTTCAAATCACATATATGTGTGAATACGTTCTAGAGGAGCGGAATATTTTTTGACGGATCTAAAGGGATTCTTAGTGAGTTTTGTCTCTACGCACACCTCACACTTACATTGAGGGTTTACATCGATAGATGACAACAACTCCAACTTTACCAATCTTTGGATGGACTGGTAATTTACATGTCCTAATCTATGATGCCATAAATTAGAAGACTCCAACAAGTAAGAAGAAACTTCATTTTTATTGCTTGAACACATGATAGACATAACGCTAACCTTGAAGAGTCCTTCACATACGAACCCCCTTCCCACAAAGGTTCCATTTTTGGTGATTACAAACTTATTGGACTCAAATACTAGCCTAAAACTAGCATTAACCAATACATGATCTGAAATTAAATTCTTTCTAATCTCAGGGACATGCATCACCTCCTTTAGAGTGAGCTCATTGCCAGAAGCCATCTTCAGGACCACCTTTCCTACCCCAACATGTCAGAGGAAATGTTGTTACCCATGAATAGCTTCTTGTTTGTAACTGGTGTTTATGTGGAGAAGACATCTCTATCGGAACAAATGTGATAGGTAGCCCCCGTGTCCATCCACCATTTCTTGGGATTCTCTACAAGGTTTGCTTCTAGCACCACCGCAGAGAACTCTTCAATCGTGTCGTCAAGAAGCGTGCCTCAATGACGTTGGCCTTTTCCTTGCCTTTGGCCTTGGCCTTCTGACTCTGCTCCATCTAGTACTTCTGGTAGTCCTTGATCATATGACCAGTGTTGCTACAGTGGTGACAGTTTCCCTTAAACTATACCGTTGTCTGGGTTTTGCCATCTTTCTAGAACTTACGCTTCTTGCTTGGGTCCCTTTGACATCCACCAAATTTGCCTTGGCCTCAGCGGATTGCTTTCCCTTAGGCAAGGATATCTTATTATCTTTATGAATATGGAGTTTGATAATAAGCTCTTCAAAGGTCATCTCTTTTGTCTTGAGTTTTAAGTAACTCATAAACTCACTTCATGAGGGAGGCAGCTTCTCAATCAGTGATGCAACCAAAAACTGCTCATTTGGTTTCATACACTCCAAATCCAGGCGATGTAGAATCATTTAGAATTCCTGGATTTGAGACATCATTGTCTTGCTATCCACCATTTGAAATTTCAAGAATTTCCAAATGATGAACTTCTTAGTACCTGCATCTTGTGTGTTGTACTTCTTCTGAAGCTTCTCCCATAACTCTTTGGCGGAGCCTACCATGCAATATACCATGTAGAGCGAGTCTGACAAACAGTTCAGGATGTAGTTCTTATACATGAAATCATTATAACTCCATGCATTAAGAATTATTTCCAGGCGATCCTGGAAATCTTGGGCCCCTTCAGCCGTATCACTAGGCTGAGGGTCCGCACCAAATCCTTGGTTTAAGAGGGTCTTCTATGACACAACGTGCCACTCCCATCACAGTTAGGAAAAAACATCTTCTACTACAATCTTTTGAAATCAATTCCCATGAACTTTTCAGGGCGTTCATGGTGAAACCCGACAGATGGAGGATTTCTGACATTCCCTTGAGTAGCAGGAAAGCCAGTGGTTGTTCTTTGGGCAGCAGTGGGGAAGGCAAAAGGATTTTCTTGTTGAGCAACAGTAGTAGCAGTAGAGGGAGAGGCAAAAGTATTGCCTTGAGTAGCAACATTAGATTCATAACCAAATTATTTTTTTCCACTAATTTTTACTAAGTACTAATACAATCTTGTCTCAAAATTGTTATTTAAAAATGAATACAACAAACGGGAAATAGTAAACACCTATTACAAGAACTAGAAAAATGAAGAACAAAAGATTACAACAAAATAATCTTAACAAACAACTGAAAACAAAAACGAACACTTGACCTGAATTATTACTAAGTTGAGTGATGACACTCTGTCTTTAAGAGAAGATTTCCCCGTATATATCCTTTTACGTTGATAGACAATAGTCTCCCAAGATAAAACAACTACTAACACTTGAGCAAAGGAAACTCAAGTGTTTATCTTGAAGAACTTTGAGTATTGAATCACCTATGTAATGGCAATGAATTGCCCAAATAATGACAGTCATTCATCAGCCAAGTAATAGCTGAATAATGTTGGAATAAATGCCATTGAGGGCAACCCAAAAGTCTCCAAATATCAGATTTTCCGTTTCAGACTTTCTGCTAAGAGAAACTGAATTAGTATTGCGGCTGAGCCTCAGAGGCGCCGTGATGCCGTGGCACCATAACTCCAGTAACTTGGGCCGGAATTAGCACTGCGGCCCTGATGTTGGTGGCGTCGTGGCGCACCCCCGCTCCGAGGTGGCGCCGCGACCCTTTCCGATCCATTCCAATCTTTACACTATGCACACTTCTTCCTTCATTTACCAACATGTAACATTCGTCATTTGGCCAACGACCGTCTATCATTATATGTCTCAAACATTTTACTTATGTACCAATATCTCTTTCACTAACAAAATTTATGATCATTGGTACAACGTGTGCACGTGTGTGAAAATGATATTTCCGACGTGCGGGGCCCCAATTGTTTGTCATAAATAATGGGATAAACTTTATTCCACATTAATAAATTTCCAACAGTTATATGTGAGTCATCATTCGGTCATCATCACCAACTTTCTTTGTCGAACAAGTTGACGCACATGTGTTTATTCACAATGGCACAAGTTGTATACTTTATCTTTCTTTCAACAACTGCACAATGGTCTTTGAGACAAAAAGATTCAAAATGATCTAAGGACACTGCGTTTCATGCCGCATCTGCAGATAGCGACATAGATGCTTTCCTCATAGTAGGGCTCGACCCAGCTGAAGGTTGTCATGATCATTTCCTTCAGAGTTGTGTAGTGAGTAGATAGGTATGACAGGTATACATATGTATATAGTTGGGCATAGCGGGGTCCTGTCCTAATCAAATGTTGTCATAGTACTCTTTAAAGGCTTGTAGACAGTTGTGTTGTATGTGACAGTCATGTGTGGCCTTGTAGGCCTCTCCATTAGAGTCGTTATGCTTATCTTGGCCTTGTATATATATATATATATATATATATTGGGAATTTCTGAGTCCAGGTGGTTATGTACCCATTCAGTGGAGTATATGTCAGAGACCTAGTCAACCCATGAGTTATTTTGTATATCATAAGTATCAGGACTTGGTATGCTCGAGCCTTAGGAAAATGGGTGTCGGTCACACCCCTAAGGTTGGGGTGTGATAGACCGTTAAGGCGGAATGTTGGTTTTTGCGATAAACCGCTGTAGCGGACGGTTTATCACTGGGACGGGTTCCACTGTAGCGTATGATGGAAAATCAGAAACCCTTTTTTAAGTGTTAAATTAGACCTTTCATTCCCCCTTCCCAAACTATTCCCTCAAAGCATCTCTAGGGCGATTTGAAGAGTTTCTTGGTGATTTCTTCTTGGGGTAAGCCTTTTTAACCTTGTATTCATTTAATTTACCTTTTCTAGTCTTGGATCAATGATGGAAGAACCTAGAAAACCTAGTTAAAAGGGATGAGTTCTACTTAAATAGGGTTAATTGATTCTTTATTCTTAAATGTGAGATTAATTGATGGATTTGACTAATCTAAGCATGAATTCCATTATTTAGTAACTATTAGTCTTTCATCTTCCATTTTATTGAGAAATTGAACTTGGGGGGGGGGGGGTTGCCTTGGATGACGAAATTGACCTATTATTTAACTAATTTATCAATTAGTGGGTAGATGTGTACTTCTAGAACATTGAGTTACCGATTTCACTCTTAAATTACCATTTTACCCTTGTGAGTCTGTTTCCCCTTTTCCATAGTTGGTTTTGGATTCAAAGAATAGTCTAGTGATATGGGCATTATTAGTTTTTATTTCTAACATAAATTTCAAT
The DNA here is from genome assembly GCA_029844215.1 of Przewalskia tangutica. Classification (NCBI taxonomy): domain Eukaryota; kingdom Viridiplantae; phylum Streptophyta; class Magnoliopsida; order Solanales; family Solanaceae; genus Przewalskia; species Przewalskia tangutica. Next base: position 119,394,461 of record CM056727.1, read on the forward strand.
AATGACTAGACTTCAGTATAACCGGGACCCGCGGAAAGGCAAGGCTCTGGTGTGATTATTTGTGGCTCCCGCTCGGCATCCAGATGGTTATGTCTTAGCTTCTGATTAGACTTTGGTTAACGAAATATATGTAGAGTTAGTTATTATCAGAGAAATCATGTTACGCCTTTGGGTATGAAGTTGGGATAGATTACTTAGGTTTGGTATTGTTGACTGATTTGCGGTCTTGTTACCTCTTTGTGATTTATTTGATTGATGCTTAGTGTTTGATTTGCACTTAGTTTTCATATCGTGATTGTGATATAGTTATATTTTACTTATCTTGGTATTATCATGGATAGAGGAACTAACTTGACTTGATACTGATATTATGATATGTGTCCATGTGTGGCACGATTGGGATCGATATGATACACTTGATTTTGTCGATTTGCATTGCATTCATCCTCATTTCATGATACATTAATATTACATGTGATTGATGTTGATGATGATAAGTGTGAAGGAAACATATAGGATTTTTGCAATATATTTGATAGTGTAGCCATCTATGGGATATATGCGGAATGGCTAGCGGTGTGGTTAGTGTTGTAGAGTCATCACTGAGATGTGGGCGGAGTGACTACTACATGGACTTTGCGGGTCCCCCATGGGTCATGACTGCCAGGACGTAGAGATATTCCGCTCGGAGCATGTGTGTACGGAGATTATATTTGTCAGTGCATTGCATTGCATATTTACTCATCATTACATTCACATATTTCTTGAATTCTGATTTGTTACTCTATACTTGGGTTGTTTATTCTTAGACTGTGATTGTGTTTGTACTTGATTCCGAGCATGCATATTCTTCAATTTCTTCGTTTATATATATTAGCTAATTGTTGTTTGCCTATGATACCTATCAGTACATAGTGTTTATACTGATACTACCTTGCTACATTCTTTTGGGTGCAAAGTATGTGATAGGCTCCACATCCACTCTTCGCTACTGATCCCAAGGCTTGCTATTGAGTTTCTTGGGTCAGCATGGTTGATGGATCTGCAGCCTGGAGACTCATTCTCTATACTTTTCCTTTCTTGCATTCTAAGTCAGTATTCATATATTGAGACTTATATTATTCCAGAGTTGTAGTTTATTAGTAGTGGCTTGTGTACTGTATGAAGACTAGTTCCTTTGAGATGTTTGTATTTCTGCACTTATGTTATTTATGATTTAGACTTCCATTCAGTTTGTTCTATTTTACTTTATTATTGTTGAATTAATAATTAAGAGACAGGTTCGTCTACCGAGTTGAGAAATGGTAGGGCCCGCACGACTAGGTGATTTTGGGTCGTGACATTGGCTCAATACAATTACTCAATTATTGTTTTCAAGAATTCTCTCAAGCTTCTAAACTTGTTGCCAATGCTGAGAAGAATTCTATCTACTTTGGAGGGGTGAGAAATGACATATAAGAGGAGATCCTACATAATCTTGGTTACTCAAAAGGTACCTTAGGTGTCCCTTTGACCACTAAAATAATATCTTTAGTAAAATGCAAACCACCGATTTATAAAATTCTTAGAAAGATACAATCTTGGACCACTAAATTTTATCCTATTATGGAAGGGTTCATCTCATAAAATAAGATCTCTTCTCTATTCAAGTTTTCTGGTCTCGGGTATTTATATTGTCAAAGAAATTGATTAAAGTGATAGAGGAAACTTGTAGAATATTTTTGTGGATAGGAGGGGTAAAGGTGTCAAAAAAACTTTGAAATCATGGAAAATATTATGTAATCCAAAGTGCAGGGGGACTGAATTTTCTGGATGTAAAAGTGTGGAATCATGCTGCTATATGCAAACTGCTCTGAAACTTATGTAGGAAAAAAGAAAAAATGTGGGTGAAACATATTTACTATTGTAAGCAGGGATCCATTTCGAGTGTCCATCTGGACACACCTCATGGGTAATTAAGAAGGCACTAAAAGCTAACAAGTATATGAAGCATATATTGGACTACTTAAAGCTGACTTGATGCAGTGGGAACAATATTCATCATGCATATCTATATGAAGTGTAGATGTGAGTTTCGAATAGTTCCATGGAGAAGATTAGTATGTAACAATGGAGGTGCACCTAGATAGTTATTCATCCTTTTCCTAGCAATATAGGGCAAAATGCTAACTAAAGATAGATTTGCTAAGTAGGATTGTACCGAGAACTTCATTTGCATTGTTTGAAGATATGAGTAAAGTCGTGGGAATTTGTTCTTTGTATGCCCATTCTCATCACAAGTATGGTCCAAGTTGTTATTATGGCAAAGGATTCCTGATGAAATAAAGGGTTCGGACTTAGTTTCTCTATTTGATGAATTGATCAAAGGATCAAGGGGTTTGAAAAATGGTCATCAATCCGTGGGAGAAGGCTGCGAATGTCATGGATTATGGAGAGGATTGGAAGCCATAACGTAATAGTCTTCTAAGGACAAGTTTATTCGGTCTTATGTGTTGGTCTTAGCCGAGACCTTGCATTATATTTTGTTGTATTTAACTTTTATTCTAGCCAGTAGTCTTATTAGGACATATTAAGTTCATGTAATAGCTCTTAGGTTACCTTCGGACACATTCAATACTCAGGTGATGACATGGCCAAGTAATACCAAAGTGGCACGAACAAGAAGGGCCTAGACCGAGAACACACCAAGGCAAGGACAAGAAACTCCCGAGGAGACAAGTCAAGCTCGGATTATGAAGATTGAAGATTGTTCGAGGATCAAAGCATTGATACATAAAATAGATGTCTCTAATATGATTCCAAGATGATAAAGTCTATGGAAACGCAAGTACTACTCGGCCTCCACAATGAAAGTGTGAAGAGGTTTGGATTTACCCTTGTCTTAAAGCAAGGCCAAACTCTTTCACATTGAGCTCACCTTAACCAGGGGTGTACTTGGTCTCCAAGACAACTAATCATTTTCCCTTGTTCCCATTTCAGCCGAAATGGCCTTGTAATTATGTCCACTTGTCTTCCCTTATAGAATGGTTCTAATTATACTATAAATAGGACCTTAGGCTATTGTACTTAAATATGTTTGAGTAAAATATAATTATAAAGTTTAAGTCTTCAATTTGTGTGTTGAAACTTATTTGATCTTGTGTGGGTGACCACTCCTTTTAGCGTAAGACTTGTTTGGGATTGTGTGACTTAACCATTTCGAAAACTTGAGGAACCCCCTTAGTGGTAAGCGAAGGTTAGAACTATGTGGACCAACTTAGCCTAAGCTTTGGGTTACCAAAAGGGTATCGATCACCCTCACTAGGTTAGTTCACGGGATTGCATTTAGCAAACATCGGTCTTGACCTTGTGGTACTGATCACACAATCCATGGTGTCAGATCGGGCAATAAATCCCCCATGTCTCTATCTTTGGGCATATCTTTCATACCTCACCAATACCACAACTACTAAACATCCAAACCGAAACAACCAAGCCAACACTTAGATAAAATCCCTCATTCCTCAACTCAAGTTTGTATCCTACAACTCGTGTTCAACCCTCACTTAAAACACTATATCCCGACCACCCTTACCTCCCTCAATATCTCATAACCATACCTACTAAAGTTCATCGCCCGAAACATCCTACAAATACCCGTCCAACCCAAACTCCACCAAGTAGTCCATATAACATAACTTTCGAGAACCATATTGTCTTGGTTCTGATCAACCAGCTTGCCACCACCCAACCACCAAAGTCCGACCATCACACTCACCCTCAACGTGTTTACAAACATTCCACAAAATCCTTGAACCGATTCTCTCCACACTCCCGAAATCACCATCCAATACCCCATTGTCCTGGTAATCCAGAACCCTATTTTATCATCTAATTTCGGATCAACCTGAACATCCTCCACACCCGACCCACTTACCAACATCACCCTCCTTACTTACATCAGATTGTTATCAGAGCAAGGCAATTTCATCCCATGCTTTGACACTATGGATCAAGTTAGTGACAAACTTAAAATGACTTTGTCCGAAATGGTTGCAAACCAAGTAAGGAGAGAATTTGCAATCGTACGGTCATTAATAATGTTGAATCATGGGAAGATGTTGATCAAAACAACCTTATCCCTATTGAATATGATGAACAATAGGCCCCTAGAGTTGAAAAAGAAAGTGACCGGACTTTACAGTTCGACCTTCCAACCTTTGAAGGAAATTTGGATCCCGAGGAGTTCCTAGAATGATTGATATCCATCGAAAGACTCTTTGAATTTAAAAGCTATGATGATCACTAATGCTTTAAGTTGGCCATATTAAAACTTAAATCTTTTGCCTCCGTGTGGTATGAAAATTTGAAGGCATGGCAAGTCCAAGATTGATTCTTGGGAAAGGTTGAAGAAACACTTAAAGAGGAAATTCTTGCCCCGGGAATATGAACAAGAATTGTACCTCAAGTTCACCAAGCTTCGTCAAGGTGGTCATAAGGTCGAGGAATATGTTCGGGAATTTGAGAAGATCACGATGTTATGTGATCTAAAAGAGAAGGAACCGCAACACATTGCGGTTCGTGGGAAGACTTAGCACAACAATTCAAGAAAAAATGGAGGTGTCCACTTACTCAACATTTGAGGATGTTTGCTATTTGGCACTAAGGTTCGAACGACAAAAAAAAAGGTTGTCCCAAGGCCTTACACAAGGACCACAAATGCTAAAGAGAAGATTTACACGTCCTATCCAACCCCTTGTACAAACAAGGCGATAAGGACAAAGGGAAAGTGGAAGTTACACAAGGTGTTGTAAAGGAGGCACGAGATGCTACAAGTTCCAAGGACTCGAACATTTTAAATGAGATAGAAGATGGCAAAGAGGAAGACGAGGCTATTGCGAAAGAAGATGTGAGTCTAGTCCATCAACATGTGCTAAGTGCACAAGTGGAGGATCTTTATGAGAATCAAAAAGAGCAAATTTTCTACACACAGTGCAAAATAAAAGAAAAGGTGTGTAGTGTGATTATTGACGGAGGGAGTTGTGCAAATATGGTTTCTATCGGAGTGGTAGGCAAATTACAACTACCTATTTATGAGCATCCTAAACCCTACAACCTCTAATGGGTGAACAAAGCAAGTGGGATCAAGGTTGCCACCCAATCCCTTGTCAATTTTCGGATTGGAGGATACGTTGATGAGATTTGGTTTGATGTCCTTCCAATGGACGCATGCCATATCTTAATGGGTAAGCCATGTCAATATGGTCGGAAGACCATACACGATGGTGAACATAACACTTACTCATTTCACAAGGATGGTAAGGACTTTCAGCTAATACCATTATCGCCAAGTAAGGTAATGGACATGAAGATTCAACAAGTAAGAAAATGCCAATACAAGTCCAAGGCAAGGAAGGAGTAGGATGAATCTAAGAAGGGGAATGCTATGAGTGTTTTGGCATATAGAGAAGAGGTCAGTTCCAGGGAGACCTTAGAGTTTTCTGACAAAGGAAAGCTACATGGATCAACAACTAGGCCACCACCTAACAATATTGTTGATACTGATTGTGAGGTAACTCTCGGTAGATCTCTCCCTCCTTGTGGTAATTCGAAGACAACAACTGAACTAATTGTTCAAGAAAACTTTGATCCATGTCAAACCTCTAGCAATGATGATGAATAAATAATAATATTGCAAGATATCAAAAATTGCATTACAGATTTTTGCATATAGGATTAGTGCAAATTGCTTTTAAACCATTAACCTTAGAAGGTTTGCCTGAAAGATTTATGGCTGTCCTAAGAGATGCCAAAAATTTAAACTGGAAACAATCTCTCATGAGTGCTATGCAGTCAAGTCTAGCCTATGTCCCAATATATTTTAATGTCAGATCAAATCTTACTTTATTTTTGTCTGATCCCAATATATTGCATGCTTTAACTTTATATGTGAAAGCAAATGAGTATAATTATATGCCAGAAACAGAAGTTATGTGCATCTGTTACCGTATCTATTTCTGAGTGTTAGATACCATGAATCCTAACTGTAGGATAATTGATGACAAAAGAAATAGACAAACAGTCTTGATCGAGACTAATCTAGCCAAAAGGTCTAAAATTACTACTAGGAGACCTATAAGTTGGGATGAAATTGATTATCCCGAAGATTGGCTAATTGAGAAAGCTATCCCGGTTCACTCCAGGATAGACTCACAGATTGCTCATGTGGTCCAGACTACTGATGGCAATATTCGTCTTCAGTTTTCTAAACAACTGTCTAGAATATGTACTCCGTTGTCATCTTATTATTTCTTGTCTCCTTTGGATGACACACCTACTACGTCTAATGCTAGAGCTTCAACCTCTCAGTTAGATGAAAGCTTTTATAAAATCAACACCCCTCAGAAATTTCTCAAGAGGAAAAGATTGACAAAATCAAGGTTGCAGATCAGATCCCTGTTGAAGTCCCAATAGATGACAGTAATACTGATTTTACCAATCATTTTTATGAAGAGTGAACTTACTGATTCTGAATACATTCGTATTAAGTGTCGACTGGATTATGGTCCAGGTTCTGACCTAAGGAAAATTATTTCAAAAGAATTTTGGAATAATGAGGACTATGTTCCTTTTCGAAAATGGTTTCTTGAGTTATTTACTCTAGATGAACGCAAGTCTATTGGTAAATTTTTTTACGAAGATTATAGGATAAACAAACTTTTAAACTTTTTGTTAATTGGTTTGTTGAGGATTATGTTTTGCTTAATATAAATGTTATAGAAAGGCAATGACATTCAGACTCTAAAAAAAGTCCTTAAGAGTCTTTATCCCCCAGATGAACCCTTTTCTTTAAAAAAGGATAATAGTAGTAATGACCTAAAAGCCCAGCCTTATATGAAGCTTTTTCAGGGTCCTTTGCTACAGGGGATACACCATGATCATTTGAATAACTTGTTCAGACTGAACAACCACACCAATATTGGTCTTAAGGTTCTTAGTGAACAAATGACTTTATTACAAAATAAGGTCGATAGACTCCATAGTCTTATTGAAGAACAGAGGGCTAAGGTTGTCTTTGATAAAAAGCAACATCCAAAACCGTTGGAAACTCGTGCCAACATCCAGCCTTCCCCATCTATGGATGGAATAAATCTGTCAAAAGACAAAATAGATCTTAAGAATTTATTATCACAATTTCGTGATAAAAAGAAATTCTCTTCTGATAAAGAGTCTACCTCTAATCCTGTTGTTGGTGTTATAAAAACCAACAATTCTGAAACCAATGATGAAGCACATATTGCTGTTGTCAAAAAATCGGGTTGGAATACCAAGTCTTCTCGTGATAATTATTATTATCCAAGACCCACTCCTATCGATGTCTTAGTGGAAGAATCAGCATTCAAGACTGATGTTGCGTCCTATACCGGCACTGATATTGTTGAATGGAACATTAACGACGCTGGAGATAATCTAAATTTCAAGACTGGCCACAAAATGCTTATGTATGTCACCGCAGCTAGAGCTCACAATAACAAACAAACTGAGGTTAATATAACTCAGATGATTATTGTGGGATTATAGGACAACTCAAAGCATGGTGGGATAGTTATCTCACTACTGAACAGAAAGCTACGATTATGAATTCAGTCAAGCAAGAATTTTAGATCACTTTTTCACTTTTAAATCCAAGCGGTTTATTCACTTTTTCTAACAATTTTAGATCAATTCACTGGTAATTATTCTACCAATTACGATAATATCAGGACAATGCTTCAAAATCACAGTTGTCCAACCCTGACCTCTTTCAGATGGTACAAATATGTTTTCCTTAGTAGGGTTTACAATCTCCCTGAAGCCAGTAGTATTTTTTGGAAGTCCAGATTTATTGATGGTCTCCCTTCACTCTTCGCTGAAAGGGTTAAGAGAACTCTCAAAATAGATGACAGTTCACAAATTCAGTGGCAGGAATATTCCTATGGCCAGCTCAATGGGCGTTGCACGGATGAAGGGTTAGCCCTATGCAATGACTTAAAGTTGCAGAGACAACTTAACAAGCAAAACCTGATGGAAAAAGCTCAATTAGGAGAATTCTGTCAATAGTTCGCCATGGACGAACCAAGCTCTTCCTAGAATCTGCGGAAGAAGGCAAAAGGTAGGGTTAAGCCTTTTAAACCCTACAAGGATTATGCTAAGTTCCAAACATGATCTTACAAAAAGAAAGCCGCAAAAAGAAGGGTCACTTTAGAGAGGGATAAGGATAGGAAAGACCGAAGAAAGACCCCACTTGCTATGCATGCGCTGAAAAAGGACATTACGCCAACAGGTGTAAAAATAAAAAGATTAACAAGATTAAAAATCTTGATATTGATGAAAGCATAAAAAATGCTTTGATGAAAATTATTGTTTCATCTGATGACGATGGTTCAAATGGAACCATGAGTACAGATTCAGAAGACCCGTACTCATCCTCCTCTGAGGAAGAAGCTCCTTGCAAAGGTTGTACCAAGGACAAGTGCCAAGTTATCCAGAATGAGGAAGGCACTGAAGATGAGTTTTATAAACTCCAAGCACAATTCTCCAGTTTCAACATCAGTGTTATCAATGGAGAAGAAATTAATGATCTTCTTAAGAACTTTCCTGATGAAACCCAGAAAGCCAAGATCATAGATGCTTTGCTAAAAGCCCAGGAGAAAGACAAAACTCCTATTAAGATCAAAACTCGTATTGATCCTCCGTATAATTTCTCAGAGTTACTCACTGAGTTACAAAAGAAAATGAACCCCAAATGACCTATTACAACTCACGAATTAAAAGAAGAGATTCATAGTCTCAAGAAAGAGATAACTCAACTTCGTAATAAATACGATGGTCTGGATAACAGAGTTACTCTCTTAGAATCTATCTCGTATTCTAAGAAAAGTCCAGGCATCTCGGAACAATTAGGACATACCCCTATTATTGATCAGCCTACCACATCCAATGAAGATTTCATAGGAACTTTGGTAATGCGTCAAAGATGGATCACTGATATCAGTTTATTGATCAATGGTAATACCATTCTCAGAAATGTCCCTACCTTGATTAACTCAGGGGCAGATCTCAATTGCATCCGAGAAGGATTAATTCCTACCAAATACTTTATAAAAACTACCCATAGAGTATCCGGAGCTGATGGAAACAATTTTGATGTTTCCTATAAATTACCTAGCGCATATGTTTGCCGGGACAAGACTTGCATTGAATAATCTTTCATATTAGTCAAGAATTTATCCAGTGATATTATTCTAGGCATACCTTTTATTAATGGACTAATGCCTATTACCAATACCGATGAAAAGGGCCTTACATGAACCCTTGATAGAAAGCCTATAACCTTTCCCTGGATAACATCCAAAAAAATGACCAGTTTTGTTAATCTGGTCCAGAATAAGAAACAACACTTGGATTATCTACAACAAGAGTTGATGATTCACAACATTAGTGATCATCTTACTAATCCTAAATTACAGGATAAAATCAAAAGTATAGAGCATGATTTTGCTGCTTCTATTTGCAATGATTTACCAACAGCTTTCTGGAATAGAAAGAAACACATTGTTGGACTTCCCTATGAGGAAAATTTTCAGGAAGAAAACATTCCTACCAAGGCCAGACTTTGCCAGATGAACATGAAGTATCTGAAAATCTGCAAAAAGGAAATAGCTTCATTAATAGATAAGAAGTTAATCCACCCCTCAAACTCCCCATGGAGTTGCACTGCGTTCTATGTTAATAAACATGCTGAACAGGAATGAGGAGTTCCAAGATTGGTTATTAGTTACAAGACTTTAAACAAAGTTTTAAAGTGGATTAGATATCCAATCCCTAACAAAAAAGATTTATTAGATAGGTTATACCAGTCTAATATTTTTTTAAAATTTGATTTAAAATCAGGATTTTGGCAGATACAGGTTCATGAACCTGACAGGTATAAAACTTCCTTCACAGTTCCATTTGACCATTACAGATGGAATGCTATGCCTTTCGGATTAAAAAATGCTCCATTCGAATTCCAACATATCATGAATGACATTTTTACCCCTTATAGTGGTTTCATAATTGTTTACATTGATGACATATTAGTCTATTAAAAAACAATACAAGATCATATTAAGCATCTTGATATTTTCAAAAAAATTATTATTTTAAACGGTCTAGTTATTTCTAAACCTAAAATGAATATTTTCCAAACTAAGATTAGATTTCTTGGTCATAATATTGAAAAGGGTAATATTATTCCTATAAGTATTGAATTTGCTTCTAAATGTTCTGATGAGATTCTTGACAGAACTCAATTGCAAAGATTCTTAGGAAACCTTAATTATATTTCTCCTTATTATAAAGATTTATCTATTGATGCATCTGTTTTATATGACAGGTTGAAAATATCTGTCAGTCCTTGGACCAATATTCATACTGAAGCACTTAAAAAGATAAAGAAAAAAGTACAAGCTTTGCCATGTCTTATGCTTGCTAACCCTAAGTAGGGGAAAATTATCAAAACAGATGCTTATGACATTGGTTATAAGTGGGGGGAAATTATCGAAACAGGGCTCATATGCTCAAAAGTTCTTGCAACAAGAGGATGATCGAAACCAATATTTGGTTAGACCACACGAGGAGACTATTTGGTCTAACCAAATATTGGTTTCGATCATCCTCTTGTTGCAAGAGCTTTGAGCATATGAGCCCCGGCTGGAAGAACCTTGTTCAACTAGTTTGACCTTGGGAATAGTCCGCTGGTCATTTCTACCTCGATCTGAGCCTCGGTCTCTTCCTATACCCCTATTAGGAGTAGGTATTGTCCATTCTGGACGCATTTTATTCCTGCAAAAATTCACGAGTGAGAAAGTCAGGAAGCAAATTATCTTCACCTTTAATATATTGAATTTCAAAATCAAATGGGGCTAAATGTGCCTGCCATCTTGCAAACATTTGTTTCGGTACATCATGTTTAAAATCCTTTTGGAACATGAATTTGGCCGCATTGCAGTCTGTTCTGATTAAGAACTTAGTATTGTAAAGGTCATCTTGAAATTTCAAGACACATTTTACTATAGGAAGAATTTCTTTAGCTATAGTAGCATAGTTCTTTTGACTATTAGTCCTTTTTCCGGAATTATATCGAACTAGATATTCTTGTTTAGTCTGGGGATTTGTCATAAGCATCTGTTTCGATAATTTTCCCCCACTTAGGGTTAGCAAGCATAAGACATGGCAAAACTTGTACTTTTTTCTTTATCTTTTTAACTGCTTCAATATGAACATTGGTCCAAGTACTGACAGATTGTTTCAACATGTCATATAAAACAACTGCATCAATAGATAAATCTTTATAATAAGGAGCAATATAATTAAGGCTTCATAAGAATCTTTGCAATTGAGTTCTGTCAAGAATCTCATCAGGAAATTTAGAAGCAAATTCAATACTTCTATAAATAGGAAAAATATTACCATTTTCAATATTATGACCAAGAAATCTAATCTTAGTTTGAAAAATATTCATTTTAGGTTTAGAAATAACTAGACCGTTTAAAATAACAATTTTTTTGAAAATATCAAGATGCTTAATATGATCTTGTATTGTTTTTGAATAGACAAATATGTCATCAATGTAAACAATTATGAAACCACTATAAGGGGTAAAAATGGCATTCATGACATGTTGGAATTCAGATGGAACATTTTTTAATTCGAAAGACATAACATTCCATTCGTAATGACCAAATGGAACTGTGAAGGCAGTTTTATACTTGTCAGGTTCATGAACATGTATCTGCCAAAATTCTGATTTTAAATCAAATTTTGAAAAAAATATTAGACTGGTATAACCTATCTAATAAATCTTTTTTGTTAGGGATTGGATATCTAATCCACTTTAAAACTTTGTTTAAAGGCTTGTAATTAATAACCAATCTTGGAACTCCTTGTTCCTGTTCAGCATGTTTATTAACATATAACGCAGTGCAACTCCATGGAGAGTTTGAGGGGAGGATTAACTTCTTATCTATTAATAAAGCTATTTCCTTTTTGCAGATTTCCAGATACTCCATATTCATCTGGCAAGGTCTGGCCTTGGTAGGAATGTTTTCTTCCTGAAAATCTTCCTCATAGGGAAGTCCAACAATGTGTTTCTTTCTATTCCAGAAAGCTGTTGGTAAATCATTGCAAATAGAAGCAGCAAAATCATGCTCTATACTTTTGATTTTATCCTGTAATTTAGGATTAGTAAGATGATCACTAATGTTGTGAATCATCAACTCTTGTTGTAGATAATCCAAGTGTTGTTTCTTATTCTGAACCAGATTAACAAAACTGATCGTTTTTTGGGATGTAATCCATGCAAATGTTATAGGCTTTCCATCAAGGGTTCCTGTAAGGCCCTTTTCAACGGTATTGGTAATAGGAATTAGTCCATTAATAAAAGGTATGCTTAGAATAATATCACTGGATAAATTCTTGACTAATATGAAAGATTGTTCAATGCAAGTCTTGTCCCGGCAAACATATGCGCTAGGTAATTTATAGGAAACATCAAAATTGTTTCCATCAGCTCCGGATACTCTACGGGTAGTTTTTGTAAAGTATTTGGTAGGAATTAATCCTTCTCGGATACAATTGAGATCTGCCCCTGAGTCAATCAAGGTAGGGACATTTCTGAGAATGGTATTACCATTGATCAATAAACTGATATCAGTGATCCATCTTTGACGCATTACCAAAGTTCCTATGAAATCTTCATTGGATGTGGTAGGCTGATCAATAATAGGGGTATGTCCTAATTGTTCCGAGATGCCTGGACTTTTCTTAGAATACGAGATAGATTCTAAGAGAGTAACACGGTTATCCAGACCATCATATTAATTACGAAGCTGAGTTATCTCTTTCTTGAGACTATGAATCTCTTCTTTTAATTCCTGAGTTGTAATAGGTCCTTTGGGGTTTCTTTTCTTCTGTAACTCAGTGAGTAACTCCGAGAAATTGTACGGAGGATCAATACGAGTTTTGTCTTTCTCCTGGGCTTTTAGCAAAGCATTTATGATCTTGGGTTTCTGGGTTTCATCAGGAAAGTTCTTAAGAAGATCATTAATTTCTTCACCATTGATAACACTGATGTTGAAACTGAAGAATTGTGCTTGGAGTTTATAAAACTCATCATCAGTGCCTTCCTCATTCTGGATAACTTGGCATTTGTCCTTGGTACAACCTTTGCAATGAGCTTCTTCCTCAGAGGAGGATGAGTACGGGTCTTCTGAATCTGTACTCATGGTTCCATTTGAACCATCATCATCAGATGAAACAATAATTTTCATTAAAGCATTTTTGATACTTTCATTAATATCAAGATTTTTAATCTTGTTGATCTTTTTCTTTTTACACCTGTTGGCGTAATGTCCTTTTTCACCGTATGCATAGCAAATGGGGTATTTCTTCGGTCTTTTCCTATTTGTATGCCTCTCTAAAGTGACATGTCACGACCCGACCCCGAGGCCGCGACTGGTACCCTATCGGGGTACCCTGTCAGGTATACATCAGAGAATAGCAGCGGAACATACATAACACATAACTTATAAAAAGGTAAACATCACTGGCCAGCCGATAAGGCTGCCTTCCATAAAAACATACTTAATCAAAAGTATAGCAGTACAACTTGCCCTTACAGCCCAAAATACATACGTGACCACAGACCTCTAAGGATAACAACTGTGGCGGGACAGGGCCCTGCCATACCCCTGAATATACACAATTCCTATAACATCAGGGAAAAACCGTACAAACAAAACATGCTTCCGAAGGAATGGAGCTTCTGACACCGGAATAGTGATCCTAAGAACAAGGATCCACCACCTGCTTACCCTTACCTGCGGCATGAACGCAGCCCCCGGGGAAGGGGGTCAGTACACAATATGTACCAAGTATGTAAAACTGGAAAATACTGTAATAATGATATCATAAGTCTGAAAAATAAGCTGGAGTCATGGACGAAAATCAAAATACAGTACACTGTGCCTTACTAACAATGAGAGTAACAAGTATATACTTTACTGCATAAAAATAGGAGGCTTGTGATCAAAACAGGGTCCCTCGCCCGTAGTATCAATAAGCAATCCTACTCCTGGGACTATTTCACCCGCATGGGTCTTGTGGACCCGCATGAGGTATTCCTCGCATAGGCTGTACCCGCCCGCATGGGACTATTTCACCCGCATAAGCCCATAGGACTCGCATGAGGTATTCCTCGCATCGTGGGTAGCAAATCCACGGAACAGGTGGTATAACGATCTTGGGGATTTACCCCTCAGATATACTCTTACCCTGAAGCAGGTGGTATAACGATCTTGGGGATGTACCCCTCAGATATACTCTTACCCTGAAGAAGGTGGTATAACGATCTTGGGGATGTACCCCTCAGATATACTCTTACCCTGAAGAAGGTGGTATGACGATCTTGGGGCTTACCCCTCATTCATACTCTTACCCTGGAGAAGGTGGTATAACGATCTTGGGGCTTGCCCCTCATTTATACTCTTACCCTAGCTCAATCGGTCATCATATCATAATCATAAATAAGTTAAGAAAGCTCATACTTCTTATTAGTCTTGTTCATATACCCTCTCATTTTAGTTTACTCAAGGCACCAACATATTTAATAAAAGGAAATCTGGGAATTTAACCCAAAGTACCACATACTTATATTCTTTAAAAATGACTCTTTTTCATATAAAACCTTTGGGCAATTGATGCCTTAAAATCAATTTGCCTTTCATAAATCAAGTCACTTGTCCTTACTTATTTTACTTAGAGTAATTCTCTTCTTATTAACCTTTTATAAAGCTAATAAACCAACTTCCCATAAAGTTGTTATATTAACCCTATACTTTAGTAAAATTATACTTTTCCCCTAACCAAGGGACTTATACTTCTTAAAACGAAACAAGTCTTTATATACTTAAAACAAGTAAGAATACCAAATTTTGTACGTCTACCGTACTACATAGATACAACTACTCATGCTCAAGAGATAGGAAAGCTCCACATACCTCTTCGGTCAATCCACTTGCTAATTCTGAAATACCGTACGTAGTATGTCAACCTATAATAACCATGATACGTTTATTAACCTCTAATTTCAATGTAGAATAATCCAAGTTCAAAGTTACTAATTTCTATGGAAAATTAGGCAGCATTTCTTTTGTTTCTACATACTTGCCACCTTTTTCAAGGCCGAATTCAACATCCAAACGCCACATCTTAGGCCCAACAATCCAAACATTTCAAACGGGATTACACACCTAAACTTGGGTGTGTAAAATTCTGCCCCATAAGGTACAACAATTCACTTAACAATTTTAAAGTAGTTTGTAGGCTACAACATGCTCATAATATCTTCTTAACCAATCTTTTCATATCCAAACCGCATTGCTTACATGTAATGAATCTAAGAGCATTATTTACTACTACAAGTTCCTTCTTCTTCACATGCAACACAAATAACTAGCTACAAGAGAAGAATTGTTACCTTAAAGCTTTAGCCAAAATTATTCCAACAACTTTGCTAGCCTCATTTCCAAGAACACCACCACAATAACTCCTACAAGCTAGCCACATGCTTCCTTCTTGTCCTTAACTTTTCAGATTTTTCTTAGGCTTTGAATTCCTCTTGGAATTTTAGAGAGAAGTGAGAGCTTTAGCTTAGAGAGAGAGAGGGATTTGAAAGATGACCAAGTCTTCAAGACTTGGTAAATATAAGACATGCAAGAATTCAGATGGGGGGGACACTTGTCACCCACCCATGACCTCTTTTAAAACAAAGCGGTCGAAATCCCCACTCAACCGCAGAACCCGCCTCGGCCGCGGCACTGCGGCGTGGCGCGCTGAACTTCTGCCGCCTCTCAGGTCTTTCCGGCGCCGCGGCTCTGCAACTTCAGCGACCCCTCAGGATATCCGCGCGCGACCACGCATCGGCGCGGCGCTGCCATTCTTGTCCAAAACGTATTTCTGTCGTCTGCGCCGAACTTGTAACTCCATAACCTACTCCGACGTCCTATCGACGAACGGTTGGTTGCGTTGGAAACTAGACTCAACGAACTACGCACTAGGCCTTTGAAAGACTTAGGAACTCTCAATGTACCGGGTCATAACCCGCCTCAAAGTTGACTAGAACCCGTCCGAACAATCCGTCAACTTATCTTTCGAAAATTTTAAGTCTTACTCCCTTTCGCACGCTCTCACACGTATGGCCAGAACTACGGGGTATAACATTCTCCCCCCCTTAGAAACATTCGTCCCGAATGTTCGTTCTAGTCTTACTCAAATCACAATATCGACATAGACCCTCTTAACTATTCTTTTTGCAGTAAAACACTCTACATAGCCACAACATTACTCAAACATAATTGCTAAATCAAAACTAACAAGCAGGAAAGTGGGTTACCTGGAGGTGTAGGGAATAAGTGAGGATACTTCTTCATCATGTCATCATCTGCTTCCCACATCATCTCTTCCCTGTTCTCGTTAGTAGAAGAGGAAAACAATTCTGAAATAATACAAGAAAATAACCAAATATTAGAAGCATTAAATAAGATGCAGAGAGTAAATGCAATAATAGAAGAAGAACAAGAAAGTGATATAGAAGATGAGTATAATGAACCATTTGAAACAGAAATAGAATCAGACAACATAGTAAATGAAGATACTAATGACTACCCAGAAGAAGAAATGTTAGACCCAAATCTAGAAATTATAACAAAAAAACCTACTAAGTTACCACCACATATACGATGGGACATCGCTGAATTTAGTGAATTTGTAGGATCAATGGCACAAGGAATAAATATGAATGGATATTTTTTAGACTTAGATAACGTCTATGATGAACAAGAACTAAGCAGAAGGATAAACGATTGGAATGTAGGAATGTCTTTAGCGTTAATGAACTCAACAATTTTTGGAATACAACTTCAATCTTCAAGATAATCTCTCTCTATAATCTCTCTTTCGAAACCCTTTCTTTCAAGAAAAGAAATATTAGTCTTCTATTAGCATAACAATCTTCTATTAGCATAACAATCATGTTTAGCTAAAACCCTTCTATCGGTCTATAATCTTAAGCAGAGTAATATCGTAGAAGAAGAAGATCTACTAAAAGAAACCATAAGAACAAGGAATCAACGTATCGTAATCCAAAAAAGATCTACTAAAAAGAATCATAAGAACTAGGAACTAACTTTGAAAGATATATAGTTAAACGCATGTTAAGTCTAGGAACCTTGACTATTGTTGGAATGCTCGGAAAGAACTGTTGAGACTGTCCCAAGCTCTAGGCGAATTAGTACCCGCACAGCGAGGAAGCGAAGGGAAGCGGGGAGAGGATATTTCCGGTGATCTGAGATTTACGACAAGAGGTACGATTCCTGTACTTATATGTTTTAATTATATTTTCGATAAGTTATTTTCTGTACTTATGCTTCTGATAAAGTAGAAGTTCTTAGATTATGATATTATTGATTTTTATGCTTATGTTTCTTAAGTAGAAAATCTGAAGCTATGATATTAGTAAATCTGAAAAAAGGTTATAGACTGATTTAAATTAAAAAATGGACTTAAACCCCCATATGAGTTTGCTAGTACTACTTGTTAGTATACTACTGATGAGTTATTACTTAAAATTCCGCAATAATAGTAACAAAACCAGAAATATCAGTGAAAGTACCACCAACATTCTCCCCTCTTTAGGGTTGTTAGGTGATGAAAAGATCCGCCCAGAAATTGGTATCAAAGCAGATCCGCCCATAAGACTTTGACGGAAGCCACATCCTTTGTCCGAAGTCGCCTAACCTGACGATCGAGTATCGCTATGGGACTCTCCTCATACGATAACTCCTCTGTCACCTGGACATCATGAATCGGGTGCACTCTATATGGATCTCCAATACATTTCCGCAACATAGACAAGTGGAAAACCGGATGTACCGCCTCCAAATCGGACGACAGATCTAACTCATAGGCAACCTTGCCTACCCTACGGACAATCTGATAAGGCCCAATGTACCTTGGGCTAAGTTTCCCCTTCTTTTCAAATCTCATCACGCCCTTCATGGGCGATACCTTTAGGAAAACCCAATCATCTATCTCAAATTCCAAGTGTCGGCCGATGATCGAGATCGACACATCGACTCGAGCCGCCAACAACCGCTCTGGATAAGCTTCACTTATCCATCTGCTGAACCAAGTCGGCCCGACTAATCGCATCTTCTCCCACCTCGAACCAGCCTATCGGTGACCTGCACTTCCTCCCATATAAGGCCTCATAAGGCGTCATCTGAATACTAGAGTGGTAGTTGTTGTTATAAGCAAACTCCACAAGAGGTAAATGATCCTCCCAGCTACCCCTGAACAAGCCCGCAACATATCCTCAAGTGTCTGGATAGTGCGCTCGGCTTGTCCGTCGGTCTGAGGATGAAACGTCGTACTGAGACTCACCTGGGTCCCTAATCCCTTCTGGAAAGACCTCCAGAAATTAGCGTGGCCCGGGCTCCTCATGCGAAATAATCGTCTGAGCACTCCGTGCGATCTCACAATCTCCCGATATACTGATCTAGCATAATCCTTGGCGAAAAAGTCGTCCGATTTGGAAGAAAATGGTGATTTAAATCGACTGTCGACGATAACCAAATGGAATCATGCTTATACGAGTGGAAGGTAACCGCGTAATAAAATCCATATTTACCACCTCACTTCCAGTCGAATATCAATAACTGCGATAGCCCAGGCTTCGGTGCTCAATTTGACTGGCGACAATTCGGCGCTGCACTACGAATTCATGGCGTCCTCTTCGTGCCATCCCACCAATACACATCCGAGGTCATGATACATCTTAGTCGACCGGATGAATAGAATAACGAGCCGTGTGCCTCCCGAAATCTGCGACAAAGTCTGTCACATCGGGAACACACAACCGCCTCAAATCTTAGCACCCGTCCGGCGCTACCTCAAATAGACTCTTCTCTTTACGAAAAGCGGCGTCTCGATCTGCGTACCATAATCGGATCCTCATAATGTCGCCTCTTCACCTCCTCGACGATGGAAGACTCGGCAACCTCTCGAACCCGAACTCCATCATTATCAGAATCAACCAAATGAACCCCAAGGCTCGCTTGCTGATGCAATTCTCGGACCATATCCCTTTTCTCTGGCTGTACATCAGACAAACTACCCATCGATCTGCGACTAAGGGCATCTGCAACTACATTGGCCTTCCCTGAGTGGTATAGAATATCAACATCGTAATCCTTAGCGGCTCAACCACCGTCTGCATGCAAGTTCGGCTCCATCCGGTGAAGATATCCGGAGACTCTTGTGGTGCGTGTAAATATCCACATGAACTCATATAAATAATGTCTCCGGATCTTGAGGCATGAATCACTGCGCGACTCCAAGTCATGTGTGGGATAGTTCTTCTCATGCTTCCTAAGTTGCCGAGATCGTAGCTATAACCTTGCCGTCTTTGCGTCGACGCACTCCAGCCGACACTGGCGTCACAATAAACCACATATCCATCTAAACCCTGCGGAAGAGTAAGAATCTGAGGCGGTCGTCAACTTTTCCTTTAGCAATGAAACTTTCCTCACAAGTATCCGATCGGCGGAACATACTGCTTCGAGTCGACTTAGTCAAAGGTGTTGATATAGAAGCAAACTTCTCCACAAACCACCGATAATAACTGCGAGGCCCAAAAGCTGCACCTCAGTCGGTGTAGTGGGCTGGGCCAAGTCTTGGCGCCTCGATCTTATTGTATCAACCCGAATACCATGGCCCAGATAACATGCCCCAAGAAAGCCACGAAGCTAACCAAAACTCGCGTTTGAGAACTTGGCATACAATTGCGGTCGAAGGACTCGATACCGTCGCCGAATGATATGTATGCTCGCTGCGTGCGCGAATACACCAGATATCATCAATGAAAACTATAACGAACATATCAAGAATGGCACGAACACCTATTCATCAAATCCATGAATACTGCATTGGAGCGTTGGTCAATCAGAAAGACATCACACAGAACTCATAGTGCCCATCTGGGTCTGAATGCGATCTTTGGGATATCTGTCTCTCTAACTACTGATGATAACGGACGCGAGTCTATCTTGGAAAAACACCTTGCACCCTGCAACTGGTCAAACAAATCGTCAATCCTGGGGAGGGGATATCTGTTCTTGATAGTTACCTTGTTTAGCTGCCTGTAATCAATACACATACGCAGCGTCCCGTCCTTCTTCTTTACAAATAACACTGGCGCTCCCCAAGGAGAAACACTTGGCCTGATAAAGCCCTTCTCCAGCAAGTCCTTCAGCTGGTCTTTCAATTCTTTCAACTCGGCAGGTGCCATCCTGTATGGCGGAATAGATATCGGTCGAGTATCTGGCGCCAAATCAATGCAAAACTCAACCTCCCTCTCAGGAGGGATACCCGGAAGCTCATCTGGGAATACGTCTGGAAACTCTCTAACGACCAAATCGATGAAGGTCAGGTATCTCGACCTCGATGCTCGAATACCCGAACCATATGGTAGATATACCCTTTCCGCACCATCTTCCTAGCCTTGAGGTAAGAAATAAACTTACCCCTCGGCGACGCCGTATTCCCCTTCCACTCGATAACCTGCTCGCCAGGAAACTGGAACCGAACTAATCTCTCTCTACAGTCTACATTGGCATAGCAAGACGCTAGCCAATCCATACCCATAATCACATCAAAGTCCGTCATATCCAACTCTATCAAGTCGGCTAGAGTCTGACGACTGTCTACAGTCACTGG
The DNA here is from genome assembly GCA_029844215.1 of Przewalskia tangutica. Taxonomy (NCBI): domain Eukaryota; kingdom Viridiplantae; phylum Streptophyta; class Magnoliopsida; order Solanales; family Solanaceae; genus Przewalskia; species Przewalskia tangutica. The sequence goes on from CM056727.1 coordinate 119,415,296, forward strand.
GCAAGCTCTATATATCCTCTCGGCTACCACCGAATCACCTACTGGCGTAGCCACCTCAAAAGGTCTTATGGACTCGGGCTCTATCCCTATTCTATCAGCAATATGGGGAGATATATAGGACAAGGTAGAACCTGGATCTATCAAAGCATATACATCACAGCAAGAAACCAACAATGCGTGTGGCGTACGGTGGCGCCTCGCAGTCTGACGGTGGGACATAACATAGATGCGGTTCTGAGGACCGCTAGGCGGGACCCTACCACGACCTGCCGCGGCCTTGGCCGTGAACACCACGCCCTCGTGGCGTCGACCATCGAAGATGAAGATCCGACAAGCGACCGTCGGCTAAACCATAACGCTCCGCCGCTGGGGCGGACAATCCTTCGGATGGCCTGCTGACAAAAGAGTAACACGCTCCGAACCCATCGGCACTCGCCGGATGAGACCTATCGATCGAGCGCAGAGATGTGGGCGGTCTCGATTGGTGGCGATCTCGCCTCACGAAACCACGAAGTCCTGGAGCCACGACCTCTCCCGAATAACGGTGATCGGACCTCGCGCGGCGAGAAGGAGCACTCTGTGCTGGATGAAATGTGGACCTAGTCTGCTGCCGAGGTTGTCGCCTCAGCGCCACGAGACCTGCTGTCATGGCCCTCTTGGGCTGGCCTAAATCTAGATGATCCTGCCTCTCTCTATCCTCAATCCCCTGCGCATACGCCTGCATCCTGGCAATATCCATCCCTGGCTGAAGAGCCACCCCAAGCATCGATAATCATATGACGGTCTAACCCATCACATATCGATGAACTGCATGCGCCGTATCGGCTACACTGGTGTGCGCATATCTAGCCAATGAGTCAAACTCGGTGTACTCTAATAGTCATCCGTCACGCCTCGAGGTCAAGAATCTATCTACGCGGGCTCTCTCACCTCGGGAGGTAAGAAGTGATCGGGAAAGCCTCTGTGAACTCCTCCCAAACAGTGGAAGAGCATCCTCACCTCTCGACAACACCCATGACTCAAACCGGTTCAACGCAATATCGCGTAGGTAGAAGCTAGCATAACGGACTCGATCTCGAGGCTCGAGCACTGCGTGGTCATTGTATCGCCACACAAACCTGCGGATCCTCGCCGAATCTCGAGCCATAGAACTTCGGGTGGATGACAACCTAGGAAATCCGAATCAAGTGGCCGTCGGCTCAGGGTTGGTGCTGCTCTGTCGTATTTGCCACCGCCTATCTTTGGTCAATAAGCGGATCTTTTCCCGTAATCTCTATACTCGACATTTGTGGGGTGGAGGATCGTCTGCGGTCTCGATGCCGCGCTGCCTCGAACTCGGTGAAATTTGGCGGCGTCGTGGAACTTCGCCGCGAAACATCATCTATGGTAAAGGCGGGCTGTGCCTCGTGACCTCAACGTCCCACTAGCGGCACGCCGGTGCCTTGCCACGGGCGCGGTTGCCTTGCGTGGGCATAAGCGATACATAAGGGAAAACATCGGAGGAGGTTCAACCTATATCACGGCTCATTGCGCGATCTTAGAGTGAAAGAATGAAACCAATCCTAAATATCCTGCGACCTCACGATTATAGATGTGGTGCACAACACGCGATAATCAAGACTTACTAGATCTGTGCGTAGACACTTTCAGAGGACTAAGCGCTCGATACCACTTTTGTCACGACCAGGCCGGGCGCGATCGTACCTGGGGTACCTGTCGGTATACATCGAGAGAATAGCGTGAACATACATAACACATAACTTATAAAAGGTAAACATCACCGGCGGTAGATAAAGTGCGCCATAAAAACATACTTAATCAAAAGTATAGCAGTACAACTTGCCCTTACAGCCCAAAACACATACGTGACCACATACCTCTAAGGATAATAACTGTGGCGGGACAGGGCCCCGCCATACCCCTGAATATACACAATGCCTATAACATCAGGGAAAAACCGTACCAACAAAACAAGCTTCCGGAGAAATGGAGCTTGACCCGAGCAGTGATCCTAAGAACGAGGATCCACCACACCTTTACCTGCCTGCGGCATGAGCGGCCCGGGAAGGGGTGCATACCTGATATGTACCAAGTATGTAAAGCGAAAAATCTGTAATAATGATATCATAAGTCGAAAAATAATTTGAGTCATGGGCGAAAATCAAAATCTGATACATTGTGCCTTACTAACAATGAGAGTAACAAGTATATACTTTAATGCATAAAAATAGGAGGCTTGTGATCAAAACAGGGTCCCTCGCCCGTAGTATCAATAATCAATCCTACTCCTGGGACTATTTCACCCGCATGGGTCTTGTGGACCCGCATGAGGTATTCGCGCCAAATGCACGCGCGTGGGACTATTTCACCGCGTAAGCCCATAGGACTCGCGTGAGGTATTCGCCGCGTCGTGGGTAGCAAATCCACGCGGGCAGGTGGTATAACGATCTTGAGGATTTACCCGCCGGATATACTCTTACCACAGGCGGTGGTATAACGATCTTGGGGATGTACCCCTCAGATATACTCTTACCCTGAAGAAGGTGGTATAACGATCTTGGGGATGTATCCCTCAGATATACTCTTACCCTGAAGAAGGTGGTATGACGATCTTGGGGCTTACCCCTCATTCATACTCTTACCCTGGAGAAGGTGGTATAACGATCTTGGGGCTTGCCCCTCATTTATACTCTTACCCTAGCTCAATCGGTCATCATATCATAATCATAAATAAGTCAAGAAAGCTCATACTTCTTATTAGTCTTGTTCATATACCCTCTCATTTTAGTTTACTCAAGGCACCAACATATTTAATAAAAGGAAATCCGGGAATTTAACCCAAAGTACCACATACTTATATTTTTTTAAAATGACTCTTTTTCATATAAAACCTTTGGGCAATTGATGCCTTAAAATCAATTTGTCTTTCATAAATCAAGTCACTTGTCCTTACTTATTTTACTTAGAGTAATTCTCTTCTTATTAACCTTTTATAAAGCTAATAAACCAACTTCCCATAAAGTTGTTATATTAACCCTATACTTTAGTAAAATTATACTTTTCCACAACGAGGACTTATACTTCTTAAAACGAAACAAGTCTTTATATACTTAAAACAAGTAAGAATACCAAATCTTGTACGTCTACCGTACTACATAGATACAACTACTCATGCTCAAGAGATAGGAAAGCTCCACATACCTCTTCGGTCAATCCACTTGCTAATTCTGAAATACCGTACATAGTATGTCAACCTATAATAACCATGATACGATTATTAACCTCTAATTTCAATGTAGAATAATCCAAGTTCAAAGTTACTAATTTCTATGGAAAATTGGGCAGCATTTCCTTTGTTTCTACATACTTGCCACCTTTTTCAAGGCCGAATTCAACATCCAAATGCCACATCGTAGGCCCAACAATCCAAACATTTCAAAGGGGATTACACACCTAAACTTGGGTGTGTAAAATTCTGCCCCATAAGGTACAACAATTCACTTAACAATTTTAAAGTAGTTTGTAGGCTACAACATGCTCATAATATCTTCTTAACCAATCTTTTCATATCCAAACCACATTGCTTACATGCAATGAATCTAAGAGCATTATTTACTACTACAAGTTCCTTCTTCTTCACATGCAACACAAATAACTAACTACAAGAGAAGAATTGTTACCTTAAAGCTTTAGCCAAAATTATTCCAACAACTTTGCTAGCCTCCTTTCCAAGAACACCACCACAATAACTCCTACAAGCTAGCCACAAGCTTCCTTCTTGTCCTTAACTTTTCAGATTTTTCTTAGGCTTTGAATTCCTCTTGGAATTTTAGAGAGAAGTGAGAGCTTTAGCTTAGAGAGAGAGAGAGATTTGAAAGATGACCAAGTCTTCAAGACTTGGTCAATATAAGACATCTGAGAATTCAGATGGGGACACTTGTCACCTACCCATGACCTCTTTTAAAACAAAGCGGTCAGAAATCCCACTCAACCGCGGGAACCGCCCGGCTGAAACTTCGCGCCTCAGGCCTTTCCGGCGCCGCGACCCTGCTTCCCGGCGCCGCGGCGCTGCAACTTCAGCGACCCCTCAGGATATCCGGCGCCGCGGCCCTGCATCCGGCGCCGCGGCCCTGTCGCTACTGTCCGAAACGCATTTCTGTCCGTCTGCGCACTGAACTTGTAACTCCCATAACTTCCTACTCCGACGTCCTATCGACGAACGGTTGGTTGCGTTGGAAACTAGACTCAACGAACTACGCACTAGGCCTTTGAAAGACTTAGGAACTCTCAATGTACCGGGTCATAACCCGCCTCAAAGTTGACTAGAACCCGTCCGAACAATCCGTCAACTTATCTTTCGAAAATTTTAAGTCTTACTCCCTTTCGCACGCTCTCACACGTATGGCCAGAACTACGGGGTATAACATGACCCTTCTTTTTGCGGTTTTTTTTTTTGTAAGAGCCTGTTTGGAACTTAGCATAATCCTTGTAGGGTTTAAAAGGCTTAACCCTACCTTTTGTCTTCTTCCGTAGATTCTAGGAAGAGTTTGGTTCGTCCATGGCGAACTGTTGACAGAATTCTTCTAATTGAGCTTTTTCCATCAGGTTATGATTTTTAAGTTGTCTATGAAACTTTAAGTCATTGCATAGGGCTAACCCTTCATCCGTGCAACGCCCAATGAGATTGCCATAGGAATATTCCTGCCACTGAATTTGTGAACTGTCATCTATTTTGAGAGTTCTCTTAACCCTTTCAGCGAAGAGTGAAGGGAGACCATCAATAAATCTGGCCTTCCAAAAACTACTACTGGCTTCAGGGATATTGTAAACCCTACTAAGGAAAATATCTTTGTACCATCTGAAAGAGGTCAGGGTTGGACAACTGTGATTCTGAAGCAGTGTCCTGACATTATCGTAATTGGTAGAATAATTACCAGTGAATTGATCTAAAATGGTTAGAAAAGTGAATAAACCGCTTGGATTTTTGTTTAGTGCCTTCTTGCTTGACTGAATTCATAACCGTAGCTTTCTGTTCAGTAGTGAGATAATTATCCCACCATGCTTTGAGTTGTCATGTAAATCCCACAATAGTCATCTGAGTTATATTAACCTCAATCCGTTTGTTATTGTGAGCGCTAGCTGCGGTGGCATACATAAGTATTTTGTGGCCAGTCTTGAAGATTAGATTATCTCCAGCGCCGTCAATGTTCCATTCAACAATCTCAGTGCCGGTATAGGACATCATCAGGCTTGAATGTTGATTCTTCCACTAAGACATCGATAAGATTGGGTCTTGGATAATAATAATTATCACGAGAAGACTTGGGATTCCAACCTGTTTTTTGACAGCAGCAATATGTGCTTCATCATTGGTTTCGGAGTTATTGGTTTTTATAACACCAACAACAGGATTAGAGGTAGACTCTTTATCAGAAGAGATTTTCATTTTATCACGAAATTGTGATAATAAATTCTCAAGATCTGTTTTGTCTTTTGACAGGTTTATTCCATCCATAGATGGGGAAGGCTGGATGTTGGCACGAGCTTCCAACGGTTTTGGATGCTGCTTTTTATCAAAGACAACCTTAGCCCTCTGTTTTTCAATAAGACTATGTAGTCTAGCGACCTTATTTTCAAATAAAGTCATTTGTTCACTAAGAACCTTAAGACCAATGTTGGTGTGATTGTTCTGTCTGAACAAGCTATTCAAATGATCATGTTGTATCCCCTGTTGCAAAGGACCCTGAAAAACTTCATATAAGGCTGAGCTTTTAGGTCATTACTACTATTATCCTTTTTTAAAGAAAAGGGTTCATCTGGGGGATAAAGACTCTGAAGGACTTTTTTAGAGTCTAAATTTCCTTGCCTTTCTATAACATTGATATTAAGCAAAGCATAATCCTCAACAAATCAATTGACAAAAAGTTTAAAAGTTTGTTTATCCTGTAAATCTTCGTAAATTTTTTTACCAATAGACTTGCGTTCATCTAGATTAAATAACTCAAGAAACCATTTTCGAAAAGGAACATAGTCCTCATTATTCCAAAATTCTTTTAAAATAATTTTCCTTAGGTCAGAACCTGGACCATAATTCAGTTGACACTTAATACGAAGGTATTCAGAATCAATAAGATCACTCTTCATAAAATGATTGGTAAAATCAGTATTACTGTCATCTATTGTGACTTCAACAGGGATCTGATTTTTAACCTTGATTTTGTCAGCCTTTTCCTCCTGAGAAATTTCCGAGGGGGTGGTGATTTTATAAAAGCTTTCATCTAACTGAGAGGTTGAAGCTCTAGCATTAGACGTAGTAGGTGTGTCATCCAAAGGAGACAAGAAATAATGAGATGACAACGAAGTACCTATTCTAGGCAGTTGTTTAGAAAACTGAAGACGAATATTGCCATCAGTAGTCTGGACCACATGAGCAATCTGTAAGTCTATCCTGGAGTGAACCGGGATAGCTTTCTCAATTAGCCAATCTTCGGAATAATCAATTCCATCCCAGCTTATAGGTCTCCTAGTAGTAATTTTAGACTTTTTGGCTAGATTAGTCTCGATCAAGACTGTTTGTCTATTTCTTTTGTCATCCATTATCCTACAGTTAGGATTTATGGTATCTAACACTCGGAAATAGATACGGTAACAGATGCACATAACTTCTGTTTCTGACATATAATTATACCCATTTGCTTTCACATATAAAGTTAAAGCATGCAATATATTGGGATCAGACAAAGATAAAGTAAGATTTGGTCTGACATTAAAATATACTGGGCCATAGGCTAGAATTGATTGCATAGCACTCATGAGAGATTATTTCCAGTTTAAATTTCTAGCATCTCTTAGGACAATCATAAAGCTTTCAGGCAAACCTTCTAAGGTTAAAGGTTTAAAAGCAATTTGCACTAATCCTATATGCAAAAATCTGTAATGCAATTTTTGATATCTTTCAATATCATTATCAGAAAATAACTGTATACTTTTTTCTTGATTATCCATTTGGACAGATTCTTCTATCGTCTTTATAATATGACGATTTCGAAGATTTTCAAAAATATCGAAATTATAAATTTCTTTTGTTGAAACAGATGGAATAGTCCATATGTTTAAAGCATCAAGCTATTGTGGAAGTTCATATTCCTCCGATCTAGCATTTTTAATAGTATGCTTATAATTTTTGCAAATATTCATTTTAAATGAATACTGTCTATGAATACTCTTAAATAGTAGTGACTCTGATATCAAGATAAGACCTGATACGTAGGTATGTAAGGATCTTGTCATAATAAGAGAATAAAGAAGATACCAAATAGCAAGAATCAAGATAAGACCTGATACGTAGGTCTGTAAGGATCTTATCATAATAAGAGAATAAAGAAGAGACCAAATAGCAAGAACTTTCTACCCACAGGAAGTATCATGTTTATACCAGTACGTTAGTTATACATAGCCAATACGAAAAACGGCCCGATTAAACGCCTAACGCCTAGCGGCAACACGCCTAACGACTGAAGAAAGCACTCCATACGGCAAGAGTATAACCTACCCAAGTATAAACACAGTAAGACCTATAGTGATATGAACTGCTAAATATTGGATTTACCATCTTTCTTGTAAAATCATATTATCTCAGAGTATCCTAGACAGTATAGGCTATTAACCTATCAAATTTGAGGATAAAATTCACTCCAAGAATGAGAGATTGATGAAAGAAAGGGTCCGTACTTTTAGTTTCTTTATTTATGAATTGACCAAAGTATCAAGGGGTTAGAAAAATGGCCATCAACCCGTGGGAGAAGGCCTCGAATGTCATGGATTATGGAGAGGATTTGGAACCATAACTTAATGGTCTTCTAAGGACAAGTTTATTCAACCTTATGTGTTGGTCTTGGCCGAGACCTTATATTATATTTTATTGTCTTTAACTTCTATTCTAGCCAGTAGTCTTATTAGGATATATTAAGTTCATGTAATAGCTCTTAGGTTACCTTCGGACACATTCAATACTCATGTGATGACATGGTCAAGTAATACTAAAGTGGAACAGACAAGAAGGGCCTAGACCGAGAACACACCATGGCAAGGACAAGGGTGACATGGACAACAAGGTGGGGCGGACAAGAAACTCCCGAGGAGACAAGTCAAGCTCGGATTAGGAAGATTGAAGGATGGCCGAGGATCAAAGCATTGATACATAAAATGGAAGTCTCTAAAATGATTCCAAGATAATAAAGTTTAGGGAAACTCAAGTACTATTGGGCCTCCACAATGAAAGTGTGAAGAGGTTTGGATTTACCCTTATCTCAAAGCAAGGCCAAACTATTTCACATTGAAATCACCATAACCAAAGGTTGACTTGGTCTCCAAGATAACTAATCCCCTTTTCCTTGTTCCCATTTCGGCCGAAATGGCCTTGTAATTATTTCCACTTGTCTTCCCTTCTAGAATGGTCATAGTGATACTATAAATAAGACCTTAGACTATTGTACTTAGACATGTTTGAGTAATATATAAATATAAAGTTTAAGTCTTCCACTTGTGTGTTGAAACTTATTCGATCCTTTGTGGGTCACCCCTCCCTTTAGCGTAAGACTTGATTGAGACTGTGTGACTTAATCATTTTCCAAACTCGAGGAACCCCCTTAGTGGTAAGCGATGGTTGGAACTGTGTGGACCAACTTAGCCTAAGCTTTGGGTCACCAAAAGGGCATCGATCACCCTCACTTGGCTAGTTCACATGCATTGCATTTAGCAAACCCCGGTCTTGACCTTGTAGTATTGGTCACACTATCCTTGTTGTCGGCTCGGGCAATAAATCCCTTTCTGTCTCTATCTTTCATACCTTACCAAAACCACAACTATTAAAAATCCAAACCGAAACAACCAAGCCAACACTTAGACAAAATCCCTCATTCCTTAACTCGAGTTTGTATCCTACAACTCGTGTTCAACCCTCACTTAAAACACTATATCCTGACCACCCTTACCTTCCTCAATATCTCATAACTATCCCCACTAAAGGTCATCTCCCAAAACAACCTACAAATACCCGTCCAACCCAAAGTCCGACCATCACACTTAACACAACCTTCCGAGAACCATACTGCCTCGGTTCTATTGCACCCGCCTGCCACCACTCAACCACCAAAGTCCGACCATCACACTCACCCTTAACGTGTCTACAAACACCCCACAAAATGCCTTGACCCGATTTCCTCTACACTCTTTCGAAATCACGATCCAATACCCCACTGTCCCGGTAATTCGAGAACCCGAGAATCCCATTTTGTCATCTAATATCGGGTCAACCCGAACATCCTCCACACCCGACCCACTTATCCAACATCACCCCTCCTTACTTACATTAATTCCTAGAGCAATACCTGACTGGCAGCAGTAAATAACATGGGCCATATCACATTGCAGAGGAAGGAACTCAACTGCTGAAATATACAGAATGGTGTTGGCTGGCTGCATTTACTATATTTAGCAAGAGAGGAATCACTACTTTTGCAAGGCTGGGACTTATGTCTGGACCTGCCTATTTTGACCCTTTGTGCTTTGTAAATATCACTAGGTAAATAAAATCCAAAAATATATGAGCCAGATCTTAGTTTAAAATGCATTACTATGCAATTTAAATATTAATCCCTTCATTTCAAATTATATAGTAAGAATTAAACTTAGGGAAAAAAAATTAACAAAGTGGAATAATGTTTATCTCCACTGTAATAAAGCAATTACAATGATAGTATTCCAGGCTGGCCGGAATTTTCCCACTTTGGGTTCTACACATAAAATATGTTGAGATCTCGACATTGCCTAGTGCCTCCATTTATTGAAATGTGTGATCTAACTTATTTAAAACAGATATAATTATGTAATTACATTTCCCATAAGTGTTGCCAATGACTAAAATTTAATTATTTGTGTAGGTTAGGCTAAAATTACTCCTCAATTTTATCATTCATGAAAGCTGAGAGGTAGATATCTCTCGTTTTAATCAAGTAAAAGACGATTTTTAGTAGGTGTTTCGAATTAGGAAAAAAGAAGTTTTTGGTGTGTTAAGACATCTGATAGACCATCTGTAGTCGGCAGTCACATGCCAATCCAATTCAGCGCTCGTAAGTTGGGTTGTTAATCCTGTGTTCACCATTAAGATTATACTATGTGGGTATCATAGTAAAATATAGATGGAATGAGTACTTTCTTGATAAGGTGACATTAAAATTCAGCCCTTTTGTTCATATTACACAAAAAGTAGGTTACATCAGAAAGTTAAAGCACCACATCAGGATGATAAAATAATGCAACAAAACTTAGCCTATATACTGCTAAAAGAAGGCATTTCCAATGCTTTGCCTCTCAAAAAAAGAAGCAGATTAATGGACAGCAAGGAAAGATATTGACGACATCCAACATGGATTGCACTATGATTATTGACCATTTCAAACTTCAATCAATATAAAGATTATCAATCAGATTTCAGCCGACACCCCAACTTAACAATTTCCCTTTCCCTGGGTACAAAAGAAATATATCTTCTCTTTAGGATGACCCATAGCTGACTCATGCAACAACTATGTTCAACTCCTCATAACTCCCTATTTATAATACGTGGAATATTAATGGCCTAAACTTCTTTCTCACTAACCTGATAAAAACAACAACCCTTTCAATGACGAACCTACTGACAGATCATGTGATTGGAATTCTCATTAATGCAGAGACACTCTCATTTCAAAGGCAGCAAAAAAGACTTATGTTACATCCTGTTTGCCAAGACCATGTTCCTTCTAATACAAAGCACAGTGAGTATTCCTTTTAACTTGATAATCCATGTGTTCAAATCATTGAAGAAAGAGATCATTAACAATGTTACATCTACTTGAATATCAGTTATTTGCAAGATGACCAAACTTGGAGAAAAGATGGATTGTCTTGCACAAGCCATCCGTGAGCATGGTATGTATTCAATAAACTCAACGATAACCTCAAAACAAAATCCAAAACGGAGTAATAATTAAGGTGCATCTACATGTAAGATGAAAATTATTGATTGCAGTGTCTCAAATGTTTCATCTTTGTCCGTGCAGTGAGGCTAAGCCCAAAGCTGACAGAAACTGTGAAGGGTAAATTAAGCCTCTGTGCAAAAATTCTTCAAGTAGGAGGGCTGGAGAGAATTTTCAAGAAGTTGTTTAGTGTTAAAGATGGTGAAAAACTACTCAAGGTTTCTCAATGCTATTTATCAACTACGGCAGGTCCAATGGCAGGCCTTCTCTTCATATCTACAAATAAGGTGGCATTCTGCAGTGAGAGATCAGTAAAGATTTCATCTCCAACTGGAAAGTTGCTTAGAATCTTTTACAAGGTAACTATCTGCTCAGTTTTAACTATCATCTCCAATTTTTTAGTCATCTGAAGCACAATCTAAAAGCATTTTCCCAATATGCAGGTTATGATCCCAGTGAGCAAGATTTATAAAGCAAAAGAGAGCGAGAATATCCAAAAGCCATCACGGAAGTACATTCAGATAGTCACAGAGGACGATTTTGAGTTCTGGCTTATGGGATTCTTCAATCATCAAAAGACACTGAAATATCTCCATCAGGCTATCTCAGGATCTCAAGCATGCTAAAGAAAGGGGAAAAAAGAGCTCATTTTCTTTCTGTTTTCTGATACCTAACATTATCGATGTACAAATGTTGTTTCAAAATTGAACAGTCATATATCTGTAGAATTATTCACAAAAGCCCAACTATCTCAAAGAAAAGATTTTAGTTTGCTTTGACAGCCTTGGGGTGGGTACATTAACGGAAAGGAATTTTGAGCCAACTTGTAAGATATGATACAACCAGGTATAAAATACCTACTTCTCAATGCTTTGTGGATTTCTTGAGTTGTCCCACACTATCAAGATGTAAATTTAAGTGGCTCTTACATTTGGTTGGTTGTGTTATCGAATATTCTAATATTCACAGTATATATATTTATTAGTATCATGTATTTAAGATAACTTAGGATTCTTACTGTATTAGGAATCAATTTTATACAACTATATATATTGTGATTAATGAAAGAAATCTCTAAGGGAAATTATTCTAATATCTTACATGGTATCAGAACCTACAATCCCTAAACCCTAAAGTCTTTTCTTCTTCTTCTTTGAAAAACCGCCCCCCCCCCCCTTTCCTTGTCGGCCGCGGTGCTTCTCTACTGACTTTCAAACTCTGCGGCTACCATGTCTTCTCCTACCTCTCCTAAATCTACTGGTTCTACCTCTGGCTTAGTTGACACCCCACCTCCTTCCTCAAAGTTTTCTTTTCATCCGGTTTTTGCTGTCACAAACATCAAGAATTTTGTCCCTGTTATTCTTGATCAAGAAAACTATCAATATTATATGTGGGTGGAACTGTTTTATATTCATGCTTGTGCGTACAACGTGCTCGACCATATTGATGAGTCAATCCTTCGCCCTTCTGACATTGACGATTCAACATGGCGCCGTCTTGACGTCATTGTCAAACAATGGATCTATGGTACCATCTCTAAGAACTTGTTGTGTACTATCCTGAAAATAGGTGATTCGACACGCGAACTTTGGGTACGCCTTGAGGAAATATTTCAGGATAATAAAAATACTAGGGCGGTATATTTAGAGGAGCAGTTCAACAACACACGCCTTGAGAATTTTAACAACATGACTGACTACTGCAAACAACTGAAACTTGTTGCTGACCAACTTTTTCATGTTGGACATCTGTTTCTGAGACTAAGATGGTACTACAAATCGTTGCAGGATTACCGAAAGGAGAGTATAATACTCTTGCAACAATGATTCAATCCACTCCCATCTTTCAACAAGGCGCGTTCACAATTGTTGTTGGAAGAAACACGACGTGCTAAACAGGATGAACACAATAAAAAAGCATTAGCTGTTGAAAACTTGCAATCACTGATTATCTCCTCTGCTCCACCACCGCAGGACAACCAGCAGCAGCAGACCCGCGGTGGAGGCGGAGGCAGAGGCAGCAGGGGTCGTTGCCAAGAACAAAAGGGGAAGTGTCGCGGCAAAGGTAAACAGCAGCAACAGCAGCAGATCCAGTGGCCACAACAGCAGTGGTCGCAGCAGTTAGCCCACGCTTCGCGGGCCTCACCGCTTGCCCATTCCGGCAGTAGGCCCCGATTTCAGCGGTGGAGGCCAAAGATTCTCGGTCAGACCAACATACCCATCTCCTCAACAGGCCCATCTTATGTCAGCCCAGCAGATGCAACCCACTAATTTGTGCCATGCTTTCAACACTCTCACTCTGCAACCGCCTGACAATAATTGGTATATGGACTCATGAGCCACATCACACCTGACCAACTCTTCAGGTAATTTTTCCCAACTACTTCAGTTAAAGTATCCTCAATACATTACTGTTGGCAATGGTCACCGCATTCCAATTGCAGGTTATGGCAATACACACATTAAAAATCCTCATCCACCCTTTTCACTCAACCATGTCCTCTACGCCCCCCAAATTATTAAAAATTTGATCTCTGTTAGGAAATTCACTCGTAATAATTGGGTGTCTGTAGATTTTGACCCTTTTGGTTTCTCTGTGAAGGATCTCAATACGGGGAAAATTCTTATGCGATGCAATAGTGTGGGAGACCTTTACCCTTTCACAAATTCTTCCGCTCTCATAACTCAACAACCAATCTCCCTTGTTGCATTGTCTCCATCCACCTGGCACAATAGGCTCGGGCAACCAGGAGATCATGTTTTTTCTTTTCTTAGAAATAATCAACGTATTAAATGTAATAATGGAAACTTGCCCAAAACTGTTTTTCTTGCCCGATTGACAAGCATACTCGTCTTCCTTTTCTGTCTTCTATGAGTATTACAGTTTCACCATTTGATATTGTTCATGCTGACTTGTGGACCTCTCCTGTTGTTAGCTCTCTAGGTCACAAATTCTATCTTGTTTTGTTAGATGATTTTTCACATTTTTTATGGATTTATCCACTGAAATTCAAATCTGAGGTTTTTGCTAAATTTCTTGAGTTTCACAAATTTATTAAAACTCAGTTTGAAAAATCCATAAAATCCTTTCAATGTGATAACGGACGTGGGTTTAATAATTCAGCTTTTCATAATTTTTGCTCCCAACAAGGCGTGGTGTCCCGCTTCTCTTGTCCTTACACTTCACCTCAAAATGGTAAAGCTGAATGAATTATTCGTACTATTAATAACATGGTCTGTACCCTCCTTTTTCATGCATGTCTGCCATCATCTTTCTGGGTCTATGCTGTCAAAATGATAGAATACCTCCTAAATATTTTACCTACTAGCACCCTACAAAAGGACCCCCACAGACAATCTATATCGTAGGACTTCATCTTATGAGCACCTACGAATCTTCGGCTGTCTGTGCTATCCCAATCTCACTTCCACCGCCCCTCATAAGTTGGCTCTTCGAACTACACCTTGTGTATTCTTCGGTTTCCCACCCAACCATAGGGGTTATATGTGCTATGACTTGTCCACTCGTCAAATTCACATTTCTCGTCACGTCACGTTCAACGAGATGATATTTCCGTTTTCGAACCCTCAGAAATACCGAAAACCAAACTACTCATTTCTTGATGAACCAGTCATATCTCCTAGCATTATAAGTCAACTCACGCAAATATCGACTTCGGCACCGCGGTCCCTAAGGAATTCACCGCGGTGCCATCCTTCCAGTGAGAAAAGTGTCTCTGACATGCCTTTAGCGCCGCGGTCCCTTGGGGGTGAACCGCGGTGCCATCCTTCCTGTGAGCCAGTCATATCGGATCCAGCTACTCCATCAATGCCACCACCCACTATTCCCAGTCACCAAATGGAAACTCATGCCAAACACGGGATTTTCAAACCTAAAGTCCAGTTTAACCTGTCTGCCCAAACCATTTCTCCACTTCCAAAGAATCCTAAATTGGCCAAACTTGACCCTAATTGGAATGCGGCCATGTCTGAAGAATATAATGTTTTAACTAAGCAGCATACTTGGGATCTTGTTCCTAGACCAGAGGGGGTGAATGTGATCAGATGCTTGTGGCTTTTTCGTTACAAATTCATAGATAGTGGCATTTTGGAACGCTACAAGGCTAGACTTGTGGCAAATGACACTAACAGCAGGAGGGAATTGACTGTGGTGATACTTTTAGCCCGGTTGTTAAACCGGCTACGATTCGTACTGTTCTTAGTATTGCTATGGGTAAAAAGTGGCCGATTCATCAGCTGGATGTTAAGAATGCATTTCTTCATGGGAATTTGAAAGAAACTGTGTACATGCATCATCCACCTGGTTTTGTTCATCCTGCTGTTCCCCAGTATGTCTGTCGTCTCAGGAAGTCACTCTATGGTCTGAAACAGGCACCTCATGTTTGGTATAACCGTTTTGCCAGGTATATTATGCAGATTGGGTTTATTTGCAGCAGGTGTGACACCTCTCTGTTCATTTTTTATCATGGTAGTGACATTGCTTACTTGTTATTATATGTTGATGACATTGTTCTCACTGCCTCATCTGACAAGTTGAAAAATGACATTATTGCTCTTCTCAAAACTGAATTTGTTATGACTGATTTGGGCAAACTGAGTTACTTCTTGGGTATATCAGTTACTAGATCTGCAGATACTATGTTCCTGAGTCAGCGTAAGTATGCAGAAGAAATTGTGTTCAGAGCTAAGATGTTGAATTACAAGGATATGCCCACTCCGGTTGATTCGAAATCCAAGCTCAGTGCTTCTGAGGGTGATCTAGTGTCTGATCATACTCTCTATCGAAGTCTTGCAGGTGCTCTTCAGTACCTCACATTTACCAGGCCCGACATTGCATATGTCGTTCAGCAGGTGTGTCTGTTCATGCATGCTCCGAGGGAACCCCATTTTGCTGCTCTTAAGCGTATTATCAGATACATTAAGGGCACTCCTGACTATGGGTTGCATCTCTACCCCTCCGCTCCGAACATGTTGCTCTCTTACACAGATGCTGATTGGGCAGGGTGCCCGGACACGAGACGCTCTACTTCAGGCTATTGTGTGTTCTTAGGGGATAATCTTATCTCTTGGTCTGCCAAGCGACAAGCCACGTTATCCCGCTCCAGTGCCGAAGCAGAGTATAGGGGTGTTGCTAATGTAGTTGCTGAGATCTGTTGGCTCCAGAATCTTCTCTTGGAGCTCAGTTGTCCATTGCGTAAGGCATCTATAGTCTATTGTGATAACATATCTGCTATTTATATGTCTCATAATCCGGTCCAGCATCAGCGGACCAAACATATTGAGATGGATATTCATTTTGTCCGTGAGAAGGTCGCACGTGGTCTTGTCAAAATTCTACATGTACCCTCCTCCTATCAGTATGCAGACATCTTCACAAAGGGACTACCCAGACAACTGTTCACAGACTTCAGATCCAGCCTGAGCATTCGGTCTCCTCCCGCTCCGTCTTAGGGGGTGTATTAGTGAATATCTTTCAAATATTCACAGTATATATTTAGTATCATGTATTTAAGGTAACTTAGGATTCTTGCTGTATTAGAAATCACTTTTGTACAAGTATATATATTGTGATTAATGAAACAAATCCCTAAGAGAAATTATTCCAATATCTTACAGGTTGTAATGGTAGTTCTCTCACAACATGAGACCAAAATTATATTCATGATATAATTTGAGAGACGAATTTCCCAATGAGATGTTGCAACCACGGTAACAGTGGAATCCAACACCATTCATCAATTCTGAATTTGGTACTACATATCAAAGAAAGTAGCAATAGCAAATGCTAAATTTATGCAGTTTATGAACTTGTTCAGGCAATTGGATCAAAATGCAATTCAATTAACTATGTTAGCACATTTCATGTGTACACAATGAAACAACCTTAGCTCTTTACAGTGAATTATTTTTAAAGGAATATGTTCTCTGCCTTTTTATTGATTATTGTATATAATATATAGTGTTACATAATTATTTACATGGCTACAAATTATGTAGGGGCTTTTAATTATAGGTGACAAATATGTTTTAAAATTGAGTTGGGTTAACTCTAGTTTTTTTAATTGAGTAGGGGTGATAAACTTTGAATTAGTGATTAGAGAGTTTTGACTCACCCCAAAGTTATATTTTTAACACTTTGACTCCAAGCTTTATTTTTAACACTTTGACCCAATCCATATAAACCCTAGATAAACCATATAAACAGAGACAAAAAAATGCGACAAATTTTTTGTTTGCCTGCGCAGTTTCCACCATTTTTTGCTCTTCTTTTTTGCTTCATTTCTTCTGCTTCTTCTTGCTTCTTCTTCTTATTCTGCTGCTAGTTTCTTCTTCTTCTTCTTCTTCTTCTTCTTCTTGACTGGATTTTGCTCAAGAAAGAAAAAAACAAGACACATGATTTTGTAACTTTTTGACTGGATTTCATTCATGTAGCACTGAAAATTACTTCATAACTCATTCCATTGTTCTGCTTTCTTCTTCTTCTTCTTCTTCTTCTTCTTCTTCTTCGTCCGCCATTGTTACTCAAGAAAGAAAAAAATGTGACCACCCGATTTTGCAATATTTTGACTGGATTTGTTGGTGTAGCACTGACAATTACTTCATAAGTGTTTTCCGCTCATTTGGTAAGTACAACAATGCTGTTTTTTTTAAATTTTCACCTAGGTATAAATCTACTGATTTTCCAACAACTTACACTAGTTGTTGTAGTTGTTGCAATATATAATGTGGTTGTTGCAACTTCTATAACAGATTATGAAGTTGTTGTAATTGTTAAATAAATAACTTGCAATAACTGAGTGAGTTGTTGCAACAGGTATTCCACTTGTTGCAACAACTCAACGATCTGTTGGAGTCAACTTCAGTTGTCTGTTACAACAGATGAGTCAGTTGTTGCAACAAGTTTGTGATCTGTTGCAACAGATGGTTCAGTTGTTGCAACTTCTTCAACAACAGTTAGATTTATCGCAATAACTTGTAATCTGTTGCAACAACTAAACCATCTGTTGCAACAAGTTGGTAATCTGTTGCAACAGATGAGTCAGTTGTTGCAACAAGTTTATGATCTGTTACAACAGATGGTTCAGTTATTGCAACTTATTCAACAACTGTTAGAATTATTGACTTGTTTAAAACTACTGAAACCATTGAACATAATGTATTGACTTGCTGCAACAAGTTGTATAGAATTGCAACAGGTGTTCCACTTGTTGCAACAACTCAACTATCTGTTGGAGTCAGCTTCAATTTTTGTCTGAAACATAACCCAAAAAACTAAAGCTGCTTTCAACAGATTATTAACTTGCTGCAACAAGTTGTATAGTTGTTGCAACAGGTGTTCCACTTGTTGCAACAACTCAACTATTTGTTGGACATCTTCAACAGTCTGAAATATTACCCCAAAAGAACTGAATCTAACTCCAACAGATTAGTGACTTGTTGCAACAATTTTAGTACATGTTGCAACAAGTAGTCCACTTGTTCCAACAAGTCATTAATCTGTTGGAACAACTGCTGCATCTGTTTCATTTTATTATAGATTGGTATGTACTCTAAGGACCAATTTTTTGTTAAATAAAATATCTTCAGGTACCTCGAACACCACTAATGGGGGACTCAATAACAATAGGAGTTGATTGTCATGGTGAATGGATCGAGAAGAACAATCGATATATTTTGCGATGGAAGGGTAGTGACACGTTAGAGACGATAGCGATGACTGTCCAAAAAGATGTTGTGTTCGATGATTTTGTGAACCTAATCATCACCTATTGCGAATTAACTTGTGAACCAAAAGATCTTGCCATCACTTACATGTATAACTTTTTTGAAAATCAGAGGGTCTTGCCATTTAAGATAACTGATCAGGTTCGTTTGCGTGCTTATTTGAATGATGTAGCTAGGCCCATTTTAAGGGTATACGTTGTTGGAAGCCCGGTAGAGAACCACAATTTATCTCAAGACCAACAAGATGTGTTAAATGATGAATTAGATGGGGTGGATGTGGATATCCCAGATAATGGAAGTGGGGCTGACCCGATTCCTATACCCGAAGTTGCGAGCAATACATTGGGCACTACACAATCAATACAGTCTAGCCATGTTCAAGATGATGAAACAGGTTTTTATAAAGGAATGTCATTCAAGAACAAGGAAGAACTAGCCACTTGGTTGAAACTTGCTTGCTTGAAGAAAGATTTTAGAATCAAGAAGGTGATTAATTCGCGTACTGTGTATTGCTTCAGATGTGTACATCCGGAGTGCAAGTGGTGGCTGAGGGTTGTGAAGCTTTTAAGTTCTGACAGATTTTGTATTAGAACCTACATAAAGCATCACACATGTGGTTCTGAGCACATTACGAGCCATAATCCACACGCTACTGCGAAAGTCATTGGTGAATACTTCAAAGATAAGTTTCCTTATGGTAAAGGTCCATCTACAAAAGATATGAGTCAATACAGATTTGGGTTGTAAGGTAAGTTATTGGAAGGTCTGGAATGACATGGAGATTGCAAAAACTTTGACAAGGGGGACACATGAGCACGGGTATGCGGTGCTTGATGCATACCATTATATGCTTCATTCTGCAAATCCAGGAAGTAAGACGACATTGAAAGTTGATGAAAATGGGAAGTTCAAGTACTTTTTTGTAGCCTATAAGGTTTGGATGCTTGGTTTTGCGCAAATGAAAAAAGTTATAGCTGTCGATGAGACATTCTTGAGGAGCAAGTACGAAGGAGTGTTATTGTCAGCAGTTGCACAAGATGCGGAGAATCATATTTTTCCAGTGGCATTTTGTGTAGTGGACAAGATGTGTGATGTTTCATACAAATATTTTTTTGAACAGATGAGAAGCTATATAGATGATACCCCTGAGTTGTGCATAATTTATGATAGACATCCAAGTATCAAAAAGGCGGTTTCAATTGTTTTCCCTACATGTCATTATGGTTTTTGCATGAGGCACCTAGGGGGAAATCTGAGAACCACCTTTCACAATGGGGCGATCGTATCTCAATTTTATAAAGCAGCAAAAGCATACAATATTGATGTCTTCAATGACCATTTCAATCAAATCAGAGATTTGGTTCCTGAGGCAGCCGAACATCTTGAACGTGCTGCCCCGAAAATAGGTATTTTCACATTTCTGTTTCCAACAAGTAACGTATCTACTGCAACTAATAGGTAACTTGTTATGGCATATATTGTACTTGTTGTGATTTTTGACACATCTGAGCCTCAGTCACATGTTTCAACACTAATATGTTTGTTTTGTCAGGTATGACTTTATGACGACAAACGCTGCTGAGTCGGTGAACTCAATGTTTAATGTTGAAAGAGAATTTTCAATTACTGCTCTATTTGATTCCATAAACAGGAGGTTTACTGAGAAATTTCATGAGAGGCGTATGGAGTTCATCAACACACCAACCATCTTTGTTCCTTTAATGGAAAAAATAATATCAAAATTTGTCAACTTGGGTAATAAGTTATTGGCCCATCAAATTTCCAACTACAAGTTCAGCGTCATTGGTCACGGTTCAGTTGCAACAGTCGATCTGCAAAGAAGATCTTGTACTTGTAGAGTTTTTGACCTGGACAAAATACCTTGCCTACATGTTATGGCAGCTCTTCAAGTCCAATATGGTGAAAACTTTGGAAGACAGATTTATGACTACTCATCTCCATATTACAGGGTCGAGAATTACATAATTGCATACTGTGAGGAAATGAATCTCGTGCCTTCTGAAGAATCTTGGGAAGTTCCTATGGAGATTTTAGAGAGAGAAATACCTCATCTACATGTTGATCTGAGCAAACCAGAAAGAATACGGACAAAGAGGAGACGTGGAATCGGGGAATCACTTGCAACGAGGAAAAATAAATGCTCCATATGCAAAACAGGTGGCCATAAAAAAACTACATGCCCAAATCGAATTATTCTCTAGTTGTTTAATTTGCAATGTCTTGTAATAATAATTATTGTTGTTTGTGTTTGAAATTGGATTTTATGACATTTTTATGTTGTTTTTGTTAGTAAAATTGGTTTAAATTATATGTTGATCTTGCTTAAATCATCAATGTATGTTTTGTGGTTTTGCAATTTTTGAACAGTTTTCACCAAGTAAAAATTATGTTGCAATAGCTGTGTAACTTGTTAGGATTTTGCCAACCAGTAATTGAACTTGTTGCATCAACTAACTTAACTTGGTTTTTCAATAGATGAGTCAGTTGTTGCAATAAATTCTTGTTACAACAGATGGTTCAGTTGTTGCAACATTTGAGTTGGTTATTGCGATAAATCTAACTGCAGTTTTAGAAGTTGCAACAAGTTGATAATCTGTTGCAACATATCACAAACTTGTTGCAACAACTTACACATCTGTTGCAACAAGTTTATAATTTGTTGCAACAGATGGGTTAGTTGTTGCAACAGATTACAAGTTGTTGCGATAAATCTAATTGCTGTTTTAGAAGTTACAACAAGTTGATAATCTGTTGCAACAAGTTTGTGATCTGTTACAACAGATGAGTCAGTTGTTGTAACAAAATGTAAATTTATTGCAACAGATCATGAAATTGTTGCAACAACTAGGATATAAGTCACATATGTTTAGTTATTAACAGAGGGAGTCAATGATATTTAGTATTAAACAAAGGGATTTAATGATATTTAGTGATCAATATATTTATCTACTAACATCCTTAATGGATTAGACGGTAATTTCATTTCTTTGATGGAAAATTCTAAGCGTATACTTCCCAAATCGAGCGATCGTTGGTGTAATTTGATGAGAACTACTTGATTCACCCATGTTTAGATGTTAACAATGAAAACCAATGATATTTATTATTTACTAAATGTTTCTAACCAATTTGATGATATTCTGAGTCAAGACAAATGATCAACTAAGCGTATACTTCCTAAATCGAGCGATCGTTGGTGTAATTTGATGAGAACTACTTGATTCACCCATATTTAGGTGTAAACAACGAAAACCAATGATATTTATTGTTTACTAAATGTTCCTAACCAATTTGATGGTATTCTGAGTCAAGACAAATGACCAACTAAGCGTATACTTCCCAAATCGAGCGATCGTTGGTGTAATTTGATGAGAACTACTTGATTCACTCATATTTAGGTGTAAACAATGAAAACCAATGATATTTATTGTTTACTAAATGTTCATAACCAATTTGATAGTATTCTGAGTCAAGACAAATGATCAACTAAGCGTATATTTCCCAAATCGAGCGATCGTTGGTGTAATTTGATGAGAACTACTTGATTCACCCATATTTAGGTGTAAACAACGAAAACCAATGATATTTATTGTTTACTAAATGTTCCTAACCAATTTGATGACATTCTGAGTCAGGACATATGATCAACTAAGCATATATTTCCCAAATCGAGCGATCGTTGGTGTAATTTGATGAGAACTACTTGATTCATCCATATTTAGGTGTAAACAACGAAAACCAATGATACTTCTAAAATAACAGTTAGATTTATCGCAATAACTTGTAATCTGTTGCAATAACTAAACCATCTGTTGCAATAAGGTTGTAATATGTTGCAACAGATGAGTCAGTTGTTGCAACAAGTTTGTGATCTGTTGCAACAGATTATAAGTTGTTGCAACTTCTTCAAAAACTGTTAGATTTATCGCAATAACTTGTAATATGTTGTAACAACTAACTCATCTGTTGCAACAGATCACAAACGTGTTGCAACTTCTAAAACATCAGTTAGATTTATCGCAACAACTTGTAATCAATTGCAACAACTAACCCATCTGTTGCAATAAATTACAAACTTGTTGCAACAGATGTGTAAGTTGTTGCAATTTCTTCAACAATTGAAAGACTTGTTGCAACAACTGACTCATCTGTTGCAACAGATTACACACTTGTTGCAACAAGTTTGTGATATGTTGCAACAGATGGTTCAGTTGTTGCAACTTATTCAATAGCTGTTAGATTTATCGACTTGTTTAAAACTACTGAAACTATTGAACATAATGTATTGAACACAACTTAAATAATGAACACCAAATATATACTTAACAAAATGTATTAGAAAAGTAATGAACACCTAATATATACTTAAATTACATAATGTCATAAAAAACTCCTAATATATACTTAAATTGTTCAACAGGCCAAAAAATGTAAAATTAATGAATTGTTTATCAACCCATCTTAGGGCTCCAACACCTTTTCAATGACACTTAATGCTCATCTTCATTGCATCCTCCCTACAGAGTTATCGCTGATTAGACTTTCGGGTTTTGTCACAGTTGTACCGGTAAGCAAAGTCTCCATAAAAGCAATTGACCACGAACCACATGCACTACTAGTGACATTGCGGGGGAGATTCTGTAGCCTATTGAATCCCCACGATTCATTGAGTAACTTTGCAGGCAAGTGTGCGAACATTCCACTCTGTTGCAATAACTTGGGCCACAATTCCATTACCGGCTCCATGAAATAAAAGAAATCACATTCTTCGTAGACAGGAGTGTTGCAGTCATACATATTTACCACTCCCTCTTCAATCATGAACTCGAGAGTGAAAAAATGTGTGACATTAATATTCATCACTGTTAAAACCCTCTTTGCACCAGCCCACGAGCAGCCTCCCGGGTAGGGTCTGACACCCCTACAATAATCGAGCATATCATCATCCCACTTGAATTCAGCAAGTCTAACCATCAGTGGCACGACATTTGGAACTGTACTCTCTTTTGTCAATGTTGCGTACCTCTTGGACATGTTGTTGTAAAAGTTGAGGCCCACGATTATGTCAGTGAAATCATAGTACTCAAGGAAATTGATTTACCTCATACGCATTAGAAGAAGGACTTCATCTACATACTAAAGTAAAGGTAATAAAATAGTTAGTAACTTGGTGCAACAGATTATCTACTTGTTGCAACAGCTAGTTAACTTGTTGCAACAGATTATCTACTTGTTGCAACAACATACTGAATTAGATAGATATATACAAGTGTTGAAACTTACCCAATCCTACCACCAAACTTCCATGCTTGTCAGAGCCTTGAAGTCTGCTGCTCCAAATTCATGTATTGAGTACAATGTTCTCCCACTCTTTTTGAACTTGAATGCAGTCTCAACCTTTTTCTTTCTTTGGGCATGTACATGCTTGAAAATATCCACCTTCTTTAGCACTTTTGGCCCAACATCAAGAAGAGGAGTCTCAATTGACTTACTGGGAGTAGCAACAGATCTTCTTGATCTAACTGATGCAAGTGTCTTGGCAATTGCTTTGCCCCTTCTCCGAGCATGAACATGAGTATAAGGTGAAAAAATATTTGATGGTTTGATACCTCTCTTGGATATCAACCTCTGTATAGAAGTGTTTGTGGCTTCTTGGGCCTGCGTCAATTCCTCCACCTTTCTAATCAAATTATTCATTGTCCTTGCAAGTGGTGCACTCACAAGAACATGAGGGCACCTTAGAAGTACTGGCACCAACATCAACAGATCTTCTACCACTCAATCCACCACCACTAAAATTATCACCAAACCCGGAAAAATCACTCAATCCAGGAACTGGAGTAAATCCACCAATATTCGCATCATCATCTCTTAGTTTTTCCCCAACAATACTTGCTGGGACATTATCACCAACACCACCACCACCAACAACAACATCAACATGCTGAACACCACCACCAATAGCATCAACACCACCATCATAAAAACAACATCACAACCAACACCAACAGCAACATGACCACCACCACTAGCTAGAACATCATCAACTCTAGTGATGGTTGTCACTTCAGCCAATTCCCCTTTGAATCCAAAAATCAATTTGTCAGACACAGATTATATGGGCACAAAGGTGACAAGGCATGACATCTCCAACTCTCTTATTGTTGGTACAAGCCATGGGTTCACAACCTACAGTAAAAAAGTAGATATATCATAATGGTGCTAAATCATAAAAAGCAAAACTTATTTAAAATAAGTTGTCAGGTTGTTGCAAAAGGTTACACATCTGTTGGAAAATGTCCAACATATGAGTAACTAGTTGCAGCAGGTATCTCATCTGTTGGAAAATTTCCAACAAATGGGTAACTTGTTACAGCAGGTATCTCATCTGTTGGAAAATGATAACGTGTTGCAGCAGGTATCTCATCTGTTGTAAAAACTTACTGTAACAGATTCAGAAGTTATCAAATTAGCAAATAAAGTGATATGTTGCAACAGCTGTGGTACTTGTTGGAAATTGTTCAATAGATTGTCAACTTGTTACATCAGGTTTATCATCTGTTGGGAAATTTCCAACAGATGGGTAACTTATTGCAGCAGGTATCTCATCTGTTGGAAAATTTCCAACAGATGAGTAATTTGTTGCTGCAGGTTGCTCATCTGTTGGATATTGTACAACAAATTAGTAATTTATTACAACAGATTATTGTACTTGTAAAAACTTACTGTAACAGATGGGTAACTTCTTGCAGCACGTATCTCATCTGTTGGAAATTGTCCAACAGATTGTCAACTTGTTGCAGCAGGTTTATCATCTGTTGGACATTTTCCAACAGATGGGTAACTTGTTGTAGCAGGTATCTCATCTGTTGGAAAATTTACACTAGATGGGTAACTTGTTGCAGCAGGTATCTCATCTGTTGGAAAATATCCAACAGATGATAAACCTGCTGCAACAAGTTGACAATCTGTTGGACAATTTCCAACAGATGGGTAACTTGTTGCAACAGGTATCTCATCTATTGGAAAATTTCCAACAGATGGGTAATTGGTTGCAGCAGGTTGCTCATCTGTTGGATATTGTACAACAGATTAGTAATTTATTGCAACAGATTTTTGTACTTATTGTAAAAACTTACTGTAACAGATTCAGAAGTTAGCAAATTAGCAAATAAAGTGATATGTTACAACAGTTGTGGTACTTGTTGGAAATTGTCCCACAGATTGTCAATTTGTTACAGCAGGTTTATCATCTGTTGGGAAATTTCCAACAGATGGGTAACTTATTGCAGCAGGTATCTCATCTGTTGGAAAAATTTCCAACAGATGGGTAATTTGTTGCAGCAGGTTGCTCATCTATTGGATATTGTACAACAAATTAATAATTTATTGCAACATATTATTGTACTTGTTGTAAAAACTTACTGTAACAGATGGGTAACTTGTTGGACATTTTCCAACAGATGGGTAACTTGTTGCATCATGTATCTCATCTGTTGGAAATTGTCTAACAAATTGTCAACTTATTGCAGCAGGTTTATCATCTGTTGGACATTTTTCAACAGATGGGTAACTTATTACAGCAGGTATCTCATCTGTTGGAAAATTTCCACTAGATGGGTAACTTGTTGTAGCAGGTATCTCATTTGTTGGAAAATGTCCAACAGATGATAAACCTGCTGCAATAAGTTGACAATATATTGGACAATTTCCAACAGATGGGTAACTTATTACAGCAGGTATCTCATCTGGGTAGTTTGTTACATCAGGTTACTCATCTGTTGGATATTGTACAACAGATTAGTAATTTATTGCAATAGATTATTGTACTTGTTGTAAAAACTTACTGTAACAGATTCAAAAGTTGTCAAATTAGCAAATAAAGTGATATGTAGCAACAACTTTGGTACTTGTTGGAAATTGTCCAACAGATTGTCAACTTGTTACAGCAGGTTTATCATCTGTTGGACATTTTCCAACAGATGGGTAACTTGTTGCAGCAGGTATCTCATATGTTGGAAAATTTCCACTAGATGGGTAACTTGTTGCAGCAGGTATCTCATCTGTTGGAAATTGTCCAACAGATTGTCAACTTGTTGCAGCAGGTTTATCATCTGTTGGATATTTTCTAACAGATGGGTAAATTTTTGCAGCATGTATCTCATCTGTTGGATATTTTCTAACAGATGGGTAACTTTTTGCAGCAGGTATCTCATCTGTTGAAAAATTTCCAATAGATGGGTAACTTATTACAACAGGTTATGCATAACTTGTTGCAATAGATGCATGTGTTGTTGCAGCAGATTATAAAAGTTGTTGCAACACCTAGTCATCTGTTGTGTTCTAATGCTTACAGCTTCCTTAGGGGGGTTGAAAAGGTCAACACTCAATTTTGTGTTGTTCCTGGCAGTGAGCCATCTAAGAATTCTTGGATAAGTAATTTCTTCGGAGTATTCCTTGACTTGATCCCTGAGGTGAGGAATGACTTCAAATGCCCAAGCCTAGAAAAAAAGATGCCATCAAAAATCAAAATAGTGATTGAAATAACTAAAAAAAAAGGGTAAAATATTAAAGAAAATTTACCATGAAGGTCCAAGGGAAGCCATATAGGTTTTGTGTCTTCCCCGTTGGCTTCAAATCCTTCATCAAATATTCAACAGTCAAACTGAAGCTTTGAAAACCCCAGGCATAGTTGTTGAAGGCATCATAGTCCTCAGCAAGTGTAATCAATCCAAGCGGTATGTTGTTGTTTACGTCCCTTGCCCAGAGAACACTGTGCACAAACCAAAATAAGCACAGTGCCTCCTTGTGCTTTTTTTAGAAAGTTTTGGACTCCAAGTCTTCCAATAATTTCTTTTGAATGTAGCTCTTTCCCACTAAGTTTACCAAAGAGACATTATTCTTAGCTTTGGACCCCTTTGCTTTCTTGGCTGCCTTGGGCGTCCGGGATGGCTTGGTTAATACAACAGTAGGAAGAGGCTCACAAGGATAACATATCAATCCGGTAACTATGGCAAACTCCTTCATGCCAAAGCAAACCGGCATGCCACAATAATTGATCCAAATCTCATCATTTCTATTACAAATAATCTTACGCTTTAAAAGCTTAGAAACCATTGTCATTTGAAGTTGAGCACCGATATCTTCAGGTAAATCTAAATAGAACTCAAAGCAGCTAACCCTAAAGAAATTCTCCAACCCCTACTACCGGAGAATGCCCCTAAAGGTGTCAAAGTCCTTTCCCATGGTTGATCTAACCACAAAATCACCGGACAAATCCTTATTTTCATTCATCGGCATCGTCACGCCGTACTTTTCAATGCTGAAACTCTTGACAACCTCCTCAAACGAAGGTCTATTGGGATCTATGACAATACTAGAAGACTCAACAAGATTGACATTCACATTATGTTTCCTTTTTCTTCTTAACTCGACCAAGGTATGATCTGTTGATTCTTCTTCTTCTTCATCCCCTTCAGCTCCTTCATCCCCTTTATTTCCTTCTTCTTCATCTCCTTCTTCTTCACTTACTTCTTCTTCATCTCCTTCAGCATTTTCTTCATCTCCTTCAGCATTTTCTTCATCTCCTTCAGCAGATTTTTCATCATCTTTTTTTCACTTTCTTCTCTAGTTTCTTCACATTGTTCATTTTTATCACTTTCTTCTTCATGCCCAACAGAGGTGTCGTGGGTTTCCTCTCTTTCTGAAGTCCCAGTTTCACTAACTATTTCCTCGTCTGTTAGTTGACAAATAGCAGTCATAAGTTTATCTAATGGTGTTTGCACCTTAGCTCTTTTACTACTTTCTCCTTCAGTTGGTTTCTCTCCTTTTCTTTTAACTGGATCCATTTTATCTACACACAAGAGATAGAAAAACAGTTTTAATTGGTTAGTGCAACATTCAAAGTAAAAAGGGAAAAGGAATATGTTGCAACAACTGATTACTTGTTGCAACATATTATTAATCTGTTGCAACAAATGATTACTTGTTGCAACAACTGATTACTTGTTGAAACATATTATTAATCTGAGACTCCTCTTCGAAACAACAAGGAGAAGAACAAAAACAACATCAAAAACCATAATTTCACAACCACAACCACTATTTACAAACTCACAAACCCCAACAAGTGCAACAAATACACGAAACTACAACAAAACAAACAACATTCAAGAAAAACACATGCTCTTCTTCATCTCTCTAACCAAAATCATCATTTCCACACTCTGATTTCAAAACCCTAACTTTTGAACACCATAATTTCACAACCACAATTTACAAACTCACAAACCCCAACAAGTGAAATAAATACCCCAAATAAAGGTTTCTCAAGCATGAAACAACAAAATAAACAGCATTGAAGACAAACAAACTCATGTTCTTCTTCTTCTCTGACCAAAATAATCATTTTCACACTTTGATTTCAAAACCTTAACTTTTGAACCCAATGAAAAAAAAACTTTACCTTAAATGGCAGAGAAGCAGCAACAACAAAGACGAGAGATATTGTTTGAGCGTTTGAAGAAGAGAGAGGGTTTGACCGTTTGAAGAAGAGAGAAGGTTGAACGTTTTGTTTGATAAGAGAATTGGAGAGACTTTTTGATTTTGAAATGTGGGTGATTTTGAAATGATATTGGTATAATGTGGGTGTTTTGGAATTTTGTAAAAGATTAACAATTTTAAAAAAATACATTTCGGACCCCAATTAACTTAATTAGATTCTTAAGTGGGCTTTGACCTTTGCTGGTCAAAGTTATCACCTTTTCTAAGTAGTAGACTTTTTTGTCACCATAAGTTAAATCTTCCAACTATGTAACTAATCTTTCCAATTGCAATCGGAAAATAAATTAACCTAATATAAAATATATTCAATGATACGGAAATAATCTTGTAATATTCTATCAATTTTTTCAGAAAAATCTGATCCAGTTAAGCGCTTTTCAGGAGTACTGATAGACTGGTATTGTCAAAAAAAAAAGCTGCCTTCGCCAACTACAGTTTCGGATAATCCAGAATATAAAGTGATTCTAACAAGAAAACTTAGAAGACTGCAACATACCCACATTTACTGATCGTTTTTATGCCCCTTCCAACAAGGGGAGGACAGAGTCCTAACCAAACGATTCTTTTATGATCAAGGCTCAGTGCTTTATTTTCCCTTTTTTTTTTTTGCTTTTCTGATAAATCAGAATCTATACCTGATGAAGTTTTCTTAAAGAAGTAATGGTGGTGTCTGAGTCAGCTTGCTAATGCTTCAACTATTTGACCGGTTACATGCAATCTCTTACCAACAGAGACATCGGATAACTCTGCCCACTAACGCTTAGACAAACATAATTTTAACCTTGGACTCCAAGGTTTGGACCCACTTCATTGACCATGTGTGGAAATGCTTACACATAATCACATTTTTAGCTACAACTTAACAAAGCATACGTTGAGGTCTCACACATGCATGTGTGAGCCAGCAAAGCAAAGGTTAATTGGTCATGAACCGGAAAAGAAGAGTTGTTTATCTGTCTTGGTAATACATTGTAGTACCATCCAGCAGATTACTAACACTGACATCATACTCCAATGATAAGCAAGTGTTCCACCAGTATAATTTGGTAGGTCCATATGAAAATTGTAATTATTTCCACAACTACATTTACAGTCAAACTCAAAATTAAGGTAAGCTCATTTCATAATCTGAAACTATAACAAATAATGGGGCCGAATACAAGGATAATGTAGAAGATTCTTTATAAGTGAATTGAAGCGCAATAGAACACAAAGAATGGGAATATAAGACTGACATCAGAACCTCCTAAAATCATATGACAAGTCAAACGACACCGTACTAAGCCGGATCAGCTTGCGTATACTTCAACTATTTGATCCACCAAGCTCCAAGAAAAGTTTACTTTACAAGATTCAGGAAACTGGAGTTCAGCTTTCTCACACACTGCTTTCGTGATACGAGGGAATGATGATGAATTTATTTATCTACATGTTGACAGGCAAATTAAACTGGAGAAGAAGTGAAGAAGACAGAAGAAACGAGAAGAAGAATAAGGAAGAATAGGAGCCTATGAGAGAGAGAGATGAGCGTATGAGTGAGAGAGAGGAAAGAATGTTGTATTGAGAATATAATGTTACTTTACATCTGAATGTACAAGTATTATATATACACCTACAGATATTTATAATTCACTTATTAAACAACTAAACTAACCATTAACCACTTTACAACAAACTTAACTACTTCTTAACAACTTTAACAACTTTCCAACTAACTAACTACCATAGCTGATCAATTCTTCCACACACACCCCCGCAAGCTAGGGGAAATGAAGACATTCTTCATTCCTAGCTTGGAGAGAATATGAGAATGTTAGGCAATGCTAAGTCCCTTCGTAAGAAGATCAGCTGGCTGCTCGATGGAGGGTAAGTAGGTGACATATACAAGGCCATCTTTGATTTTCTCCCGAACAAAATGACAATCGATGTCGATATGCTTCGTGCGCTCGTGAAAAACAGGATTAGCGACAATTTGTATGGCAGATTTGCTATCAGAGAAGATGGAAAGAGGCAACTGAACTGAGACTCCAAGTTCTGTGAGCAGTCTGGTAAGCCACACAACCTCTACTACTGAAGCAGCAAGTGCTCGATATTCAGTTTCAGCTGAGCTTCGGGAGATGGCGATATGTTTCTTAGATTTCCATGAGATGGGAGAGTGGCCAAATAATACTAAGTAACCAGTGACAGACTTCCTAGAACTCAGGCAAGACCCCCAGTCAGCATCACAGAAACTTGCAGCTGAGAAGTGCTGGAACTTTGGAGAAGAATACCCGACCGTGGAGCACTCTTAATGTACCTCACCAGCCTCAATCCAGCTTCCAAGTGAGAATGCTTGGGATTCTGCATAAATTGACTGAGATGTTGAACTGCAAAGGCAATGTCAGGCCTAGTATTTGTAAGATATAGAAGCCTTCCAACAAGCCTTCTATAAAGGCTAGGATCTCATAGCAGAGAATCCTGAGCTTGAGATGTCTGAAATTGAGAGTCCTGAGCCTTAGATGAGGATTGAGATTTGATAAGTGCATCATATTCGACAGTGGTAAGTTTCTGATTCACCTCCATATGTGAGAGTATAGGTTTAGCTCCTGCTAAGCCTAAGTCAGAAATCAGCTCCAAAGCATACTTTCTTTGATGCATAAGTATTCCTTGAGAGCTTCGAGCAAATTCAATACCAAGGAAATATTTGAGCTCTCCTAGATCCTTGATTTTGAAAGCAACTTATAGTGTATGCTTGGTGGATTGAATAAGAGACTGATTGTTTCCAGTGATCAATAAGTCATCAACATACACTAAAACTACCACAAGCTTGTCCCCTTGCTGCTTAGTGAATAAAGAATGATCCAGCTGACTTTGATGAAAACCTGAAGAGATTAAGGACGACGTTAGCTTAATATTCCACTGTCGAGAGGTCTGTTTTAACCCATACAATGATTTGAGCAGCCAGCACACTTTAGACTGTCCTCCTGAGGTATTAAATCCTTCTGGCATCTTCATGAAGACCTCTTCATATAAGTCTCCTTGCAAGAATGCATTATAGACATCCATTTGGTAAATGATCCAATGCTTAGCAGCTGCTATGGCTATGACAGTCCTGACAGTAGTTATTTTAACCACATGGAAAAAAGTCTCATGGTAATCTAACCCCTCTTTTTTATTGTATCCCTTTGCCACTAGTCTAACCTTGAATCTTACTACGTCTCCTGTAGCCTTGTACTTGATCTTGTATAACCATCTACACCCAATGGCCTTCTTGTTAGATGGAAGATGTACCAGTTCCCAAGTTTTGTTGTCCTCTAGTGCTTGGATCTCATCCTTCATTGTAGTAACCCATCTTTCATCCTTGGCTGCTTCTGAATAGGTCTTTGGCTCAACTTCTAAAGACATCTTGGTTAAGAAGGCTTGATACTTGGAGGATACTCCTGCATAATATATCCCATCAGATATGGAATATAAGCAACTGCTGGATCCTTGTTGAGTAATTTAGTCTTTATGCCAAATAGGAGGTCTACTAGCTCTTGTGGACCTTCTATTTTCTGATATACCTACTGGTGTAATCTGAGGGCTTGAGATTGTAGAGATATCACTGGGAACACTGATTGTTGAATCATCATTATCTCCATTTAATGCCACTTCATCCTGCAAAACTCTTGAATCATAAACTTCAACTCTGTGTGGATATACCAAGTCATTATAATTAAAATGATCCTTGAATTGAATAGAAGTCTCCCTGTCTGCATCAGAATGTTTGAAAGGAAAAATGGTTTCCATGAAGATCACATCTCTGCTTGTGAAAACTGATTTCTTGCCAAACCATAGAGTTTATAGCCCTTTTGGACACTGCCATATCCCAGAAAATCGGCCCTCACAGCTCTGGGACTGAACTTATCCTGTCTAGGCAAAACAGTCACAAAGCATAAACAACCTATGACTCTCAAATGTAAAAGTGATGGACATTTGTTGTATAGCATTTCATAAGTGATTTATTCGTTATGACTGTAGATGGTATTCTGTTCATGATATAAACTGCCCCCTCAACACAGTGACCCCATAACCTATCAGGAATGCTAGCTTGTATTTTGATGGCCCTGGCAGTTTCAAGTATATGTCGATGTTTTCTTTCCACTACTCCATTTGTTGTGGTGTATATGGACAAAAAAATTCATGCAACACCCCATATTGCTGGAACAAGTCTTTACAGTTGTGGTTAAAGAACTCACTCTCATTATCAGACCTTATTTTTCTAATTTTTACATCAAACTGAGTGTTTACTTCAATAAAGAAATTTTTGAGCAGTGTAATCACATCAGTTTTAAGCCTCATTAAGAAAACCCAAGTCCATCTAAAAAAGTCATCCACAATGGTTAGAAAATACCTCATTCCATTATATGTTTCAACTCTATATGGCCCCTGTACATCCATATGTAGTAATTGAAAATGTGTTGTTGTAGTATTAGAGCTGACAGGACAATGAACTCTGCTTTATCTAGCCAAGGGGCATACCTCACAATTATTCAAAGAATAAGAAGATTTATTTTTAAAACCTGAAACAACTATTGAGATCTTCCTCATGACAACCATTGACACATGACATAGCCTCTGGTGTCATGTAACTGCATCAATTTGCTTAGACACTGCTAAGCATTTATTCTACCTTTCCTCTCCATTATATACCCCCCAGAGCAGGACATATAGGCCACCTTCTTCATTACCAATCTCCCCGACCTTCCCAGATGAGAGATCTTGAAATATACAATAATTTGTGAAGAAATTGACACTGCAATATAGTTCTCTTGCACCTTTGAAATAGACATGAGGTTAAACTTGAAAGATGGGACACATAAAATATTTTTAAGAATGTCACCTCTTCCTAAGTCATAATCTCTAACATGTGTAATATTTGTCGACTCTCCAGTAGGTAGGTGAACCTTTCCTGCATTTTCTACCACATGTCTATTATGTAAGCATTTTTGACTACCAACCATGTGTTTAGTTTCTCCTGTGTCTAATATCCATTTTATGAACTTGTCATCAGTAGTAAAGTTACCTTCCATGTTTGCACTGGCAGTAGATTTCTCTGCTTCATTCTTATCTTTGACCATGTTGATCAGTTGTTGTCTCTGGCTTGGTGTGAACTGGTCGATTATATTGAGCAACTGTTGATGGTGATCTGGTGGATGTTGGTTTTAAGGCTGCCTCTAATTCTGTCTTGTATAGTTCTGGTATACATCATCATTGGTCAGTCCTCCTTGTCCAATGTCTTCGAACACTCCTGTCACCATTTTTGCCCTCTTTCCTTTGAAATTCTCTGGATATCCATGTAGCCTATAACAACCGTCTTGTACGTGTCCTGTTTTATTACAGTAATCACACTTTATTAGTTTGAGGCAATCCACCTTGAAATGTCCTTTAACATGACAGTAGTCGCATATCGCATTCGGATTGTATGGCTTTCTTTGCTTTATATTTACTCCTCTAGCTGTGAGCATTGCCATTGATTCTACTGTGTCCTGTAGCATTCTGGTCGAGACTGCAACTATCCTTTGGCTCTCCACTTGATTAACCATCGCATACACCTCGTTCAAATTAGGCATTTGTGGCAACATGATCACTTGGCTTCTAACTTGACTGTAGCTATCACTCAGTCCCATTAGAAATTGAAACATCCGTTGATACTGTATATGATCAATAAACTCCTTCGACTTTGGGTAACAATTAGGTGGTGGCATAATCGAGTCATATTCATCCCATAAGTCTTTGAGTTTAGAATAATATGCCGATACCGACATAGTACCTTGTCTCATAGTGAAGATGTCTTTGTGTAATTGAAAGGTCCTTGAACTATTGATTTTGTCAAATCTATATTTCAAGTCTTCCCATATTGTGTGAGCATTGGAATTGAACAACATTCCAATAAGGAGGCTCTTGCTCACATTGTCCATCAACCAAGATACCACAATTGCATTGCACCTATCCCACATATTTGCTAACTCTCCATGAAATGATTCCCTTTTAACTGTTCCATTGATGAAGACTATTTTGTTTTTCCCAAATAATGCCAACATCATCGCCCTACTCCACAGCGTGTAATTATCCATTCCATTCAGTACTACACCAACAGTCAAGGAGCCTGGTGCATCTGATGGAAAAGGATAAAGAGGATGGTTGTGGTCGATGGCTGTTGTTGCTGCCGCACTGACAATATCCTCTCCTTGAGTTCCCATGTCTATTGAATTCCACAATCGGGTATGAACGATTCCTCAATTCTCCCACAGGAAAACCTCTCCTCAAAACATATTATCAATTCACAACACCGATCGATCCTTCTGCTTCTTCAATTGATCGATCTCTGCAATTGCATGTCTTCGATTTTGCATCTGGTCAGACAAGTGTTTCCATCCAGATGCTTCCCAAACCAGCAACTAAGAATAGATCCTAATCGATTAGAAATCTAGTAATTAATCGATCAATTCAAATTTTCACTGCCTGCATCCCAAAAAAACTTCAGATCTGAGTTTTATTAAAAAAAATGCTTCCAATGATCCACATCGATCGATTGACTTTGATACCATGATGAATTTGTTTATCTACATATTGACAGACAAATTAAACTGGAGAAGAAGTGAAGAAGACAGAAGAAACGAGAAGAAGAATAAGGAAGAAGAGGAGTGTATGAGAGAATGAGAGAGAAAGATGAGTGTATGAGTGAGAGAGAGGAAAAAATGTTGTATTGAGAATAGAATGTTACTTTACATCTGAATGTACAAGTATTATATATACACCTACATATATTTCTAATTCACTTATTAAACAACTAAACTGACCATTAACCACTTTACAACAAACTTAACTACCATAGCTGATCAATTCTTCCACACATGACCGCACATCTAGAGACTCACATGACTTCAAAAGCTTCTTAATTCCTTCAACTGTGATCTTTGGACAATTACTCACCTTCAAAATTTTCAATTCCAAAATTAATTCTTCACTTCCTAATTGTTGAAATGCAGCATCAGTGACGTCCTCGCAGCATCAAATATCAAGAACTTCAAGCTTTCTGCACCCTGAGAGTATACAATCCAATGAAGAGTCAGAAATATTCAAACACCCATCCATCCTCAGTTCCCTAAGACTTTAAATACAAGCAACAACCAATGACTTCATGGACTCATCAGATATGTCACGACAACCACCGATAACAAGCGTCTCAAGATTATTGCAGTTATTAGCCAAGGATAAGATGGACTCATCGCCAACTTTACAGCAATCCAACAGCTTCAAAGTACTAAGTTTCAATGCACAAGCTTTGGACATCGCAGATACGCCGATGTCACCAATGTTACGGCATTTGTTAATGTCTAAATGCTTTCTTTTGGCAACCTTCAACGAGAACACATATACGTGTATCCGTAATTTTGGTGCATCCTTGCAAACCCAGCTCTTCTAAATTGTAGCAGTTATTAGCCAGCAAGATGCAACGTTCTCAACTCACGACATCCCTCAACAACAGCTAACAAGCCTCTGTCTCTCAGCTTTCTTCAGTATGATACATCTAATGAATGTAAAAGAGAGAGATTGGATCCAATTTCAGCCATTCCAATGTTAGTTATGTCTGTAGATTTTGAATATGATTATGGATCCAACAAGGTAAGTCATTGAGATGTTCATCGGTTAAGAATAAGTGCTCGATAGTGTTGTTGAATGAGAGATAAGAGTTTACAATATTAACAGTTGAATTAAAATATCTGGCACTCGAAAAGCTTGAGTAAGTCTAAAATTCGGAAGATTCCAACACAACTATTCTTGAGTTTTGTAACTTAAATTACATATGTCTTCTTTGCTACTAGGAGATACATATGGAAAGCTTACTACCCAATAGTATAATCATCTACCCAGTACCATTCGAGTCAAATCGATATTTGAGAAATAACCAACATAACAAACATGACCACTACATTTGAGAATGTTCAATGCTGATATAGTCATTAATGGGACTATGTGAGCCAAAATCAAAGCTTTAAATTATGCCGAAGAACTAGCAATCCGAGTTGCAAGACCAAACATGGCTAATCAAGAATGTTCAACTATGGTGTGTTACATTAACCTAATCCCATGGAAACAACTCGTGTACTACCACATTGCGCAATTTTACAAGAATACGAAAATATACACATATTTTCACTGATTATTTGTATTCTTCCAAATTCAGAAGTACCCAAAACCCTCATAAATCCACTAATTACAAAAGGATAGGTCGAAAAAACTATATCTTTCCCAAAAAAATAGTTAAATTTAACACCAAAATCTGAACGAATGACACTCAAATAGTCAGCAATTTCATCGAGGGTATTAAAAAAATTCAATAATCTACAGAGAAAAAAAAGAAGGAAAAGCTGACCTTTACAATTATATGAACGAAGGTTCAATGCTGATATAGGACTATGTGAGTCAAAATCAAAGCTTCACAATTATGCTGCTTTAACTTGAAGAACTAGAAAATACAAGTTGCTAATATCAAAATGGGAACTCCAAACACGACTAATCAGAATGTTCAACTATATTGCGTTATTTTAAGGTAAACCCATGGAAACAACTCGTGTTACTACCACATTGCGCAATTTACAAGAAATACAAAAATATACACACATTTTCACTGATTCTTTTTGTTCTTCCAAATTCAAAAGTACCCAAAACCCTCATAAATCCACAAATTACACAAGGATGGGCAGAAAAAACTATTACTCTTCCCCAAAAATTTAGCTAAGTTTCACACCAAAATCTCAAGGAATTACACCCAAATAGTCAGCAACTTCATAAAGGGTACTCCCTCCATCTCCAATTTAAGTGTCTCAAAATGCATTTTTCTATATTTAGTAAATTTTCCATTTTCAATATTGTACATGACAAGTTTAAGACTACAAGATTTAAAAGAGTAACACATTTTTAATTGGAAAACAACTCAAATATGTCATCGAATTTTTCCGAAATGACTCATTTATGTCACTTATTAATAGTTGTACTCATTTATGGCATTGTCGTGAGCGAAGTGGTTAATTCATGCCAACAATTCAAATGGTTGGTTTTTAAAAAGCCAAATTTGACACGTGAAATCCAATTAGAGATCCACATAGCCAAATAATACTAGGGCGATGTTTCAAAAGTCTCCCTCCCTTGTGGTCAATTAAATTGGGACGGAGGGGAGTATTAAAAAAATTCAATAATGTACCGAAGAAGAAAAAATAGAGATTGTGAATATTGAGGATCCTTAAAGAAAAAATGACAGTAGCAATAACAGAATCAGTCACAGAATAAGATAGATCAAGCTCACTCAACCGACGCTATTTGCCGCAGCATGTGAGGCCCGACCCGACCCGACCACAAAGCTCGTCGTCACCAAGGCTGTAGTTTATGCATACCCCACCACCAACGACATCGTTTGTGAGCTCAGAATCCTTGCATGCCAACGAAGCACGAAGAGAACAAAAGGGGGGATTTCTTTTTCTTTTTAAATGGACACTTAAAGGGAATATAAATCAACTATTAATTGAGAAAATTTCATAAATAACTATACTCCCTCCGTCCCAATTTATATGAGATAGTCAAACAATTTATTTTTTTAATTATAATTTTGTCAACTCTTTCCATATATTATAAATTACTATTAATTATGCAGATTTAAATACTTTTATTTAGTTTTCAAATATGCAAATTTTATTATAAACTATTCGAAGAATTTATATTTAAAATTAAGTCAAAGACAGAGTTGGTTGATTCCTAAAACTGATCAACCTCGAATAAATTGGGACACGGTTGCTTAAAAGATATGCTTAATTTTATCGGGCGATGAGTTGAAGAAGAAGCAGTTCTAAGGCGGACAAGAACAAAGATGGATACACCACGTTTAAGTGCTACAGAACTCAAAATATAGCTATATCTCATATTGTTTTGAAATTATAGCTATATATTATATATACAATCCATATGTTTGCTTACCCACGCAATTTTTACTTATTATTATTGGTTTGCTAAGGGGTGTATTTCATATCTATAGCTGAAATGTAGCGGTTACCAATTTATGAAGTGTCACGACTCATTTCACGGATCATTATGGCACCTACACTATCCTCGTTAGATGGATGACCCCAAAATCAGTGAATCAAATTAAAGAATTAAAAGCGAAGTAATGATAAGTAGTAATTAAAAATGTCTTGCCATAGATAATAAGTCGTAAAAAGTGCCGAAATTATCAAATTATTACATTCCAAAACCTGATCTAAAACGGTACAAGAGTGTCTGATTACAAGAGTTCAGCTTTACTAAAATGTAGTTCTCAGTGTCTTTGGCAATTCTTTAATTGCATGAGTTGGATTCACGAGAGACATTGGCGACACACATAGCCGGTCTCCTAAGTTGTTCACACATTTTACTTAGACATTCCAACTTTTTTTAAAATTTAAATGCGATTCTATTGCCACTGAAAGAAGTTTACAAAGAAGGAGAACTAGACTTTGCCTTCTTAATATGAGATGTATGCATATGATGGAAACCAAAAGAATTAGCCCAAAACAATGGCAATAAGGTAGGAACTTCAAGAAGGCTCAAAGAGGAGCCTTCCCGGTTTTCTCGGTTTTACTCTAAAATGTAGGAACTATCATTTGTCAGTAGTCATAATTCTACTAATAGGAGTTGGTAAGTCACTATACTGAGTATATACCCTAATTACATCAATGTTATGGCTCATGGAAGCCAATTTTCCAGCTACTTTGTTGTCCTCTCTATAGCATTGTCTAGTAATCACTTCATGATCTGCTACAAGTTTCTTGATCTCCTGGACCTTTTCCTGTATTCTCCAAGGTACCCTCCAAGAGTTATTGATACAACTTTGAAGGAGTAATGAATCAGTTTCACCAAGATAAGAGTATGCCCATTTTCAATACACCACTTGAGCCAAAAAATGAATGAGGAGGCCTCAGCTAAGTTACTGGTGCCCTGGCCCAAAGGGAGAATAAAAGTCGTGATGCATCTACCCAATGAGTCCATGACTACTCTCCCACCTCCACAGGAATTACCAAAACATAAACCATCATAATCATTTTCACAAACAAGAGAGGGGGCTTAATCCATCTGACTGGGATAGAAGTAGTTTCCAAAAGATTGGTTTCCATAGTTGAGAGTAGGCTTCTCCAATTGTCTGGAATGTCCAAGGTCCTAAAAGTAGACTTGGAAGGATGGCATATACTGAAAGATATCAGGGAAGTGGATCTGAAAATTGAAGGTTGCTCCTGTTCATATTTTGAGCTGCACTTAGATCTCTATAGCTCCCACATAATAATCATAGGAAAAATTCTAATAACATAGACTGCTATGGAGGTTTGGCCTTTGAAATTCCAGCATCTGTGGATAAGTTATCTGAGGTTAGTGCTTCTAGTGTTGATGCTCATGCTCCCAATAAAAATGTGCCAAATCTTTTTAGCATACTGTCCATTGCAAAAGAGATGCTCAGAGTTTGTCAAGCTTGGGGTCACACCTGCACCAATCCAACAACAACAGTCATTAGTGAGGGTAATGCCAAATCTAGAAATTTTGTCATCTGCAGGAAGCCTGGAGTGAATAGCTCTACATGCTACAAATGACATTTTATAATGGACATCTTTTTGCCAAAGTCTTGAGTCAAATTGAGATATATTTCTTCTCTGAGATTATCCCAAGTTGATGACACGGTGAAGGCTCCTGATTTAGAGATAGTCCAAAAGAGAGTGTCATATTGGTCTTGATTGATGATAATAGGGAATCTTGCTATGATCTCTTTGTAGTCATTAGGCAGTGGAACCAAAGTTGCCCAATCCCATTCACCTTCTCTGAAAACCTCATTAACAGAAACATCTTGATAATCAGTGAAGTCCTCCATGAGGTAGTAAAGAAGACCTTGAGTGGTCCAATTGTTAAATCAGAAGCTAATGTTCCCTTTACCTGTACTCCACCAAATAAGATCACAACGGTGTCTCTCAACTCACACATAGCTATGAGATTGACTAGGACTCCAATGTATGGTGGAGGGGTGGACATTAGGGCAGTATTTGACTTTCAGAAAGTTGGCCTATATTGAATTGGATGTTCTGAATTTCCACCATTGTTTGGCTGTGAATACTTTGCAAGTGTCCTCTAATATTCTGAAGTTAGAACCTCCTTCATTGTAGAAAAAACAGAAGTTCTCCCATGAAATTCAGGGGTGTTTCCCTCCTTCCTCATTCCCTCTCCCTGATCAAAAGAATCTGGCTATTTATTTTTCTATGCTCTCAATGTTACCCTTAGGAGGGTGGATAACAATCAATATGTGGATGTTGAGGGCTTGTAGGAAATGTCTTATAAGAGTAGCTCTTCCACCTGTGGAGAGGAATTTGAGGTGCCACCCTTTGATTCTATTAACAATTTTATTGATCATATCGGGGAAAATAGCTAGAGTTTCTCCTTAAATAATTAGGGCATCCTAAATATTTCGTAGGAAGATTTTCAAATCTCATGTTTAGGATCCTTCCAATTCTTCGTCTGAACCTTTAAGGAGCTTTAGGAGCCAAAGAATAAGAGCTCTTATCTTTTTGATGAGTTGCCCTGAAACTTTCTCATAAGATTCCAGAGTCTTGAGAATTAGTTGGAGGGACACCTTATTTTCACTACTGAATATGATTGTATCATCTGCAAAAGAAAGGTGATTAATCAATGGACCATGGTTATTCATATAGA
This sequence comes from Przewalskia tangutica, assembly GCA_029844215.1. Lineage (NCBI taxonomy): Eukaryota > Viridiplantae > Streptophyta > Magnoliopsida > Solanales > Solanaceae > Przewalskia > Przewalskia tangutica. The sequence goes on from CM056727.1 coordinate 119,457,384, forward strand.
AACCTTTAAATGCAGGATTATTATGAAGGGGGTTGAGCATTTGAGAGAGCAGTTCATCATATAGGACAAAAAAGAAAGGGGAAAGAGGATCACCTTGTCTAAGTCCCCTCCCTGATTTTAAGAAATCATGTTTGCTATCATTTACAATAAGAGAGTACCATTGTTGGAAATGAATCTATAAATGATGTCAATCCAGGATTCATAAAACCCAAGTGCCTTAAAACAAAGCAAAGAAACGGCCAAGAAACTCTATCATATGCTTTAGATATGTCAAGTTTAATGATCACATTACCACCTTGCTTATCTTTTTTGATATCATTAACAGTTTCCTGGGCGAGGAGGATATTTTCGGTAATGTACCAACCTTTAACAAAGTCACTTTGGTTCTAACTATTAATTGTAGGAAGAATTTTAGACAATCTAGCATTGATAAGTTCAGCAAAAAATTTACTCGATGTGTTGCATAAACTAATAGGCCTAATTTCAGAGAAGTCTTGGGAAGAGTTCACTCTAGGCAACATGATAATGCAAGTATGAGAGAAAAAATTAATAATGGTAGCACCTTGAAAGAAGGCAATAACATCAGCATGAATATCTTTGTTAATAATTTGCCAAGCAGATTGATAAAATTTATCACTTAGCCCATCAGGACCAGGAGCGCTGTCTGGATCAATGGAGAAGACACAATACCTTACTTCTTGTAGAGTATGCATTTCAGTGACTGTATTATTTTTCTCCTCAGTGACAGTTCTTTGCAAGGTATTGAAAATAAAACTGTCTTCACTAGTCTCGTCTACACTCTACACTGAAAAGCTTCTCAAAGAACTTAGTGGCTGCTTCTGCTACTTGAACAGTCTCTTCCACCCAGTTTCCATCCTGATATTTAATCTTCTGAATAATAAGTCTCCTTCTTCTGTATTTGATGATATTGTGGAAGGAGGCTAAGTTAGTATCCCTTCTTCAAGCCATTTCACTCTAGCTTACTATCTTAGCAGTTTCAGGAATCTAGTGTACGATTCTGCTTGTTCTCCTGGTTGTTGTTGATAATGAAAGCTTCTTTTAGATCCTTGATAAGTTTCTCAAGTCTCTTGGGCGCTTCATAAATATCACCAAAAGCTATCCTGGACCAAGTGGTGAGGGATTTACATACCCTCTTTACTTTTGTTGTAGAGATTGTAGAGGATTGCCTGTTGAGTACCATTCCAAGCATCTTGCACTACCTCCAAGTAATCTTTGTGCTCAGTCCACATGTTGATGAATTTGAAGTACTTAATATGAGTAGTGTCCTCAAAGATGCATCTAATTAGAATGTCCTTGCAAGATGAGTAACAGTGGTTTCACTGAACTTGTCAAACCATTGAGCATTGTAAGTGAGCCTATCCAATCTCTTCCATATGGTATTTGGGGGAGTCTCTATTATCACTCCAAGTAAATTTGGAGCGGAGATACCCTCCATCTTGAAGGTCACAATCATTCAAACAAGCAACAAAATCAAAACTTTCTTCAATTCTATATGGTCTGCCCCTAATCTTTTCTTCAACATCAGATATAACATTAAAGTCCCCAACCACTCCCCAATGACCAGTGATTCTGAGATCATCCCCTACTTCAACTCTGAGAAGTTCATCACATTTCTCATGATATGCTAAAATAAAATAAAAGTGAAAATTTATTTTTACCTCTGTTTGGATGGTGGTTTCCCATGGTTCATTATTGTATTGTTTTCTATGAAACCATGTTTGTTTCCATTGTTCCAACGCCAAATATGGATGATGCTAAGGAAAGAATAGGGATGTTATTTTCAGAAGAAGATTGCTTGGTGATCAACACAACGAAGTGCCTATAATTTGCGATGTGAATCCCGACGAACGGCTCACCAACTGGACTTCCACTCTACTCCTGGTTCCTCGGTAGCCATGATGAGATTTTTACATTTTTAAAAAATTGGTGTAGTGCGGTCGAGGTTCGGCTATTCACCATTTACTCAATTCCTCGTAATGTTTGTCAAAAATAGAAATGACTCGATTTTGATCCGAGTCAGGTCCATAATTTGTATTAACTTTTGCAAGTAAGTAAAAGCCTCGTTTTCTCAAAACTATGCTTTAACTACGTATTTTTATTTTGTGTTACTAATCACGTTTTGCCTTGCTTTTCAGTAATAAAAATAAATCAACATTTAATGTCATGACATGTCACAAAGTGGGCGAGTCGAGCAATGAAAATGAAGGAGAATACGAGGAATACGACGAGGAAACAAAGTAACTCGAATATCTCATCGATGATGAGGACCAAAATGAAAATAGGTAGAATCCTAACTTGGACGAATCCGCGGCCATCGATCTAGGATACGAAGGAATAGTAAAAACATGGATAAGCGTTCATTTAGAGTCACCATAGAAAGAAGAGTTGATTGAGATACTCAAGGAATATGTGGATGTATTTGTGTGGTCTTATGTTGATATGCCCGATTTGAGCACGGATACTGTGGCACATAAATTGCCAATCAATCATGGGTTTGTGTCAGTAAAGCAGAAGATCAGACAATTCAAGCCAGACTTAAGCATGCACATAAAAGAAGAGGTTGGAAAGCAAATTGAGTCGGGAGTGGTATAAGTGACCTCGTATCCAATGTGGTTAGCTGACATTGTAGCAGTACGAAAAAAGGACGAAAATATCAAAATTTGTAGGGACTATTGGGATCTTAACAGAGTCAGTCCCAAATACAATATTCGACTTCCAAATATCCACATTCTCATTAGCAACTACGTCAAGTTGTAATCTTTTGTCAATTGTTCGCCGGATACCATCAGATACTAATGGAAAATGAAGATGCAGAAAAGACAACTCATCGAAACTCAACACCATACAAACCGCAGATGAACGAAGTTGTAGAAGCTGCCAATAAGAATAGCAATAGAATATTGTGAAAATGATAGACAACTACAAGTTGGAAAAATACTACGACTACTAGTAACACGGGAAAATAAGCTAGACACCTACTAACTACTAGCCCTCTATTCTGTTAGAATCCTTAATCCGAGCTCAATTGTGATTGCATGCAAATGATAATATCAGTTCGAAGAAGAGAAATGGAAGAAGGAGAGAAAGATATTTTGTGTAAGCTTTTCTTCTTATTGATCTCCCTCTAATCACAACTATTTATACTACTTACTTTGCACTACTTACCACTACTTAAACAAACAACTATTATTACAAATATAACCATAACCAACACTTTGTAGACTACTAATGTAAACTGAAAGCACAATATGAGTATAACACATGTATACTAATGTTATACTAATATATATCTAAATCCTCAACACGCCCCCTCAAGCTAGGAACTGAAAACAGGTTTTTAAGTCCTAGCTTGGACAATAGATAATCATGTCGGCCTTGAGTTAACCCTTCTGTGAGAACATTTGCAGGTTGCTCCTCAGTGGGAATGTAGACTGTGTGGATCAAGCCTTGTTGCATTTTCTCCCTAACAAAATGACAATCAATATCAATATGTTTGGTTCTTTCATGAAAGACAATGTTGGTTGATATCTATAGGGCAGACTTGCTGTCACTGTGCACAGGAACTGAAAGCTTAATAGGAACATGCAATTCAGTAAATAGCCCACAAAGCCACACCACCTCTGCAACTGCAGAGGCCAAACCTCTGTATTCAGCCTCTGCTGAACGCCTTGAGACAGTGAGCTGCTTCTTTGATTCCATGAGATAAGAGAGGACCCAAAGAACACCAAATAACTTGTGATGGACCTCCTGGTATTGAGACAAGAAGCCCAATCAGCATCACAATAAGTAGTGAGGATGTTAGTGTCTCCTGCTGGCATAAAAATGCCCAGGCATGGTGCCTGTTTAAGATACCTTACCACTCGATGTACAACCAAAATATGAGATGTCTTTGGATTCTGCATGAACTGGCTTAAGCACTGGACATCAAAGGAGATATCAGGTATAGTATTTTTCAAATACAATAGCCTGCCAATCAACCTTTGATAGCTTATTGGGTCATCCAGCAATGGATCATTAATCTTTGATGCAGCTTCATTAGTATGCTGATTATACACAACAGATGTCAACTTAGCATTTAGCTTCATAGATGACCCTACTGTCTTCCCAGCAGACAACCCAAGATCAGATATCAACTCCACTACATACTTTCTCTGATGCATTACTATCCCACTGCTATTTCTAGCAAACTCAAACCTTAAAAAATATTGTAAAGCACCCAAGTCTTTGATCTTAAAAATCAGTTGAAGATCCAATTTAGTCTCCTGAATAAGTCCCTCATCATTGCCAATAATGAGAAGATCATCCACATAAATGAGTACCACCACAATCTTGTCACTAATCTTTTTTGTAAGAAGAGAATAGTCTAAATGACTTTAAACAAATCCTGAGGCCTTCAAAGCAGTGGTTAGTTTTATGCTCCATTGCCTGATTGCTTCAACCCATATAATGATTTTACTAGTTTACATACCTTCCCTTTCTTGTGATCAAATCCTTGTGGCATATTTATGTAAACCTCCTCATTGAGGTCACCTTGTAAGAATGCATTGTACACATCCATTTGATATATGTGCCATCCTTTGGAGGTAGCAACTGAAATCATTGCTCTTACAGTCACCATCTTTGCAACAGGTGAAAAAGTGTATTGATAATCGACCCATTCCTTTTGATTGTAACCCTTGGCTACTAGTCTTGCTTTGAACCTCTCCACTTCACCATTTTCCTTGTACTTGATCTTATAAACCCACTTGCATCCAATTGCCTTCTTATGCTTGGAAAGATCAGTCACTTCCCATGTATGATTATCTTCCAATATTTGCATCTCAACCTTCATGACATCTACTTATCTGGTGTCCTTTACTGCTTCAAAGTAGGAAATTGGTTCCTATTCAACTTCAATTTTGCCAATGTAGTTCCTATAGCTTGCATTCTGTCCAATGTAACTAAGATTACTAGATAGAGGATACAAGCAATTTTGTCTGATTCCTGCATCACCTGTGTGTTGTGTCTGTACAAAGTCATTTATCCATGCAGGCTGTTTCATGCTCCTGTCTGATCTCCTCAATGGAGGCTCAGACTCAGAATTAGCATTATGTGTTGTTTGGTTTGTGGAATGGGCATGGTGTTCCTCATGGGCCCCCTCCTCAACAGCTATAACATCTTCAAGTTGTTCAATTTTATCTACTCCTTCATTATTCCCTGGAATTTGCTGAAAAATATCTCCATCAGCCACCACATCAACCTGATGTGTTTCTAATTTGGTTTGTATATATTTGATTATGTTATTTTATTTCTAATTTGGTTGCTCCAGGAACAAGTTTCTAACTTGTTCTGCGAGCATCTTTTTATCACTTTTTGTTATTTTTCTTATTTTGTAGGTAAAGTTGAAAAAAAAACAAAGGGACTACTACTACTATCAGGGGCAGTGGAATCATCATTAACAGCCTAACCCACAGGTTCCACAGGAAGATCAAAATGAGTTGCAGACAGGCATAATCACGCTCACCAAGTGTCAGGCTCAGTTTATGGCTGAGACAAGGGTGTCCGTCAAAAATTTGGAGACACAAATAGTGCAGCTGATGGATATGGTGATCAATGTACGGCAAGAAAATCTGTCTAGTGAAACAGTTGTGGGGAATGATGAGCAGAATGAAGAACCTGAACCACAACAAGCTGTTGAGAATAATGAGGAATTGAGAGAGATAGTTGGTGTAGAGAAAAAAGAGGTTACTGAGATCTAATTGTTCACCTTTTTGGATTCCTTGGAAATTCTCGTTCCTATACCCGTTGAATAAAAGACACCACCAACTATCATTGCTGAGCCCCAACCAGAAAGTCCATAACCTCAAGGGCACCCCAAAAAGTTGAAAGATGTAGGGAGTTTCATTGATCCCTACATTATAGAGAGCCTAGAAGACAAGTATGCCTTGTGTAATTGGGGGATAATCTTAGATCTGAGGCCCTTGTTTGGTGAAATTGTTGTAGGTGGAGTGAGACATGCAACAATAATTGTGCGAATTGCAAGCCATTCACAGAAGGATCCATTGGGCACTAGTAAGGATTAAATGCGCCCGGCTAAAAGACGTTAAAGACAGCGCTTGTTGGGAGGCAACCCAGTTTTTAATTATGTTATTTTAATTTTTGTTTTAGTTTTAGTTTGTTTTACTTTATCTTGAACAGTCTGACGGTCTTGGGTTTTATCTTATGTTTTGATGACAGGTGGACTAGGGACTGACCCTAAGGGGGAAAGAATCAAAAGCGCTGAAATTTCAGAGAGCCCAAAAGATGTGCAATTTCCAGAATCTCATCCCAAACCTCCGTTATGATCCCTGTGTTGTGTCAGTAAGTTGTCCCTTATTTTTAGTCTTCATACATTAGGGACAATGTGTCGTTTAAGTGTGTGTGGGGGGGGGGGGTCTTAGTTTGTTTTGAGTGTCTATTTTTTATTCTTTTTTATTTGTCTTTATGTTGTTCCATGTGTCTTTGAGTCATAATTTTTTTTATGGATCAAGCATGTTGTAGTTGCTGAAGATATTGAGTGGATAAAGTGGGATAATGTAATAGAATTAAAAGCGACAATCTATGTGCTTACGTTAGATATGCCAAAGATTCATGATATCTAATTCTTTAGGATATTTGTGTTTAGTCTATGTGTGTCAGTTATGGAAAGAAAAGATCAAAAATGACTAGAAAATATGTTTGTTTGTTATTTGAGACGAAATAGTTAAGATGTACATGTTTAGGGAGATGATTCAGACGTTTCTTTGATAGCCCTTCTGACCATTCACTACTTACCCTGACATGAATTGTATCACTAGTCAGCCCCTTTGAGCCTAAAATAAGATCTTTGTTTGACACCCTATGATTCCATATTTGTACCATAAGTGATAATTGAAAGTTAGTGTGATGAAAAATATTGAAAAAGAAACAAAAAGAGAATTGAAAATGTTGATGCACCCCAATGAAAAATATGCAAAAGCCTAAGTTTGGAGGTGTCTGTCATTTAATGTATCTCATTCTCTCAAAATAAAAGAGCGGAAAATAGGCATGAGATTAAAAAGGAAATCAAAAAGAAGGAAAAAGAGTTGAATGAAAAAAACTTATGGTACGTAATTGAGCCTAAATGTCTATTTTTTGTTACACCTCTTAAGTTTAAGACGATAATTAAGAACGTCATTAAAGAATTAAGATTCAAAAATTGGATATAAAATATATTTATATATGTAATCCGGAAGTTGGTATATAAAGGATGTGATCCCAGATTTAATTTTGAATACTACGAGTGTGACGTTGGGAAATTGTAATTATAGTTATATATTTTCGTTAAGAATTACGACATTGAGAATACGAGATCTTATGAAATTTTCGGAAATTAAATGAAGTAGGGTCTAAGATTAATTAGTTGTGGGATGAAGTTAAGTGGGAATTAGTGATCAATTTATGGAAATAGATCCTAAAAAATAAAAATAAAAAAATAAAAATTAAAAAACGTGGCCAGCCTTGATTAAAAACAAATGGGCACTTAAGAGTTAAGACTAATAACTATTCTCATTTACACCTTAAGCTTAAATTCAAAACACACCCTACACCTCCTCCTCTCTTTCCTCTTCTCCAAGCAGCCGAAAATACCCATTTCCATAGCCTAAGGCCCTAAATTGAAGCTTCCATTTCTTCTCTCAAAGAGCAAGTTTTCTACAAAATTTTAAAGCTAATTTTTTTTTCTTTCCACCACAAAACAGTGGAGAAATACCACTGTTGGCCGTGAGATTTGGGCCAAGAAAATCAGATTTTGGGACGAAATTTTTGAGGGAAAAGATGCTAGGAAGATGGATTAAACCTATAGAACACATGCATGTCACTTTGAGTTGACAAAAGGATGAAAAAAATGGTGCAAAGTGGATGGTGCAGGGACCGAAATCTGGGACTGTTTTGGCAAGAAAATTAAGGTAAGAATTCTTCTTTTTATGGAGTATTTGGAAGATTAAGTGATGTTGTAGTTAAGAGTTAAACTCATGTTAAAGAAGAATTGGAATTAAGACAATGCATGTGATTATTTTGAGTGCTATTAGATTATGGGTGATTTGGATACTTTGGAGTTAATTGTTGTTATTGTTATCATTATCCCTAATTGCATGTTAAATTGAAAGGAACTTTGGTATTTAAATGTTGTAATTGTTTATGTAAGGATGTTGAGATGAATTGGAATTTTAGGAATCAAGAAAAGAGCATGGAATAATATTGTTGGACCAATTTTGGAGGTGTTGGATTTAATTGTTGATGTTCTTATTATCGTCGCTAATTGCACGTTAAAAATTGAAGGAAGTCTTGAAAGAAATCTTGACATTTATATTATAATTGTTCATAAGAAATTGTTGAAACATGAATTGGATCCTAAGAATTAAGAGAAAAGTGGTGGAATTTTTATTGTTGTTAGCCGAAACTTCAATGAGATTGTTGGACGTTGACTCGTTAAAAGTGGTTTTGTTAAGTTATAATGATGGAAAATAAATCATGAACTTGTGATAATTGTCAATACATACCTTACAAGGAACTAAAGTGTAGTAAGGTGAGGTGTTGTAAACTAGAAGACTTGAACTTTTGTTGGTATTATTAGAATTTATGGACTGCCTTAATGAACTACTTTATTATGGATTAAAGGGTTGAATGAATACCTTCTTGGTTGAGCCTGTCACACATGGCTTGCCAAGTGTGGTTAATCGGCTGACGTGGTTTGCAGGCTATTGCGTCAGCCCGGGGTTTACCCTGTGCGCACTCGAAAGAGTAGCGGCTGCGGGTTCCTTCGTCAACAAAAAAAAAAAGGGGTTGAATGAATAGGATAAATAAGTGAACTAATCACCTAAATTGTTGCTTGGATTATAGTTCATGAAGGTCAGGAAAAAGGTTGTATAATAATGGTATGTGGGCTATTGTGGTTATATTATTAAGTAATGACTTGTTATTGGTATTGCTGGCTTGTTGGTTAATTGTGGATACGCACATAAACAGAGGAAATGTTGCCCAAATTTTTGTAGAATAGGAAGCCGACATTCAATATAACTTACATTAGAAATCATGGAATTGACGAACGTATTACTCCTTATTATAGGTTAAAGTACTAGCCGAGATATACTGTAGTATTGAGTTGAGTAGTTCGCCTAAGAGGTATGTAGACTATCCTTTCTTTCCTTGGCATGATCTTGTGAAAATTCTTCTTCTTTCTTTGGACATGTTTTTAATGAAAGTACGGTGAACGTACGTGATTCCTTCAAAGGCTAGTTTTAATCAAATAATAATTCATGATATGTTAGTGCCTTGACTTTCCAACAGATGATTTAAAATGATATGTGATACGCTAAGCGTCTTGATTTTCTAAAAGATGATTTAAATGATATATGATATGATAATGCATTTTTTGATAATTCCATCGAGTCCGTAATTACAGGGCCGAGACATGTTATATTGATAATTCCATCGAGTTCCTCATTACAGGGCCGAGACATGTTATACATATATACCTTCATCGAGTCCCTCATTACAGGGCTGAGACATGTTATACATATATATATATATATATATATATATATACAGATTTCATCGAGTCCTCGCCCAGAGGCGAGACACGTTATCTGATTCTGAGGCAGGTATATGGACATGATGATTTTATGGTAGGCATTCATGGGTTCTGATATGACTCTCATTTTTATAGACACAGTTGACTCTCTATTTTACTTGGTAAATTTATCGTCTCATTTGCAGTCTTTCATGTTTTACATACTCAGTACATTATTTCACACGACTTCTTTCTGGTCGCGTCAAATGCCCGCAGTACACGTGTTCGATTTGGTGACCTCGGTCTAGGTTCCTACTCACCATTTGTTGGGAAGCTCCTGTGTTCCAGAGCTTGTCGTTTTGGCAGAATCTCTTTTAGACTTATGTATATATTTAGGGCACGACGGGGCCTGTCGTCATATGTTCTTATTAACTTCTCATAGAGTGCATGACGATTGTGGGTTGTATATGCTTGGGCTGGTTGGCGAAGATGATAAACATGTTTTGTTCAGCAGTACTCTTATATTTCTATTATTGGGATGTTCCCTTATTTAGTGGCAGCCTTGTCGGCTAGCCTGTTATATTATGTTGGTTAGTTTTGACTCTTCAGGGGGAAGGTACACCCTTATATAAGGCAGCCTTGTCGGCTCACCCATTCTGGGGAGATGTTGTAAAAGCAGCGTTGTGCTGCCAAATTTTTTATAGATCTTGGTTTTAATTGGATTAAGAGTGACATGTCAGTAATGACGTCCAATTAGGACGTTTAGTCGCGGCCCGTCGAGTCAGGTCGTGACAGAAGTGGTATCAGAGCAGTTAGTCCTCGGAATGTCTACATACCGTGTCTAGTAGAGTCTTGTGTATGGGTATGTTGTGCACCATACTTATACACAGGAGGCTGCCGGGCATTTAGGATTGTTTCTATTCTTTCATTTCTTAGATCGTGCTATAGAGCTGTGTTAATAGGATGATCCTTTTCTAACAGTTTAATATGTTTACAGCTATGCCTCCGAGAAAGGCGCCAATGGCCCCGAAGGGCAAATCCACAGTGAGGGATACTGGTCTGCAGAGTTACGAGTCCCGCGACGCTGCCCACGTCTGAGAGTGTGCCCCCGACGACGAGTTCTGCCTCGTCACCACCTCCAGAGGCTCCCTCTCAGGGGGAAACTTAACCCGTATCCGAGACTCGTGCGAGCCTTGATTCCCACGAGGTGGCACAGAATGGAGATTTGAGAGAGACAGTCCAGTTATTGGCAAGGATAGTGGCGGGACAGGTTCATAGGCACGAATGGCGATTAACCCTGAGCGCAGTTTGAGGTTAGAGATCGAGTCGATTATATTGGCCTCATACCGTTGCGCGCGATGTAGCGATCAACCGTTTTGAGTCCCGGGAGTTGTCTAGGCGAGGTGCTCTCCCGCAGTGTGGGATGAGTTTTGAAGCATTCTGGCCACGCCTCCGGAGATGACGGGCAAGAGTCCATGTGTTTCTACGATTGCGCAGAATGGGAGGACGGTTAGAGAGTATAGTGTTACACCCCGTATTTCCAGAGTATGTACGTAAGGACGTACGTAGAGAATTTGAGCCTTAAAGTTAGGCTTTGGTTCGAAATTTGGGCACAAGTGCCGAATAGAGTCATTTTCCGACGAAACGTTTCCACACTACGTAGGAGAATTCGGCTATGTCTTTTGTTATTTTTGCGGATTTTTCCGAGAGGCGAAACATTTTGGACCAACGGGAGGGTGACATGTGTCACCTCACATTGGAAGCTAGGGCGCAACCTCGACGAATTGGTCACGTTTTCAAGGCCAATTGGCTCCTTGTTTTGGCCTTTTGTGGCTTGTTTGGTGCCATGTTTTGTGCCTTGTTTTGTGGTGTAGGGGTTAGGGTGCACTTGGCTTGATCAAGGCCTTACACTTGCCTTGCACTTGGCTTGATCAAGGCCATTGGTTTCCCTATAAATACCCCTCCCTAGTGAAGACTTATTCATTCACTCCTCACTTTGTCTAAGTCGTGCACTCCCTCTCTCTCCCTTGTTGTTGCTCTCGTCCAACTCCTCTCCCCAGAGAAAGGCCCTTGGCCGAGAACACCCCCTCCCCCCTAGCCTAGTTGTGCTAGCCGAGCCTACCCCCCCCTCCCCTTTTGGTAGAAAGTTGTCTTCCAAGTATTGTTATAATGCCCAAAATACCTTAGCCTTGTACCTTGTAATATCCCAAAGATACCTCTATACGTAGAGCCAGGAAATACTACCTTTTGTCCCTTTAGTCTCAAAACGAAACCCTAAGGAAATCTTCATTGATTGATTGAAGTATTTAAGTAGAAGTTGGTTAGAACTTCTAAGGGTTGTTTGGAGCGGGATGGAGCACCGAGTTGGAGCTAAACGCGTTGCTAAGGATCGACATTTAACTTGGATAATTATGGGCTTATCGAGGTAATTATCTTGTCCCTCTATTTGTAATTGGAAATTACATGTTGTTAGAATATATAGTTGAAGTATACTATATATAGAACTAAGCTTAATCGTGGCAATGTCTTTTGACTTAAGCTGAAGAATTAAGAAAAGAATCGAATCAGTATTTACATAGGGTGTATTGCAGTAGACTTGTGTAATATTATCGAGTAGGATTGTACACGCCGGTTAGACGTAAACCCACCCCCTGGTTGGCTTGGTGGCGGCCTCGATAGAGGAGAGATTTACGCTGCATGTGAGAGTCTTGAATTTTCGTAGAGAAATGGAACCTTGTGTTTTGAAGTTAATAGACGTTTGTGACCTTTTTAGGTGAAAGTACTAAGAGTAGCGATTCTACTTGGCGAGGAGTGGCTAGCAAGGTTGTAGTACTTGGAGCATTTTGCTTATTGTCGATACTGCCGTCGCAGGTATGTGAACCTCTTCCTTCCTTTGGCATGATTCTATGTATGGAATATACCGTGGTATCATTTCATGTTTCTGTTACTCTTAGAAGTTAAGAGGTAGTTGTGTGATACTTGTTCCGCTTTTAAACATATAAGTCCTCGATAAAAAAATATTGTTTTTGACTAAGGCATAAAGTGATTATAACGGCTTTATGGGAAGTTGGTTATAACGGCTTTATGGAAGGACAAAAGAATGCTTTTCTTGAATGTAAGTAGAGAAATGATTTGAAATAAAGAAGGCAAACTGCTTTTTAAGGTACGATTGCTTAGGGTTTTTAAGAAAGAAGTCACTTGTTTTGTGCGGTAATTTTATTTCTAAAAGGAATTGTGACTTGTCTTGAAAGGGTGTATAGGACTCGCTACTATTGTTGGCAGTATACCTTTATGGGCAGACTATATGACATTATCGACCCGAAATGGGCCGCAAAGATACCTTTATGGCGCACTATATGACATTATCGACCAGAAACGGGCGGCAAGATACCTTTACGGGCGACTATATGACATTATCGACCGAAAACGGGCGGCAAAGATACCTACGCGCACTATATGACATTATCGACCCGAAACGGGCCGCAAAGATACCTTTACGGGCGCACTATATGACATTATCGACCCGAACGGGCGGCGATACCTTTACGCGCACTATATGACATTATCGACGAGAAATGGGCCGCAAAGATACCTTTATGGCGCACTATATGACATTATCGACCGAAAACGGTCCGGCAAAGATACCTTTACGGGCGAACTATATGACATTATCGACCAAACGGGCGCAAGATACCTACGCGCGCACTATATGACATTATCGACCCGAGAAACGGGCGGCAAGATACCTTTATGGGCGCACTATATGACATTATCGACCAGAAATGGGCCGGCAAGATACCTTACGGGCGGACTATATGACATTATCGACCGAGAATGGGCCGCAAAGATACCTCACGCAACTAGATGACGTTATCGACCGAGATCGGGCCGCAAGATACCTGCAGGCGACTATGTGACCTTGATCGCGTCTAGATCGGGCCTGATAGTATAGGTGCCCTCGCTACGGTCGGATTATACTTATGAAAGATAAGTGAGTTATATAGTAATGAACTTAATGATTCTTTTCTAATAATGCACGTAAGAATGTGGTCAGTAACTTTTATTAAGAATGGAAAAGATAATAAAGTGCGATTAAGTTCATAAGTGGTAATGACACGCAGGATCCGTAGGTATTGTTTTATACTTGTCCTTGTCATTCTTTTGTATGCGCTTATGATCATTTATCAGACGTTATTTCGTTCCATATTCGGCACTGTTATCGACCCCTTCTGCGTTCATGCCGCAGGTTTTAGGTACCCAGGTTGGTGATCCTTGCTCTTAGGATCTCGGTTCAGTTTTTGGGGAAAAAGCTCCATTTGTTCCGGAGGCTTTATCTCTTGGTACGGTTTTCCCTGAAGTAGTAGATTCATGTATATTCAGGGGTATGGCGGGGCCCTGTCCCGCCACAGATGTTATGTTAGAACTCTTAGAGGTCTGTAGTCACATATTTGTGGGTCAGTTTTGTAAAGAAAAGGAGGCAACTGCTTCGGTTGTATATATGTATGTCCAGGAAGGTAGCCCTATCGGCTAACCTGTTGTTTTACTTCTGTTGTTCTATTTTATAAGTTTCATGTATGTTCCGCTGATTTTCTCTGATGTATACCTGTAAGGGTGCCCAGGTAGGGCACCAGTCGCGGTCCCGGGGTCGGGTCGTGACAAAAGTGGTATCAGAGCAGTTAGTCCTCGGAAAGTGTCTACAGACCGTGTCTAGTAGAGTCTTGATTATCGGTGTGTTGTGCACCACATCTATAATCAGGAGGCTGCAGGACATTTAGGATTGGTTTCCATTCTTCTCTCTAAAATCGCAAGAGAGCCTTATTAGGTTGAATCCTCTCCGACCTATTCTTATGAAACGATTATGCCTCCTGGCGACGGGCCCGAAGGGCAAAGCGGCAGAGGCTGGCAAGACTCGAGGGTTACTCGGACTCGTGCACGGACTATGCCCGAGGTAGTAGGCGGTCGGCGAGTTCAGCCACGCCACAGGATATTAGAGAGCGAGAGCGGTAGCTCCAGAGGTTCCGGCACGAGCCTCGATTCTGCCTGCGGCAGTACAGAGATTATGGAGAAACGATCGACTTTTGACCGACATAGTGGTAGGCGGCGCTGACAGTGAGCAGTGCCTAACCCTGTGAGCCGGCGGCCATGGATCCGGATTTTCGGGTTGTCATCCGCCCGAGTTTTATGGTTCGAGGTCCGGCGAGGATCCGCAGGAGTTCGCTCGACGGCTACAATGGACTATGCAGTTCTTAAGGCTTGGAGACAGAGTGTTATACTAGCCTCTCAGGTTACGCGATATTGCGTTGAACTGGTTTGAGGCATGGTTGCTTTCGAGAGGTGATGATGCTCTTCCAGCTGTTTGGGAGGAATTCACAGAGGCCTTTATGGATCACTTTTTGCCTCCTGAGATGAGGAGGGCCCGCGTAGATAGATTTTTGACCTTGAGGCAGAATGGTAGGACTATCGTGAGTACACCGAGTTTGACTCTTTGGCTGTGCACGCACACCATAGTGGCTAGCATGGCGGATGAGTTCATCGTTATGTGATGGGGCTAGACCGTCCATATGATTATCGTGATGCTTGGGGGTGGCTCTTCAGCCCGGTATGGACATTGCTAGGATACAGGCCTATGCGCAGGGGATAGAGGATAGAGAGAGGGAGGATCAGATTGATTCAGGCCAGCCCAAGAGGGCCAAGACAACGGGGTCTCAGGGCTGAAAGTGACAGCCTCAAAGCAGACCAGGTCTACATTGCGGCCCAAAGACCGAGTGCTCCTCCACGCTTTTCCAATGGGGTTTTCACAACCCCGGAATGCAGGGCGGCCAGTCTCTAGAGCTTGAGTCTCGGGGAGATGGGGTTCCATCGATCGAGGCCACCTTTTCCTCAATGTGCCCGGTGTGGTAGGTTACATTACGGGGTATGTCGCATGCAGACGGTGCTTGTTTTCTTGTGGTCGCTTCAGGCCATATGTTAAGAGAGTGTCCTTTTAAAGGGGTCTGGTGGGACAACACACCATCGGATCGGGCCATGGTTCTTCGCCTTCAATAGCTAGGCAGGATGTGCATGCACCGTGCCGTGGCGCAGGTCGTGTGAGTCTCAGCTTTAGCGGTCCTTGAACCGCCTATATGATTTCGTGTATGTCTTTGGCCTTTAGAAACTTGTTTACATGATAAGTTGTGGTATGTTTAAGTTTTATGAGCAGTTATATTTGAGACTATGTATATGTTAGAAGGAGTTGGAAGTACGAAAAGATAATCCTGTTTGGGCTTATGATGACGGATATGTGTGTGCGAGGTATTAAGGCCATGTGTGGCATTGTTGGTATGTCGGGGTGGTGAAAGGAAACTATGTTGTTAATTTTAAGTTTGACTCGAAAGAACATTCGAGGACGAATGTTTCGGCGGGGAAGAATGTTACACCGTATTTCGAGTATGTACGTAAGGACGCACGAGAGAATTTGAGCCTTAAAGTTAGGCTTTGTTGAAATTTGGGCACAAGTGCGAATAGAGTCATTTTCCGACGAAACGCTTTCCACGCCTACGTAGGAGAATTCGGCTATGTCTTTTGTTATTTTTATGGATTTTTCCAAGAGACGAAACATTTTGGACCAACGGAGGTGACATGTGTCACCCTCACATCGAAGCTAGTGCGCAACCCTCGACGAATTGGTCACGCTTTCAAGGCCAATTGGCTCCTTGTTTTGGCCTTGTTTTGTGGCTTGTTTGGTGCCATGTTTTGTGCCTTGTTTTGTGGTGTAGGGGTTAGGGTGCACTTGGCTTGATCAAGGCCTTCCACTTGCCTTGCACTTGGCTTGATCAAGGCCATTGGTTTCCTATAAATACCCTCCCTAGTGAAGACTTATTCATTCACTCCTCACTTTGTCTAAGTCTTGAAATCCTCCTCTCCACTTGTTGTTGCTCTCCCAACTCCCTCTCCCAGAGAAGGCCCTGGCCGAGAACACCCTCCCCTAGCCTAGTTGTGCTAGCCGAGCCTACCCCTTTTGGTAGAAAGTTGTCTTCCAAGTATTGTTATAATGCCCAAAATACCTTAGCCTTGTACCTTGTAATATCCCAAAGATACCTCATACGTAGAGCCAGAAATACTACCTTTTGTCCCTTTAGTCTCAAAACGAAACCTAAGGAAATCTTCATTGATTGATCAAGTATTTAAGTAGAAGTTGGTTAGAACTTCTAAGGGTTGTTCGAGCGGATGGAGCACCGAGTCGAGCTAAACGTTGCTAAGGATCGACATTTAACTTGGATAATTATGGGCTTATCGAGGTAATTATCTTTTCCCTCTATTTGTAATTGGAAATTACATGTTGTTAGAATATATAGTTGAAGTATACTATATATAGAACTAAGCTTAATCGTGGCAATGTCTTTTGACTTAAGCCCAAGAATTAAGAAAAGAACTGAACTGTATTTACATAGGACTGTATTGCAGTAGACTTGTGTAATATTACTGAGTAGGATTGTACACGTCCGGTTAGACGTGCAAACCCCCCCCCCTGGTTGGCTTGGTGGCCGGCCTCGATAGATGAGGAGATTTACGTTGCCATGTGAGTCCGCCAATTTTCTCAGAGAAATGGAACCTTGTGTTTTGAAGTTAATAGACGTTTGTGACCTTTTTAGGTGAAAGTACTAAGAGTAGCGTATTCTACTTGGCGAGTGGAAAGGGCTAGCGTTGTAGTACTTGGAGCATTTTGCTTATTGTCGATACTCGTCGCGAGGTATGTGAACCTCTTCCTTCCTTTGGCATGATTCTATGTATGGAATATACCTGTGGTATCATTTCATGTTTCCTGTTACTCTTAGAAGTTAAGAGGTAGTTGTGTGATACTTGTTCCGTTTTAAACATATAAGTCCCTTGGAT
Source organism: Przewalskia tangutica (assembly GCA_029844215.1). Taxonomy (NCBI): domain Eukaryota; kingdom Viridiplantae; phylum Streptophyta; class Magnoliopsida; order Solanales; family Solanaceae; genus Przewalskia; species Przewalskia tangutica. Next base: position 119,474,824 of record CM056727.1, read on the forward strand.
AAAAAAATATTGTTTTTGACTAAGGCATAAAGTGATTATAACGGCTTTATGGGAAGTTGGTTATAACGGCTTTATGGAAGGACAAAAGAATGCTTTTCTTCAGTAATGTAAGTAGAGAAATGATTTGAAATAAAGAAGGCAAACCGCTTTTTAAGGTACCAGTTGCTTAGGGTTTTTAAGAAAGAAGTCACTTGTTTTAGAAGCCGGTAATTTTATTTCTAAAAAGGTATTGTGACTTGTCTTGAAAGGGTGGATAGGACTTGATACTATAGTTGGCAGTATACCTTTATGGGCAGACTATATGACATTATCGACCCGTAAACGGGCCGCAAGATACCTTTACGGGCGACTATATGACATTATCGACCCGAAATGGGCAAGATATATACCTTTATGGCGCAACTATATGACATTATCGACCCGAAACGGGCCGGCAAGATACCTCACGCGCACTATATGACATTATCGACCAGAAATGGGCAAGATACCTTTATGGGCGACTATATGACATTATCGACCCGAAACGGGCCGCAAAGATACCCACGCGCACTATATGACATTATCGACCCGAAACGGGAGGCAAGATACCTTTATGGGCGCAACTATATGACATTATCGACCAAACGGGCGAGCAAAGATACCTTTACGGGCGCACTATATGACATTATCGACCAGAAACGGGCCGCAAGATACGCACGCGCACTATATGACATTATCGACCCGTAAACGGGCCGCAAAGATACCTTTACGGGCGCACTATATGACATTATCGACCGAGAAATGGGCGGGCAAGATACCTTTACGGGCGACTATATGACATTATCGACCGAGAATGGGCCGGCAAGATACCTTTACGAAGACTAGATGACGTTATCGACCCGTGATTGGGCGGGCAAAGATACCTTTACGCGCACTATGTGACCTTGATCGCGTCTAGATTGGGCGGATAGTATAGGTACCCTCGCTACGGTCGGATTATACTTATGAAAGATAAGTGAGTTATATAGTAATGAACTTAATGATTCTTTTCTAATAATGCACGTAAGAATGTGGTCGTAACTTTTATTAAGAATGGAAAAGATAATAAAGTGCGATTAAGTTCATAAGTGGTAATGACACGGCAGGATCCGTAGGTAATGTTTTATACTTGTCCTTGTCATTCTTTTGTACGCTTATGATCCGCTTATCAGACGTTATTTCGCTTCCATATTCGCACTTTTGTTATCGACCCCTTGGGGCTGCGTTCATGCCGCAGGTTTTAGGTACCTGTGTGGTGATCCTTGCTCTTAGGATCTCGGTCATGGGGAAAAAGCTCCATTTGTTCCGAGGCTTTATCTCTTGGTACGGTTTTCAAGTAGTAGATTCATGTATATTCGTGGTATGGCGGGCCCCGTCCCGCCTGAGATGTTATGTTAGAACTCTTAGAGGTCTGTAGTCACATATTTGTGGGTCGGTTGTAAAGAAAAGGAGGCAACCGCTTGGTTGTATATATGTATGTCGGGAAGGTAGCATCGGCTAACTTTGTTGCTTTACTGTTGTTCTATTTTATAAGTTTCATGTATCCGCTGATTTTCTCTCGATGTATACCGTAAGGGTGCCTGTGTAGGGCACCGCCGCGATCCTGGTCGGTCGTGACATATAGCCCGAGTTTGACTCTTGGCCGTGCACGCACATACTATGGTAGCAGACATGGCAGATAGGGTACACCGTTACGTGATGGGATTGGACCACTATCTTATTGATGGGTGCATGGCAGTAGCGCTTCAACCGGGCATGGACATTGCCCGTATTCAGGCATATGCGCAAGGAGTCGAGGAGCGACATAGATGGAGACGGCTAGATAGAAGTCAGGAGGGAGATCAGCCTAAGAGGTGCAGGATTTTCGAGTGAGTCTCGAGGCAGACAGCCTCAACAGCACGACAGGTATTCCTCCCAGCCAGCACAGAGTGCACCTTCACAGTCTATGAGTAGGAGATTTGATCGCACGGGGTATTCAGGAGCCGGTCGTGGCTCAGGCTTGAGTTCCTGAGGAACCGGGATTCTAGTCGGTTGAGGCCATCTTTTCCTCAATGTGCACGGTGCGGCAGGCATCATCCTGGGGAGTGTCGTCTTACTGCTGGTACTTGTTTTTCCTGCGGCCGCCACGGCCATATAATGAGAGAGTGTCCCTTTAGAGGTGATTCGGGCAAGGTATTCAGACGCCAGCAGGCCGTGGTGGAGGCCGTGGCGAAGCTCCCAATTCTAGCGGTCCTTCGAACCACATAAATGCTTTGGCCAGAAGGCATGATCAGGAGGCGTCACCAGATATGGTCGCAGGTATATTTTTTATCTTTTCGAGACGTATATGCATTAATAAGATTCAGATTCTACCTTATAGCATAGATATATATTTCTTTTTCCCTTTGTTGAAATAGGAAACTACAAAAGAATATTGTTCCCATGTAGGAATAGGAAATGGCTATTACTTCTTGACGTAGATCATCGTTTGATGTGTTTAAAGCCTTAGGTGCTAAATTTTAAGAGAAGTTCCGGACATCTAACAGATTGTGAGGTAATTTTATGTGGGTCAAATATTGCAAAAGACGTTATCTTCTAAATGTACGCTAGAAATAATGCTCTCATTCATGGAAAATGATGTTGGAAGCTAGATATGGCATAGAGCATGAGATATGGTAGGAGCCAAGGAGTGGAAAAGCTAATCTCTGGGTTGACAAGTGAAAATTTGGAGCTTGTATTATGTAGATTCTGCAAGATACACAATGGGTGAGAGAAATGTCATGATAGGTAATGACAGCTTCAGGTAAATTTACTGTGTCAAGTGTATGAGATTTGTTGAGATAAAGATCATATCCTTCTGATATATATAGGTAAATGCGGGTTAAAAGAGTGTCATTCGAGGTATATTTCTTTTCTATGGACGATGTGGAAATTTAAAATTCCAGTTGAATATTCACGGGTAATTTGATTTTATCACTTAACTATTTTGAATTGGTAAATTGCATGTGTGTTATATTGTGACTCTGTAAGGCATCTGTTGGTTTGCTGGATATAGGTGGATAGACATAGTTACAAAGGAGACTCGACTGAAATTTCTAGGAACATAAGACATATTATGAACATTCGAGGACGAATGTTTCTAAGAGGGGAAGAATGTTACACCTCTTAAGTTTAAGACGATAATTAAGAACGACATTAAAGAATTAAGATTCGAAAATTGGATATAAAATATATTTATATATGCTAATCCGGAAGTTGGTATACAAAGGATGTGATCCCAGATTTAATTTTTGAATACTACGAGTGTGACGTTGGAAAATTGTAATTATAGTTATAAATTTCCGTTAAGAATTACGACATTGAGAATACGAGATCTTATGAAATTTTCGGGAATTAAATGAAGTAGGGTCTAAGATTAATTAGTTGTGGGATGAAGTTAAGTGGGAATTAGTGATCAATTTATGGAAATAGATCCTAAAAAATAAAAAAAATAAAAAACGTGGCCAACCTTGATTAAAAACAAATGGGCACTTAAGAGTTAAGACTAATAACTATTCTCATTTACACCTTAAGCTTAAATTCAAAACACACCCTACACCTCCTCCTCTCTTTCCTCTTCTCCAAGCAGCCGAAAATACCCATTTCCATAGCCTAAGGCCCTTAATTGAAGCTTCCATTTCTTCTCTCAAAGAGCAAGTTTTCTACAAAATTTTAAAGCTAATTTTTTTTTCTTTCCACCACAAAACAGTGGAGAAATACCACTGTTGGCCGTGAGATTTGGGCCAAGAAAATCAGATTTTGGGACGAAATTTTTGAGGGAAAAGATGCTAGGAAGATGGATTAAACCTATAGAACACATGCATGTCACTTTGAGTTGACAAAAGGATGAAAAACATGGTGCAAAGTGGATGGTGTAGGGACCGAAATCTGGGACTGTTTTGGCAAGAAAATTAAGATAAGAATTCTTCTTTTTATGGAGTATTTGGAAGATTAAGTGATGTTGTAGTTAAGAGTTAAACTCATGTTAAAGAAGAATTGGAATTAAGACAATGCATGTGATTATTTTGAGTGCTATTGCCGATTATGGACTGATTTGGATACTTTGGAGTTAATTGTTGTTATTGTTATCATTATCCCTAATTGCATGTTAAATTGAAAGGAACTTTGGTATTTAAATGTTGTAATTGTTTATGTAAGGATGTTGAGATGAATTGGATTTTTAGGAATCAAGAAAAGAGCATGGAATAATATTGTTGGACCAATTTTGGAGGTGTTGGATTTAATTGTTGATGTTCTTATTATCGTCGCTAATTGCACGTTAAAATTGAAGGAAGTCTTGAAAGAAATCTTGACATTTATATTATAATTGTTCATAAGAAATTGTTGAAACATGAATTGGATCCTAAGAATTAAGAGAAAAGTGGTGGAATTCTTATTGTTGTTAGCCGAAACTTCAATGAGATTGTTGGACGTTGACTCGTTAAAAGTGGTTTTGTTAAGTTATAATGATGGAAAATAAATCATGAACTTGTGATAATTGTCAATACATACCTTACAAGGAACTAAAGTGTAGTAAGGTGAGGTGTTGTAAACTAGAAGACTTGAACTTTTGTTGGTATTATTAGAATTTATGGACTGCCTTAATGAACTACTTTATTATGGATTAAAGGGTTGAATGAATAGGATAAATAAGTGAACTAATCACCTAAATTGTTGCTTGGATTATAGTTCATGAAGGTCAGGAAAAAGGTTGTATAATAATGGTATGTGGGCTATTGTGATTATATTCTTAAGTAATGACTTGTTATTGGTATTGCTGGCTTGTTGGTTAATTGTGGATACGCACATAAACAGAGGAAATGTTGCCCAAATTTTTGTAGAATAGGAAGCTGACATTCAATATAACTTACATTAGAAATCATGGAATTGACGAACGTATTACTCCTTATTATAGGTTAAAGTACTAGCCGAGACATACTGTAGTATTGAGTTGAGTAGTTCGCCTAAGAGGTATGTCAGACTATCCTTTCTTTCCTTGGCATGATCTTGTGAAAATTCTTCTTCTTTCTTTGGACATGTTTTTAATGAAAGTACGGTGAACGTACGTGATTCCTTCAAAGGCTAGTTTTAATCAAATAATAATTCATGATATGTTAGTGCCTTGACTTTCCAACAGATGATTTAAAATGATATGTGATACGCTAAGCGTCTTGATTTTCTAAAAGATGATTTAAATGATATATGATATGATAATGCATTTTTTGATAATTCCATCGAGTCCCTAATTACAGGGCCGAGACATGTTATATTGATAATTCCATCGAGTCCCTCCTTAGAGGGCCGAGACACGTTGTACAGATATACCTTCATCGAGTCCCTCATTACAGGGCCGAGACACGTTATATATACATATATATATATATATATATACAGATTTCATCGAGTCCCTTCTTAGAGGGCCGAGACACGTTGTACAGATTTACAGACAGGTATATGGACATGATGATTTTATGGTAGGCATTCATGGGTTCTGATATGACTCTCATTTTTATAGACACAGTTGACTCTCTATTTTACTTGGTACAGTTATGGTCTCATTTGCAGTCTTTCATGTTTTACATACTCAGTGCATTATTTCATACTGACCCCCTTTCTCGGGGGACTGCGTTCATGCTCGCAGGTACAGGTGTTCAGTTTGGTGACCCTCCGGTCTAGGTTCCTACTCAGCTGTTGGGGAAGCTCCTTTGATCCAGAGCTTGTCGTTTTGGTACAAAATCTCTTTTAGACTTGTGTATATATTTAGGGGCACGACGGGGCCCTGTCCCGTCATATATTCTTATTCTTCTCAGAGGTGCAGTAGACGGTGGGTTGTATATGCTTGATTTGGTTGGCGAAGATGATAATCATGTTTTGTTCAAGAAGATTTTATATTTCTTTTATCGGGATGTTCCTTATTTAGTGGCACTTTGTCCAGCCTGTTATATTATGTTGGTTAGTTTTGATTCCTCAGGAGGCAGGTACACCCTTATATAAGGCAGCCTTGTCGGCTCGCCCATTTTGGGGAGGTGTTGTAAAAGCAGCGTTATGCTGCCGACATTTCTATAGATCTTGGTTTTAATTGGATTAAGAGTGACATGTCAGTAATGACGTCCAATCAGGACGTTTAGTCGCGGCCCGTCGGGTCAGGTCGTGACATTTTTATCTACCCCTGCCTAAGCCTACATTACAACCCTTGAAAGTCCTGATGATCTTTAATGTGTATGTCTATGATTAGTGGAGAATAGCAAGTAAACAGGTCTATAGCATTTTGGGAAAGATGGAATAAAATTGACATGCATAGGTTAAGTGTTTGTATTTCCATTGATCATGATCTAAGTGAATTTACGAAATATCTAACTTGAAATTCTAGATTGCTGATTATTCATGCTATATATGTTCTAACATATTATCTCATCTTTCATCCATGATTTTGTAGAAGCATTGCTATAGCTACTTGATCCATTTCATACAGTCAGGGTTTGTTTTGTTTTTATTTTTGTTTAGTGTTTTACTCGAGGGCGAGTAAAGTTTAAGGGTTTGTTAAGACATATTTTATATACACTTTTGAGTCATTTTAATTTTTTAACTCATTTTTGTTTGTATTTAGTATAGTATTATGGTCGTTTTTCTTTCTTTTGAGTCACAGCGGTCATAAATGGAGAAATGTCAAAAAGAAGATGAAATGAGCTTATTTGAGATGGAATTGCACAATAAAAGGCCAAGAAATGAAGCCTAAGAAGTCCCGGGAATTATATAAGAAATCAGACGAAGTCCGGACGAGAAAATAATGAAAAATCAAAAATCCAGAATGGGAAGCCACCGGCACCGCGGTGCTGTAATGCAGGACCGCGGTGCCTAATATTCAAAGAAGTTGCAGTAGTTTCGGCACCGCGCTGCCGACGCGGGATTTCTGATTTTCTGGGTCGATTTTCGAAGGGCAAAAGGGTCCAAAAGGTGATTTTTCTCAAGACTATAAATCCCTAAAACCCTGACCTAAAGAGGACATCTTGTACATAATTCCAAATTCTACTTTGGGGGAGGAGAAAAGGAGGCTACAACACAAGATTGGAGACAACTTTGGTTCAAGTTCTTTTTCTTTTCTTTTATTTATTTCAGTTTATGATGGTTTGTATTAGTTCTTGACATGACAATATTTAGGAGCTAATTATTTAATTAGGGTTTTTCTATTGAATCACTTGAACTTCTATTTCATGAATTAATGCATTAGTTTGATTTCTTCTTCACTTGATTAAGATTTATTCAATATTGGTATGAATATTTGATAGTTAACTGACAATTAATTATCGTAATCTATATGATTTCGAATCAAGAAACGAGATGAGAGATTTTAGTGGAGAGGATGATTAAAAAAATGTGGGAACTTGTGACATGCATGCTGAAAGAAAATCAGCCCACACATATACCCATATATCCTCATTCATTTCCTTAATTCAAAAACCTTTCCTTCACTCTCCCTCATCCCCTCCCCTCAGCCGAAAATCCCCCTTCCCTCATAGCCAAATGGAAGCTTTCTTTCATTCTTCCAAGGTTAATCCTTCTATTAAAGCATTACATTTATTCCACTGTCTTGTGTGATTAAGTCCATACGTATCACGCCTTATAGATCCATCGATAAATCTAATTTTATTCTTTGTTAATAGTATTAATTGCATGACTCTACTCCATAATGTGTAGTTTCCTATTCCTATCAGCTGAATATCCACTTGAATTGCACCTACTGTGTCTGATGCACTCAGGAATAAGGGATGATTGTGATCAATTACATCCAAATTAGAATTTGAACTCTCCTCTAACATCATCGATGACATTGTTGTTGTATTTGTTACACCTCGTAGTTTTAAGATGATAATTAGAGAACGTAATTAAGAAAATAAGATTCAAATATTGGTTATAAAATATGATTATACATGCTAATCCGGAAATTAGTATACAAATGATGTGATCCCGGAATAATTTTGGGTACTACAAATGTGGTATGGGCCAGTGCCATGTATATATATATATATATATATATATATATATATATATATGGACATGTTACAGGTTATATATATATACGTTTGATTATGTGGGAGATTAATTAATTGTGGGGTTAATTTTAGTGGAGAGGATGATTAAAAAAATGTGGGAACTTGTGACATGCATGCTGAAAGAAAATCAGCCCACACATATACCCATATATCCTCATTCATTTCCTTAATTCAAAAACCTTTCCTTCACTCTCCCTCATCTCCTCCCCTCAGCCGAAAATCCCCCTTCCCCCATAGCCAAATGGAAGCTTTCTTTCATTCTTCCAAGGTTAATCCTTCTATTAAATTTTTAAGAATTGGTAAGCACCAAAATAGTGGGTCACGGTAGCCACTGGACCGAGATTAGCCGAGAAATTTCAGCTTTGAAAAATGAACATTTTGGAAGAAAAACATGTAAGAACGATGGATTAAACTTGTAGAATACATGCATGTCATTATAAGTTGAAGAAATGGTGATAAATGGTGCAAAAAGAAATGGAGCAGTGGTGTCGATTTAGGGACAGTTTTTGGCTCAAAATTAAGGTAAGAATTCTTCTTTTTATAAAGTATTTGGAAGATTAAATGATGTTGTAGTTAAGGGATAAACTCAAGTTAAAGAAGAATTGGAAATAAGAGATTGCATGTGATTATTGTTAATGTTATTGAGCCAAATGAAATGGATATTACCGATTTTGAGGACTGTTTTGGTATACATTGGCTTTGATTGTTATGTTGTTATTATTGTCACAAATTGCATGTTGAAATTGAAAAGAGATCTTGATATTTAAAGTTGTAATTAGTTATATGGAAGTGTTGAAATATGAATTGGATTGTAAGGAGTTAAGAGAAGAGTTAGGGAATTATGTTGTTGTGGCCGAGACATGTATGAAATCGTGGTATTGTTGTGATGTATTAGGGGCTGTTTTGATTGTATTATATGTTGTAATATAAGTTATGAACATGTATATACGTTGTGGTAATTACTAATACATGTTTTAAAGAAATTAAAGTGTAGAAAAGTGTTACTTTGTATTCTCGTTATTGTTGGTATATGGACTGTTTTAGGGGCTGATTTGATATGGATTAAGATGATGGATTAACAAGAGAAATAGGTGTATTAATCACTTTGGTTGTTGTAGTTGTTTTATTCCATGAACGTAAAGAGAAAGAATGTATTATGATGACGTATATGGAGTGTTTGAGATTGTTTTGGTTATATCTTTAAGTTGCATCTTGTTATTAGTATTGATGGTTTTGTTTGTATGTTGTGGATGTGCATATAAATAGGGGAAGTGCTGCCCAAATTTCTATAGAAAAGAGAGTCGTCATTTGACATAACTTATATACTAGAAATCATAGAGTTGACGAACGAATTACTATTGTTATAGGTCGAAGTGCTAATCGAGACAAACGTTAATTATAGAGTTGGTTAGTTCGACAATAATAGAAAGCCTGAAGTTCGTCCTCAACTGCTAACAGTTCTAAATGCCCAAACAGGGAAGAAGAAGTGGTATCTGTTGATGAAATGCCATTGCATGGATCTCCCTCCACAGCTTCTATTCGCAGATGCGGATATTTCCGGGTGATTGAATATGACTCAACAAAATTAGTAAAACTATTATTTCTTTCTTTTGGCATGATTTATATAAATGAGTGTACAACGGACGTACATAATTATATTTAATCCTAATTCTTAATGATACATGATATGATAGTGCCTTGATTTTCTAAAGTAATAGTTATTCTATTTATTCCATTGAGAGTCAAATGATGATTTAATTTGTATAAAGTTACTCATGATACTCTATTCGTGCGGATATGACTATATGATTTCACCGAGTCCCGAGCCGGGTATGTACATATATGATGATTTCACACTGAGTCTCATTATGGGCCGGGTACGGTATGTGCATATTATATGATCACACAGAGACCCTCACTAGGGGTCGGGTACGATATGTATATGATTCCACCGAGACCCTCACTAGGGGGTCGGTTACGGTATGTATATGTTTTCATTCACCGAGTCTCATAATGGGCCGGATACGGTATATATATTTGTATATGACTCTCATTTTTATAAGACACAATTGACTCTCATTTTTATATGGCACAGTTGTATTGGTATTTTTTACTATTACATTGTCTCATGTTGTCTTTGGCCAGTTATGATCTTAATTACAGTACTTCATATTTTACATACTCAGTACATTATTTCGTACTGACCCCATTTTCTCGGGGGGCTGCATTTCATGCCCCATGTACAGGTACTCAGTTTGGTGATCCTCCAGTCTAGGATTTCTTGTTCAGCTGTTTGGAGAGCTCCATTGATCCGGAGCTTAATCGTTTTAGTACAGAGCCTATTTTGACTTATGCATATTTAGGGGCACGACGGGGCCCTGTCCCGTCATATTTCATTATCATACTCTTAGAGGTCTGTAGACAGTTGTGGGTGGTAGATGTGTTTGTATATGTGTACAGTTGTGAGCCGTTTTGGATATCTCTATGTACAGTGGCGGCCTCGTCGGCTTGCCTATTTTGTTATATGAATTAACTGTGACTCATCAGGAGACATGTTTATTATCGATGTTTAAGGGTGCCCAGGTAGGGCACCGGGTCGCGGCCCGTCGGGTCGAGTCGTGACAAAAGTGGTATCAGAGCAGTTTGTCCTCGAAATGTCTACATAGCGTGTCTAGTAGAGTCTTGCATATGGGTATGTTGTGCACCATACTTATACGCAGGAGGCTGTCAAACATTTAGGATTGGTTTATATTCTTTCATCTCATAGATCGTGCATTAGAGCTATGTTATTAGGATGATCTCTCCCTGACGAATTATTGTATGTACAACTATGCCTCCGAGGAAAGCGACAGCTGCCCAAAAGGGCAAATCAGTAGCAGGAGCTACTAGCCAGACCCGGAGGGTTACCAGGTCCCGTACCCAGTCTATGTCTGAGACTGTACCCTAGTCGTCGAGTTCTGCTACATCGCCACCTCCAGAGGCTCCAGTTTAGGGGGAAACATCATCACTAGCTCCTGAGGCCCCAGTACCATAGCCTCCAGCTCCTCAGCCAGGGGAAGAGGACAGAGCCATAAGAGATGCAGTACAGTTGCTGACCAGATTAGTGGCAGGGCAGAATCGTAGACAGGGGCTTAGAATTGATAACAAATCTGATAGTTTGAGGGTTCGTGACTTTTTGAGTTATAATCCTCCAGAGTTTTTCGAGTCAAAGCCCAAGGATGATCCGCAGGAGTTTATTCGACATATGCAGCATACATTTAGGGTGATCAAGGCTTCGGAGACTGAGTCTGTTGAGTTGGCTTCGTATCGGATGCGGGATGTAGCTGTAAATTGGTATGAGTTTTGGGAGTTATCTAGAGGCGAGGGTGCTCCTCCAGCTGTATGGGATGAGTTTACAGAGGCATTCCTTGGCCACTACGCCTCGAGATGACGAGCGATCGATAGATTCTGCGATTGAGGCGGAGTGCAGTGAGCGTCGAGTATAGTCTGGAGTTTGATTCGTTGGCCAGATATGCGCCTACTATCATAGCTGATATAACAGATAGAGTGCATCGTTATGTGATGGGGCTGGACCGCTATTTGATCGATGGTTGTATGGCATGGCTCTTCAGCCAGGTATGGATATTGCCCGAGTACATGCTTATGCACAGGGGGTAGAGGATCGACATAGAGGGCGTCAGCCAGATAGAGATCACGATAGGGGCCATCATAAGAGGGCTAGGTCAGCTGGGTATACTGGCGAGTCTCGAAGCGGGCAGCCTCAACAACATGTTAGGTATTCTTCCCAGCCAGCACAGAGTGCACCTCCACAGTCCTCAGGCAGGAGATTTGACCGTACAGGGTATTCAGGAGCTGGTCAGAGCTCCAGGCTTCAGGTTCATAGGTGAACAGAGGTTCTAGTCAGTCGAGGCCACCTTTACCTCGGTGTTCTCGGTGTGGTAGGTCCCATTTTGGGAAATGCCGATTTGCTATAGGTGTTTGCTATTCTTGCAGCCGTCAAGTACATATGATAAAGGAATGTCCTTCCAGATGTGGTACAGGTGGTATGGCTCAGCCTACTGGATCGGTTGCTGGTTCGTCTTCTTCTATAGTTATGCGCCCCAAATGGCAGGGTGTTCATATGCCAGCAGGTTGTGGTAGAGGTCATGGTGGATTTTCCAGTTCTAGAGGTCCCTCGCACCGCATATATGTTTTGGCTAGTAGGCATGATCAGGAGGCGTCGCCAGATGTGGTTACAGGTATATTGTCGATATTTTTCCTGGACGTATATGCATTGATAGATTCAGGTTCTACTTTATCATATATATCTCCCTTTGTTGCTAGTAGTATCGGAATAGTACCTGAGTCGATAGAACCATTTGAGGTAGCTACACCGGTAGGAGATTCAGTCATAGCTAAGCGGGTGTATAGAAATTGCTCGGTGGTTGTTTATAGTCGCCATACCATAACAGATTTGATAGAGTTAGACATGACCGAGTTTGATGTTATTATGGGTATGGATTGATTGGCTTCTTGTTATGCTAACATTGATTGTAGAGATAAGATGGTTCGATTTCAGTTTCCTGGCGAACCAGTTATAGAGTGGAGAGAAAATACAGCATCGCCGAGGGGTAAGTTTATTTCATACCTCAAGGCAAGGAAGATGGTCATAAAGGGTTGTATTTATCATTTAGTTCGGGTGCATTATACGGAACCAGAGGTACCGGCTCTTCAGCCAGTTCCGATAGTTAGTGAATTCCCAGACGTATTCCCAAATGATCTTACGGGTCTTCCTCCAGAACGGGAGATAGAGTTCACTATTGATGTACTGGTACCCATCCTATATTTATTCCTCCTTATAGAATGGCACCTGCAGAGCTGAAGGAGTTAAAGGATCAGCTGAGAGACTTGTTGGAAAAAGGCTTCATCAAGCCTAGTACATCACCTTGGGGAGCACCGATATTATTTGTGAGAAAGAAGGACGGGTCGCTGCGGATGTGTATTGATTATAGGCAGCTGAATAAGGTAACAATAAAGAACAGGTATCCCCTCCCCTGGATTGATGATTTATTCGACCAGTTGCAGTGTGCTAGGTGTTTTTCAAAGATAGATTTGCGGTCATGTTATCATCAGGTACGGGTAAAGGAGGCAGATATTCCGAAGACAACATTCAGGACCCGATACAGACATTATGAGTTTAGAGTGATGTCTTTTGGGCTGACCAATGCTCCAGCAGTATTTATGGATTTGATGAACCGAGTGTTCAAGCCATTTTTGGATATGTTTGTTATAGTATTCATTGATGATATCCTGGTTTATTCACGTTCAGAAGAGGAGCATGCAGACCATTTGAGGACGGTGCTTAGGGTACTTCAGCATCAGAGGTTGTATGCTAAGTTTTCTAAGTGTGAATTTTGGTTGACTTCAGTGGCATTCTTGGGGCATATCATTGGAGCTGATGGTATTCGGGTAGATACGCATAAGATTAAGGCGGTTAAGACTTGGCCCAGACCCACAATGCCTACTGAGGTACACAATTTTCTGGGGCTAGCATGTTATTACAGGAGATTTGTAGAAAAGTTTGCCTCGATTTCAGCGCCGTTAATCAGGCTAACTCAGAAGGCAGCTAAGTTCCAATGGACGGATGCTTGTGATCAAAGCTTTCAGTTGTTGAAAGACAAGTTGACTACAACTCCAGTTCTGACTCTTCCTGAGGGACCAGATGATTATGTCATATATTGTGATGCTTCTGGTATTGGACTAGGTTGTGTGTTAATGCAACATGGCAGAGTTATAGCTTATGCCTCCCGACAACTCAGGAAGCACGAGAAGAATTACCCTACTCATGATCTGGAGTTAGCAGCGGTGATTCATGCCTTGAAGATATGGAGACATTATTTACATGGTGTTCATGTTGATATTTACATGGATCACAATAGTCTCCAATATATCTTTAAGCAGAAAGAGTTGAATCTGCGACAGAGACGGTGGCTAGAGTTACTGAAAGATTATGATGTTGATATTCTATATCATCCGAGGAAGGCAAATATTGTGGCAGATGCTCTTAGCCGTAGATCTATGGGTAGCTTGATGGATGTGCAGCTTGATGGATGTGCAGCCAGAAAGAAAGGAGATGGTTCATGAGATACACCAGCTAGCCAGCCTTGGAGTCCGTTTGGCTGATTCTGGAGATAGTGGAGTTGTTGTTCGAGGAGTTGCCGAGTCCTCTATCATAGAAGAGGTAAAGAGATGCCAGTATGAGGATCATGTTCTGGCACAGTATAGAGATGCAGGTCTTCGAAAGAATAAGACCCTGTTCGAGGTTGCACCTGATGGGGTATTATGGTATGGCAGCAGATTATGTGTACCTGATGTTGCAGGGCTACGACGACAGATTATGGGAGAGGCACACTATGCTCGTTATTTTGTTCATCCAGGGTCAACAAAGATGTATCATGACCTCAGATGCTTATATTGGTGGGATAGAATGAAAAGGGACATAGCGGAGTTTGTTGCTCAGTTTCCGAATTGTCAACAGGTTAAGGTCGAGCATCGGAAGCCTGGTGGTTGATTGTAGGAGATGGATATCCCAACTTGGAAATGGGAAGTAATTAATATGGACTTCATTATAGGCTTGCCTCGCACCCAGCGGAAGTGTGACTCCATATGGGTTATTGTAGATAGGCTGACGAAATCAAGCCATTTTCTTCCAGTCAGGACAACTTATTCAGCGGAAGATTATGCGAGACTATACATCAGGGAGATAGTGAGACTTCATGAGGTCCCCACATCTATTATATCGTACAAAGAAGGTCAGTTTACAACTAACTTTTGGAGGTCGTTCTAAAAGGGATTAGGGACGCAGGTGAGTCTTAGCACAACATTTCATCCTCAAACTGATGGGCAGGCTGAGCGTACTATTCAGACACTTGAGGATATGTTGAGAGTATGTATTATTGACTTCAGAGGTAACTGGGATGATCATTTACCACTTGTTGAGTTTGCGTATAATAATAGCTACCATTCCAGTATCCAGATGGCACCGTATGAGGCCTTATATAGGAGGAAGTGCAGGTCACCTATCAGTTGGTTCGAGGTGGGCGAGACTAAGTTAATCGGCCCAGACATGGTTCAGCAAGCGGTTGATAAGGTGAAGCTTATCCAGGAGAGATTGTTCGCGGCCAGTCGGCATGTAAGTCGATGCGCAGATAATCGACGTCGACACTGAGTTTCAGTTGGTGATTGGGTCTTCTGGCGTGTCACCCACGGCGGTGTGATGAGATTCGGCAAGAAGGGGAAGCTTAGCCCGAGGTACATTTGACATTATCAGATTATTCGCAGGATGGGCAAGGTTGCCTATGAGCTGAACCTTCCATCTGATTTGGAAGAGGTACATCCAGTCTTTCATATATCGATGCTTCATAAGTGTATTGGTGATCCTTCTAGAGTATTCCCTATAGATGATGTCTAGGTAACCGAGGATTTGTCTTACGAGGAAAGTCCCATAGAGATACTTGATCGTCAGGTTAGAAGATTACGGATTAAGGATGTGGCTTCAGTCAAGGTATTGTGGCGAAACAATAATAGGGAATAGATGACTTGGGAAGCAGAAGATGAGATGAAGAGGAAGTATCCTCACTTGTTTCCGATGCCTACAGGTAATTTCATCCCATATTTGACTATTTTGATTGATGAATGAGACTATATGTTATATTGTGGTCCTGTGAGGCATTTTTGGATTTGCTGAATATAGGTGGGTAGACATAGTTATAAAGGAGACTCTGCAGAATTTTTTTATAGCATAAGACCTCTTATGAACATTCGAGGACGAATGTTTCTAAGGGGGGAAGGATGTTACACCTCGTAGTTTTAAGACAATAATTAGAGAACATAATTAAGAAAATAAGATTCGAATATTGGTTATAAAATATGATTATACATGCAAATCCGGAAATTAGTATACAGGGGATGTGATCCCGAAATAATTTTGGGTACTACAAATGTGGTATGGGCCAGTGCCGTGTATATATATATATATGGACATGAATTTTTCAGGTTATATATATATATATATATATATATATATGTTTGATTATGTGCGAGATTAACTAATTGTGGGGTTAATTTTAGTGGAGAGGCTGATTAAAAAACGTGGGAACTTGTGCCATGCATGCTAAAAGAAAATCAGCCCACACATATACCCATATATCCTCATTCATTTCCTTAATTCAAAAACATTTCCTTCACTCTCCCTCATCCCCTCCCCTCAGCCGAAAATCACCCTTCCCACATAGCTAAATTGAAGCTTTTTCTTTCCTTCTTCCAAGTTTAATCCTTCTATTAAATTTTTAAGAATTGGTAAGCACCTAAAACAGTGGGTCACGGTAGCCACTGGACCGAGATTAGCCGAGAAATTTCAGCTTTGAAAGATGAACATTTTGGAAGAAAAACATGTAAGAACGATGTATTAAACTTGTAGAATACATGCATGTCATTATAAGTTGAAGAAATTGTGAAAATGGTGCAAAAAGGAATGGAGTAGTGGTACCGATTTAAGGATTGTTTTGGGCTCAAAATTAAGGTAAGAATTCTTCTTTTTATAGAGTATTTGGAACATTAAATGATGTTGTAGTTAATGGATAAACTCATGTTAAAGAAGAATTGGAAATAAGAGATTGCATGTAATTGTAGTTAATGTTGTTGAGCCAAATGGAATGGCTATTACCGATTTTGGGGACTGTTTTGGTATACATTGGCTTTGATTGTTGTGTTATTATTGTCACTAATTGCATGTTGAAATTGAAAAGATATCTTGATATTTAAAGTTGTAATTAGTTATATGGAAGTGTTGAAATATGAATGGGATTGTAAGGAGTTAAGAGGAGAGTTAGGGAATTATGTTGTTGTGGCTGAGACATGTATGAAACTGTGGTATTGTTGTGATGTATTAGGGGTTGTTTTGATTGTATTATATGCTAGAAATATAAGTTATGAACATGTATACACGTTGTGTTAATTACTAATACATGTCTTAAAGAAATTAAAGTGTAGAAATGTGTTACTTTGTATTCTCGTTATTGTTGGTATATGGACTGTTTTAGGGGCTGATTTGATATGGATTAAGAGGATGGATTAACAAGAGAAATAGGTGTATTAATCACCTTGGTTGTTGTAGTTGTTTTCTTCCATGAACGTAAAGAGAATGAATGTATTATGATGACGTATATGGAGTGTCTGAGATTGTTTGGTTATATCTTTAAGTTGCATCTTGTTATTGGTATTGTTGGCTTTGTTTGTAAGTTGTGGATGTGCATATAAATAGGGGAAGTGCTGCCCAAATTTCTATAGAAAAGAGAATCGTCATTTGACATAACTTATACTATAAATCATAGAGTTGACGAACGAATTACTATTGTTATAGGTCGAAGTGCTAATCGATACGAACATTAATTATAGAGTTGGTTAGTTCGACAATAAGGTATGTGAAACTATTCATTCTTTATTTTGGCATGATTTATATAAATGAGTGTACGACGGACGTACATAATTCTATTGGATCCTAATTCTTAATGATACATGATATGATAGTGCCTTGATTTTCTAAAGTAATAATTATTCTATTTATTCCATTGAGAGTCAAATGATGACTTAATTTGTATAAAGTTACTCATGTTACTCTATTCGTGCGGATATGACTATATGATTTCACCGAATCCCGGGCCGGGTATGTACATATATGACGATTTCACACCGAGCCTCATAATGGGTCGGGTACGGTATGTGCACATTATATGATCACACCGAGACCCTCACTAGGGGGTCGGGTATGGTATGTATATGATTCCACTGAGACCCTCACTAGGGGCCGGGTACGGTATGATATATGATTTCATTCACCGAGTCCCATAATAGGCCGGGTACGGTATATATATTTGTATATGACTCTCATTTTTATAAGGCACAGTTGACTCTCATTTTTATATGGCACAGTTGTATTGGTATTTTTGACTATTACATTGTCTCATGTTATCTTTGCCAGTTATGATATTATTTACAGTACTTCATATTTTACATACTCAGTACATTATTTCAGATCGACCCCTTTCCTTGGATCGCTTTCATGTCCGCAGGTACATGTACTCAGTTTGGTGATCCTCCAGTCTAGGATTTCATGTTCAGCTGTTTGGAGAGCTCCATTGATCCGGAGCTTAGTCGTTTTGGTACAGATCCTTATTTTGACTTATGCATATTTAAGGGCACGACGGGGCTCTGTCCCGTCATATTTCATTATCATACACTTAGAGGTTTGTAGACAGTTGTGGGTGGTAGATGTGTTTGTATACGTTGTGAGCCGTTGATATCTCTACGACATGGCGCGTCGGCTTGCCTATTTTGTTATATGAATTAGCTGTGACTCCTCAGGAGACAAATTTATTACCGATGTTTACATTATCCTTGGTATCTGTGTGATTATATGTGACAGGTGGATATAAGGGTGCCTAGATAGAACACCGGGTCGCGGCCCGTCGGGTCGGATCGTGACAGTATTCTCCATATATTCTTCAATTTATACATCTAAGAACTTCACACTAGCAGCGATTCCAAATCGAGATTGCAAATGCAATGCAGATCGATCGAGTGATAGATCAATAAAAAAACTAGTTGAAATAAGAAAGTTTTCACAAGTCGATTGAAAACAGCAACACAAATGTAGTAGAAATGTAGTCACATATCGATAGAGATCAGAAACAGATCGATCTTAATCGAAAAAACAGAAAATGCAATTTTCAAACCTATACAAGTTGAATCCCTCAGCTTCTGCCTTTAGCTCAACATAATGCTCCTACATTCACCTTGCATGGCTTTGATACAATGTTAGAATCCTTAATCAGCTCAATTGTGATTGCATGCAAATGATAATATCAGTTCGAAGAAGAGAAAGATATTTTGTGCAAACTTTTCTTCTTATTGATCTCCCTCTAATCATAACTATTTATACTACTTACTTTGCACTACTTACCACTACTTAAACAAACAACCATTATTACAAATATAACCATAACCAACACTATGTAGACTACTAATGTAAACTGAAAGCATAATCTGAGTATAACACATGTATACTAATGTTATACTAATGTATATCTATATCCTCAACATATTTTAATTTGTGTCTTCCACAATCTCCTATTTATGTCTTATCTAAGCACATCTCCCCAATACTTCTTTGGCCTACTTCTGCTCCTCCTGAAGCCATTCATAGATAGTCGCTCACACCTCTGCACGAGAGCATCCACATATCTCAGTAAATAATCAATTTAATATATGTGACCATTTTTTATTTTTTGAGAATCAATTTAATTTAATTCAAATATATAAATAAAATATCATAACATTTAAGGGGTTGACTATAGGTTAGGCCTTTAGAATTAGGTATGTTTACGTACCATAGTATATATTCTCGTATGTTTTATTTTTATTGGAGAGAAAGAAGAGTGGCCCAGTGGTCATTTTTTTAGGATATTGCTGTCTGGGGTCTCGTGTTCGATTCCCCTGACCAGTGAGGGTGGAACTTTATTCTCAAAAAAAAAAATCTCAACTAGTGGAAGACCAAAGCGATGTATACTAATCCGTAGGGTCAGCCGAGGGTGTGATTTTCTGGGGTATAGGGTCGTACTGCGGTGGAATAAGTCACTTTAAAAAGTTTACCCTACCTTAGTTTTGTCCTCCGGGGCATAGTCCAGTGACAAAGTTTGGGCGCTATAAGACGCTCTGGCATGGACATCGTGAGTTCGATTCCCCGCAAGCACGAAGTAACTCTGCATGATCAGAGTGTTGAAGGACCGGCGCTATTACCTCCAGAACGTCTGTGTAATATCAATAAAGTAGTCAGGCGCAAACTTGAAAATCTTAACTATAAAAAATAAAAAAAAATAAAAAAATAAAAGGAAAAATGATTGGGGAAAGGAGAGGCATTTAAGAGCTTCCAAGAATCTCGTGGGAAATCTTTTTATATTTACAAAACTTGACTCTGTTCTTTTTTTTCTTATCATCATAATCATAAAAGGAAGAAGAGATTATTCCTCTTTCAGGTATGGATCTGTTTTATGTTTTTGTCTCCTCTCCTACAAATATGTTGATTTTTCTTTTCCTTGTCGATTGTGTTTCTGATATTGAGAGGGGAAAATACTTCCATTGATGGGATATCACCGCCGCCTGTAGGGAGGAACGCATGGTTCAAAAGCAAACCGTGTGGGGTCACGTTTTAAATCCTTTTCCCCCTGACAGTTTACACGAATAAATTAGACCAATCTTCTGATCCATTCCTCACGTTTTAAATTCTAAAATCTGGACTATTATTAGGGCAGAAGATCCCAATTGACAACCATATGATTGAATTATTATGCTGGAATATTCTCCTAGACTAGAATTCGTATCCATGCTTTTCTGTCTTTGTTAGTGGTCTGCCGGTCAAAGAAACGCCATGTTTCAGGTCTCATAACCACTAGTTTTAACTTGCTTTTCTTTTTATTCTCCTGCTAAGTGGTGCTTTGTGTTCACACATCTTCTTCTTCTAAGGTGACAGCTATATAGAGTGGTTGGTGGGGCTGTCAAAATAGTACATCTATATTGGCAGCCCAATTTCAACAAACAGATTTCCTTCTCATGGCTTGCTTGTCTGGAATCCTCCAAAGACCCGTTGTTGCAGCATCTGCAATTGTTATAGCTTCTGTATCTACTGATCTTCATGAAAAATTGCGTCCATTGGATAATTCTTCTTCCTCAGCATTGCAAGAAAAGAAAACATCATGGGTGTCTCAGATATCTCTTTCTAAGCTAGCTGATTTGTCCTTTGTCAGCAGAATACGTGTTCCTGTGCCCAACGTAAATGTTCCAAGTTCTAGTTCCCTTTTGGGTTCTTCTTTTGGCCCTTGTTCTTCTTCTGTCTTGGTCAACTTTTATGAATCAGCAGCATTGGCCAAGTCTGCTAATCCATCCACATATACATATACTACACTTCCTTCTTCTTCACCTTCGGAGGTGTTGTATATATGGCACTTACCAGAGCCAAATGCTGCTGTTGGGAATTGTTCACCAGTAAAGTCTAAGACTGTGGTAGTATTGTTGGGATGGTTAGGTGCAAAGCAAAAGCATCTAAAGAGATATGCAGAGTGGTATGTATCAAGAGGATATCATGTCATTACATTTACTTTCCCAATGTCTGAGATACTTAGCTATCAAGTCGGGGGAAAGGCAGAGCAGGATATCCAACAACTTGTGAATCATCTTGCTGATTGGTTGGAAGAAGAAGAGCATGGAAAGAACTTGGTCTTCCACACTTTCAGTAATACTGGATGGTTAACGTGAGTTCTTTCTTTATGACACCACTCATTTACTACAACACACATTTTTCTTCTGTTAATAACTGACTGAGTTGTTTTATACTTGGCCTTACAGTTATGGTGTCATTTTGGAAAAGTTTCAGAAACAAGATCATGCTTTAATGACAAGGATCAAGGGTTGTATTGTTGATTCTGCCCCTGTAGCAGCTCCGGATCCACAGGTATTGCTGCCTCACAAATAAGATTTCTTTTTTATGTGCAAGTCTCAGAAGAGTGATTAGTGTTATTTTTCTCAAGGTTAATGCAGAGCAATTGTTAAGAGCCATACATTTCTATTGTAATCCAACCGTATCATGCTTTTATTGGATAAGTATTACAAGTGTCATATACACTCAGGCTTTAGCCATTCAGAATTGTCCAGTCGTTTGTTCTCTTATTTCAATCTTGTTGCTTTCTTCTATCTTAGGCCTAACCATGCAGCCAAAATATTCTTATACTTGATAATGCGGAAGTTGTTTATTCTTGATTTAGTCTCTTGCACCCCTTCTCCGAGGGACTTTTGGAGGAGGGAGGGGGGGCTAGTACCTGTGTAGCTGCCTGCATATAATAAATGTTAATCTTTGCTTTGGTAAGTTTAAACTAATTTTGTCAAGTTGCTTCTGTCAAGGTCTGGGCTTCTGGATTTTCCGCTGCCTTTTTGAAAAAGAATAGTGTTGCAACAAAACGCATCATGACTTTAAGCGACGGAGACACAGATGCGACAATACAAGCCAAAACTTGTGAGGAAACTAAGCCTGCAGTCACTGAAGCAGCATTGCTATTAGTATTGGAGAAGTTCTTTGAGGTCGTTTTGAACCTTCCCACCGTAAATAGGTAAGGACACGTCTTCACATAATATCTGTTTCCAGAGTTACTTTTCTTTGTGAAGGGTTGTATGAACATGTTTTTAAGCCTGCGGTATTTTAACAGAAGTACCAATATTAGAACCAATGGATTGTAATTACATTTTTGAGTCATTAGTGCATTGAGCAAGTGCGAAAATATTTGTACTCAGATCGATCTTTGGATGAAATTGCAGGAGGCTTTTTGACGTTCTAGATCTATTGACATCCCGGCAACCAAGTTGCCCACAATTATACATATACAGCAGTGCAGACAGAGTCATTCCTGCGGTTTCTGTTGAGTCCTTCGTAGAAGAGCAACGAAGAAGTGGTCGCAATGTTAGAGCTTGCAACTTCATTTCTACACCTCATGTTGATCATTTCAGAAATGACCCAGAATTGTATACTTCACAGCTTACCCAATTTCTAGAGGACTCTGTTCTAAGCTCTTGCAAACAATAATTCCAAAACCACATTGATTCTTTCTCCCCTCACCTTAACCAAATACTTCGTAAAGCTTCTGTTTTCCAACTTTAAAGCAGATATACATTTACAGTACATTGGTGTAGATTTTTACATATACATACATTCATTCAAATTCAATTTAGTTGTTTCTGTGGTCTCCCAGCAACAGAATTGTTGCATTGTACCCAAAATATATTTTATTTATGTAATTTACTTGATAATCTTGCTGTTGACCCTTCTCCTCGGTACGAGCATTGCTTGTCTATTTTCATATCGTCGTTGCAAAATATGTCGAATTAGTAGTAGCTTGTCTACTCGGTACGAGCATAGCTTGTCTTTTCGTATCGTTGTTGCAAAATATGTTCAAATTAGTTGTTAATTTTTTGTTGCAAAGTGTCGTTGTAAAATATGAACAAATTGTAGTCAAGTGAATGGAAAGATGTAACAGATGTTAGGTCTGTTACAGTGAAAAAGAGAAAAGGGGAGAAAGAAGAGAAGAGAAACGAGAATAATATGTAATATTTTCTGATAAAATGCAATGTATCGGTGCTTTGCTCTATAAGGCATTACAGAAGGCCTTTTAATCAATATTGGAACTAAAAGGATTGCTAAGTAATAAACTTAACTTAGTAACTGAATTTGTACTTCAGGGCTAAAATAAACTAATTAAAATTTAAGGTGCTAATTTAATAACAAAGGAAACTTTGTCACAATATAGTATTGTGACACTCCACCCCTCTTCAAAATTCACTTCAGTCTGCAAGGTGTATCTATCTTCAATCTTCAAAATTCAGCTATCTCTGGGAATTGGGATTTGATAAACTGAAAATCTTCCCAAGTAGCCTCTTCTGGTAAGAGGTTGGCCCATTGAACTAAAATCTGAGTGGCAACCTTGTTTTCTCTCTTGATCAACCTTCTATCTAGTATTGCAACTGGTTCTGTCAGTCTGTGGATGATAGGTTGTACTGTAACAGAGTTGCACCTGTAGGATTCTGAACATCTCCTTCCAAAAGTGACTCAGGAATACCTTATCTCTATCATACACTATACTATATGATAGCCCATGCAATTTGTAAATATTATCTAAGGATATTCGCCATTTGTGAAATTTGTGAAAGGTCAAATAGCCAAGAAATGTGTATACTTGCTATATCTATCAACAATTACCAGTACAATATCTTTCCCTTCAGATTTGGGTAGCCCTTCAATAAAATCCATGAAAATATGTTCCCAAGCTCCTTCTGAAATGGGAAGAGGTTGTAATAAGCCTGGATAAACCACTTGTTCATCTTTACATCTTTGGCACACTTCACAAATTTGTACTACAGTCTTGACATGTTCAATCATTGCCGGCCAGTAAAAAATAGATTTTAGCCTTTAGTAGGTGGCCCAAACCCCTGAATGCCCTCCTAGCCCAGACTAGTGCATTATCCTAACCAGTTGTTGTCTTAAGGACCCATATTGTCCCACCCAAACTTTACCTTTATACCTCAATACTCCTTGTAGCATTATGAGGTTCATTTCATCGTTAGTCTTGGTGCTAATTGTTGTTATTACTGTAACATACGAATCCCCCTTGTAGCTATTCAAATCTCTTTAATCCACTTGGGTTGTGCTTGAGTTATTACAGAACATTGTATGATTCTGTCTTCAATGGAAGGTGTAATGTGATCTCCTAGCTTTTTCTTAAGTTGAGAAATATGGAAAACTGGGTGTATTCTTGCAGTAGAAGGTAAGGCCAGTTTGTAAGCCACTGGCCCAATCTTCTGGAGGATCCTCAGGGCCATAGAACTTGGAAGATAACTTAAGACTTCTTCTAACAGCCAAAGATGTTTGTCTATATGGTTGCAATTTCAAATATACCCAATATCCTTCCTGAAATTATCTTTCTATCAACATAGATCTTCATCCAGTTTTGGGCTGTTGTCAAGTTCTCATTCGGTATCTTGGCTACCAGTTGTCTTTCCTTGAGTAATTGGTCTACAAAGGTCCACGTTGGATTGAGCAATGAGTTCGAAAGTCATTGAGGTGGATCATAGTCATACAACACTTTGAAAAGAGTCATCTTCATTGATGTGTGATAGTTGCTATTGTACGATAGATATGCTTCGCGAACCATTTGTGCCACTCCTTTGGTTTGTGGCACCATACACCTTAAGTAGTTCTCCAAACACCTATCGAGTCTCTCGGTTTGGCCATCACCGTGGATGATAGGTTGTACTGTAACAGAGTTGCACCTGTAGGATTCTGAACATCTCCTTCCAAAAGTGACTCAGGAATACCTTATCTCTATCATACACTATACTATATGATAGCCCATGCAATTTGTAAATATTATCTAAGAATATTCGCTATTTGTGTTTGTGAAAGGTTGGGCAATAGCCAAGAAATGTGTATACTTGCTATATCTATCAACAATTACCAAGATCTGATATCTTTCCTTGATTTGGGTAGCCCTTCAATAAAATCCATGAAAATATGTTCCCAAGCTCCTTCTGAAATGGGAAGAGGTTGTAATAAGCCTGGATAAACCACTTGTTCATCTTTACATCTTTGGCACACTTCACAAATTTGTACTACAGTCTTGACATGTTCAATCATCACGCCACAAGAAAATGGATTTTAGCCTTTGGTAGGTGGCCCAAACCCCTGAATGCCCTCCTAGCCCAGACTAGTGCATTATCCTAACCAGTTGTTGTCTTAAGGACCCATATTGTCCCACCCAAACTTTACCTTTATACCTCAATACTCCTTGTAGCATTATGAGGTTCATTTCACTGTTAGTACTGGTGCTAATTGTTGTTATTGCCTGTAACACTTCTGAATCCCCCTTGTAGCTATTCAAATCTCTTTAATCCACTTGGGTTGTGCTTGAGTTATTACAGAACATTGTATGGTTCTGTCTTCAATGGAAGGTGTAATGTGATCTCCTAGCTTTTTCTTAAGTTGAGAAATATGGAAAACTGGGTGTATTCTTGCAGTAGAAGGTAAGGCCAGTTTGTAAGCCACTGGCCCAATCTTCTGGAGGATCCTGTAGGGGCCATAGAACTTGGAATATAACTTAAGACTTCTTCTAACAGCCAAAGATGTTTGTCTAAATGGTTGCAATTTCAAATATACCCAATCTCCTTCCTGAAATTCTCTTTCTATCAACATAGATCTTCATCCAGTTTTGGGCTGTTGTCAAGTTCTCATTCGGTATCTTGGCTACCAGTTGTCTTTCCTTGAGTAATTGGTCTACAGTGTCCACATTGGATTGAGCAATGAGTTCGAAAGTCAGTTGAGGTGGATCATAGTCATACAACACTTTTAAAATAGTCATCTTCATTGATGTGTGATAGTTGCTATTGTACGATTCGCATACGCAACCATTTGTGCCACTCCTTTGGCTGGCGGCCATACACCTTAAGTAGTTCTCCAAACACCTATTGAGTCTCTCAGTTTGGCCATCAGTCTGTGGATGATAGGTTGTACTGTAACAGAGTTGCACCTGTAGGATTCTGAACATCTCCTTCCAAAAGTGACTCAGGAATACCTTATCTCTATCATACACTATACTATATGATAGCCCATGCAATTTGTAAATATTATCTAAGAATATTCTGGCTATTTGTGAAGCTGTGAAAGGTTGGGCAATAGCCAAGAAATGTGTATACTTGCTATATCTATCAACAATTACCAGTACAATATCTTTCCCTTCAGATTTGGGTAGCCCTTCAATAAAATCCATGAAAATATGTTCCCAAGCTCCTTCTGAAATGGGAAGAGGTTGTAATAAGCCTGGATAAACCACTTGTTCATCTTTACATCTTTGGCACACTTCACAAATTTGTACTACAGTCTTGACATGTTCAATCATTGCCGGCCAGTAAAAAATGGATTTTAGCCTTTGGTAGGTGGCCCAAACCCCTGAATGCCCTCCTAGCCCAGACTAGTGCATTATCCTAACCAGTTGTTGTCTTAAGGACCCATGTTGTCCCACCCAAACTTTACCTTTATACCTCAATACTCCTTGTAGCATTATGAGGTTCATTTCACTGTTAGTACTGGTGCTAATTGTTGTTATTGCCTGTAACACTTCTGAATCCCCCTTGTAGCTATTCAAATCTCTTTAATCCACTTGGGTTGTGCTTGAGTTATTACAGAACATTGTATGGTTCTGTCTTCAATGGAAGGTGTAATGTGATCTCCTAGCTTTTTCTTAAGTTGAGAAATATGGAAAACTGGGTGTATTCTTGCAGTAGAAGGTAAGGCCAGTTTGTAAGCCACTGGCCCAATCTTCTGGAGGATCCTGTAGGGGCCATAGAACTTGGAAGATAACTTAAGACTTCTTCTAACAGCCAAAGATGTTTGTCTAAATGGTTGCAATTTCAAATATACCCAATCTCCTTCCTGAAATTCTCTTTCTATCAACATAGATCTTCATCCAGTTTTGGGCTGTTGTCAAGTTCTCATTCGGTATCTTGGCTACCAGTTGTCTTTCCTTGAGTAATTGGTCTACAGTGTCCACATTGGATTGAGCAATGAGTTCGAAAGTCAGTTGAGGTGGATCATAGTCATACAACACTTTGAAAAGAGTCATCTTCATTGATGTGTGATAGTTGCTATTGTACGATTCTCGTCACGCCAACCATTTGTGCCACTCCTTTGGCTCAGGTCACCATACACCTTAAGTAGTTCTCCAAACACCTATTGAGTCTCTCAGTTTGGCCATCAGTCTGTGGATGATAGGTTGTACTGTAACAGAGTTGCACCTGTAGGATTCTGAACATCTCCTTCCAAAAGTGACTCAGGAATACCTTATCTCTATCATACACTATACTATATGATAGCCCATGCAATTTGTAAATATTATCTAAGAATATTCTGGCTATTTGTGAAGCTGTGAAAGGTTGGGCAATAGCCAAGAAATGTGTATACTTGCTATATCTATCAACAATTACCAGTACAATATCTTTCCCTTCAGATTTGGGTAGCCCTTCAATAAAATCCATGAAAATATGTTCCCAAGCTCCTTCTGAAATGGGAAGAGGTTGTAATAAGCCTGGATAAACCACTTGTTCATCTTTACATCTTTGGCACACTTCACAAATTTGTACTACAGTCTTGACATGTTCAATCATTGCCGGCCAGTAAAAAATGGATTTTAGCCTTTGGTAGGTGGCCCAAACCCCTGAATGCCCTCCTTGCCCAAACTAGTGCATTATCCTAACCAGTTGTTGTCTTAAGGACCCATGTTGTCCCACCCAAACTTTACCTTTATACCTCAATACTCCTTGTAGCATTATGAGGTTCATTTCACTGTTAGTACTGGTGTTAATTGTTGTTATTGCCTGTAACACTTCTGAATCCCCCTTGTAGCTATTCAAATCTCTTTAATCCACTTGGGTTATGCTTGAGTTATTACAGAAAATTGTATGGTTCTGTCTTCAATGGAAGGTGTAATGTGATCTCCTAGCTTTTTCTTAAGTTGAGAAATATGGAAAACTGGGTGTATTCTTGCAGTAGAAGGTAAGGCCAGTTTGTAAGCCACTGGCCCAATCTTCTGGAGGATCCTGTAGGGGCCATAGAACTTGGAAGATAACTTAAGACTTCTTCTAACAGCCAAAGATGTTTGTCTATATGGTTGCAATTTCAAATATACCCAATCTCCTTCCTGAAATTCTCTTTCTATCAACATAGATCTTCATCCAGTTTTGGGCTGTTGTCAAGTTCTCATTCGGTATCTTGGCTACCAGTTGTCTTTCCTTGAGTAATTGGTCTACAGTGTCCACATTGGATTGAGCAATGAGTTCGAAAGTCAGTTGAGGTGGATCATAGTCATACAACACTTTGAAAATAGTCATCTTCATTGATGTGTGATAGTTGCTATTGTACCAGTATTCTGCTTCTGCCAACCATTTGTGCCACTCCTTTGGTTTGTGGCCAGTCATACACCTTAAGTAGTTCTCCAAACACCTATTGAGTCTCTCAGTTTGGCCATCAGTCTGTGGATGATAGGTTGTACTGTAACAGAGTTGCACCTGTAGGATTCTGAACATCTCCTTCCAAAAGTGACTCAGGAATACCTTATCTCTATCATACACTATACTATATGATAGCCCATGCAATTTGTAAATATTATCTAAGAATATTCTGGCTATTTGTGAAGCTGTGAAAGGTTGGGCAATAGCCAAGAAATGTGTATACTTGCTATATCTATCAACAATTACCAGTACAATATTTTTCCCTTCAGATTTGGGTAGCCCTTCAATAAAATCCATGAAAATATGTTCCCAAGCTCCTTCTGAAATGGGAAGAGGTTGTAATAAGCCTGGATAAACCACTTGTTCATCTTTACATCTTTGGCACACTTCACAAATTTGTACTACAGTCTTGACATGTTCAATCATTGCCGGCCAGTAAAAAATGGATTTTAGCCTTTGGTAGGTGGCCCAAACCCCTGAATGCCCTCCTAGCCCAGACTAGTGCATTATCCTAACCAGTTGTTGTCTTAAGGACCCATGTTGTCCCACCCAAACTTTACCTTTATACCTCAATACTCCTTGTAGCATTATGAGGTTCATTTCACTGTTAGTACTGGTGCTAATTGTTGTTATTGCCTGTAACACTTCTGAATCCCCCTTGTAGCTATTCAAATCTCTTTAATCCACTTGGGTTGTGCTTGAGTTATTACAGAACATTGTATGGTTCTGTCTTCAATGGAAGGTGTAATGTGATCTCCTAGCTTTTTCTTAAGTTGAGAAATATGGAAAACTGGGTGTATTCTTGCAGTAGAAGGTAAGGCCAGTTTGTAAGCCACTGGCCCAATCTTCTGGAGGATCCTGTAGGGGCCATAGAACTTGGAAGATAACTTAAGACTTCTTCTAACAGCCAAAGATGTTTGTCTATATGGTTGCAATTTCAAATATACCCAATCTCCTTCCTGAAATTCTCTTTCTATCAACATAGATCTTCATCCAGTTTTGGGCTGTTGTCAAGTTCTCATTCAGTATCTTGGCTACCAGTTGTCTTTCCTTGAGTAATTGGTCTACAGTGTCCACATTGGATTGAGCAATGAGTTCGAACGTCAGTTGAGGTGGATCATAGTCATACAACACTTTGAAAATAGTCATCTTCATTGATGTGTGATAGTTGCTATTGTACAAAGATTCTCGTCACAACCATTTGTGCCACTCCTTTGGCTCAGGTCACCATACACCTTAAGTAGTTCTCCAAACACCTATTGAGTCTCTCAGTTTGGCCATCAGTCTGTGGATGATAGGTTGTACTGTAACAGAGTTGCACCTGTAGGATTCTGAACATCTCCTTCCAAAAGTGACTCAGGAATACTTTATCTCTATCATACACTATACTATATGATAGCCCATGCAATTTGTAAATATTATCTAAGAATATTCTGGCTATTTGTGAAGCTGTGAAAGGTTGGGCAATAGCCAAGAAATGTGTATACTTGCTATATCTATCAACAATTACCAGTACAATATCTTTCCCTTCAGATTTGGGTAGCCCTTCAATAAAATCTATGAAAATATGTTCCCAAGCTCCTTCTGAAATGGGAAGAGGTTGTAATAAGCCTGGATAAACCACTTGTTCATCTTTACATCTTTGGCACACTTCACAAATTTGTACTACAGTCTTGACATGTTCAATCATTGCCGGCCAGTAAAAAATGGATTTTAGCCTTTGGTAGGTGGCCCAAACCCCTGAATGCCCTCCTAGCCTAGACTAGTGCATTATCCTAACCAGTTGTTGTCTTAAGGACCCATGTTGTCCCACCCAAACTTTACCTTTATACCTCAATACTCCTTGTAGCATTATGAGGTTCATTTCACTGTTAGTACTGGTGCTAATTGTTGTTATTGCCTGTAACACTTCTGAATCCCCATTGTAGCTATTCAAATCACTTTAATCCACTTGGGTTGTGCTTGAGTTATTACAGAACATTGTATGGTTCTGTCTTCAATGGAAGGTGTAATGTGATCTCCTAGCTTTTTCTTAAGTTGAGAAATATGGAAAGCGGTGTATTCTGCGATGAAGGTAAGGCCAGTTTGTAAGCCACTGGCCCAATCTTCTGGAGGATCCTGTAGGGGCCATAGAACTTGGAAGATAACTTAAGACTTCTTCTAACAGCCAAAGATGTTTGTCTATATGGTTGCAATTTCAAATATACCCAATCTCCTTCCTGAAATTCTCTTTCTATCAACATAGATCTTCATCCAGTTTTGGGCTGTTGTCAAGTTCTCATTCGGTATCTTGGCTACCAGTTGTCTTTCCTTGAGTAATTGGTCTACAGTGTCCACATTGGATTGAGCAATGAGTTCGAAAGTCAGTTGAGGTGGATCATAGTCATACAACACTTTGAAAAGAGCCATCTTCATTGATGTGTGATAGTTGCTATTGTACCAGTATTCTGCTTCTGCCAACCATTTGTGCCACTCCTTTGGTTTGTGGCCAGTCATACACCTTAAGTAGTTCTCCAAACACCTATTGAGTCTCTCAGTTTGGCCATCAGTCTGTGGATGATAGGTTGTACTGTAACAGAGTTGCACCTGTAGGATTCTGAACATCTCCTTCCAAAAGTGACTCAGGAATACCTTATCTCTATCATACACTATACTATATGATAGCCCATGCAATTTGTAAATATTATCTAAGAATATTCTGGCTATTTGTGAAGCTGTGAAAGGTTGGGCAATAGCCAAGAAATGTGTATACTTGCTATATCTATCAACAATTACCAGTACAATATCTTTCCCTTCAGATTTGGGTAGCCCTTCAATAAAATCCATGAAAATATGTTCCCAAGCTCCTTCTGAAATGGGAAGAGGTTGTAATAAGCCTGGATAAACCACTTGTTCATCTTTACATCTTTGGCACACTTCACAAATTTGTACTACAGTCTTGACATGTTCAATCATTGCCGGCCAGTAAAAAATGGATTTTAGCCTTTGGTAGGTGGCCCAAACCCCTGAATGCCCTCTTAGCCCAGACTAGTGTATTATCCTAACCAGTTGTTGTCTTAAGGACCCATGTTGTCCCACCCAAACTTTACCTTTATACCTCAATACTCCTTGTAGCATTATGAGGTTCATTTCACTGTTAGTACTGGTGCTAATTGTTGTTATCGTCAGAACACTTCAATCCCTCAGAGCTATTCAAATCTCTTTAATCCACTTGGGTTGTGCTTGAGTTATTACAGAACATTGTATGGTTCTGTCTTCCATGGCTTTGTTCTGCTGAATCATAGTTTTCCTGGATAAGGCATCAGCTACCAAGTTCTCAACTCCTTTCTTATATTGGATTTCAAAACTCAACCCCATAAGTTTAGTTAACCCTTTACGTTGCAAGGCTGTGGTTATTTTTTGATCCTGTAGGAACTTCAGACTGAAATGATTAGTCTTAATTATAAAGTGATGAAGATGTAAGTAATGCCTCCACCTATCAATGCTATTAATTTTTTCTCATATGTGGACAATCCTTGATGCTTCTTACTCAGAACTTTGCTCATAAATGCTAAAGGTTTCTTATCTTGCATCAATACAACCCCCACACCAGTGTTGCATGTATCAACTTCCAATATAAAGGGCTTAGTGAAATCTGGTAGTGCAAGTACAGGGGCACTAGACATTGCTATCTTGAGTTGGTTGAAAGCTGCTTCAGCCTCAGAATTCCACACAAACTCTCTTTTCTTCAATAACTTTGTCAGTGGTTTACTAATATGGGCATAGTCCTTTACAAATTTTCTGTAGTATCCAGTCAAGCCTAAGAATCCCCTCGATTCTCTTATGGTTTTAGGGAAAGGCCACTCTAACATAGCAGCTACCTTGTCAGGATCAGTACTTACCCCTTGGTCATGTATAATGTGTCCCAAGTATTCTACTTGAGGCTGTCCAAACTCACACTTGCTTAACTTAGCAAATAGTTGATTTTTCTTTAACAATTTAAACACAGCTTCCACATGTACCAGATGATCCTCCATGCTTTTACTATAGATCAATATGTCATCAAAGAATACTAAGATGAACTTCCTAAGATGCTCCCTGAAGACTTCATTCATAAGAGACTGGAAGGTAGCAGGTTGCATTAGTTAGGCCAAAAGGCATTACTCTAAATTCCCAAAGGCCATGGTGTGTTCTAAAGGCAGTTTTGTGTTCCTCCTCATCTTTCATCCTCACTTGGTGGTATCCTGCTCTTAGATCCACTTTAGAGAACACTTTTGCTCCACATAATTCATCTAGTAGGTCATCTATCATAGGAATAGGATACTTATTTTTTACAGTCAGACTATTTAACTTTCTATAGTCTACACACAGTCTCCAGGAATAATCCTTCTTCTTTACCAACAAGGCAGGAAATGCAAATGTTGATTGACTAGGTATCACAGTGGTAGCCTGGATCATTTCTGCAATAATGGATTCAATGATATTCTTTTGATCATAAGAATACCTGTAGGGCCTTAAGTTGAAAGGTTGGGCTCCTGAAATTAAATTAAATGTGTGATCACATCTCTTTCTTGGTGGCAATTCAGTAGGCTCCTGGAATATGGCCTGGTACTTCTGCAGTAACTTGCTAATGACAGGGCACATAGTTTGTTTCTCTTTAACTTGCACCACTGATTTGATCATCTTTAGCTCAGCCACAACTTCACAGGTGCCACTTTTCAGCATTCTTCTTAACTCTTCATGGTTCACTGTGGTTATACCAGTATCTTCCTGCACACCATACAGAGTGATCATCCTTCCCTTGCACATAAAACTCAAGCTATGAGGTCTGGTGTGTAGTATTACTGGTGCTACTGCATCTATCCAATCCATACCCAATATCATGTCACAACCCCCTACTTTCATCAACCTCAATTTGAACTTGAATTGCTCATTCTGCATTTTTCATTTAACTAAAGGACTCTCCAACTGGCAGCTCATTTCTTGCCCATTGGCTACAAAAACTCTCATAGGTCTCCTCATGGGTTGTATTGGTAGTTTTAACCTCTTGACAATGTATAGGTCAATGAAAGAGTGAGTGGATCCACTGTCAATCAAGATGGTCATTGGTACTTTGTTAACATGCCCTATTATTTTGATAGTAGATATTTTTCCTGTAGAAGAGCTTAAGCCTAGAATGGCATGTAGTGACACCTCAGCTTGCTCCTCTCCTGATTCCTCCAATGTTTCGGCTACATCCACAAACTCCTCATGTGGTTCTTCTTCACTCTCTATTTCTGCTCCTTCCATAACATGTAATCCCCTTACTTTGCATTGGTGATCTGGAGTATATTTCTCCTTGCATATGTAACACAGTCATTGCTCCCTTAGATGTTCCAGGTGAGGTGGTAGATTGTTTGTTTTGAAGGGTAATTTATTTGGTGGTTTTTGGGCAGGATAGTTGGTTTTAAAAGTGGTGGGGAAGTTGTGGTTCTGTGGGGTTCTGTTGGTAGTGTATGATTGGTTCTTGGGCTGGGTAGTAATTGGTGATTTTGGGACACCATATGGAAGGTATTTAATAGTTACAAAAGGGGTGAATGCTTTAAAAGATTCTTCATACAACTTAGCCACTTCATAGGCATCCAATACAGTTATGGGGTTAGACATTTTCACTAGAGGTTTGAGTTCAGGCAGTAATGTAGAATACTAATTTAGACCGAAAGAATTAAAATAAAACAAAGAAAAAAGGCAGTATCCAGTGCAAACTAACCAGAAGAAGAACCCAAGCAAAGAAGATTGCAATAGGTTCTTTTCTTCTTATTTCAGCAGGGCATACACTGTAGTATGGAGGTGATATGAAAGATCAAAAAATGAACAACGATCCAACCAGCAACACGTATTATACAAGCAGAAGATGCAAATTAGGAACAGGCACGACGGTGAGACAGGCTGCTGAAGGGCCTCAACTGTAGCTTCTTATATAGGATTGTGACTTTTCCATGAACAAGTTTGATCATTTGAACAATATCCACATCATAAATATTGGAACATAAGCTACTGCAAATTCCTCTTCATTAAAATTAAGAAAATAAATCTATATGCATAATACATCATAAACAAACTGGACAACAAATGAAACCGGAAAAGAATAGAAAAACACAAAGCTTAGATAACCATTCGCTTTCTGTCAATAACATGGCTACAAAAATCAACACTTGCTAATATATAAGTTGAAATCAAGAAAAGAAAAAAATCACCAACACTTGCTAGTATATTTTGTCCATTCCTTATCTATTTTGATTGAAAGAATCACGTCCTCCCATATCATAATACTGAGGAGGAAGCGCTCCAAATTGGTCCAAAGTCAGGTTAGGGATCAAACCATCATCAGAAACATTCAAATCATCAGTCCTTTTCAATAAGTTATTCTTCAAAACTTGCATGGCAGCCATACATTCTTCAAGTTGTTCTAATCCTAAATTCTCCACACACAAATCTTCCCACCAATTAGCCTTTTCCTTCTTGTGTTCTTCCAAGTCTCCCATGGAATCCAAATACTTTTTCCTACTATCTTCTTGAGGGAAGAAATCCCCGGTTTCATATCGATGGATAACAGAGTCGACAGAAGGGTTACCGAAGGAAAAGACTTTACCGGCAGGAGATTCGACAATGACGGCAACTTCGGCACCGCATAATGTGCTGAGTTCCCTTGCTTTCTTGAAAAGACCTGCTCGACGCTTCGAGAATGTTACCTGCAACCTCTTCTTGTTTGCTATCTTCTCTATTGCTATCTTTTGTCGTCCCCTACTTGTTTTCTTCTCCATTCTTTTGATTTTCTTGGAAGGAAAAACAATAATTATACAAGGAAAGTAGACTACTTCAACAATACATTTATATTTGGTAGGTTGAACCAAATTTTCCCTACGGCGTGTTGCCTGCGGCTACGCGGCATACTCCTTTCAATTTTCAATAAAACTTTGTCACTTTAACCATTATTTATGGGATTTTATGTTATTTTTAATAATAATTTAATACTTTTTTATACTATCAATGCGTACACACAACTCTTTCATACCGCACTTATGAGATTACATTGAATATGTTATTGTAGGGTTGTGCATTTTTCAAATATATCCGAGAATTTGAACTGATCCGTGCTATTTGAATTTCATATTTTGGATATTTGTTTTGGATATGAATTATGTATTTTAAAATTTTAAATATGCGGATCGGATATAGATTGGTACAATCTGAACCGAAATCTGAAATATATGGATACATATAAAAGAATACACTTTCATTTTAAGTTATTAGATATTTATTTGAAATTTCAGTTTACGTTGTTGCTGATTGAAATTTATTTTATTGATGATTTTGTTTAATGAACTTTATAATACATTTATTGTGGAAGATCATGAATTAGATGTTGGGATCTTAGTGTGTTGCACCAGTGCTATAAGCATCTTAATAATGCGTACAATCCAATCTGAATATACAAAATGTTTACCCGAACTAAATATCAAAAACTAGATCTGAGGTTAATTTGGATTGGAATCGGATTGCATCTTACAAAATTCGAAATTATAATACGAAATGTGCTAAATCTAATTCGA
This sequence comes from Przewalskia tangutica, assembly GCA_029844215.1. NCBI lineage: Eukaryota > Viridiplantae > Streptophyta > Magnoliopsida > Solanales > Solanaceae > Przewalskia > Przewalskia tangutica. The sequence continues at coordinate 119,511,116 of CM056727.1, forward strand.
TCGATGAACAGACGTATGTTATTGTTGGTGTTCTTGTATGAAGTTATGCTTGATATTCTCCTATACCCTACTTGTGAAATTACACTTTATCAATTAATATTTATACAGAGAATTACTTGTTTATTATTACCCCAAACATGCCTTCCATTAGTTAAATAGTCATTTCAATAGGGTTTAAGGAGATTTATTCTTCGTATAAAATTCAATAATTAATTTATTCATTGCTTGGTTGCCTTTTTTATTTTTTGCTCATATTTAATAAGTACTTGCTATTTAATTTTAGTAATTGTAAATCACGTATTGGGCAATGGATGAAATGGAGGCTCGCATCTGGAGTCTTATGCGATAAAAAGGTGTCATCAAAACTCAAAAGCAAGTTCTATAGGACGGTGATTAAACCGAATATGTTGTATGGGGCGAATTATTGGCCAGTCAAGACTTCGCACATTCAAAGATGAAAGTTGCGAAAATGAGGATGCTGAGATGGATGTGCAAGCATATAAGGAGGGATATGATTAGAAATGATGATATATGAAACATGTGGAAGTGGCCTTGGTGGAGGATAAGATGTGGGAAGCAAATGTTAAGATGGTTTGGACATATGAAGAGGAGAGACAAAGATGCCCTAGTGTAGAGGTGTGCGAAGTTGGCTATGGACAGGATCATGGGGGGTAGAGGTAGACCGAATAAGTATTGGGGAGAGGTGATTAGATGGAATATGGCGCACATGCAACTTACTGAGGACATGACCTTAGATAGAGGGTTGTGGAGGACACGAATTATGGTAGAAGGGTAGTAGGTACTCGAGTGTAGTCCTGCTCATGCTTGCAAACGGGTAGTTGTAGTGCTTTTATTGTAGGCCCACTTAGCCTATCATACTGGTAGGCGTAATATTTCATTATAGTACCATGTAGTTTGATTCTTGTTGCTAGGGTGTCCTTGAGTGTACTTTGTTTAGCTTATTTATCTGCACTAGTTACTGCTTACTTTATGTTTCTCTTGCTTTGATCTGGATGTGCTTTTGCATTTTCCTTGTGTGTGCTTATGCTCTGTCTTGAGCCGAGGATCTCCTAGAAATAGCCTCTCTACTTGTCAAGGGAGAGGTAAGGTCTGTGTACACTCTACCCTCCTCAAACCCCTATGTTGTGAGATTTTACTGGGTATGTTGTAGTTATAGTAATTATAATCCACGTATAAATAACAACTTTTTCTTTCTTTGTCTCTGTTGCTAACACTCAATCGACGAGGTTGAGAAGAATAAAATGATTTGTTCTTTTGATTCTCTTTGAAAGTAATTAATGTAAGTTGATTAGTTTTTATATTTGTAGCATTCTGATCATGTAAAGGGAAAACAATAATTATAGAAGCCACAAGAATGTCTCGTAACAACATACTTCATGTTTGGTCAAGACGTCATGCATATTCGGTCAAGGATATCTTCAGCATACTTCCTTTGACAAAGAAATAAGCCACATGCATGTCTCGTAACAACGATAACTTAGGGGGCCAAATCCTTCATAGCAAACTCAGAGGCAATGCGTGACATAATGGATCGACGAAATGCATCAGAAGATGTGGTGAGGATGATATTATCAATATATAGTAGGATATATGCTATGTCATTACCCTTACTATAGATGAACAGTGAATAATCATATTTGCTATGTGAAAACTCGATAGAGGATACACCATCAGCAAACCATTGGTACCATTCAAGAGGAGCATATTTCAGTCCATAGAGTGATTTTTTCAAAAGACACACATGATCTGGATGAATAAAATCCCCGAATCTCATAGGCTGATGCATATATACAGTTTTATGATGGTCTCCATGCAAGAAACAATCTTTGATGTCAAGCTGATGAATAGGCCAATACTTGGACAAGACAATATTGAGAAAAATCCGAATAGTCGCTGGTTTCATCACCAGACTGAAAGTTTTATCACAATTCACTCCCACCTGTTGAGACGTGCTATCACATACAAGACGGGTCTTGTGCCTCTCAAAAGAATCATCAGATTTCTTTTTATGTTAAAAAATTCATATAGAACGAATAATATTAACATCAAGAGGATGATGTACTAGATCTCACGTCTTATTTTCAATAAGAGCATTATATTCATCAATCATTGCATTTTTCCAATTAGGATCGGACAAGACATCTTTTTTATTATGAGGAACAGGTGAAGGGGAAACCGAATTGGACAAGTTAAATAATTGTTTGGGTTTGGATGTATAACATGAGTTTCCATTGTCTGTGGGTGTGCCACATGAGGTTGGACATGATTGGGATGGGGTGGCCGAGAAGTGTTGGCGGGACTGGGTGGACTTCTGAGAGTAGAGGGTAAGGCTGAGAAGGGGCAGTGGCGTCGGGGGGAGGGGATTGGCCGATAGACAGATGAGACGAAAGGCCATGATGGGTTTCTTCGAGGCTCCCATTGCGGGACTAGGTGGACTGCCCGCCTCGGGACGATAATGGTGGGACGACTGCCGGTGTCGGTAATGACTGATTTGCAAGTGATGAATTATAAAGGGATTGAGGCCATCATTTAGAAATTTATAGGAATTTGGGGATGGAGAATTGAGTTTGGTAAAGGGGAATTGAGACTCATCGAATATGACATGCCAAGAAATTATTATTTGCAGCTTGAGAAGTAGTAATAATTGTAACCTCGATGATTGGGGTAGCCAAGAAAGACGCACGGGGATGACCGATGTTGTACCTTTTTATTTGTGTGGAGGGATGGAGGGGGTAGCACAGATATCCGAAAGTTCGTAAATGCTTATAGGAAAGATCCCGAAGATAGTGAACTTGAGTGGGAGACTTGTGTTTGAGAGACTTATTTGGGAGAATCTTCAAGAGATAGATTGTCATTGATAGAGCGTAATGTCGAAAATAGGGGGATAGAGGCGTGAGCAAGGAAGGCACGGACTAAGTTGTTTATGGTTTTAATTTTCGTTTTGCTTTTCCATTTTGTGGAGAGGTGTGGCATAGGAAAAATAAAAAACAAGGTCATGGTTGGCGTAGAAAAGTTTGAATTGATTATTATCGAATTCTCTCTCATTTTCACATTGGAAACATTTAATTTTTTTTTAAATTGTGTCTTAATAAAAATGATGAATGATGAAAAAATAGAATATACTTGAGACTTATTACCAATGGGAAACGTCCATAGGAAGTTTGATTAATCATCTAAATATAACATATAGTATGGATGTCCGACCGTGCTTAAGATAGGAGAAGTCCATAAATCACTGTGTATTTATCAAAAGGCATTAAAGTAGAAGTGGCTGAAGAATAAAATGGCAACATGATATGTTTCCCAAAAACACAAGATTCACAAATAGGAGGAGAAGAGACATGTTTGTAAGCAATAAATTTATTTTTGCTAAGGGAGCGTAAAATAAAGTCTCTCGGATGTCCTAATTATTATGCCATAACGGAGACGAAACTACTGCAAAGGTTAATGGAGAAGAGGTTGGATGCCTGACGAAGCTGGTGATAGGAGAAATGTCCCCAGTGCTATCACATCTTAGTATTCACATCCTTATCATAAGGTCCTTTACAGAAAAACCAAAAGGATCAAATTCAAGGGAAATATTATTGTCGGTTGTGAAACGACACATATATATTATATTTTTGATAAGTTTCAGGGGATGGAGGATATTTTTAAAGCTAATAGGGGGTGTGGTGGGGAAATAGATGATTGTCCATAACCTCAAATGAGAATACCTTATCCACTATCAATAATAATATATTTAAATTGCTCATATTGAAATAATATGAAAGAGTACATTAGGATGCCATCATATTAGATGTGGCGCTAGTGTCCATGTACCAATTGTTGTCAGAAACATTGTGAGACATCATTTTCATAGATGCCTTAATATCCGTTGGTGCGTAAGTTGAAGAAGGAAAAATATATGCATTGTATTCCTGTTGTGGACGTGCGTTAAGAATTCCGGACTGGGCCTGTCAGGCTGGAGGTTGGGCCTCGGAGGATGTCGGGTTGGGGAAGAATGGAGCAGCCCATGATGGTGGGGGCCACGCATCCCATGATGGGTAGGCAACCCACGACATAGGCTGCTACCACTGTTGCTGCCGCTGTTGGTGGCTGCCAGCCGACGGCGGCTGCCTCCTATTGCTGATGCCACTATTTCCGGTGTTGCCGCCTCGATTGCCGCGGTTGTTCCCAAAATTTCTTTCGCTATTGTTATTCTGGGAATGTGAGCCATGTGTCGGATAGTTGGCTTGCCTGTGGGATGGGGTAGGAGCTGAGTCTTTCAGATCAGCATGGTTGCCTCCGATGGCTACGAGGGCAGTGTCGGTTATGCTGGCATTAGTCGCTGCCCACTTTGTTTTTCGGGTTTCTTCAAGAGTGTGTCTCAAACGAGCCTCATAGAACTCAGGCAATGACGTGCTTTGTTAGAGGATGGTAGCGTCGCCGCCATAATTTTCATTCAAATCTGCAATAAATTGCATCACCAATAATTGATTGGTGACCGGTGCACCGACGTTGGAGAGTTGATCAACAATCATCTTAAGTTCTTGACAATAGGCCGACGTATTAGAATAATCACCCTACTGAATGTCCTAGAATTGATTTTCCAGATACAAGGCACGTTGTGTCTTATTGTCATGAGAAATACTTTCCAAGCGCTTCCACGTTTGTCGTGCAGTGACATCAATTTCAATGATTATATGCAATAGATCATTCAAGATCGTATCGTAGATCCATTGTAGGACAACCGCATCTAAGAGGGACCAAAGTTCATCGTCAGAATCATCAGGTCTTTCTAGGGGCTTTGATTTTAGAGGGATGACATGGTCGATGACTTTGTATTAAGGTTGGCCAGTGGGTCGGGCCGGGCCCACTGGGATCGGGATGGGAACGGTCGGGACGGGGTCGGCACGGAGAGAGGCGGGTCGGCCGAGGCGGGCGGCGGGACGATACTAGCGGACGATCTCGTGTCTCGTCTGTCTGGTCTCGATGGGCGATTGGTCGGGTCGGAGGCGGGACATTTTTTTTTTAAAAAAAATTTCCACTAAATTAAAAATACTAACAAAGTAACATATAGTCATATAGTTATAGTCATATACTCATATTATACTTATAGTATTATATATATTTATAAACTAAATAATTAAACAAAGACAAGAAGAGTGTAAAAAAACATCTCAATGTTATTTTTGTGTCTCTTATATTATTAATTATTTCATTGAAATATACAAGATTCAGAATTACAACATTGTAGTGTACTGTTATAGAAAAAAATTACAAAAGACATAAAAAAAATACTAAAATTGCAATGAAATATATTATCAATTTGAAAATACTTTTTCTAGTTTCTTTATAATTTCGTGTGGTTCTTCGGTTGGAATTGGTATATCTTGGTCAAATTGTTCCACGTCGCTACTCATGCCTTCAGATAAGATGTCGTTGTAGTTTTCGTCTTCTTCTTCGTTAATCTCTGGGTTATTAGCATTTTCTTGCTGGTAATGTCGATATACTTTTTTGCATTCATCTTCTACGCTATCCAACACTTCTTCTAGCGTTTGTTCAATAGGTGGCTCAACATTTAAATTTTTGGGAGTTGGAGGTGGTAGTACGTTCATATAGTTATAAATATTTTCAATAAGACTTTTACAAGCGTCTACTTTAATAGTCGGGTTTAATACAACACGAATAATATAAATAGGGGGAATAGAAATAAAATATTTCTTTAATTTCATAAACATTTTTTAATAGCTGCCTTATAAGCAGGTTTTTCCATATATTCTTTAAGAAGTAAAAATATTATAGCTATATAAAACAACATAGTTGAAATAGTAGGATAATATAAAGTAGAAAATTCTTTTGTTGCTCGTTGAAAATTCTCTAGAAATACAATAAGTTCTTTAATTTTGTCCCAATCATTATCCACAATCATATCAGTTGGATTTTGATTATGGACGTTAAAAATAAAGTGATAGGTTTTCTATAATCATAAGCAACAACTAGTTGGTCATATAAAGAATTCCACCTAGTTGGTACTTCTTCGGGAATTTTTCTGTAAGATAGTCCACAATCGTGACAAGTTTTTTTATATTCTTTTCTCTGTTGAATTCTATTATTCTTAAAAATAAAGTTTATAGCAAATTGTATTTTTTCAAGAATATCTTGAAAAAGTGAAAGATCATCCTTTACAACTAAGTTATAAATATGGCACGCACATTTAATATGAAAATGTTTTGGAAACGACGGAGCTAAAACTTCTTTTAAAACATAAATAACAGAATTGTTAGAAGCTGCATTATCTAATGTAATACTCATAACTTTATCAGTTATTCCGTAATAATCGCAGACTAAATAAATATTTTGTGAAATAAACTCACCAGTGTGCCTAATATATATATATATATATCTATATGCTAAAATACGTTTTGCATAGACCATTTATAATTTATCCAATGATAGATTACCGTTAAATAATCATGGTCGTTAGTACTACGACCTATATCAGAAGTTAGAGCGACTTTGCAATTTAAATGATATAATGAATAACGCAAATATTGTTGATATTCGTGTGCAAATTTAAACACATCTCTCTTAACCGTTGATCTTGGAAAACCTTTATAAGCAGGATTATACATATCTCTAATATAATGAATAAAATCAGACGATTCAGGAAATGAAAAAGGCAAACCCTCCACAACAACTAATTTTGCTAGTGCTTCCCTATCTTTATGTTTATCGTATTTAGAGCCTACAACTCCCTCCGTCATAGGGTTAATTTGACCCTGTACTTTGTTCGGGACAGTATGTGAACCTTGTCCCGGTTGAGAGGATGCTTGCTCACCATCTTTTTCAATAAGGTATTGGGCATGCAAGACTTTGTGTTTTTGCAATAGGTGTCTTGATAAACCCCCCGTCCCACCATGACCTTGTCCAGTTTTAAAAGTATAAACAGATTTACAAGTTTTACATATAGCTACTTGATTCGGTACGTCCATGTGAAAATATTTCCATACAGGTGATGTTAATGGTCGTTTTGTCGGACATCGTCTCATACTAGGGGGGATAAGAGGCATTTCATTAGTGGGTGTATCATCATCTACATTAGTAGGTATATCATCATCTAGAGTGTTATCTAAATTAAAATCTTCTTCATTTTGAGGATAAACATTTGTGTCAAGATCATATGGTATTTCAGGAAACAATTCAGGATCCATAAAATCATCTTGTCTAGGAATACTAGAAGAAGTACCCTTGCCCTTGCCCTTGATACCCAAGTCCTTTCCCAAAACATTTTTTATTCTTTTCATTTTAATTATGTTAATAAATAGTTAAAGATAATGAAATTAAATATGCTAAATGAAATAAAAACAAAATAATAATTTAATGAGAGAACGAATGTACCAAACGCCAACGTAGAGTTGATGTGTAATCGAGAGAGGTTGAAGAGAATGTTGTATAGAGATTGATTGATTGAGAGATTAGAGATTGTAGGAAGATTTGTGAGAAATAAGAAGAGAAAATGAGGTATTTATAGTTGAAAAATTGGGTTAAAATGTAAATATAAATAACTTAGGGGTTAAAAATAAATATAAAGGGGGTAGGGGGGTTGGGGGAGTGGGGAAGACAAAAAATGGCCGTTGTCTAACAGCCAAAATGTAAAATGGCCGTTATTGCAACGACTATTTTTGGCAAGTGGTTGTTTTTGGGCGGGACTGGGGCGGGACCGGGACGGGCCGTGGGACAGGTCGGGTCCTAGCGGGACCGGGTCGGGCGGGACCATACCATGTCCCGTTCCGGTTCGAGCCCCGGTCCCGCTATTTTTTTTTTAATTTAATCGGGGCCGGGACGGGATCGGGGTCGGGACGGGACGGGATCGGGTCGAGACTGGGCCGACCCGGCCCACTGGCCAGCCTTACTTTGTAAACACGATAATGAATCTTAAATAATTCCTCCCAAGATGAATATTGAACCTTTTCCATCTCAAGAGTTATGAGAATGAAATTGTTGATGTTGTTAACTGCACGAGCAGGATGAAATTTATGTTATTCATCCATTGAAATAAGAGAGGAAGAGAGGAAATTCGAAGAAGGGAGAGGGTTGCCAATGAAGAGGGCTTCCTAGGAGGGAGGGACCGCGACTTAGGGAGAAATGGAAGTTAGAGTTTGACTTTTGATACCCTGTAGAAAGATGTTCTTGCCTTTCATTGATTATTGTGTACAATATAACAGTGTTACATAATTACAAACTAGGTAACTAAATATTTCTAATTACAATTGGAATATAAATTTACCTAATATAAAAGATTTACAAAATATAGTAATATTCTATCAATGGTAATATACAAGATATGATAATATTCTATCAGTGAATACTTATGTGTGCGTTTTTACAACAATTTTTTTTTCAAATCTCATATATATTTTACTTTTGCCACATATTTAAAATAGAGTTAATGTATATGTGGCTCCTTAAACCGTGATGCCTCTGCCATGCCCGATAAGCTTGAACGATCCATTTGTTAACTCATTATAATAATAGAAATTCTACAAGTCATATAACGAAAAATATGTAGGGTTTTGTTGGGTCTAAAACACACAAGTAAGGCACAGCGGAAGTTTAATTTTTTTGTTAACTTACTTGCCCTAACAAAGTCGTCTGGTATGATTACGTTATAATTGAAACATGTAAAGACATGAAATATAAACTTACATTTGATATTTTGAATCTCTACTAAAGGTGTGCACGCGATTGTCTTTTCGGGTGTAAGCCTTCGCTACGGTATACTCCTCTGTCAGGAAATCCAGGAAATCTTGGCAGAGGTTTGAGAGTATTTTAATTCCTGAACTTTGAGTTCAGAAAGTAGAAATTGATTAGCAATTTTGTGCAAATTCAACAACTTCAACAACCCAGAATTATGTGTTAAGTGCTAAATATATAGGGTGGAGGACAAACCAAATCAGATTTGGATCAGGTTTAAAACTGATCCAAAATCGAATTCGATGCCTGATCGGGCCCATCGCCGCACCACCACGTGGCTCAGCCCTTTAGGTGTCGCGGCGCCTCCCTTATTTTCTGCACGTTTTAATTTTGATAAAATCAAAAATCCAATTTTGATTTAACTAAATAATTTCCATCAAATGGAATTTATCCCATAATTTATTATTGGTTAAAATATCTTGATTCTAAATCGAATATTTTATACTCTCTCAATATACCCTTAGACCGAAAAGACAATCGACTTAGTGTGACCCTTTAAGTCTTCTCACATTGACACTTAATCAAATTAAGGTTCACATGAAACTCCTAGACTACGCCGGTGACGAACTCAATGTGTGAAGTACGTTTACAAGACTCTAGTAAACACAACCTCTATGTGGGATGATAAGTTTCTTTCATTCTCAACACATTCGATCAAGCGTAGGATTTTCCAAGTGTCTATCCAAATGGCTTGATCACTTTATCTCATCTATATTAGTCGACAACTAGATCATATTGTCGCGCCTGTTTTTGACCTCGGGGTCTGAACGGTATCCGCAACGTTGCTCTTTGGCGTGGTTCCCTGGATGAAGCAATAATGCTGATTTCGAGGAGTCGCCACCTAATTAGTTAAGTGAATTAGGACACTTGATTTATTGCAATAAAAATACTGCAATTAATCTTCATTTAATGGTCTGCGAAATTAATGAGATTCTGAATCAGGGTTCTTTATTATCTTAAAGGGAAGGGGTTAGACATCCTTTAAGATCCGCTAACTTGCGGTTATTCGTTCAAACCTAGGTTAATTATTTATTGCCCTTTTTATTCTACCTATTCTAAGCATTTTTTCATAATTTATAATTAAAATAAAGTGCAATACATAATAATAAAACTAAAATTAAATGCGACATAAAATAAAACCCCGGGACATCTTTTAGCCTTTTTTTAGGCCTTCTGCGCAAGATGATCTCCGGGTACCTGCATAAACACTTAGTAAAAGTGTTAGTAATCGAATAAATAATTTTAATGCAATGACAAGAGTTAATAAGTAAAGCCAAAAAATAAATAAATTCGTCTTTTGCACAGAGGAGGCCTTGGAAATCAGACGGAGATTCCTTCATCGACCATATTGTTAAAAACAATAAAATAAATAAAACCTTCAGATCCGCGCCAAAACAGTAATAGCTTTAAACACGGAGGGCTCAGATATATATAAAAATAAAGTGGGGACATCCTAAACAAGTGCGGCTGCGAGAATTCGCCCTGCCAGCGCATGTTGGTTATCCTGTGTAAGTAGAAGAAATCATCAACGCCCAGAAAGCTTCATTTATTTTATTTTCCGTCTTTGCAACCTTGGAGGCCTCAAAAATCGACGGATAACTTTTTCATTGGCCATTGTAGTATCACGTTCAAATCAGTAAATACCCAATATTCAAATGCAGAAATATGTTCCTTCAGTTTAATAAAATAAAAGCAAACTTGTCTAAACCAGTCCGAAAAATGAAACAACATCGGCCACAAGAATAATAACAAAACAAAATAATCAATAAACATGGAAACAAAGAAGAACATAGTTCGCCGGAGATTTCGGAACGTCGCCGGAGTTTTAAACGACGAATCAGTAAGCAGCAACAACAACATCGCCGGAGTTCTCAGACTCCGGCCAGTTACCAAACAATAAAAAAATCAGTCTAACAACAACAGATTCCGAGAAATAAAACCAAACAAACGCCGTCTCCGACAAGATCAAAATATCAGAAAATCAGTTCATACCAAAAGACAACATAGTATCGCCGGTTAAACCAGAGAGATGCCGGAGTTTAAAATTCTGGCAAGATATCCTAAAAATGCAAAAATCAGTCCAAAGAAGTCAACAATAGATCCAAAAGATAAAAATGATAATAACCATACTCCGGCCAGATACCAAAAGTGCAAAAAGATCAGTCTGTATCGGAGCCAACGACATATAACCATAAGATGCCAAAAATGCAAAATCAGTCCATACCGAAATCAAACCCAGTTAACCACAAAAGGAGAGGCGGCGTCACTTCCACGGCGAACGCCAGAGCGACGCCGCTGTAACAGTGGGTATGTCGATGTGAGAGCAGTGGTACTGCGGTTCAACGGTGGTTCGACGGGTAATGTTGGTGTGGTTCGCCGGAACAGGACAGCGGCGACGTGGGTTCGTTGGATCGCCAACGATGAGGCGAGCAGCTGGCCGGTGGTCGACGGTTACGAGAGTAAAGGTTGGGGGAGAGTGATGGTGGTTGTGTGGGGGTTCGCCGGAGCTCGAAGCTCCGGCATTGGAGCGGCGATGGGAGAGTTTGAGCGAGAGTCCAACAAATGGGGTATGCGGCTGGCTGATCAGTGGCGAGGAGCAGTGGGGTGATCGATGTATTTTATATACACTTTTTGAGTTGATTTTAGTTAGTCTTTTGTCCTTTTCTGTACAAATACGTGTCGTATTAGGATAGATTTTCTTTCTTTTGAGTCAAATTGGTTAAAATGGCTCTTTGGCGGAAAAGGAGCGAAAAGAGGGCAAAAAACGGAGGTTCCAGAGCTCGAAATGCGAGAAAGTGGCGAACAAGGCACAACCATAGTTGCGGCGTGGCCTCCGGCCAGCGGGCCCGCGCCCGGCGCCAAAGATCGAAGCTGCGAAGTTGCGGCGCCTCTGAACAGCGAGTCACGGTCGCGGCGCCTACAGCAGTCACGGTCGCGGCGCCTAATCACGAAACAGTTGATTCGGCCATGGCTGATGTGGCCATGGCGTAGCGGCGGAAAAATCACGTTTTGAGCGAATTTATGGGTCGAACTGAAGGAAAACCTTAAGGCGGTTTGAAGCTATAAAAGAGAACCTGGCGGTTTCAAGGGTTCCCTTTCTTGCACAAACACAACACATCTTGGAGTTCAAGATTGGAGACCATTCTATTGTAATTTTCTTTCTTTCTTTTACTTTATTTCAGTTTTTATGTTGGATATTGAATTAGTTCTTGTCATGTCTATGGCTAGGAACTAATTCTAATATAGGGCTTTCCATGTCAAATCACTTATACCTTATTTTATGAATTAATGTATGTTTATGGTTGTTCTTCTTATTGTTGAGATTTATCCAATAATTGTTTTGAATGCTTGGTAATTGCTTGATCATTAATTATCATTACTTATATGATTTCTAATCAAACTTCGAAAGGAGGAGGTTGTGACTATGCTGTAGTTGGGTAGACATAGGTCGAATTGGGGATGAAAATACCTCAATTACTTGTGTAGCGTTAATAGGGGTTTCAATACCTAAATTTACGCTATTTGCGTAACGTTAACAGGGGTTTTTGTTCTTAATCCTCCTATAGAGTCATCCTTATCACCGAAAGGTATAAAGGAGCGCTACTGGGGTTGAGTGTTTATATAGCCTTAACGGGAGTATAAAACGGATTAGTAAACCTGCTATCTCCAAAAGAAGAAGAACCATAAGTCATTGCATTAATAAGTAATATAAGCGAATAGTTGAGGAGACTTGGAAGCCCTATTTCCATCATCACTGAAGTAAACACATAGTTAATTAGTCTTTATAATTATTAGTCATAATCAACAACTCAAATATCGGTCACCAAATAGATACCAAAGAATAGAAGTTGGTACTTGAGCACTAATCCCTGAGGACGATAACTCGGTCTTCAAGACTATATTACTTGAGTCGACAACGTGCACTTGCGTTAAAGTGTGTGCATTAAATCGTGCATCAAGTTTTTGGCGACGTTGCCGGGGATTAGGCATAGTTCAATATCAATTTTATCTATTCTTAATTTCTAATTTGGTTTTATTTCGGTTTTTTTTTTTTTTTTTTTGTTTTTTTTTTTTTTTGTGAAAACAAGTGTGCCGTGATCCGTTGTTGGTTTTGATTCATCTTAGGGATCCTGAAGACATGGATTACTACTGTCAATATGATAAAGCTCCAACCCCACAGGAAGAGAGGGAGGAGTTACGAGAAACCATACTCAGTTTTACTAGGTATCAAACTCAGTTCATGGACGAAACGAGAATGACCATGAAGAAGTTGGAAACGCAAATAGGACGACTCGCGGTCATGTTGAACAGCGAAATGCAAGAAAAGCAATCTGCACATGTAGGAGGAAATATGGAAGCACAATGTCAGACGATTGACCTGAAGAATGCCGAATCAGTGGAGATGGAAGGTTCGCAGCAGCAGCAGCGCCGCGGCGCCGATGAGCAGGGTCGCGGCGCCCAGGGCCCAGAAGCCGAAAGGTTGGTAGAAGTTGTAGTGAATGCACCCCAGGTGAAGGTACCATATCCCCAGAGTCTAAAAAATGTGCTCTTGACAAGCAATTCTCTAAATTTGTGGAAATTCTCAAACAATTGCAACTCAATATCCCGTTTGCTGAAGCACTAGAGCAGATGCCGAGCTATGTAAAGTTTATGAAGGATATTCTGAGCAAAAAGAGGAGGATAGAGGACTACGAAACAGTGGTGTTGACTGAAGAATGTAGTGCCATCCTACAGAGAAAACTACCTCAGAAATTACAAGATCCAGAGAGCTTCACCATCCCATGCACCATTGGAAAGTTTGAATGTCAGAAAGCATTGTGCGATCTGGGGGCAGGCATAAATCTGATGCCTTATCTAGTTTTCTGCAAACTTGGAATGGGAGAAGTCAAACCTACAAACATCACTTTGCAGTTAGCGGACCGCTCCATAGTTCATCCTAGAGGAGTCATCGAAGATGTATTGGTGAAGGTGGAAAAGTTCATCTTTCCAGCTGATTTCGTTATCTTAGATATAAAAGATAACGATATAATCCCCATCATACTTGGCAGACCCTTCTTAGCCACAGGACAGGCTCTCATCGATGTTCACAAAGGGGAGTTGAAGCTTCGGGTGGATGAAGAAGAGGTGATTTTCAATGTTTTTCGGGCAGCAACTTTTTCAGATGCCAATGATAACTGCTCCGCCATTGATATTATCGAAGATGCAGTGTCAGCCAAAGGGTTCAGACATGATGATACGCTTGAAGAAGTACTAACCAAATGGGATGATAATAGTGGAAACGACCCAGGATGATGGAATATGCAAATTGGATGAATGTTTATGAGAAATGGGATAGGAGGAGGTATGAAGAGCTTGGACAGATGCCAGAAAGATCAATACCATCCACAGAGAAGGCTCCAGAGTTAGAGTTAAAAATCCTACCCAATCATTTACAATACCAATATCTGGGTGAAGATAAATCCTTACCAGTGATCATTTCACGCCACCTATTCACAGCAGTGACTGATAAACTGTTGAGAGTGCTGAGGGATCACAAGCGTGTCATTGGATGGACATTAGCAGACATAAAGGGGATAAGTCCGTCAACAGTAATGCATAAGATCCGTCTAGATGAGGAGAGCAGACCATCCATCGAGGCCTGGCGGTGAACGAACATGAAAGAGGTAGTCGAGAAGGAAGTGCGAAATGGCTCGATCACGGGAGTAATTTATCCTATATCGGCGGTAGCGTGGGTGAGTCGGTACAAGTGGTACCCAAAAGGTGGAATAGCGGTGGTGACCAGCGAAAGGCGAACTCATTCCTACAGAACGATTCTTGGTTGGAGAATCTGCATTGACTATCGCAAGTTGAACAAGGCAACCAGAAAAGACCACTTCCCGTTGCCATTTCTAGATCAGATGTTGGATAGACTTGCAGGGCACAACTACTACTGCTTTTTGGATGGATACTCAGGGTATCACCAGATTGCAATAGCGCCAGAAGATCAGGAAAAGACGACATTCACCTGCCCTTTTGGTACATTTGCATTCAGAAGGATGCCGTTCGGGCTTTGCAATGCACCTGCGACTTTTCAGAGGTGTATGATTGCAATTTTCTCAGACATGGTGGAGAGGACTGTAGAGATTTTTATGGATGATTTTTCGGTCTTTGGAGCATCGTTCGACGAATGTTTGAGGCGCTTGGAAGCAGTGTTAAACCGATGTGAAGAATCTAACCTTGTGCTAAACTGGGAGAAGTGTCATTTCATGGTAACAGAAGGGATTGTCTTGGGACACAAAATATCAAACCAAGGTATTGAGGTAGACAAAGCAAATATTTCAGTAATCGAAAATCTATCACCTCCAGTATCAACAAAAGGAGTCAGAAATTTCCTTGGGCATGCGGATTTCTATAGAAGATTCATCAAGGATTTTTCAAAGGTTTCAAAGCCCCTTTCCACCTTGCTAATGACGGGGGTTGCTTTTGACTTCAATAAGGAATGCTTAACCTCTTTTCGGACACTCAAGGAGAAGCTTATATCAGCACCCATAGTCATTGCACCAAACTGGGAGCTTCCTTTTGAACTGATGTACGATGCAAGTGATTATGCAGTAGGAGCAGTGCTTGGACAGAGAATCGACAAGGTATTTAGATCCATTTACTATGCTAGTAAAACTCTGAATGACGCACAGTTAAATTACGCAACTACAGAAAAAGAATTGCTAGCAATAGTGTATACATTTGAGAAATTCAGGCCATACTTGATTGGAAATAAGGTGATAGTATATACTGACCATTCTGCCATAAAATACTTGATGACAAAGAAGGATGCAAAACCTCGCCTCATTCGATGGGTCTTGCTACTACAAGAATTCGACGTGGAAATTCGTGACAAGAAAGGGACAGAGAATTCAGTGGCAGACCACTTGTCAAGGCTGGAGAACACAGAGAGCCAGAACACCAAGGATGTGCAGATAAATGATCACTTTCCAGAAGAGCAACTGTTTCAAGAAAGTGTGAATTTTAATTTACCTTGGTACGCTGATTTTGTTAATTTTCTTGCAGCTACGGTAATACCCCCAGAATTGACAAGACAGCAAGTGAAGAGGTTTTACTCCGAAGTAAAGCACTACTATTGGGATGAGCCGATGTTATACAAACACTGTTCCGATCAAGTCATCAGGCGATGTATACCAGAGGAAGAGATGCACCAGATTCTCACTCATTGCCATACCCTACCATGTGGTGGACACTTTGGGGCATCAAGAGCGGCAAAATGCTTAAAGCGGGTTTTATTGGCCAACACTTTTTAAGGATGCCCATGCCTTTGTGAAGAGATGTGATAGTTGTCAGAGAACAGGGAACATTTCAAGACGAAATGAAATGCCTTCGCAAGGGATACTGGAAGTGGAACTATTTGATGTGTGGGGAATCGATTTCATGGGTCCATTCCCGCCTTCCTTTGGAAATCAATATATCCTTCTGGCAGTGGACTATGTGTCCAAATGGGTAGAAGCAGTAGCCCTGAAAGGAAAGCAGCGATGAAAGGCGTTCAAAGATTCCTTGAAAGAACATTTTCACAAGGTTCGGCACTCAGGAGCCATCATCGGTGTGAAGGAAGTCACTTTTGCAACAAGCGGTGAATTCATTGCTTTCCGATATGGAGTCTACCACGCACTGTGCGCCTACCACCCTCAAGCGAATGGGAAAGCAGAAGTGTCAAATAGGGAAGTAAAGAGCATATTGGAAAAGACGGTGAATGGATCAAGGAAGGATTGATCTATTAAACTGGATGATGCACTGTGGGCATACAGAACATCATTCAAGACACCAATCGGAATGTCACCATATAAGTTACTTTTTGGTAAAACATGTCATTTGTCAGTAGAGTTGGAACATAGAGCATATTGGGCAATGAGGAAGTTAAACATGGATGCCAAAGCAGCAGGGCAGAAGAGGCTACTACAGATGAACGAGTTGGATGAATTCAGGCACAACGCCTATGAGAATGCAAAGATCTACAAGGAACGAACGAAAGTATGACATGACAAGAGATTGATACCAAAATACTTCCAAGAAGGACAATAAGTGCTTTTATTCAACTCAAGGTTGAAATTGTTTCCAGGCAAGTTAAAATCACGTTGGACAGGACCATACACTGTGGTAAGAGTATTCCCATATGGTGCAGTTGAAATAAAAGGAAGAGAGGGAGTCTCCTTCAAGGTAAACGGACAGAGGTTAAAACCCTATTTGATCAATAAAATGGAATATATGAACTTAGTAACATCTCTCACCCTAAAATGATAAGGAATTTGCGTCCGGCTAAAAGACGTTAAAGACAGCGCTAATTGGGAGGCAACCCAAGGTATTTCAATTTATTTACTTTAATGCAATTAGTCTTTACTTAGAACAGTCTCACGGAGGTATTGTTGTGTGTTGTGATGACAGGTGCAGAGCCAAGAGTCTGGAGGGCGAAAACTGAAGATAAGCCAAGGATTTCCAGAAAATCGGCAGAGCGCCGCGGCGCAGAAAATTCAGAAAAGCACAGAAATTTTGGCGCCGCGGCGCCATGACGGTAAAACTAAATTTTTGGAAGACGCCCTAATCCGACGGCCCTTTCTCCCAAATCAAAAATCCAGAGCCCTCCTCCCCTCACGAAATTCAATGCACTATCCACCGCCACCGCCACCGCCACCATTTTAAACCAAGTTTGTAAGTGTCCTTTTCTTTTATTGACTTTGAGTTTTGCACACATTGGGGACAATGTGTGATTTAAGTTTGGAGGGGTGTTTAATTTGTGTCTTATTGTTGTAGTATGTTTGAGTCTTTTTGATTGTTTTGTGTATATTTTGAGTCATAATTTTTTTCTTTTTGAGTCATAATTGTATGTCAAAGATCATGCATGCTGTAGTTAATAGAAGCACCTAGTGAAGTAAGGTGGAATAATGTAATGAAATTAGAAGCAACTATCTAAACACTTAGGTTAGATATGCCAAAAACTCATGAAATCTGTCTATTTGGAGTTTCTACTTGAATTGTGCATTGTAAATGATTAAAACCTATGTGTTATGATTGCTTGTTATTTGAGGCGAAATAGTTAGGATATGCATGTTAGGAGAGATGACTCAGACATTTCTTTGTTAGCCAATTCTTACCACTCTTTTCTATCTCTGACACTAAAAATATCCATAGTCAGCCCCGTTGAGCCTAAACATGAAACTTTTTCTTTGACACCATATATTCCCACAATTGTGCCATAAATAAAAATGTGAAATAGTTGGAATAAATTGTGTTAAAAAAATAGACAAAAAGAGTGAACAAGTTTGATGCACCCCAATACAAAAATAATAAGAAATAGGCAAAAGCCTAAGTTTGGGGGTGCTTGTTATTATAATACACTTCACTCTCCCAAAACAAAAGAGGGGAAAGATAGATTTGAAGTGAAGAAAAGGAATCAAAAGAAAAGGGAAACATTGAAAAGCTAAAGAGCTTATGGTACACAAAATGAGCCTAAATGCCTATTTTTATCTACCCATGCCTAAGCCTACATTACAACCCTGAAAAGTCCTGAAGATCTCTTAGATGCATAGCCATGATTAGTGGAGAATAACAAGTAAACATGTCATAGGAATTTTGAAATTGACATGTATGATTCAGTGTTTTGACTTCCATTAAGTATGATAAAAATGAGTTTGCGAAATATCTAGTTTAATGTGTTTTAGAATGCTGAAATTTCATGCTATATGTTCCTGCATATTATTTTGCTAACCTTCATGTTTTTCTAAATAACATCAATGCAGCAAAGTGATCAAAGTCATTGAGTCTTTCTATTTTCTTTTACCTTGAGTCTTTATTTCTTTCTTTTGATCTTTGCTCGAGGGCGAGCAAAGGTTAAGTTTGAGGGTATTTGATCGGTGTATTTTATATACACTTTTTGAGTTGATTTTAGTTAGTCTTTTGTCCTTTTCTGTACAAATACGTGCCGTATTAGGATAGATTTTCTTTCTTTTGAGTCAAATTGGTTAAAATGGCTCTTTGGCGGAAAATGAGCGAAAAGAGGGCAAACAACGGAGGTTCCAGAGCTCGCAATGCGAGAAAGTCGCGAACAAGGCACAAACACGATTCTGCGGCGCCAGCCTCCGGCCAGCGAGGGCAGCGCCGGCCAAAAGATCGAAGCTTTGTAGAAGTTGCGGCGCGCGCCTCTAAACAATGAGTGCGAGGCGCGACGCCTAATCACGAGCAACCACGAGATTCCGATCGCGGCGCCCGATGCGAACGCGCGCCGCTGAAAAATCAGGTTTTTGACGAATTTATGGGCCAGGCTTGAAGGAAAACCTTAAGGGCGGTTTTGAAGCTATAAAAAGAGAACCCTAGGCAGTTTTCAAGGGTTCCCTTTCTTGCACAAACACAACACATCTTGGAGTTCAAGATTGGAGACCATTCTATTGTAATTTTCTTTCTTTCTTTTACTTTATTTTAGTTTTTATGTTGGATATTGAATTAGTTCTTGTCATGTCTATGGCTAGGAACTAATTCTAATATAGGGCTTTTCATGTCAAATCACTTGAACCTTATTTTATGAATTAATGCATGTTTATGGTTGTTCTTCTTATTGTTGAGATTTATCCAATAATTGTTTTGAATGCTTGGTAATTGCTTGATCATTAATTATCATTACTTATATGATTTCTAATCAAACTTTGAAAGGAGGAGGTTGTGACTATGCTGTAGTTGGGTAGACATAGGTCGAATTGGGATGAAAATACATCAATTACTTGTGTAGCGTTAATAGGGGTTTAAATACCTAAATTTACGCTATTTGCGTAACGTTAACAGGGGTTTTTGTTCTTAATCCTCCTATAGAGTCATCCTTATCACCGAAAGGTAGAAAGGAGCGCTACTGGGGTTGAGTGTTTATATAGCCTTAACGGGAGTATAAAACGGATTAGTAAACCTGCTATCTCCAAAAGAAGAAGAACCATAAGTCATTGCATTAATAAGTAATATAAGCGTATAGTTGAGGAGACTTGGAAGCCCTATTTCCATCATCACTGAAGTAAACACATAGTTAATTAGTCTTTATAATTATTAGTCATAATCAACAACTCAAATATCGGTCACCAAATAGATACCAAAGAATAGAAGTTGGTACTTGAGCATTAATCCCTGAGGACGATAACTCGGTCTTCAAGACTATATTACTTGAGTCGACAACGTGCACTTGCGTTAAAGTGTGTGCATTAAATCGCGCATCATGGGGGTTCGACGGGAATGGGGTGAGAGGAGGCTGAAGGTTCGACGGGAATGGCATGGAGAGAGGGAGAGGGCGGGGAGAGAGGGTGATGGAGAGAGGGGTGTGGGCTGGGCTGATCTTGTTGTGCGGCTGCCCTATAGGAAGGTTTCCTTTCTTGGACCAGGTGCGTATTGACCTCAAGTAAAAGGACCTCTATCTTTCACATGCTGATAATACTCTAGACATGTATAATAAATAGTTTATCAGCAGGGTATGCCAATACCCTCTAAGAGTATCCATGTGTCCATCACTAGCAACTATTACTAGTAGTAAGTAAGACATACTACATTCTCTAAGAATGTGATGAAGACCACATGTTGACTTATAATATATTATTCTTTGATAACTTGATGCCTTGACCTATATGAAGGTAGAAGGACTATCCTTCTTTGATAACTTGATTTCTTGACCTATAGGAAGGTTTCCTTTCTTGGAATTCTCCATTGAAAAATCTTTTAGCACTTTGTCTATGTATACGGACTATGACAACCCCAACAATCTATTAGGTCTATCTCTGTAGATCATAATTCCAAGAATGTAGCAGGCTTTACCTAAGTCCTTCATCATGAAGGTGTTGGATAATCATTCCTTAACTTATTGCATGATAGTATTATTATCTCTCATTATCAATATGTCATCTACATATATGATAATGAAGACAATACTCTCATCTTTGCATTTACTATAAACGCATGAGTCTTCTTTGCTTCTAACAAAGTCAAACGATTTGACTGCTTTGTCAAAGCAAATGTTCCAACTTATTGAGGCTTGCTTAAGTCCATAAATAGACTTCTACAGTTTTCATATTGTTTTGGGTTGATTCTTGGATGTAAAACTCTCTGGTTGTATCATATACACCTCCTCAATTAGGCTACCATTGAGGAAGGCGGTTTTAACATCCATTTGCCAAATATTATAACCATAGTATGCATCTATTGCAAGAAAAATCCGAATGGACTTAATCTTTGCAACAGGTGAAAATGTTTCATCATAATCAATCTCAGACCGTTGATTATAACCTTTAGCCACCAATCTTGCTTTATAAGTATGCACTTTGTCATATGTATCAATCTTCTTCTTGAAGACCCATTTGCATCTTATGGGTCTAACCCCTGTTGACAAATCAACCAAGTTCCATACTTGATTTGTGTACATGGATTCCATTTCGGATTTCATGGCTTTATGTCATCTCTGTGAATCAATGTCTAACATTGCTTCGCTGTATGTAGTAGGCTCATCATCATCAGGAATATTTATCCCATTGTGTGATTCAACTAGGAGGTTAAGTCTTTCAGGTGCACGATGAGTCCTAGTGGTCCTACGGAGTTGAATATTCCGCGTCTCAGTGTTTGTTGCATTTTGATTGTGAGAAGGTGTTTGTGTGTTGGACAATCCAGCACCTTGAGAACTTTCAGGAATATCATTTTGAACAGGATGTTGCACAACTATTGTGTCATCCTCCATTAGTTGTGTATGAGTCTTGCATTTCTACATTATCCCTCATATCACTCCCACTGGTTGAAGGGCGTACTCTAAGTACCCAATCATCATCAAATACTCCCACTGAATCCTTGCCTAGGTATTTGGACAAGGGTTCATCCTCTATATTATTTTGCACTTCTTGAATTTCTTCAAGTTCTATCTTGTTGTAACTCTGTTCCTTGTAGACATAGTCTTCTTTAAGGAAAGTTGCATTTCTTGAAACAATAATCTTATGTTCGTCAGGAAGATAAAAGTAATATCCTCTTGTTTCCTTAGGATACCCCAAAAAATAATACTTCTCACTTTTAGATTCCAATTTGTTAGTAAGCAACTTCTTTACATATGTAGGGCACCCCCAGGGTCGCATGTGTCTAAGTGTTGACTTCTTGTCGTTCCATATCTCATATGGAGTCTTCTCTACTGACTTTGATGGAACTCTGTTCAAAATATAGATTGAGCTATGTAATGCATATCCTCATAGGTATGTTGGTAGAGCTGAAAAGCTCATCATGGATCTAACCATATCTAATAAGGTTCGATTTCTCCTCTTAGCAACACCATTCATTTGTGGTGTTTCGGGAGGTGTCCATTGTGATTGATCTCCATGAAGCTTCAAGTAATCTAGAAATTCTTTACTCAAGTATTCACCTCTTCGATCTGATCGAAGAGTCTTAATACACGTTTCAAGCTGCTTATCTACTTCTGACTTGTACTCCATGAATTTCTCAAAAGCTTCAGACTTATGTTTCATAAGATACACATGTCCAAACCTTGAGAAATCGTCTGTAAAAGTGATGAAATAAAGAAAGCCTCCCTTAGCTTGAGTTGAAAATGACCCACATACATCGGTATGGACTAACTCAGGCACCTCTTTGGCACGTACCCCTTTCCCAAAAAGAGATTTAGTTGCCATCTTTTCTCTTAAGCAAGATTCAAAATTACCATACGACTCTAAGTCGAATGGCTCTAGGTAGTCCAACTTCCTTAATCTTGCTATCCTTGATTCATTGATGTGACCATGTCTGCAGTACCATAAGTAGGTGGGGTTTCTTAGATTACTTATTTTAGCTCTTTTATTTTGAATATTGAAAATTGCATGGCTACAGTTTAAAACATACAATCCATCCATAAGCGGTGCATTTCCACAAGTAAAACCATTATAAGATAAAACATAACTTCCATTGGTAATAAATGAGAAAAATCCCTCAATGTCTAACATAGGGATAAAAAAATATTCCTCGTTAACAAGGGAAAAAAAAACAATTATTCAGTTCTAAACAAAATCCTGAAGGTAAATCTAGTCTATAAGTCCCCACGCGTTCAACATCAACTCTTGCTTAGTTTCCAACGCTTAGATCTACTTCTCAAGGTCCAACATTTCTGCTGTCAATTAGCCCCTGCACATTGTTACAAATGTGTGAGGCACAAGCAATATCTAATACCCAATAGTGAGAATTAGTTATAGATATATTTATTTCAATAACAAACATACATTGTCCAGCAGGGCCAGAAACACCTTGTGTTTTGTCTCCCCCTGGGGATGTACAGTCCTTCTTCCAATGCCCATTTCTCTTGCAATTGAGGCAAACATCAGTAACTATCTTGTCCTTCTTTTGAACAACTCTTCGAGGCTGCATAGCTATGGGTGTGGCAGAAACCACCTTACCCTTCTTCTTCTGCACATTCTTACCCTTAGGCTTGAACTTGCTAGATGAGCCCACAATGAGCACAAATTTACCTTTAGAGGTGGACGATTCGAAGGTCTTCAACATATTATGAAGTTCTGGGAGATTCGCTTTGGTTCCATTCATGTTGTAATTTACAATAAAGTTCTCAAATGAAACAGGAAGCGAATTCAAGATTAGGTTGACAGAAACTGTTACGGGCAACTTCATTACAATCGAAGCTAACCTTTCTATTAACCCAATTATCTTCTAAACATGTTGCGACACCTGGCCCCCTTCGTTCAACTTACACTTAAAGAGATCTCTCAACAGTTCATACTCCATTGTTTGAGACTGTGAGTCATAGAGACTCTTCAAGTGTTCTAGCATCTCGTTAGGGCCCATATTTTCATGTTGTCTCTGTAACTCAGGAGTCATAGAAGATAACATGACACATTGTGCCGCAATAGCATCATAAAGATATTTATGACGGTCGCCTTGTCAAACAGGGTGTATGCTTCAGAATCTTCAGCAGGGACTGTAGGGAGTGTTGTATCCAATACATACTCAATCTTTTCTAATCGCAACACCAAACACAAATTTCTTAACCAGTCAGGAAAATTGGCTCCATTCAGCTTGTTTGTTTCAACCAACATTTTAAGTGACAGATTCGACATTGTAACTGAAGAAAAGATAGACTTGAAATTAACATTCTAATATAATTTCTATTGAACACATTCGTTAACTAATTTACATGGTATTTAGTTTAAATTAGTTTCCACTATTTTAACATACTCTTTACCCCATGAAAGAATACATACTCATATCAAATACGGTCATAATGGGCCAATATCCAGACTCATGTTGTCTCCACGTTTGCAGAGGCTGATAACTTCAACAACACGATCCGGTAGGTCTCTAAACCAATTACAAATAATTTGCAACTCTTGGTTGATCGCATGTTCTAAACAATACGATCTGCGCCCCTCGGTTGTCCGACACTGGGGCGCTAAGACAGCCTAGCAAGTCAACCCCGTTATGTAACTGCAATTATGTATCTAAGTGGGCTTAGCCTTCATCGAGCAAACATTGGGGTGTAAATACTCACGAAGGTTTATCACCTACTACAACATTTATATGCATCTATGAAAGGGTCTGAGTCCTCGTAGACTTAGAGAAAATGCTGGGGAATAAATACTCATCTCGGTGAAAAGGATTTTGCACCACAATCAATTATAACGGACGACGTGTTCATTATAAATGAGACTTGTATTAAAATTTGGGGAACATTTTAATTCAGGGTTTTATTCAAGATCAACTATTACATGTTTCAAACATTACACAACATTTAAACATGTATTTGGGCGCCGCCTACCCAAGCATGATTGCGGACTCTAAAACTAATTTTGGACGCCACCTATCCAAGCATGATTTCGAACTCTAAACTAGTTTTGGACGCAACCTATCCAAGCATGATTGCAGACTCTAAACTTAGTAAGGTAAATGACGATCATTTATCACGTAAACAGTACACCAACATACTGTGTAATAATAATCATGGATTAAACTTGGAAAAAAATGACATTTCAACATTCTGGAATTCCGACGCTGCGGCGCTCCTCCAAGGAGCCGCGACGCTGAACAGGCAGAAACTTTGATTTCTGTGAATTAGGGCCGCTGCGCTTCAGTTCCAGATAGTTCTGAATTTTAAACGAAGGTTTTAATCACGATATTGAAATTACCGTGAGTAGCGCCACAACGCTCCGACAGGGAGCCACGGCACCTCCGTGAAACCCTAACTGGCACCCTACAATAGGGCCACGACCGATGTCCTTTTCAGAGCGATTCCGCGCTTGATTTTCTAAAATCGTCCAACCCCTAAATCTAATTTAGGGTTCAGATTACAGGTCTTTTACAACCACCCACCATTATCAATAATGCACATGTCGACCATCATCCATTCCTACACGTTCGTTGTCGTGCACCATGTTCGTAATGAACCAGTTTCTGCACAAGGCTCAGTTCGTGCTAGAATGAAATGACTTCCTCGATTTAGCGTAGTTGATAATTTAGGGTTATTTCAAAAAGGTTATCACTCAGTCAGAGTTTGTCAGATTTCAATAGCCTTGTTTTAATTCAGTTTAAAGTCAATTTTACGTTTAAACCATATTATTATATCTTTCAATTGTTACGTAACCATTGAACCAGCCTGGGCTCTGATACCACTGTAGGGTTTTGTTGGGTCTAAAACACACAAGTAAGGCACATCAGAAGTTTAAAATTTTTGTTAACTTACTTGCCTCAACAAAGTCGTCTGATATGATTACGTTACAATTGAAACCTGTAAAGACATGAAATATAAACTCACAGTTGATATTTTGAATCTATACTAAAGGTGCGCGCACGATTGTCTCTTCGGGTTCAAGCCTACGCTACGGTATACTCATCTGTCAGGAAAGCCAGGACATCTTGGCAGAAGTTTGAGAGTATTTTAAATCCCGAACTCTGAGTTCAGAAAGTAGAAATTGATTAGAAATTTTGTGCAAATTCAACAACTTCAACAACCTAGAATTATGGGTTAAGTGCTAAATATATAGGGTAGAGGTCAAACCAAATCAGACTTGGATCAGGTTTAAAACTGATCCAAAAAACCGAAATTCAATGGCCGAATCGGGCTCTTTATCACTACTGTCAGCTCTCGCCGCACTTTAGGCGCCGCGACGCCTCCCTTATTTTCTGCACGTTTTAGTTTTGATTAAATCAAAAACCCAATTTTGATTTAATTAAATAATTTCCATCAAATGGATCCCATAGTTTATTATTGGTTAAAATATCTCGATTTCAAATTGAATATTTTATACTCTCTCAATATACCCTTAGACCGAAAATACAATCGACTTAGTGTGACCCTTTAGGCCTTCTCACATCGACACTTAATCAAATTAAGATTCACACGAAACTCCTAGACTGCGCCGGTGACGAACTCAATGTGTGACGTACGTTTACAAGACTCTAGTAAACAAAACATCTATGTGGGATGATAAGTTCCTTTCATTCTCAACACATTCGATCAAGCGTAGGATTTTCCAAGTGTCTATCCAAATGGTTTGATAACTTTATCTCATCTATATTAGTCGACAACTAGATCATATCTTAAATATGTCTCTTGCATTGACCAATGACTTGGTCAACCTAATATCACTGAGAAACTGAGTGTTTTCTCTAATATATAATCGAGGAATGAATCATATTCTTGGCTCAACTATCACCTTAGTCTGTATCGCAATGTACCCAATTCAAGTCATGTCTTATCCTATAAGGAATTTAAGCTTAAGATAGGATCAAAGTACATTACTCTACAAATCAGGTGCGTATTGACCTCAAGTAAAAGGAACTCTATCTCCCACATGTTGATAATACTCTAGACATGTATAACAAATAGTTTATCAGCAGGGTATGCCAATACCCTCTAAGAGTATCCATGCGTCCATCACTAGCAACTATTACTAGTAGTAAGTGAGACATACTACATTCTCTAAGAATGTGATGCAGACCATATGTCGACTTATAATATATCATTGATCTCATTCTCAATAATCATTAGTCGAGACTACTTTAAGAACTACACGCTATCATTAATATCTCACACTAGTAATGACAACGTTAGCTCAAGGAATGCACATTAATGAATAATACAAACATCAAATAATAATTCAGTAATTGTAAATGTCATAAATATATTAATCTCATTAATAATACGAATGTATTCAAATACATTTGTTCCTAAAATGATTCTCTCTACCGTATACTTTCAAAATAATGATAAGGCAAATCTTAGACATGATGACCCAAAAAGATTAGAAAATCCAAACTCAACATTCCAATTTGAAACATGACAGGCGATCGGTAAGAAATCTCACTGAAAAGTAGGTGAAATAAATGGTTAAAGCCACGGCTTAGAAGAAGAGTGTGCAGTTAAATCTTTAAATTATAGGTCCGCCTGTTCTTCTAATTAAGTTTGTTATGCCACTTGTATGATAGATGCCTTTCCAATATATCTAACCTTATACTTCCTCTATCCTATATTACTTGTCCAATTTTTCCTTTACACGCCACTTAAGAAATCATAAATGACAGATCTATTTTTATTATCTTATCCTTATCTTTCTTCAATAAAATGCATTCTAATCAATATTAATTATTTTCAAGAACACTTGATATTAAGGATAAGATGAGAAAAGATTCAATTAATTATATCTTGATTTTGTAAATTGACAAATAATTCAGGTTAACAACAATAACAAACCTAGTGTGGTCCTACAAGGTGGGGTCTGGTGATGGTAGGATGCATGCAGCTTACCTCTTGTGAGGTAGATAGGTTATATTTGGTAGACCCTCGGCTCAGAAAAAAAGTACTTGTCGCAGAAATATATGAAAGGAGACAACAAATAACAAGATATAAAATAAACATGGAAACATATAGTAATACCCATCAAGAAAATAAAAACAATGTGATATCTGACAACTACTACTAAAACGAAAAGAGGAGAGGAGAAAAAATTATCTCGTCCCTCCCACACTTAGCTATCTACTACTAGCATTCTACCCTAATCCTAGACCTCCATATCTTCCTATCTAAAGTCATGTCCTTAGTCATATGAAGTTGTGTCATGTCTTGTATAATCACCTCTCCCCAGTTTTTTTTGGACTACCTATATCTTTCTTAACTCCAGCTGCAGCCAACCTCTCGCACATCGTTACTAGTGCATCATCGATCCTCCTATTCACATGCCCAAACTACCTATGTCTTGATTCCCTCATCTTGTCCGCCACCGATGTCACTCCCACCTTATCCCATATAACTTCGTTCCTAATCATATCTCTCATCGTATACCCACACATTCATCTGAGCATCCTCATCTCTTTTACCTTCATCTTTTAAACATGGACATTCTTGACTGGCCAACACTCTACACCATACAACAATGTTGGTCTAACCACCACTTTGTAAAAAAATTCTTTTAAGCCTTGATGACACATTCTTATCGCACAGTACCCCGGAGGCAAGCCTTCATTTCATCAATCCCGCTCCAATGCGATGAATAACATCATCATCAATCTCCCTAGATTACAGACCCAAGATACTTAAAATTTTCTCTCTTAGGTATGACTTGTTCCTCTATCTTCACTGCAACCTATGTCTCATGCGCAATGTCACTGAACTTGCACTCTAGGTACTCTATTTTAGTCATGCTTAACTTGAAACATTTAGACTTTAAGGCCTTTCTCCAAAATTCTAGCCTATCATTAACTTCACGCACGTCTCGTCGATCAAAACTATATCATCTGTGAATAACATACACAACAGTACCTCTCCTTAAATATGTCGTGTCAATTCGTCTATCGCTAAGGTAGATAAGAATGGGTTAAGGGCTAATCCCAGGTGCAACCCCATCATGACTGAAAAGTGTTCAGAGTCACCTCCCACTGTCCTAACCGGAGTCTTGGCTACATCATACATGTCTTTAATAGCCCTAATGTAAACTACATGCACACCTCTAGACTCCATACATCTCTAAAGAACCTCTCTCAGGACTTTATCATACGCCTTTTATAGGTCAATGAATATCATGTGTATGTCTCTCTTCTTGTCTCTATATTTCTCCACCAGTCTCCTTACAATGTGGATAGCTTGTGTAGTCTATTACCCTGACATGAATTCAAAATAATTTTCGGAGATAGACACACATTTCCTCATTCTCAACTCGACCATTTTCTCTGAGATTTTCATCTTATGACTTAGAAGCTACTAGTATTTCTCAAAGTCGATTAACAAATATTGTAGGGATACATTTTCATATAAATAATATGAGAGATAAATATTATGCTCTCTTATTTTTCTCTAGTACAATATGGTTAGTAAAAGTTCTATTCTAGAATAAGTTTACACTAAAAGAGAAGAACTTTACAAAAATATTTACGACCGTGTTCCTTTATAGTCCGACTAAGTACTCTCTTTGTTTCATAATAAATAATATTTTTAATTTGAACACACTTCAAAATTACTCACTTCTAGAAAATAATAAATATTTTACTAGTTTATCCTTAAAATCAAATTTCTTGAAAAGAAAGTAACTCTTTAATGATTTGTTGGTTAAGTAAAGCTTCATTTATATAAATAAGGGTAAAATTGAAATAAAAAAATCAATGCCTAATTAATTTTGAGAAACATCATTTATTTTAAAATAAAATGAAAAGGTAAAAACACCTACATGGAGTATATATTATCTTTCTTTCCCTATTTCCTCATCTTCCATTCTTGATATAATTTCCAAGAGAAAAAATGAATAGTTTCTTTAGACTTATTTTCTTGGCCATTTTTGCTATTTTCTTGGAAATTCAGCAGGCACGGCTACACCTCAATGTTATACCTAGTTTAATAATATTTGTATAGTTTAAAAAGATTATACATGTTGATCTGAGTTACCATAAAACTAGTATTACAATAAACAATTACTTGTTTTTGGTGAAAATGTACGTAAAACAATTCACAAGGCCATTTCTCAAAATTAACTCTTCCAGCACAGACAATACCAATAATTTCAAATTAAGCGTAATCCAAACATATCGTAGTACCCCTGCAATTACTTATATATTATCTCCTCATCTTCCATTCTTGATATAATTTCCAAGAGAAATAATTAATAATTTCTAGACTTATTTTCTTAGCCACTTTATTTATTTCATATAACATTAGCTTCTATAGTTTTTGTGAGTAATATTGTGAATACAACGTTTAAAACAATAATAGGATGAACCGGAAGTAAATGACTATTACAAAGATTACAATTTGGAAATGAGAACAAAGAACAAGAAGTTTGTTGAGTCGAGTGATATTCATTATGTCCCTAAGACAATATTGCCCCGTAAATATCCTTTACGGTGATTGACAACTTGTTTCTCAAGATAAAAAACAACAAACAAATGAGAAAAGCAAACTCAAATGTTTACTAAAAAGGAGAATTTGAGTGTGTGATAGAAAGCTAGAGAGGAAGATCAGAAATCTGAATTTTGTGTGTTCTTCCAATTGAGTCAAAAGCCTCAATTTATAGTGTAATGAAGATGACCTCCCAACTAGTCAAGTAATGGCTTTCAATAGCCATGCAATGACACTTATTGAGGGGTTATAATTCAGCCAAATAATGGCTCAATTCAAGTGCCAAGTAATGGAGGATCAATGCTCCAAAATCAGCCCAAAAGTCAGAAACTTTTCATCTCCCGTCGACCTCGCGGTGGCGCGCGGATCTGCGAGCGCGCGGCGCGAGATCGATGAGTGACTGGCATTTAGCGTCGTGGCTCTTGGTGGAGGCGTCGCGGCCCTTTGCGACCCCGCGTCGATTTCTGACTTGTTTCATATTTTACACGTCGTATACTTCTTCCTTTATTTACCAACGTGAAACACTCGTCATTTGTCCAACAACCGTCTATAATTTCATGTCTCAAATATTTTTTTTACGTATCAACAATCGTCCAAGGCTCGTATGGTTGTCATTCTAGACACCAGAGAGTAGGTGTCAAAGTAATCAAGCCCCCTCTTTTGTCGATAGCCCTTACTACATACCTGGACTTGTACTTGTCTATAGATCCATCTGCTTTCAACTTCCATTTGAGTATCCATTTACAACCCAACGGTTTATTTCCTGGAGGAATATCAACCATCTCCCAAGTATGATTGTGCAAAATGAAGTCTATCTCTCTCTATAGCTTCTTTCCAGAGCGGTGCTTCTGGAGTTGACAATGCTTCAGCAATTGTCTGTGGTTTGTCATGAACCATATAAGCTATAAAGTCCGGACCAAAAGACTTATCTTTCTTGGCCCTTTTGCTTCGTCTTGGTTCCATCTCTGGAACCTCCAAGTCATGAGAATCTGGAACACTATATTTCGGATAATTAGCCACTTTGGAGTCCACTGGATCTGAACCGCCTAGATCTAGGCAGTCAATGACTCCTGGATCCTGAGAGATTTGTTCATAACTTCGTTTGCGAGAAGTTATGTCTCTTTCCTTTCTAGGAAACGAGTCTTCAAAGAAACTGGCATTCCTTGATTCCATGATTGTACCCACATGGATATCTGGTACATCTGACTTATGCACTAAGAAGCGATAAGCACTACTATTGTTTGCATATCCGATGAATATGCAATCTACAGTCTTAGGCCCAATCTTGACCTACTTTGGCTTAGGTACTTCAACCTTTGCCAGTCAACCCCACACCTTCAAGTATTTGTAGGTGAGTTTTTTTCCTTTCCATAGCTCATTTGTAGTCTTGTCATTACCCTTATGTGGGACTCTATGAAGAATCTTATTAGCGATAAGGATAGCTTCTCCCCACATATTTTGGGGAAGGCCGAAATTGATGAGCAATGCATTCATCATTTCCTTCAACGTACGGTTCTTGCGTTCAGCGATACTGTTTGATTGAGGTGAGTAAGGAGCCATCGTTTGATGAACAATGCCCGACTGGACATAATATTCTTCAAAAGGCGCTACGTATTCTCCCCCTCTATCGCTACGATTTGATTTAATCCGTCCGCTTAGTTGGTTCTCACTTCTGCTTTGTAGCGTTTGAATGCTTCAAAGGCTCCATCCTTACTTTTTAATAAGTAAAGGTAACAATACCTTGTGCTATTATCTATGAAAGTCACAAAGTACTTGTTTCCCCTCTAGTTTGTGCGAACTTTAAGTCACATATATCGGTGTGAATGAGTTCTAGAGGAGTGGTTTCCCTTTCGACGGATCTAAAGAGACTCTTTGAAAGTTTTGCCTCTACGCACACCTCACACTTACGTTTAGGATTTACGTCGATAGACAACAACAACTCCAACTTTACCAACCTTTGGATAGATTGATAGTTTATGTGTCCTAATCTATGATGTCATAAATTAGATGACTCATGTAAATAAGAAGAAAGCTCAATTTTATTAATAGAAGGAATTACAGATAAGGCATTAACTTTGAAGCGGCCTTCATAGACGAAGCCCCTTCCTACAAAAGTTTCATTCTTAGTGATTACAAATTTATTGGACTCAAACACTAGCCTAAAACTAACATTTACCAATAAAAGTCCAGAAATAATTTTCTTCTAATTTATGGGACATACATCACCTCCTTCAGAGTAAGCTCATTTATGGAAGTCATCTTCAGGATCACTTTTCCTACCCCCAACACCTCAGAGAAAGCATTTTTTCCCATGAACAGATTCTTGTCCGTGACTGGTGAATATGCGGAGAAGACTTCTTTGTTAGAACAGATGTGATGGGCAACACTTTTGTCCATCCACTACTGCATAGGATTCTCAACTAGGTTTACTTCAAGTACCACCGCCGAGAACTCCTCAATCATATCATCAAGAAGCGTGTCTTCGATGATGTTAGCTTTTCCCTTGGCTTTCTCTTTATTCTCATTCTTGAGTTTGCGACAATCTTTGATCATGTGACCAGGTTTTCCACAATGGTGGCAGTTCCCCTTAAACTTCTATGTTGTTTGAAGATTTACCATCCTTCTGGAACTTGCATTTCTTGCTCGTGTTCCCTTTGGCCTCCACCAGATTTTCCATTGCCTCAGCGGGTTGTTTACCCTTAGACATGTCCTTCTTATTATCCTTCTGAATCTGGAGTTTGATAATAAGCTCCTCAAAGTTCATCTCCTTTGTTTTGAGTTTTAAGTAACTCATGAACTTATTCCACGAGAGAGGTAACTTCTCAATAATGAGACAACCAAAAATTGCTCATTTGGTTTCATTCTTTCCAAATCCAGGTGATGTAAAATCATTTGGAATTCCTGGACTTGGGACATCACAGTTTTGCTGTCCATCATTTGAAATTTCAGAAATTTCCCAACGATGAACTTCTTAGTACCCGCATCTTGTGCGTTGTACTTTTTCTGTAGTCTATCCCACAACTCTTTGGCAGTGCCAACGATGCAATACACCGTGTAGAGAGGATCGGACAAATAATTTAAAATATAGTTCTTACACATGAAATCACTATGACTCCATGCATCAAAACCATCTTCATGATGTTAACAATATGGATACCTTGGCCCCCTCCAGCCATTTCATTTGGCTGAGCTATTTCATCTCTAGCTTGTGGAGGATCTTCTGTTAGGAAACGTGTCATTCCCATAACAGTAAAAAAGAACATCATCTTATTGCTCCCATCTCTTGAAGTTGGTGCCCATGAACTTATCTGGGCTCTCATGGTGGAATCCAGTGGGAGGAGGAACGATAGCGTTCCCTTGATCAGTGGCAAAGGTATTGGTTGAGCCTTGTGCAACAGTGGGGAAGACACTAGGTGTGCCTTGAGCAGCAGCGACAAATTGAGCAGTAAGTTGTTCGCCTCCAGTCATCTTTGTTATCATTTACAAAGAATATTGTCTTAAGATTATGAGTAATATTGTGAATACAATATTTACAACAACAATAGGATGAACAAAAATTAAATGACTATTACAAATATTACAATCTGAAAATGAGAACAAAGAACAAAAAGTTTGCTGGGTCGAGTGATATTCACTATGTCCTTAAGATAATATTGCCCGTATATATCATTTTACGGTGATTGACAACTTGTATGTCAAGATAAAACAACAACAAACAAATGAGAAAAGGAAACTCAAATGTTTACTAAAAGAAGAGAATTTGAGTGTGTGAAAGAAAGTTAGAGAGGAATATCAGAAATCTGAATTTTGTGTGTTCTTTCAATTGAACCAAAGGCCTCAATTTATAGTGTAATGAAGATGACCTCCAAACTAGCCAAGTAATGAATTTCAATAGCCATGAAATGACACTTATTGAGGGGTTATAATTCAGCCAAATAATGGTTGAATTCAAGTGACAAGTAATGGAGGATCAACACTCCAAAACCAGCCCAAAAGTCAGAAAATTTTCGTCTCTCGTCGACCTCACTGCTAGTGAAGCATTGCGGCTGTGCCAAGGAGGCGTCGCAGCTTTTCCAAGGAGGCGCCGCGGTGCCTGAGCTCCAGTAGCTAACCAGACATTTAGCATCACGACTCCAACGGTGCTGCGCCGCGGCCCTCGCGACTCCGCGACGATTTCCAGCTCGTTTCATCTTTTACACGTCGTACACTTCTTCCATTATTTACCAACGTGAAACAGTCGTCATTTGGCCAACAACCGTCTATCATTTCATGACTCAAACATTTTGTTTACGTACCAATATCTCTTTCACTATGAAAATTTATGATACTTGGTATAATGTGTGCACATGTGTGGAAACGACGTTTCTGACGTGCGGGGCCCCAATTGTTCGAGTCATAAATAATATGATAAACTTTATTTCACGTTAATAAACTTCCAACAGTTTCTACACAGTACAAAAAAAGGACCTATGATGACAGTTTGAGTGTGACGGTTTTAAAAACCGTCACACGTTATGACGGTTTTTGTATTGACTTTTTGGTCAGTGGACCTTCGTGACAGACATGTGACGTTTTTTTTAACCGTCATAACTTTATGACAGAGATGTGATGATGATTTCAACCGTCACATATTTTTGTAACGGTTTTTAAAATTAGCATTTTTTTTTTTTTTAATTGTATCCATTCGACCCGACCCATTTAACTCCAAAACTCGTTTTTCATTACTAAAATCGATCAAATTCAAAACAACACCAATTTCTCCATCATCCAAATAAGACCTTCAACACATAACCCTAATACACCCCATTTTAAATTAAAAAAAAACAAACCCCCTAAAATGCTTTAAATATGGCGAAATTTTTGCCGCTACAGTAGCGCCGCCAGTTAAATGCTATTTACGGCGGTGTCCAGCGACCATTTGCAATGTCCGACATACCAACGGAATCGTCTTGTCATCCTCTTTCATCTTATCATACCCACATCCATCGATTCTTACCCATTCACCTCCAAAAATCAGATAGAAAATCGGATTCTTTTACCGTTTTAATGATTTATATTCCGGTGAACTCCGGTGGAATCGAGCTACGATTTTGCCACTGTGTTCGTATCATCTTCCTCTATCTTTGTATACGACCCTTCACCTTCGAATCATCGTCTACAGCCAATTTAATTTTCAGATCGAAAAAATAAACCCTAGCCGCCGTCGGTCTTTTTCCGTCATCCTCAGGCAACGGTGTAGGTCGAAAGTGGTCTCATTGTGTTCGTCTAACTCTCCTCTACAATTGACACACACCCCCGCTGTTAGATTCAACTCTTAACATTTTTTGCACTTTCGAAAACGGGTGGCATATATCTCTTTGTTCTTTCTTCTTCTTTCACTTAATTTTGATCTGTTAGTGGATTATTTTCTACTCATGTCCTGCATGATATATATCGACCTTGTATGAGCTTGTATGCCTCCATGTTTCTCACTATGTGTTACTTGTAGCTTACCCAGTTTACTGATGCTGGTCTCTACTAGGTTCTTGCATCAACGGCTGATCCTAATGAACATATATCTGCAAATGTGATGGAACGACTCGTTGTCACAACAACTGATGAACCTTATGAATCCGTTTTCTGCACATTTGTGTCATTTGGTAGCAGCGTTAATTGAAGCATTTTCGTTATGTCAAGCAGGCTATCGATGTTTATGGTATGATAACTACTTCTTAATTTGGTTATGTAAATCAGTGAATATTTCGTAATGCTGTAAAACATGAATTAGTTCTTAATGCTTTGGTTCCAAGCTTCAATTTTTTTTATTATGTTCCTTGCCATGCAGATTATAGTAGTCAAAGTGAGGTAGCTGGAGTATCAAATTTCATTATGAACCTTAGACTCTTCCTTTAATTGGAAGCTTTAAGTATAATTTATGGGAGTTTGAACTTAAGTTTCAAATCTAAAGAGCTTTGAGTACTACTGGAATTTGTTTTTAGGTGGTTGGTCTTTCCCTTGAATCCTTATCCTTTTCTGGTGCTAGAATGCAGGAAATTGTTGACACTCAATTTTGTCCCTTCTTTTCATTTATCTAGTTACAATTTCAATATTTTAAAACCTCAAAAAACAATTTTCTGAAATGCACGTATGTTCGTATTTCTTACTATCTTTCGTCTTTAATATGATTATCATATTTATTTTATCCTAATATTTTATGTTTTGACGAATAATAAGCATCACACTTTCTTTTTAAATTAAGTGTTTATCATTTTTCCTAAATATTATGTTTATTATTATGCTAAAAGTAAATTAGTATTTTTGTTACCCTTATTATTATTATCCTCACTTTTACCATTATTTGCATTTTTTATATAATAATCATATTTTTACATTAATATTATGTTATCTTATAAAAAAAATAGGCATCGCATTCTAATTTAATTAAGCGTTAAACATTCTGCAAATATTATATTTTTATTATTATTACATTGTCATTATTTTATTTTGTCATTATCATTATTCACATTATTTTTAATATCATAATAATAATTTTTCTAAATATTCTAGAAAAATAGGCATCACATTTTAATTTAACTAAGCATTAAGCATTTCACAAATATTATATTCGTGGCATCATTTTATTAAATATTTTGCTATTTTTATAAAACTTTGTTTTAATAATAAACCCTCTTTGCTTTTATAAATCACAATCCAAAATATTTCTACCCAACACAATAAAATAAAAGCCCAAAAAACATTTTTTTTTTAAAATCGGACCAGCCAGGCCCAACCCCAAGTCCCAGCCGATCATCCCCCATCTCCCAGGCCCAAACCCCCCAATTTCGCCCAACCCTTTTAACCCCCCATTTAAAAACCTAAAAACCCTAAAACAAAACAAAAAAAAAAGACAAAACCTAAAATCTAGCCTCCTTCTCCTATTTACCCTACACCATCCGTCGTCGACCTACCCCTCTGCCCCTGCCCCATCCCGTCACATCACCCACCCCCCCTGACACAACCCACACCACCCATAAATCCCCCCCCCCCTTTGTTCTATGAAAAAAGGGATCGAAAAAAATAATATTATTGTTGGAATCGAAAATCGAAAGTTTAAAGTCTTAAAAAACTTAGATACTTTTATGTATCTTTTGTGTTCTTGTTTAAAGGAGTGAAAATCCGAAATACTAACAAAAGAAATCGGATTTTTGTGTGATATTGTTATTTGGACATCATCTTGTTCTTCACTATCCTCAGATTGCATATTGTTCTTCATTTCGGATCCGGATCCGAAAACAAAAGGTTAGTTTTTAATTTAAAGTTTGCTCATTATATATATATATATATATTTGTGTTTTTGTAATGTGGAAATTTAAGAAAAACAAGGTGAAAAATCTAATTTTTTATTGTTATTCTAAGTTTGTACCGAAACCGGGTCGGGTCGATCCGAATCCGGGTAACCGACCCGGTTAAAAAATGTTTCAAAAAATTCCTGAATATTCCATATAATTTTATGATTGGTTATCTGATTTTGATAATTTCTGTTTCGGGTTCGAATTTTCGGATCCGGATTCACTATCCGGGTCACCGACCCGGTCAAAAATTTCAGGAATGTTGTATGTATTTTTATATTTGGTTATCTGAATTTTGAGAATTTTCTGTTTTGGATTTGAATTTTCGAATCCCGGGTCACTATCTGAGTCGGGTCTTGTCGACCCGGTTCTGAAAAAAATGGTGGCCTGTTTGGCTTATTTTGTTATTTACTTACTGATTAGAACATTGATACTACACTTAGGCCAACGAAAAAATAAAATTTGAGGTCATGTCCGATTTGGTATAACACTGATTAGAACAAGATACAACACTTGGGTCAATGAAATTAATTGAGGCCATGTCCCTCGGTGTGCGCTCCCTCAAAAGAGGGCTATGATGATACATAATTTTCTTTATCCCACCCAAGTTATCAACTCGTCCGGAGGGTAAGGCTACTAAAATGACCGACGAATTATATGTCTGCAATCACGTCGTGTTTGGAGTGATCTTTTCAAAATGTAGTTCTGATCCTTCTGTAAACATTTATTGTTTGTGTACGGATCCGAAGTTATTTATGTTTATTTCTAACCGTTTTCTTTGACAGCTTTGAAGAAGTCTATGAATGCTAAAGAAGATGCATTTGAAGATTTATTTTTTACTTGTTGTATTTAATTTCTAGTTTATTTTTCTATTTTTGTTGTGTTGTAATTTATTTATTTGTATAATTATAAAATTATTTAGCATAGGTAGACTTAGATTAATAACTTAAAAGGATAGATTAAAATCGGAAACACTAGTTTATTTATTTTAGGCCTGTTGCCCATGCGTTCGAACGTTAGTTTTATTTATGTTAGGTTTGTCACTTATATTTTCAAAACTCTAGTTTATTTTTATTTGTTATCTATTTTGGGCATAAAACAAAATCATGTTATATTATATCAAAACTCAATTTTCATATTGCATTTTATCATGCTTTATCAAAACTAAATATATGTCATTTTACACAAAATTGCTTTTGTATATATTTCTAAATGTATCGTTTAAATTTACTCTTTGCAACATCATTTTATTAAACTGCATATTTTCAAAAGCATGTATTCTTTTAGCACAATAATTTAGCTTAAATTTGATCGGATAACCGTATGTTAGCGAATCTTAGAGCATGTCTAACCTATTTCCTTTAGGATAATAGAAAATCCGTACGCAGAATCTCACAGTTTTGCAGATCTTTAAATTGAGTTAATGTTAACTTTAGTTAGTATTTAGGTGTCTTAATTCACCCAAATAATTAGACGACTTCTTAAAAACGGTAATTTAATTCAAGAATCATCGCCACCAACGTTGCGGCACCGTTCAGGACTCTGTTCGAAAATGGGCGCGACAACATGATGACTCCGCTGGGGAATATAGGTTTTCAACCATAACAAACTTATGCTTTATTATTGCATTATTTATTCTTTATAATACTTTAAATTAACTGCTTTATAAGTTAAATGCTTAAACTACTTTACTACTTTTCTTAAACTAATATTTTTACAAAACTTTCAATACTGCTATAATTGCTAGTTTATTTTGCTGCTTTCCATAAACTGTTATCTTATTGTGTAAATTACTTTATTTGCTACATTTTTACTGTTTTTCTTAAATTGTCATTCCGCTCATATTTTTTCCATTCTGGAAAATTCACACTATCACACACTACACGCGAGGTGTACTTCGCGCACCCGCAAATTTCATTCAAAAAACCCCAAATTTTAAGAAAGTTGACGCATGCGCGGAGTTGTCCGATTCGTCTTGATGGCCGCGTAGCCTTCTCACTCGAGCAGTTCGCTCGGAAACCTTGCGTCTAATAAGCCAAGTCTTAGAAACTTAGGATAGAGCTAAACCACCCTTCATTTAAGTCATGTATGCATAAACCCTAGGTGGGTCGATCTTTGGTATTGATGCCACAATTAGGAAACCACCAACTTGTTATCGGGTTTCACAACCCGACGACCCATCAGCATATTATGTGTAGCGTGATAAGAAAACTGTTAATGTTGATTTGACGGGAACGAAAAGTACACATGACCACTAATTCGTTAAAAAACTCACTTGACAATTCTAACAAGCCCAACTGGAATAAGCCCTTCCCACGATCTAGTTAGTAATTTGGGTTCAAATATCTCTGACAATAACTTTTTATTCTAATCACCCTCCATAGCAAGGGAAGGCCCACGTAACATAAATTGCAAAAAAAACACATCAAGATCTTTCACTACGATGTAAAGATTTCACTCCGTGTGCTCTTAGTACACATATAAGTCATTCTCAAACACATTTACAAACTCCTAAGCTATCCTCCTTTGAAAACAATAGCCACCATGTGCCGCTTTAACAACCAACCTCCACGCCACTGTCACCACCAAGGCCAAACATCAGGATCAAGCCCTAGTCGCAACCACGAACCTTACCCACACAACAACAATGTCTAGTTTCCCAAATTTCCCCTACCAAACAACCATTAGCACCAGTTCAATTTCATTTCGACACCAGTGGGGCTCTCAATGACAAGTTACTCTTACAACCCCTTTCAATTCCCTCAAATACTAGAATTTCCTCCCTATGTCTCCCTAATCTTGTATTCAAGCACCTAACAAACCTTTTCACACCTTTCGATAAAAACTACAACACCATGAACCCACACCTACTAGAAACATTTTCCTATTGTCCATATCCTACCAACTTGGAACGAGCAGGAACAAATAGTAGCACACTTGAAACACAACAATATTATTCCAAACCTAGTGGAAGATGGTCTAACGAATAGCCTAATCAATCTAGCATCGCTGCAAATCAAATTCACATAGCAATTGACAACACCAGAGTTCTACCATCTGTGAGAGAACATAGAAATGAGTTTAAGATACCAATCTGAACGATCTCGCACGAAGAGAATGAACCAGATACCAATCAGATTGAACTAGCACGAAGGGAGAAGTGAAGTTTTTCCTAAATGTCCTATAGCCTCTCGAGGATGGGTACATACGTCTACGTACCAATCTGCAAGACTCTACTAGACATTGCTCTTGTACTCATTAGACCGATTAACCTAGGAGCTTTGATACCAACTTTGTCACGACCCAATTCACGAGTCGTGATGACACCCACCCTATTCCCCCGAGTAGGCGAACCATATTCTCAATAACAAGTTAAATCAGCGGAAAATAATTAAAGAAAAGAAGTTATAAAGTCTTAATACTTAAATGGTTACGACATTCCCCAAAATCCGGTCAAAAGGGTACAAGAGCACTAACAAATCTGAAAAATAGAAGTCTGAAGGAATATCTGAAGGCTACATACTGTCTGTCAATAACCAAAGAAAAATGGAATTAACTAAGTTCTTCGTGGCCACAGACGACAAGTAGTTCACCCCGAATGACTAGAAGATGTCCACCTCGTGAATCACCACGGGCGAATCGAACTGGATCATACTCTGCGCCAAAGAAAAGTGCAAAGTAGTATCGACAACACTAGTACCGTGAAGCATCATAGCCGACGGTGATTAGATAACGCATGAAGTTGAAACCAACAAGTAGCACATGAGCACCGTGCATGGTCACGTATCATATACAAGAGTGTAAAGAAATCATGAAATCAACCAAGACAGATATAATTCACCAAATGATCAGTCAAAATATGAGTGGATGAATGCAATGCAATGCAATGTCACCTCTCTCACTCCCGCTCTCCAACAGAAACTTTAGAGGCTATCACTCCCGCTCTCCGGCAGAAACCTCGGAGGCTATCACTCCCGCTTTCCGGCAGAAACCTCGGAGGCTATCACTCCGGCTCGTGAAACCTGAGGCTATCACTCCCGCTCTCGCGTAAACCCTGAGGATATCACTCTCGCTCTCCGGCAGAAACCTCGGAGGCTATCACTCCCGCTCTCCGACAGAAACCTCGGAGGCTATCAATCATGCTCTCCGGCAAAAACCTCGGAGGCTATCAATCACGCTCAATCTCCGACAAAAACCTCGGAGGTTATCACTCCCGCTCTCCGACAGAAACCTCGGAGGCTATCAATCACGCTCAATCTCCGGCAAAAACCTCGGAGACGATCAATCACTCTCAGTCTCTCACCTCACCATCATCACAAATAATATGGGAAGTATGTGAGGCATGATATCAAACTTCAACACATGTCACCAATATACAATCAACAAGTACAAGTCAAATCAGGTGATAATCACAGAAAATAACACATATGGCGACAAGCCCACATAACAGCTGACGGAACCAACGTAAATGTAATTTATCTCCACTTCGTGCCCGAAGGCCTATCATGTTATCTCCGTCACTTCCTACAACTACATATGATTCTCTAATCAGAGTCTAACTAAAGTAAACCATAACCTACCTCAATGTCTAGCGGGTGCCACACAATCAAACCAATGCCTTCCTCTTGCGTACAACATCTGAACGATTAAAATTTAGAAAATATGTGAACAACATTATAATACAATCTAAGGACACTCATATTGCTATATTTATATTAACAAGATCTTTATCATTTCCATTTGTATGACTAAACTTATACCCCTATAAAAATATTAGCATAACTTCAGGACAAACAAATAATATTCATTTCTTTTAACTTTCTCGTATCTCCCGCTTGTGAAGGATATAATATTAAATTAGTAACTCCAAATAAGGTGTTTATTGTACCACATCGAAGGAAACACTAGGATATCTTATTATGCCTAATACCACCTGACAATACTTAGTGTAGATGGTGAAAATTTACGAAAGAAATAACCCTATGAAATCTGTGTCGCCTGAATTTTTGTAAAACAAGGCAGAAAATTTAAACAGTCATAACTCCCAAAACATAAGTCGGATTTTTCTCCGTAAGGTCTCAAACTGACGGGAACATAGTAATATACAACTTTCATTCAGCCCATATTTTCATATTCTTTACGTATTTGTACAGTTTTCACGTTTTATATGTTGTGTCGCCTGAGTTTCTGTAAAATGAGGCAGAAGCTTTAAGCAGTCATAACTTTCAAACCATAAGTCGGATTTATCTCCGTAAGATCTTAAACTGACGGGAACAGAGTAATATAAAACTTTCATTCAGCCCATACTTTTATATTCTTTACAGATTTATACAGTTTCCACGTTTAATATGATGATGTAATCATTATGTCATGTTACATCCCTCAAGTTTCTCTATTCAAGTGGATTGTGGAATTTCCGTGTAATGACCTCTTTGAAAATTTGATTTCATTCAATAACGCATTAGTATAAGGATCATGAATAGATTAATTCAACCATATAACATAGAATCTAACCTGAACTTAATTGAGCGCTTCCTCCTTGTATTCCAGTTATTAGGGTTTCTTTCTCTTCTTTCTTTCTCCTTCCTTCTCTCCCTGCTGGCTGCGCACGTCTCCCTCTCTTCTACCTAGTAGTTTTTTTTTCTTATTTCCATTAAAAAGAAAGAAAGAGTTTAGGTTACTTAAAACAAAATCTGATTTTTTCTTGTTACACTTAGGTCCCTAAAATACTACATTTTAGTCCCTCATTGTCTACTTAAATTAAATCAATCCCCCAAGTAATTAAATCTTAATCCCACTTCTTTTAATTTTAACTCTTGTTTCTTTTAATTCCTTAGAATTTCATAAAGCCTCGTATTCTCAATGTCATAATTCTTTTTCGTAGTTTAAAGTGCTAAACGACCAGACGGGTCGTTACAAAACATGACATGTCGAAATTGGAAAATACACATTCATTTTGTCGTCATTTCCAAACAAAGCATTGCAGTTTAACGTCTTGGGTCAATCTATCACAATCTCGGATATCTTTCGTTTAGGCCCACCTTTGGCATAAAAGAGGTCCCATGCATGTTAGGGCGCACACTTGATTTGTATGTAATTTGCTTACTATTGTTTGTCTTGAAACTCTATCTAAAGTAATTTTACTCATGTTATACTAACTTGGTTTGCTTCATTTTTTTAGAAGGATTATTTTTAGCTTATTCCCCCAAAAGGTTGATTCACGTTGACTGGCCGAACATCTCCACTTCACAAAAGCAGAAGCACAATCATCCAATAAAATGACTAATTCAGGGGCATCAAAACAAACCGGCTTGGGACTCATCCCCGTTCCTATAGACGAAATAGAGGTCTCGGATAGGAGAAAAACTAATGATCAAGACTAATACCTCGCCCAAATATTGCAGCAAATGGAAATCATACAGGCCGAATAGAGAGGCTCTGAAACCTCACGAACCTGTCCATTAGCTTAAATGTGCCGCTCCCAGAACAAAGGACGGATGCAACCGTACCACAAGCCTTTCAACCTCTTGAACTCCACTTCCCAAAATCTCCCCCACAAAAGCCACAGAATGACCCTCCAACCTCATATATACCTCAAGCTCCACTTTTCCAAAACATCCCACTCATCCCAAATTTCTCGTTTACCCAAAATTCCCAGGCAACCCAACAGTTGCCGACAACACACCCAACTCACCAGAACAAACAATATGTGCCGCCAATATATGCAACTGAAGCCCAACCCTTTTCTACTACTAAACCAAACCTGTCTCCCCAGGAGATTGACCAATATGTGGAGATGGAGTGACGGGTGAGGAGACGAACATATGAAAATGTGACGAGAAAAATACATAGCCTAAAAGAGGCATTCAAGAACATGCAGACAAGTAAAGGGCATGAGGGGCTGGAGTATGAAGACCTTAGAATTACCGATCGGTTATAAGGTACCAAAGTTCGATTTGTTTTACGGAAAGGGCAACCCCCGTGCACATCTGAGATCCTACTGCGACAAATTGATCGGAGTGGGTAAGGATCAGATCATCATCATAAAGTTATTTATAAGAAGTTTGATGGGAGAAGCGCTAGACTGGTACACTAGCCAAGATCCGCGAAAGTGGTATAGTTGGGGCACAATGGCCCAAGACTTCATAGACAGGTTCAGATTCAACAACGATACAGTCTTGGATAGGTTCTATTTGATGAAGCTTGAAAAAAGTCTACAAAAACATTCCGAGAATTTGCCATGAGATGGAGGGCGAAAACTGCCAAAGTTCAACCGCCAATGGCGGAAAGTGAGATGACTACTCTCGTTGTGCAATCGAAAGATGCTATATATTACGAGAGGATGATAAGTGTTATAGGACAGAGTTTCTCCGAAGTAGTGAGGATGGGAGACTTCATCGAAGAAGGTATAAAAACAGGGAGGATCACTTGT
The DNA here is from genome assembly GCA_029844215.1 of Przewalskia tangutica. Taxonomy (NCBI): domain Eukaryota; kingdom Viridiplantae; phylum Streptophyta; class Magnoliopsida; order Solanales; family Solanaceae; genus Przewalskia; species Przewalskia tangutica. The sequence continues at coordinate 119,555,988 of CM056727.1, forward strand.
CACGACCCGGTGCCCTACCTGGGCACCCTTATACCCACCTGTCACATATAATCACATACACCAAGGATAATGTAAACATCGGTAATAAACATGTCTCCTGAGGAGTCACAACTAATTCATATCAAAATAGGTAAGCCAACGAGGCCACCACTGTACATAGAGATATCCAAAACGACTCACACCCGTACACATGTACAACAACACATCTACCACCCACAACTGTCTACAGACCTCTAAGAGTACAATAATGAAATATGACGGGACAGGGCCCCATCGTGCCTTAAATATGCATAAGTCAAAATAAGGCTCTGTACCAAAACGACTAAGCTCCGGATCAATGGAGCTCTCCAAACAGCTAAACAGGAAATTCTAGAGTGGAGGATCACCAAACTGAGTACCTGTACCTACGGGCATGACACGCACTTGGGAAAAGGGTCGACGAAATAATGATCGAGTATGTAAAACATGAAGTACTGTAAATAAGATCATAACTGACCAAAAGATAACAGGAGACAATGTAATAGTCAAAAATACCAATACAATTGTGCCATACAAAAATGAGAGTCAACTGTACCTTATAAAAATGAGAGTCATATACATACATATATACCGTACTTGGCCCCCTAGTGAGGGTCTCGGTGTGATCATATACATACCGTACCCGACTCCCTAGTGAGGGTCTCGGTGTGATCATATACATACCGTACCCGACCCCCTATTGAGGGTCTCGGTGTGATCATATACATACCGTACCCGACCCCCTAGTGAGGGTCTCAGTGTGATCATATACATACTGTACCCGGTCCTCTAGTGAGGGTCTCGGTGTGAAATCATCATATATGTACACACCCGGCCCGGGACTCAGTGAAATCATATAGTCATATCCGTACGAATAGAATATCATGAGTAACTTTATACAAATTAAATCATCATTTGACTCTCAATGGAATAAATAGAATAACTATTACTTAGAAATCAAAGCACTATCATATCATTAAGAATTAGGATTCAATAGAATTATGTACGTCTGTCGTACACTCATGTTATATAAATCATGCCAAAAGAAAGAAATGATAGTTTCACATACCTTATAGTCGAACTAATCAACTCAATATTTAGAATACGTCTCAATTAGCACTTTGACCTATAACAATAACAATATGTCTGTCAACTCTATGATTACTAGCATACTTTATCAGCACTCAACTGCCCCATACCCTATTTACCATACCCAACAAATATGTATCCCACCCCGAGTATATCCAAACCCTTCATACATACTGCAGTCACGAGCCCGTACACCAAACGTACCCAAACCCCGCATAAATCCCGAAAGAAAGCCAATCAAAACGTATACACCTTTAGCTGAACCTTTACCCCAACTATATGAGAGATTGAGGGCCGCAGGAATATTCCAGCCAATCCCAAGAAATATCCCCAATCCTACTTCCAGAGCACACGATAAGACTAAACACTGTGCGTACCACTCTGGGGTCATTGGACACGACACAGGAAATTGCTATGACCTCAAATATAAAATTGAGGAGTTGATCAAAGAAGCAGTCATCCAACTAAAAGAAGCTCCCCCCATTGTGAACAATAACTTTTTTCCCGATCATGGCAATGCCTATGTGAACATGATCACTGAAGATGAGGAAAATGGTCTGAAAGTGACTATTGTGCCAACCCAGAGAGAAAATAAGGTTAATTCATCGACCAATCTCCAAAGGAAAAGAGGTACCCCTTGTCGAAGACTGTTCAGACCCTGAATCAATCAAAACATATAATGTTGATCCTGTTGAATACCCAACCATCTAGATGCAGAGCAAGGAGACATTTTGAACAAGTTGACTTGTACCCCTGTCTTGGTCCTCTGAGAATCTAAAAATGTTTAGTTAGTTTAACATGTTTTATCCCATTTTGTATTGGAACTACGTTATGACCTGATTCCCTCGGCGGGGTACGTAGGCGGTCTATACGGGCTTCGGTCCCACTTTTGGAAAATCTTACAATCCACTTTTGCTTGTAAATCGGAACTACATTATGACTTGATTCCCTCAGCGGGATACGTAGGCGGCTTCAGCTTCGGTCCCTTTTTTTATAAAATATAGTAATCCCCCTTCTGCTTCTAATGAACTACGTCATGACCTGATTTCCTCGTTGGGATACGTAGTTGACCTAAATCGGCTTCGGTCACACCATTAGAAACTTTCCCCTATTTTTACAAAATACAAAACTTTTTACCTTGATAGGATAGACGGGAAAACCCCACGAGACTCGGTTTCGGCCAAATACTCTCGCATATTTGAAACTAGGACATTTTCAAAGGTTCACCACAAGAAAATGCCAATAAGCACAGAAATGTTGATCTTAGAAATCCGACAAAAACTTTTTCTTAAGCACGTTATTTTCAACATTAACAGCTAGCCAAGACAGGAAACCAGATAGGGGTTACAGGTCCAAACAAGACAGAAGCCGAGCATCAAGAATGAAGCTGCAAAGTCAATGCGAATCGACCACTCCCCCAAAAATCACAAGTTTTCTTTGAGTGTAGGTTTTTATGTTAACAGAATCATCAAAATCGCACCATTGATGTGTAATTTCGAAGAATTTCTGCATCTCAATTTAGCCCACAAGGATCACGCTCATACTGGATGGCTATGCAAAATTGACCTACATGGTCCAACGACATTATGTTTGTGCAAGGACAGTATTTCGACTCACAGGGTCACATTATTCTCCCATTTTTTACATCGCCTATATCCTCGCATCTTTACTTTCTCATCCAGATTGACGTTTGAAAATTTCAACGTGGCATATTGGCCTTAGGGCCACACTTGTATTACGTCCGAAATTACATCGAGTGCACTACGTCTGAAAATGACGAGCGAACTACGTCTAAAAAGCGACGTCAGTTTGCATTACGTCCGAAAACGACGAATATTTGCATTACATCCAGAAACGACGAATATTTGCATTACCTCCGTAAATGATGAATATCTGCATTATGTCCGAAAATGATGAATATCTGCATTACATCTGAAAATGACGAATATCTTCATTACGTCCGAAAATGACGAATATCTGCATTACATCTAGAAATGATGAATATCTGCATTATCCAGAAATGATGAATATCTGCATTACGTCCGGAAATGACCAATATGTGCAGTACGTCCGGAAATGACAAATATCTGCATTACATCCAGAAATGACGAATATCTGCATTACGTCCGGAAATGACGAATATATGCATTACGTCCGAAAATGACGAATATCTGCATTACATCTGAAAACGACGAATATCTGCATTACGTTCAGAAATGATGAATATCTGCATTACGTCCAGAAATGACGAATACATGCATTACGTCCGTAAATGACGAATACATGCATTATATCCGGAAATGACGAATATTTGCATTACGTTCAGAAACGATGAATATATGCATTACGTCGGGAAACGACGTTTGTCATTTCAATTCACAGAATCGTATTCTCATATATATATATATATGTTGACACCCAATTTTGACCAATCTTTTAGTCATTTCTTGCAATTTTAAGCATTTTAGGACACCGCATTTTAATCACCATTTTTTGGCATTTTTGTATATTTTTAACCTAACATTCTATGTTATTTTTTTTTGTAAATTGGCATCATGTTTTTACTTAAATTAGGTATTAAACATTTTCAAATATTATGTTATTATTGTTGCGCGATCATTTTATTTTACTAATTTTGCATCTCTTTAAATAATTAATTGGCATCCCGTCTTTACTTTTAATTAGGCATTAAATATTTGTTAAATATTTTATTTTATTATTATTGCATCGGCATTTGCATTTTTATAATTTTGCATCTTTTTAAATAATTTTTTCTTTTAAAAAATAAACTCGTTTTGCATTTTTGTCAAATCAGTCCAGTCCGATGCACAACCTGGATCAGTCCAACCCGCCGAAAACCAAAGCCCAACTGAGACCCAAAAATGAAGCCCAGTACACCTTTCATATTTTCCCTCCAATACCCAATACCCAAAACCCTAAACCTAAATACCCTATAAATAAAACACTACCACCATTCTAATTAACCTTCAGCCGTCTACCCCTCTCACCCCTACATCTACCCTTCTCCTCTCTCTCACACATCTCAGCCGCAACTACCCCAACAAAACTGTCACGACCCGACCCCGGGCCCGTGACTGGTGCCTTACCCCGGGCACCCTAGTGATACAACATCAGAGAAAATCAGCGGAAATAAAAACTTACACATGAAACGAGATATATAATAAGAAAATAGGCTAACCAAAACGGTCACCTTTCTGCATATATATATATAAATGATTAAACCTGAACAGTTACATCCCTTTTACAAACCCTGCCCAAAACAGTACTACAGACCTCTAAGAATGTAACCACAACTACGACGGGACAGAGCCCCGCTATACCCCTGAATGTAAGTACCTACAACGACAGGGGACTATACCAAAGATAAGCCTCCGGAGAAACGGGGCTTCCCAAAACGCTGAACTGTGATCCTATGAGCGAGGATCGACAACCGGTGTACCTCACTGCGGCGTGAACGCACCCGAAGGAGGTCGCATAACAGTATGTGGAAATCAAAATACGTAAATGAAATCATAATAGTCTATATAAAGCGAGAGACATGTATGATAACCAAACTACAAGATACAACATATAAGCGATCATGTCAAGTCGTGGACTCACGCCTCAAAGTCATCACTCAAATATAACAATGGGTCTCACGCCACAACATCAATCATGCGTGGTATACCTTCCTCATCGCCGGCCTATGATATAATAACACCAAGGAGTACACATGAACACCGTGTCCCACTGTCATAAACCGACGGGGCAAGTACGGCGCATAGCTACGGATCCAACTCGCATCATCAATCGACCGGCAAGTACGAAAGCCACTACGTAACCTACCGTATCAACAATACTAAATAACTACATCACGGTTCGGCGGCAAGTACGATAGCCTCTACCAGATCCTCCTGCGCCACGTAGAATGACGGGAAAGTAACCAGCTAACCACCGGATCCTTCTGCGTCACGAAACCGTCCAGACCGACTCGCGAAGGCGACACGTGGCAAGTGCGATAACCTCTACCAGATCCTCCCCGCGCCACGTGCCGACGGGGCAAGTAACCAGCTAACCACGGATCACAACCGTAGTCACGAGACTTCGCCACAAACCGAACTGGCAAGTACGAAGGCTAACTACGTAACAAACTCGCATCAAGAATGACCGGCAAGTACGAGAGCCAACTACCAGATACCAAAGCCGAATCAGTAAAACCTCATGGAGAGCTAGTCCATGGAATAACACTAATGGTCACATGCCCCCGGAATCCCTCATCGGTGTAGACATGTCCAGGTGATAACAACAATGGAAGCATACCCGTGGAATCCTCCGTCACTGCCGGTACGTCCAAATAAGTTCACAACAAGTCAGTCGGCCCTCCATCGAGAGACGCGGTAACATAAGGATACAATACTTGCACAACAAGGCTATCACAAGCAAACATAGGCAAGTTACTCGCAACTCAAGGTACTTTCATTTTATTACAACAAACCCAGATTTTAACCCCAAGGTACTACGTATTTTAACTCTTTAAAAGATCCATTTCTTTCACAAAAAGTCACACGATACCCGTAGTATCAAAATAGAGTAACTATCTTTTTAAGTAAACCAAAACAATTTCCATACCTTCTTTTTAAACCATCTTAAGACAAAACCATGCCTTTCTTTTAAACCAAAACACTTCAAATTCCTCAAGTCTCTCTTCTTTTAGAAAACAAGTTCCTTACTTTGGAATTTTAAGAAAAATCAATACTTGTTATTAATGATCTTATTAAAGCAGTCATGATCTAGAAAATGTAATATAATTTTGTCTTATCTTAGCTTCTATGCAGATGGAGGTTTCTACTGGTTTTAATAATAATTAATTAGTCAATACATTTTCCTTTATTAATGCAGTAGTGGTTTGTTCGATACTTATTCTCATTTCCGAAATCAATATAACTTATTCCTTTTAAAACCCAATTACCCATTCCTCATAAATGCGATTTCACATACTTTTTAACACAAACCAAGTCCTTAATATTTCACATCAAGTCATTTATAAGTCAAGTCTCTTATCTTTTAAAAACCACAAACCATTTCTTTACCTACATAAAGTCGTTATAACAAACTTCCCATAAAGCCGTTATAACACTTTATGTTTTAAACCAACCAAATTGCTTAGCACACGTACGCGTCACCGCACTACATAGTTCACAACAATCATGCTAGAAAGGATAGGAAGAGGTTCACATACCTCGCGACGATTATCGACAATTAGGAAAACGCTCCAAAGTACTATAACCGCTGCTTTGCTCCACCCTTCAAGTAGAATACGCTACTCGCAGTATTTCAACCTATAAAGGCCACAAAACGTCTATCAACTTCTCGATCTCTTTGTAGCACATTTCAAAGTACAAGGTTCCTTATTCTACGGAAACTTCGGCAGCACCTCCCCCCCGTAACCACATAAATCTCCTCATCTATCAAGGCCCGCTACCAAGCCAACAACTCCAAGGGGGTTACACGTCTAACCGGACGTGTACAACACTGCCCCACAATAATACTACAAGTCTATTGTAAATACAGTCCAATGTAAATACAGTTCAATTCTTAATAAGCATCCTTCCAATAAATCTTATACTCAATTCTAAACTACTACCATATGTAATATCCAATTACAATAGAAGGACATAGATCATTACCTCGATAAGCCCAAAATTATCCAAGATTTATAAGTCAATCCTGAGCAACGTTTAGCTCCAATTCCTTACGCTCCAACCCGCTCCAAGCAACCCTTAGAAGTTTCTAAACAACTTCTCTTAACACTTCAACCAAGCTATGAAGATTTTTCTAGGGTTTTACTATGTGACTAATGAATAAAGTAGTATTTTCGGGCTCTTAGTATAAAGATAACTTTGGAATACTACAAGGGATTTCAAGGCTAAGGTATTTGGGACTATACCAACACTTGAAGAATTTCTACACAAGGTGGGGGGGGGGGGGTGTTTTGGACGAGAACCATAAGAAGGAGGGAGATAATTTTTGCCTTGGAAACTCTCTAAGTGGATGAATAAAGTCTTGCAAACAAGGGGGTATTTATAGGCCAACCAATGGCTAGGATCAAAGCAAGTGTAAGGTGTAGATTGAGGACATGTGTGTGTGGGTTCTACCAACCACATGTCCACCACAAAATTTGCCACTTGTCCACCACAAAAACGCCCCACATGCCAAATGGCACTCCAAATCGGCCATAGGGCCACATGGGGGTGACACGTGTCGCCCCCTACTCGTCCAAAATATTTCATCTTCCGAAAATATCCGTAATGCCAAAAATCCGAAAATAAAGTGGGCCCCACAAAACCGTAAATTTTCCCCGTGGGCCCCACGTGACCAATTCCGGAAAATAAAATTCCATAATTCTAATATAATCCAGGAAGTCCAAATACCAAATCTGGGAATCCAATTCCCATAAACGAACCTTTTTCCTTCACAAAAATCCGGAAACTTTTCCGTCGAAAAATCACATCTTTCTTCCTTTCCAATTTTTGTGTCGTATTCTCGCACGTATGTCCTCACATACATACCCTGGAACTACGGGGTGTAACATCTCAGCCGCAACTACCCCTCACACATGTGGAGTACGTATGTCCTCTCTCTCACACATCTCAGCCGCAACTACCCCAACAAAACCCTCAGCCTCCCAACAACAACACCCAGTCGCACTCCCCATCTTCCTCACTCCTCTCACCTTTCCATCGCCGACGAACCAACCCTCAGGCCCTCTACACCACCACAACCCCGAACCAGCGAACCTTGACCTTCACCCCGTCGAGATCCGGCGAACACCCTAACATCATCCACACACCTCTACAGTGATCCCGTCGACCACTGTAGACTCGTCTTTCTTTCGCCGGAGTTCAAGCACCGAACGAACCACCGTACCCCACGCCATTGCCGCCAGAGGTGATGACCGGCGGGAGCTCATTTCTTCACCCCATCTCTGGTTAATGTGTCATTTTTATTCCATGGATGAGTTTGGCTATGGTTTGCTTATGCAAACGAATTGATTTCGCACCATTTCGTCTTCTCCGACGATCTTTGCTTGGTTTTATCCCCCTTTTAAAAATCTGTAGTTTTCTTTGTTGGACTGATTTTGTGACTTTCAGTTATCTGTTGGCTGTGTTTGTCCCTTTTCGGTGACCCGCTATTTGTTTATCACTGTCCCATTATTGCATTTTCAGTCAAGGTTTTTGTTTAATCCTGTTGGGCTAAACTATTATGCCCGCGGTGGCTATTGCTTGCCCTTGTTCGTTTGTTGTTGAAGACGAACTGATTTGACTGGTTGGTCTCGCTCCGTTGAGTATGTTTTCTGGCAAGATACTTACTGTTATTCACTCTTGTCCTGTTATTGTTCACTGCCATGGCATTTCCGGACTAATTTTTGTCATTTTTGGGTTAATTTGATGGATTATGGAACTCAATCGACGTTCTTGTTTAATCTGGTGTTGTTTTTCTTTTGAAATTTTATATTGGTATTAAACTGATTTAGAACAGATACTACATTATTGTTATTGACTGATTTGAACATGATACTACACACTGGCCAATGAAAAAGTTATCCGTCGATTTTTGAGGCCTCCACAATTGCTAAGACGGAAAATAAAATAAAATGAAGCTTTCTGGGCAATGATGATTTCTTCCACTTACAACGGATAACCAACATGCATTGGCAAGGCGAATTCTCGCAGCCGCACTTGTTTAGGCTGTCCCACTTTATTTTTATATATCTGAGCCCTCCGTGTTTAAAACTATTACTGTTTTGGCGCGGATCTGAAGGTTTTATTTATTTTTATTGTTTTAAAAATATTGGCCGATGAAGGAATCTCCGTTTGATTTTCAAGGCCTCCACTGTACAAAAAACGGATTTATTTTTTGGCTTTACTTATTAATTCTTGTTATTGCTTTTAAAATTGTTTATTCTATTACTAACACTTTTACTAAGTGTTTATGCAGGTACCCAGAGATCATCTTGTGCAGAAGGCCTAAAAAGGGCTAAAAGATGTCCCGGGGTTTTATCTTACGACGCATTTAATTTTAGTTTTATTATTCTGTATTGCATTTTATTTTAATTGTAAATTATGTAAAAATGCTTAGAATAGGTAGAATAAAAGTCAATATATAATTAACCTAGGTTTGAACGGATAACCGCAAGTTAGCGGATCTTAAAAGATGTCTAACCACTTCCCTTTAGGATAATAAAGAACCCTGATCCAGAATCTCATTAATTTCGCAGATCATTAAATGGAGATTAATTGCAGTATTTATATTGCAATAAATTAAGTGTCCTAATTCACTTAATTAATTAGGTGGCGAATCCTCAAAATAAGCATTATTGCTCCATCCAGGGAACCGCGCCAAAGAGCAACGTTGCAGATACTGTTCAGACCCCGATGTCAAAAACGAGCGCGACAATATATATATATATATTGTCACGACCCAACCCGACGGGCCGCGACTAACGTCCTAATTGGACGTCATTACTGACCTGTCACTCTTAATCCATCTGATACAGAGATCTATAGAAATTTCGGCAGCACAACACTGCTTTTACAACATCTCCCTAAAATGGGCTAGCCGACAAGGCTGCCAAAACAACAACAAAACAACAGTCATAATAGGCTAGCCGACTAGGCTGCCACTAACCAACATCACGTGCACAAAGGCATAATCAAAATAAGCAAGCTGATGCGCGATTTAATGCACACACTTTAACGCAAGTGCACGTTGTCGACTCAAGTAATATAGTCTTGAAGACCGAGTTATCGTCCTCAGGAATTAGTGCTCAAGTACCAACTATCTATCCTTTGTTATCTATTTGGTAACCGATATTTGAGTTTGTTGATTGTAACTAACAATTATAAAGACTAACTAACTATGTGTTTACTTCAGTGATGATGGAAATAAGGCTTCTAAGTCGCCTCAACTATCCGCTTATATTACTTATTAATGCAATAAATTATGGTTCTTCTTCTTTTGGAGATAGCAGGTTTACTAATTCGTTTTATACTCCCGTTAAGGCTATATAAACACTCAACCCCAGTAGCGCTCCTTTCTACCTTTCGGTGATAAAGATGACTCTATAGGAGGATTAAGAACAAAAACCCTGTTAATCGTCACGCAACTCGCGTGAATTTAGGTATTTAAACCTCTATTAACGCTACACAAGTAATTGAGGTATTTTCATCCCCAATCCGACCTATGTCTACCCAACTTACAACATAGTCACAACCTCCTCCTTTCGAAGTTTGATTAGAAATCATATAAATAATGATAATTAGTGATCAATTAATTACCAAGCATTCAAAACAACTATTGGGTAAATCTCAACAATAAGAAGAACAACCATAAACATGCATCAATTCATAACATAAGGTTCAAGTGAATTGACATGGAAAACCCTATAATGGAATTAGTTCCTAGCCATTGACATGACAAAAACTAATTCAATATCCAACATAAAAACTGAAATAAAGTAAATGAAAGAAAAGAAATTACTAAGTAATGGTCTCCAATCTTCAACTCCAAGAAGTCTTGTGTTTGTGCAAGAAAGGGAACTCTTGAAAACTGCCTAAGGTTCTCTTTTTATAGCTTCAAAACCGCCCTTAAGGTTTTTCTTCAGGCCTGGCCCATAAAATCATCTAAAACCTGATTTTTAGCAGCGTGGCGCAGCGGCCACATCTTGGCCTTGGCACGGGAGTTCTTCGAGTTTCTGAGGATTAGGCGCCGCGGCGCTGCACTCTGCTGTCTGGAGGCGCCGCGGCGCTTGACCTTCTACAAGCCTCTGAACATTGGGCGGGCGGCCCTGCCTGTTGGTGAGGCGCCATGGCCGGCCGTGTCGTGCACAGTTCGCCACTTTCGCGTCTTTTAAGCTCTGGAACCTCCACTTTTGCCCTCTTTTCGCTCCTTTTCCGCCAAATAGCCATTTTAACCAATTTGACTCAAAAGAAAGAAAATCTATCCTAAGACGACACGTATTTGTACAAAAAGGGACAAAAGACTCACTAAAAATGACTCAAAAAGTGTATATAAAATACACTGATCAAATACCCCCACACTTAACCTTTGCTCGCCCTCGAGCAAAGATCAAAAGAAAGAATTAAAGACTCAAGGGAAAAGAAAATAGAAAGACTCAATGACATTGATCACTTTGCTGCATTGGTGTTACTTAGAAAAACAGGAAGGTTAGCAGAATAATATGCAGGAACATATAGCATGAAATTTTAGCACTCTAAACACATTAAGCTAAATATTTCGTAAACTCATTTTTATCATGCTTAATGGAAGTCAAAATACTGAATCATGCATGTTAATTTCAAAAATCCTATGGCATTTTTACTTGCTATTCTCCACTAATCATGGATATGCATCTAAGAGATCTTCAGGACTTTTAAGGGTTGTAATGTAGGCTTAGACATGGGTAGGTAAAAATAGGCATTTAGGCTCATTTTGTGTACCATAAGCTCTTTAGCTTTTCAATGTTTCCCTTTTCTTTTGATTCTTTCCTTCACTTCAAATCTATCTTTCCCCTCTTTTGTTTTGAGAGCGTGAAGTGTATTATAATAACAAGCACCCCCAAACTTAGGCTTTTGCCTATTTCTTATAGCTTTTTTTATTGGGGTGCATCAATCTTGTTTGCTCTTTTTGTTTCTTTTTTTAACACATTCTATTTCACATGTTTACTTATGGCACAAGTATGGAGATATAGGGTGTCAAAGAAAAAGTTCATTTTTTTTTTAGGCTCAATGGGGCTTACTAGGGATATTTTTAATGTCAGGGATATAAAAGAGTGGTAAGAATTGGCTAACAAAGAAACGCCCGAGTCATCTCCCTAACATGCATATCCTAACTATTTCGTCTCAAATAGCAAACAATCATAACACATAGGTTTTAATAATTTATCATGCACAATTCAAGCAAGAAACCCCAAACAGACAGATTTCATGAGTTTTTGGCATATTTAACCTAAGTGTTTAGATAGTTGTTTTTAATTCCATTACATTATTCCACCTTACTTCACTAGGTGTTTCTAGTAACTACATCATGCATGATCTTTGACAGACAATTATGACTCAAAAGAAAAAAAAAATATGACTCAAAATATACACAAAACAATAAAAAAGACTCAAACATACTACAACAATAAGACACCCCCCCCCCCCCCAAAATTAAATCACACATTGTCCCCAATGTGTGCAAGACTCAAAGACAATAAAAGAAAAAGGACACTTACAGACTTGGTTTAAAATGGTGGCGGTGGCGGTGACATTGGATAGTGCATTGACCACTGGTTGAACAAGGAACTCATCTCGTTAATTTGCTGCCTCGTTTCTTGTTGTCCTTATATCACCGTGTCCAAACTCTGCATCATCCTTATCTCATTTTGGAGTAACTGTTCCATCATGGGCACTGAAGGTTCTGATTCTGTGGGTGGCTGGTGGCTGCTTCCTGCCGCATATTGAGCCTCTATCTCAGGCTCATCTTCGTCCATGGCGGCCTCTGCTGCTGCTGCTGCTGGTAGTGCTGGTGCTGGTGCTGGTGCTATTCTTCTTGTTGCTGCTGGAGGGGTTGGTTCTGGGAAGACGTGCACTATCCCATAAGACACAGGCAGTTGGTTTCTCTCATAAGTATCATTGGGTAGGGTTGGGACCCCATTTAAGGCGCATAAATTTGTAATCAGTGAGCCATGTCCCAACCCACATGTTGTTACCAACCGGCTGGTCTCTTCAATACTTTGCACTATCTCCTTTCCAACATCAATCATCTTCCCCGACATAATTCCATTTATCAATTTGATCCTATCTTCTGGCACTCTGGTAAAGTGCGTTGATGGAATCATGCGGGCACTGACGAAATACAACCAACCGCCTTGTCTCTTGTTGACACCGCCGATCCTCTTGACCCATTTCTGGCAATATCAAATGCAGCCCCAGGGTAGCTCACCGTGCCTGCGACGATATTCCAGTTGATGCTGCTGGTGCTTCTAGACCATGTTCTGAAGTAACTTCGGTCATCACCTCTTTCTTCAACATCTGCTGTTTTCAATAGCACATTTACCGCTTCGGCCGTCACAGGCACATATCTTCCCCTCACAAAGCATCCATTGTCCACCTTCTCCGGAAAGTTAGCATAGAATTCACGTACCATCACTGTGTTCATTGGTGCTATCTTTTCCGGGTTTACAAATCTCCTCCACCCCATCATTTCAATCATTGCCCGAATGGGCTCATAGACATCCTCTTCCCCAAGCGAATCCCTTTGATAATCCATTCCCCTTTCAGGGATTAAGGGCCTTGTACTAAGTTTTTGGTATCTATCTTGAGCTCTTCGGCTGACAAACCTAGTCTCATCATATTGAGGGGTTGATGTAGATGTGGAGGCTCTTCTCTTTCTGGCAGACATGTTAGATAACTTTTTGCAGCTTTTCCTTTGTATCCACAACACTACCCAACACTATCACCCATCAACTAGCAGCTACAACACTATCACCCCCAAACTTCAACTCCTGCACAACGCCCACACTCACCTTTGTATACTCTTCCTCTAAATTTCACAACTAATTTCAACACCCCAACAACTTCAACAATACAATACTTCTCCAATCTACTACCTCTTCTGACTATAGTAAAGCTTTCAAGAAACGAAAAAGATTACCTTTTTACGGTGTTCTTCAAGGTTTTCTTGCTTCTAATGGTGATTTGAGGCAATGGGATGAAGTTTTGTGGTTGAGATGGTTAAGGGTTTAGGGAATTTGAGAGCTTTGGTTGTGTTTGGGTTTGGGTTATGGAAGATTTTTAGGTAAAGTATGGATTTTTGTGGGTTTAGTGGAGAAGAAGGTTTAGGTTTTTGATTTGGAATTGGGGAAATCGGGTTTGGGGCGTCTTTTTATTTTCTGGATTTCCGCTTCGGCGCCGCGACCATTCTTGGCGCGTGGCGCTAATTTATCGCGCTTCTTCGGAATTTCTGCGGCCTGCCTTCAGGCGCATTTAGACTCTGAAATTTTCGGATTTTTGGCCATGGCTTAACCCAATTTTCTGGAAACCTTTGTTTAAACTTCAGTTTTTCGCCTTTCACATTGTTGGCCTACACCTGTCAACACAACACAAACACTACCTCCGTGAGAATGTTCTTAGTAAAAATTAAAAGTAAAATAAATCAAAATACCTTGGGTTGCCTCCCAAGTAGCGATGTCTTTAACGTCTTTTAGCCGGACGCAAGTTCCTTAACTCAGTAAGTGTGGGGTGAATTAACCCCACAACCAATCCATTTTTTCCACATTTTTCTTTTTCTTCTTCTTCTTCTCTTCTTAAAATTTTCTTCAAGGGAAGGTTCAGGAACACATACCTGCTTTGGCGGAGGTTCGGCATCACATACATGCTTTTGTGGGCTTATTTCCCTTGGTTTGGCTTGCACTGGCTCACAGGGGGTTCTGATGGTGCTGATTGCAAAGCACCTGCTCATGACTGGTGGCTCAATAACGTGTTTAAATACTTTAAACACTATTTCTTCGCTCTCCACCCTCAACGTCAGCTCTCCTTTCTCTACATCAATCAAGGCTCTCCCTGTAGCCAGGAATGGTCTCCCCAATATTATGGGAATCTCTGCATCCTCCTCCATGTCAAGAATGAGGAAATCCGCAGGAAAAAAGAATTTTCCTACTTTAACAAGCACGTCCTCAATCTCCCCCCTTGGGTGCACCACTGTTCTATCGGCTAGTTGCAGGCTCACCGTGGTTGGTTTTGCCTCACCTAACTCCAACCGTTTAAATACTGACAAAGGCATCAAATTTATGCTTGCCCCTAAATCACAAAGAGCCCTGTTGCATGTCACCTTGCCAACTGTGCAAGACAATGTAAGGCTCCCTGGGTCTTTTAGTTTAGGGGGTAACTTCTTCTGCAGGATAGCACTGCACTCCTCAGTCAGTGCTACCATCTCATACTCTGCTAGTTTCTTCTTCTTCCCCAAAATCTCCTTCATGAATTTGAAATAAGAGGGCATTTGCTCCAACGCCTCTATGAAGGGTATGCTGATATGTAGCTTTCTGAACGTCTCCAAAATTTTGGAGAATTGTTTATCAACTTCATTCCTCTGCAATCTCTGTGGGAACGGGATCTTCTCAGTATACTCCTTCTCTGGAGTTTTCTCTACTACTGGGCGAGCTTCAACTACCTTCTCTTTCTCTATTTCTGTCCTTTGTTCGACTATCGGCTGAGGTGAATGCTGCTCCAATTGTTTACCACTTCTCAACTGTACTGCCTGGCATTGTTCTCTCGGATTCATCTCTGTGTTGCTTGGCAGTGTACCCTGTGGCCTGTTGTTTGATAGCTTTGCTAGTTGACCCACTTGTGTTTCCAAGTTCCTGAACGAATATCTAGTTTCTGCCACGAACTGGGTCTGGGCGTTGGTGAGTGCCAACAAAGCTGCCGCTTTTCCGGCTTTTCGGTGAACATGTGCATTGAATTGTTGAGAAGGTGGGGCCTGAGTAAATGGTTGCTGATTTTGGTGCTGTTGGTTTTGGTACTGGCCTCTATACTGATTCTGCTGCCCTTGCTCTCCTCTACATGAAAAATTTGGGTGATTCATCCACCCTGGGTTGTATGTGTTGGAGTATGGGTTGTTCTGGGGCCTCTGATAGTTACCCACAACTTGGCACTCTGCTTGCTCGATTGTCATATTATTAGGATCAACTGAAGGACATCTATCGAATGTATGTGGACCACCACACATTTCACAGCTCTTTGGCATCTGCACTGCATTTACGGATACTGTATGTTGTTGCAAATTGTTTGGTCGAGAAGGCAACTTGCGATTCGAGCGATGATGGCATCTATCTCGTGAACTCCCACTGTTCTCCTTCCACTCATTTGTCTATCTTCTGTGACATGGTTATTGGTGGCCATGTCTTCTAATAAGTCGTGAGCTTCATGGGTTGTTTTCCTCATAAAGGTCCCACCTGCTGCTGCATCGATAATTGTTCTGGTTGTTCCGCTCAGCCCGTTATAGAAGATGTGGACCAAGTTCCACAACTCAATACTGTGGTGTAGACACTTCCTCTGTAGGTCCTTGAATCTTTCCCACGCTTCGTATAATGACTCTCCATCTGCTTGGTAGAAATTATTCAGCTCCCCTCTCAATTTTGCTGCTTTGCATGGTGGGAAAAATTTTGCCAAAAATATCTGTGCCAGCTCTTGCCATGTAAAAATCGAATCAGCCGGTAAGGAATTTAACCATACTTTTGCTCTTTCCCTGAGTGAGAAGGGAAAGAGCCTCAATCTGACGGCGTCATCAGTAACGCCGTTATATCTGAATGTTGCACATAGCTCCAAGAAATTAGCTATGTGCATGTGTGGATCCTCTGATGGCAACCCTCCAAACTGCACCGTGTTCTGCACCATGCTTAGAATTGTCGGTTTGATCTCAAAGTTATTTGCTCCTATTGCTGGGAGCCTAATACATGTTTGTGCTCCGTTCACCCTCGGCAGCACGTAGTCTCCCAAGCTTCTTTCTGCCTGGACTTGAACTCTCTCCTCGACATCCATAGGTATTCGCCGAGGCATTCCTTGGTTATGTTGATTTTCACCTAACCCCTCTCTCAACACATTGTTGTTTTGACCATCGTCCATCTCTATCAATGTTGAAATTCGCTGGTTCCTTCTATTCTGTTTACAAGTTTTCTCAATCTCTGGATTGAAGGGAACAAGAGTGTCTGCTCTCTTCTCGCCGCATCGTGGCGCCGAAGCAGATCAAAAACAAACAAACGGATCACGGTGCCCTGATTTTTACCCAAAATAAAAATTAAAAAACGTAATAAATAAAAAAAATAAAAACCAAATTAGAAATTAAAAATATATAAAATTGATATTGAACTATGCCTAATCCCCGGCAACGGCGCCAAAAACTTGATGCGCGATTTAATGCACACACTTTAACGCAAGTGCACGTTGTCGACTCAAGTAATATAGTCTTGAAGACCGAGTTATCGTCCTCAGGGATTAGTGCTCAAGTACCAACTATCTATCATTTGTTATCTATTTGGTAACCGATATTTGAGTTTGTTGATTATAACTAACAATTATAAAGACTAACTAACTATGTGTTTACTTCAGTGATGATGGAAATAGGGCTTCCAAGTCGCCTCAACTATCCGCTTATATTACTTATTAATGCAATAAATTATGGTTCTTCTTCTTTTGGAGATAGCAGGTTTACTAATTCATTTTATACTCCCGTTAAGGCTATATAAACACTCAACCCCAGTAGCGCTCCTTTCTACCTTTCGGTGATAAGGATGACTCTATAGGAGGATTAAGAACAAAAACTCTGTTAATCGTCATGCAACGCGCGTGAATTTAGGTATTTAAACCCCTATTAACGCTACACAAGTAATTGAGGTATTTTCATCCCCAATCCGACCTATGTCTACCCAACTTACAGCATAGTCACAACCTCCTCCTTTCGAAGTTTGATTAGAAATCATATAAATAATGATAAATAGTGATCAATTAATTACCAAGCATTCAAAACAACTATTGGGTAAATCTCAACAATAAGAAGAACAACCATAAACATGCATCAATTCATAACATAAGGTTCAAGTGAATTGACATGGAAAGCCCTATAATGGAATTAGTTCCTAGTCATTGACATGACAAGAACTAATTCAATATCCAACATAAAAACTGAAATAAAGTAAAAGAAAGAAAAGAAATTACTAAGTAATGGTCTCCAATCTTCAACTCCAAGAAGTCTTGTGTTTGTGCGAAAGGAACTCTTGAAACCGCCTAAGGTTCTCTTTTTATAGCTTCAAACCGCCTTAAGGTTTTCTTCAGTTCGCCCATAAAATCATCTAAAACCTGATTTTTCTGCGTCGTATGCCGCGACCACATCTTGGCGCGCGGAAGTTCTGAAGTTCGATGATTAGCGCGCCAGCACTCTATTGTCTGGAGGCACCTGGCGCTTGAACTGCAAGCCTCGATCCTTGGCGACGGGCGGCCTCGCTGGAGGCGCCGCCGCCGACGTGTCCGTGCTCGTTCGCGCCACTTTCGTCTTTTAAGCTCTGGAACCTCCACTTTTGCCCTCTTTTCGCTCCTTTTCCGCCAAATAGCCATTTTAATCAATTTGACTCAAAAGAAAGAAAATTTATCCTAAGACGACACATATTTGTACAAAAATGGACAAAAGACTCACTAAAAACGACTCAAAAAGTGTATATAAAATACACTGATCACAAGTCGGCAAGGCTGCCACGAGATAATAACATCAAAACCCAAAACAAGGTACAAACGTCCAACCCACAACTGTCTACAGACCTCTAGGAGTGTAATACTGACATATGACGGGACAGGACCCCGTCGTGCCCAAAATATGCATAAGTCTGAAAAATAAAGGTTTGTACCAAAAATAGCTGGCTCCGGAACAAAGGAGCTCTCCAACTGCTGTACAGAAATCCTATACTGGAGGGTCACCTATCTGAATGCCTGAACCTGCGGGCATGAACGCAGCCCCCCCGAAAAAAGGGGGTCAGTACGATAGATGTACCAAGTATGTGGAATTGGAAAATACTGTACTAGAAATCATAACAGTTCAACATAAAGCGATGCAGTAAGAATTCAACTTAACTGTATAACTGTACTCCATCAAATGAGAGTAATGAAAATCGGTTCTTCCATTTTCAAAATATGCAAGTCAGGCCAAAATGATGATCTTCTATCCTCAGGATATAATAGCACGGGACTCGAACCCGTCTAGGTATAAATATATCATGGAACTCGAACCCAATTAAGCATGTATATCGTGGGACTCGAACTCACGTAAATATATGGAATAATATAATGTCATGGGACTCGAACCCGCATCATGGAGAGCTAATTCATGGAATAATAATAAATCGGGAGTTAAACCCGCTTGGGACTCGAACCCAAGTAATATAATAATAATAGCCGGGACTCGAACCCGGAACATACTATATAGTGCCGGCCCTCTATGTGAGAGACTCAGTGAATGTGTAATAGGACTCGGCACGAGTAGATATCATGAGCAATCATATGCAATTTTGAAATCATCTTTGACTTTTGATAATATCATCATAATACACTTTTTACTGAAATCATAGGCACTTGTCATAACAATTTTCCTTTAAAATTAACTCTGTAGAAAATCATGTACGTCCGCCGTACTTTTATTAAAATCAAGTCAAATGAAAAAATTTCACCAGGCCGTGCCAAAAATAGGGAAAAAAGGATTTTCACAAAATCATGCCAAAGAAAGAATAGTCTCACATACCTTTTAAGCGAGCAAATCAACTAAATGCTAAGATATGCCTCGTCCAGTATGTGAATCTATAACAATGACAATACGTTCGTCAATTTTACGGTCTCTAACGTAAGTTATTCAAATAACGGCTTCTTATTTCTATAAAAAGTTGGGCAACACTTCCTTTGTTTATGTGCGTATCCACAATTTACCAACAAGCCAACCAACACCAATAATCCAACATTATTCCAGGATATAATTAAGTTAAGCCCAACATACTTCATACACGCTATCCTATAACCTTTCTTCTCTTATATCCATGGAAGACAACAACTTCAACAACCAAGGCAACTACTACATTTACTTCTCATGTTAGTCAATCATTTAGTTACGTTAGAATTATTCATAGGGCAATCCAATCTCTTAACGACATCGCCAATTCAAGAATGTGAATTTAACACTTTTCTATACTTTAATCCTTTCAAGACATGTATAGATAATTGCCTCAATAAATATGCATGTAGTAACTTATATTCATACACTAATTCAGTCCGTAATACATTATCGAAATTTTCAACAATTTCTATCAACTTTCCGGTCATATCAACATTTTACAATTCCAAAGCTTTTCCAAAATTCCTTACTTTCCAATTAATCTTCCAACAACTTCAATTAACAACTTTAACTTTAAACATCAAGGTTTCATCTAAATTTTCACATGCAATTAGTAATAACATACCAACACAATTACTCAATTCCAACGTACGCCAAGAATGAGTTCTAAATCGGCGTATATATCCTTAATACAATCACATGCATTTCATATTTCCAATTTCATCTTAACACCAATTAATATCTTCAACTACAGCAACATGCAATGTCATTAAACTATAAAAGAAGAATTTTATACCTCGAATTCGTCCAAAACAGTCCCCAAAAACGTGACTGTCCAGATTTTTAGCCACTGCTTCGTCATCTGAACTTGTAACGTCGATAACTCTCTACTCCAGTGTCCTATCGACGAGAGGTTTATTGAGTTGGAAACTAGACTCGACGAACTTCATTTTACGCTTTTGAAACACCCAAAAACCCCTAATATACGAGGAGATATACCCCTCCAAAGTTGAACAAAATTCTGCCCAGTAGTCCCGATTTTTCCACTGTTTCGTGCCCTTTTACTTCAATTTTTCACACTTCTTTAATCCCAAATCGACATGCAATAATTCTACAACGTTACCCAACATCTACACATGTTTTTCTTCCCAACAATGGCATCACAAATCGAATTTTTCGCCCTAAAAATCTGCTGGGCAGCCTCGTCGAGACCCCCCCTGTTTTTGGGTCTAAAATTCTCAAATTCTTGTCTTAATGGTGCAGGTTAATTAATCCAAGAAGATGGAACAAAAAACTAAATTCTTATTGCCACAAGAGAAGGGAAAATCGCTAAGGTGGGGGGGGGGGGGGGGAGGAAGAGGAGAAAGAAAGTAGATTTTTTTTGTTAAGTGGAAAAATGAGATTTTTAGGGCTTTAATTAGTATTTTTCAGATTTTCTAAAAATGCATTTAGGTCCCTCTTCTTTTTTACACTTTAACCCTCTAAGTGCTTTTTAAACTAAATTAATTCCCAAAGTAGTAAACCTTAATCTATTTCTTTAAATCTTGATTTTCGTTTCCTTTAATTCCCGGAAATTCCGTAAGGTCTCGTATTCTCCATGTCGTAATTCCCATAATATGTAATAATCCTCAAAAGAGAAATATAAATAACTTATCATTTTAAATACTCATTGACGTGTTCGTAGATTGTGTAATTATATCTCATACCCATTATCCGAATCTTAATCTTAATGATGTTCTTAATCCTTGTCTTAAACTTGCGAGGTGTAACATTCTCCCCCCCTTAGAAACATTCGTCCTCGAATGTTCTTAACATGTCTCAGGTTCTAGAAATTTCGGCAGAACCTCCTTTATAATTGTGCTCATCCATCTATACTCAGCAAACCAACAAAGGCCACATGGCCTGATATAACACGTCTGACTCACCAATTCAAAATAGTTAAGTAAGGAACCAAACTACCTCTGAATATTCAACTGAATCTTATGTAATACCTTGAACAAAGTTAAAGAGTCTCTTATGCGGTGCTATATTCCTCTATTTTCGAATTTGCCACAACATTCCAGTTGGTACTACCTTGTACACCTGCTTTAATTTGTAAATGATATGTACTGTTTTTCCCAAATATGTACTGCATGCTTAATCATGACGACAATTCATGTGTATACCCGCTGCATTATTAACATAGTTCCATAGAGATTTGACAACTCCCTTGTACGAAATAAGGATCTCTCATTCCTTGATGTAAGACATTATATCAGCAGCATCTTGATACTATATTAATTCCAATATTATGCAACACTTTATCCACTGGAATGTTAGATTTCACATCGTTCATAGAAAGAAATATACCTTGAATGACATCATTTTAACCCACATTTACCTATATACCTCAGAAGGATAAGATCTTTATCTCAATAAATCTCATACACTTGACACAATAAATTTACTAGAACTTGTCATTATCCACCAAAGATTATCCACAGGGTATATACCAAGAATGTAGTGACATGTGAGACAATGTCATCTGGCAGATACTTCCCTAGCCTTGACAAACCTCATCAATCCCCACGTAGCAGTTCTTTGACCTCTTCCACTCTTTCTTGGAAACTCTGATAGTATTACATCGTGTAATGTTACCAATTTGGTACGATTATCAAATCAAATGTTAGCGGTCCCACTCTTTGTTTTCCACCATATTTCTTGTTCAATGTTATCCTTTACCTCAACACCCATTTCCAAGGCCTGAGAACCACCTTCCCATTGCACATATTGAGGGTAATGCTTCAGAGTACATGCTCCCTAGAAAGTTAACCCATAGAGCGTTGGTGGTCCTAGATTTTGATCATAGCTTTTTACACAATGCCTTTAATATAATATCCAAAATGAGGTCTGAACCCAAATCCGCTAGCATCCTTAGGAAAGTACATTTTTAACCATGTAAACCAATGCTTAGCCTTAACATCATCCTTACTATACACCAGA
This sequence comes from Przewalskia tangutica, assembly GCA_029844215.1. Taxonomy (NCBI): domain Eukaryota; kingdom Viridiplantae; phylum Streptophyta; class Magnoliopsida; order Solanales; family Solanaceae; genus Przewalskia; species Przewalskia tangutica. The sequence goes on from CM056727.1 coordinate 119,578,485, forward strand.
AGAAAATTACAACTATTTGTATGTATATATTTGATCACACATTTTGCAAGTCTTATAGCAGACAATATGTGTATAGGCACACTTGTGACACACTAGTAATCAACACTGCTTTACCTCATGGTGACAACAATTTTTTTTTTCAAGCCTGTAACTTGTCTTTAATCTTCTTAATTAATTCAGCATGGTCTATCTTCCTCTTTCAAACATGAAATACTGGATATCCTACATACATGAATGGAAATGTTCCCCTTGTGAAATCAATAATACCTTTTCTTGTTGAATCAAGTTACTAGGAGTCTTAACATGCATATAAACAGAACTCTCCTTTTATCGAATGGTCAGAAGCTTCTTCATACTCCTTCAAAGTCTGCCTTAACTCTTTGTAAAATCATTCTATTTGCTTCTGTTGGAAATTCTTCAAACAACTTCTCTTTAAATCTAACAATATACTCCCTAAAACTTAGTTTCTAAAAATAATATCTCCAAAAATTTCCTTACTCCATAATAATAGGGCAGTCTTGACATTCTTCAGTTTCGGTATACAAGAAACGAAATCATCTTAATCAACAACAGTGTGCAAATTTTGATTTAGCACCTAAAAGAACGCTTCATATTCCGTCCAAAACTTGAGGAATCGAAATGGTTTACTCACAGATTGATCACCATAAGTTAACAACTAAGGGGCATGGTCTAAACTTGTTCTTATTACATGTTCCACTTCCATTTGTCCAAACCAAGCTAAAATAAATGTTTGCCAACATTCTATCGAACCTCTTAAAAGTACAGTCATTATCGGCTCCTTCATTCCACTACTTAAAAGACTCCCTTTAAATCAGTTTCAAACATTTCACATGAATTAGTACAAAATGCAAAAATCCTCACGCTCTGCAGGATATATATGAAGATCGCCTATTATCTCCCTTCCATTTATAATAACATTGAAATCCCCACTAACTAGCCAAAGATCCCTCATATCGTTGACAATATAGTATAAACTATCCCAGAGACAACCTTCCCAATGCATCACTCTTTGCATATACCATAGTATATCTACCTAGTTCATGTAACTCCTTCACCATTGAGTCCTTAAGTTTGTCATGTTAATCATCCCTCATATTATTTCTGATTAAGTTTCTCTGCTGATTAATATATTTAGGATAGACATATCCGCTTCCACTGCCCGTTCTGCTCCACATTGGGCATCATTATCCCATCTTCCTTTAATATCACTGCGTTACTATTATTAGAGTTGTTACCATTGGTGCACACCTCCTGACTTTTGTCAACATTCCGCTCCTCATTAACTTTTGCTGCTACAAAAGCTCCTTCAACCTGTTCTTTAGTAGTAAGAGTTGCTTTTGATTCTTCAATCAATTGTGGGTCCTTAATGAGTTGTTTTACTTCTACCACCTTACCATCGTCGTCTTCCTTATTCTATTTATTTCTATATTCTTCTCCAGTATCTTTTTGTTCCTCCTTATTTGCATTATTACCGTTTGCCTCCTCAAGTGGCATTTGTTTTATCCTCTCGTTGGACTTACTAATTCAGTTGTGTCTTTGGCTACATCACACTGAATATCTATTATCACTTCGTTGAATTCATCTATATCTTGCACCTCTCTTATCTGTTTTCCACCCTTCTATTATTGTCTATGGACTTGTACCTGATCATGTAACCTTCCAATATCTATCCACAGTTCCCTTTTAAGAGCCACATCATTAAACGCATACACCACAGTCATATGGAAACTTTTCTTTGTACTCCTAAGTGTCACCCCGCAGTATTCTGTATAGCTTTTAATATCTACCTCGTCGAGATGAGGCTTCCAAGAGATCAAATAACATCATCTTAGCATTCTGCGTGAACCAATGCATTGAAACTGTGCACGAATACATACTTCGGTTACCAATCCTTCAAATAACTTCTTAACCGAAAATATGAACTCCAGAGGTTACAATATTTAAAATTCTTGACACAACTATACACTAATAGGATGCTCATCATTCCCAAGTTCTAAGTCATTTGCGAAAGAAACTCAATTAATTCATATGTCCAATACTTCCCAACATTCGGTCCAAAGTAAGAAAAAATGTTTTCATCCTTATTTATCAATCTTATTAGTCCAGAAGTAATAGCCCCTTCTCATTCTTACATGGGAACAATATTCTTTTGCAGTTCCCTACCTTCACATAGTCAAACAACATGGTATACCATAAAACAGTCACAGATTCTAACAATTAGCGCTCAAAATTTAATTAGAGGTATGAAGGAGAAAAGAGTAGGTAAGCTTCATTTTCTATCTTTGGAAGGAAAAGTTCAATCTCTGTAACTATAGAGCAGATAACGTAGCATAACAGAGTATCAATTCGTAAGATAGAGGCTACTGCAATTTATTTCACAAGTCAACACCTCATTCATGGTCTGAAAGAGATCTCTTCACTATTCGTAATTATAAACAACTTCATTTCTTACTTTTCGTACTTTTCATAATTCCAACATATTCTAATATACATACGTAACCTCGGACACTGCTCTTGATTCCAATCCCTGATGATACCATCCCTTAAGTGATGAATTATTAACTTATTCTCTTATTTGGTACGTAAAAGATTCTGAATAGTTACCTTACCTGATGTTGACCTAGTATCTCCAAACCTGGTCATCATACTTCTACTCAAACTCTTTCACTTCACCTATGGCTTGACGCACCAAGTCAAGTCCGATTTACTTTGATTTTCCCCTTTCGAGCCACTTTCGCTGTCTTTTGGAACATAACTGCAACCACAATAATTATTAGGAAGAGCGGGGGGTTATCCTAATGACATAGCTCTATTGCACGATCTACGAGATGAAAGAGTAGAAACCAATCCTAAATGTCGTGACCTCACTGCGTATAAGTATGGTGCCTGACATACCCATACACAAGACTCTACTAGACACGATGCGTAGACATTAGAGGACTAAGCGCTCACGATACCACTTTTGTCACGATCCAACCCGACGGGCGCGACTAACGCCCTAATTGAGCGTCATTCGACTGTCACTCTTAATCCATCGATACGAGATCTATAGAAATTTCGCAAAGACCGCTGCTTTTACAACATTTCTAAAATGGGCTGGCCAAAGCGCCGCCAAACAACAACAAAACAACGGTCATAATAGGCTAGCCAACTAGTCGCCACCAACCAACATCACGTGCACAAAGGCATAATCAAAATAAGCAAGCCGCCACGAGATAATAACATCAAAACCCAAAACAAGGTACAAACGTCCAACCCACAACTGTCTACAGACCTCTAGGAGTGTAATACTGACATATGACGGGACAGGACCCCGTCGTGCCCAAAATATGCCTAAGTCTGAAAAATAAAGGTCTGTACCAAAAATAGTTGGCTCCGGAACAAAGGAGCTCTCAATGCTTGTCTGAAATCCTAGGCGGAAGGGTCGCTATCTGAGCGCTGAACTGCGGGCATGAACGCACTCAAAAAAAAAGTCGATGCGATAGATGTACCAAGTATGTGAAATTGGAAAATCTTGTACTAGAAATCATAATGATTCAACATAAAGCGATGCAGTAAGAATTCAACTTAACTGTTTAACTGTACTCCATCAAATGAGAGTAATGAAAATTGGTTCTTCCCTTTTCAAAATATGCAAGTCAGGCCAAAATCATGATCTTCTATCCTCAGGATATAATGGCACAGGACTCGAACCCGTCTAGATACAAATATATCATGGGACTCGAACCCAATTAAGCATGTATATCGTGGGACTCGAACCCACGTAAATATATGGAATAATATAATGTCATGGGACTCGAACCCGCATCATGGAGAGCTAATTCATGGAATAATAATAAATCGGGAGTTAAACCTGCTTGGGACTCGAACCCAAGTAATATAATAATAATAGCCAGGACTCGAACCCGGAACATACTATATAGTGTCGGCCCTCTATGTGAGAGACTCGGTGAATGTGTAATAGGACTCGGCACGAGTAGATATCATGAGCAATCATATGCAATTTTGAAATCATCTTTGACTTTTGATAATATCATCATAATACACTCTTTACTGAAATCATAGGCACTTGTCATAACAATTTTCCTTTAAAATTAACTCTGTAGAAAATCATGTACGTCCGCCGTACTTTTATTAAAATCAAGTCAAATGAAAGTTTTTCACAAGGTCGTGCCAAAAATAGGGAAAAAGGATTTTCACAAAATCATGTCAAAGAAAGAATAGTCTCACATACCTTTTAAGCGAGCAAATCAACTAAATGCTAAGATATGCCTCGTCCAGTATGTCAACCTATAACAATGACAATACGTTCGTCAATTTTACTGTCTCTAACGTAAGTTATTCAAATAACGACTTCTTATTTCTATAAAAAGTTGGGCAACACTTCCTTTGTTTATGTGCGTATCCACAATTTACCAACAAGCCAACCAACACCAATAATCCAACATTATTCCAGGATATAATTAAGTTAAGCCCAACATACTTCATACACGCTATCCTATAACATTTCTTCTCTTATATCCATGGAAGACAACAACTTCAACAACCAAGGCAACTACTACATTTACTTCTCATGTTAGTCAATCATTTAGTTACGTTAGAATTATTCATAGGGCAATCCAATCTCTTAACGACATCGCCAATTCAAAAATGTGAATTTAGCACTTTTCCATACTTTAATCCTTTCAAGACATGTATAGATAATTGCCTCAATAAATGTGCATGTAGTAACTTATATTCACACACTAATTCAGTCCGTAATACATTATCGAAATTTTCAACAATTTCTATCAACTTTCCGGTCATATCAACATTTTACAATTCCAAAGCTTTTTCAAAATTCCTTACTTTCCAATTAATCTTCCAACAACTTCAATTAACAACTTTAACTTTAAACATCAAGGTTTCATCTAAATTTTCACATGCAATTAGTAATAACATACCAACACAATTACTCAATTCCAACGTACGCCAAGAATGAGTTCTAAATCGGCGTATATATCCTTAATACAATCACATGCATTTCATATTTCCAATTCCATCTTAACACCAATTCATATCTTCAACTACAACAACATGCAATGTCATTAAACTATAAAAGAAGAATTTTATACCTCGAATTCGTCCAAAACAGTCCCCAAAAACGTGACTGTCCAGATTTTTAGCCACTGCTTTGTCATCTGAACTTGTAACGTCGATAACTCTCTACTCCAGTGTCCTATCGACGAGAGGTTTATTGCGTTGGAAACTAGACTCGACGAACTTCATTTTACGCTTTTGAAACACTCAAAAACCCCTAATATACGAGGAGATATACCCCTCCAAAGTTGAACAAAATTCTGCCCAGCAGTCCCGATTTTTCCACTGTTTCGTGCCCTTTTACTTCAATTTTTCACACTTCTTTAATCCCAAATCTACATGCAACAATTCTACAACGTTACCCAACATCTACACATGTTTTTCTTCACAACAATGGCATCACAAATCGAATTTTTCGCCCTAAAAATCTGCTGGGCAGTCTCGTCGAGACCCCCTTATTTTTTGGTCTAAAATTCTCAAATTTTTGTCTTAATGGTGCAGGTTAATTAATCCAAGAAGATGGAACAAAAAACTAAATTCTTATTGCCACAAGAGAAGGGAAAATCGCTAAGTTGGGAAAGGAAAAGGAGAAAGAAAATAGATTTTTTTTGTTAAGTGGAAGAATGAGATTTTTAGGGCTTTAATTAGTATTTTTCAGATTTTCTAAAAATGCATTTAGGTCCCTCTTCTTTTTTACACTTTAACCCTCTAAGTGCTTTTTAAACTAAATTAATTCCCAAAGTAGTAAACCTTAATCTATTTCTTTAAATCTTGATTTTCGTTTCCTTTAATTCCCGGGAATTCCATAAGGTCTCGTATTCTCCATGTCGTAATTCCCATAATATGTAATAATCCTCAAAAGAGAAATATAAATAACTTATCATTTTAAATACTCATTGACGTGTTCGTAGCTTGTGTAATTATATCTCATACCCATTATCCGAATCTTAATCTTAATGATGTTCTTAATCTTTGTCTTAAACTTGCGAGGTGTAACATATATATATATATATATATATATATATTATTCAACAGTTATGCACTAACCTTTATCTATATATATATATGTTATTCAACAGTTATGCACTAACCTTTATCTTAGCTAGATTCTACAGGAATTCGAATCAGGGGAAGCTTCAACACAACGTGGAACTATCTCTTACAGCGAATCGAAGCAATTTGTTGGGGAGCCAGACTTCCCAACAAAAGGCAAAGGCGACCTCGAATGTCAATCCGCTCTCCTTTAGCATCTCACAACGCCAATGGCTCAGTGTCATCATAATTCGACACTGTGACAAGATTTTGACTCTGCATCTGCACCATCATTGATTTTTTAACATCACATCAACCCAGTGTCATCATAATTCGACACTGAGACAAATTTTGAATCTGCATTGGCCTTGCATTTAATTTTCCAAACGTCGCAACAACCCAGTGTCATCATAATTTGACACTGGGACAAATTTTTTGAATCTGCGTCCGCCCTGTTCTTATTTTTTTTAACATCACAGTAATCCAGTGTCAACATAATTCGACACTGGGATAAATTTTGAATTCGCGTTAGCCTTGCCTTTAATTTTCCAAACGTCGCAATAACTCAGTGTCATCATAATTCGACACTGGGATAAAAATTTAAATCTGCATCAACTTTGCTTTTAACTTTGGCATCACAATAACCCAGTATCATCATAATCCGACACTGGGACAAAATTTTGAATCTACATCAGTTTTGCGCTTATATATATTTGTGTTTTGTAATATGGAAATTTAAGAAAAACAAGGTTAAAAATCTAATTTTTTGTTGTTATTCTAAGTTTGTACTGAAACCGGGTCGGGTCGATCCGAATCCGGGTCAATGACCCGGTTAAAAAATGTTTCATAAAATTCCGGAATATTGCATATAATTTTATGATTGGTTATCCGATTTTTTGATAATTTTTCATTTTCGGGTTCGAATTTTCGTATCCGGATTCACTATCCTGGTTGGGTCTACAAGAATCTGGGTCACCGACCCGGTCAAAAATTTCCAGAATGTTGTATGTATTTTTATAATTGGTTATCTGAATTTTGAGAATTTTCTGTTTTGGATTTGAATTTTCGAATCCCGGGTCACTATCCGAGTCGGGTCTTGTCGACCCGATTCTGGAAAAAACAATGGTGGCCTGTTTGGATTATTTTATTATTTATTTACTACACTTAGGCCAATGAAAAATAAATTTTGAGGTCATGTCCAGTTTGGTATAACACTGATTAGAACAAGATACTACACTTGGGCCAATGAAATTAATTGAGGTCATGTCCCTCGGTCTCCACTTCTTCGGAATAGGACTATGATGATACATAAAAAAAATTATCCCACCCAAGTGATCAACTCTTCTGGAGGATAAGGCTACCAAAATGACCGACGAGTCATTGTCTGCAATCACGGCGTGTTTGGAATGACCTTTTCAAAATGTAGTTCTGATCCTTCCGTATTCAAAACATTTATTATTTGGGTACGAATCCGAAGTTATTTATGTTTATTTCTAAGTGTTTTCTTTGACAGCTTTGAAGAAGTCTATGAATGCTAAAGAAGATGCATTTGAAGATTTATTTTTTATTTGTTGTATTTAATTTCTAGTTTATTTTTCTATTTTTGTTGTGTTGTAATTTATTTATTTGTATTTGTATAATTATAAAATTATTTAGCATAGGTAGACTTAGATTAATAACTTAAAAGGATAGATTAAAATCGGAAACGCTAGTTTATTTATTTTAGGCCCGTTGTCCATGCCTTCGAACGTTGGTTTTATTTATGTTAGGTTCGTCACTTATATTTTCAAAATGCTAGTTTATTTTTATATGTTATCTATTTTGGGCATAAAACAAAATCATGTTATATTATATCAAACCTCAATTTTCATATTGCATTTTATCATACTTTATCAAAACTAAATATATGTCATTTTACACAAAATTGCTTTTATATATATTTCTAAATGCATCATTTCAATTTACTCTTTGCAACATCATTTTATTAAAGTGCATATTTTCAAAAGCATGTATTCTTTTAGCATAATAATTAAGCCTAAGTTTGATCGGATAACCGCATGTTAGTAAATTTTAGAGGATGACTAACCCCTTCCCTTTATAATAATAGAAAACCCTTACGCTGAATCTCATAGTTTTGTAGATCTTTAAATGGAGTTAATGTTGACCTTAGTTAACATTTAGGTGTCCTAATTCACCCAAATAATTAGGTGGCGACTCTTTAAAATCTGTGATTTAATTCAGTAATCACCGACAGCATACGTTGCGGCACCATTCATGCCTCCGGTCGAAAACGGGCGCTACAAAGATGAAATTGGTTATAGTGAATAGATTGTCCTATAAGTGATATAATTAAAATTAAAATTAAAATAAATTAAAATATGGATCTGACCCGTATTGTCCCGAGCAGAACAATAAAAATTAAAATAAATGAAAACATTCAAATTTTAATTCCCTAGAATCCATTCTTTAGCTACTGTTTTCTCGGAGTGCTATAATTTGAAGAAGGCATAGTTGTTGCACTCAATACAAAACATATGGCTGCATATGCGTTTGTTTTACCACATCTTGAGGTTATTTGTTATTGCTTTGTGGGAGTTGATGTTCATGATTGCTGTATTTCTGAGCCTAATATTTGCTGATCTTAAGAGTTCCTTAATGACCACCTTGAACCTTCCATGTGTTGTCTAGGAGTGTTTAATACACTCAATGTGCAGCCTGAGCATGATTATATGTTGGTTTGAGTTACATGGTTTTGGCTATTTGAAATTTCCATCTTGTTTGTTTGTTTGTCCATTCTGATGTCCAGCATCTTTACAAAGCTAGTCATGTAATTCCCTACCTGCCTAAGTGACATTATGCCCAGTTCAAGCATGAATATGACCCTACATGGTTAGCTTAGCATGAGTGATCCTGTACCCTGGAAATATTGCTCTTAATTGGTCCCCTATTCAATTTCTATGTCTATCTAACTGATTATAATTTCCCTGTCCGTCTAAGTGTTAAAATGTAGCATGTAATACCTTTTAAGTAATATTTGATGTCATTTCTACCTGTTAAGTGGTCTAAATGGTGCATGTACCAGCATTTTGCATTTCCTGAACCTGCCCCTGTTCGCATGCTATCTTGGTTTATAATCTTGTTTCATGTAGTAAGCATGTTGAGGGAATAATTTGGTATTGAAACTATCTATGAATGAATAGAGAAAATCTGAATAGGTTCTGCGTATGGATAAAATGTCTATACATGTGATAACATTGCGTATACGTCTAAGATGTTTACTGGGAGCTTATATTTATTTTGTCTCGGCTATTGAACTTGTCCATATATTTATTCTGTCTCAAATGGTAAGATGTTTTCAGAATATATATGTGAGGTACATCGGCATAAAGCCAAGACAAACTTTGGCTTTGGTTTAGCCTCTCCGATAGCTTGTCATGCCTAAGGTTCTAGAAACCTTTTGATCTTGACGCGACATCGAAATATGGATGGTGGTAACCCACTTTGCTGTCTTATCTTTCAAAGTTAGTGTTTAATATGGTGCTTATGGTCAAATTTGCAATCTCACATCCTTAAGTCCGTTGTTTTGCCATATTTTGAGGATGTTGTTGTTAGCTGCGGCTCTCTAATGCATCTTGATACTCTTTTGTTGCTGCCTTGGTATGGTAAACATTGATGAATAGGTGATGTGCCCAACCTGCTATTGTGACATCTTTAGGCAAAACTTGATATATTTTGGGGTGTCCAGTTGAAACACTTTGATGAGAACAAATACTACACAAAAGGTACCATTTTATAGCAGTTTGATTGAGTTGCTATACACAACTACTGGGTTGTTGTGCCGCACTTCAGCTGCTACATTCTTCTTTGCCAAAAACAGTGGCTGTATTTGAGGAACTGATGCTATATTGACTAGTTTATGGTTGTGTCCCTAGCTCTTGTTGAAATCATATGTTGCCACTTCGTTTTATGGTCTGCTGTTATGTTTCAAGCTACACAACTGCAACATCCTGGCCAAATTACTGTTGCATTTTGAGCATATTTGATGCTTTCTCGCTGCTGTATTTTTTTAACCCAATTGTCGTTGGTTTCTAGGATAAAACTGCTTCTTTAAGACTGTTTCGGACAGCTGCAATATTTTTTAAAAATTTACTGATTTGAACATGATACTACACTTGGGCCGATGAGAATAATTAATTTGAGGTCATGACTCTTCCGGAAAAGTTGTCCCTCGGTTTGCTTTCCTTAAAAAAAGAGCGATGATGAGACTTATGAATTTTTTCACACTGAGAAACCAACATGCGTTAGCAAGGCGACTAAAATGATCGACGAGTCACTAGTTCGCAGCCACAACATGATTGGAATGTCTTTTACAAAATATAAATCTGAGCCCTCCGTGATCAAAACTTATATGGTTTTGTGCTTCATTCATTACTAACTGCCTTCTCTTATATTTTTTTTGCGAGGAACAACGACAAAGGCGAAGGAGGACAGGATTGCGATATTTAACATTCTTTTTGTTTATGTATTTGTATATAATGGCTTATTTATGATTAGAAAATTTAACTGATCTCTATTGTGTGTTACAGTACAATGACAAAGAATGTTTTTCGCAGCATGACCTTGATGAAGTTCAGATCGAGTGGGCGCAACATGTTTCAAAGATTCTCCGTGCTGCATAGTTGTGTCATTTTTATGATTATTTAGACAATATTTGTACTTTTTGAAGTTAAAACAATATTATGTTTTTTTGTTGTATTTGATGATAACATTAGATGTTTTGAAAAACAATTTGTAATGTTTCGATTTAATGTAATAAAACAATTTCATTATGTGGTAACATTTTAGTTATAATATACTTACAATTCTAATTTATTTTTATTTAATAAATTAAAATTAAAATATAAAACAAATGTCAAAAAATATTATTTAATTAATAAATTTCGTGGGAAATTTAAAACAATGAGAGAAATAGTCAAAGAAAACACCATGACGGTTTATAACCGTCATATAAAACCGTCACAACAACCGTCACGAATTTGTGACAGTGCCTACCGTAACACTTAGCAAAACCGACACAAAACCCCTTTCGTAATGGCCTTTTTTTTTTGTAGTGACAGGATATATTAATAAAGATTTTCACGTAATATGGTATCCTACTCATGTAAAACACTTCTGCTGAAGTACGTACAAGAAACTTGATATTTGATAAGGATTTTGATAATTAATTGATGAAATGCAAAATTTATATATTTCTAGTTTCTTTTTGCTACCGAAAGTAATGTTTGAAATATTTTATTTATTTTCCGTATCAACTTTTTCATGTTCAAGGATTGCTTCAAATGGTATTTACTTATTTGGTTGTAACATTTTATGTATGTAGAAACTAAATTATAATTCTTAAATATATTTCTTTAAAATTTTAACTACTACATATACAGTTATTCTAATTCATGTTATTCTAATATTAAATGAAAGATATATATATATTATAAGGTGATAAAACTGTGACGGTTGATTAGAAACCTATTAAAATATACTGAAACCATGCAGATAAAGGTGCTAAATATCCTCATTAGCCGCCAATGAAACTCCTTATCAATATATGGAATGGAGAAACTTGGGCAACTGATAGTGGAAAATAAAAATTGGTTGGTCATAACTACGTATATTTACTGATATTATTAGAGATTTTGTACGTGTGTAATTATAGTAGAAGTCTTGTATTAGGAAAATATATATTTGATTTTCGTACTTATAAGCTTGGTTTACTATTGTATATCATGTATATAAACTTTTTACATTAATAAAAATAATCAAGGGATTAATCTCTTTTATGGTATCAACAGTTTAGGATAACCTTTTTCTTCTCCAAAAATATACTCCTTCCGCCGCCCTACTCGAACCCTAATTCTCGGCCGACGGCCGACCCCCCTCCCTCCCTTCAAATTTTTCTGAATCCCTAATTCTCCTCTTGTTCTTCCATCATGTCTACCACAAAGAATATCTTTCATCCCGCTCTTGCATTCTCCAATATCAAGAACAATATCCCTATCGTTCTTGGGCAGAACTATTTAAAGTTCACGCAAGGTCTAATAGAGTCCTCCATCACATCATCAAATCGAAAAAAGACAAGGAGAAGGTGCCTTCCATAGATGATGAATTCGAGTTGTGGGCAACTCTTGATGCTACGGTCCTCAATGGATCTATTCCACCATCCCTATGGACCTCTTACAGATAATTATCGAACCCGACACCACGTCAATGAAAGTTTGGAATAGGCTGCGTGATATATTTCAAGATAACAAAAATTCTCGTATCGTAACCCTTGGAAGGAATTCTGTCACATCAATATGGAGGATTTTCAGAATGCCTCCGCCTATTGTCAAAGGATCAAGGAGTTCTCGGATCAACTCAAGAACGGCAGCGTGCCTGTCACAAACGATTGTGGACATCTCCCGTTTTGAGCTCTTTGGGCCACCGTTATTATGTGTTATTTTTTATGATTATTCTAATTTTTTGTGAACCTTTCTGTTATCTAAAATGCCTCAAGTTTATAACACATTCCTATCAGTTATAGCATTCATTTTTACTCAATTTAAATGGAAAATTAAAAACATTCAATGTGATAATAGACGGAAATTTGATAATGGGTCTTTTAGAGAGTTTTGTATGGTTAATCGTATATCTTTTCGGTTTTCTTTTCCACATACATCCTCACAAAATGAGAAAGCCGAGAAAAAATATGCATCATTAATAATATTATTTGAACATTACTAGCCCATGTTTCATTACCACCTTCATTTTGGCATCATGCATTACAAATGATCACTTACCTTTTTAACATACTCCCTAGCAACGGATTAGCATATCAATCTCCACTCAAAATTTTTTATCACAAAGATCAGTCGTATTCTCATCTTAGGGTGTTTGTATGTTTATTCTATCCTCTTTTTCCCTCCACTACAACAAACAAACTACAACACTGCTCGACCGCTTGTGTGTTTTTGGGTTATCCGTCTAATCATCGTGATTACAAATATTATGATTTATCCTCTAATAAAACCATCATTAGTCTCCATGTCATTTTTTATGAAACTCAATTTCTGTGTGCTAAGTTGCATGATTTCGTGTATAATTCTTATAATTTTCTAGATGATGGGCTCTCACTGTATGTGGTCCACCATTTGGTCTAGCACACGTCTCGGGATTTATACTAGCATACACTGGCAGGACCAATGCCTACTAGCCCAGACCCTTTCCGTGACCCATTTCAGTCAGCAGCCTCACTGCTCAAACTTCCTCTGTCAACTAATTCTGCCAGCAGACTCACTACCTGATGGCCCACTGCCTGCTGGCCCATTTTCCTCGACCGTTGAGTCCCAGCCAGCAGGCCCACTGCCTGCTGGCCTAGTTTCCGTCACCCAGTATTTTCGGCCAGCAGGCCCATTTCCTGCTGGCCTAACATGTGTCCCGCCTCTCGGTCCAGTTAGTTCGACGTCCATACACCGACCCAGGTCCGAACCACTTCTATTTCAAGTCAAAGGCCCGTTACTCGTATCTAACGAGGTATCTTTAGACCAAAACAATCTAATGTCACTAAATCACCCTTACGACGTAACCCAATATGTTTCATTCGTGATCCGAATTAGAAAATGGTCATAGATGATGAATATAATGCTCTTATTGAAAATAAATACATGGGAGTTGATGCCCCGTTTGCCTGATGTTAATGTGATTCATTTTATGTGAATTTTTACTCATAAGGAAAAATCTGATGGTTGTTTTGAGAGGCATAAAGTCCGTCTTGTCGGTGATGGCAAAACCCAATAAGTTGGCATGGATTATGGAGAGACATTTAGTCCGGTGGTCAAACCGGCAACTATTCACAGTGTTCTCAGTCTAGCTCTCTCAAAAGTATGACTCATTCATTAGCAGGGCGTGAAAAATGTGTTTTTACACGGTCATCTCAAGGAGATTGTTTACATGCATCAACCATTGGGTTTCAGGGACCCCGATCATCCTAATCATATGTACTTTCTGCAGAAGTAATTGTATGGGCTAAAATAGGCCCCGTGGCCCTAGTACAGAAGGTTTGCAGATTATGTGTCTACTATTGAATTTTCTCACAGCAAGTCTGATCATTCTCTGTTCATCTACAATCGTGGTACTTCTATGGCATATATTATGTTATATGTGGATGTTATTATATTGACCGTCTCCTCTGATAAACTGCGCAAGTCTAGCATATCTCTTCTCACCTACGAATTTGCTATGAAAAAATTTGGGGCCTTTGAGTTATTTTTTGGGTATAGCTATAACTCGTCAGGCAGGTGGTCTATTTCTATCCCGGAGGAAGTATGCAGCAGAGATTATTGAACGGACTGACATGTCATCATGTAAGTCATCTCCTACTCCGGTTGATACCAAACCGAAACTGAGTGCTAATTCTAGCACACCTATAAGGATTCATCCCACTATCGTAGTCTTGCAGGGAATCTTCGATATATTACGTTCACGAAGCCTGATATTACTTATGCAGTGCAGAAGGTGTGTTTATTTATGCATGATCTGAGGGAAGAACACATGCACGCTCTCAAACTCATTGTTCGTTACATTCAGGGCACTCTTGATTATGGTTTACACCTATATCAATCCTCTATATCTACTCACATGTCTTATACATATGCTGATTAGGGCGGATGTACAGATATCAGATGCTCTACATCTGGTACTTATATGCTCCTTAGTGATAACTTGATGTCTTGATCGACTAAACTCCAGGCTACTTTATCGCATTCCAGTGCGGAGGTCGAGTATCGAGGGGTAGCCAATGTGGTGTTAGAGTCATGTTGGTTGCGTAACCTCCTCTTAGAACTTCATTTTCCTATTCAGAAAGTTACATTGGTATACTTGTTGCGATATTTGTATGCTTATGCAAGTGAACGTATCGCTTAAAGTAATAAAGTTTGTAAGACCGAGTTATCGTCCAAAGATACTGGTTAATCAAGTACCGAATATCTAAGCTATGGTTTCTATTTGGTAATCGTTAATTTTGTTTGGTTTATGAACTAAGAATTAAAACTAGAAATAAGCAATAATAACTAATGATAATAATACTTTGGGATTTAAACAGTTATAAATGGAATTAGGGTTTCCAATCTCCTCAATTATCCACTCTTTCACTTGTTAATGCACGACTAATGATTCTTCTTCTTTATTGATAGCAGGCTAACTAACATGTTCTATATTCCGGTTAGGACATATAAAAACTCAACCTTATGCAGAACCCTTCTATATTTCTATGATAGATTTTACCACACAGGAGGATTAAGAACAATAACCTTAAATACTACACAAGTATCGGGGTACTTTCATCCACGATTTTTGTCACTACCCGAACCCCGGGCCCGCGACTGGTGCCCTACCTGGGCACCCTTATACCACACATCACAATATAACCTGTGGAATCTCTAAGAAAAACTCATGTTATAAAAACAGGAAAGCCGATGAGGCTGCCGCTATATATAAACGGGAACATCCCGACAACTCGGTAGTACAACTGGCCAACAATATAAATACAACACACGCAAGTCCAACCCACATATGTGTCACGACCCGAACCCGGACCCGTGACCGGTGCCTTAACCCGGGCACCCTAGTGACACAACATCAGAGAAAACCAGCGGAATGTAAACTCAAGATAAACAACCATTAAGATATAGAATAGTCTAGCCCAAAATGGCTAACCCAAAAGTACATAAACCGAACAGTTACATCCTTAACGAACCAAGTTCTGACAAGACTACAGGCCTCTAAGAATGAATAACACTATGACGGGACAGGGCCGTCATGCCTGAATGTACAAAATATCAACGACTCCGGGAGAACCGTACCAAAAGTCGAGCCTCAGAAGAAATGGAGCTCACGACACTGAGTACAAGATCCTAGGAATGAGGATCTACCACCGCTTTCACCTGCGGCATGAGCGCGGCCCAGGAAGGGGGTCGACACAACGTGCAGTATGTAAAGCGGAAAATCGTAGTGATATTATAAGTCCAAAATACACCGAAGTTCTGAGATAAAACCAAATTATGTTGCTGTGCCTTACTAATAATGAGAGTAACAAGTATACATTTTATAGCATAAAAATAGGAGGCTCGTGATCAAAGCAGGTACCTCGCGCGTAGTATCATTAAGCAATCCTACTCACGGGACTATTTCACCCGCATAGGTCCTGTGGACCCGCGTGAGGTCATCCGCCTCGTCATAGGACTGTTTCACCCGCGTGGGACTATTTCACCCGCATGGATCTGTGGATCCGCATGAGTACCATCGGCGTACTCGCGTGGGACTATTTCACCCGCATGGATCCTATGGTCGGATCCGCATGAGTACTGGCGCGCTCGTCATGGGTAGCAAATCCATGGCATAAATAATAACGGGGTTTACAGTAACAATATGAATATATATAACATAGCTCATCCGGCTATTAAACATAACATAAGCACTAGGCCTATCACATCACAACATAAGCACTCTGGCCTATCATAACTTAAGCAAGTTAAGAATCACCTAACTTATTAATAGTATTAATACATCCTCTCATTTTAGTATACCTAAGGCACGATCATGTCTTTTAATAAAAATCCGGGAATTTAACCCAAGTATCATGTACCTCTAACCTTTTAAGAAATAACTCTTTTTTATACAAAAAAAATCCCAAGATACTAATCACCATAGTATCAAGTTACGATTTCTTTTCAAACAAGTCACATTTCCTTTTAAAACTATCTCAAGCTTCTAAATTAAGTGACTTCATTTCTTGTAAAACCTTAGGCAATTCATGCCTTAGAACCATTTTCCTTCCACAAGTTCAAATCATCAAAACCTTTCTCCATTAAACTTTCACAAACTAATATAACCAACTCCCCATAAAGCCGTTACATTAGAGTTAAACAATAGTAAAACACATTCCTTAAGTCGAGGATTTTTATACTTTTCTTTTAAAACGAAGCAAGTATCAAATACTTATAACAAGCGAAGATTTCCAAATCTTGTCGTCTACCGTACTACATAGTACAACTAATCATGCTCAAGAGATAGGAAAGCTCCACATACCTCTTGGTCAATCCACAAGCTAAGTCCATTTACATGCGTAGTATGTCAACCTAAACTGACCACAATCCATTTATCAAGCTCTAATTACAATGCAGAATTTTTCCAAGTTAAAGTCACCAATTTCCTACGGAAAATTGGGCAGCGTTTCCTTTGTTTCTACATACATTGCCACCTTTTCCAAGGTCGATTTTTAACGCTCAAATGCCATGTTTAAGGCTCAACAACCAACCATTACCAAGGGGATTACACACCTAAACTTTGGTGTGTAAAAATTCAGCCCCACAAGTTACAACAACTAACCCAACAAGTCTAATGTAGTATTTAGGCAACAACATGCTCATAAAATCCCCCTAACCAATTCTTTCATAATCACACCCCATTTCTTACATGCAACTACTCTAAGTGCATTTTTCCAACTACAAGTTCTTCCTATTAAACATGCAACACCCAATACCAACTACAAGAGAAGAAATGTTACCTTAAGTTTTAGCCAAACTTATTCCAACACCTTGCTAGCCTTTTTCTCCAAGAACACCACCACAATAGCACTTCTAAGCTAGTCACAAGCTTCTTTCTTGCCTTTAACTTTTCAGATTTTCTTAGGCTAGAACACCTCTTGAGGTTTTTAGAGAGAAGGGGGAGCTCAAGCTTTGGAGAGAGAGAGAGAGAGAAAGAGAGAGTAAAGATGAAAGATGGAAAAGTGACCAAGCCTTGGTCAATTATATTGCATGCATTCGAAAATCGGATGGGGACACTTGTCACCCTCTCATGGCCTCTTTTAAAACAAAAATCAGATTTTCTAAGTTTTTCGCCCAAATTTCCGCCTCGGCGCGCCTGCTTCCGGCGCGCAGACTCCTGCGGACCCTCGGATCTTTGGCGCGCTGCTTCCGGCCGTGGCCGCTGGAACCAGCGCCTCGCGCACTTCACCCGCCTTGCGCGCGCGCGGCCACGCCTCCGGCCGCGGCTGTAACCACGAGCGTGTTTCTCTAATTTCTCGCACGACCCGAACCACGGGGTATAACATTCTCCCCCCCTTAGAAACATTCGTCCCGAATGTTCCTTCTAGCCTTACACAAAACACAATATAAACATATCTTCTTAACTATTCCTTTGCAAATAAGAATGCTCCCCGAGCCACAACATTACTCAAGCATAATCAACTAAATTAACACCAATCAGTAAAAAAAGGGGGGTTACCTGGAGGTATAGGGAATAAGTGTGGGTATTTCTTCATCATATCATCCTCCGCTTCCCACGTCATCTCCTCTCTGTTCTCGTTCCGCCATAAAACCTTGACGGAAGCCACCTTCTTCGTCCGGAGTCGTCTAACTTGACGATCGAGTATCGCTATGGGACTCTCATCATACGACAACTCCTCTGTCACCTGGATATCCTGAATCGGGTGCACTCTAGACGGATCTCCAACGCATTTCCGTAACATAGACACGTGAAAAACTGGATGTACCGCCTCAAGATCGGACGACAGATCCAACTCATAGGCAACCTTTCCCACTCTTCGGACAATCTGATACGCCCGATGTACCTTGGGTGAGTTTTCCTTTCCTCCCAAATCTCATCACACCGCTTCATGGGTGACACTTTCGAAGACCCAATCATTAACCTCAAACTCTAAGTGTCGACGCCGATGATCTGCATATGATTTCGCCGACTGGCTGCCAACAACCGCTCTGGATAAGCTTCACCTTATCCATCACTGCTTGAACCAAATCTGGCCCGATCGCACTTCTCCCACTTCAAACCAACCTATCGGTGACCTGCACTTCCTCCCGTATAAGGCCTCATAAGGCGTCATCTGAACACTAGAATGGTAGCTGTTGTTATAAGCAAACTCCACAAGAGGTAAATGATCCTCCCAGCTACCCCCGAAATCAATAACACAAGCCCGCAGCATATCCTCAAGTGTCTGGATAGTGCGCTCGGCCTGTCCGTCCGTATGAGGATGAAACGCCGTGCTGAGACTCACCTGTGTCCCTAATCCCTTCTGGAAAGACCTCCAGAAGTTAGCCGTGAACTGGGCTCCTCTATCTGATATAATCGACACCGGGACTCCGTGCAATCTCACAATCTCTCTAATATATAATCTGGCATAGTCCTCGGCTGAAAACGTCGTCCTGACTGGAAGAAAGTGGGCTGATTTCGTCAGCCTGTCAACAATAACCCAAATGGAATCATGTCTCCTCTGGGTGCGAGGTAACCCTGTAATAAAGTCCATGTTGACCACCTCCCACTTCCACATCGGAATATCAATAGCCTGTAATAGCCCACGGCTTACGGTGCTCAACCTTAACATGCTGACAATTAGGACACTGGGCAACAAAACCGGCCACGTCCCTCTTCAAACCATCCCACCAATACATGCACCTGAGGTCATGGTACATCTTAGTCGACCCCGGATGAATTGAATAACGAGCACTGTGTGCCTCCCGAATCTGGCGGCGAAGTCTGTCACATCGGGAACACCTGGCCAACCTCGAATCTTAGCACCCCATCCGGTGCTACCTCAAATAGACTCTTCTCTTCCTGGAGAGCTGCATCTCGGTACCGTACCAAAATCGGATCCTCATATTGTCGCCTCTTCACCTCCTCGACGATGGAAGACTCGGCGACCTCTCGAACCCGAATTTCGTTACTAACGGAATCAACCAAACGAACCCCAAGGCTTGCTAACTGGTGTAACTCTCGGACCATATCCCTTTTCTCTGTCTGAACATCAGATAGACTACCCATCGATCTACGACTAAGGGCATCTGCAACTACATTGGCCTTCCCTGGGTGGTACAGAATATCAACATCGTGATCCTTACGTAGCTCCAACCACCGTCTCTGCCGCAAGTTCAGCTCCCTCTGGCTGAAGATGTACTGGAGACTCTTGTAGTCTGTGTAAATGTCCACATGAACTCCATATAAATAATGTCTCGGATCTTGAGGCATGAATCATGCTGCCACTCAAGTCATGTGTGGGATAGTTCTTCTCATGTTTCCTAATTTGCCGGGATGCATAAGCTATAACCTTGCCGTCTTTGCATCGACGCACTCCAAGCCCGACACTGGCGTCACAATAAACCACATATCCATCTAAACCCTGCGGAAGAGTAAGAGCGAGGCGGTCGTCAACTTCTCCTTTAGCAATGGAAACTTTCCTCACAAGTATCCGTCCGGAACATAGCCGCATACGAGTCGGCTTAGTCAAAATCTTTGAAATAAACAAAGCGCTCCACAAACCTCCGATAATAACTTGCAAGGCCCAAAGCTGCGCACTGCCGGTGTAGTGGGTCTAGGCAAGTCTTGACTGCCTCAATCTTTGTTGTATCAACTCGAATACCATCGGCTCCGATAACATGTCCTAAGAAAGCCACTGAAGCCAGCCAAAACTCGCATTTCGAGAACTTGGCATACAACTGCCGGTCCCTGAGGACTCCCAACACCGTCCTCAAATGATCTGTATGCTCGCTGCGTGCGCGAATACACCAAGATATCATCGATGAAAACTATAACGAACATATCCAAGAATGGCACGAACACCTATTTATCAAATCCATGAATCTCATTTGGGCGTTGGTCACGAAAGACATCACCTGAACTCATAGTGCCCGTCCGGGTCTGAATGCGATCTTCGGGATATCTGCCTCTAACTCAGACTTTGATGATAACGAGCAGTCTATCTTGGAAAAACATCTCGCACCACTGAATGGTCAAACAAATCATCAATCACGGGAGGATATCTATTATTGATAGTTACCTTGTTCACCGCACAGTAATCAATACACATAGCGTCCCATCTTTCTTCTTTACAAATAACAGGTGCTCCCAGGGGAGAAACACGCTTTGATAAAGCCTTTTCCGGCAAATCTTTGGTGGTCCTTCATTCCTTCAACTCGGCGGGTGCCATCACGTATGGCGGGATAGATATCGGTCGAGTGTCGGTGCCAAATCGATGCAAAACTCAATCTCTCGGGAGGATACGGAAGCTCGTCTGGAAAAGCGTCTGAAACTCTCTAACCACCGGGCCGATGAAGGTCCGGTATCTCACCTCGATGTCGAATACGAACCAATGGTAAATATACCCATTCCGTACCATCTTCCTAGCCTTGAGGTAAGAAATAAACCTACCCGCCGGCGATGCAAGGTATTCCTTCCACTCGATAACCGGCTCACCAGAAACGGAACCGAACTAACCTCTCTGCGGTCCACATTGGCATAGCAAGATGCTAGCCAATCCATACCCATAATCACATCGAAGTCCGCATGTCCAACTCTATCAAGTCGGCTGAAGTCGGCGACCATCTATAGTCAGGGCAAGCCTTATATACGCTCGGCTAACGAAGCAGGCCGGCGTAGCCACCTCAAAGGATTCTATGGACTCGGGCTCTATCCCTATTCTACCGAATATGAGGAGATATATAGGGCGGTAGAACACGGATCTATCAAAGCATAAACATCACAAAGAAGAAACCAACAATATACAGTGGCGACATCGGTGGCGCCTCACGGTCTGGCGGTGGACATAACATAAATGCGGTTCTGAGGACCGCTGGAACTGGAACCTCTACCACGACCCTGCGCGGCTGTGCGTCGTGAATACCACGCCTCGGGCGCATCGCCATCGAAGAAGATCCGACCGCGACCTTCGGTGAGCCATCATATTCCGCCACCGCGACGGACAATCTCTCCTCAAATGGCCTGCGCCGCGAGAATAACAAGCTCACGGAGGAACACGACACCCCCCATAATGACAATCACCACATCGACCACACCGAGGCATAGGTGGCCTCATCGGCCCGGAACTCGGTCCTCCGAAACCCGAAGCCACGGAACCTGTCCCGCTCCCGAATACTCAGACGTCCGAAGATGGTGGAGGCGCTCTGGACCGGCGTGGTGCAAATCTGGTTTCTTCTTTGGGGTTGTCTACCCCTAAAACTACGGAGGACCTGCTGTCACGGCCTGCCTGGCGATACTGCCGATCTGCCGGCCCTGCGTTCCTCGCACGAGAGCATGTGCTGCGTGCGGGCAATGTCCATGCCGGATGGAGAGCCACCGAGCAACTCGGCCAAGTGATCATCGAGTCCTATGACATAGCGGTGCACCCTGTCCTCCATGTCTGCTACCAATGCGGGCACATACCTAGCCAATGAATCAAACTCCACGTTTTATTCGGACCGTCGCCCATTACGTCTCGGCGTCAAAAATCTATCGGCGAGCCCTCGCCATCTGCGGTGGCAAGAAATGGCCAAATGCGCCTCGAGAACTTCGTCCCAAACAGTGGATCGCATGCTCCCACAGGGCGGTTCCGCGAATCATACGATCCAGCTGCGGTGTCCGCATGACGTCACGAACCTAATACCACCGACTCGGTCTCGAAGCCCGATCACCTCACGATCCTACAAGCTCGGATAAACTCCTGCGGATCATCCTCGGGCCTCGACCCATAAAACTACGGTGGCCGCAACTCAAAAGTCTCTCGATCTCGAGCTAGCGGCTCTGGGTGAACTACGATCTGGCCGGGCTCGCTGTCTCCAACCTATCCTCCTGTTTGGCCACGATCCTGGCCAGTAACTGGGCTATCTCCTTGTTTCCCATATCCTCGCCCGCTTTCTTTGGATGGAGGCTCAGTACGCGGTCTCGATCATGTTCTTTGCCTCGACTCTTTGGGGTTGGCGGCGTCGTAGAACTTCGCCGTCCGAACACCTCGTCTGGTAAGGGCCAGGGCACGTGCTGCTGGTGACCCTCGGTGCCTGCGGTAGTTCCTCTCTTGCGCCGCCGGGCTGCGGTTGCCTTGCGGAGACATAAGCGTCACAGAAAAATCGTCGGAGGAAATTCAACCTATAGCGGCTACATTGCACGATCTTAGAGTGAAAGAATGGGAACCAATCCTAAATATCCTGCGACCCACGATTATAGATGTGGTGCACACACCGATAATCAAGACTCTACTAAATGCGGCACTGTAGACTCTTTCAGAGGATTAATCGCTCGATACCACTTTTGTCACGACCGAACCGGACGTGGCCGGTGCCTTAACGGGCACCCTAGTGACACAACATCGGAGAAAACCGGCGGAATGTAAACTCAAGATAAACAACCATTAAGATATAGAATAGTCTAGCCCAAAATGGCTAACCCAAAAGTACATAAACGACGATTACATCCTTAACGAACCAAGTTCGACAAGACTACAGCCTCACAGAATGAATAACACTATGACGGACGGGGCCGTCATGCCTGAATGTACAAAATATCAACGACTCAGGAGAACCATACCAAAAGTCGAGCCTCAGAAGAAATGGAGCTCCCGACACACAGTACAAGATCCTAGGAATGAGGATCTACAACCTTTCCCTTACCTGCGGCGTGAGCGGCCAGGAAGGGTCGACACAACGTACCAAGTATGTAAAGCGGAAAATCGTAGTGATATTATAAGTCCAAAATACTGCGATTCTGAGATAAAACCAAATTATGTTGCTTGTGCCTTACTAATAATGAGAGTAACAAGTATACATTTTATAGCATAAAAATAGGAGGCTCATGATCAAAACAGGTACCTGCGCGTAGTATCATTAAGCAATCCTACTCGCGGGACTATTTCACCCGCATAGGTCCTGTGGACCCGCATGAGGTTATCCGCCTCGTCATAGGGTGTTTCACCGCGTGGGACTATTTCACCCGCATGGATCCCGTGGATCCGCATGAGTACCATCGGCGTACTCGCGTGAGACTATTTCACCGCGTGGATCCATGGTCGGATCGCGTAGTACAAGCGCCGCACTCGCATCATGGGTAGCAAATCCATGACATAAATAATAACCCGGGGTTTACCCGTAACAATATGAATATATATAACATAGCTCATCCGGCTATTAAACATAACATAAGCACTACCGGCCTATCACATCACAACATAAGCACTACCGGCCTATCATAACTTAAGCAAGTTAAGAATCACCTAACTTCTTATTAATAGTATTAATACATCCTCTCATTTTAGTATACCTAAGGCACGATCATGTCTTTTAATAAAAATCCGGGAATTTAACCCAAGTATCATGTACCTCTAACCTTTTAAGAAATAACTCTTTTTTTATACAAAAAAAATCCCAAGATACTAATCACCATAGTATCAAGTTACGATTTCTTTTCAAACAAGTCACATTTCCTTTTAAAACTATCTCAAGCTTCTAAATTAAGTGACTTCATTTCTTGTAAAACCTTAGGCAATTCATGCCTTAGAACCATTTTCCTTCCACAAGTTCAAATCATCAAAACCTTTCTCCATTAAACTTTCACAAACTAATATAACCAACTCCCCATAAAGCCGTTACATTAGAGTTAAACAATAGTAAAACACATTCCCTTAAGTCCAAGGGATTTTTATACTTTTCTTTTAAAACGAAGCAAGTATCAAATACTTATAACAAACGAAGATTTCCAAATCTTGTACGTCTACCGTACTACATAGTACAACTAATCATGCTCAAGAGATAGGAAAGCTCCACATACCTCTTCTGGTCAATCCACAAGCTAAGTCCAATTTACGCACGTAGTATGTCAACCTAAAATGACCACAATACGTTTATCAAGCTCTAATTACAATGCAGAATTTTTCCAAGTTAAAGTCACCAATTTCCTACGGAAAAATTGGGCAGCGTTCCTTTGTTTCTACATACATTGCCACCTTTTCCAAGGTCGATTTTTAACGCTCAAATGCCATGTTTAAGGCTCAACAACCAACCAACACCAAGGGGATTACACACCTAAACTTTGGTGTGTAAAAATTCAGCCCCACAAGTTACAACAACTAACCCAACAAGTCTAATGTAGTATTTAGGCAACAACATGCTCATAAAATCCCCCTAACCAATTCTTTCATAATCACACCCCATTTCTTACATGCAACTACTCTAAGTGCATTTTTCCAACTACAAGTTCTTCCTATTAAACATGCAACACCCAATACCAACTACAAGAGAAGAAATGTTACCTTAAGTTTTAGCCAAACTTATTCCAACACCTTGCTAGCCTTTTTCTCCAAGAACACCACCACAATAGCACTTCTAAGCTAGTCACAAGCTTCCTTCTTGCCTTTAACTTTTCAGATTTTCTTAGGCTAGAACACCTCTTGAGGTTTTTAGAGATAAGGGAGCTCAAGCTTTGGAGAGAGAGAGAGAGAGAGTAAAGATGAAAGATGGAAAAGTGACCAAGCCTTGGACAATTATATTGCATGCATTCGAAAATCGGATGGGGACACTTGTCACCTCTCATGGCCTCTTTTAAAACAAAAATCAGATTTTCTAAGTTTTTCGCCCAAATTTCCGCCTCGCGCGCCACGCTTCCGGCGCCGTGGCGCACTCTCTGCGGACCTGGATCTTTGTGCGGCCTGCTTTCCGGCGCCATAGGCTGGAACTTCAGCGCCTCACCGCACTTCACCCGCCTTGGCTCTGAGGCCCCTGAACGTGTTTCTCTAATTTCTCGCACGGCCCCACACGCACGGCCCGAACCACGGGGTATAACAATATGAATACATACCTCTAAGAGTTTGGACAGTAAACTATGACGGTACAAGGCCCCGCCGTACCCCTGAATATACCTAGCCATAATGGAAGACCTGTGCCAAAATGACAAGCTCCGGAACATTGGAGCTATCCCAAAATGCTGAAGAAGGATCCTAAGCTCTCGGATCACCCAACTGAGTACCTAATACCTGCGGGCATGATCGCAGCCCCCCGAAGGGGGTCAGTACAACAAGGTACCAAGTATGTAAACATGAAGTACAGTAAACCAGATTATAAAGGCCAAAAAGATAACAAGAGACAAGTATAATAATCAAATACCAGTACACTGTGCTTTTTCAAATAGAGTAATGAGAGTCATATTTACCTTTTTAAAATACCGTTTCAGATATGGAACCAACTGTACCTTGTATCACTGTACCCATGTACCATCGTATCATCAGACATCTGTACTCACCGTATCAACGTATCAACTGTACCTTTGTACTATTGTATCACTGTATCTATGTACCATCTTTGTATCATTTGTATCAACTGTATCCTTTGTACCATCGCTTTGTATCATGCCTTTTTAAAATAAGATTCAACCGTGCCCACGATACTTCCTTTTAAAATGAGAGTCATGTCAAAATTAAGAACGTCTGTCTAAATAAACAAGTACTGTTATGCGAGGTACGACATGTCCCGGCCCATTTTGAGACTCGATGTAACGCTCTATAAATCATGCAAGGTACGACATATCCCGGCCCATTCTGGGACTCGATGTAACGCTCTATAACTCATGCAAGGTACGACATGTCCCGGCCCATTCTGGGACTCGGTGTAATGTGCTATAAGTCAAATAAGGTACGACATGTTCCGGCCCATTCTGGGACTCGGTGTAATGTGCTATAAGTCAAATAATGTACGACATGTTCCAGCCCATTCTGGGACTCGGTGTAATGTGTTATAAGTCAAATAAGGTACGACATGTTCCGGCCCATTCTAGGACTCGGTGTAATATGCTATAAGTCAAATAAGGTACGACATGTTCCGGCCCATTCTGGGACTCGGTGTAATGTGGTATAAGTCAAATAAGGTACGACATGTTCCGGCCCATTCTGGGACTCGGTGTAATGTGCTATAAGTCAAATAAGGTACGACATGTTCGGACCCATTCTGGGACTCGGTGTAAATATAAAGGAATGTACACCTATAGCTATCACAAGCAACTATGTACAAATTTAAATCATCTTTGACTCTCATTAGCACAATTAGAATGAACTATCTTTTTAGAAAAACTCAAGGCATTATCAAACGAATAGGTAAACAACTTTCCTTTTATAAAACCCAAAGTACTATCAAGGGAAATATCACTAAGGATTAGGATCTTCTCAGTTTATAAAGATCAAGTCAAGTATTGGATCCACTCGTCGTTTGTACCAACCCGATAATCTAATTCGTCTCGCTCCTCTGGCTAACATTATGGAAACATTTGCATGGTGATAACTGATCCGAATTGGCAAATTAATCCATTTTATGAGCCATTAGTAGGTTATATATTTATAATGATCATTATCTAATCAGTTGTGAACCTAGAAAATGTAAACGAACTGGTTATATCTTAGCTTCTATGCAGATGGAAATTCTACTCATTTCAATATAATTGATTGTCGATTCCTTTTTCATTTAACGCTGCAATGGCTTGTTCGATACATTTTCTCATTAGTGCTGTAACTAGCAAGATCAATTCGACTCCAACGTTTACTAAAAGCTCTTACCAACATCTCCCATAAGACTTGGTAAGGACTTAGGAATAATTTAGACATGCCTTTAGCATATAATCAATAACATGAATACTCTCTAACTTCTAAGAGTAGAATAACTTTTGAAACAGTACCACAGTTATGGTTCACACAAAGAACATGCCAAAAGAGAGAAGAAAGAGGTTCACATATCTAATTGACGACTAACCAACACGATAAGTACAATACTTCCCGGTTAGGTACTTCAACCTATAAATACAATAACACTTCTATCAACTCCAAGCTTACTAGTGTAGGTAATACCAAGTAATGGTCCTTTTATTTTACAAAAATTTGGGCAGTACTTCCCCCGTTTATACGTACTTTTCCACCTTTTCCAAGGCCCAAATTCAACAACAATCAAGCCCCGTTTAAGGCACAATCAAAACAACAACCAAAGGGGATTACACGTCTACTTGACGTGTAAAATTCGGCCCCTTAATATATACAAAATATTCCATAAAAACGATAAGGGTAAAATGTGAAGCCTTTAGCACCTTTTTTTCCTTAGGACTTTCATTAGCAATCCCCATACTTAATCATGTAATAAGAGGGCTGAATTTTTAGAATTCCAACGCCCTAAAACAGTCCCTAAAAATTGTATAATAACGTCCAATAGTTTTATAGATTCCACGGCCAACAACTACAATCCGATAACTCTTTCCTTAATCCATTTTATTCCAATTCAAGTTCCAACACTTCTATATATGGTATAACAACTTATCTACAACAATATTACTCCATTTTAACATGCAATAGGTGAAGATAACAACAACAATAACCAACAAACTCCAAAGACCCAAAAATTGCCTATTCTCGGCCCAACCACCAAAATTGTCCAAACATTTTTTATCCTTCATTCTTTTTAGCACAAGCTCATCTATACATTATAACAATAAGTAATATCCAATTACTTCAAGAGGAAGAAGAATTTTTACCTTAAAATTTCCCAAAAACCGTCCAAGGCAGTCCGCTCATCATTTTGCTCCCCTTCTTCAAGTTCCAATCACACACATGTATCCTCTACAAGCTTATAACCAACTTCCCTTCACGTTTTACCTCCAAAAAGTCGACGAACAAGCTAGGGTTTTGATGGCCATTCTCGGCCCAAATGGATTTTGGGGATTATTGGAGAGTTAAGTTGACTTAGGACTAGATTAGTGTTCTTAATCTTGGATAATAATCACTCATGTTCTTGAAATTTGCTTGGAGATTTTCGAGATCATCAAGGTAAGAGAAGAGAGAAGAGGGCTTTGGAAAATGAAAATATCTAATGAAATGAAAATAAGACTAAGTCTTCCTTTATATAGATATTTATCAAAGCAAGACAAGTGGAGGAGGTGCCACGTGTCAACTCCTCATTGGCCAAAAATTCTCATCTAATAAAATATCTAGATATTTGGACAAATATCTTAAAATCGAAGGGCCCCGTGAAATTGTGAAATTCTCGGCGGACCCCATATTATCAATTCCAGTTATTCATAATCCAATACTAATTTCATAAATTCAATTATAAGTATTAAACTCCAAGTTAATAATTTTTCTCTTCATATTTTTCCGAGAATTTTCCTTAAGAAAAAATGAAATTATATTTTCCTTCCAATATTCAAATTTTAATTCCTTAGTCACGTCTCATATCAATTCCATGAAATTATGAGGTGTAACAATTTTAACTTATGTTTAATCAACTATAGCATATTCAAATCTCCCTTTTCAAATCTCGATTCGAAATCATATAAGTTATGACAATTAGTGGCCAGTTAATTATCAAACAATCAATACAAGTTGAATAGAGCCTAAATAGATGAAGAAGTAATCACTAACAATGCATTAACTTATTAAAAGAGTTTCAAGCTGATTCGAAGGAAAATACTAATAAAGAAATTAGCTTCTAGACATTGTCATGCTAAGAATCAATTTACAAATATCCAACATAAACTGAAAATAAAGAACTTGAACAATCCGTGTCTGGAATCGTGTCTTAGCCCCTGTTTCTAGCTTCCAAAAGTATGATATGCCCTTAGATTAAGAATCCCTAGGGATTATATTCAGAAAAACCTCGTTTCAGACTCTTTTGCCCTTGGAAAAATCGACTTTTCTCTCCCAGAACCCGTGTCGGCGCCGCGACCCTGCTGGCTGGTGCCGCGGCGCTGCTTTGACAGAATTTTTTAGACGATGCAGGAGTTCCGGAGTCGCGGCCCTGCTGGCTGGCGCCTCGGCGCTGCGGTTCTAAATCCGAGCAACTTCTGCAAATTAGCCTTGTAGACTCCATGCGGTTGACAGTGTAATTTTGTTTAAATTGCTTCCCAAGCTTTTCTAGTTGACTGCTTGGGCCTTGATTATGTATTTTCATCCTCCAAATCAGTCCTTTCATTCTCATTTCGATATTTCTCCCTTAGGACTGTTGTGACTCAAAATGAAGAAAAACAACCATAACACTATACGAAACGCAAAAGAAAAGAGGAAAATACTAACTAAAAGGGACTCAAAAATGTATATAAAACCGACTCAAAAAATACCCCCAAACTCAACATTTACTCGCCCTTGAGTAAAGCCCTAAACAAAAACAAAACCAAAGAAAAGACTCTATAACTGGATCAGATAGTTATATCATGTTGCCTAAAAATAATGGATGAAAACTAAGATAATATGTTAGAACATAGCATGAACTTTTAGCAATCTAGAATTTTAAGTTAGATATATCGCAAATTCAATAATGCGCATGAGTCAAACATGTGGATCATAATAACCGGACATACAAGCACCTAACATATGCATGTCAATTTCATTCCATCATTTCCCAAAATTCTATAGACTTGTCACATTAGGGATCTTCAGGACTTTCAGGGGTTGTAATGTAGGCTTAGGCAGGGGTAGATAAAAGTTGGCATTTATGCTCAATTTCGTACCATAAACATTTTTCATTTAACTCATTTTTCCTTCTTTTGACTTTGTTTTTAGTCTCATACCTATTTTCTCCACTCTTTTCTTTTGAGAGAATGAGACATATTACCTAAGAACAAGCACCCCCAAACTTAGGCTTTTACATATTTTTCATTGTGGTGCATCAAATTTTCACTCTCTTTTTATTATTTTTTCAACACTTTTCATCCCAATAATTTTCAATTATCACTTATGACACAACCGGGGAATCATAAGGTGTCAAATAAAGATATTATTTAGGCTCAAAGGGGCTAACTAATGATACAATTTATGTCAGGATAGGTAATGAACGGACAGAAGGGTTATCAAAGAATGCCTGAATCATTTTCTTAAACATATATATCTTAACTATTTCGCCTCAAATAACAAGCAAACAAGTTTTCTAGACATTTTCAACCTTACTTTCCATAATTGACAACACATAGGCTAAACACAAATATCCAAATAATTAGATGTTCATGAATTTTTGGCATATCTAACTTAAGCACACAGATTTTTGCTTTTAATTCTATTACATTATCCCACTTAATCCACTTAATATCTTTAGCAACTACAATATACATGATCCATAAAAAAAACATTGACTCACAAACACATAAAACAAACAAAACACAACAAAAAGACTCAAAACAAACACAAGACAAAGTAAGATCCCCACCCCAAATTTGATCGACACATTGTCTCAAATGTGTAAAGACTAAAAATAAATGGACAACTTACAAACACAAAACAACGGTCATAACGGAGGTATATAAGGAATTCTTGAAATCACATAGGCGGCCCAGCTCTAAACTTTCGGAAAAATCATTGTGCACAATTCGAGTATACACTTGTATTTATCTTGTGTGTACTGTACAAATTTTTCCCTTTTTTTTTCTTTAGAGTTGGTCCCTAATTCACCTGCCATCCAACAACACACAAAACTGTGAGACTGTTCAAGACAAAATAAAACAAAATGTAACAAACCCAATAGCGCTGTTGTTAACGTCTTTAGCCGAACGCAGTTCTCTTATCCAATCAAGGGGGTAGATTACCCCCGCAACATATCCATTTCATTAGCATCATCTTCCTCTTTCTCCTCTTCTATTTCACAGGGCTGAGTTCAGAGATGTTCACCCCTTTGGCATAATTCATCGGATCATTCACCCTACCATCTTATTTTAAAGTTACTCCTATAGCGTCAGTACCCTTTAAGCATTCATGAGGAACATCTTCATTAATTATACCAACAATAAAGCATTTGTCACTTGCTTGTGACTCGGTTGGTGGCCTTAAGACGGTGAAAATCACTTCTTCATCTTGAACTCGGAGCTTTAACTCTCCTTTTCCACATCAATGAGGGCTCTCTCTGTGGCTAGGAAGGGTCTTCCAAGGATAATGGGCATATTCTCATCTTCTTTCATATCAAGAATGAGGAAATCAGCAGGAAAGATAAATTTGTCCACCTTCACCAATACATCTTCAATGATGCTTCGATGATGTACGATTGAACGATCCGCTATGTCACGACCCGACATCGGGCCCGCGACTGGTGCCTTACCCCGGGCACCCTAGTGATAAAACATCAGAGAAAAATCAGCGGAAATAATAACTCGTGAAAAATAAACAGTGATACAAAAATAGGCTGACAAAAAAAAAGTCGCCTTACTGCATATATATATAAATACCTGAACAGTTACATCCTTTACAACCCTGCCCACAACAGTACTACATACCTCTAAGAATGTAACAACAACTATGACGGGACAGGGCCCCGCCATACCCCTGAATGTACAAGTACCTACAATGACAGGGGACTATACCAAAAGATAAGCCTCCGGAGAAACGGAGCTTTCCAAATGCAGAACTGTGATCCTATGAGCGAGGATCGACAACGGGTGTACCTCTACCTGCGGCATGAACGCAGCCCCCCGAAGGAGGTCAGTACAACAGGTACCAAGTATATGAAACTGAAAATACTGTAATGAAATCATAACAGTCTATATAAAGCAGGAGACATGTATGATAACCAAACTACAGTACACAATATATATGCAGTCATGTCAAGTCAGGGACTCACGCCCTCAAAGTCATCACTCAAATATAACCATGGGTCTCACGCCCACAATATCAATCATGCCCGTGGAATTCCTTCCTCACTGCCGGCAGTCTATGATATAACAACACCAAGGAGTACACATGAACACTAGGTCCCACCTGTGTCATAAAAACCGTACGGGGCAAGTACGAAGGCATAGCTACGGATCCACCTGCGTCATCAATCGGCCAGGCAAGTACGAAAGCCAGCTACCAGAACCTACCGTACCAACAATACTATAAAACTGTAACACGAAGCTGACCGGGGCAAGTACGAAAGCCACTACTAGATACCGCCTGCATCACGTCGCTGACCGGGGCAAGTACAAAAGCTAACTACTAGATACCGCCTGCATCACGAGACTTCGTCATAAAACTGCTATAAAACTAACTCACGAAGCTGACCGGGGCAAGTACGAAGGCCGACTACCAGATACCTCTTGCGTCACGTCGCTGACCGGGGCAAGTACGAAAGCCAACTACCAGATACCTCCTGCATCATGAGACTTTGCCATAACACTGACCGGGGCAAGTACGAAAGCCAACTACCAGATACCGCCTGCATCAGCCACGACCGGGGCATGTACGAGGGCTAACTACCAGATACCTCCTGCGTCACTAAAATCTCATGGAGGGCTAGTCCATGGAACAACACTATCAACAGGGAAACGAACCCTCATCATGGCCGCATACCCGTGGACCATCCATCGAGTTAGTATGTCTAAAATGATCACAAATAACTCGACCGGCCCTCCATCGAGAGACACGGTAACATAAGGATACAACACTTGCACAACAAGGCTATCACAAGCAAACATAGGCAAGTTACTCACACAAAAGGTACTTTTATTTTATGCCGAAAATCCCTGTTTTAACCCTAAAGTACTACGTACTTTAACTCTTTAAAAAGATCCATTTCTTTCACAAAAGTCACATGATACTAACAACCGTAGTATCAAAATAGAGTAACTATTATTTTAAGTAAACCAAGACAAAACCATGCCTTCCTTTAGACCCAACTCAAGACAATACCATTCCTTCCTTTTAAACAAAAACACTTCTCCTTTTAAAGTCAAGTAACAATATACTTTTCAAAATAGTTTAAGCCTCATAACTTCTTAAAAATAATATAAGTTTCATAACTTTAAATTCTCAAGTCTCTTACTTTTAAATCAAATCCCATAACGTGGGAAATCAAGTCTCATATCTTTTTAAAGAAAATGTCAAGTTACCATTTTAAATCCAATAATAAAACCATACTTTCGTTTTCATAAAGTCGTTATAACTAACTTCCCATAAAGCTATTATAACACTTTATGTTTTAAACCAACCAAGGACAACTACTCTCATTTCCGAAATCAAGGTAACTTTATTCTTTTTATGACCAAGAGACTTACACTTTCAAACCGAGCTACACAACTTTCAAAATACTTCAAGTTTCTTAGCTTAGAAAACAAGTTTCTTATCTTTAGAATATTTCCAGAATCAATACTTTCAAAACAAGTATTTCATACCTTTCCACATCAAGACATCCTTGTCTACCTTATTAGAATAAACCATTCTTATAACCTTTCCTTAGTAACATGTGAGTTACTTCTCTAACTCAACCAACTTAGACATTCTTAAAACAAGTCAAGCATATCGAATGAATTTACTTCGTTTAAATCACGTACGTCTACCGTACTATACAGTTATAACTACTCATGCTCAAGAGATAAGAAAGTTTCCACATACCTCTCCGGCTTAATCCACTTGCCAAGTCCAATATGCCGTCTGTAGTATGTCAACCTATAATGACCATAATATGTCTATTAGCTTCTAGCTTCAACGTGGAATATTCTAATTGTAAAGTCCCTTATTCTACGGAAAATTGGATAGCACTTCCTTTGTTTCTACGTACTTTTCCACCTTTTTCAAGACTCGAATTCAATAACCAAACGCCACTTTTAAGGCCCAACAATTCAACAATACAAAGGGGTTTACACGCCTAACTCGGACGTGTAAAATTTTGCCCCACAATTCATATTAAACAATCCAATTAGTTAAGGCAACTCCTCGGCTACAACATACTCTCATATCCTCTTTTAAATCCTTTTTAATCCAACTTGTTATTTCAACAGGTTATATAAATCATAACCAATTTAACAACGATATACCCTCCTATATATATAACATGCAACGATTTTAGCTAACAACCGAATTTATTACAACATTAAAGGCTAACATGTCCATTTCCGGTTCCAACAAGTCGATAAGATCCAAATCTTTTCAAACTTTAATATATAAACCACATGCTCATTTTTTAACTACTATAACTTGTAATCTTCAATTACATAAGAAGGTGGAGGTTTTACCTCAATAAGCCCTCTTTCCGAAATCTTCTTCACGTTAAAATCACCCACACGAACCCTCTACAAGCTTGCCAACATAATTCCTTCTTGTCGTTCTTCCAAAAATTTCATCACACCTAGGGTTTATCACTTTTGGGGAGAGAAGAGGGGATTTTCTTAGGAGGAACCTTTGCAAATGACTTGGTCATAATATAAGGTCTTCTCTTGGTCAAAAAGATGGGAGGGACACTTGTCACCCTCCCATAGGCCTTTTATCAAAATATCTTCTGAATTTCCATAAATTTCGCTAAAAATTCCGCATCGGCGCCGCGGCCCTGCAGCCGGCGCCGCGGCTGCTCGAACACATGAAGTCCGTGGCTGTGGTGGCACTTGAAACATCGCCTGTTCGTCTGCCCACTGAACTTGTAACCTCCATAACTTCCTACTCCGATGTCCTATCGACGAGTGGTTTGTTGCGTTGGAAACTAGACTCAACGAACTTCATACTGGGCTATTGAAACACCTAAAAACTCCTAATGAACTAGGAGATATACCGCTCCAAAGTTGACTAAAAAATTGTCCAAAAACATTTTGTCAACTTATCTTTCCAATTTAAATTCTTATTTCCTCTCGTACGTTCCCAATACATGACCTGGAATTTCGGGGTGTAACACGCTAGTTGCAATTTGCCTGTTGTCGGCTTTGCTTCCCCCAACCCAAGTCTGCGAAACACCGAGAGAGGCATCAGGTTGATACTTGCCCCCAAATCAGACAATGTCCGGTTGCATTTAATATTCCCTATAGTGCATGGGATGGTGAAGCTTCCTGGATCTCTCAATTTCTGGGGCAACTTTCTCTGTACGATGGCACTGCATTCCTCTGTCAGTGTCACTATCTCATATTCTGTCAGTTTCCTCTTTTTAAAGAGGATATCCTTCATGAACTTGACATACGTCGACATCTGCTCCAAAGCTTCAATGAAAGGGAGATTGATATGCAGCTTTTTGAATACCTCTAAGAATTTAGAAAACTGCTTATCCAGAGACTTCTTCTAAAGCCTTTGAGGGTATGAAATTTTGTCTGTATATTCCCTCATGACTGCTAGTGGAACCTTCTCTAAAATAGGGCGGTCATCAATAACCCCCTCTTTCTCTGCATCAATTGTCTTCTCCAACTCATTCTCCTTTTCAACCAGTGGTTGGGGTGCAACCTACTCTAACTGTTTACCACTCCTCAAGCTTATTGTCACGACCCGACGTCGGGGCCGCGAATGGTGCCCTACCGGGGCACCCCGTTCAGGTATACATCAGAGAATAGCAACGGAACATACACAACACATAAACATGTTTAGACAATAAACATCACGAAAAGCCTGGACAAGCGCGCTTCCATAAAATATACTTAACCAAAAGTAAAGCAAGACAACTTTGTTCTTACGGCCCAAACCACAAACGTGACTACGGACCTGCAGGAATAACAACGGTGGCGGGGCGGGGCCGCCATACCCCTGAATGTACATAATATCTACAACATCAGGAAAAAACCGTACCAACAGAACAAGCCTCCGGAGAAATGGAGCCTCTGACACCAGACCAGTGATCCTAAGAATGAGGATCCACCACCTGTTTACCCTTACCTGCGGCATGAACGCAGCCCCCGAGGAAGGGTCGATACAATATGTACTAAGTATGCGGCGGAAAAATCGAAAATACCTCATAAGTCTAAAATAACTGGAGACATGTATGATAATCAAATTACAGTACACTGTGCCTTACTAATAATGAGAATATCAAGCATATACTTTACTGCATAAAAATAGGAAGCACACGATCAAAGCAGGGTCATCCGCCCGCAATATCATTAAGCAATCATACTCCTCGAACTATTTCACCCGCATGGGTCGTGTGGACCCGCAAGAGGTATTCCTCGCATAGACTGTATCCGCCCGCATAGGTCGTGTAGACCCGCATGAGGTATTCCTCGCATAGGCTGTATCCGCCCGCATGAGACTATTTCACCCGTATAAGCCCTTACGGACTCGCATGAGGTATTCCTCGCATCATGGGTAGCAAATCCACGGAATATGCAAATGCCACAACCCGGGGAATGACCCTGTATATCACTAGCACAAACCGGCTATCATACATAATATAAGCAAATTAAGAAATTCCCTAACTTCTTATTAGTCTTGTTCATATACATTCTCATTTTAGTTTACTTAAGGCACTAACATGTCTTTATGAAATCCGGGAATTTAACCCAAAGTACTATGTACTTCTACTCTTTTAAAAATGACTCTTTTTCGTATAAAACTTCCAAGATACTAATACCTGTAGTATCAAGTCACCACTACTTTTCAAGACAAGTCACAATACCTTCTAGAAATATAATTAGGCTTCTAAATCAAGTGACTTCTTTTCTTTTAAAACCTTAGGCAATTGATGCCTTAAAATCAATTTACCTTTCATTAATTCAAGTCATTTATCCTTACTTATTTTACTTAGAGTAAATCTCTCTTTTAAACTTTCCATAAGGCTAATATAACCAACTTCTCATAAAGTCGTTATATTAACTTTATACTATAGGTAAATTACATTTTCCTATATCCAAGGGACTTGTAGATTTAAAACGAAACAAGTATCATATATTTTAAAACACTTCAAGTCCCTTAACTTTGAAAACTAAGACATCCTTACTACTTTGAAACAAGTGAGTAAATCCCCTAACTCCACTTGGACACTCTTAAAACGAGTAAAGGATACCAAAGTCTTGTACGTCTACCGTACTATATAGGTAAAACTATTCATGCTCAAGTAATAGGAAAGTTCCACATACCTCTTCGGGCCAATCCACTCGCAAGTCCAATATACCGCACGTAGTATGTCAACCTATAATGACCATAATACGTCCATTAGCCTCTATCTTCAACGTAGAACATTCTAATGAAAAGTCCCTTATTCCTACGGAAAATTGGACAGCACTTCCTTTGTTTCTACATACTTTGCCACCTTTTTCAAGGCCGAATTCAATAACCAAACACGCCACCTTTAAGGCTCAATAATGTAGTTAACAAATAGGGGATTACACGCCTACTAGACGTGTAAAATTCCGCCCCACAATTGATATCAAACTAGTACAAACTACAAGGTCCAATTCGGCAACTTTGAGGTATAACAACATAAATTCTTATCCAATTCCTTTTCAATCCAAATTCTTATCCAATTCCTACATGCAATATATCTAAAGGCAATATTGACAACTACAAGTCCTTTCTTCCATACATGCAACACAATTTTTACTTAAAGAAATGAACGGATTGTTACCTTAGAGTTTACCCAAATTAGTCCAACAAATTCCACTTGCCTTCCTTCCACAAACCTCCTACAAGCTTGTCAACATGTTTCCTTCTTGCCACCTTTCCAAAATTTCTCTAGGCCTTGGTTTCTCCTTGAATTTCTAGAGAGAAGGGAGAGGAAAGTTTTAGAGAGAAGGAGGAGGAATTTTTAGAGAGAAGAGAGTTCTTTCAAGAATGACCAAGTCTTCAAGACTTGGTCAATAAATAGGACATGCACAAAATCAGATGGGGGGGGGGGGACACTTGTCACCCTCCCATGGCTTTTTTTTAAAGCGATTCGATTTTCCCAGATCGCGAAACCCGCCTCGGCGCGGCCTACAAAGCGGCGCGCACTGAAACTTCCGAATCTTGATTTCGCGCGCGCCACGCATTCAGCCGCGCTGCAACTTCGCAGCAGCGCGGCTGTAGCCTGACGAAAATGCTTTTTTGCTCGATTGCGCACTGAACTTGTAACTTCCATAACTTTCTACTCCGATGTCCTATCGACAAACGTTTTGTTGCGTTGGTAACTAGACTCAACGAGCTACGTACTAGAACTTTGAAACACCTAGGAACTCCTAATACAACTGGACATAAACCGCCTCAAAGTTGACTAAAACCAATCCGAAACATTCTGTCAACCTGTCTTTCTACAATTTAAATCTTAATTCCTTTCGTACGTTCTCATAAGCATGACCTGAATTACGGGGTGTAACATTTTCCCCCCCTTAGAAACATTCGTCCCGAATGTTCCTTCTATGCTTACTCGAATCACAATATCGACCCTCTTAACTATTCTCCTTGCAAAAGAACGTTCTACATGACCACAACAATACTTAAGCATAATTGCCAAATTAAAAACTAACAAGCAGGAAAGTGGGTTACCTGGAGGTGTAGGGAATAAGTGAGGATACTTCTTCATCATGTCCTCTTTCGCTTCCCATGTCATTTCCTCTCTGTTCTCATTCCGCCATAAGACTTTGACGGAAGCCACATCCTTTGTCCGTAGTCGCCTAACCTGACGATCGAGTATCGCTATGGGACTCTCCTCATATGATAACCCCTCTGTCACCTGGATATCACAAATCGGGTGCACTCTAGATGGATCTCCGATACACTTTTGCAACATAGACACATGAAAAACTGGATGTACTGCCTCCAGATCGGACGACAGATCCAACTCATAGGCAACATTGCCTACCCTACGGACAATCTGATAAGGCCCAATGTACCTTGGGCTAAGTTTCCCCTTCTTCCCAAATCTCATCACGCCCTTCATGGGTGATACCTTCAGGAAGA
The DNA here is from genome assembly GCA_029844215.1 of Przewalskia tangutica. Lineage (NCBI taxonomy): Eukaryota > Viridiplantae > Streptophyta > Magnoliopsida > Solanales > Solanaceae > Przewalskia > Przewalskia tangutica. The sequence goes on from CM056727.1 coordinate 119,618,026, forward strand.
CCCAATCATCAACCTCAAACTCCAAGTGTCGACGCCGATGATCTGCATACGACTTGCCGACTACGGTGACAATAACCGCTCATGGATAAGCTTCACCTTATCCACCGCCTGCTGAATCAAGTCTGGCCCGACTAACTAAACTTCTCTCACATCAAACCAGCCTATCGGTGACCTGCACTTCCTCCCGTATAAGGCCTCATAGGGCGCCATCTGGATACTAGAATGATAGTTGTTGTTATATGCAAACTCCACAAGAGGTAAATGATCCTCCCAGCTACCCCTGAAATCAATAACACAGGACCGCAACATATCCTCAAGTGTCTGGATAGTACGCGGCTCGTCTGGTCGGTCGATCGAGGATGAACGCGCGATCTTGAGACTCACTGTGTCCCTAATCCCTTCGAAAGACCTCCGGAAGTTAGCCGTGGCGGGCTCCTCTGCGAAATAATCGATATAGGAACTCCGTGCGATCTCACAATCTCACGATATACAATCTAGCATAATCCTCGTGAAAAAGTCGTCTTTGGAAGAAAGTGGGCTGATTTCGTCAGCCTGTCGACGATAACCCAGATGGAATCATGCTTCCTCTGAGTGTGAGGTAACCCTGTAATAAAGTCCATATTGATCACCTCATACTTCCATGTCGGAATATCAATAGCCTGCAATAGCCCACCGGGATTCTGGTGCTCAACCTTGACCTGCTGACAATTAGGACATTGTGCAACAAAACATGTCACGTCCCTCTTCAGGCCATCCCACCAATACATACATCTGAGGTCATGGTACATCTTAGTAGACCCCAGATGGATAGAATAACGAGCACTGGGGGCCTCCCCCAGAATCTGCTGACGAAGTCCTGTCACATCGGGAACACACAACCGGCCCTCAAATCTTAGCACCCCATCAGGCGCTACCTCAAATAGACTATTCTCCTCCCGAAGAGCTGCATCTCGATACCGTACCAACACTGGGTCCTCATACTACCGCCTCTTCACCTCATCAACGATGGAAGACTCGGCAATCTCACGAACCCGTACCCCACTATCATCGGTATCGATCAATCGAACCCCAAGGCTCGCTAACTGATGTAACTCGCGGACCATGCCCCTTTTCTCTGGCTGCACATCCGACAGACTACTCATCGATCTGCGACTAAGGGCATCTGCAACTACATTGGCCTTCCCTGGGTGGTATAGGATATCGACATCATGATCCTTAAGTAGCTCTAACCACCGTCTCTGCCATGAGTTCGACTCCTCCGGTGAAGATATCTTGGAGCTCTTGTGGTGCGTGTAAATATCCACATGAACTCTATATAAATAATGTCTCGGATCTTGAGGCATGAATCATTCTTGCCAACTCTAAGTCATGTGTGGGGTAGTTCTTCTCATGCTTCACAGTGTCGAGATCGTAAGCTATAACTCTTTCTTGTCTTTGCATCAGACGCACTCAAGACACCCGACGCATCACAATAAACCACATATCCGTCTAAACCTGCGGAAGAGTAAAACCGGGAGTCGTCAATTTCTCCTTGATGGTGGAAGCTCTCCTCACAAGCATCCGTCCACCGGAACATAGCTGTTTTCTGGGTCAGCCTAGTCAAAGGTCTTGAAATGGAAGCAAACTTCTCCACAAATCTCAGATAATAACATGAGGCCCAGTTCGCGCCTCCGTCGGTGTAGTGGGTGCAGGCCAAGTCTTGGCGCCTCAATCTTTGTTGTATCAACCGAATACCATCGGCCCGATAACATGCCCTAAGAAAGCCACCGAGGCCAACCAAAACTCGCGTTTGAGAACTTGGCATACAACCGCGGTCGGGAGGACTCACAATCCGTCGCCAAATGATTTGCATGGTCCTGTTTTGTGCGCGAATAAACCAGGATATCATCAATGAATACTATAACGAACATATCCAAAATGGCTTGAACACCCGGTTCATCAAATCCATGAATCTTCTTTGGGCGTTGGTCAACCCGAAAGACATCACCCTGAACTCATAGTGCCCATACCGGGTCCTGAATGCAGTCTTTGGGATATCTGTCTCTCTAACTCTCACCTGATGATAACCAGACCGCAGGTCTATCTTGGAGAAGCACCTCGCACCCTGCAACTGGTCAAACAAATCATCAATCACGGGAGGGTATCATTCTTTATAGTTACCTTATACAGCTGCATGTAATCAACACACATACGCAGCGTCCCATCCTTCTTCTTTACAAATAAAACTGGCGCTCCCCAGGGAGAAACACTAGGCCTGATAAAGCCTTTTTCCAGCAAGTCTTTCAGCTGGTCTTTCAACTCCCTCAATTCAGCAGGTGTCATCCTGTAAGGTGGAATAGATATAGGGCGAATGTCTGGCGACATATCAATGCAAAACTCAATCTCCTCGGGGAGGATACGGGAAGATCGTGCGGGAATACGTGCGGAAACTCTAACAACCGAATCGATGAAGTGCGGTATCTCGACCTCGATGTCGAATACCGAACCATATGGTAGATATACCCGCCCGCACCATCTTCCTAGCCTTGAGGTAAGAAATAAATCTACCCCTCGGCGACGCAGTATTCCCCTTCCACTCGATAACCGGCTCCCCAGGAAACTGGAACCGTACCAATCTCTCTCTACAGTCCATATTGGCATAGCAAGACGCTAGCCAATCCATACCCATAATCACATCAAAGTCTGTCATATCCAACTCTATCAAGTCGTCTAGGGTATGACGACTGTATATAGTCACTGGGCAAGCCTTATATACCCGCTCAGCTATCACCGAATCACCTACTGGCGTAGCCACCTCAAAAGGTTTTATGGACTCGGGCTCTATCCCTATTCTACCAGCAATATAAGGAGATATATAGGACAAGGTAGAACCTGGATCTATCAAACCATATACATCACAACATGAAACCAATAATGTACCTGTGACGATATCTGGTGACGCCTCATGGTCCTGACGGCTGGACATAGCATAAATGCGGTTCTGAGGACCGCTGGAACTGGGACCCCCACCACGACCCCTGCCGCGGCCTGCTGGTCCGTGAATACCCTGCCCTCCAGGGCGCATAACCGTCGAAGACGAAGATCCAACAACTGACCCTGTCGGCTGAACTATAACACTCCTGCCGTCTCTGGTCGGACAGTCACTCTTCAAATGGCCTTGCTGGCCACAAGAGTAACAAGCTCCCGAAGCCATACGACACTCGCCCAGGTGAGACCTACCGCATCGAACACACCGAGATGTGGGTGGCCTCGATCGATGACGGTCTCTGCCACCCTGAAACAACGAAGTCGTGGAGCCACGACCGCCTCGAATACACGAATTCGGAAGGCGGTGGAGGAGCACTCAACGGCCGTGAGGTGCAAATCGATCACTGAGGTCGTCCGCCTTGAAAACTACCAGAGGACCCTGCTGTCCTGGCCCTCTTCTGTTGATATCTATCAATCCGTCGGCCCCTACGTTCCTCACACCCAAGCGCATAAGCCTGCATGCGGGCAATGTCCAAGCCCGGCTGAAGAGCTACTCCCGAGCAACCCTCTGCTAAGTACTCATCGAGCCTTGTGACATAGAGGTGTACTCTGTCCTCCATATCGGCCACTAAAGCGGGGACGTACCGAGCCAACGAGTCAAACTCTACGTTGTACTCTCGGACCGTCCGCCCGCTCTGTCTCAACGTCAGAAATCTATCAGCCCGAGCTCTCCTTATCTGTGGGGATAAAAAATGGCTAAGAAATGCCTCTGAGAACTCGTCCCAAACAGCTGGAAGCGCATGCTCCCCCCCGGGACAGCTCCCATGAATCAAAACAGTCGACTGCAGTATCACGCAGCCGATGTGAACCCAACACTACTGACTCTGTCTCCGAGGCCTTGATCACTCTCATGATCCGCTGCAACTGTCGGATAAACTCCTGAGGATCATCCTCAGTCCTCGACCCATAGAACTCTGGTGGGCTGCAACTCAAAAAGTCCCGAAATCTCAAGATATCAGATCTGGGCTGAACTACGGGTACAAACGGAACCGTTGTCTCCCTTCTGTCCTCCTGCCTTGCCACGATCCTGGCTAATAACTGGGCCATCTCCTTGTATCCCATATCCTCTGCTCCGGTACGTATCGAGGCTCAGTACCGCGGTCTCGTGAGTCACCGCTTCTGCTCGAACTCTGATTTGGCGACGTCATGGAACTCGCCATCCGAAGCATCCCCTCAGGTAAAGACTGGGCATGTGCCCTCGTAACCCTCTACATCCTACTTGCAGCTCCTCCGCTTTGCCTTGCCACTGGGCGCGGTTGCACGTGGAGACATAACTGATACATAAAAATATGTCAGAGGGAGTCCAACCTATAACACAGCTCTATTGCACGATCTTTAGAGTGAAAGAATGGAAACCAATCCTAAATATCCCGCAGTCTCCTGATTATAGATGTGGTGCACAACACACCGATAATCAAGACTCTACGAGACACGGTCTGTAGACACTTTCCGATGACTAACTGCTCTGATACCACTTTTGTCACGACCCGACCTCGGGGCCGCGAATGGTGCCCTACCGGGGCACCGCGTTCAGGTATACATCATAGAATTGCAGCGAAACATACACAACACATAAACATGTTTAGACAATAAATATCACAGGCTAGCCGACAAGGCCGTCTTCCGTAAAATATACTTAACTTAAAGTAAAACAGTACAACTTTGTTCTTAGAGCCCAAACCATAAACGTGACTACAAACCTCTAGGAATAACAACAATGGCGGGACAGGGCCCCGCCATACCCCTGAATGTACATAATATCTACAACATCAGGGAAAAACCGTACCAACAGAACAAGCCTCCGGAGAAATGGAGCCTCTGACACCAGACCAATGATCCTAAGAATGAGGATCCACCACCTGCTTACCCTTACCTGCGGCATGAACGCAGCCCCCGAGGAAGAAGTCGATACTGATATGTACTAAGTATGTGAAACTGAAAAAATACTGAAAATACCTCATAAGTCTGAAATAACTGGAGACAAGTATGATAATCAAATTACAGTACATTGTGCCTTACTAATAATGAGAATATCAAGCATATACTTTACTGCATAAAAATAGGAAGCTCACGATCAAAGCAGGGTCATCCGCCCGCAATATTATTAAGCAATCCTACTCCTGGGACTATTTCACCCGCATGGGTCGTGTGGACCTGCATGAGGTATTCCTCGTATAGACTGTATCCGCCCGCATAGGTCGTGTAGACCCGCATGAGGTATTCCTCGCATAGGTTGTATCCGCCCGCATGGGACTATTTCACCCGCATAAGCCCTTACGGACTCGCATAAGGTATTCCTCGCATCATGGGTAGCAAATCCACGGAATATGCAAATGCCACAACTCGGGGAATGACCCTGTAATGAATAATATATCACTAGCACAAACCGGCTATCATACATAATATAAGCAAATTAAGAAATTCCCTAACTTCTTATTAGTCTTGTTCATATACATTCTCATTTTAGTTTACTTAAGGCACTAACATGTCTTTATGAAATCCGAGAATTTAACCCAAAGTACTATGTACTTCTACTCTTTTAAAAATGACTCTTTTTCGTATAAAACTTCCAAGATACTAATACCTGTAGTATCAAGTCACCACTACTTTTCAAGACAAGTCACAATACCTTCTAGAAATATAATTAGGCTTTTAAATCAAGTGACTTCTTTTCTTTTAAAACCTTAGGCAATTGATGCCTTAAAATCAATTTACCTTTCATTAATTCAAGTCATTTATCCTTACTTATTTTACTTAGAGTAAATCTCTCTTTTAAACTTTCCATAAGGCTAATATAACCAACTTCCCATAAAGTCGTTATATTAACTTTATATTATAGGTAAATTACATTTTCCTATATCCAATGGACTTGTAGATTTAAAACGAAACAAGTATCATATACTTTAAAACACTTCAAGTCCCTTAACTTTGAAAACTAAGACATCCTTACTACTTTTAAACAAGTGAGTAAATCCCCTAACTCCACTTGGACACTCTTAAAACGAGTAAAGGATACCAAAGTCTTGTACGTCTACCGTAATATATAGGTAAAACTATTCATGCTCAAGTGATAGGAAAGTTCCACATACCTCTTCGGGTCAATCCACTCGCAAGTCCAATATACCGCACGTAGTATGTCAACCTATAATGACCATAATACGTCCATTAGCCTCTATCTTCAACGTAGAACATTCTAATGAAAAGTCCCTTATTCCTACGAAAAATTGGACAACACTTCCTTTGTTTCTACATACTTTGCCACCTTTTTCAAGGCCGAATTCAATAACCAAACACGCCACCTTTAAGGCTCAACAATGTAGTTAACAAATAGGGGATTACATGCCTACTAGACGTGTAAAATTCCGCCCCACAATTGATATCAAACTAGTACAAACTACAAGGTCCAATTCGGCAACTTTGAGGTATAACAACATAAATTCTTATCCAATTCCTTTTCAATCCAAATTCTTATCCATTCCTACATGAAATATATCTAAAGACAATATTGACAACTACAAGTCCTTTCTTCCATACATGCAACACAATTTTTACTTAAAGAAATGAACTGATTGTTACCTTAGAGTTTACCCAAATTAGTCCAACAAATTCCACTTGCCTTCCTTTCACAATCACCTCCACAAACCTCCTACAAGCTTGTCAACATGTTTCCTTCTTGCCACCTTTCCAAAATTTCTCTAGGCCTTGGTTTCTCCTTGAATTTCTAGAGAGAAGGGAGAGGAATTTTTTAGAGAGAATGAGGAGGAATTTTTAGAGAGAAGAGAGTTCTTTCAATAATGACCAAGTCTTCAAGACTTGGTCAATAAATAGGACATGCACAAAATCATATGGGGGGGGGGGGGACACTTGTCACCCTCCCATGGCTTTTTTTAAAAAAAAACAGTTCTGATTTTTCCCCCAGATTCGCAGAAACCCGCCTCGGCGCCGCGGCCCTACCAACGGCGCCGCGGCCCTGCCAACGGCGCCGCGGCGCTGAAACTTCCGAGAATCTTCAGTACTTTCGGCGCCGCGGCCCTGCATTCCGGCGCCGCGGCGCTGCAACTTCCCGCTTCGGCGCCGCGGCGCTGTGGCCCCTGACCGAAAATGCTTTTTTGCTCGACTGCGCACTGAACTTGTAACTTCCATAACTTTCTACTCCGATGTCCTATCGACGAACGGTTTGTTGCGTTGGTAACTAGACTCAACAAGATACGTACTAGTCCTTTGAAACACCTAGGAACTCCTAATACAACTGGACATAAACCGCCTCAAAGTTGACTAAAACCTGTCCGAAACATTCTGTCAACCTATCTTTCTACAATTTAAATCTTAATTCCTTTCGTACGTTCTCATAAGCATGACCTGAATTACGGGGTGTAACACTTATTGCCTGACATTGTTCCTTTGGGTTCATCACTGTGTTGCTAGGGAGATTCCCCTGCGGTTTGTCATTCAATGTCTCTGCTAACTGCCTCATTTGAGTCTCCAAATTCCTAATAAAGGATCTTGTCTCTGTCATAAATTGCGTTTGGGAGTTGGTGAGAGTTAACAATACAACTCTTAATTCATCGGGTCTCTCTTGTGAAGCTGGCGGTCTGAACTGATGTGAAGATGAGGCCTGATTTTGTGGCTGTTGGTTCTGATATTGGCCTTGAAACTGTGATTGCTGCCCTTGGCCATTCCTCCATGAAAATATGGGGTAATTTCTCCACCCTAGATTGTATATGTTGGAGAATGAATTGTTATTGGGCCTTTGAAATTTCCCAACTGCCTGAACCTACTCCATCGATACATTATTGGGATCCACTGTTGTGCACCTATCAAAAGTATGTGGACCCCCATAAATCTCACAACCCACTGATATTTGAACATCATTCACAGTTATAGCACTCTGCTGCAATTGCTTTGTCAAAGTGGCAACCTGAGCAGTCAACGCAGTGATAGCATCCAACCCATGAACCCCAGCCACCTTCTTGCTATTTGTTGATCTCTCATCTGACCACTGGTGGTTGTTGGTGGTCATGTCTTCTAATAAATCATGTGCCTCATTGGCACTCTTGCTCATGAAAGTTCCTCCCACAGCAGCATCAATTATGGTACGAGTAGTACCACATAACCCATTGTAAAAATTGTGGACCAACATCCACTGCTCAAGTCCGTGCTGCGGACACTTTCTCTGCAACTCTTTAAATATCTCCCAAGCTTCATACAACGATTCTCCCTCTAGTTGATAGAAATTATTAAGCTCTCCTCTGAGTTTTGCTGCCTTCGATGGAGGGAAGAATTTGGCAAGAAATTCTGATCCAAGTCTTGCCATGTGCTGATGGTCAACCAGCTCTTGGCTTTGTCCCTGAGTGAGAATGGGAAGAGTTCAATCTAATGGTGTCATCAGTAACACCATTATATTTGAATGTTGCACACCGCTCTAAGAAATTTGCCAAATGCATATGGGGATCTTCAGACGGCAACCCCCCAAACTGGACTATGTGTTGGACCATCTGCAGGATTGCTGGCTTGATTTCAAAATTGTTTACACCCACAGCTGGTAACCTGATGCAAGTCTGCACCCTTTTAATTGTCGGTAGAATGTAGTCTCTCAAGCTCCTCTCAGCAGGGTGCGAGACTTGTCCCATGGCTACTGGTAATTCATCATTCACCTCATTGTTGTTTTGTTGATTTTCCATTGCTGATTCTTCAGTAATTCTTTTATCTCTCCTGTTTTGCTTGCACAATTTTATAATTTCAGGATTCATAGGGACAAGTGTGTTTTCTCCTCTTCTGCTTCGCATAAACACGCTTCCTGAAATCGATCAAAAACAATACAACGGATCAAGGCAAAAATGCTTTCTAAAAATAAAAACCAAATTAAAAATAAGACTAGATAATTCGATATTGATAGTACGCCCGTCCCCGGCAACGGCGCCAAAAACTTGTTGTGATATTTGTATGCTTACGCAAGTGAATGTATCGCTTAAAGTAATAAAGTATGTAAGACCGAGTTATCGTCCACAGAGACTGGTTAATCAAGTACCGAATATCTAATCTATGGTTTCTATTTGGTGATCATTAATTTTATTTGGTTTATGAACTAAGAATTAAAACTAAGAAATAAGCAATAATAACTAATGATGATAATACTTTGGGATTTAAACAGTTATAAAGGGAATTAGGGTTTCCAATCTCCTTAACTATCCACTCTTTCACTTGTTAATGCACGACTAATGATTCTTCTTCTTTATTAAGATAGCAGGTTAAATAACATGTTCTATATTACGGTTAGGATATATAAAAACTCAACCTTATGCAGAAACCTTCTATATTTTTATGATAGATTTTACCACACATGAGGATTAAGAACAATGAACTTAAATACTACACAAGTATTGGGGTACTTTCGTCCATGATTTTAACCTATGTCTAATCAACTATAGCATATTCAAATCTCCCTTTTCAGATCTCGATTCGAAATCATATAAGTTATGACAATTAATGGTCAGTTAATTATCAAACAATCAATACAAGTTGAATAGATCCTAAATAGATGAAGAAGTAATCAATAACAATGCATTAACTTATGAAAAGAGTTTCAAGTTGATTCGATGGAAACTCTAATAAAGAAATTAGTTCATAGACATTGTCATGCTAAGAACCAATTTACAAATATCCAACATAAACTGAAAATAAAGTAAAGGAATGAAAAGAACTTGAAAAATTTGTGTCTGGAATTGTGTCTTAGCCCCTGTTTCTAGCCTCCAAAAGTATGATATGCCCTTAGAATAAAAATTCCTAGGGCTTATATTCAGAAAAACCTCGTTTCGGACTCTTTTGCCTTTGGAAAAATCGAATTTTCTCGCCCAGAACCCGTGTTAGCGCCGTGACCCTGCTGGCTGGCGACGCGACACTGCTTTGAAATAATTTTTCAGACGCAGCAGGAGTTCCGGCGCCGCGGTGTTGTCGACGAAAATTTTCGGCTCCTATGCGCTGCGGTTCTAAATCCGAGAAACTTCTGCAAATTAGCCTTGTAGACCCCGTGCGGTTGACAGTGTAATTTTGTTTAAATTGCTTCCGAGCTTCTCTAGTTGATTGCTTGGGCCTTGATTATGCATTTTCATCCTCCAAATCAGTCATTTCATCCTCATTTTGGTATTTTCTACCTTATGACCGTTTTGACAGAAATTGAAGAAAAACAACCATAACATTATACGAAACACAAAAGAAAAGAGAAAAATACTAACTAAAAGGGACTCAAAAATATATATAAAACCGACTCAACAATACTGCGATAATGTTAATGTGATGTATCTCTTTGGGAATCATGTTCAACATCAGCGCACTAAATATATCGAGATGAATATTCACTTTGTTCACGAAAAGGTAGCTCGGGGACAAGTACATGTCTTTCATGTCCCTTTAAGGTACCAAATTGCTGACATCTTTACTAAGAGTCTTTCCTTAGTTATGTTTGAAGATTTTAGGGACGGTTTTATCATACGGCAACCGCCTGTTATGACTCGGGGGTGTGATAGAATATACATAGTATATTCCTAATATACTACATATATTCCCTTATATTATTAGAGATCTTGCACATGTGTAATTATGGTAGTAGTCTTGTATAAGAAAATGTATATTTGATTTCCGTAATTATAGACTAGGTTTACTATTGTATATCATGTATATAAATCATTTACATTAATGAAAATAATCAAGGGGTTATTCTCTTTCAAGAACCATCCTTTGTGGCCACATTTAGAAATTACATAATCGATGCTTGTGTTTGGAAAGGGAATGCAAGATTTTGCAGAGCAGAAAGTGAAAGTAATTGGTAGTGTAGAAGTGTATTAATCTCCCCTTGGGGATGCTTTCTCATTAATAGAAATATATATATAGTGTACAATGTGGAACCCTAATACAATAAGGATCTTAAATCTACCATAATTATACATCATTAATTATTACACAATATATGAAATATATTCTAATTATGGTAATATGTTATGTACACGTTAATAGGTAGAATGAGGGGCTATTCAGTAGGAGTTGGAGGAGGTCGGACGCTAAGATTGAATCTGAAGTCGAGAAAGAACTGTATAGGAAGACCTTTTGTGAATATATATGCATACTGATATGAAGAAGACACATGCATCACCTTAACATGACCAAAAGTAACTTTCTCATGAACAAAGTGTATATTCGTCTCAATATGCTTGGTTTGATGATGCTGAATCGGGTTATGATATAAATATATGGCGGATATGTTATCATAGTAAACCAAAGACGTCTTACGTAAGGAACATTGCAGCTCTAAAAGAAGGTTTCGAAGCTAACAGATCTCAGCAACAACATTAGCAATACCTGTGTACTCTACTTCTACACTCGAACGGGATAGTGTGGCTTGCCTCTTGGCAGACCAAGAAATGAGATTATCCCCTAAGAACACACAATAGCTGGAGGTGAAGCATCGCGTGTTCGTACAACATACCCAATCAGCATTCGTATATGATAATAACTTGGTCGGTGCTGAGGGGTATATGTGCAATCCATAATCTACTGTTCCCTTAACATATCGAATGACACACTTAAAGGCATTAAAATGAGGCTCCCTGGAGGCATGCATAAATAAGCAATATCAGACCTGGTGAACGTGAGATACTGTAGTGCACTTATAAGACTCTTGTAGAGTGTGGGATCAGACACATGATTACCATTAACAACATTAAGCTTTTATTTCGAGTCAACCGGAGTTGACATTATCTTGCAGTTTTCCATTTTAGCCATGTATACTATCTCATCTGCATACTTACGCTGACACAAGAACATAGAATATGTAGATCTTGTCACTGATATCCCCAAAAAATAATTCAACTTCCATAAGTCATTCATGACAAATTCAAATTTGAGCAATGTAATAATCTTATTTTTCAATTTATCATAGAAGGTAGTAAGCACAATGTCATCCACATATAACAGCAATTAAGCAGTGTTATTACCTTGATGAAACATAAATAGAGAATTATCACATTTGCTACATATAAACCAATCATAATGTATTGTGCAAATCGATCATACCATGCTCTAGGGGCCTGTTTCAAACCATAAAGTGACTTACGGGGAGGCATACATACTGAGGGGCTACTGGATGTACAAAGCCAGACGACTGATGCATGTAAACAATTTCTTTCCAATCCCCATGTAGAAATGCATTATTCACGTCAAGCTAATGAATCAACCAATGCTTACCCATAACAATACTCAGAACTCTACGAATGGTAGCCGATTTAACAACCGGATTGAATGCTGAAAGAATTCTTCGAACCATTAATAATATGATTCGTACTCTTTTTTTATTTGTCTATCCCCCTACTTTTTGGGTATATGCGCTAAAAACGGTAGACCACATTCTCAACATTTTACCTACCATGCGATTCAAAATAGGACACCCACCAAAATTCTATACCGTCGGATCCCTACCTATGACCATCTTAAAATTTTCGGTTGTCTGTGCTACCATAATCTGACATCTACGACCCTCCACAAATTGGCACCCAGATCTACTCCGTAAGTCTTCATAGGTTTCCCGTCAAACCATATGGGGTATTTGTGCTATGAGCTCTCCACAAAAAAAAATCATTATTTCTCGACACGTCACCTTTATTAAGTATCTTTTTCCATTTGACAACATATAAAAATTCCGAGTCTCTAATTACCAATTCCTCAAAGATTCAGACCCATCACCACTTGTCCAACAAGCATTCTGTTAGGCTGCCACTATTCCGGCGGCGGCAGACGCACAAATTTCCACCACCGACAGTCAGGTTGTCAGCTCCCCAACTCCTCCAATCAGATCTTCCACCACCTCAAAATGACACAGCCACCACCGGTAGTCTGCCAGTACGCCACAATACCGGTTTAGCCTCCACCACTGACAATATTCCCACGTCTCAGTCATTATTCTCGTCACAGTCCCGGCGGTCACCAATTGCCACCAACGAAAATTGACCCATCGACACCCCACCACAATAGGTCCTCAATCCAAACAACCGTCGGCCACCCAAACCACTACCTACTCCGTCACCGTATTCTATAGCCGTCGATCCAAAAACCCACACCACCACCACATCTCAACCTATTCTCGGAACCCCTGAGATTGTTAGTATCAGAATCGACACACCCATACTGAGTCTGCCCATCCATCACCTACCACCATCACACCCAACACCGGCCACCTACAACACACGACTTCACCCAGATCTACCTCTCCAACTATACCTTTGTCATCCCCTGCATCTACCCACCTTGTGTCCTGTACAGTCGACTAACCCAGCGACCCGTCACCAGCCACTGTCCCAAATATCCACCCATAAACTGCACCCACACACCCAATGCAAAACCCATTTCCAACACGGGATCTTCAAGCCTAAAGTATAGTTTAACTTGTCAACCCAAACCATTTCACTAATTCCTAAACACCCAAAATTATTCAAACTAGATACGCATTAGAATGCGACAATGTGTGAAAAATTTCATGCATTAATGAAATAACACACTGGGATTTGGTTCCTAGACCGGAAGTGGTGAATGTTATCCAATGCATGTGACTTTTTCACCTCAAATACTGAGACAGTGGTGACCTTAAAAGATATAAGGTGAGACTTGTGGCTAATGACACTAATCAACAGGAGGGTATTGAATGAGGTGAGTTGAAGAGTAGACCCTTCGGTTCCCGTAGCCCTCAAGTTTCCATACCTCTTTGGACGAGCTGCCCCTTTGGTTTCCGCAACCTTTGAATTCATTAGAAGAGTTGACTCTTCGGTTCTCACCCTTATCAAGTTTCGATGTCCCATTGAATGAGATGCTTCCTTGGTTCTCTCAGCAATTAAATTCCCCAAGTTACCAAGTCTCGTTTGAAGAGTAGGCTGTTCGACTTCCGCACGATTTGTATTACCAAGAACCATGGGAAATGAACCATCATCGGACTCTACAATCTTTAACCGAAGACCGCGGGCTGCGACTTGCCGCGACCACCATCGTGACCAATCGACCCATGACCACCGCTTCCGACCCTCCATCGACCGGAACCACCTCTTGATCGGCCCATCGACCGTGCCACCCATGCGACCGTCTTTCCCTCGAGAAGGGTGACGTTTGAAACCGCAACATTTGCATTCTCGATGTCCGTGGGAAAAGAAGTCCGTCGAACCGCTGGCAACCTTTGATGACTCATGAACTTGAACAACGACCCGTGACCATCGTCGACCGCATTCGACGGGATCACCCTGCGGACCGTTTTTCTCCGACCTCCGTGTTGCGGTCGGAAAACTACTATAAGACACAACCGTCGGCCGTATGATTAACGCCATCACCGTGACCCGTGGGTTTCATCCACAACCCATGACCACTATCACGACCCTCTTGCAACCCGGGACCACCCACCATACCCGCTTTAGACCCGGGATCTCCATCTAGACCCGTTATTCTTCCAGTGTCAAGTGTTCCAACCGGTACACCACCTGAGGATGCCACCGGAAAGAAGGGAGGTTCAATGAGCTGCATCCTTGACCCAAGACCACCATCATGACCCTCTGGCACTCCAATACCACCCTCCTGACCTGCAAACAACCCGGCAACACCCGCCTGACCCGAAATCTCCAGAGTGTTCAGAGAAGCAAACTGGCCACCACCTGCGGCCCACCGAAATCGCCTCTTGAACAATCAAACTAATCTCTTTCTTTCTTTTGGCTGAAATCTTAATATTCTTCCTCATGGCAAGAAGGAAGATAACTCACTCTAAAACAAATCGATTAAAGTGAACATGAAATGAACACACAAACTTCTCGGTAGGATGGGATTGATCAAAGAACAATCCGTAATAATTCAGTTGATGAAAATCGTAGAAGAAGGGGGACGTAGAAGAGCAACTAGAGGAAAATGTTGAGAGCATTTTCGCCTAGTGAGAGAAACATCTCTCTAACTCCATACTAAAGAATGAGTTCTTGAACACAATATGTATTGAATAATCATAAACAATGATTAACTTTACAGAAACGCTGTATTTCCAAATTACATACTAGGAGTTCAGTCACATTATACTAACATCCCTTTCACTTCTATACAAACTTGCTCACTGCACAACACCTGCCTGGTATGTAAAGCAAAAACTTTGATCCAACTCAATGCAAAATAAGAAGGCAATATTAGTTAAACCTTGTGCTATTCCTCCTTCCCCACCATTTCTTTTTCATTTTGTCGCTGCTGCCTCCTTCATCACTCCCCAGTTTATTCAGAATGACCTTTGTTTCTCTCAATCTTGACCCGTAGTCTTTCTTCCAAGCTTCAAACATCTGCTTCAACATCCTTAGCTCACGATCTGGACTCAAGTTAGCCTCTACTTGACCTGATTTTACCTCCACCAAGAACTTAGCATCGTCACCAAATACTTGACTCCTCTGCTCAAACTCCTCGGCTAATCGGCTTATGACACTAAGACCAGCGCTCATTGGTCTTACTCCATTGCTCTCTCGGGCCCTATGGTTGCTTCCTGTCTCCCAACTAGACTCTTTGTCATCAGTTGGATTGACTGATGCATCAGAGTTCCTCCTGCTGGAATCATCAAGGGCTAAGCTCCTTTTTGCAATGGAAAGACTTGACTGCAGCGATCTCATTTGTTTCTGCCATATTTCTTCCATGGATTTCATTTTCAACTCATACTCTGACCAACGATTCTCATACTGCTGTAGTCTCTGGTGAAGTATGTCATTCTCCTCTTCTTTTTCTCGTAGAGCAGATTCAGCTCTAAGGACTCGACGTTGTAACTCTGCCAGGAAAGAAGATTTCACCAGCACCTCTTCTGACTCATTACCCTATAATCAAGAAGCTAACCATGATTAGAAGAGAATGGGCCCATCGCTAATGGTATGATTTTGACAACGTTAACTAATAAACTTGAATAAGCAGTGAGTGAAATATATTGCACAAAAAAGAGACGTTGTCATCCCAATTTATAGCCACCCATGATTACCTTTCTGCCTCCAAATTGTAACAGTCCAATATCTCCTGAGCATCTTCTGACTAACCAGCCACGAATCACTGGAGAAATAATTCAAAGAGGTTAAAATCTACAACATTAAGTTTTAAAATGCAGATAAAACTATTGGATGAGCAAGACAAAATTCATATAGTAAACATATTATATTAGCATATAAGAGTAGTCTATAACACTACAAAGCCCAAAACGTACAGCTATTTGTGTAAATCTATCTTACAGCCAATATCTGTCGACTATGCAAAATAAAACAAGTTACTCATGTCTGAAAAATTGAGCAATTACCAGATTGTATGACAATTGATGCATCATGAACATTTTCGTAAGTCTTCCTTTTGGTCCTGCCTCTTATTTGCTTTTGTATACACACAGCTGCTCTGCGTCTCTGTAGCAAGTTTGCATATTCTTTTCTAGCTTTCTCACCACGTACAACTGTACAGAGAATTAGCATGACTCATAAACCCTACGTACTATAATCCAGTAACAGTAAAGCAAAAAAATCAAAGTTCAATCAAACGTAACCCACATGACTGAAGTGTAGCAATTCCTCTTTGAAAATGTTTGAGATGTCGGCGAGCTTGGTGACCTCTAAAACAACTTTGAACACGTAAGATGCCATGGAGTGTGCGATTTCTGGTGTCTTCCAGAACTCCAATCTGAAAAGAGGTATTTGAATTAGTATATGGAACAATGCTCTTTAGTTTGGAGAAATAATTACCGAAGGAGATAATTGGTGGTCTTGCTCACCTGTCCAGTTCGGAAGAACAACTTTGTGAACCCAACTTGGTACATATCAGGCAGAATATTGAACTGACGCAATATTGCAACTGAGACACTGAGTGGATCTTGTGATGCAACATGGTCTAATAAAAGGAATCCATACCTGATGCATGCAGAATGAATTCCAGTAAGTAAGAAGTCTAGGAATGAAACCCAGATAATAAAGCATTAGTGATAATTCCTACCTTCTAGCAAACTTATGATGGGACATTCTGGTAGGAAAGCCAGATCTTGATATCCGAACTACTTCTAAGACACCACAACATCGTAACTGCTGCAATACAAGTAGTTGCTCATACTTTCCAGGAGACTGAAAATTGTTGGGCTTTATACAACGTATGAAATGTGGAGTCGTGTTCTCTAGTCGTTGCATTAGTTGGAATAATTGTCCCTTGAATTTTGTGGAAACGCTTAATTTTTGGGAGTCTGCTCCACCAGATTTGTACAATGGGCCAACAACAGGCTTCTCAGATTGAGAAAGCATATTTGATGCAAATGTTTGAGGAAGGTGGTACTTGCAAGAAGATAGAAGCTGAATTGAATTCGAGTGCAGTAAATCACGATTCTTCTCGAGAAATCCACTTGTATCATAAGTTACCTGGTAACAAACAACTATTAATTTCCTGGTAAACATAAACAAGCCATTCACATCACGAAGTATTTGGGGGAACAAAAACAAGTACGTCATACCTCCCCTGCATAATGGCTTACTGTAAATGCTTTCCCCCGTTCCCCTCTGAAACAAAAATTAGAATTTAGATGCTGCTTCAGTTTGTTGGCAAATGACATGTCTGTGCCATTAGGAAAGGTGGACTCCTCGTCTAACAGAGATAACAAACCCAGTGGTTTCTGCATAAAAGACAAGTTTCAATATGCTCAAGTTCAGCTTAAATAGGATATATACTTGGACTTAGTAATGAAGAGCCTGCATACGAACCTTCTCAAACAGATTTAGACAATCTTGGTTGTCATCAAAATCAACTTTAGTCCAATCAATGCCATCTTGAATATACTCCTGGAAAGAAAGTCAGCTGTTAATGAAGTGTTAAATATGGCTTTATACAAATAAAACAAACTAAAGCTCCTGGAAACTGACTAACCCACAGCCACAAGCATCCTTTGACTTGCCTAATTGGCAAATGCAGTGGTCATGCATATCAGAGTAAAAGTAGCAAACAGTATTTATGTTTAACACCAAAATATCCTTATTCCACCATAAGCTTCAAGACTTCTTACGCTAACAGCTAAGGGAGTGCCAAATCAGTATTGTTGTTATTAATGATCAACATGCTAAATAAGCTTTTAGTACGCAGAAGCAAATATAGAAGAACCGAGGCAAGTAGAATCAAATCAAACAAACCCCCTAGAAGGTCAGCATGTTGCTGTCACAATTATTTATTTATTTAATTACTTTTTGAGAAATGCTGTGACAATTAAAATGTTTGGAGCAAACTTATATCCTTTAGTACATTAAAAAAGAACTAAAGACAATTTGTTATCAACAACAATAATAAAACCCACCATATTCCGTCACAATTACATACCAAACCAAACAGGAGAAAATATAATCAAGTAACACACCCGTTTCTCCCACAAACTTTCTGTAAGCCATTAAAAAGGCCAGCTTCTGCTAATCTCGTCAACTGTGGTTATAAGAAGAGATGACTGAAGGGTCATGCAATTTGAGATTCAAAAATAAGGTTGAGAACAATTCTCTCATTCAGAATACTATCAAACATGGCAACACTTTAATTATTCAGTGTAAAAACTTATTTTGGGATAAAATAATGGTACAAAAAGAGAGAAGACATCATTTTTATAGCTGTAATAAATCAAAGGTGGATATCACAAAAGAGAAAGCGAATGTAGATAAGGGTGTCAGGAAGATGGGAGATTATGACCTCAGGAAAAGGAACCAAACTCAGGATGGGAATGATATGATAAGAATACCGCTTTGAGTACTCACTTTAAAGAAGACAAGTCAGCATCAAACTAAAGCTATCTCCATCCCATTCTTTACACGAGAGAAACTACTAAATCATCAGGGTTCAAAAAATTAGAGGTGGGGAGATTTACAAACTTGGAGCTTCCTTTAGAAATATCTTTTGGACAGGATGATAAAAGAGCTAAAAGTTTGGTCTGAACATTTCACAAGATGACAGACAGGAGGAAGTAACAGAGTCAAAGCCAAAACAAAGAAACAGAGTAACAGGAGAACAATCTAAACAGCAGAATAGTTTCCTTTTCCTCAATAAGCATGCTGAGAGTTTTTCTCCGTTGATCTTATACATTTTGGCCCTAAAGCAAAAGCCTCTGCATTCTCTACAGGTAACAGATTGAAGGAAGAAAACAAACAAAAAATGACATGTGCCTCAAGTGAAGATACTTAATTAACAGGTATCAAGAGCATAACTAATATATTCAACAAAGCATCAGTTTCTAAAAGGATCAAGTAAAGGGGTCA
The DNA here is from genome assembly GCA_029844215.1 of Przewalskia tangutica. Classification (NCBI taxonomy): domain Eukaryota; kingdom Viridiplantae; phylum Streptophyta; class Magnoliopsida; order Solanales; family Solanaceae; genus Przewalskia; species Przewalskia tangutica. Next base: position 119,637,336 of record CM056727.1, read on the forward strand.
TAACCTCCTGTTCCAACTTGAACAAGTGACGGTTAAAGTGTTGTTGCAACCTTTCATTGGCATAATTAATGCAGAACTGCTCAAAGCTGTTCCTCTGGAAAGGATATCAAAGTCAAGATAATTAGAAATAAAAGAAAGATGAATGAACCAAGCATTATAAACCCAATACCTCGAATGATTCAAAACCATAAATATCGAGAATGCTGATAGATCTTCCAGTTCGACGCTTGCCTACTGCAAGTGACTTGTTTATTTGTTCAACGAGCCAGTCAAACAGACAAGAATAAATTGATTTTGCCAATGCATCTCTTGTGTCAGTAGCCTAACAAATTGACAGAAAGATCAATTGTTCAAGGACTTCTTAAATGGACCATTCGGTCAAATGCAACTAACAAGTTTTCAGCAGGCCATATAATAAATCATTACCTGAGATAGTGTTAGCTTTTGGACAATATCATCATTTCTTACTCTCATTTTTCGAGTTGATAAAGCTATTTTTAGATCTTCCACACCACACCCGATTAAAGTGGAAACAGTTGTTAGGCCTGCAGAATTAGACATCAAATAATAACATCAAAGAGTCAACAATAAAGCATGATACCGTTGTAGTTTCATGCGAAACTAGACAGTTCTAACTTCTAACTGACAAAGATAAGAAGATTCTCCTAACATACTTTAGATTGATATACAATATAAAACACCAGCTTCTTAATCTCAAACTAGTTTTAAGTTAGCTACATGAAACCTCTATAGCCATTCTACTCCAATTATTCTACCACTAATTGTTATGCCTACCCTACTTTTTTTATTATTTTTTTAACCCACTACACCTCAAGGCCTACCCTACTTAAAAAGCTTTAATTAGTCTAGAAAGACTCCTTCCTGAACATCGACTTAATTTAACTGCGACTACTAAATATGTCACAAATTGATACTGCTCGTATAAATCCTTTTGTTGAGTTACAGGTCCCACATAGGTATAAAATGACACCCTAAGGATTTATACTGGTAATATAGTAATATACCAATCCACTTCTGTTGATACTCAATTTTTTTCATATGATATTGGAACCAACTATTGGTAAGCCCATCCACGTACTAATAAGTTAGCATTCAAATTCAAATTGAACCAACATTTGGTGTAAAAGGCATCCAAAGAGGTTTATTAAGGGGATGGGTCATTCCACCAACAGCCTTAAGGTTTTGATTGAATGTTCACATTCTTTCTTTCTTTTTTTTTCATTGTGGTATGTTCTTAACTAAGCGGAATTGATTCCGTGAGATTGTAGATCATTGAGCTTATTGTTGAGTTCTCCCACATCGGTGGGATAAGTGGTCCTTGGTCTCCTTATATGGCTTGGGCAACCCTCCTCCCTTAAAGCTAGCTTGTGGGATTGAGTTAGGCCCAAGATCCATTCTTTACACTTTCCTCTATATTCTATATCCATTTACTATGATGATGATTCTTAATCTGATAATTTTGAAGCTAGTAAAAAAACGAGGGAAAATATTCATATTAAACAAATATGAAGTAGAAGAACCCAAATCCTCATCTTTATCCCAACTTGGAATTTGCTGCGCTCTATAAATGACTACAACTTTAAGTTGAAAATTAGTGTTTTATGTAAGTTGAGGGAGACAATAGTAAATAATCCCTCAAGGATTCTAAAGTGGTTATGCAAAGTCTAAAAGTTAGTCTAGTATCAAACGGTTACATTACATCCAAAGTGCATGATTACGTGACTTTCCCGTATCAAATTTTTTACATTTCTTATGTCTCATAGTTAACTACAAAATTCAACTTGAGTCAACCAAAGTATTACATATCAAAGAGCGGAAAGGAAAGTGAGAGAGAATAGACTAGAGTGACAGAAGGAAATAGTTGCAAACAATTCCTAACAGACATTAGCCAAAAGAAAAAAAAAACTGCCTACTAGGAACTGGAAAGGCCACAAATAGCTGAAGAGAGAATCTCTGTACTTTCAACATTACCTTCATCCACAACTGGCTCAGCATGGTTTTCATTATCGACAGCTGTAAAAGAGATATTTCCAAGCCATAAAACTGCAGCTAGCATCGAAAAAACACTCTCCTGATCCGTCTTGCTGATATGGACAACGTCGAGTGCTTCCTAAAACAACACACCATATTTAGCTTCTCAACATGTTTTAAAGAAACAAACAAGATCCAAAGTCAATTGGACAAAGAGTTTTTCATGGAATAAGGATCAAACTTGACTTGCAAGACCAGAAGAATATTACCATTACAATACGAAATTGTTCAGCATCATCAACCCCAGAAATTGAGTGGCAATTGCTTTGTCTCAGATAGTTATACTCACTCACATCCTTCAAATTTAATTTCTCTGCAGATGAGACACAAGGAGAAATGAAATAACACCCACGTATCTGACAAATATAGTAATAATTTGTAACTTCAAAACAAAGTACTCGGATTTAAGTTTAAATTAGGTATAGTAACGATCAGCAACCACTGTAAATCTACCACATACTATCATTCAATCCAACTTCACTTTTTGTTGAACTGTACATGCAATTATCGTCCGAAACCTCTCATATATTGATATGAAGATGCATAAGCATGTGCAATACTTCGATCCTCATTTCAAGCACATACACATTTTTCAGGAAAGGATTGTAAGGAGGATTGGGGGGAATCCGAAATAAAGATTACCAATGTGCATTGCAACTACGGTGAACTATCTTCCTCTGAAGATAATCCACAAGTAGTTAATAGTTTCTATGACATTTACTATAAACAATGGAAGTGCAACCAAAAATATGGAGCAAACATATAATAGCCGCATCTTACAAGCAAAACATCTAGAGAAGATGTATTGAGAGATCATACAACGAAAATCTCATCCTCATATAGATATATCAGTTCATACCTTTGAGAGCCCCTGGAGCTCCTGCACAGAGCTGATAAAATATATGATATGACCTTTCTCCCTCGCTACATTGAACCACTCTGGACTGTTCCATAAAACTTATTCATTAAGTTTGTATTACAAAAAAAACAGATAAATAAGATTTGCTGTCAATCAAGGCAATTCGAAGGGAAAAGTACCTTTTCAAGTAAAACTGTGAAGATCAAGAAACCATCCCAGCAGCCAAAGGAAAAGTACAAATACATGTCAGCCACTTGATTTGACTTTCGTATAAAAATTTCATTTCAAAGAACTCATACAGGTTGCTGTCTTACATGTTTCAATATTGGCCCCTGATATTTTTCCAGTTTCACTAAAGTGAATCTCAATAAGCTTCCCCTGTCAAAAAATTGTTAACAGTTTCTCAAATACTAGAACAGAAATCTTGAAATATGATACAAAGTCAAAATCCAGTTCCGGTTATAAGAAAACTACTTACAAATCGACTTGAGTTGTCATTTCTTAAGGTTTTAGCATTACCAAAGGCTTCTAAAATCGGATTTGTTTTCAAAATCTCATCCTCTATTCCACTACCACCTCCAAGGGCAGCCAAGTATTGCATTGCTATCTTTGCTGTTTCAGTTTTGCCAGCTCCGCTTTCACCACTGGGTATGAACAAACCAAGGATTACTATAGGATATAGATTATCTAAGATGGTTTAATGCAATAAATAACTACTAACGAAAATCTTAAAAGTCAAGATATAACACATGCATTATAGGAAATCAAAGAGGATAATTTTTACTAATCAAAGAGTCGTATCAATATAAATAATAGTTGGTGTATAGATCAGGCAATAGTTGGAAAAGATGTCGAAACAAAAGCATGTACATTAGTCTAAGTCCAGCTAGCAGGAATTAAGCACACTAGAAAATGCCAATCAGCTTAAACGATAACAATGTATGCCTTCATGAAAGACACAAAGTTAGAATACCAAATTACCCATCCACTTTCCACTCTGACTTTACCAAAAGTAATCTCCTTATTATTACTTCTTTTTTCTTAACTTAAAAAGAATATCCTTAGTGATATTATTTATGCCAAAGTGCATATAGATCACATTTTCCATATCTTGATTCAATCATTTCATTATAATGATATGTAATGAAACAGTAGTATTAAGAAAAAATGACTGCACCTAGTAATATATACTATGTAGTGAAACAATAACAAAGAGAAGAGGGCGGCACTTAGATAATCAGCATTTAACTTCTGCTTTTTAAAAAGCAAAAATGGGGGGTTGTACAATTTGAAGTTCCTTCAGAAAAATATAGGATTCAGTAGGTAACTTCTCATTAAACCAATCAAAAAGGAAGTTCAGACAATCCAGGCCTTAAAAACAGCCTTTACTTCTTGTTGAAAAGTTCTCTTTCTCTCTAACCAACAACATACCCAGTGAAATCCCACAAGTGGGGTCTGGGGAGGGTAGCGTGTAGGCAGACCTTACTTCTTGGGAAGGTAGAGACGCTGTTTCCGGAGCCTCTTTCTCACTACCCATATGTACGAAAACATGCATTTTAAAACTGACTTAATTTGATGAGACATACATTTAAAAATAGGACCTGATTCCCGCACTATCATTTCCTTGATTTATCCAAACTTTCCCTAGCAAAAGACGAATAATTAAGTATTTTGGCAGCATACAACCATCAATCTGCTGACCGTCCTCAGTACAGTAAAACATGGCTAGCATTTTCTTCCACTTTGATACGGAAAGACAGCAGTCATAGAGATTGTTCCCCGAACCAGCTATTATAAAGGATATCATTTTTTATAGTCTTTATAAACATGTGCATACAATAGCTTGAGTCAGATTGATCTCAGTGGGAGCAAGAGAAACAATAAGCACGTAAATGATACAGCATATCAAACTAATTGGTTCGCCTTTATGGATTCTTTGCTTCCAAAGTGGTTCTATTCTTTTGATAACATCAATGTGGAAGTTTTGTGCACCGGGCTGCCCTTTTTTTAATGTGGTTCTATACTTATTTAATTTCACATGGATTCCTAGAGATTTTAAGTCTTTCGAGATAACTTCTCTCCTTGTCACAAGTTGGGGCAATAAAGTAATGGGACAAAGAACATTTACAAAAAAAAAAAAAGAAGTTAAAGTAGTGCATATTAGTTAGATGAGATTCAGCTCTGAAGATACGAGAAGAAAGTGGATATTAGAAGACAGCAAAAAAAATGAAAACTAAAAAGGCATTTAACTAGCTGACCTTATAATGATAGACTGATTCACTTCATCTGCAGAAAAAAAGAGAACTACGTAAGATTTTTCATGATTGCCAGGAAAGTTGTTCAGCCTCAATTATTATTACTGGATATACATAACGTCAGTACCTCGAACCATTTCTCTTATTGCCATATCTGTGATGGCATATACATGTGGGCTCTCAACGGATTTACGTTTATAAGCTTCAATGTACTCATTGCTATACAATGCGACTTTCTTAAAAGGATTCACGGCAACAAGAACTGGACCAGCTTTTGTCTAAAAGAGGTGAAGAGGATAAGAAATAAAAAGGCATAAGAATAAGAAAACTCAATAAAAAGTTAACTACAATTCAAGTAGGGAAATTTGTGCATACATAAATCATATCTCTACTGTATCTGTACTGAAGATTGTACAGCACTGATGGCTCATTTAGATAACTCAATTGCATAAGATCATCCACACCATCAAGAATATCAGGGTTTGCAGGTACTAAATCATCAGCTTTAACTTTTAAGACCTGCTTTGACCAAGAACAAACAAGGTGTGAGATTAAATCATAAACTTGAACCCTCAGTAAGCATGTAAAGTCTTTTAATTTTAAGAAGAATGAAATGTGTTTGTAAACAAATTTGGAACAAGAACATCGAGGAAGTTCAACAGGTAAGATATAGAGCCCTTGTGTTAGGAATAAGTGTCGAAGGGACTGGGAATCTGGAGAGGGAGAAAAATGGTTGGAGCAGGACAAGGGTAAGGTGCACATAGGCCATGAGGAAATGAATGAGAGCGGACAGATGGGTGATATAGAAATAAACATACTTCTTTTTATTTTCTAAGGCATCCCTTTTTTGCAACTTTTTGAACAGATTGACTAGAGAACTGCCGAAACAGTTTGTTTCTTTTACCAGAAAGGTCTGTAAGCAAAAAGATGAAAATCTTAGCAAAGTGCCTTACTTGTCCTTCAGACAATGATATGAGAACTTCATTTCCAGATTTCGAAATGAATGTTGCCAGCTCCCAGCTCCCATCAGCTAGTTGAAACCATGAATGAAGTTTCTGCAACAAGTCAACACCAAAAGTTCAAAAGGGAGAATATCTTTGTGCAGTCAAATCAGCATATGATAACTACAAGCCAGTAGAAAATATCTCAACAGCCAACCATACATAAAATATGAGGGAGGTAAATGGGGGATTATCCTCTGTTTGAAATCATTGTAAAGGTAAATAATTGCACATGTTGAACATTACTTGTATTAAATCGCAACCCAAATCCAATATAAAATTCAAAACAACTTGAATTCAAACAAGCAAGAACAACAACTTGAAGGGTGTAATTCACTATTTCAAGTCTAAGAATTTTTCTAAAAGCTGTCCACGGGTGAGATGAACTAGGCCATCTTTTGCCTTTTTCCAAAGCTACACTAACAAATGATTTTGTAAATAATTAGCCACCAGCCGTCTGACAAGATCCAACACCGTATAGCACTTGTCAAGGACCAACAAAATACATCCGGATTAACAAAATCCCTGTAATTGGTTACATTATGTCTAAATTTACAGGTTGCGCAGAAACAGTGAGATGCAAGTTTAACTTAGGTGCGGCATCACAAAATCAAAAAACAACCTCTGTTTGCAAGCTTCATGAATGGGTAATAACTGCTCCTACTCATTTGTAACCCCCCCCCCCCCAATTCCGGTCTCCAGAGCCCTCTCATAGGGACTTCGGAATCATTCAAACCTGATCTAAAAGCTTAAGTTGTTAAAAAGGGAAGATTTTTTTATTTATTTAATCATGTCTTCAACATGCCCCTCAGGTGCAGGCTTGATTCTTTTACACGAGTTAAGAACGGGAAAATTCTTTAAAATAATAGGTAGTGGTGAGACTTCAAAACAGGACCTATGCCTGTTGTGGTACCATGTTGAAATATGTTACTAACTCATTTAAAAGTTTAAACTGTTAGGTGACACTATTATTTATTTTATAATGTCTTCAACAAACTCCAAAAAGGATAACTTGTTTGTTCACGAACTCCATCCATTTGCATGGCCTTTAAATTAATTGGGGAAATACCAATTGTACTGGAACTCTGAAGAGGGGATTTAAGCATGAATCTTTTGAAACAGGAGTTCACAAGAGTTAGTATGACTAGAGACTTATCTAAGAGCATAACCACAAACTTGTACACCAGAAGAAATACTCTACAATCACTCACAATACCAAACATTATTGAAAAGTTAAAGCCCCAGATTTTCCTTCAGAAAGTTCTGTAGTCATGTCAAGATATTCCCAAATCAATCAGTCTACTACACACATTCTACTGTACTCACAAATTGTGTCCTTTTAGTGAGCAAGTCGACCAATATGTATCGCCCCATACTCCTTGGTATATAGACAAACTTTCGAATCAACGAGCCTTTCTCAAACGCATCTCTCATATTTCACAAGCCAATTACATAATGAGAAACAAGGGAATAGTCTTCTATCTAAGAACAATAGATGCAGCATGTGTTATGTTTGATTCTTCTGCTATTCACATGATGGCAAATCCATACTTCATTCCACAAGAAAGAGGAATAGGTAACCTCTACGTGTTGAAACTTAATTAGATTATTTTCACACTGCGTATGGTAAGTTGATCATCTCCAAACTGTAACACAGAAGAGAAACTCCAGAAAAACATTCCTACTTAAGCCAATGTTTCCAAAAAAATAGTTACTAGCAGAAGCAAGCGAGTTTTCAATCTAGTAGCTTAACTAAATCCCATTAGAAAGGTTGCAGATATAGATGGTTTCCGGGCCAACTTGTATGCACCTCAACTAGTCACTTGACAACCTATCAAGCCACAAGCACAGGTTGTTAAGGATTTTGCTCATAGAGGCTGAAGCAGATGGTCTCACACCAAGTCCATCAGATTGATACTCCCGTACCTCAACCTCTAAGTCATCGTCTTGGGAACATAAAGGACGGTTGCTGAATAAGTATTCTTCTTTGTCCAGATTATGAAGATAACATAAGCACCTCTGGGGACTTCATTTCTAGCAACCAGATCAGAGAAAATTTCAACCTTTAACAGGCAACACATTGGAGAAAATGTCACCATCCCTTAGTGAGTCGTCCATATTAGGAAACATTGCCCTTAATCACAAAAAGGATATATCTCATTGTTCATTAACCATTTTATTCTCCGGACACTGGGGGGAAAAATCTCTCTGGATGCTCCCTTCCAAGATACGGATCAGATAAAAATTTCAAACTATAAGACAACATAGTTGGAGAAAATGCTCCCAACCCCTCTAAATTTGCATTCCTTTATGGCGAGTCATCCATTGTATGAAATGCTTTAGTAATTACAAAGGATGTTTCCATTGTTCCTCCGCACTGTCTACTGTTTCTTTCGTAATGAACAACTACACGGTTGTATAAGATTTGAAAAGGCAACATTCTTCAAAGAGCATTTATCTACCATTTCGTTTGAGTGAATTAAATACTACCCATGTCATAACAGTCTAGTTTACAAAATAATACTGCATTCCAATCAAATGATAGGAGTCCATAGGTAAAAGATGAACTTACTACGGAATGGATACTCACAAGAAACATGTGATCTTGAATTTCCTAAAGTTTCTTTAGGTAAGATAACAATTTGATATATACACTAAGTCCACCATGGGAGAAGTTTGCCCCAAAAAGGCGATTCTTCCGGATTAGTTAATAAAAGGGAGAAAATTGATTTGTTCAAACAACATATCCAGTGGATTTGTTCAAACAATTATACTAAAATTTAGCAGCAAAAATAAATAAAAAAACAGATAAAATGTGAACTACCATAAACAAAAATTCGTATAATGATGCCTCTTCATGTTTAGAAAAGGCAGCTAAAATTACTATCCACTGAAAGTGCATCACTCAACTTCGAACAACAGCAACCGTGCGAAAAAGGTGATAACACAAGAAAATAGATGATCTGGTGCTGATTTGTGGCCTACATCACGTTATTAATCAGAATATCCTAACTAAAAAACTGATATTTTAATATAACCCCTCTTCATTTATGAATCGAGAATATGATATAATTAGCTTCCACAATTCGGTATCACTACCAATATTTCTAGAGAAAAGAATTCCAAGATCTTACAGGCCAGAACTTTCGAACTTACATCTAAATAAGAAGGTGAAGAGGTTAAGCCCCCTACCTATTCACCTTCTCTTCTCCTTTTCTTTGTAGCATTATTTAGGTTTCGCGTAGATTCATACTTGTATGTGTGTATTGCTATGTGTTGCTTCTTTGTTTGGTATCATAATATCTTGTTGTCTTATTTTATTTGGATTGCTGCATTTACTATGTTTCTTTCGAGCCGAGGGTCTATTGGAAACAACCTCTCTACTCTACAAAGGTAGAGGTAAGGTCTGTGTACATCCTACTCTTGTACCCTCCTCAGACCCCACTTGTGGGATTACGCTGGGTATATTGTTGTTGTTGGTTTTAGTTTTTAGTTCTTAAACTAGCTTATCATTTTCCTGAAACCAAAGTTGTCCTTCCCAAGAAACTATTGATAACTCAAAAAGTGCAGGCTAGGAATCAGCTTTCAACCATTCCCACAAATCACATCAGGGTGTACAAGCATAAGTGACTTTCATCAGGCTGATGGCATTACTGATGAACCGAATGCTGGCTTATCTAAAATTCAATCAGGCAACCAACAGACAAACAGAACTTCAAATCTACAAGCACAATGATTATCCAATACCTTCTTTGTGGCATAAGATGTGGTGTCACTCCATTTCGATTCTACACGAGACGAGGGAAATGCATTGGCGCTCAGATCATCATCACCATTAGACACGCTTTCCTCTACAGAAAAGTTCAATCTACAATAAGGGGATTCTTCATTATACCCATCAGCATTACCATTTGACTCACTCAACAATACTCCATTCTTGGATGTCATTCTATGATTCACAGTCTGTGACTTGTTCGGATCAAATGCATATCCTACTGGCAGTGATTTGATGGACTGAAGGGATGGCACACCCTTAACTCTGTGTGCCATTTTTCTTCTTCTTAAGAAGTAATAAAGCTCAAACAACACTCGTGATTGTAATAATTGAATTAAAAAGCTAACTTTTTTTTCTTTCTTGAAAAGGTCCCAGTGTGCTTATCTGCCAAACCTAATGGAGGGGTCCATAACAATCTAGCTATAACACTCAACCAAACAACAAATAGTGGCAATCACACCATACTCACCAATATCAACATCATTTCCAATTTATAGTAAATAATAATTGGGGTCCAAGAAAATATCCCAAATTTACTATATAATACCTAAGAAAGATTCAATTTTGCACAACAAACGAAACTGAACTAAGCAAAAACCAAGAAATCTAATGGTTGTATTACAAGAATAGGACAAACCCAAGATGGATCTAATCTAGCACCCAATAAAATATGACAAAAAATGCAAAAATAAAAATTAAAGTAAACCCAAGATGTTCTACAACAAAGAAGAGAGAAAGGGTCAAAAGTAAATCTAAGGGGGTATGGAAGATAGACAACAGCTTTTGCTTTACTTTATTCTCTTTCCCTTTTTTTTTTCCTTGTGTGAATGTTTGGTCTTTCAGTGTACACTAACACAACACAACACAACACTGCATTTTTTTATTTTGAATAAAAAGGGAAGGAGTGGGGTGAGGGTGTGTCACCGTGATAGCCTCCAAAATTCAACCATAATTTAAAAAATATTCAAATTCACATGTCATAACGTAGTGAAATGACTATAATGTCTTCGCTCTTTGAACCATAAAAAATTGGATTTAGGTGGGGTTTGGCCAAGTTTACGGAGAAACACTTCTTTGGCCAAACACCCTCTTTTCAGAAGTAAAAATATTTTTTCAGAAGCTAAAAAGTGTTTCTAGATGGGAAGAGAAGCAGAAACATCAATTTGGTCTTCTAGAGAAGCCTTTTTGCTCATTCATTGAATTTTTTTTGACTCATTTACTATTTTCTTTTCACAAAATTCTTTTTAATCTCATATAAAATAGAAATTTGGGAATAAGGGTAGGGTGGGGGTAGGAGGTAGGGCGAGGGAGGTAGGGCGGGCTAAGAAAAAGTTCATATTTTTTTTTATAAAAGTAACAAAAAATATATAATAGAAATTTGAGGATGGGTGGGGCAATGGGGTGGGTGGGGGTCGGGGTAGGGGGGGGATAAGAAAAAATTTCATTTTTTTTATAAAAATAACAAAAAATATGATATAGAAATTTGAGGATGTGTAGGGCAATGGGGTGGGGTGGGTGGTAGGGGGTAGGGCGGGGTAAGAAAAAAATCATATTTTTTTATAAAAGTAACAAAAAATATGAAATAGAAATTTGAGGATGAGTAGGGCAATGGGGTGGGGTGGGGGTAGGGCGGGGGGAGGGTAAGAAAAAAATTCATATTGTTTAATAAATTTTTTATAAAAGTAACAAAAAATATGAAATAGAAATTTGAGAATAGGGTAGGAAAATGGGGTGGGGGGTAGGGCGGGGGTAAGAAAAAATTTCATATTTCAATCATTTTTTATAAAAGTAACAAAAAATATGAAATAAAAATTTGAGGATAGGGTAGGGCAATGGGGTGGGGTTGGGGGGTAAGGGGAAAGAAAAAAATCATATTTTTTATAAAAGTGAAAAAAACATGACATAGAAATTTGATGATGGAGTGGGGGTAGGTGTGGGTAGGGTGGGGTAGGTTTGGACATATTTGAGTCATTGACTATCATATTGTCATTATATTTCTTATGTACAATAATATTATTTTTTGATTAAATGTTGCAATTAAATAATTTTAAAAAAAATTATTGAATAGTTTTAAATCTATTAAAAAGAATATTCTAGTAATTTACATAAATGTTGGTCAAACAGGAAACTGTTTCTGTTTCTCAGAAGCAGTTCTATAATTATAGGCCAAACACTCTGGCGATTCTCGAAGCAGTTTACAGTAACTACTTACGAGAAGCGACACCTTTCCAGAAGTTTGGTCAAACAGACCCTTAATTTTTTTGTCTATTTTATGAAGTGAGTATGTACCTATGCCAATTGTCTCTATTTACCTGTCTCAAAAGAATATGCTTAATAACTTCTATATCAAAGAGAATGGACAATGTCATAGAGTGATCAACGTCGAGTTTGGTCATCCATTATAAATAAGGGCTCGTTTGGTATCGCTTATTAAAAAGAGCTTTTAGAAGTAGAGTTTTTAGGAGTTGAGCTTTTTCAAGTAGAGTTTTTATCAAAAAGTTATTAGGTGTTTGATTGTCAATAAAAAAAATGTTTTGGCTTAAAAATTGGCAAAATCAACCTCTACTTCCAAAAGCCTAAAATTTGAGTTTTTGGAAATAGAGGCCAAAAATGTTTTTGGAAGCCAAAAACACTTTTTTGATTTTCAACCAAACACTCTAATTTTTGCCCAAAAGTGTTTTTGGCCTTCCAAAAGCCCAATCAAACGGGCCCTTACAGCTTATTAAAAAGAGTTTTTAGAAGTAGAGCTTTTAAAAGTAGAGCTTTTAGGAGTAGAACTTTTCAAGTAGAGTTTTTTATCAAAAAGTGGTTAGGTGTTTGGTTGCCAATAAAAAAAATATTTTTGTATAAAAAACAAAAAAGTAGAAAGCCAAAATAAGCTCAACTCAAGAAGCCCAAATTTTGAGCTTCTTCTAAAAGTCCTTTTGGAACCCAAAAGCACTTTTGGATTTGTCAACTAAACACTCTAATTAAAGGCTAAAAGTGTTTTTGGCTTTTAAAAAGTCATACCAAACAGGCACTAAGAAACATTTAAAATTTATTGTTACTAAATCATTATTTGAAATTAAAGAGTATGTGGTGCAGTGGATGAAACTACTTTTTCATTAATTAGAGATTCCAGGTTCGAGTTCTGGATATAAAAAAATCTTTAATAAGGTGTGTTTTCCCTAGAAATAAGCTTTACCCGACGTGAATCCTGTTGGAATTTATTAATGTGGAATAAAGTTTATCCCATTATTTATGACTCGAATAATTGGGGTCTCGCACGTCAGAAACGTCGTTTCCACACACTGCACACATTGTACCAAGGATAATAAATTTCATTAGTGAAAGAGATATTGGTACGTAAGTAAAATGTTTGAGACATAGAATGATGACGGTCATTGGACAAATGACGAGTGTTCCACGTTGGTAAATGAAGGAAGAAGTGTGCATAGTGTAAAGATGAAATGGGTCGGAAAGGACCGCGACGCCACCGCGACGCCACCGCGGAGCCGTGGAGCGCCGCGGCGCCAACCCCGTCAGGGTCGCGGCGCCTCCGAGGCTCGGTCGCGACACTAATTCGGCATAAAGTTTTTGGAGCCTCGGCGCTTCCCTTACAGAAAGTCTGAAACAAAAAATCTGACGTTTGGAGACTTTTGGGATGCCCTCAATGTCATTCATTCCAACATTAGTCAACCATTTTTTGGCTGATAAATGAGTGTCATTACTTGGGAATTACATGGGTGATTCAATGTCATTACTTAACACTTGAAGAGACTATTCTTACACTATAAATTGAGGTCTCTAGCTCAATTGTCAAGACACTTAACTTGTAGAAAACAAAAAATTCTGAAAACCTTCTTCCTCTCTAGCATCTTTCAATACTCAAAGTTCTTCAAGAGAAACATTTGAGTTTCTTTTGCTCAAGTGTGTTAGTAGCCATTTTATATTGGGAGACTATTGCCTAGCAACGTAAACGTATATATACGGAGCAATCTTGTCTTAAAGACAGAGTGTCATCACCTGACTCTGCAGAGATTTAGATCAAGTGTTGGTTCTAGTTTCCAGTTGTTTGTTAAGATTATTTCTTTTGGTGTAATATTTTGTTCTTCATTCTCTCTAGTTCTTGTAATAGGTGTTTGTTGTTTTCTGTTTGTTGCTTTTATCTTTTGCTAACAATTTTAAGACAAGATTGTATTAGTACTTAGTGAAAATGACTGGACAGAAATAATTTGTTTCTGAATCTGTTGTTGCTACTCAAGGCAATACTTTTGTCTCTCCCTCTGATGTTGCTCTTCAAGGCAATACTTTTGCATCTTCATCTGCTGCTGCTCGTCAAAGCAATACTTATTCCTTCCCCGCTGTTGCCTAAGAAACAACTAATGGCTTTCATGCTACTCAAGGAAATGTTAGAATCCCTCCACCTGTCGAGTTTCACCATGAACGCCCTGGAAAGTTCATGGGTATTGATTTCAAAAGATGGCAACAAAAATATTGTTTTTCCTAACCGTGATGGGAGTGGCACTATGTGTCATAGAAGACCCTCCTAAAATAGGAAATGGTGCGAACCCTCAGTCTATTGATACAACTGAAGGGGGCCAAGGTTTCCAGGCTCGCCTGGAAATAACTCTTGATGCATGGACTCGTAATGATTTCATGTGTAAGGACTACATCATGAACTGCTTGTCAGACCCGCTCTACACAGTATATTACACCATAGGCACTGCCAAAGAGTTGTGGGAGAAGCTTCAGAAGAAGTACAACGCACAAGATGCAGGTACAAATAAATTCATCATTGGGAAATTCTTGAAATTTCAAATGGTGCATAGCAATACAGTGATGTCTCAAGTCCAGGGATTCCAAATGATTCTACATCGCCTAAATTTGGAGGGTATGAAACCAAATGAGCAGTTTTTGGTTGCATCACTGATTGAAAAACTGTCTCCCTCATGGAGTGAGTTGTGTATAGGCAAAACTCACTAAGACTCCCTTTAGATCTGTCGAAAGGGATAACACTCCTCTAGAACTTGTTCATACAGATATATGTGATTTGAAGTTTGCACAAAATAGAGGAGGAACAAGTACTTTGTAACATTTATAGATGATAGCACAAGGTATTATTACCTTTACTTGTTGAAAAATAAGGATGAAGTTTGTAGCATTCAGACGCTACAAAGAAGAAGTTGAAAACCAACTACGTGTATGTATTAAATAAATTCGTAGCGATAGATGGAGAGAATACGTAGCGCCATTTGAGGAATATTGTGCCCAATCGGGCATTATTCATCAAACGACGACTCCATACTCACCTCAGTCAAACTGTGTCGTTGAACGCAAGAATCGTACATTGAAGGAAATGATGAATGTCTTGCTCATCAATTCTGATATTCCCCAAAATATGTAGGGAGAAGTTGTCATTACCGCGAATATGATTCTTAATAAAGTCTCACATTAAGGTAAGGACAAAACTCCATACGAGTTATGGAAAAGAAAGAAATCCACCTACAAATATCTGAAGGTGTGGGGTTGTTTGGCAAAGGTCGAAGTACCTAAGACAAAGCAGATCAAGATTGGCCCTAAGACTATAGATTGCATATTCATCGGATATGCAAATAACAGTAGTGTTTATCGTTTCTTAGTACATAAGTCAGATTTACCATATATCCACGGGGGGTACGATCATGGAATCAAGGAATGCATAATTCTTTGAGGATACTTTTCCTATAAAGGAAAGAGACATGACCTCTCGCAAATGAAGTTATGAACAAAGCTCTCATGAACCAGGAGTCGTTGACTGCCCAGATCTAGATAGTTCAGATCTAGTGTACTCCGAAGTGGCTGAATATCCGAAATCTAGTGTTCCATATTCTCAGAACTTAGAGACTCCAGAGGTAGAACCAAGATGAAGTAAAAGGGCTAGGAAGGATAAATCATTTGATCGTGACTTTGTAGCTTATATGGTTCATAATGAACCATAGACAATTACTGAAGCATTGTCAACTCCAGAAGCACCGCTCTGGAAAGAAGCTATTAAGAGTGAAATAGACTTCATCTTGCAAATTCATACTTGGGAGTTGGTTGATCTTCCTCTGTGAAACAAATCGTTGGGTTGTAAGTGGATACTCAAACGGAAGTATCAAGCAGATGGGTCTATAGATAAGTACAAAGCCAGGTTGGTAGTCAAGGGCTATCGATAGAAGGAAGGCTTTGACTATTTTGACACGTACTCCCCGGTGTCTAGAATGATGTTCATACAAGTATTCATTGTGATCGCAGCATTGTGTGACCTTTGGATACATCAAATGGATATCAAAACAGCCTTCCTAAATGGTGATTTCGAAGTAGAAATTTATATGAAACAACCCGAGGGGTATGTGGTTCCAGGACAAGAGAATTAAGTCTGTCGACTTGTCAAATCTCTGTACAGACTGAAACAGGACTCAAGGTAATGGCACGAAAAAATTGATAATACTCTACTATCGAAGGGTTTCTCCATTAATGAGTGTGACAAATGTGTCTATATGAAAGGTAATTCTGACTCGTCAGTCATGATATGCCTTTACATAGACGACATGTTGATCACAAGGAGTAGTCCTAGTTTTATCCTAGAGACTAAGAATATGTTGAAATAATTTTTCAACATAAAAGATATGGGTATTGCAGATGTCATCTTAGGGATCAAGGTCTCTAAGACGTCTGACAGACTGGTCTTATCTTAGTCTCATTACATCGAGGATGTGTTGAGAAAGTTTGAGATGTTCGACAGTTCACCGATGAAGTCACCACTGGATATGAATCAGAAGATTGATAAAAATCGTAGTGCACCCGTATGCCAGGAGCGATATGCGCAAGTGATTGGGAGTTTGATGTACATAACCAACTGCACCTGACCTGATATCGCTTATGCAGTTAACAAATTGGCTAGGTTTACTCGTAATCCGAGTAATGATCATTGAAAAGCATTGAATCGGGTACTACGGTACATGAAATATATGCTAACTTACAGGTTGCATTATTCGAGATATCCAGTTGTACTAGAGGGGTACAATGATGCAAACTGGATATCTGATATAGAGAACACCAAGTCCACCAGTGAGTATATATTTACAATTGGTGGTAGGACCGTTTCTTGGAAATCCTCTAAGCAAACTTGCATCACCCGATCTACGATGGAGTCGAAGTTTATTTTTTTAGACAAAGCAGAAGAAGAAGTTGAGTGGCTTCATGACTTCTTAGAGGACGTCCCGTGTTGGGACAAACTCGTACCTTCTGTAATGATCTACTGCGATAGCCAGTCGGCTCTAGAAAGGGAACAGAGTTCTATGTATAACGACAAGTCTCGTCATATTCGACAGAGACATAAGACCGTTAGGAAACTGATCACCACATGTATTATTTCTATTGATTATGTAAAATCAAATGATAACATAGCAGGGCCTTTGATTAAGGGCATACCTAGAGATCATATGTTCTGTCGTTCTAGGGGAATGGGCTTAAAACCCAAACAATAAGGACTGATACGGTGGTAACCCAACCTTACTGACTGGATATCCCAGGAATTAGGTTCAATGGGAAAACGAAGTTGTAACGGTTCAGTTGAGCAGTTCGGTGAAAGCAAGAGCAGTTCGGGTTATGATTTATGTAAGGAACATAAACCCAAAGTCGTTTCCACAATAGACATTAAGTGTTATCTCCCGTGTGGGTAGAGGTTATGTTTTCAAAACCTTTAATGATCCTCAACGATTGAGGTTAGGTTTAGGGAAATTTTTAATGGTTCCTAATACTTGTGAAGTGGGGGTATAGCAGGATACCTTGTAGGAGACCACCTATTTATGTGTGAGGACATTCCGCCTTAGATGAACGCACTTAAGTATCCAAGAGTTTCCACGGCCACAACGGATAAAACATTAAAAAATAACAGAGTAAAGAAAGTTGTTGTGTTGGTACCGTTGACTTGGATTGCACTAAACACTGATGGTTCAAGACATCACGTTCACCGCGCAGTAAGTAAGACCGATGGTATTCAACTAAGGAAGGTTCTAAGCGGAAGCTACCTCTCCTGATGCAACATCGGTCCGCTGAAAGATTGCTAGAAATAGACACCTTGTGAGTGCGCCAAAATCTCTTTCAAGAGGGGATTGTTGAAAATTTATTAATGTGGAATAAAGTTTATCCCATTATTTATGACTCGAACAATTGAGTCCCCGTACGTCGAAAACGTCATTTCCACATACGTGCACACATTGTACCAAAGATCGTAAAATTCATTAGTGAAAGAGATACTGATACTTAAGTAAAATATTTGAAACATAGAATGATGGACGGTCATTGGCCAAATGATGAGTGTTCCACGTTGGTAAATGAAGGAAGACGCGTGCATAGTGTAAAGATGGAATAGGTCGGAAAGGGTCGCGAAGCCGAGAAGGACCGCAACGCTAATTCGACAGAAAGTTTCTGGAGCCACGACGCCTCCGAGGTTCGGCCGCGACGCTTACCAGACAGAAAGTCTGAAACGAAAAATCTGACGTTTGGAGACTTTTGGGCTGCCCTCAATGACATTCATTCCAGCATTAGTCAATCATTATTTGGCTGATAATTAAGTGTCATTACTTGAGAAATTCATTCTCATTACATGGGTGATTCAATTCCATTACTTGACATTTGAAGAGACTATTCTTACACTATAAATTGAGGCCTTTGACTCAATTGTTAAGACACTTAACTTGTAGAAAACAGAAAATTCTGAAAACCTTCTTCCTCTCTATCATCTTTCAATACTAAAAGTTCTTCAAGAGAAACATTTGAGTTTCCTTTGCTCAAGTGTGTTAGTAGTTGTTCTATCTTGGGAGACTATTGCCTAGCAACGTAAAAAGATATATACGGGGCAATCTTATCTTAAATACAAAGTGGCATCACTCGACTCAACAAATATTCAGATCAAGTGTTGGTTCTAGTTTTCAGTTGTTTGTTAAGATTATTTCTTTTGTTCTTCATTCTTCCTAGTTCTTGTAATAGGTGTTTGCTATTTTCCGTTTGTTGCTTTTATTTTTTCTAACAAATTCAAATATAGTTGGGCTCCAATGCGGATATCGAACACCGAATAAAAAATAAAAGATAATGATTTGAACTTAAAGACAATTGCATATAAGAATGTGAAAGTGTCACCACTCCTTCTATCATAACTCCTGAAAACAGGACATTCAAAGCATCAATCTCATAGAATGCTCTATGCCATTTTCCATATACTTTGACTATTAATGTACGTGCCTTTCAAAATATTATCATACTTTGTTAACACTATTGTTATGTGCACGTAATTACAAATTAAATTTGATTTTTATGTTTATTTTATTTATTGCTTGCTTGCTTGCTTGCTTGGATAATGGGCAAGTACGAGCTGCACTTCTAAATTGGGTATATCCATTAAACTAAAATGCAGTACATAATATTCCATTAAATTAGCTAAAATTTATAGTTTTTTCCATTTTCAACAAGCAAACTTTTCGTTTAGATTGTTTTACTACTAATATTTATTATTCATGCCGACTACAAAACTGAATACTACAAAAAGATCAACCTAAGGTTACAAAAGCAAGACTTAGATTACCCCTGTACACAATCTTCCTAGAGATAGATGAAAGTATGTATGTCCTAGAAATAATCATTTAGGAGCAGATGTACTTGAACACATTCATATTATTAATAAGATTAATATATACTTGGTATTTGCAATTATTAAATTATTATTTAATTGTTTATATTATTCATTAATGTGCATCCCTTGAACTTACATTGTCATTAATAGTGTGAGATATTAATGATAGAGTGTAGTTCTTAAAATAACCTAGACTAATGATCATTGAGAATGAGATATCAATGATATGTTATAAGTCGACATGTGGTCTGCATCACATTCTTAGAGAATGTAGTATATCTCACTTACTGCTAACAATAGTTGCTAGTGATGGACACATGAATACTCTTAGAGGAGTATTGACATACCCTGCTGATAAACTATTTGTTATACATGTCTAGATTATTATCAGCATGTGGGAGATAGATGTCCTTAGACTTGAGGTCAATATCACATTGTTTACGGAGCAATGCATTTTGATCTTGTCCTAAGCTCAAATGCCTTATAGGTTGAGACGGCTTGGGGTGCATTACGAAGTAGATTGAAGGTGGTAGTTGAGCCAAGAATAGGATTCATTCCTCGATTGGAATTTCGAGAGAACACTCAGCTTCTCAGAGATGTTAGGTCGACCAAGTCATTTGCCAATGCAAGAGACATATCTAGGATATGGTCTAGTTGTCGACTAATATAGATGAGATAAAGTGATAAAACCATTTGGATAGACACTTGGAAAATCTTAATCTTGATCGAGTGTGTCGCGAATGAAAGAAATTTATCATCTCACATAGAGGTCTGTTTACTTGAGTCTTGTAAACGTACTTCACATATTGGGTCCGTCATCGGCGTCGTCTAGGAGTTTCGTGTGAACCTTGATTTGATCAAGTGCCGATGTGTGAAGGCCTAAAGGGTCACACTAAGTCGTTTGTCTTTTCGGTCTAAGGGTATATTGAGAGAATGTAAAATATCGGATTTAGAATCAAGATATTTTATTTAATAATAAATTATGGGATAATTTTCATCAAATGAAAATTAATTAATTAAGTTAAAATTAAATCTTGGATTTAATTAGAACTAAAACGTGCAGAAAATAAATAGAGGAGCCGCATAACAGTGGGCCCAGTTCGACTGGCCCACTGCAATTTGGATTTGGGTCAGGTCTTGAAGCCTGATCCAAATCTGATTTGGTTTAGGGTTTCCTCCACTATATATTTGACACTTAACCCATAATTTCAGGATGCTCTCACTTTTCACTTTCTGAACTCAGAGTTCAGGAAATAAAATTCTCTCAAACCTCTGTCAAGATTTTCTAGCTTTCTTGGGCAAAGGAATATACCGAAACAAGGCTTGCACCCGGATTGACAATCGTGTGCGCTCCCTTTAGTAAAGACTAACAAAACTTAAACGGTAACTTTTCTTCCTGTCTTTGCAGATTTGAATTATCGCATAATCATACCAGAAACGTTTGTTGGGACAAGTAAATTTACTCAAAATTTTAAACTTTCGATGTGTCTTACTTGTGTGTTTTACACCCAACAAATCCCTACTCTGGAGAGTCCCTTTCCTTCCTTCAATAAAATGGAAAATGTTGGAAATGTAACATTAACTTATTGTTGTAATTTATTTATTTTTTCTATAAAAACTTCTTATGTTAGTCCAATAAAAAATTTAGACTGACTGTTGTTTTATGTAAATATAAAATTTAAAAAGAGAAGATTTGGGAAATATCAATATTGACATAATGAAAAATAAATTTGCAACTGTTACAATTTCAATACCATATTGAATTTGACCCAAACAACAGTAAAGCCGGTGGAGAGACTTGTTTGTTTGGACCCGTTTCAAATTTGAGCTGTATCAACGGCTGTGATTCAACCACACTGCCTTAAGACTTGTCCCTTTTAGGTGGCTCCCTTCCTTTTAAAAATGGGTTCTGAATTGTCTTTATAATTCTTTTTTTTTGGTCTTGCTTATAAACACCATATGATAGTTGTGTAGAACTTGATATGTAATGTATGATAATATAAAAAATTGTTAACTATAAATATAATATAGTGAGTGTTATGCGTGAATCACCCATCATTGTTTTCAAAGATATTTGTGGGCGAGTTTAGGGCGTGTTTCTGGACAGACGTATAAAAAACAACTCTCATAGAAAATTACACTATCATAAATCATTATCTTAGATAATTATGCATGAATTGATAGGATAGAAATTTCATAAATGTTCTAGTCTTGGATACATGGATACTTCAAGGGTAAGCGCGGCCTAAGACAAGGTGATCATATGTCCCCTTCTCTCTTTATCTTGTGCATGGAATACCTCTCAAGGTTGCTTAAAATGAAGGCTGAGGCAAGAGCTTTCTCATATTATCCAAAGTGCAAGAGATTGGGCATTACTCATCTTGCATTTGCGGATGACCTCATGCTTTTTGCCAAAGGAGATATATCTTCAGTTGGGATTCTTATGAATTGTCTGGAAGAGTTGGAGGTCATCTGGGCTAACTCTTAACCCGCCTAAATCCTCTGTCTACTTAGCGGGAGTGCATGTCTGATTCGTTACTTGATCTTGTCCAGAGTGGATTCGCCATTGGTAGCTTTCCTAAGACGATACTTAGGATCCCTTTGTCCCTATTTGATCTCGGTGGACCAATTTGCTCCATTCACTAGCGCAATTTCAAATTACATTCGAAATGGGGCATCACACACACTTTCTTATGCGTAAGTCGGAACTAATCAGTCGGTTGTCGAGGGTTGAGAGCTTTTGTTCCGGCACTTCCTATCCCGCCACAATTATCAACAAGGTACGGTCTGCGTGTATTCGGTTTTTATGGGAGGGAAACCACCAAGAGTCGCCGATGCCATTTGCTTGCCTCAACTGGAGGCTTGGGTCTTATGAACATCAAGGAATGGAACCATGCCCTGCTATCCAGGACTATTTGGCAAACTCACACGGAGGCAGATTCTCTATGGGTCCAATGGATCAATAGCCACTATTTGAGAGGCATAGCAATTTGGGACTATGAGGTACGTCCTAGGGGCTCCCCCTTATTCAAAAGGATTTGTGGGATCCGCGACAAATTTGTTTCTATCTTTGGCAGCCATGGTGACGCAATTGCCGGATTGGTAAAGTGTTGTACCAACGAAAATATGATTCCAGCCTCGTGTATGATATCTTGCGCACTCCGCAAGTTAAAAAGCCTTGGATGTCACAAATTTGGAAAGGCTTCATTCCACCCAAGTTCTCTTTCACGGTGTGGCTCAATTGCAGAAAGCGGTTAGCTACAAAGGACACTCTTTCATATCTTAACTTGGAGGATAAGTCTTGCGGGTTCTGCAAGCAAACTAATGAAACAAGGGAGCACCTCTTCTTTACTTGCCCCTACACCCGCTTGATTTGGAAGAGCATAAGAGATTGGTTGGGCATTAGAAGAGAAATGACAACTGTTGAAAGCTCTCTTAAGTGGATTAAGAAAGACCACCATGACAAGCATCCGAGCCAAAGCTATCTTGCTTACCTTTTGCATAGTGGTCTATGAGATTTGGAGGGCAAGAAATACATTGCTCTTTGAAAGCACAAGCTTGCCGGCAGAAGAGGTCATTGCAAGGATCAAAACAACAACTTATAGAGTTCTCTATGATTTTATCCCCTCTTGTAATGGCACCTTTGAGTGACCACCCCTCTCCTCCCTCATTTCTTGTTTACATTACGTTGAGGCTTGAGATCCCTCAATGACTGATTGTAGCCACTTTTCTTTTCGTTATTAGTAATAATATTTGCATTTACCTAAAAAAAAAAAGATATTTATGGGCGAGTTCAGGACGTGTTTCTGGACAGACGTATAAAAAACGCTTCTAAGCGCAAATAAAAGGCGTAAATTCATAGATCATGTTTTTATTATTAGTGTAATGATATTTATATTTTATGATATCGTGTTTTCATATTGTAGTGATTTTACCTAAAATATATAAATAAAGAAAGCAACTCTCATGGAAAATTACACTATCATAAATTATTATCTTAGATAATTATGCATGAATTGATAGGATAGAAATTTCATAAATGTTCTAGTCTTGAGGCAATTTTATTCATTTTTTATCATTTCTCTTACACGTTTTACCCTTCTTATTTCTTGAAATATATAAATAAAAATCAATGCAAAATATGAGTTGTGCATGGAAAGGACAAATAGATGTGGAGATTGATGATGAAGTGGATGGTGATTTAATTTTAAAGATTATATCTGCTATGATAATTTTTATGTTGTTACCTTTTCTCAAATAATAATTATAATAATTTTTTCCTTATTTGCAGAATTTTAATAAAAATACTTTTGTTCATTTTTTTAGTACAAAATTAGAGAAATGACCGAATGCCCCGCTCAACCAATTACCATCTTTGGGCGAATCCTATTATCGTCTGAACTACTTTGAAATACAATTGTTACCCCCCTAAAATGCCACAATCAATATGTGAAGTCGTGAAACACAAGCACTTGACACGTGTATTTCATACTTAAATATTCTCCACCTTTTATTACCTTTCCAGTATTAAAACCAAATTCAAACCATAATTTTTTATTTTAGAATTTAATCAAAATATTCTTCTTCCTTAAATAAAATCAGGCTCACTGCTAGTGTGACTGTAATTTTTTCTATAGTGACTACTTTTCACTGATACAAATGAAGGTAAAATCATGGCGGTGGATGGGTGGAGAAGACGATAGCGAAGATGGGTGACAACATTTTTTAGGGGATTCATCTAGGTTAGTTGTGGCTTCACGGTCCGATATTTCAATGTGTCGTTAGATGTATCTGCCCAAACACGTAGGCGAACCAAAATTAAAGCAAATTCTCAAATTATAAGATAAAACAACCAATAAGTACACAACAAGTCTCATAACTCATAATAGTCATATAAGTAAGTCATACATCTTCCCAAAATCCTGAAGTCATAAGAACTACTAAATACGGAGTACAAATATAAAAATACTACATATACTTTCTAAAATGACAAAGACAAAAATAAAGTTAGCAATGGGGTCTAGTGGTGCGAAACAACCAACATCTCACCCTAAACTCTAAGGTACGCCTCAATGATCGTCGGGATCTCATATTTTACTTGAGCTCGGACCAAACCTACACACAAAAAAGTGCAGCAAGTGTAGACTGTAGAGTGATGTCACGCCCCCAAAATTCACCCTCGATAAAATACACATCCGATGTTATGAACACAACACCAGAAGCAACTTATGAAATCAATAAACGTCTAATATCTTTTGATAATATTTCAATATTTATCTAAACAATCATTTATAGCTAACTGAAAGCATACTAATACCAATAAATATCAGCGAAAGTTTAATATAAATAGTTAATCATAAAATGTGGCAAAACTCCCAACAAATCATATGAGACTTCCACAATCTACCCACAAATCGGACAACTATCTATGACGCTTCTATTAAACATAAACAATAGTCTAACTTAGGGACACAATTCAAAAACTAAAGAAATAAACTAGATAGAGAGGGGTGTATCACGAACAATGGTGTAGGCTCACCAATAAGTCTAGAAAGCAGTAAGTACTCCTACTAAGTACACGTATCACAAACCCGTTCTTCTTTGTTACCTAACATACCATTAAAAACAACGATGGTATGCTTGTGTATTGGGTACTCAGTGAGTGTCTCCTAGATAATAGTTAGTAGCAAAATATATAACTAATAAGTGTAATTGAAAATAGTAAGGGAAAAAAGTTCAAAATAAATGATAACATCTCATGAATATTCGATATAAGTCAATGACGAAGAAACAATCGCTTTTAATTCTTAAGTCGTTCTTGCTACCTTAAGTTAGTTCAAAAATAGTTCGAAATCCAAGGATATAATAATAATCCAGTAGCTTTAGTAACATCACCAGTAAAAGCCAATGACACAGAGATACCTCAATTTCAACTTATTGTAAAGTTTATCACGTTTGTTTAGAGTCCCACATCGAAAATGGAACGAGAACATAGACTCATATATGGACTTGAACAATCCTCACTCTATAAGCTAGCTTTTGTGGTTGAGTTAGGCTCATGATCCATTTGTTTATAACGTTAAGTCTTATCACTCATGAACTCAAGGTCATCAACAATCCACTCACAGGTAACTGAAGTATAACATATGTCAATACAGGCCCAAATTAATATACCGAATGGATGACCACGTAAGGTTTCCCAAACTACATAGAAACACCAGATAGGGGCTATCAACTCTCGATGACTACCCTTCCTCCCGAATAGCTAGACAAAGACCACACCGGGGCTACCAACCCTCGATCACCACTCTTCCTCTCGAATGGCTAGGAAAATCCCACAAGGATTCGTAGTCAATAGTGACTACCCTTCCTACAGAGTAGCTAGGCCAAACACAACCAATAGAAATCATGGCATAATAGCTGAATCACAATCATAACATAGAAGCTGAATCACTCATTATAAATTATGTCCAATATCCCATTAATAGGGGTACGTCAAGTCATTAATAGGTTGAAAATATGTTCAAGTCATTAAATAAGTTTAAACTTTAACAAAGTCCGTTCATAGGGCAAAACACATGAAATATTCGAGCTTCCGAAATCAAGTTTAAAGCGTCTCTTATAGGGGTAAATCATATTTAAAGTTCAAAGCGTTAAAATCAGTTTCAATAATCCTTTGATAGGAAAAATCATGAATACAATATATGGTATGATACACCTAAGGTTTCATGAAGGCTTGTCCCTCATGCACATAAAATCTTGCCAAAGAAACCATTTTAAAGGCTGAAAAGTATGTTCGAAAAGAGACATACCTTAATTCTCGCTAAAATCTAGAAAACATGTTCCTACAAGTTCAACAATCACTCTACAATGACTATTAATGATAAAGTTCATAACTTTAACCGATTTTTCTAAGTGTTCCCACCCTTATAAAAAAACTAAGGGTTTTTCATGTCCAAAATGTGTTCTTGAATTTCCCATGAATCACCTATGGATTGTCATTGTTTCTAATACTCTACACTAGTATAACTCCTATAAATAATTTTAGTAAAGATCAAAGAACATACCTTTGAGATATTTCCCAAAGTCTCATTCGATTTCTTTTTCTTCGATTTTCAAGAATCTATGATTTTGAAGGATGAACTAGTATTACTTTAGTATTATATTGATGTAGTAATGATAGGAATTGATCAAGAACTTACCTTAGATGTTTTGGGGAAGCCTCAGGGTTGTTTTGTTTTCTCTAAAAAATCATCCAAAATAAAATGGGGAAATTTATAATGGAGTTTAAACTTATTTTAATAATTGTGGTGTCCGGTCCATCTCTCACATCGACTAATTCTACAGGATACCTGTCACCTCTCACCAGTAACAGGTATCAGATATGTAAAGTCTTGGAAATTTTTTAAAAAAACACACACATGATGTGCGATTTATACACACGCTTAACGCAAGTGCACGTATCGTACAAGTAATATAGTCTGGGTAAGACCGAATATCGTCCTCAGGGACTGGTTTTCAAGTACCGATTATCTATGCTTTAGTTTCTATTTGGTTAACGTTAATTGAGTTGGAATTCTAAACTAATAATGCAGGAAATAAACTAATTATGAAAATACTTTGATTTAAATCAGTTATGATGGAGAATTAGGGCTTCCAAGATCATCAACTATTCACTCTATTCAATCCTTAATACAATTAGACTAACTTCTTCTTCTACGTTAAGATATCAGGTTAACTAGACCGTTTTATACTCCTGTTAAGGTAATATAAACACTCAACCCCAATGGAGAACCCTTCTACCTTTCGGTGACAAGATTGACTACAAAGGAGGATTAAGAACAATAACCTATTAAGCTACACAAGTATCGGGGTACTTTCGTCCACGATTTAAACCTATGTTTATTCAACTGTAGCATATTCACAATCTCCCCTTTCGAATTTCGATTAGAACTCATATAAGTGATGATAACTAGTGATCAATTAATTATCAAGCAATCAAAGCAATTATTGAATAAATCTTAAATAAGTGAAGAAGAAACCAAACTAATATATTAATTCATGAATAAGAGTTCCAAGAGAATCACAAGAAAATCCCTAAATAAGTAATTAGCTCCTAGCCATAGTCACGCTAAGAACTAATACAATCTCCATACATGAACTGAAATAAACAAAGCAAAAAGAAAGAAAAGAAAATACTTGAAAAGCATCCAATCTTAGCCTCCTAAGTTGTGTTGTATGTACAATGATGGATTGAATTTCTAATGATGTAGAGACTATTTATAGTCCCAGAATCCTTTAGGTCAAGGGTTAGGATTATGTAGGTAGGAAAAGTTTTCCCTTTTGGACCCTGAAAACGTGTCAAATTCGGCCCAAAACGTCAAAAATACCGCGTCGCCGCGCCTCGCAATGGTGGCACCACGACGCCAAAAATCGCAGAGTTTCGCATAACTTCATGGTCGGCGCCACGCCGCTGCGCCAGCGCCGCTCCAGTGGCGCGGCGTTTCGCTTCCGCCCGCTTTCATCCAAGCCGTCGATCTTTTCTATACTTCCTGTGACTTAGACTTCATTTATTGGCCCCTTTAAGTGTGCAATTCCATCTCAATTAAGCTCATTTCATCTTCTTTTCGTCATTTCTCCATTTCTGACCGCTGTGACACAAAAGAAAGGAAAACGACCATAATACTATACTAAACATAAACAAAATGAGTAAAATACTAACTAAAAATGACTCAAAATGTGTGTATAAAATACACCGATCAACACACACGACACAACACCTCACTCACTTTAACTCCCTCATTTGCCCATTTTCTCCCTCATGTTCCATTTATCATGGGCACATCTGCCCACACGACACAACACACACATACACCTAATTATATAAAATACCACAAAAGGGGACAAAACACAGAAAAAACAAAAACAATCTGGAAATAATTATTAAAGAGAGAAATTAAGGAGTCTCAAATAAAAGTTTGGTTGAAGGATAAGTTGAAGTTGAGATTTTCATTCGCGGTTACGAAGCAACAAATGTGAGTTTTCTCACTCAATTCTTAGTAAATTCCTTTATTTTTAAGTTACAATTAGGGTTGGCCAGTGGGCCGGGCCGACCCGACACCGTCCCGATCCCGACACGTATTAAAAACGGATCGGGCTCGAATCGGCGGACAGGTATGGTCCCGCCCGACTGCACCCGCTGCACTCGATCCCGCCCCAATCCCGCCCCGATCCCGCCCCAGTCCCGCCCCAGTCCCGCTATTTGCCAAAAATAGCTGTTGTCTAACGGCCATTTTACATTTTGGCCGTTAGACAACGGCCATTTTTGGCTTCCCCCACTCCCCCAACCCCCTACCCCCTTTATATTTATTTTTAACCCCTAAGTTATTATATTTATACTTTAACCCAATTTTCCAACTATAAATACCTCATTTTCTCTTCTTATTTCTCACAAATCTTCCTACATTTTCTCTAATTTCTATATACAACATTGTCTACTACATATTCACTCTATTTATTAATTTGAGAATTGGGAGTGAAGTTGGCAACTAGCTTGAGGCTAAATCTATTGAGCAAAGTTTCAATTTTCAATCTCTCGATTACACATCGACTCTACGTCGGCGTTTGGTACATTCGTTCCCTCATTAAATTATTATTTTGTTTTTATTTCATTTAGCACATTTAATTTCATTATCTTTAAGTCTTTAATTATTTATTATCATAATTAAAATGAAAAGAACAAAAAGTCTTTTCGGCAAGGGTACTTCTTCTAGTAGTATGTAACAAGGGCAATGGTACTTCTTCTAGTATTCCAGCTATTTCTAGACAAGATGATTTTATAGATCCTGAACTGTTTCCTGAAATACCATATGATCTTGACACAAATGTTTATCCTCAAAATGAAGAAGATTTTAATTTAGATGTCACTCTAGATGATGATACACCTACTAATGAAGATGATGATACACCCACTAGTGAAATGTCTCCTATTCCCCATAGTATGAGACGAGGTCCGACAAAACGACCATTAAAATCAGTTGTATGAAAATATTTTGACAGGGACGTACCGAATCAAGTAGCTATATGTAAAACTTGTAAAAATGTTTATTCTTTTAAAACTGGACAAGGTCATGGTGGGACGGGGGGTTTAGGAAGACACCTATTGCAAAAACACAAAGCCTTGCATGCCCAATACATTATTGAAAAAGATGGTGAGCAGACGTCCTCTCAATCGGGACAAGGTTCACATACTGTCCCGGACAAAGCATGTGGTCAAATTAACCCATGACGGGTGGAGTCAGAGGCTCTAAATACGATAAACATAAAGATAGGAAACACTAGCAAAATTAGTTCTTTGTGGAGGGTTTGGCTTTTTCATTTCTGAATCGCTGGTTTTATTCATTATATTAGAGATATGTATAATCCTCGCTTATAAAGGTTTTCCTAGATCAACTAGTTAAGAGAGACGTGTTTAAATTTGCACACGAATATCAACAATATTTGCGTTATTCATTATATCATTTAAATTGCAAAGTCGCTCTAACTTCTGATATAGGTCGTAGTACTAATGATCATGATTATTTAACGGTAACCTGTCATTGGATAGATTATAAATGGTCTATGCAAAAACGTATTTTAGCATATAGATATATAGATAGTAGGCAATAATTGGTGAGTTTATTTCGTAAAATATTTATTCATCATGATTATTACTAATAACTGATAAAGTTATGAGTATTACATTAGATAATGCATCTTCTAACAATGCTGCTATTTATATTTTAAAAGAAGTTTTAACTCCGTCTTTTTCAAAACATTTTCATATCAAATATGCGTGCCATATTTATAACTTAGTTGTAAAGGATGGTCTTTCACTTTTTCAAGATATTCTTGAAAAAATACAATTTGCTATACACTTTATTTTTAAAAATAATAGAATTCAACAGAGAAAAGAATATAAAAAAACTTGTCACGATTGTGGACTATCTTACAGAAAAATTCCGAAGAAGTACCTACTAGGTGAAATTCTTTATATGACCAACTAGTTGTTGCTTATGACTATAGAAAACCTATCACTTTATTTTTTAACGCTCATAATCAAAATCCAAATGATATGATTGTGGATAATGATTGAGACAAAATTAAAGAACTTATTGTATTTCTAGAGAATTTTCAACGAGCAACAAAAAAAATTTCTACTTTATATTATCCTACTATTTCAACTATGTTATTTTATATAGCTATAATATTTTTACTTCTTAAAGAATATATGGAAAAACATGCTTATAAGGCAGCTATTAAAAAAATGTTTATGAAATTAAAGAAATATTTTATTCCTATTCCCCCTATTTATATTATTGGTGCTGTATTAAATCCGACTATTAAAGTAGAGGGTTGTAAAAGTCTTATTGAAAATATTTATAACTGTATGGACGTACTACCACCTCCAACTCCAAAAAATTTAAATGTTGAGCCACCTATTGAACAAATGCTAGAAGAAGTGTTGAATATCGTAGAAGATGAATGTAAAAAAGTATATCGGCATTACCAGCAAGAAAGTGCTAGTAACCAACCGGCTTTCGTACTATCTTCTTCTTCAACACAGCCTAAAAAAAGACATGCTGTTTCTGCGGCTAATAAAGATTCTATTGAAAGCCTCAGAAATAGAATGTGCGGTGGTACTGTGGTAGCAGTGTTAACCAAATTAGCGAGTTCGATGTTTTTATTTTGCAGGGTAATTTACCTTACCAAGCAGTTATCAATGAAGAAGGAAAGGAAGACTTGCTGAAATATTGGATGCAGAATGAGAAGACATTTCCGACACTTTCAATGATGACCCGAGATATTTTGAACATTCAAGCGTCATCAATCGCTTCTGAAAGCGCTTTTTCTGCAGGCAGATTTCAAATAGGAGAGCACATACACTCATTAGCCGGAGACAACTTGGAGATTTACTGATTATTCAGAGATTGGATACGAGCGAGCGAAGGAGGCGCACAACCAGATTAACGAAGAAGACGAAAACTACAACGACATTTTATCTGAAGGCATGAGTAGCGACGTGGAACAATTTGACCAAGATATACCAATTCCAACCGAAGAACCACACGAAATTATAAAGAAACTAGAAAAAGTATTTTTGAATTGGTAATTTATTTCATTACATTTTTTTAATTTTTCTATGTCTTTTGCAATTTTTTTCAACAACAGTACACTACAATGTTGTAATTCTGAATCTTGTATATTTCAATGAAATAATTAATAATATAAGAGGCACAAAACAAATGACTTTGGGATGTTTTTTTCACACTCTTCTTGTCTTTGTTTAATTATTTAGTTTATACTTTATACTTTATAAATATATTATATATATGAGTATAATTATAATACTATAATAGTATAATATGAGTCTATGACTATCACTATATGACTATATGTTAATGTTACTTTGTTAGTAATTTAGTATTTTTAATTTAGTGAAAAAATATTTAAAAAAAAACCGTCTGACCCATCCCGACCCCCTGCCCAATGGGACCGGGACGGGACACGGTATCGTCCCGGTAGTCCCGGTCCCGCCTGGCCCGCCCCAGCCCGACCCCGCCCCTCCTCTCCACCCCAACCCCGTCCCGATCCCGGCTGTCCCCATCCCGGCCCACTGGCCAGCCCTAGTTACAATACATGTTAGAATAAAATCCAGATATTGAAAGAATGAGCATGAGATTATGATTGTTTAATAACTAACTTGGATTATTAAAATTTGTTATGCTAGGTTGTACTTGTTAGAATTAGCTGAAATTTTATACAATTGTTCATCTTTCTGTTACGGTCAGTTTGAGACTTTACGGGGATTAATCCGACTTATGATTAGAGAGTTATCACTGTTTAAAGTTCATGCTCTGGATCAACCGAAACTCGAAAGGGCAGAACGTATAACGTAAATACTGTACAAATCGGTAAAGAATCTGAAAGTTGGTTCTAAATAAAAGTTCTAGATTTATCTGTTCTCGACAGTTTGATACTTTACGGAGATTAATTCGACTTACGTATAAGAAGTTATGATGATGTTAAGGTTGTATCTTGTTTTATAAAAAAATCGGGCGAGACAATTTTCGTAGGATCTTCTTGCGTGAATTTGTACTAGTTACAGTAAGCATTTCATGAGGAAACTTGGGATAATGTTAGGTATCTGTGTTACCTTCAGTTCGGCGTAAGAAAATTCACGCAAGAAGATCTTACGAAAATTAGTGTCGGGGCAGAGGCGCTGAGATGGATTTGGATTTTAGGGTTCGTTGGTTTTTCTTAAGTATTGTGAAGAGGAGTAGAAATATGGGTCTAACGGGTTTGGGCCAGGAAAATGTTTGGGCTGAAAGTTTAGGGAGATAGGGGTGGATGAAAATAAGAGGTATTGGGCTTGTGGATTTCGGTTTTGGGGATTTAGAGTATTGGGCTGATTTAAAGGGCTGGTGGTACGTTTAATTTGGGCATTGAAATAAATTAAAATGGACTGATTTTGTGAGGTAAGGAATAGATTACGAGTTAATTATATAAAGGGATTTTCAGTTACCTTCAGTTCGGCGTAATAAAATTCACGCAAGAAGATCCTACGAAAATTGTCTCGCCCGAATTCTTTTATAAAATAAGATACAACCTTAAAATCATCATAACTTCTTATACATAAGTCGAATTAATCCCCGTAAAGTATCATATTGTCGAGAACAGATAAATCTAGAACTTTTATTTAGAACCAACTTTCAGATTCTTTACCGATTTGTACAGTATTTACGTTATACGTTCTGCCCTTCCGAGTTTCGGTTGATCCAGAGCATGAACTTTAAACAGTGATAACTCTCTAATCATAAGTCGGATTAATCCCCGTAAAGTCTCAAACTGACCGTAACAGAAAGATGAACAACTGTATAAAATTTCATCTAATTCTAACAAGTACAACCTAGCATAACAGATTTTAATAATCCAAACTAGTTATTAAACAATCATAATCTCATGGTCATTCTTTCAATATCCGGATTTTATTCTAACATGTATTGTAACTTAAAAATAAAGGAATTTACTAAGAATTGAGTGAGAAAACTCACCTTTGTTGCTTCGTAACTGCGAATGAAAATCTCAACTTCAACTTATCCTTCAACCAAACTTTTATTTGGGACTCATTAATTGCTCTCTTTAAAAATTATTTCCAGATTGTTTTTGTTTTTTTTGTGTTTTGTCCCCTTTTGTGGTATTTTATATAATTAGGTGTATGTGTGTGTTGTGTCGTGTGGGCAGATGTGTCCATGATAAATGGAACATGAGGGAGAAAATGGGCAAATGGGGGAGTTAAAGTGAGTGAGGTGTTGTGTCATGTGTGTTGATCGATGTATTTTATATACACCTTTTGAGTCATTTTAGTTAGTATTTTACTCATTTCATTTATGTTTAGTATAGTATTAGGGTCATTTTCCTTTCTTTTGTGTCACATCGGCCAGAAATGGAGAAATGACGAAAAGAAGATGAAATGAGCTTAATTGAGATGAAATTGCACACTTAAAGGGGCCAATAAATGAAGTCTAAGAAGTCCCGGAAAGTATAGAAAAGATCGATTTAAACCGGATGAAAATCGACGATGAAGTTAAGAACCGAAAAACGCGCACCGGCCAAGGGCGCCCAATGTTCTGCGGAGTCCGAAAGTTGCAAAATTTTCAGCGCCGTGGTGCCCAATCTCAGGGCCACGACGCCACCGCTGACGTTTTAGGCCGAATTTGACAAGTTTTCAGAGTCCAAAAGGGATAACTTTTCCTACCTACATAATCTCTAACCCTTGACCTAAAGGATTCTTGGACTATATATATTATCTACATCATTCTCTAGAAGGGGGATTCATTCCATCCATTGTACATACAACACAACTCTAGGAGACGAAGATTTGAGACCTAGTTCAAGTTTTTTTTTCTTTTGCTTTGTTTATTTCAGTTCATGTATGAAGATTGTATTAGTTCTTAGCGTGACTATGGCTAGGAGCTAATTACTTATTTAGGGATTTCATTGTGATTCTCTTGAAACTCTTATTCATGAATTAATACATTAGTTGATTTCTTCTTCACTTGCTTAAGATTTATTCAATAATTGTTTTGATTGCTTGATAATTAATTGATCACTAGTTATCATCACTTATATGAGTTCTAATCGAAATCCGAAAGGGGAGATTGTGAATATGCTATAGTTGAATAAACATAGGTTTAAATCGTGGACGAAAGTACCCCGATAATTGTGTAGCTTAATAGGTTATTGCTCTTAATCCTCCTTTGTAGTCAATCTTGTCATCGAAAGATAGAAGGGTTCTCCATTGGGGTTGAGTGTTTATATTACCTTAACAAGAGTATAAAACGGTCTAGTTTACCTGCTATCTTAACGTAGAAGAAGAAGTCAGTCTAATTGTATTAAGGATTGAATATAGTGGATAGTTGATGATCTTGGAAGCCCTAATTCTCCGTCATAACTAATTTAAATCAAAGTATCTTCATAATTAGTTTATTTCCTGCATTATTAGTCTAAAATTCTAAACCAATTAACGTTAACCAAATAGATACTATAGAATAGATAATCGGTACTTGAAAACCAGTCCCTGAGGACGATATTCGGTCTTACCTAGACTATATTACTTGTAACGATACGTGCACTTGCGTTTAGCGTGTGTATAAATCGCACATCAAGTTTTTGGTGCCGTTGCCGGGGACTAGCGTACTTTCAATATCGATTTATCTATTCTTATTTCTAATTTGGTTGCTCCAAGAACAAGTTCGACGAACATCTTTTTATCAGTTTTTTTTGTGTTTTTCTTATTTTGCAGGTAAAGTTAGTTTGTTTTCTTAAAAAAAAAAATCAGGACACATGGACTACTACTACTATCAGGGGAAGCAGTACTACGACTACTATCCACAGCAGCAGTATCATCAACAACAAGTTAACCCACAGGCTCCACAGGAAGATCGACATGAGTTGCAGGAAGCCTTACTCAGGCTCACCCAGTGCTAGAATCCTCAAGGGAAATTTCAACAACCACAGATTCAGGCCTCATCCGAGGAGCCAGACGAATTGAGAGCAACATTGTTGGCACTCACAACCGTCCAAACTCAATTCATGGTGGAAGTAAGACCCCTTCTTCAGAACTTGGAAACTCCAATGGAACAGATTCTGAATTGGGAACCACAAATCGGGCAACTGGTGGACATGGTAACCATTACACCTCAAGAAAGTCCACCAAGTGACCCAGTTACGAGGAATGGTGAGCAGATTGTGGAACCTGAAGCACAACAAACTGTTGAAGTATTTGGAGATAGTTGGTGTAGATAAAGAAGAGGTCACTGAGGACCACCCTATTGCGGAAAAGACTACACCAAAGGTCATTGCTGACCCTCAACCAGAAAGTCCATACCCTCAAGGGAACCCCAAAAAGTTGAGAGATGTAGGGAGATTCACTGATCCCTACATTATAGAGAGCCTAAAATACAATCATGTCTTATGGAATTGGGGATAATCTTAGATCTGAGGCCCTTGTTCGACAAAGGTGTTGTAGGAAAAGTGAGACCTGCAACAATAAATGTGCGGATTGCAAGCAGTTCGCAGAAGGAGCCGTCGGGCACTAGTAAAGGTTAATTGCGTCCGGCTAAAAGACGTTAAAGACAGTGCTTGTTGGGAGGCAACCCAATATTTATTAATTATGTTATTTTAATTTTTGTTTTAGTTGTTTTATTTTGTCTTGAACAGTCTCATGGTCTTGGGTTATTGTCTTGGGTTGTAGAATGACAAGTGGACTGAAAGCTAACTCTGAGAAAAAAAAGAGCAAAAACGCTGAAAAAAGGAAAAATCGTCATTAGCGCCACGACGCCCAGAATCAGCGCCGTGGCGCCGGAACTTCAGAGAGCCGCAGTACTTAGGGCGCCACGGCTCCGAATCTCAGGGTCGTGGCGTCGAAAGTTCCGAGAGCCAGATTCCGTGCAAATTCCAGAATTTTTCCTCTCAGACCTCCATTATGATCGCTGTGTTTGTGTCAGTAAGTTGTCCCTATTTTTAGTCTTCACACATTGAGGACGATGTGTCGATTAAGTTTGGGGGGGGGGGGCGTGTCTTATATTTTGTTTTATTGTTTTGAGTCTTTGTGATTTGTTTTGTGTGTTTTTGAGTATTTTTTAGTCATAATTTTTTTAAGATCATGCATGTTGTAGTTACTTGAAGCGCCTAGTGGAGTAAAGTGGAATAATGTAATGGAATTAGAAGCGTCCATCTGAACACTTATGTTAGATATGACAAGAATTCATGAAATCAAACTATTTGGGGTATCTTGCTTGATTTATGCATTGTTAATGATTAAGCCTATGTGTGTGCTTGCTTGCTATTTGAGGCGAAATAGTTAGGATATGCATGTTAGGGAGATGACTCAGGCATTTCTTTGTTAGCCCTTTCTTACCATTCATTGCCTATCCCTGACATTAAAATTATATCCCTAGTCAGCCCCTTTGAGCCTAAAATAAGATCTTTTATTTGACACCCTATAATTTCATATTTGTGCCATAAGTGGAAAAATTGAGTTGTTTGGAATATAAAGTGTTGAAAAAGAGACAAAAGAGAGTGAACAATTTTGATGCACCCTAATAAAAAAGTAATAATAAATAGGCAAAAGCCTAAGTTTGGGGGTGCCTGCTATTCATCATACACCTCACTCTCTCAAAACAAAAGAGGGGAAAGATAGGTATGAAGTGAAAAAGAGAATCAAAAGAAAAGGGAAGAATTTAAAGCAAAAGAGCTTATGGTACGTAAGATTGAGCCTAAAAGCCTATTTTTACCTACCCATGCATAAGCCTATATTACAATCTTGAAAAGTTCTGAAGATCTCTAGTATGTGTATCCATGATTAGTGGAGAATAGCAAGTGAACATGCCATAAAAATTTGAAATTGACATGCATAGTTAGGTATTTTTACATCCATTGAGCATGATTGAATTGAATTTGCGAAATATCTGACTTGAGTGTTTAGAATGCTAAAAATCCATGCTATATGTTCCTGCATACTATCCTACTAACCTTCATGCTTTTCTAAGTGACAATTGTGCAGCAAATTGATCAGTGTCTTTGAGTTATTTTATTTTATTTTCTTTCGTGTCTTTATTTATATCTTTTTGAGCTTTACTCGAGGACGAGCAAAGTTTAAGTTTGGGGGTGTTTGATTGGTGTATTTTATATACACATTTTGAGTAATTTTTAGTTAGTATTTTACTCATTTCATTTATGTTTAGTATAGTATTAGGGTCGATTTCCTTTCTTTTGTGTCACAACGGTCAGAAATGGAGAAATGGCGAAAATAAGATGAAATGAGCTTAATTGAGATGGAATTGCACACTTAAAGGGGCCAATAAATGAAGTCTAAGAAGTCCCGGGAAGTATAGAAAAGATCAGACGAAGCCTGGATGAAAACTAGACGACGAAGCGAAGAACCGCCGAAAAAATGCCACCGGCGCCTGGCAGCAGCGCCGCGGCGCCCAATGTTCTGCGAAGTCCGAAAGTTGCAGATTTGTCAGCGCCGTGGCGCCCAATCTCAGGGCCACGACGCCACCGCGAGATTTTTGACGTTTTTGGCCGAATTTGACACGTTTTCAGAGTCCAAAAGGGATAATTTTTCCTACCTACATAATCCCTAACCCTTGACCTAAAGGATTCTTGGGCTATATATATTCTCTACATCATTCTCTAGAAGGGGGATTCATTCCACCCATTGTACATACAACACAACTCTAGGAGGCGAAGATTTGAGACCTAGTTCAAATATTTTCTTTTCTTTTTCTTTTGCTTTGTTTATTTCAGTTCATGTATGGATATTGTATTAGGTCTTAGCGAGACTATGGCTAGGAGCTAATTACTTATTTAGGGATTTCATTGTGATTCTCTTGAAACTCTTATTCATGAATTAATACATTAGTTGATTTCTTCTTCACTTGCTTAAGATTTATTCAATAATTGCTTTGATTGCTTGATAATTAATTGATCACTAGTTATCATCACTTATATGAGTTCTAATCGAAATCCGAAAGTGGAGATTGTGAATATGCTATAGTTGAATAAACATAGGTTTAAATCGTGGACGAAAGTATCCCGATACTTGTGTAGCTTAATATGTTATTGCTTTTAATCCTCATTTGTAGTCAATCTTGTCATCGAAATATAGAAGGGTTCTCCATTGGGGTTGAGTGTTTATATTACCTTAACAGGAGTATAAAACGGTCTAGTTAACCTGTTATCTTAACGTAGAAGAAGAAGTCAGTCTAATTGTATTAAAGATTGAATAGAGTGGATAGTTGATGATCTTAGAAGCCCTAATTCTCCGTCATAACTGATTTAAATCAAAGTATTTTCATAATTAGTTTATTTCCTGCATTATTAGTCTAAAATTCTAAACCATTTAACGTTAACCAAATATATACTATAGAATAGATAATCGGTACTTGAAAACCAGTCCCTGAGGACGATATTCGATCTTACCTAGACTATATTACTTGTAACGATACGTGCACTTGCGTTTAGCGTGTGTATAAATCGCATATCATACAGCAACCCAGTGCCATCATAATTCGACAATGGGACAATAATTTTGAATCTGCGTTAGCCCACATTTAACTTTCTAGCACCACAGTAACCAGTATCATCATAATTTGACACTGGGACAAAATTTTAAATCTGCATCTCTCGCCTTTAATTTTCTAGCACCATAGCAACCCAGTGTCATCATAACTCGATACTGGGACAAGTTTTGAATCCACATCAGCCTTGCCTTTAATTTTATAACATCACAATAACCCAGTGTCACCGTAATCCAACACTGAAACAAATTTTTGAATCTGTGTCAGCTTTGCTTTCAATCCTCTGGCATCAACAATCCCAATTTCTTCTTGAAAATTCCATGTGCCCATACATTTCTTAATCTTCGGACAAAATTGGCTATAAGTCAATGTCTTTTTCCGAAGACTATTTCATCGTCTTCAGCCAAAGAGGGACAAGTTGTTGACACCCAATTTTGCCCCTCCCCATGATTATTTATCTATAAAATTAAACTATTTTAAACACCGGAAACAATAATTTTAATATACATATGCATACATATACATATAAATGAAGGATTTTACCAAACATGTTTTAATAATAAACCCATTTATATAATTAACCCGTAATCTATTCCTCACCTTACAAAATCAGCCCATTTTTATTTATTTCAATGCCCAAATTAAACGTACCACCTGCCCTTTAAATCAGCCCAATACTCTAAATCCCCAAAATAGAAACCCACAAGCCCAATACCTCTTATTTTCATCCACCCCTATCTCCCTAAACTTTTAGCCTAAACATTTTCCTGGCCCAAACCGTTAGATCCCTATTTCTCCCTTATCTTCACAACACCTAAGAAAAACCAGCGAACCCTAAAATCCAAATCCATCACCGCGCCTCTGTCCCGACACCCACGATCTTCGTCGGATTTTCCATCCAGAAAATTCGATCATTTCTATAAACCATATCGTTTTCCCTTCCCAAATCATATGTCGAACCATCTTCTAAGATTATTCATAAATCAATACCAAAATCGTCCAAAATCAATACAAAAAATCACAAACAAATCAGCCCTAAAAATTGTCTCAAACTTACTAAAATCGGAACCCGAAATTGGGACTATATAAGTCAAACAATTTACACATGCAAGACATCAGAAAAGATCCAAGGAAGAAGAGCAAGAATAGGATAAAATATTACACCTTTTACTCTTCATCCATCAGTTAGAAAAGTAAAGAACAGAGAAAGAACCCAAAACCCTTTCTTTTGCATACTCTCGGTCTTCAGATTTTAAAACCGAATTCGGTTAAAAGCAAAATCTAATCAAAACTTCATTCCCTTTCAAATCGCATAGCAACAAAACTCTGAGTGAATTGACTACTTGATACGCTACTTCGATTCGCTGCACGGAGAAGGTAAAATCAATACCCTTTCAGTCTTAAATTCGTTTGATATCAGTGTGCGCAATGTGTCTCTCTGTACGACTGATTAAGCATGTATTGAGTCAATATTAATAGTTGCTTATGCTTATTAAATTAATTGTTGAACCTGTTTAGTTAATATTAATTGCTATTAATAGTCACGACTGTGATTGTTAATGTGTTTTTCTAAGCATTTGCTGTGGGGCTGAATAAAGTAGTTCTTGTTTGAGTTTATGAGACCGACTGAGTTATGTTACTTACATTCATTAGGTCTATGATCATTGTAAGTGTTACAGTAATCGTTTCATGTATATTAAGTGCTCATCATGTAAAACAGTTAGATATGAATGAATTCTGGGAGTTAAGGAACTGGTATGAGTCATTCATAGATTAATTTAGTATGATAGACTTGCTATGGGTAATCTGGTTCAACTTTAAATCTGTATACCTGAACCAGTCTATGTGTTGAAGCTGTGATAGTTGTGTTTGCGGGCCTGTCAGCTCGATGAACAACAAATGAACAAACTTACGTGTATTTAAATTTCATATCAACATTTATTTATTTAGTAAATCCTAAGGTATTTGCTAATCCTTTTCTTTTGTTTGTTTTACATGAAATGCATCGGAGCCGAATTAAGATTTTCATTACGAGACTCATCACGACTCTCATCAAATGAAGACCCGCATTTATGTGCATCTTTCTATCCGCACCGGAAGTTCTAAAAAACACAGGCAGAATGATATCGCCATCTTCAAAGTCTTCTTCGTTGATTTCCTATCCTGCCCCATTTATTTGTTGTAAATTAATTATTTAACGTTACACTATTATCAGAATACTTAGAACAATTAAGCTTTGAGTCGCAATTAAGAGGTAGTTTGATACTAAGAATTGGTTTCCCCTAAGTTAATTGTTTTAGGCTTGTCATACATTGCTTAAGTTACATGAAACAACCTAATAATTTTTCACCTGCATAACTATTCACGCAACTAAGGTATTATTTCCTACCAAATTCCTAACACAAGAAAACTCTCTTATTAGCATTCATATAGGAAAAGTTTTTTTTTTGTACTTTCGTTATCACTTGCAAAATTAGACCTTTTACACACTAAGCCTATTTTATAAATGTACATTTTTGTCAAAACAATCAATTCTTGCATTATTTTATACTATGCTACACAATATATACTTTACTTAAGTATCTTATGAATACATATTTTCATCCAAATTAACTCTACATGTACTTTATGAAAACCAATCTCATAAACACCTTTATGTCATCAAAGAATGTACATTGTTACTTTATAT
The DNA here is from genome assembly GCA_029844215.1 of Przewalskia tangutica. Taxonomy (NCBI): domain Eukaryota; kingdom Viridiplantae; phylum Streptophyta; class Magnoliopsida; order Solanales; family Solanaceae; genus Przewalskia; species Przewalskia tangutica. Next base: position 119,679,229 of record CM056727.1, read on the forward strand.
AAAATATTTGCAACACCCTTTTACTTGAAATATTTTTCAAATATGCATTTTAATAATCGACATTGGTTTGACCGGACAACTGCAAGTTAGCAGATCCCGAAGGATGCCTAACCTCTTCCCTTTAGGATAATAAAAAACCATTACTCAGAATCTCATTAAGTTTTGCAGACCATTTAAATGGAGTTAATGTTGACTTTACTTAGTTAACATTTAGGTGTCCTAATTCACCCAAATAATTAGGTGACGACTCCGCGAACCCTTTTAGCACTTTTTCGCACCTTTTAGATTTTACGCAGGATTCGACCAAGCCGCACAATGTCGCACGAGTTCGAAGGTAAGGTTAAAATTGGGTGCGACAATGCACCACATTAGATTGTTCTTCGTAAACTTCGAATTGCTTATTGTTATATATCTATTATTTCCTCACTTAAATACATGTATAACTTAGGAAGAAAAGAAGTTAAATGGTTCGCCTATAAAGGGATAGTTGTCCAGGTGTCATCACGCCCTAAGGGAAGACTTGAGAAAAGTCGGGGCGTGACAAGTTGGTATCAAAGCTAAACCAGGTTAAGAGATTCTAGGGAATTTCTTTGAGTTGAGTGTTTGAACGGTTACTTATTGCGATGGTGTGCGCGCCACCTTAGTAATAAGTGAACAAAATAACATCCTAAACAGTTTCACTTCTTTCATACTCTTCTCGTGCCTATCTTGAGTCTTTTCAAAGACTTGGTTCTCGTACTACCTACTTCAAAGATTTGTGAAAGGAGATTGTACAATAATATAACTAACAAGTGTTTTGTAGATAGTGGTTATAAGATGAGGTCCAACAAAGAAGGAAGTGCGCATGGAAATGAAAAGGATAAATCGAGCTCAGAAGGAATTCATAGATTGTAAGATGGACCCAAGAGATGACTTTGGCACATATATAGATGACACAATCGTACGATGTATTGATTTTCTCAGGGCTAGACGGAATCATATGACCCGACCCTTTTCAAATATCTGATTGAAGTCATACTACAGACAATAGTCAACTCCACCTTGGAAGATTTCCACTTATGCTTTGGAAGAGCAAAAATGCTAAGTGGAAATATTACAGAAGGCTTCTTGCCCAAATTCCTACGTCTAGTGAAGGAATTGAAGGAAAAAATGGATGATAGGGAAAGAGAAGCGAGGAAGACGGTTCACAGGGAGCTGAACGCCAACCTGTGAAGTAGGCGAGTCACGCGACTAAGTCATTTAGAACATGTTATAGTAAATGCGAGTATAAGTAAAAGATCTATGGAGGGTGACAGAGAATGATCGGATGAGATTTATTGTGATGTCATGACATTATGAATATGATGAATGAAGTGTTATGAATGCAAGAAAGAAATGATATATTATTATTAATCTATTTTGTATACTGTGGTGTTGCATGCTTATGAAGTATAAAAAGATTTTGGGAAGTTAAAAGTAAACATCATGTCTTCTAAAATATGGGTGTATTATATTTACATAAAAATGGAAAATGCACAAATGTCGGTGGTGCGAAGGTCGACCAGAACTACTCGGGGAGGAGGGAGGAGACAATGGCAACCCTGAAGAGTCCGAGTACAGGAACCAAGGGTTGAAGAAGAGGTTCACTATGAACCTCTTATACCTCCAGTTGAGGTAGCAGTGTCTGAAGATATTGTGGAAAATGTTGAAGAAAATGAGAGTCAGACGACCTAGTAAACGGTGGGACAAAAATTAGATAGACACATAGAGTTGATGACACCTGCAGTTCCACACATGATTCAGCATGCACCTAGTGTCTCAGTCATGGCCCCGACCTAGAACCAGATGACCCAAGAACCAGTTGTTACTGTACCACTGGCCAAAAATGTAGAAGCTCAGGCAGTACCGGATAGGCTATGGGTGAATTTTTTGAGAAGAAAGGAACCTATCTACTTAGTAAAAGACTCCAAATCTGACCCGATAATGTTCCTTGACGAGGTAGAAGACCTAATGTTTACCTTAGGATGTGTGGAGACGTATGACATCAATTTAGTGAGCGCACATTTAGTAGACAACGCAGGGGTGTGGTGGAGAAATTTTTGAAGAAATCATTCCCCGATATCACCACCAATGACGTGAGGGGAGTTCAGAGCAGCGTTCATTGAAAAATATATACCTAACACCCAAAAAGATGCGCTCAGACGTGAGTTTGAGCAGTTGAAACAAGAGGACCGTAGTGTGCAAGAATATAATACCCAATTCATGAGATTAACAACATACAATGCACACATTATCCTTACAGAAAGAGAGAAGGTCAAAAGGTTCGTTAAGGGTTTAAATCCAAACTTGGTAGAGAAAGTTGTAGCATTTCCCATGATTGGACTTACCTTCAGGTGGTCGACATGGCGATAAGGGTAGAAGGTTTTGCTAAAGCAAAAAGAGAGTATTCACAGAAGAGGTTCGATCATTGGGATCCTTTAATTAGAACCCTAACCAGAGGCAAGAAGGTAGTAGGGGATCTTCAAAACCGAGCTAGTCAGTAGTCCAGTCTTATTACAACCCCCAAGAGCATAAATGGTTCAATCATCAAAGTAGAAACGCCAAGACCACCAACCTCAATGCAGGGAGTGATAAATCGGGTTGTAAGATTTGTCAAAAGAGACATTATGGAGAGTGCAAGATCTCGCAACAAGGATGTTACAACTGTGGAGAACCAGGCCACCATTCCAGGGGTTTCAAGAAGAGAACCCAAACTCAGTTTTCTCATGGGAGGTCAGAAGCAACCACAACTCCCTACAAGGGAAATCCGGGAAACTAGTTCCGACAGGGTCAGGGATGTCAACAGTCCAACAATCCTAATCAGCTCTACGTTTTGCCCCAGAGGAATGAGGCAGAGACATCTAATGTGGTGGTTACAAGTATTTTTCTGGTCTCTAGTATTCCTACATTTGTATTATACGATCCCGACTCTACATTTTCATATGTGTCAATGGGTTTTACTAAGAATTTCCACGTAGAACCTTCCTGTTTAAGTGAACCTTTTGAGGTTATGACACCAGTAAAGGCCTCAGTTTGGGCCTCTCGAGTAGTTAAATTTTTTTCATTAGAAGTGAATGACAGAAGAACAATATTAAACCTAGTACTACTTGATATGGTATACTTTGACATCATTTTGGGTATAGATTAGTTGTCATCATGTTATGCCATGTTAGATTGCCGGGGAAAGATAGTGGAATTATCTTTTCCCGGGGAACCAGAAGTTGTTATAAATGGTAGGATTGAAATATCCTCACGTCAGCTTATTTCCTACCTTAGGGCTCAAAAGTTATTAAGGAGTCACAAAGTGGAGTACACATATCTGGCTCATATAGTAGATAACCAAAAAGATTCCCCAGCGGTGCATGATGTCCCTATTGTTCAAAATTTTTTGGAGGTTTTTCCTGAAGATCTTCCAGGCCTTCCTCCGGATAGAGAAGTGGAGTTCGATATAGAGTTAATTCCGAGTACAAGAACTATTTCTATTCCTCCATATCGAATGTCCCCAGCTGAATTGAGAGAGTTAAAAGAACAGTTGAAGGATCTTCTGGATAAAAGTTTTATAAGGACTAATGTTTCCCGTGGGGTGCATCAGTCCTTTTTGTGAAGAAGAAAGATGGATCTCTCCAAATGTGCATCGATTATCGACAACTCAATAAGGTCACGATCAAGAACCGATACCCATTACCAAGAATCGATGATCTTTTTGACCAACTTCAGGGAGCTAGTTATTTTTCCAAGATTGATCTTCGTTCGGGATATCACCAGCTGAAAATAAATCCGGATGATATATCCAAAAAATCTTTAGAACCCGATATGACCATTATGAGTTCTTGGTCATGTCTTTCGGGTTAACCAATGCCCCCACAACTTTTATGGATCTCATGAACAGAATCTTCAAACCATTCTTAGATTTGTTTGTGATTGTATTCATAGATGATATCCTAATTTACAGCAAGAGTGTTGAAGAACATGAAGAGCATCTGAGAGTAGTGCTTCAAGTCTTAAAACATGAGAAATTGTATGCTAAATTTTCAAACTGTGAATTTTGGTTGGAAAATGTAGTCTTCTTAGGCCATGTTGTGTCAAGGGATGGAATTATGGTAGACCCCCAAAAGCTAGAAGCAGTGAAGAGTTGGCCAAAACCTACCACTCCGACAGAAGTTAGGAGTTTTTTGGGTTTGACTGGGTATTATAGAAGATTCGTAGAAAGGTTCTCTAGTCTTGCTGCTCCCTTAACCCGGTTGACTCAGAAATAGGTTAAGTACCAGTGGTCAGAAGCATGTGAAGCGAGTTTTCAGAAATTGAAGGAGTTATTGACTACTACACCAGTTCTAACCTTTCTATAGAGACAAGAAGGGTTCACAGTCTATTGTGATGCCTCTAGGGTTGGGTTAGAATGTGTCTTGATGCGGTTTGAAAACGTTATTGCGTATGCATCTTGACAATTGAAGGTACATGAGAAGAATTATCCAACTCATGACTTGGAATTGGTCGTGGTAGCGTTTGCCTTACGAATATGGAGACACTATTTGTATGGGGTGCATGTAGATATATATATTTACAGATCATAAGACAGTACATAACCACGCAAAATGATTGGGAGGAGATTCATATGGATTTTGTGAATGGTCTACCAAAAACACGAGAAGGTTATGATTCTATTTGGGTGATTGTAGATCGTCTTACAAAGTAAGCCCATTTCCTACTGGTCAAGACTATATATCGGGCGCCGCAGTATGCGTAAATTTATTTGAACGAAATAGTGAGGTTACACGAGATTCCATTACAAATTATTTCGGATAGGGGTTCCCAGTTCACCTCACACTTTTGGAAAATTTTCAGCAGGGCCTTGGGACAAAGGTCAAGTTAAGTACGACTTTTCATCCGCAAATCGACGGACAAGTTGAACGAACAATTCAAACATTGGAGGACATTGTCACGACCCGACCCCGGGCCCGCGACTGGTGGCCTACCTGGGCACCCCTTCCAGGTATACATCAGAGAATAGCAACGGAATATACACAACTCATAAAAATACTTAGACATTAAAAATCAACAGGCTAGCCGATAAGGCCACCTTCCGTAAAATGTACATAACCCAAAAACATCAGTTACATTTTTTTTCTTTACAACCCAATCCACAAGACATGACTATAGACCTCTAAGAATAACAACTGTGACGGGACAGAGCCCCGCCATACCCCTGAATGTACAACAACCGACCATACCAGGGATCTGAACCAAGGATAAGCCTCCGGAGTAATGGAGCTTCCCAACAGCTGAACAGTGATCCTAAGAGTGAGGATCAAGAATCAGATACTCTACTCGCAGATGAACGCAGCCCAAGGAGGTCGATACAACATGTACCAAGTATGTGAAATCAGATCAGAATGAAATCATAAAGTCTAAAATAAAGCTGGAGACATGTATGATAACTCAAATAACAGTACACCGTGCCTTACTAACAATGAGAGTAAATAAGAGTATACTTTACTGCATAAAAATAGGAGGCTCATGGTCAAAGTAGGGCCACCCGCCCGTAGTATCATTAAGCAATCCTACTCCTGGGACTATTTCACCCGCATAGGCCGTATGGACCCGCATGAGGTAATTTCCTCGCATAGACTGTATCCGCCCGCATAGGTCGTGTGGACCCGCATGAGGTAATCTCCTCGCATAGGACTGGTCCGCCCCACATAGGACTATTTCACCCGCATAAGCCCTACGGACTCGCATGAGGTATTCCTCGCATCATGGGTAGCAAATCCACGGAATATGCAAATGCCACAAACCCGAGGAATGACCCCGTAATGAACAACATATCACTAACACAACCGGTTATCATACATATCATAAGCACTATCAGCTTATCATACATAACATAAATACTACCGGCTTATCATACATAACATAAGCACTACCGGCTTATCATACATAACATAAACACCACCGGCTTATCACAATTATCATAAGCAAGTTAAGAAATCCCCTAACTTCTTATTAGCCTTATTCATATACACTCTCATTTTAGTTTACTTAAGGCACTAACATGTCATTATAAAAATCCGAGAATTTAACTCAAAGTACTACGTACTTCTATTCTCTTAAAGTGACTCTTTTTCATATAAAATTTCCAAGATACTAATAACCGTAGTATCAAGTCATATCTACTTTTCAAAACAAGTCACAATACCTTTTAGAACTACATTTAAAGACTTCTAAATCAAGTGACTTTTTGCTTTAAAACTTTAAGCAATTGATGCCTTCAAATCAATTTGTCTTTCTTCCTTTCAAGTCATTTTATCTTAATTTACATTGCTAGAGTAAACCATTTTTTTTAACTTTCCATAAAGCTATTATAACCAACTTCCCATAAAGCCGTTATACTAACTTTATACTATAGACACTTACAATCTTTTTATAACCAAGAGACTTAAACTTTCCAAACGAAACAAGTATCCTATACTTTCAAAAGTACTTCAAGTCTCTTATCTTTAGAAACTAGGATATCCTTAATCTTTAAAACAAGTGAGTTAATTCCCTAACTCAACCAACTTGGACATTCTTAAAATAAGTCAAGGATATCAAATGAAACTAGATTCATCAAAATCTCGTACGTCTACCGTACTATATATTTACAACTACTTATGCTCAAGAGATCGGAAAGTTCCACATACCTCTTCGGTTCAATCCACTTGCCAAGTCCAATATGCCGTACGTAGTATGTCAACCTATAATGACAATAATACGTCTATTAACTTCTAACTTCAAACGTAGAATATTCTAAGTGCAAAGTCACTAAATTCTACGGAAAATCGGACAGCACTTCCTTTGTTTCTACATACTTTTCCACCTTTTTCAAGGCCCGAATTCAATAACCAAACACGCCACATTTAAGGCTCAACAATGTAGTTAACAATAGGGGATTACACGCCTAACAAGACGTGTAAAATTCCGCCCCACAATTGATATAAAACTAGTCCAAAAGACAATGTCATTTTCGGCAATTTGAGGGACAACACACAAAGTCTTTTCCAATTCCTTTTCAATCCAAGTTGTTTAGTATAACATGTTATCAAGCCGCAATCGATTATAACTACTACAATCTTCAAGTAGGTAACATGCGACGATTCTACTTATCGACCAAATTGTATTTCAATTTCAAATGACTAATAATGTCATTTCGGATTTAGGCTTCCAATATCCATAACACTTATCAATCTTTAATACATATACTTCATGCTAGTTAAAATGTAAGGCTACAACAATATGTAATCTTATAACACTTAAGAGAACAAGATTGTTACCTTAACGAGCCTTAATCCAACTTCAAGATCCGAAGTCGCTCCCTAGCAACTTAGAGCCTTTCCTTGACACTCCAATCCGCCACTTGAAGCCCTTAGAAGATCATAAACAACTTTCCTTCAATTTCCAATCCAAACCTAGGAAAGTGACTTAGGATTTCACCTTGCGACTAACGCAAAAATGACACTTTTCCGGGATCTTTCTATTGAGATACCCTTACAATACCCTTAGGAACCTTGGTTTAAAGTGTGGAGATTATTGAACAACAAACGAAAAATCTTGTCTTGCTATTTGACCCTAACCCGAGAGCTTATGAAGACAAGAACAAGTTTTCTTGAAAATTTTCTAAGTATGGGAACTTGTCTTGCTAGTAGTGTGTTTAAATAACACTATGAAGGGTCAAGATTAGTACATATGGATGGCTTGGATCTAATTCATTTAAAAATCTAGCCAAGTGGCCCTTGGACTTAGTCAACAATATCAAGCTCAAGTCCTAGCAAGACTTGATCATCTTAACATTGGTCAAATGACCATAACACCCATGGTCTTATTCGACCATGACCATCTAAGGGGGGTGACACATGTCACCCTCCCGTTTGTCACAATATTTCATTTCCCGACATTTCCATAATTCCGATAAATTTTTACTAGTCTCAAATCTTAACATTTTTGAGTTCTTACGTATGTTCTTAAAAACATGTCCTGGAATTACGGGGTGTAACAGACATGTTGCGGTCTTATGTGTTAGACTTCCAAGGCAACTGGTTGGACTATCTATGTCTAATTGAGTTCACCTACAACAACAATTTCCATTCTAGTATACAGATGGCTCCGTTTGAAACATTGTATGGGCGAAAATGTAGATCTATACTTGGGTTGTTTGAGGTGGGCGATACACTAATGTTCGGACCCGAAGTCATTCAAGAAACAAACGACAAAGTGTAGATAATTCGGGAGCGGATCAAGACAACTCATAGCCGCCATAAGTCTTATGCGAATCATCGCAAAAGAGATCTCGAATTTCAAGAAGGGGAGAAAGTGTTTTTAAAAGTCTCTCCAATGAAGGGAGTGATGCGATTTGGCAAGAAAGGGAAGTTGAGCCCAAGGTTTATTGGACCATATGAGATCTTGCGAAGAGTGGGAAATGTGTCTTACGAAATAGCCCTTCCACAAGAATTAGAAGCGGTGCATCCGGTGTTCTATGTGTCAATGTTACGAAAGTACTTGCACGATCCAAGTCACATCATCCAACCTCAAGAGATAGTTCTGAATGAAGAAATTCAATATAAAGAAATTCCAGTAGAAATACTGGATATACAAATTAAACATCTTAGAAATAAAGATATTGTTTCCGTGAAAGTCCTATGGAGAAATCACTCTACAAAAGAAGCAGCATGGGAAGCCGCGCGATGAAAATCAAATACCCATTCCTATTTGAGTAAGGTAATAAAATTTGTTTAGTTATGTTTCATGTGTGTGTAGTTTGTGTGTCTATGTGCATGTGTTACAACCTTTTTCACATTCGAGGACGAATGTTGTTTAAAGAGGGGAGAATGTAAAGTCTTGTGTTTCATGTGTGTGCAGTTTGCATGTGCAAGTGTTACGACCTTATTCACATTCGAGGAAAAATGTTGTTTAAGGAGGGGAGAATGTAAAGTCTTGGAATTTTTTTAAAAAAAACACACACACACGACACAACACCTCACTCACTTTAATTCCCCCATTTGCCCATTTTCTCCCTTACGTTCCATTTATCATGAGCACATCTGCCCACATGACACAACACACACATACACCTAATTATATAAAATACAAAAAAAGGGGACAGAACACAGAAAAAACAAAAGCAATCTGGAAAAATAATAATTAAAGAGAGCAATTAAGGAATCTCAAATTGAAGGATAAGTTGAAGTTGAGGTTTTCATTCACGGTTACGAAGCAACAAATGTGAGTTTTATCACTCAAAATTCTTAGTAAATTCCTTTATTTTTAAGTTAAAATACATATTAGAATAAAATCGAGATATTGAAAGAATGAGCATGAGATTATGATTGTTTAATAACTAGTTTGGATTGTGCAATTAAAATATGTTACGCTAGGTTTTACTTGTTAGAATTAGATGAAATTTTATAGAGTTGTTCATGTTTCTGTTACGGTAAGTTTGAGACTTTACGGGGATTAACCCGACTTATGGTTAGATATTTATCACTATTTAAAGTTCCTGCATTGGATCAACTGAAATTCGGAAGGGCAGAACGTATAACGTAAAAACTGTACAAATCGGTAAAGAATATGAAAGTTGGTTCTAAATAAAAGTTCTAAATTTATCTGTTCTCGGCAGTTTGATACTTTACGGGGATTAGTCTAACTTACGTATAAGAAGTTATGATGATTTTAAGGTTGTGTCTTGTTTCATAAAAACATTCCGGCGAGACAGTTTTCGTAGGGTTGCTTCTTGCGTGAATTTGTACTAGTTACACTAAGTATTTTTAGAGGAAACTTGGGATTGTGTTAGGCCTCCGTGTTACCTTCAGTTTGGCGTAAGAAATACCATATTTTTAGTTACGTTTAAGAGATTATAATCCTTACAAGTGGGAAGGCCAAAAGTTTAAAGAAAGGAATATTATTTGAGTCTTCTGAGAAATATGACAATTTATATATATATACATATATATGTGTATATATATATGTGTGTGTGCTATCACCTACGGAGCTATATTGTTACACATTTTTTCCTTCAGGACTATTCAAGGACATTTGCCTTCGGGGCTATTGAAATACATTACCTTCGGGGCTATTCAGGAACATTTGCCTTCAGACCTATTTAAATACATTGCCTTCGGGGCTTTTCAATGACACTTGCCTTCGGGGCTATTCAAGAACACTTGCCTTCGGGACTAATTAAATACCTTTGCCTTCGGAGCTATTCAAGGACACTTAATTTGAAGCTATATGTTAAGTGCATTGAATCAGGTTGCACATTCTAAGTAAATATATAATATACTATATGGGATAAAACATGTATGTTGATTAAGCTGAGTACTTCCTGAAACGATTTTGTGTGTTTATGTGCATATGTTATGACCTTATTCACATTTGAGGATGAATGTTGTTTAAGAAGGGGAGAATGTAAAGTCTTGTGTTTCATGTGTTACAGCCTTATTCACATTCGAGGACGAATGTTATTTAAGAAGGGGAGAATGTGAAGTCCTGGAAAATTAAAACAAAACAAAACACACACACATGACACAACACCTCACTCACTTTAACTCCCCCATTTGCCCATTGTCTCCCTCACGTTCCATTTATCATGGGCACATCTGCCCACATGACACAACACACACATACACCTAATTATATAAAATACAACAAAAGGGGACCGAACACAGAAAAACAAAAACAATCTGGAAAAATAATAATTAAAGAGAGCAATTAAGGAGTCCCAAATAAAAACTTGGTTGAAGGATAAGTTAAAGTTGAGATTTTCATTCGCGGTTAAGAAGCAACAAAGGTGAGTTTTTCACTCAAAATTCTTAGTAAATTCCTTTATTTTTAAGTTACAATACATGTTAGAATAAAATCCGTATATTGAAAGAATGAGCATGAGATTATGATTGTTTAATAACTAGTTTGGATTGTGCATTTAAAATCTGTTACGCTAAGTTTTACTTGTTAGAATTAGATGAAATTTTATAGAGTTATTCATGTTTCTGTTACGGTCAGTTTTGAGGTTACTTGGATTGTAAGGCGAGGTTCTCACTCAGCCCCGGATGGTAGGGCTGATTCTTTTATTTAACATATTTCAGGAAAGCGCAATAGAGGAAAATCTCCGCAACAGGGCCAACGATTGTCCCGCAGCCTCATTGTCCCACCAATTCATTACTTCGGATTTGGTGAAAGTTATTATAGACTAAGTATGTTTAAAGAACTAAGTTTCGTTATCTCAGGGAATGCCGCAAAAAATGTTCCCATTGGATCAAGGATCTCACAATAGCATAAAACTCCTTGTCATAAGTAGAATAATTGAGTCATGCACCACCCAAATTTTTACCAAAAAAGGCAATATGACGGTTGTCTTGGATCAAGACGGCACCAACACCAACTCCACTAGCATCACATTCAACCTCAAATAATTTCTCAAAGTTTGGAATATCTAGAATCAGTGCTTCAAATAACATTCCTTTCAAGGTTTCAAAAGCTCTTTGTGCTCATTGGGACCATTTTAACCCACACTTCTTTATTAGTTCAGTGATAGGGGCAACAAGGATACTAATATGTTGAATAAAGCGATGATAGAAAGACACCAAACTATGGAAATTTCTTATCTCACTTACATTCATAGACTCGGGCTAACTCCGGATAGCTTCCACCTTGGATGGGTCCACATGAATGCCATCGGATGATACTATTTACCCTAATAATGGGACACTATTAATCATAAAGGCACACTTCTCTAACTTGCATACAACTTTACTTCTCTTAACATTTCAAATATAGCTTCTAGATGCGACAAGTGATATTCCCAATCTTGACTATAAATCAAGATATCATCAAAGTAAACCACAATAAATTTACCCATAAATGGTCACAGTACCTCGTGCATGAGCCTCATGAAAGATCTGAGAGCATTACACAATCCAAATGACATCACAAGCCACTCATATAAGCCATACTTAGTTTTGAAAGTTGTCTTCCATTCATCTCCCTCTCGTAACACACATGTCCTCTCTTTGCAGCTACCCCTGTTGAACCAAAATTGATCGTAGGGATCTTTGAATGGGTGGTCGCCTTCTATGTGCATCTCCAAATGTGACCTAGACATGGAAAAGAAAAACTTCTGGATAGTGGAGAGGGAAAATCCATGATAATGAGTGAATAAATCTTAGGATAAACTCGAATTTTTAAAAATATCTCTTTATATCTTCTATATCTCTTGCAGGACTCTCGATAAGAAAACCTTCCTCCTAGAAAGTTCTCACTCATGCCACTATCTTGACTAATATAGTTCAGACACACTCGAGTAGTCGTAAACGGAGACCCCAGGAAGGCACCCTCTAGATTCCTGCTAGGATTGGCTCAATAGTAAGGACACTCCGCAGTTTAGTGGAGGCTTAGAAGGAAGAACATGTAGGGGTTTTCCATATCAATGATGAGAAGAGGAAAGATGATGACTATGAACATCTCGATGGTGTTGGAAATCCTCTAGCTAAGACCCCCAAGAAAGGAGCAGCGACTCTTGAGTGTCTTCTTTCCCAGGGCAATGTTATACCTTCGTCTGGTATAGAGGCCAATACTTCTGCCTCTTTACCCCATAAGTGTCTGAGCGAGAGTATGAAGGTTTCCCTTGCTCACCTAGAAGATTTATTCCTTCAGGTAGTGCAAAACTTCTTCTTTCTCTCTATAGATTATGAAACCCAACTTCTCTATAATACATCCCTTTTTTTCTAGGGACATGTCGTTGCTCTTTCTATTGTGGACTTAGCCAAGAAACTAGCCCTCTTCCGTGGAAAAAAGATATTGCCTGAAGATAATCAGTACCTTGAAGCCTAAGTAGAGAGGACCTTGAAGCCTGAGTTGAATCAGGGACTAAAACTCCCTACAAGATTCCCTCTGACTATGCTTGCAGGATGCCAATGACTCATTGAGGGACCGATCACACTCCTTTTAAGTCCTTACCTCCACATATGTGAATCTTCAGGGTAAAACTTCCAGAAGACTGACATAGTTAATGTTCGGGAGTAGTTCATCATTACTAAAATTGTCCAGAATGAGTTCCGAGTAAAGTACCAAAGATGGAAACTTTGTCGAGATTGCGTCAAGAAGAGTTAAACTGCCTTTGTTAATTTCCACACTCTAAGTCCGAAGTTTGTAAGGACTTTGAAAAGTTATTTGTCGAATCATCTTTTAAATAGATGTTCTTTTATTTTGGATTACTTAGGTGTTTAAGTATCCAGAGTTTACTTAGGTGTTGTGTATTCTCCTTGCTAAACATAATATTCTTAAAATGACTTACGTTCCAGTTTCTTAGAATTTGATTCCCTTATTGATATGCTAACTGGTAAGATCACTTGCCGGCAATCCCGGTGACTCTATACGGTTCTTCCCAATTTGAGCCTAACTTGCATGCATTTAATTCTAGGGTGTTTTGGGTTACCCTCCAGAGTACCAAGTCCTCGACTTTGAAATTTCAGAGGTTGGCACAACGGTTGTAGTAACACTCCATACGCTCCTTCTGAGCCACCATCCAGTCGTATGTAAGGCCCCGATGTTCTTCGAGCAAATCTAATTGAACCATCATTGTTTCTGAATTAGTTTTTTCTTCTAACCGGAGGTAACGTAGACTGGAGTTCCTACTTCAATCGGGATTAATGCCTCTACACTATAGACAAGGGAAAGAGGATTTTCTCCAGTACTTGTTTTTGTCGTAGTTTCGTACGCCCATAAAATCTCGGGTAGCTTAGTTGGTGATAACCCCTTAGCAGCTTCCAACTTCTTCTTCAACTTTTGGATTATGGCCTTGTTTGTTGACTGCCTGACCATTTGCATTCGGTTGATAGGGGGTGGAGGTGATGCACTTGATATGCTGAATTTCAAGGAACTTGATAACCTTAGCCCCAATAAATTGTCGGCCATTGTCACAAGTTATATCCTTTGGGATACCAAAGCGAGAGATGATATGTTGCCAAATGAAATAGATCACCTCTTTCTCCCAAACCTTTTTATAGGCTGCTACTTCAACCCATTTAGAAAAATAGCCAGTCATAAATAATATATATGTTACCTGTCCCGGGGAAGAAGGCAGGGATCCGAATATGTCATCCCCCATTTCATAAATGGTCATGAGGAGACCACTAGGTGCAATTCTTCTCCCAGTTGGTGTAGTAGTTGAACATGACGTTGGCATTTGTCGCATCTTTTCACGAATTCCTTTATATCTTCTTAAATTCGGGTCAGTAATATCCAACCTTCATTAGTTTTTTAATCATGAAGGACTCTGGACCTAAATGATTTTCATAAATTCCTTCATGGACTTCCCTCATCACGTAGTTTGCTTCTTCGGATCCTACGCATCGTGCCAGTGGACCGTAGTATCATCGTCGATGAAGTATTCCATCATTAATGCAATACCGAGCAACTTTAATCCTCAAGGCTCTGGATGCTTTCAGGGCCACTGGTAACTTTCTGTGCTTGAGGTAATCTATAAATTCATTCCTCTAATCCCATACTAGGCTTGTTGAATTCACTTCAGCGTACCCCACACTATCCAGTGTCGAGTGAAGCAACTGAACCATCGATTTGACTTTTGAGTCTTCAACTTTTATTGATGAACCCAAATTTTCAAGTGCATCAGATTCGACGTTTTCCTCCCTGGGTATATGTACCATGGACCATTCCTGAAACCTGGAGAGCGGGTTTAGAACCTTCTCAAGGTACCTCGAAATACGTTCTTCCTTGGTTTCAAACACTCCATGGACCCGATTTACCACTAACAAGGAATCACATTTGACTTCAATTATCTTTGATCCCAGTCCCCGGGCTAGTTTAGGACCTGCAATTATAGCCTTATACTTGTCTTCATTGTTAGTTAAAGGTGTACTATGAATCTCCTGCCTCAAATTTCTCCTATTGAAGTATGCAATATTGTTCCTGAACCAGTTCCTTTCACAACTTTTGGTGACATTTTGCCATTTCATTGGCAAATATCCAAATATATATCATGTATATTTTATGCATAATTTTAAGTACAAATTACAACAATTTAGCAATTCAAAATCAATTTGTACAAAAAAACAAGTGTTTAATTGTCGATTTAAAAGCCATATTGTTACTTTGTTAAACTCAAGAAACTTAATTAGTTAATTGAATCGTCGCAATTAAAGTTGCCAATTTTTAAAGCCTCAAGATCAACCTTTGTCAATTTAATTTCTTCCTGACCAAAATGGCCCAACCAAAAGAACCACCCTGGTCCAAAAAAAGAAGAGGAGCCGCCTCTGTTTCTTCAGACCTACAGGTTGGTTTTCATAGCCACAGTGGGTTATTCACACCATCAAGAAAACCAGCAAAGACCCTGAGTTTCGAGGAAGTTAATTTTTTGGTCCTGTTTGTTGGAACTTGTACAAGAAGTAGAGAAGAAAGTGATCGAAATCTGGAAAATAGGCGAAGCGTCGGACAGGGAAAAATTCCCCTCGACAGTGCCACAACGCTGGGAAGCAGCACCGTAGCGCTGAAACTTCAGAGAGGTCTAATAGAATATCAGGGCCGCAGCGCCGAGAGGCAGAGCCGCGGTGCCGGGGCCAAGCAATGTGACGCCGAGGACACAGTGGTCGCACACGATCCAAACTAGCCGAAATCCAAATTAAGAGTCATGGATCGCTCAGTCTCAACCTTTGGAGTGAATGGTTATGCCTGTTTAGATGCTTATACTATAAAATGATCACATGGGTGCATGGAGGAAGACACAAGATATACACATTATATTGCAATCAATCATTTAACTCAATTAATGATTTGAGATTGTGACTTCTTCTCATTTTCTTCGAAAACACTTTCCTGAAGAACACATATAGTAAATTCGCCAGAGGTGAAGTTCTTATGCTAGAACTCTCACTTAGATAGTTGTATCCTCTAGACAGACGTCCGTAAAAGTACAACACAAGTGGGGGCGAATTTTTGTCTTAGGACACTGCATTGCAGACCTCTATCGACATCAAGTTAGTATTGGTTTTTCCAGTTTGTTGAATATTTCAGTATTGGTTTGAATTACTATTGAGTTATTATTATACAATTGTGATTGTCTTTTAAGGATCCTAGATTGGTTCTAACAATCTAAGACAAAAATTTCAGAAAATTCATTATTATGATTGTTTGCAAAATTTTTAGAGAATCATTTTCCTGATTTGCCAAGATGGATCAATCTGAATCGTCAATGGTGAAAAACCATGTTGAGAAACTTGAGAAATTCAAAGGTTCTAATTCGAACGCTGACAACAAAAGACGTTGTTCTATTTGACAACCCTTCATGTGGAAAACATGTTGACTGCTGAGGCTCTTATGGCATTGCCAGAAGGAGGAGTTGAGAATGCTCCGATTGATGAGGAGAAGGCTGAAAATCTGAAGGCAATTCAAACTTGGGAGAGTCAGGAGTCTCTTTGTAGAAACTATATTCTCAATGGCTTGGATGATTCTCTCTGTGATATCTACTCCACTTCATAAAGCATGGGAGTTATGGCAATCATTAGAGAACAAGTACAAAACTGAGGTTTCTTGTTCCAAGAAGTTCGTCATCGGCAAGTTTCTGAACTTTAAGATGAGCGATGCCAAGCCTGTTATCAAGCAAGTGGAGGAACTCCAAGTCATTGTTCATGAGTTAGAGCCTGAAGGTATGGGCCTTAACCCGAATTTTCTTGTTGGTGCCATTATTGAGAAATTACCTCCTTCATGGAAGGATTTTTAAGTTTATCTTAAGCATCTAACCGAGGAAATGAATTTTGAGCAATTAATTCTAAAAATTCGAGTTGAAGAGGATAACCGGAAGAATGAAAAGACAGATGTTGTTTCATTGGAGCTAATGCCAACATGGTTGAAGACAATGCTTCAAAGGCCAAGTTTCAGAGAGGCAAGGGTAAATTTGTTAGTGCCAAGCCATCTTTTGCAACTTGGAGGAATACACTCGCCCCACAAAGGACAAATACATTCAAGAAACCACAACTAGGACTCTGTTGGGTATGTGGCAAACCTGGGCATAGAGCAAAATATTGTCGCCTTCGAAAGAATCAAGGTGGTGGTGTTGGAGGTTTGAGTAATGTCAATCAATCCAACCGGGCTGAAACTAAAAACTAATTCATTGGGGTTGTGGCTGCTCAAGCAAATTTGGCTACAAATTCAACAGATTGGTGGATGGATACGGGTGCTACAATACACGTATGTTCTGAAAAGGATATGTTTTCATCATACGGCCATCAAAGATGGAGAACCATTGTTTGCAGGGAATGCTGCTTCAATGAAAGTGGAAGGTAAAGGGAAAGGGAAAGGGAAAGGGAAAGGGAAGGTGACTTTACAACTCACTTCTGGGAATGATCTTGTGCTCACTAATGTGTTGCACGTGTCTGAAATTTGTAAGAATTTGATTTCTGGGCCTGTTCTTAGTAACATGGGCTTCAAAATTGTATTTGAATATGACAAATTTGTACTCACCAAATGTGGAATATATGTAGGAAGGGTTACCTCAGTGAGGGACTCTTCAAACTATCTATTGTACCTAAAAAGGCAATTTCCATTATTAATGAAAATTCAGGTACCAACACTGCTTCTATGTATATGGTTGATTCTCCTTCTTTATGGCATTCAAGATTAGGCCATATTAATTATGGCTCTTTACAAAGAATGGTAAAGTTAGGCATGTTGCCAAAATGCTCAATGAACAAAATGACTAAGTGTGGAGTTTGCATAGAGTCAAAATATGCAAGTCATCCTCATAAATCTGTTGTGAAATCAAATGAAGTGCTTGGTTTAATTCATAGTGATTTGTGTGATTACCAAGGAACCTCATCTCGTGGAGGGAAGAATTATTATATATCATTCATAGTTGATTGCAGTAAATTTTGTTATGTATACTTAATACATACCAAAGATGAGGCTTTAAATATGTTTAAAACATACAAAGCGGTAGTGGAAAACCAACTGGACAAGAGAATTAAAATTCTAAGGTCCGATAGAGGTGGTAAATATCAATCAAATGAGTTCAAAGAATTTTGTTCTACTTATGGTATAGTTCATCAAACCACTACACCATATACTCCAAAACAAAATGGAGTTGTCGAACGAAAGAATATAATATTGAAGAATATGATATATTCAATGTTGATTAGTTCTGGTGCACCCCTTAGTCTATGGGGTGAGACGTTAATTATTGCAAATATGATATTGAACAAAATTTCTCAAAAGAAAAATGATCAATCTCCTTATGAATTGTGGAAAAGAAGATTGCCTACTTTCAAAAGGATGAAAGTGTGGGGTTGCCTAACGAAAGTTCAAGTTCTCTTACAAAAGAGAACTAAACTTGGACAAAAAATGGTGGATTGCATATATATTGGTCATGCCAATAATAGTGCAATATATAAGTTTTTGGTGTATCATTTCGATGTTGAAGGTATTCACAAAAACACACTTATGGAATCTGTTGAAGTAGAATTTTTTGAGGATATTTTTCCTTACAAGGACAAGGTTAAGGATAAAAGTGTTCCTAATCATATGAAGAGGACACTGCCTCAAGATGAGTCAAACCAAAACACTCAAAATGATAAAAATCTTACTTCATCTGTTCAAGAAGAAAGTTCTGAACCAAGGAGAAGTAAACGTGGGAAAATTGACAAAGATTTTGGACCGGACTTTATGACATTTTCCGTGGAAAGAAAACCTCAAACATATAGGGCTGCTATGGAATCATCTGAAGCACCTTATTGGAAGGAGGCTATCCAAAGTGAGGTAGAATCCATTGTGCAAAATAATACATAGATATTGGTTGATCTTCCTCTGGGACAAAAACCAATAGGCCATAAATGGATTTTCAAACGGAAATTAAGGCCTGATGGTACTATATAAAAATACAAAGCTCGTATAGTAGCTGTCACGACTGACTTCAAGCTCAAGAATCGGTGCCCTACCCGGCACCCATTCTGTATACATCAAAGAATAGCAGCGGAACATACATAAAACTCATAAAGTACAAGTCATGAAATATCAACAGGCTTGCCGATAAGGCCACCTTCCGGAAAATATACATAACCCAAAAAGCAGTTACATCCTTTTAAAAATATTTACAACCCAACCCGCAAGATATGACTACAGACCTCTAAGAATTTTGACATAACAACTGTGACGGGACAGGGCCCGCCATACCCCTGAATGTACATAAATCTACAAGGGAAACCGTACCAAAAGACAAGCCTTCGGAGAAATTGAGCTTTCTGACAACTGATCAGTGATCCTAAGAGTGAGAATCAGCAACCTGCTTACCCCTACCTGCGGCATGAACGCAACCCCCAAGGAAGGGGGTCAGTACAACAGATGTACCAAGTATGTAAAACTGAAAGTACTGAAATGAAATCATATAGTCTAAAATAAAGCTGGAGACATGTATGATAACCAAAATAACAGTACACCGTGCCTTACTAATAATGAGAGTAAACAAGAGTATACTTTACTGCTTAAAAATAGGAAGCTCATGATCGAATTAGGGCCACCCGCCCGTAGTATCATTAAGAAATCCTACTCCTAGGACTATTTCACCCGCATAGGTCCTGTGGACCCGCAATGGAGCAATTTTCTTCGCATGGGACTATTGTTACACCCCGTAATTACAGGACATGTTTTAAGAACGTACGTAAGAACTCAGAGGTATCAAGATATGAGACTCGTAAAATTTTATCGGAATTATGAAATTGTCGGAAAACGTAAGATGATTTAACGGGAGGTGACACGTGTCACCCCCCCTTATGTGATGCCTTGGTCGAAATGTGCAAGGGCAAGGGAGTCATTGGACCTTTGTTGCAAGACAAGTCTTGCAACTTGTGTAGCATGAGAATGTTGACTTGGTCAAGGGCCCACAAGGCTTGATATTTAATGAGAGATCATCCAAACCACCCAATTGTTCCTATCGTAACCCTCCATTATGTTATATATGTATACTAGTAGTGAAACTAGTCCCACACTTAGCCAAAATTTGCAAGAAATTGGATGAGCAAACTAGTGAGCTCTCGGCTTCACCAACAAGAAATAAGAAAAATCTTTGTTCCTTGTTCTTTTAGATCCCCATTTTAAACCAAGGTTCATGAGTGTTATGTAAGTGTATCTCAATAGAAAATCCGGAAAAGAGATTTTTCGTATTAGTCGCAAAGTGAAAACCTAGTGGCTTTCTAGGTTTTGGATTGTAAGTTGAAGGAAAGTTGTTGGTGTGGTTCTAAGGGTCTCAAGTAGCAGATTGAAGTATCTTGGAGAGTCTCTAAGTTGCTAAGGAATGACTTCGGATTGAAGATCGATTGAGAATCGTTAAGGTATAATCTTGTCCTTTAAGATGTTACAAGGTTATATATTTATTTTGTGTTGTTAGCTTTACATGTTGATAGCATGAAGTTGATATGTAGAAGTTTATAAGTATTATGGAGTGCTTGTAGCTAAATTGAAATGTTATATAAGCCACTTGAAAATTGGATTACTAATTGGTCGTTTATTAGAAATCGTCGCACGTTACCTACTTAGAGATTATGGATTGTTATAATCAAATGCGACTTGATATCATGTTATGCTACCAATTTGGATTGAAATGGAAATTTGATAAGAATTGGTATGGTTGAACTCAAGGTGGCGAATTTGGACTTTTAGTTTGTTATTCATTTGTATTGGACTACTTTCTAAATTGTGAGCCAATTGGGGTTGTTTAGTTATTCATTGTATTGGAATACCTTCTATATTGTTGTGAGCCAATTGGGGCTGTTTGGTTATTGTATTCGGCCTTGAAAAAGGTGGCAAAGTGAGTAGAAACAAAGGAGGTGCTGTCCGATTTTCCGTAGAATTTAGCGACTTAGCACCTAAAATATTCTACGTTAAGTGAAAGGTTAATGGACATATTGTGACCATTATAGGTTGAAGTACTAAGTATAGCGTATCCTACTTGGAGAGTGGAATAGCTATCAAGGTTGGAGTACTTTGGAGCATTTTGCTATTTGTCGACAATCGTCGCGAGGTATGTGAACCTCTTCCTTCCTTTGGCATGATTCTATGTATGGAATATACCGCTGGTATCATTTCATGTTTACTTTTACTATTAGAAGTTAAGAGGTAGTTGTGTGATCTACTCTATGTAGAACTTTTCCTATCTTTGAGCATGACTAGTTGCACGTATGTAGTACGCAGACGACAACACCTTGATATCCTTTACTAGTTTGTGAATAGCCAAGTCGGGTGAGTTGGAGATTAACTCACTTCTTTGAAAGTATAAAGGATGTCTTAAGTGTTATTAAAGTTAAGGGACTTGAAGAGTTTTAAAGTATGTGATACTTGTTCCGTTTTAAACGTATAAGTCCCTTGGATAGGAAATTGTTTTTGGGCTAAGGTATAAAGTGAATATAACGGCTTTATGGGAAGTTAGTTATATTTGCTTTATTGAAAGATAAGTGATTTGATTTTAGTGAAAAGGCCACTTGTTTTAAGGCATTAATTGCCTAAGGTTTTATAATAAAAGGAGTCACTTGTTTTCTAAGGGTTAAGAGACTATTTGTATTTTTGAAAGTTATGAGAATTTATTTAAAAGTATTTAATACTTGGTTTCAAAAAGTAGAAGTCTCTTGGTTATAAAATGAACGTGTTGGTCTAAACCATAAAGGGTTATAACGGCTTTATGTGAAGTAGTTTATAAAGTCTTTATGGAAGTTTAAGAGAATGTTTTTCTCTAATAGAGTAAGCAAAGAAATAACTTGTGTTAAGGAAGGGCAAATTGTTTTAAAGGTACCAATTGCTTAAGGTTTTAAATAAGGAAGTCACTTGATTTAGAAGTTCGGTAATTGTATTTTCTAAAAGGTATTGTGACGTGTCTTGAAAGGTGAATAGGACTTGATACTACGGTTGTTAGTATCGGGAAGTTTTATTTGGAAGCGAGTCTTTGAAAAGAATGCACGCACGTAGTACTTTGGCTGTTTAATTGAGAATAATTCTATGTGATGCCTTGATTAGTACTTTGGCTTGTTAAATGAGAATTATTCTATTTGTGCCCGATAAGTACTTTGGCTTGTTAAATGAGAATTATTCTATTTGTGCCCGATAAGTACTTTGGCTTGTTAATTGAGAATTAGCCTATGTGTCTGGTGATAGCCTTTGAGTGCAAGTATTATGTTTTATTACGATGCCGCGACTCTTGGAGGGTCATTGTTTTGTTATAAGTTACTTGGACGCATCGATGATGATGGGATTCCACGTATGCTTCCGTTATTTGTAGCACTGGGTTAAATTCTGATTTTAAAAAGACATGGTAGTGCTTATGTCTTGTTTGATGGTCACGAGATAGGTAAGAGTATAAATGGCGGCAAGCCCAAGACGTTATACCACCTCCTCCGAGGTAAGAGTATAAGTGAGGTAAACCCCAAGACGTTGTACCACCCGCTTTATGTGTTGTTTGACGACCGGTCGAGATAGGTAAGAGTATAAATGGCGGCAAGCCCCAAGACGTTATACCACCTTCTCCGTAAGAGTATAAGTGAGGGTAGACCCCAAGATGCTATACCACCGCTTTACCACCTTCTCCGGTAAGAGTATAAGTGAGGGTAGACCCTCAAGACGCTATACCACCGGTGGACTTGGTGTTCATGTATGCTATTGGTGTATTATTATACCGGATCGGCAGCGGATGTGGGATTCCACGCGGGATATATATATATGTATTGTGTATGTACGCCGATGAGGTGGGATGCCACGCGCGTCACATGGTTATATTTTACACTAATAGCCGCGGTGATGGGGGATTCCACGCATGCTTTGATATTAGTGTGACTTGATCGCGTCCCGATTGGGGGTAGTATATGTGTCCCTCCGTAGTGGGCGGACTATGTTATGAAAGATAAGTAAGTTATATGGTAATGAACTTAATGATTCTTTTTCTAATAATGTACGTAAGAATGTGACTATAACTTTTATTGGGAATGGAAAGGATAATAAGGTACGATTAAGTTCATAAGTGGTAATGACACGGCAGATCCGTATGTATTTTTATACTTGTCCTTGTCATTCTTTGTACGATTATGATTTGTTTATCAGACGTTATATTCTGCTCCATATTCGACTGTTGTTATCGACCCTTCGGGCTGCGTTCATGCCCGCAGTTTAGGTACACATTGTGGATCCGCGAGCTAGGATCGGTTCAAAGAGTTGAGATGGCTCGGTGTTCGGAGTTGTCACGCTTATGTTCATTCGTGGTATGGGCCCCGCCCCGCCACAGTGGTTGTTAAAACTCTTAGAGGTCTGTAGTCACATATTGTGGGTCAGTTTGTAAAAAGAAAGGAGACAACTGCTTCGGTTGTTTTTATATATGTTCAGGAAGGTAGCCCTAACGGCTAACCTGTTGTTTTACTTACGATGTTTTATTTTTAAGTTTCGTGTATGTTCCGCTGATTTTCTCTGATGTTTACCTGTAAGGGTGCCCAGGTAGGGCACCAGTCGCGGTCCCGGGGTCGGGTCGTGACAACTATTTCACCCGCATGGGCCCGGTGGACCCGCAATGAGTACAAATGCCGCACTCGCATCGTGGGGAGCAAATCCACGGAATATGTAGTAACCTGAGGGTTTACCCTGCAAAATTTACATAACACTAGCAATTAAGGTGTCACGCCCCGAACCCCGGGCCCGTGACTGGTCCCCTACCTGGGCACCCTTCTACCTTAACAACATAAGTAAACTGCGGAATTTAAATAACAACTCATTTTTTTTTTCTTTAAAACCAACATACGTGCAAGGGCAAAGCCGACAAGGCTGCCGCCATAATATACATAAAGAAGACACTACACCGCATACGAGTCCAATCCCACATATGAATACGCACTTAGGAGTTAAATCGAAATGTGACGACAAGGCCCCGCTGTACCAAAATCTGCATAAAGCCTGCATCAAGGACATATACCAACAAGATAAACTCACGACAGAGGAGCTATCCAAAACCCCGAGCAGATCCTACACTGGCCGATCACCGAATCGGCGTACCTAAACTGCGCAGATGAACGCAGCCCAAGGAGGTCGATGCGAAGAATGTACCAAGTATGTGAGCGAGAAGTACCGTAATAAAATCATAGCAGTCTAAATAACACAGGAGACATGTATGATATCCAACCTACAGTACATAACACATAAGCAGTCATATCAAGTCAGGGACGCAAGCCCTCAAGGTCACTACTCAGATATAACTATGGGTCTCACGCCCATAATATCAATCATGCCCGTGGAATCCTTCACCGCCAAATGATCCATGATATAACATAACATCAAGTCCCACCGGTGGTATAGCATCTTGGGGGTTTACCCCTCACTTATACTCTTACCCTGGAAAAGGTGGTAAAGCAGGTGGTATAGCATCTTGGGGGTTTACCCCTCACTTATACTCTTACCTGGAGGTGGTATAACGTCTGGGCTTGCCCCTCATTTATACTCTTACCCTATCTCAACCGGCCGTCAAACAACACATAAAGCAGGTGGTACATCGTCTTGGGGGTTTACCCCTCACTAATACTCTTACCCTGGAGGAGGTGGTATAACGTCTTGGGGCTTGCCCCTCATTTATACTCTTACCCTATCTCGACCGACCATCAAGCAAGACATAAGAACTACCATGTCTTCTATAAAAATCCGGGAATTTAACCCAAGTACTACAAGTAACGGAAGCATACCCGTGGAATCCCACATCACCGCTAGACGTCCCCAAAGAACTTACAACAAGACGGTGACCGCTTTAACCGAGAGTCGCGACAACTTAATAAAACATAATACTTGCACTCAAAGGCTATTACCAGCACATATAGGCAAGTTCTCAATTAACCAAGCCAAAGTACTTATCAAGGCACACATAGGATAATTCTCATTTTATCAAGCCAAAGTACTAATCAAGGCATACATAGAATAATTCTCTTTTAACAAGTCAAAGTACTTATCAAGGCACACTTAGACAAATTCTCAATTTATCAAGCCAAAGTACTAATCAAGGCATACATAGAATAATTCTCTTTTAACAAGTCAAAGTACTTATCAAGGCACACTTAGACAAATTCTCAATTTATCAAGCCAAAGTACTACGTACGTACATTCTTTTCAAAAGACTCCTTATTATGTAAACCCCAAGATACCAACACCCGTAGTATCAAGGCATGTCTATTTTTCAAAGTAAGTTACTACACTTTTAGAAAGCTCATTTCAAAGCTTGAAATCAAGTAACTTCAAATTTTCACAATCTAGGCAACTTATGTCGATTCAATCAAAATAGACAACTTTCTAATCCTTCCATAAAGCCGTTATAACCAACTTCCCATAAAGCCGTTATAACCCTTTATGGTTTTAGACGTATCCATTCCTTTAATAACCAAGAGACTTTTGCTATTAAAACCAAGTATCACATACTTACAAATCAAGTTCTTAACTTTCAAAATACTTCAAGTCTCTTAATAGTTAGAAAACAAGTTTTCTTCTACTTTTTAAACCTCAAGTAACTTCACCCTTAACGCAAGTTACTTCTCTTAAATCATGTCATTTCTCCTCTTTTAAATCAAATAAGTAAATCACTCCTTTGACTCCCCTAAAGTCATTATAATGACCTTTAGGTTTTAGAACTAAGGCACTAGCCAAAAGATTTGGAAACCACTTCCTTTTCAAGTCTCTATGTACTTTAAGAAAAATACCTTCACTTTTAAGAATCCAAACTTCCCTAAGGAAATGGATTATACTACTTACAATTTAAACATCAAAGTACACTCGAAGTACATAGAACAAATTCTATTTTAGGCAAACCAAATACAAGCAAGGAATGGATCATTCGAGGAGTAGAACTTACTTTCTTTATTCTAAGGAATCATGCTAGAAGAGAGATAGTTCACATACCTTTCGGCTAAATCCACAAGCTAAGCCGAATACACCATACGTAGAAGTGTCAACCTATAATGGTCACAACAAGGCTATCAACTTCTAGTCTCTATGTAGAATAATACTAAGTATTTGGTCTCTAATTCTACGGAAAATCGGGCAGCACTTCCTTTGTTTCTACTCACTTTGCCACCTTTTTCAAGGTCGAATACAATAACCAACACGCCACATTTAAGGCTCCAAACAACAACCAAACAAAGGGGATTACACGCCTTATACTACGTGTAAAATTCCGCCCCACAATTCATACGAAATAGTTAAATGTTCACTAGCCATTCTCGGCCAACATATAGAACAACACTAAGTCTTTTCCAACCCTTTTCCAAATTCCAAGTTCTTAGGTC
This sequence comes from Przewalskia tangutica, assembly GCA_029844215.1. Lineage (NCBI taxonomy): Eukaryota > Viridiplantae > Streptophyta > Magnoliopsida > Solanales > Solanaceae > Przewalskia > Przewalskia tangutica. The sequence goes on from CM056727.1 coordinate 119,705,562, forward strand.
AACATGTTATTTAGTCATAGACAACATCAACAACTACAATTTCCTTCTTTATTCAACATGCGACGACTTAAACTAATAATCAACTTGAATTCCAATCTTAAAGCTAAACATGCTAGATTTCGGATTAGGGTTCCAATAGTCAAAATACTTATCAAACTTCATACTATATAACACATGCTTGCTAAAGTCCATAGCTACAACAATAAGTAAGTCTTAACTACTAAAACGACAAAATTTATACCTTTCCAAGCCCTTAAAATTTCCAAGATCCAAAGTCGCGCCTTAGCAATTCTTAGCTCCTTTCCTTAAGTTCCAATCCGCTCCAAGCATTCCTAGAGGCCTATGAAGAACCCTTCTTCAAGTTCCAACTTCAAAGTTGAAGAACTCCTTAGTTTCCGCTGCGACTAACGTAAAAATACGTTTTTCCGAAATATTTCTATTGAGATATCCCTACAATACCCTTTAGGACATTGGGTTAAAGTCTTGAGGCTAATGGATCAAAATTACAAAATTTTGTGTGCACAACATGTCAAACCCGTGAGCACCATGGAAGAACAAGAAATGTGTGATATTTTCTAAGTGTTGGAAGACCTTGTCTTGCTACTAGTTATGTATTTATAACACATTGGAGGGCTTAGATTACAACAAATGTGAGGCTAGGATGAATTTCACTGATTTAGCCTATGTGGACAAGTTGACAAGTCAACAATATCAAGCTTGCAAGACTTATCTTCCAAGATGGTCAATGACCATTTTACCCTTACCATAATTTCTACCAAGACCATGTAGGGTGCCACGTGTCGCCTCTCATTCGCCCATAAAATTCAGAACCCTCGTGGCCCCACAAAATGTAAAATTTCTCGGGTGGCCCCACGTGACCAAATCCGTAAAAATAAATTTCCATAATATTAATAAGTTCCATACTCTTCAAATAATACATTTTGAGAATCCAATTCCCAACAACGAACATTTTTCCTTTCCGACGTTCGGAACATTTTCCGTCATAAAAACAATTCTTCCTTTCGTATCCTTTTCCAAGTCTTGTTTCCTTTCGTACATTCTCTTATACATGTCTTGGACTTACGGGTGTAACATTCTTCCTTAGAAACATTCGTCCCGAATGTTCTTAGTCGATTATCAAGCTTTATACAAACTCAGATAAACTCTATACTATGCCTACCAATCAAAACTGCACAAGACCAACGATGCCACCCATGGCCACCACATAACATACGTAAACATAATAATGGACCTTCCGTCCGTGGTCCCTTCTCACAAAACTCGAAGGTTACAGTCTTCCCAAACACGGGATCCTTAGAGGTTCCTTTCTTTCCTTACTTGTCATACTTTCTCGTACTTTCAAACTCATCTAGTACACGTACAAAATCTCAAATTTTGTTTCTGTTCCCCAATCCTTGGAGTTACTAACCAACTTGGCCATATTGCTACTTACATTCCCGATAAGGCTTTTCTCGGTCCTACGACCTGGAACGCTGGAGCGTCCACAAACTCGTACAACGATTAACTAAACTTGGGCCTGGCATCCTCGGGACCCTATCACACAGCGAGACCATTTCTAACTGACATCACCCCATCCTATACTGCCGGCTGACCCGAAATGAGTCCATAACCCGGCTCATCGTCACACTTAACTTCTCATTCTTAGTCTGATATAAAACTCTCTCTTATCTCAAGGTACTTCTTACCCTATCCCCTATTCACTAGAGGTTCGTCACATAAGCCAAAGTATTTCTACTGTACAATCTTCCCTATTGGTCTTACATCACATGGGCAATTACTACGTGTGAACTCTACACAACTATAGTCTTAGTTCACTTATCATTCTTGTCAACATTCTTACTTCTCACTTTACTAATCAAAGTATCCCTAACTCTGGGGTACTAACACTTACAAATCGCTAGCACCGCTTATCTTGGTCAAAAGCATAATCGCTTCCTCACGACTCCTATAGTCTTCTCCTAATCGAGAAACTGGAGGCTCTGCATGGGGCCTCAAAACACAGCGAAGAAGAACTCGCATCGTGGAACCACATCCGTATAACACGGGCATAAGCCCTATCAACTCTTCGAGTCGACTAGTAGCTCTCGCTACTCCTTTGCCCTTCTACAGGCGGCCGTTGCCTCCTCGAGGCATAATCAGAACACAACAATACGTCGGAGAGAGGAATTTTCTTACTAACAACTCTATGGCACGATCTTAGAGTGAGAAGAATAGAAACCAACTCCTAAATGTCCTGTAGCCTTCTGTTTATGGGTGTGGCGCGCAACACACCGATAATCAAGACTCTACTAGACACGGTCTGTAAACATTCCGAGGACTGACTGCTCTGATACCACTCTGTCACGCCCCGAACCCCGGGCCCGTGACTGGTGCCCTACCTGGGCACCCTTCTACCTTAACAACATAAGTAAATCATGGAATTTAAATAACAACTCATTTTTTTTTCTTTAAAACCAACATACGCAAGTGGCAAAGCCGACAAGGTGCCATAATATACATAAATGTAAGACACTACACCGCATATGAGTCCAATCCTACATATGAATACTGCACTTAGGAGTTAAATCGAATGTGACGGACAAGGCCCCGCTGCACCCAAAACTGCATAAAGCCAGATCGGGCGACATATACCAACAAGATAAACTCACGACAGAGGAGCTATCCAAAACCACGAGCAGATCCTACACTGCCGATCACCGAATCACGTACCTAAACTGCGGATGAACGCACTTCAAGGAGGTCAAGACGAAGAATGTACCAAGTATGTGAATGAAAGTACCGTAATAAAATCATAGCGATCTAAATAACACAGAGACATGTATGATATCCAACCTACGATATAACACATAAGCGGTCATATCAAGTCGGGGACGCAAGCCTCAAGGTCACTACTCGAGATATAACTATGGGTCTCACGCCCATAATATCAATCATGCCTGGAATCCTTCTCACCGCCGATCCATGATATAACATAACATCAAGTCCCACGGTGGTATAGCATCTTGGGGTTTACCCTCACTTATACTCTTACCACGGGAGAAGGTGGTAAAGGTGGTATAGCGTCTTGGGTTTACCCTCACTTATACTCTTACCTGGAGGTGGTATAACGTCTGGGCTTGCCTCATTTATACTCTTACCCTATCTCAACCGGCCACAAACAACACATAAAGCGGGTGGTACATCGTCTGGGGTTTACCCTCACTAATACTCTTACCCGGAGGAGGTATAACGTCTGGGCTTGCCTCATTTATACTCTTACCCTATCTCGACCGACCATCAAGCAAGACATAAGCACTACCATGTCTTCTATAAAAATCCGAATTTAACCCAAGTACTACAAGTAGCGAAGCATACCCATGGAATCCCACATCACCGCTTCAGACGTCCCAAGAACTTACAACAAGACGGTGACCGCTTTAACCGAGAGTCGCGACAACTTAATAAAACATAATACTTGCACTCAAAGGCTATTACCAGCACATATAGGCAAGTTCTCAATTAACCAAGCCAAAGTACTTATCAAGGCACACATAGGATAATTCTCATTTTATCAAGCCAAAGTACTAATCAAGGCATACATAGAATAATTCTCTTTTAACAAGTCAAAGTACTTATCAAGGCACACTTAGACAAATTCTCAATTTATCAAGCCAAAGTACTAATCAAGGCATACATAGAATAATTCTCTTTTAACAAGTCAAAGTACTTATCAAGGCACACTTAGACAAATTCTCAATTTATCAAGCCAAAGTACTACGTACGTACATTCTTTTCAAAAGACTCCTTTTTATGTAAACCCCAAGATACCAACACCCGTAGTATCAAGGCATGTCTATTTTTCAAAGTAAGTTACTACACTTTTAGAAAGCTCATTTCAAAGCTTGAAATCAAGTAACTTCAAATTTTCACAATCTAGGCAACTTATGCCGATTCAATCAAAATAGACAACTTTCTAATCCTTCCATAAAGCCGTTATAACCAACTTCCCATAAAGCCGTTATAACCCTTTATGGTTTTAGACGTATCCATTCCTTTAATAACCAAGAGACTTTTGCTATTAAAACCAAGTATCACATACTTACAAATCAAGTTCTTAACTTTCAAAATACTTCAATTCTCTAATAGTTAGAAAACAAGTTTTCTTCTACTTTTTAAACCTCAAGTAACTTCACCCTTAACGCAAGTTACTTCTCTTAAATCATGTCATTTCTCCTCTTAAATCAAATAAGTAAATCACTCCTTTGACTTCTAAAGTCATTATAATGACCTTTAGGTTTTAGAACTAAGGCACTAGCCAAAAGATTTGGAAACCACTTCCTTTTCAAGTCTCTATGTACTTTAAGAAAAATACCTTCACTTTTAAGAATCCAAACTTCCCTAAGGAAATGGATTATACTACTTACAATTTAAACATCAAAGTACACTCAAGGAAGTACATAGAACAAATTCTATTTTAGGCAAACCAAATACAAGCAAGGAATGGATCATTCAAGGAGTAGAACTTACTTTCTTTATTCTAAGGAATCATGCTGTAAGAGGAGATAGTTCACATACCTTTCGCTAAATCCACAAGCTAAGCCGAATACACCATACGTAGAAGTGTCAACCTATAATGGTCACAACAAGGCTATCAACTTCTAGTCTCTATGTAGAATAATACTAAGTATTTGGTCTCTAATTCTACGGAAAATCGGGCAACACTTCCTTTGTTTCTACTCACTTTGCCACCTTTTTCAAGGTCGAATACAATAACCAACACGCCACATTTAAGGCTCCAAACAACAACCAAACAAAGGGGATTACACGCCTTATACTACGTGTAAAATTCCGCCCCACAATTCATACGAAATAGTTAAATGTTCACTAGCCATTCTACCAACATATAGAACAACACTAAGTCTTTTCCAACCCTTTTCCAAATTCCAAGTTCTTAGGTCAACATGTTATTTAGTCATAGACAACATCAACAACTACAATTTCTTCTTTATTCAACATGCGACGACTTAAACTAATAATCAACTTGAATTCCAATCTTAAAGCTAAACATGCTAGATTTGGATTAGGGTTCCAATAGTCAAAATACTTATCAAACTTCATACTATATAACACATGCTTGCTAAAGTCCATAGCTACAACAATAAGTAAGTCTTAACTACTAAAGCGACAAAATTTATACCTTTCCAAGCCCTTAAAATTTCCAAGATCCAAAGTCGCGCTTTAGCAATTCTTAGCTCCTTTCCTTAAGTTCCAATCCGCCCAAGCATTCCTTAGAGGCCTATGAAGAACCCTTCTTCAAGTTCCAACTTCAAAGTTGAAGAACTCCTTAGTTTCCGCTGCGACTAACGTAAAAATACGCTTTTTCCAAATATTTCTATTGAGATATCCCTACAATACCCTTAGGGACATTGGGTTAAAGTCTTGAGGCTAATGGATCAAAATTACAAAAATTTTGTGCACAACATGTCAAACCCGTGAGCACCATGGAAGAACAAGAAATGTGTGATATTTTCTAAGTGTTGGAAGACCTTGTCTTGCTACTAGTTATGTATTTATAACACATTGGAGGGCTTAGATTACAACAAATGTGAGGCTAGGATGAATTTCACTGGATTTAGCCTATGTGGACAAGTTGACAAGTCATCAATATCAAGCTCGCAAGACTTATCTTCCAAGATGGTCAATGACCATTTTACCCTTACCATAATTTCGACCAAGACCATGTAGGGTGCCACGTGTCGCCTCTCATTCGTCCCATAAAATTCAGAACCTCGTGGGCCCCACAAAAATGTAAAATTCCTCGGGTGGGCCCCACGTGACCAAATCCGTAAAAATAAATTTCCATAATATTAATAAGTTCCATACTCTTCAAATAATACATTTTGAGAATCCAATTCCCAACAACGAACATTTTTCCTTTCCGACGTTCGGAACATTTTCCGTCGTAAAAACAATTCTTCCTTTCGTATCCTTTTCCAAGTATTGTTTCCTTTCGTACATTCTCTTATACATGTCTTGGACTTACGGGGTGTAACATAAGGCTACCATAAATATCATAACATAAGCACAAACGGCTATCGTAAATATCATAAGCAAGTTAAGAAATCCCTTAACTTCTCATTAGACTTTAATTAACATGACTCTCATTTTTATTTAACTTAAGGCACTAACATGTCATGAAAAAATCCGGAAATTTAACCTAAAGTACTACGTACCTTTATCCTTTTAAAAATAACTCTTTCTCGTATAAAACCCCCAAGATACTAACACCCGTAGTATCAAGACTTGTCTACTTTTCAAACGAGTCACTACACCTTTAGAAATACATTTTTAGGCTTCTAAACCAAGTGACCTTTACTTTAAAACTTTAAGCAATTGATGCCTTTAAATCAAATTGCCCTTCTTCATTACAAGTCATTTACCTTTGTTTACATTACTTAGAGTAAACCATTCTTTTAACTTTTCATAAAGTTGTTATAACCAACTTCCCATAAAGCTGTTATACTAACTTTATGCTTTAGAAACTAAGGTGTTTTTATCTTTTAAAACAAGTGAGTTAATTCTCTAGCTCAACCAACTTGGACATTCTTAAAACAAGTCAAGGATATCAAAATGAAACCGAATTCATTTAAATCTCGTACGTTAACCGTACTATATATTTATAACTACTCATGCTCAAGAGATAAGAAAAGTTCCACATACCTCTTCGGTTCAATCCACTTGCTAAGTCCAATATGCCACGCGTAGTAGGTCAACCTATAATGGCCATAATACGCCTATCAACTTCTAGCTTTCCAACGTAGAATATTCTAAGTGTAAAGTCATTTATTCTACGGAAATTGGACAACACTTCCTTTGTTTCTACGTACTTTTCCACCTTTTTCAAGGCCCGAAATCAATAACCAAACATGCCACATTTAAGGCTCAACAATTTAGCTAACCAAAGGAGATTACACGCCTACCAGGACGTGTAAAATTCTGCCCCACAATTGATATCAAAATAGTCCAATATTTCAATGCCATTCTCGGCTACAATATACAACAATGTAAAGTCTTATCCAATTCCTTTTCAATCCAAGTTGTTTAGTCTAACATGTTATATAGCCGCAATCGATTATAACAACTACAATCCTTTCTTTATATAACATGCGACGGTTATAATTATCGACCAATTTGTATTGCAATTTCAATGGCTAATAAGCTCATTTACGGATTTAGGCTTCCAATACTTCATAACACTTATCAATCTTCATTATACAATTCACATGATCAAATATCAACCAGTAAAACATGAAATCTTTAATTACATAAGTAAGATGGAGATTATTACCTTGTTAAGCCCAAATACAATCCAAAACCTAAAGTCGATCCTTAGCAACTTTAGCTCATTTTCTTCACGCTCCAATCCGCTATTTGAAGCCCTTAGAAGTTCATAAACAACTTTTTTTTAATTTCCAACCAAAACTTATGAAAACAACTTAGGTTTTCATCTTGCGACTAACGTAAAAACGTAGCTTTTCCGGGATCTTTGTATTGAGATATCCTTATAATACCTCTAGGAACCTTGGGTTGAAGTATTGTGAATTATGAACAACAAACGAAATTTTTTCTTGTTCTTGAGAGGGCAAACCCGAGAGCTCCTCTTTTTGCTCAAAGTTCTCTAATATTTTCTAAGTGTTGAGACTTGTCTTGCTACTAGGGTGAATATATAAAAAAATTAAGGGTCAAGATTAAAACACTTGTGTGGATTGGATGAAGAAAAAGTAAATATCTAGGGTCAAGTGGGCTCATTGACTTGGTCAACAATGTCAAGCCTTGGCTTGTCAAGACTTGATCATCTTGCCTTGGTCATTTGACCATTTTACCATTGGTTAAAATCGACCAAGCCCATGTGGGGGGGTGACACGTGTCACCCTCCCATTCGTTATAATATTTCGTTGCCCGACATTTCCATAATTCTGATAAATTCTACAAGTCTCAAATCTTAAAGTCCCGTTTTCTTACGTACGTTCTTATATACATGTCATGGAATTACGGGGTGTAACATTCTTCCCCCCTTAGAAACATTCATCCCCGAATGTTCTTTCTAAGTTAATCTAATTAGATAGCGACATAGTCTCCTTTTACTACACCCAACATCCAAAAATATGCCACACATGGCCACATAATAGCACTTAAGCAACTATGTCAATTAAAACTGACAAGTAAGGGAAAAGGATTACCTGGAGGTGTAGGGAATAAGTGAGGATACTTCTCCATCATGTCCTCCTCTGCTTCCCAAGACATTTCCTCCCTATTATCATTCCTCCACAAGACTTTGATGGAAGCCATGTCCTTAGTCCGCAATCGCCTGACCTGGAGATCGAGTATCGCTATGGGGCTCTCCTCATACGATAATTTCTCTGTCACCTGGACATCACTAGCTGGGAAAACTATCGATGGATCTCCGATACACTTTCGCAACATAGAAACATGGAAGACCGGATGTACTGCCTCCAAGTCGGACGGCAGTTCCAACTCAGAGGCAACCTGGCCTACTCTACAGACGATCTGATAAGGCCCAATGTACCTTGGGCTAAGTTTCCCCTTCTTCCCTAACCTCATCACACCCTTCATGGGTGATACCTTCAAGAAGACCCAATCGTCAACCTGAAACTCCAAGTGTCGACGCCGATTATCTGCATAAGACTTCTGGCGACTCTGAGCTGCTAATAGTCTCTCCCGGATAAGCTTCACCTTATCCACAGCCTGCTGAATCAAGTCTGGGCCAACTAACTGAACCTAGCCCACGTCGAACCAACCAATCGACGACCTACACTTCCGCCCATACAAAGCCTCATATGGCGCCATCTGAATACTAGAATGGTAGATGTTGTTATATGCAAACTCAACAAAAGGCAAATGATCCTCCCAGCTACCCCTGAAATCAATAACACAGGCCCGCAGCATATCCTCAAGTGTCTGGATAGTATGCTCTGCATGTCCGTCGGTCTGAGGATGAAATACGGTACTGAGACTCACCTGTGTCTCTAACCCCTTCTGGAAAGACCTCCAGAAGTTAGCCATAAGCTGGGAACCTCTGTTTGATATAATAGAAGTAGGAAATCCATGCAGTCTCACAATCTCTCTGATATAAAGTCTAGCATAATCCTCAGCCGAATAAGTAGTCCTGACTGGAAAAAAGTGGGCTGATTTCGTCAGCCTGTCTACAATAACCCAGATGGAATCACACTTCCTCTGAGTACGAGGTAACCCTGTAACAAAATCCATGTTGATCACCTCCCACTTCCATTTCGGAATCTCAATCGCCTGTAATAGCCCACCGGGCTTCTGGTGCTCAACCTTGACCTGCTGACAATTCGGGCATTGAGTAACAAACTCTGCTACGTCCCTCTTCAGGCCATCCCACCAATACATACATCTGAGGTCATGATACATCTTAGTCGACCCCGGATGAATAGAGTAACGAGCATTGTGTGTCTCTCCTAGAACCTGCTGACGAAGTCCTGCAACATCGGGAACACACAATCTACCCTCGTAACTTAGCACCCCATCAGGCGCTACCTCAAACAAACTCTTCTCCTCTCGACGAGTCGTATCTCGGTACCGTGTCAGAACCAGATCCTCATATTGTCGCCTCTTCACCTCCTCAATAATGGAAGACTCGGCAACCTCTCGAACCCCGAATCCCGCTATCCTCGGTATCAACCAACCAACCCCAAGGCTCGCTAGCCGATGAATCTCTCAGACCATATCATGCCTATCTGGCTGTACATCCGATAGAATCCCCATAGATCTACGACTCAGAGCATCTGCAACCACGTTGGCTTTTCCCGAATGATATAGGATATCAACAGCATAATCCTTCAGCAACTCCAACCATCATCTCTGTCGCAAGTTCAGCTCTCTCTGCCTGAAGATGTACTGGAGGCTCTTGTGGTCTGTATAAATATCCACATGAACTCCGTATAAATAATGCCTCCAAATCTTCAAGGCATGAATAACTGCGGCCAACTCTAAGTCGTGAGTAGGGTAATTCCTCTCATACTTCCATAGCTGCCTGGAAGCATAGGCTATAACCTTGTTGTGCTGCATTAATACACACCCTAGCCCGATACCCGAGGCATCACAATAAATCACATAACCCTCTAATCCCTCGGGAATAGTAAGAACTGGAGCCGTCATCAACTTTTCCTTCAATAACTGGAAGCCCTTCTCACAAGCTTCTGTCCACTGAAACTTAGCCGTTTTCTGAGTCAGCCTAGTCAAAGGTGCTGATATCGAAGCTAACTGCTCCACAAACCTACAATAATAACCCGCCAGCCCTAAGAAGCTGCGCACCTCCGTCGGAGTAGTAGGTCTCGGCCAAGTCTTGACCGCCTCAATATTTACCGTATCAACCTGAACACCGTCAACCCCGATAATGTGCCCCAAGAATGCCACTGAGGCCAACCAAAACTCACACTTGGTGTTGACACCCAATTTTGACCCATCATTTAGTCATTTCTTGCAATTTTAAGCATTTTAGGACACCGCATTTTAATCATCATTTTTTGCATTTTTTACATAATATTCTATGTTTATTTCTTCGCAAAATGACATTGCATCTTTTTATTTTAAATTAAGCATGATGTCTTTGTTAATATTATGTTTCTATTATTATTACACTATCGTTTTATTTTAATAATGATTGCATCTCTTTAAATAATTAATTGACATCCCATCTTTACTTTTAATTAGACATTAAATATTTGTTAATTATTGTATTTTATTATTATTGCATCGGCATTTGCATTTTAATAATTTTGCATCTTTTTAAATAATTTTTCTTTTAAATAATAAATTCGTTTTGCATTTTTTGTCAAACCAGTCCAGTCCGAGGCACAATCCGATCACCCAATCACTAAAAACCAAGCTCAAATCGAGGCCCAACATGAAAGCCAATACACCTTTCATCTTTTCCCAATACCCAAAACCCTAAATCTAAATACCCCCTATAAATAAAATGCACTCCCCCCCTCTTTGAAAAACCCTCAATCGCCTACCCCTCTCACACCCCTACATCTACCCCTTTCATCTCTCTCACACACACTAATCAGCCGCACCTCTCTCCTTTATCACCCCCCACTTTCAACAACAACATCGGCAGCCCACACCCCTATACTATAAACTCACATCTGCCCTCTCCCTAACACTCATCTTCCTTATCCCCTCCAAACGCACACACACATACACACACTAGTCTAACCCACACCCGTCGCTCAAACCCCCATACCCTCAACTGCCATCGCCGTCGACCCCTCATCCGGCGAACCCACCGTCGATCGCACCACTGAACCCACCGTCGAACTCCCAGACCACCTCTGCCCGTCGACGTCGCTGCTGCCTATCGCCAGAGCTCTACCCCACTGAACCGTCGACCTTGAACCACTGTTCCGGTGAACTACACCAACACCACCCCGTCTCCATCTCCAGCAAACCCCACAACCCGCCTCACACCCCACTGCCCGCCCCTGTTCTACGCTCAAACCACTGGAGGCGTCGCTCCGACGATAGCCGTGGAAGTGACGCCGCCATCCCAATCTCGCCGCATTTACACTCCGGTGAAGCTATGTGTTATTCTTTAACTTTGCAGTTATATATTTTTTTTGTTTGGACAGATTTATTTCTTGATTTGAATCTCGCCGGAGTTTAAAAACTCCGCGATCATCGTTCTTGTTTTATTGTTTTCGTCGGACTGGTGTTGCCATTGTCTACTGGTTTTGCTATCTTTTCAGACATATTTTGGATCATTTTTCATTTCTCCGTCTATGTTGTTTTCACTGTTCCGCGGTACATTTGAGTTTGTCGTGTCGCCTATTTTGTTGTCACTGATTTTCTGAGTTCGTCGCTCCAGCGACGTTCTGGAATTCCGTTGGATGTTGATGCATTTCTTGCGATATGGGTCGCCGTATGTTGCTTCCTGTTCTGATGTTTTCCGACTGTTCGTCGGACTGATTTTTCGGCAATTTTGTTGGCTACTGCTTTGTTGTTTTTCGGCTATTTTTAGACTGGTTTCCGCTGTTTTACTGTCAACTGAGTTTGACAATCTTGCCCTTTATTTTAAACTGATTAGAATAGTTCCTTATTTCAAAAGAACAGATACTGCACAGTTGTTATTTTACTGGTTTGAACATGATACTACACTTTAAATGACCAATGAAAAAGTTATCCGTCGATTTTTGAGGCCTCCACAGTTGCAAAGACGGAAAATAAAATAAAATGAAGCTTTCTGGGAAATGAAGATTTCTTCCACTTACACCGGATAACCAACATGCGCTGGCAGGGCGAATTCTCGCAGCCGCACCTGTTAGGATGTCCCACTTTATTTTTATATATATCTGAGCCCTCCGTGTTTAAAACTATTATTGTTTTAGCGCGGATCTGAAGGTTTTATTTATTTTATTGTTTTAACAATATTGACCGATGAAGGAATCTCCATCTGATTTCCAAGGCCTCCCCTGTACAATGACAGATTTATTTTTGGCTTTACTTATTAATTCCTGTCATTGCTTTAAAATTATTTATTCTATTACTAACACTTTTACTAAGTGTTTATGCAGGTATCCGGAGATCATCTTGTGCAGAAGCCCTAAAAAGGGCTAAAAGATGTCCCGGAATTTTATTCGATTTTAGCTTTATTATTCTGTATTGTATTTCGTTGTAATTGTAAATTATGAAAACTGCTTAGAATATGTAGAATAAAAAGGCAATAAATAATTGACCTAGGTTTGAACGGATAACCGCAAGTTAGCGGATCTTAAAGGATGCCTAACTCCTTCCCTTTAGGAAAATAAAGAACCCTGATCCAGAATCTCATTAATTTCGCAGACCACTAAAATGGAGATTAATTGCAGTATTTTTATTGCAATAAATCAAGTGTCCTAATTAGGTGGCGACTCCTCAAAATCAGCATTATTGCTCTATCCAGGGAATCGCGCCAAAGAGCAACGTTGCGGATACCGTTCAGACCCAGAGGTAAAAAACGGGCGCGACAACATGGAGACTCCGCTGGGGATAATCAGGTTCTTGACCATAGCAAACCTAGGTTTATTATTGCTTGGCTTAATTTGCTTTTATTTGTTTTAAATGCCTTAAAATTACTTACTTTAATTTTATATGCTTAACTGTTTTAATTGCTATTTGCTTTTACTGCTTTCCTTAAACTGACATTTCGCTCATATTTCTTCCACTTTGAAAAAACCACACTATCACACACTACGGGCGAGGTGCGCTTGGTGCATCATCAAAATTCTTTCTTCAAAACCCAAATTTAGGAGAGTTGGTAATATACGTGGAGTGCTCGGTCTAACTGGTGGCCGCGTAGCCTTCTCACTCGAGTTGTCCGCTCGGGAACCTTGCGTCTAGTAAGCCAAATATTAGAAAGCTTAATATAGAGCTATACCACTTTTTTTTATTAAGTCATGCATGCATAAACCTTAGGTGGGTCAATTCTTGGTATTAACGCCACAATTAGAAATCCACCAAACTTGTCGACGGATTTCACAACCCAACGACCCATTAGCATACTATGTGTAGCGTGATGATGATAGACGGATCCAAGCCTGGTCATGACACGCCAAAATTTGAAAAAGTGCACCGTTATTTGGTCGTCATTTCCGACAAAAGCATTAATGTTCAGCAACTTTGGTCAATCTATCCCAATATCGCATATCTGACGTTTAGGCCGACCTCTGGCATAAGAGAGGTCCCATGCATATTAGGCGCGCACTTGATTTGCATGCTTTTGTTTACTATTGTTGTCACTAGCAATTCTGTACATATTATTTAATGCAATAATTACCCTTTAACCCCTGTACATATCATGCTATGTGCTTATAACTCTGGCCACGAGCATTTGCATTTTTGCACTTTTTGTTGTCACATTGCAATCAGGACTTCTACTGCATAAATCACTGTTGAATAGCGCGACTTGGACTTTGTGAAGCATCAACCACCAGTCCGTTCGAACCAATCAGGGGAGTCTTTGACTATATTATCACACCCTTACATTTTATTATTTTTGTGGCTTGCCTACTCTCACCCATTTGTCATATTTTTGGAGGAAAACCGTCCTCGCAATTAGTCGAGGGCGGACAACAACAAAAAAAAGAGGAAGAAAAAGAAAAGAAAAAAAACCATCCCAAGAATGAGCTGGAGTTATGTTGACGGAAAGAAGTCAGCTTATACCAGATTCAACGAAACATCGCTCTGGGTCCTATATTTTGTATCTTTTTTGCAAATTCAATTGATATGTCTAGTGTCGATTACGTAATTTTTTATCATGCATTTTACAACATAATCATCCCGAACTACGCGTGTCTGATTCTCACCATACAGTATGTTACGTAGGCAACTCATCTTGGGTTCGACACCACCACATAAAAAATTAAAAAAATAAAAAAGAAAAAAAGAGGGGAACATATTTGGTTCACCCATTCATTGCATTTATCCAATCACGGACATTCATTATTGCATTTCAATCATTCTATCGCATACATTCATTCATGCATTTCATTCATTCTATCACAACCATTCATTTTTTTCGTTACATTCCTTTTACTTTGCTTTAGTCTTATATCGAACAATCATTTGTTTTGTACATCTTTTACTTTTGTATTTCTTCTATGAATGAATTCTTTTTAAATCATACGTTTTATAACATATCTGAACGAACTACGCACACCTGATTCTCGTTAAAGATGAGAAACGTAGGCAGCCCTATTCGGGTTCGGTACCATTTATTCAAAAAATACAAAAAAATATTTTATTCAAAAAGAAAAAAAAACAAAAAAGAAAGCTCTTTTAAGTATCATTGTTTGATTGGTTGATACCAACACAGTTAGGAGTGTGCATAGGAAAAAACGAGTAGTAATCAATATGGGTTGACTTCGTGGTAAACCATAGATTCTTTTGGTACCTCTCAAACACACCTGTAATGACATTCTTGCATGCTTCTAAGATAAGAACGAAACCAACCTCATCGTGTCATGTGCATTGTGTGGTGAGTTTTAGAATAAGTTCAATTGCACTGCATTGTGATCCAGAACTTGGCCTGAATGTTTGTTGAGGTGAAATTCTGAGTAACACTCGGTGTAGGAAATGATCGTAGGCTTTCTTTGACCCGTTTGAGCCTTTTCAGCCTACCAAATATCATTATCCGTAGTACACCCCTTTTGAGCCTAAAACTTGTTCTTTTGACAACCGTATATTACAGCTATACCCTTTCTGAGTGTGTACGCACTATTCCCCTCTTGGCCCGACCTTCTTGAGCGCTTTGGAAATGTGCAAGTGGCTGACAAAATTCTGCGTCGAAGTTTGCAAAGACAAAAATTGTCAAAGTCCCAAAAAGGAAAAGAAACACAAATGATGACTTCACAAAAGAAGAAATCAAAAGCCCCGGCATTATTAAAAAAATTAATAAAATGAGAGAATAACTTTGGCAAAAAGGTGGCTCCAAACGAAAGATTCAAAAAAAAGTCAGTACAGGAAAACTGGGACAAAAAGAAAGCAGGTCAGCATTAAAGCACACAAATATCAAGCACGGACGTAGTCCAACGCTCGAGGAAGAATTAGTCACTTTTTACCCAAATGATATTCATCCCTTCCCCCAAACCTACACTACAAGCCCGTGACAAGCCCTACACGATCTTATACTGAGGGTTCTCACATTAGTGAATACTTACATGATGGCCAAGCCTATGGTATCACAATTGTATGCATTGAACATCCTTTTGAGTGTGAGCGTACTTCTCTAAACATCCCAAAATTCAAAATACTGGAATATTTGTGAGAAATGAGACTTTCTTCAGTGAGGGCATTTGAAACGTGAGATTACGTGTAGTTCGAAACCTTGGCTGCAAGAAAGTGTCTCGATACTTAGGTGTTTGAGGTACCATTTGAAACTATAGGAATTACCCAGAAGTCAGTCTTGGTTAGACTGGAAGTGAATAACGGAATTCCTAAGCACAATACTAATTGTTGGTATCAACTGAAGTCAGAACGTGATGATGTCTTTCCACTTTTCAAAAAAAAAATGCATATATAAAAACAATCATTTTTTCCATCATGAACTACATCTTGACCTGATTCCCTCGACGGGATACTTAGACGGCCACATTGGCTTCGGTTCACATTGTTTGAAAAACCCAAAAAAATCCTTATTTTTTACATCACAAACTACGTTTTGACCTGATTTCCTCAGCGGGATACGTAGGCGGCCACATTGGCTTCGGTCTCATTTTTTGAAAATTGTACAATCATTTTTTGCATCATGAACTACGTCTTGACCTGATTCCCTCGACGGGATACGTAGGCGGCCACATTGGCTTCGGTCCACATTGTTTGAAAAACTCAAAAAAATCCTTATTTTTTGCATCATTAACTACGTCTTGACCTGATTCCCTCGACGGGATACGTAGACGGCCACATTGACTTCGGTCTACATTGTTTGAAAAACCCAAAAAAATCCTTATTTTTTGCATCACGAACTACCACATGACCTGATTCCATCATGAGGATACGTAGGCGGCCTAAGTCGGCTTCGGTCACACCATTAGAAATCTTCCCATTGGCTCGCGTGCGACAGAATGCATTTGATTATTTCGAAAAGAGATATGAGCAATTTCCACCACGGTTAAGTTCGTGCAGAGATTAGCATTCAGCAAGCATTCGCAGCATCCTGGAAGTCCGTGCAGAGACTACATCGGCAATCGCAGCATTCAGCAAGCATTCACATCATCCAGCAAGTCCGTGCAGAGACTACATCAGCAATCGCAGCATTCAACAAGCATTCGCAGCATCCAGCAAGCCCACACAGAGCATTCAGCAAGCATTCGCAGCATCCAGCAAGTCCGCACAGAGACTGCATCAGCACTCGCAAAATTCAGCAAGCATTCACAACATTCAACACGTCCGTGCAAAGACGAAATCTCAGCAATTGTAGCATCACATCAATACAACCGCCATCACATTCTTATAGGATAACATGTCTACTCATACAATTACATTGCTTATAAATTCATGCATTATCATTTGCCTTAATAGTTATGCACTAACCTTTTGCTTAAGTCTGAGCATGCAAGCAACAAGAGCCAAAACTACAAAGTTGACGCGCATCAACCACTCCTTTCTTAAAACTCACAAGTTTTCTTTGAAGCAGGATCTTCATATCAGCAAAGGCGGGAGGACAACAATGAGCCCATGCGGGTTACAAATGCACAACGTCTATGCAATGACGTTATCTCAACCCAGGCGAGTCACAAAGCAGGTACGTCCATAAAACAACGTCATTTCATACAAGCCTATGCAACATCTTCATCCATATTTCGTCTACGCAACGACGAACATCTGCATCGCGTCTATGCAACGACGAATTTCATAAAAGTCTATGCAATGGCTTCATCCATGTTTCATCTATGCAACGACAAACATCTGCATCGCGTCCATGCAACGACGCTATTTCATGTAAGTCTATGCAATGACTTCATCTATGTTTCGTCTATGCAACGACGAACATCTGCATCGCGTCTATGCAACTACGTCATTTCATCTAAGCCTATGCAACGACTTCATCTATGTTTCGTCTATGCAACGATGAGCATATGCACCACGTCTATGCAACGATGTCATTTCATAAAAGCCTATGCAACGGCTTCATCTATGTTTCGTCTATGCAACGACGAACATCTGCATCGCGTCTATGCAACGACGCATTTCATAAGAGCCTATGCAACGACTTCATACATGTTTCGTCTATGCAACGACGAACATCTGCATCGCGTCTATGCAACGACGCCATTTCATCTAAGCCTATGCAACGACCTCATCTATGTTTCGTCTATGCAACGACGAGCATCTGCATCGCGTCTATACAACGACACCCTACTCATGTAAGTCTATGCAATGACTTCATCTATGTTTCGTCTATGCAACGACGAACATCTGCATCCCGTCTATGCATCGACGCCATAACTTCTAAGCCTATGCAACAGCTTCAACATGTTTCGTCTATACAACGACGAGCATCTGCATCGCATCTATGCAACGACGTCATTTCATGTAAGCCTATGCAACGGCTTCATCTATGCTTCGTCTATACAACGACGAACATCTGCATCGCGTCAATGCAATGATGCCATCAACATCTACAAACACCATATCTGTTACAACACCACGTCACCTGCAACCCAGTGTCATCATGATTCGACACTGGAACAATTTTGAATCGGCGTCTGCCTGCTTTAATTTTCTAGCATCGCGAGCAACCCAGTGTCCTCATAATTTGACACTGGGACAAATTTTAAATCTGCATCAGTTTTGTCTTTTATTTTGGCATCACAGCGATCCAGTATCATCATAATTCGACACTGAGACAAAGTTTTGAATTTGCATCAACTTTTTCCCATTCTTTTTCTTGATCTTTGTTTTAATTCTGACGATGGAGACAAAATTGCCCACAAGTCAACGTCTTTGTTCGAAAACTCTTTCATCGTCTTCGGTCAAAGAGGGACAAGCTGTTGACACCCAATTTTGACCCATCATTTAGTCATTTTGTGCAATTTTAAGCATTTTAGGACACCACATTTTAATCATCATTTTTTGCATTTTTTACATAATATTCTATGTTTATTTCTTCGCAAAATGGCATTGCATCTTTTTATTTTAAATTAAACATGATGTCTTTGTTAATATTATGTTTCTATTATTATTACACCATCGTTTTATTTTAATAATGTTTGCATCTCTTTAAATAATTAATTGACATCCCGTCTTTACTTTTAATTAGGTATTAAATATTTGTTAAATATTATATTTTATTATTATTGCATCGACATTTGCATTTTAATAATTTTGCATCTTTTTAAATAATTTTTCTTTAAATAATAAATTCATTTTGCATTTTTTGTCAAACCAGTCCAGTCCGAGAGACAATCCGGATAAGTCCAGTCCGCCGAAAACCGAAGCCCAAACAGAGGCCCAAAAATGAAAGCCAATACACATTTCATCTTTTCCCAATACCCAAAACCCTAAACCTAAATACCCCTATAAATAAAATGCACTCCCCCCCCCCCCCCCCCTCTTTGAAAAACCCTCAGCCGCCTACCCCTCTCACACCCCTACATCTACCCCTCTCATCTCTCTCACACACACTAATCAGCTGCACCTCTCTCCTTTATCACCCCCACTTTCAACAACAACATCGACAGCCCACACCCCTATACTATAAACTCACCCCTGCCCTCTCCCTAACACTCATCTCCCTTATCCCCTCCAAACGCACACGCACATACACACACTAGTCTAACCCACACCCGTCGCTCAAACCCCCATACCCTCAACTGCCATCGCCGTCAACCCCCGATCCGGCGAACCCACCGTCGATCGCACCACTGAACCCACCGTCGAACTCCCAGACCACCTCTGCCCGTCGACGTCGTTGCTGCCTATCGCCAGAGCTCTACCCCACTGAACCGTCGACCTTGAACCACTGTTCCGGTGAACTACACCAACAACACCGCGTCTCCATCTCCAGCAAACCCCACAACCCGCCTCACACCCCACTGCCCGCCCCTGATCTGAGCTCAAACCACTGGAGGCGTCGCTCCGACGATAGCCGTGGAAGTGATGTCGCCATCCCAATCTCGCCGCATTTGCACTCTGGTGAAGCTATGGGTTATTCTTTAACTTTGCAGTTATATATTTTTTTTGTTTGGACTGATTTATTTCTTGATTTGAATCTCGCCGGAGTTTTTAAACTCCAGCGACTGCTGGTTACTGTTTTATTGTTTTCGTCGGACTGGTGTTGCCATTGTCTACTGGTTTTGCTATCTTTTCGGACAGATTTTGGATCATTTTTCATTTCTCCGTCTATGTTGTTTTCACTGTTCCGCGGTACATTTGAGTTTGTCGTGTCGCCTATTTTGTTGTCACTGATTTTCTGAGTTCGTCGCTCCAGTGACGTTCTGGAATTCCGTTGGATGTTGATGCATTTCTTGTGATATGTGTCGCCGTATGTTGCTTCCTGTTCTGATGTTTTCCGGCTGTTCGTCGGACTGATTTTTCGGCAATTTTGTTGGCTACTGCTTTGTTGTTTTTCGGCTATTTTTAGACTGGTTTCCGCTGTTTTACTGTAGCTGGACTGAGTTTGACAATCTTGCCCTTTATTTAAACTGATTGGAATAGTTTCTTATTTCAAAAGAACAGATACAACACTGTTGTCATTTTTACTGGTTTGAACATGATACTACACTTTAAATGGCCAATGAAAAAGTTATCCGTCGATTTTTGAGGCCTCCACAGTTGCAAAGACGGAAAATAAAATAAAATGAAACTTTCTAGGTAATGAAGATTTGTTCCACTTACACCGGATAACTAACATGCGCTGGCAGGGCGAATTCTCGCAGCCGCACTTGTTAGGATGTCCCACTTTATTTTTATATATATCTCAGCCCTCTGTGTTTAAAACTATTATTGTTTTAGCGCGGATCTGAAGGGTTCATTTATTTTATTGTTTTAACAATATTGGCCGATGAAGGAATCTCCGTCTGATTTCCAAGGCCTCCCATGTACAAAGACGGATTTATTTTTGGCTTTACTTATTAATTCCTGTCATTGCTTTAAAATTATTTATTCTATTACTAACACTTTTACTAAGTGTTTATGCAGGTATCCGGAGATCAACTTGTGCAGAAGCCCTAAAAAGGGCTAAAAAATGTCCCGGAATTTTATTCGATTTTAGCTTTATTATTCTGTATTGCATTTCGTTGTAATTGTAAATTATGAAAACTGCTTAGAATATGTAGAATAAAAAGGCAATAAATAATTAACATAAGTTTGAACGGATAACCGCAAGTTAGCGGATCTTAAAGGATGCCTAACCCCTTCCCTTTAGGATAATAAAGAGCCCTGATCCAGAATCTCATTAATTTTGCAGACCATTAAAATGGAGATTAATTGCAGTATTTTTATTGCAATAAATCAAGTGTCCTAATTCACTTAACTAATTAGGTGGCGACTCCTCAAAATCAGCATTATTGCTCTATCCAGGGAATCGCGCCAAAGAGCAACGTTGCGGATACCGTTCAGACCCAGAGGTAAAAAACGGGCGCGACAACATGGCGACTCCGCTGGGGATAGTCAGGTTCTTGACCATAGCAAACCTAGGTTTATTATTGCTTGGCTTAATTTGCTTTTATTTGTTTTAAATGCCTTAAAATTACTTACTTTAATTTTATATGCTTAACTGTTTTAATTGCTATTTGCTTTTACTGCTTTTCTTAAACTGACATTCCGCTCATATTTCTTCCACTATGGAAAATCCACACTATCACACACTACGTGCGAGGTGCGCTTGGTGCATCAGCAAAATTCTTTCTTCAAAACCCAAATTTAGGAGAGTTGGTAATATACGTGGAGTGCTCGGTCTAACCGGTGGTCGCGTAGCCTTCTCACTCGAGTTGTCCGCTCGGGAACCTTGCGTCTAGTAAGCCAAATCTTAGAAAGCTTAAGATAGAGCTATACCACCCTTTTTTATTAAGTCATGCATGCATAAACCTTAGGTGAGTCAATTCATGGTATTAACGCCACAATTAGAAATCCACCAAACTTGTCGACGGATTTCACAACCCAACGACCCATTAGCATACTATGTGTAGCGTGATGATGATAGACGGATCCAAGCCTGATCATGACACGCCAAAATTTGAAAAAGTGCACCGTCATTTGGTCGCCATTTCTGACAAAAGCATTAATGTTCAGCAACTTTGGTCAATCTATCCCAATATCGCATATCTGACGTTTAGGCCGACCTCTGGCATAAGAGAGGTCCCATGCATATTAGGCGCGCACTTGATTTGCATGATTTTGTTTACTATTGTTGTCACTAGCAATTCTGTACATATTATTTAATGCAATAATTACCCTTTAGCCCCTGTACATATCATGCTATGTGCTTATAACTCTGACCATGAGCATTTGCATTTTTGCACTTTTTGTTGTCACATTGCAATCAGGACTTCTACTGCGTAAATCACTCTTGAATAGCGTGACTTGGACTTTGTGAAGCATCAACCACCAGTCCGGTCGAACCAATCAGAAGAGTCTTTGACTATATTGTCACGCCCTTACATTTTATTATTTTTGTGGCTTGCCTACTCTCACCCATTTGTCATATTTTTTTACAGGAAAACCGTCCTCGCAAATAGTCGATGGCGGACAACAACAAAAAAAAAGGAAGAAAAAGAAAAGAAAAAAAATCATCCCAAGAATGAGCTGGAGTTATGTTGACGGAAAGAAGTCAGCTTATACCAGATTCAACGAAGCATCGCTCTGGGTCCTATATTTTGTATCTTTTTTGCAAATTCAATTGATATGTCTAGTGTAGATTACGTAATTTTTTATCATGCATTTTACAACATAATTATCCCGAACTATGCGTGTCTGATTTTCACCATACGGTATGATACGTAGACAACTCATCTTGGGTTCGACACCACCACATAAAAAATTAAAAAAATAAAAAAGAAAAAAAAAGGGGAACATATTTGGTTCACCCATTCATTGCATTTATCCAATCACGGACATTCATTATTGCATTTCAATCATTCTATCACATACATTCATTCATGCATTTCATTCATTCTATCACAACCATTCATTTTTTTCGTTACATTCCTTTTACTTTGCTTTAGTCTTATATCGAATAATCATTTGTTTTGCACATCTTTTACTTTTGCATTTCTTTTATGAATGAATTCTTTTTAAATCATACGTTTTATAACATATCTGAACGAACTACGCACACCTGATTCTCGTTAAAGATGAGATACGTAGGCAACCCTATTCGAGTTCGGTACCATTTATTCAAAAAATACAAAAAAATATTTTATTCAAAAAGAGAAAAAAAAACTCTTTTAAGTATCATTGTTTGATTGGTTGATACCAACACAGTTATGAGTGTGCATAGGAAAGAACGAGTAGTAATCAATATGGGTTGACTTCGTGGTAAACCATAGATTCTTTTGGTACCTCTCACACACACCTATAATGACATTCTTGCATGCTTCTAAGATAAGAACGAAACCAACCTCATCGTTTCATGTGCATTGTGTGGTGAGTTTTAGAATAAGTTCAATTGCACTGCATTGTGATCTAGAACTTGGCCTGAATGTTTGTTGAGGTGAAATCCTGAGTAACACTCGGTGTAGAAAATGATCGTAGGCTTTCTTTGACCCGTTTGAGCCTTTTCAGCCTACCAAATATCATTATCCGTAGTACATCCCTTTTGAGCCTAAAACTTGTTCTTTTGACAACCGCATATTACAGCTATACCCTTTCTGAGTGCGTACGCACTATTTCCCTCTTGGCCCGACCTCCTTGAGCGCTTTGAAAATGTTCAAGTGACTGACAAAATTCTGCGTCGAAGTTTGCAAAGACAAAAATTGTCAAAGTCCCAAAAAGGAAAAGAAAACACAAATGATGACTTCACAAAAGAAGAAATCAAAAGCCCCGGCATTATAAAAAAATTAATAAAATGAGAGAATAACTTTGGCAAAAAGGTGGCTCCAAACGAAAGATTAAAAAAGAAGTCAGTACAAGAAAACTGGGACAAAAAGAAAGCAGGTCAGCATTAAAGCACACAAATATCAAGCACGGATGTAGTCCAACGCTCGAGGAAGAATTAGTCACTTTTTACCCAAATGATATTCATCCATTCCCCCAAACCTACACTACAAGCCAGTGACAAGCCCTACACGATCTTATACTGAGGGTTCTCACATTAGTGGATACTTACATGATGGCCAAGCCTATGGTATCACAATTGCATGCATTGAACATCCTTTTGAGTGTGAGTGTACTTCTCTAAACGTCCCAAAATTCAAAATACTGGAATATATGTGAGAAACGGGACTTTCTTCAGTGAGGGCATTTGAAACGTGAGATTACGTGTAGTTCGAAACCTTGGCTGCAAGCAAGTGTCTCGATACTTAGGTGTTTGAGGTACCATTTGAAACTATAGGAATTATCCAGAAGTCAGTCTGGGTTAGACTAGAAGTGAATAACGGAATTCCTAAGCACAATACTAATTGTTGGTATCAACTGAAGTCAGAACGTGATGCTGTCTTTCCACTTTTAAAAAAAAAATGCATATATAAAAATAATCATTTTTTGCATCATGAACTACGTCTTGACCTGATTTCCTCGACGGGATACGTAGGCGGTCACATTGGCTTCGGTCCACATTGTTTGAAAAACCCAAAAAAATCCTTATTTTTTGCATCATGAACTACGTCTTGACCTGATTCCCTCGACGGGATACGTAGGCGGCCACATTGGCTTCGGTCCACATTGTTTGAAAACCCCAAAAAAATCCTTATTTTTACATCACAAACTACGTTTTGACCTGATTCCCTCAGCGGGATACGTAGGCGGCCACATTGGCTTCGGTCTCATTTTTTGAAAATTGTACAATCATTTTTTGCATCATGAACTACGTCTTGACCTGATTCACTCGACGGGATACGTAGGCGGCCACATTGGCTTCGGTCCACATTATTTGAAAAACCCAAAAAAATCCTTATTTTTTGCATCACGAACTACGTCATGACCTGATTCCATCACGAGGATACGTAGGCGGCCTAAGTCGGCTTCGGTTACACCATTAGAAATCTTCCCATTGGCTCGCGTGCGACAGAATGCATTTGATTATTCCGAAATGAGATATGAGCAATTTCCACCAGGGTTAAGTTCGTGCAGAGATTAGCATTCAGCAAGCATTCGCAGCATCCAGCAAGTCCGTGCAGAGACTACATCGGCAATCGCAACATTCAGCAATCATTCGCATCATCCAGCAAGTTCGTGCAGAGACTACATCAGCAATCGCAGCATTCAACAAGCATTCGCAGCATCCAGCAAGCCCGCGCAGAGCATTCAGCAAGCATTCGCAGCATCCAGCAAGTCCGCACAGAGACTGCATCAGCACTCGCAACATTCAGCAAACATTCACAACATTCAACACGTCCGTGCAAAGATGAAATCTCAGCATTTGTAGCATCACATCAATACAACCGCCATCACGTTTTACAGGATAACATTTCTACTCATACAATTACATTACTTATAAATTCATGCATTATCATTTGCCTTAACAGTTATGCACTAACCTTTTGCTTAAGTCTGAGAATGCAAGCAGCAAGAGCCAAAACTACAAAGTTGACGCGAATCAACCACTCCTTTCCTAAAACTCACAAGTTTTTTTTGAAGCAGGATCTTCATATCAGCAAATGCGGGAGGACAACAATGAGCTCATGCGGGTTACAAATGCACAACGTCTATGAAATGCCGTTATCTCAACCCAGGAGAGTCACAAAGTAGGTACGTCCATAAAACAACATCATTTCATACAAGCCTATGCAACAACTTCATCCATGTTTCGTCTACGCAACGACGAACATCTGCATCGCGTCTATGCAACGACGTATTTCATAAAAGCCTATGCAACGGCTTCATCCATGTTTCGTCTATGCAACGACGAACATCTGCATCGCGTACATGCAACGACGCTATTTCATGTAAGTTTATGCAACGACTTCATCTATGTTTCATCTATGCAACGACGAACATCTGCATCGCGTCTATGCAACGGCGTCATTTCATCTAAGACTATGCAACGACTTCATCTATGTTTCGTCTATGCAACGATGAGCATATGCATCGCGTCTATGCAACGACGCCATTTCATAAAAGCCTATGCAACGGCTTCATCTATGTTTCGTCTATGCAACAACGAACATCTGCATCGCGTCTATGCAACGACGCATTTCATAAGAGTCTATGCAACGATTTCATACATGTTTCGTCTATGAAATGACGAACATCTGCATCGCGTCTATGCAACGACGTCATTTCATCTAAGCCTATTCAATGACCTCATCTATGTTTCGTCTATGCAACGACGAGCATCTGCATCGCGTCTATACAACGACACCCTCCTCATGTAAGCCTATGCAATGACTTCATCTATGTTTCGTCTATGCAACGACGAACATCTGCATCCCGTCTATGCAGCGACGCCATATCTTCTAAGCCTATGCAACAACTTCATCATGTTTCGTCTATACAACGACGATCATCAGCATCACGTCTATGCAACGACGCCATTTCATGTAAGCCTATGCAACGGCTTCATCTATGCTTCGTGTATGCAACGACGAACATCTGCATCGCGTCCATGCAATAATGTCATCAACATCTACAAGCACCCTATCTATTACAGCACCACGTCACCTGCAACCCAGTGTCATCATGATTTGACACTGGAACAATTTTGAATCGGCGTCTGCCTGCTTTAATTTTCTAGCATCGCGAGCAACCCAGTGTCCTCATAATTCGACACTGGGACAAATTTTAAATCTGCATCAGTTTTATATTTTATTTTGGCATCACAGCGATCCAGTGTCATCATAATTCGACACTGAGACAAAGTTTTGAATTTGCATCAGCTTTTGCCCATTATTTTTCTTGATCTTTATTTTAATTCTGACGATGGAGACAAAATTGGCCACAAATCAACGTCTTTGTTCGAAAACTCTTTATTCATCTTCGGTCAAAGAGGGACAAACTGTTGACACCCAATTTTGACCCATAATTTAGTCATTTCGTGCAATTTTAAGCATTTTAGGACACTGCATTTTAATCATCATTTTTTGCATTTTTTACATAATATTCTATGTTTATTTCTTCGCAAAATGACATTGCATCTTTTTATTTTAAATTAAACATGATGTCTTTGTTAATATTATGTTTCTATTATTATTACACCATCATTTTATTTTAATAATGTTTGCATCTCTTTAAATAATTAATTGACATCCCGTCTTTACTTTTAATTAGGTATTAAATATTTGTTAAATATTATATTTTATTATTATTGCATCGGCATTTGCATTTTAATAATTTTGCATCTTTTAAAATAATTTTTCTTTTAAATAATAAATTCGTTTTGCATTTTTTGTCAAACCAGTCCAGTCCGAGGCACAATCCGGATCAGTCCAGTCCGCCGAAAACCGAAGCCCAAACAGAGGCCCAAAAATGAAAGCCAATACACTTTTCATCTTTTCCCAATACCCAAAACCCTAAACCCCTAAATACCCCTATAAATAAAATGCACTCCCCCCTCTTTGAAAAACCCTCAGCCGCCTACCCCTCTCACACCCCTACATCTACCCCTCTCATCTCTCTCACACGCACTAATCAGCCGCACCTCTCCTTTATCACCCCCACTTTCAACAACAACATCGGCAGCCCACACCCCTATACTATAAACTCACCCCTGCCCTCTCCCTAACACCCATCTCCCTTATCCCCTCCAAACGCACACACACATACACACACTAGTCTAACCCACACCCGTCGCTCAAACCCCCATACCCTCAACTGCCATCGCCGTCGACCCTGTTACACCCCGTAAGTCCAAGACTTGTATAAGAGAATGTACATAAGGAATCAAGACTTGGAATTTAGTACGAAAGGAAGAATTGTTTTTCCGACGGAAAATCTTCCGAACGTCGGAAAGGAAAAATGTTCGTTGTTGAGAATTGGATTCTCAAAATGTATTATTTGGAGAGTAGGGAACTTATTAATATTATGGAAATTTATTTTTACGGATTTGGTCACGTGGGGCCCACCCGAGGAATTTTATGTTTTATGAGCCCACGAGATTCTGCAATTTTGTGGACGAATGAGAGGGCGACACGTGGCACTCCCACATGTGGTGTTGGACGAAAATTAGTAAGGGTATTATGGTCATTTGGCCAATGATAGGATGACCAAGTCTTGCTAATAATAGAGCTTGATATTGTTGACTAAGTCGAGGACACTTGGCTTGATCTCTTCCTCCAATTTTAACAAGTGTTGTTATCTAAGCCATCCAATGTGTTATATATTCACTACACTAGTGCAAGACTAGTCTTAAACACTTAGAAAAAATCACACATTGTTGTCTCTCTTAGAAGCTCTCGGGTTTGCACCATTTCACTAGAAAAATTTGTAGTTTTGATCCATTAGCCACAAGACTTTAACCCAATGTCCCTAAGGGTATTGTAAGGATATCTCAATAGAAAGATTTGGAAAACGGAGTTTTCACGTTAGTCGCAAGGGAAACTAAGGGAGTTCTTCAACTTTGAAGTTGGAACTTGAAGATGGGTTCTTCATAGGCCTCTAAGGAGTGCTTGGAGCGGATTGGAACCTAAGGAAAGGAGCTAAGAATTGCTAAGGCGCGACTTTGAATCTTGGAAATTTTAAGGGCTTATAAAGGTATAATCTTGTCGTTTTAGCAATTAAGGTTTACTTATCATTGTAGCTATGGATTTTAGCAAGCATGAGTTATATATTATGAGGTTTGATAAGTGTTTTGACTATTGGAACCCTAATCCAAAACTAGCATGTTTAGCCTTAAGATTTGAATTCAAGTTGATTATTAGTTTAAGTTGTCATGTTGTATAAAGAAGGAAATTGTAGTTATTGAAGTTGTTTATGACTATATAACATGTTAGACCTTAGAACTTGGAATTGGAAAAGAATTGGAAAAGACTTTGAATTGTTAAGTTATGTAGTTCGAGAATGGCTAGTATTAATCTACTTGGTATGAATTGTGGGGCAGAATTTTACACGTATTGTAAGGCGTGTAATCCCTTTGTTTGGTTGTTGTTTGGAGCCTTAAATGTGGCGTGTTGGTTATTGTATTCGGCCTTGAAAAGGTGGCAAAGTGAGTAGAAACAAAGGAAGTCTTTGCCCGATTTTCCGTAGAATTAGAGACCGTATACTTAGTATTATTCTACGTTAGAGACTAGAAGTTGATAGTCTTGTTGTGAACATTATAGGTTGACACTTCTCGTGCAGCGTATTCGGCAGCTTGTGGATTTAGCGAGAAAGGTATGTGAACTATCTCCTTTCTAGCATGATTCCTTAAGATAAAGAAAGTATGTCCTACTCCTTAAATGATCCATTCCTTGGTTGTATTTGGATTGCCTAAAATAGAATTGTTCTATGTACTCCTTGATTGTACTTTGATGTTTAAATTGTAAGTTGTATAATCCATTTCCTTAGTGAAGTTTGGATTCTTAAAAGTGAAAGTATTTTTCTTAAAGTACATGAGTCTTGAAAAGGAAGTGGTTTCCAAACCTTTTGGCTAGTGCCTTAGTTCCAAAACCTAAGGGTTGTTGTAATGACTTTAGGGGAGTTAAAGGAGTGATTTACTTAATTGTTTTAAGAGAGGAGAAATGACATGATTTAAGAGAAGTAACTTGTTTTAAAGGTGTGAGTTACTTGAGGTTTAAAAGTAGAAGAAACTTGTTTTCTAAATATTAAGGGACTTGAAGTATTTTGAAAGTTAAGAAACTTGATTTGAAAGTTTGTGATACATGGTTTTAAGTATAAGTCTCTTGGTTATAAAAAAGGAATGAAATTGTCTAAAACCATAAAGGGTTATAACGGCTTTATGGGAAGTTGGTTACAACGGCTTTATGAAAGGTTAAAAAAGTTGTCTATTTTGATTATTGGGCATAAGTTGTCTAGATTGTGAAAATTTGAAGTTACTTGATTTCAAGCTTTGGAATGAGTTTTTCTAAAAGTGTAGTAACTTACTTTGAAAAATAGACACACCTTGATACTACGGGTGTTAGTATCTTGGCTTGTTAAATGAGGATTATTATATTTGTGCCTTGATAAGTACTTTGGCTTGTTAAATGAGGATTATTCTATTTGTGCCTCGATAAATACTTTGGCTTGTTAAATGAGAATTATTCTATTTGTGCCTTGATAAGTACTTTGGCTTGTTAAATGAGAATTTATTCTATGTGTGTCTTGATAAGTACTTTGGCTTGATTAATTGAGAATTGCCTATGTGTGCTGGCGATAGCCTTTGAGTGCAAGGAATATGTTTTATTAAGTTGCCGCGACTCTCGGTTGGAGGGCCGTCTGTCTTGTTGTAAGTTACTTGGACGTACCGACAGTGATGTGGGATTCCACGGGTATGCTTCCGTTATTTGTAGTACTTGGGTTAAATTGTCGGATTTTTATAGAAGACATGGTAGTGCTTATGTTTTGTTTGACGGCCGGTTGAGATAGGGTAAGAGTATAAGTGAGGGGTAAACCCCCAAGATGCTATACCACCTTCTCCAGGGTAAGAGTATAAGTGAGGGGTAAACCCCCAAGACATTATACCCCCTGCTTGTGTTGTTTGATGGTCGGTTGAGATAGGGTAAGAGTATAAGTGAGGGGTAAACCCCCAAGATGCTTTACCACCTTCTCCAGGGTAAGAGTATAAGTGAGGGGTAAACCCCCAAGACATTATACCTCGCTTACCACTGCTCGTTTTCTGCTGCCTGCATGCTTTTAGGACACAGTGGGACTTGGTGTTCATGTATGCCTATTGGTGTTATATTATATCATGGATCGCCAGCGGTGAGAAGGATTCCACGCATGATTGATATTATGGCGTGAGACCCATGGTTATATTTTAGTAATGATTTGAGGCACGCGTCCACGACTTGATATATTGTTTATGTATTGTATCTTGTAGGTTGGCTATCATACATGTCTCTGTTTTGTTAAATTATGATTTCATTACAGTATTTTTCAGCTTCACATACTTGGTACATTCTACGTACTGACCTCCTTCGGGGGGCTGCGTTCATGCCGCAGGTTTAGGTACGCAGTTTGGTGATCGGCAGGTGTAGGACCGCCGAGTTTTGGATAGCTCCTGCTCGGGAGTTTATCTTTTGGTATAATTCTTCAAGACATGCTTTTGTACGATTATGGGTACGGCGGCCTTGTCTCCGCATTCGATAAAACTCTTGAGGTGCGTATTCATATGTAGGATTGGACTCGTATGCAGCGTAGTGTCTTTTTTATGTATATTATATGGTAGCCTTGTCGGCTTTGCCCTTGCACGTACGTTGGTTTAAAAAAAAGAGGTGTTATTTAAATTCCGCAGTTTACTTAGTTGTTAAGATAGAAGGGTACCCAGGTAGGGCACCAGTCACAGGCCCGGGGTTCGGGGCGTGACAGAGTGGTATCAGAGCGATCCTCGGAATGTCTATGCACCGTGTCTAGTAGATTATTGATTATCGGTGTGTTGCGCGCCACACCCATAAACAGTGAGGCTATAGGACATTTAGGAGTTGGTTTCTATTCTTCTCACTCAAGATCGTGCCATGTAGATTTGTGTTAGTAAGATAATTCCTCTCTGACGTATTGTTGTGTTCTGATTATGCCTCGAGGAGGGCAACGCCAGAGGCAAGGGAGTAGCAGGAGCTACTAGTCAGACTCAGAGAGTTGATAGGGCTTATGCCCAGGGTATACCGGATGTTGTGCCGCAGTCGGCGAGTTCTTCTGCGCCAGGTTTTGAGGCCCCAGCACCAGAGCCTCCAGTTTCTCAGTTAGGGGAAGATTTTAGGGTCATAAAGGAAGCCATTATGTTATTGACCAAGATAGCAGTGCTATAGTTTCTTCAGCAGGGGGTTATTCGGCCAGTACAGACAGGTGTACAGAGGGTAGAGGGCCAACGCGGAGATCAGCGTAAGAGGGTTAGACCGGTTGGTTATCCCGGTGAGTTTTTGGACGGCGACCTCAAAGAAGTGAGATATTCGTCCCACCTACCCAAGACATACCCCTGATTCCACGGTGGGATTTTGGACCCCACAAGGTATTTAGGAGCCGGTCCAAGCTCCAGAGGTCGAGGTTCTCAGAGGAGCAGAGGATTTTCTCGGTCGAGGCCACCTATTCCTCAATGTATCAGATGTGGTAAGCGTCATTCGGGGAAATGCCGTTATGGCACAGGTGTTTGTTTTTACTGTGGCCGTCCGGGCCATATGCTGAGGGTATGTCCTTTTAGAAAGAGCACTGGTGAGGTGGCTCAGCCTATGAGGCCGGTAGTTGGTTCCCTTCCTCCACGGTATGCGTTCCCGAGCGGTGTTCGGATGTTAGCCACCGTGGTAGAGGTCGAGTGGAGTTTATAGTTCGCGGTCCTTGAACCGCAGAGATGACGTGACTACTGGCGGATCGGAGGCGACATCACACGGGTTACTGGTATATTTCGATTCCTTTGAATCATACGATGCGTTGATAGATTCAGATTTTACCCTGGCGTATATGTTTTCCCTTTATTGCTAGAGTTGTAAAGTGATAGTACCCAGCAGGTGGATACCTTGATTAGTAAAGTGAGAAGTTAAGAATGTTGACAAGAATGGTAAGTGAACTGAGACTATAGTTGTGTAGAGCTCACAAGTAGTAATTTCCCCATAACAGTGTAAGACCGATAGGGAAGAATGTACAGTAGAAATACTTTGGCTTATGTGACGAACCTCTAGTGAATAGGGGATAGGGTAAGAAGTACCTTGAGATAAGAGAGAGGTTTATTTTAGGCTAAGAATGAGAAGTTAAGTGTGACGATGAGTCGGGTTATGGACTCATTTCGCCACCGATAGTATGGAATGGGGTGATGTCGGTTAGAAATGGTCCCGTATGTGATGGTCACGAGGATGCCAGCCCAAGTTGGGTTAATCGTTATGCGAGTTGTGGACGTTCCACCGAACTAGGTCGTAAGGACCGGTAAGAGCCTTATCGGGAAAGTAAGTAACAATATGGCCAAGTTTGGATAGTAACTCCAAGGATTGGAGAACAGAAACAAAATTTGAGATTTTGTACGTGTACTAGATGAGTTTGAAAGTACGAGAAAGTATGACAAGTAAGGAAGGAAAGGAACCTCTAAGGATCCCGTGTTTGGGAAGATCGTAACCTTCGAGTTTGGTGAGAAGGGTCGCGACGGAAGGTCCATTGATATGTTTACGTATGTTTTGTGGTGGCCATGTGTGGCATCGTTGTGCAGTGCGGTTTAGATCGACAGCATAGTGTAGATCAGAGATTGTGGGAGTGTATAGCTTGACAACCGACTAAGAACATTCGGGGACGAATGTTTCTAAGGGGGGAAGAATGTTACACCCCGTAAGTCCAAGACTTGTATAAGAGAATGTACATAAGGAATCAAGACTTGGAATTTAGTACGAAAGGAAGAATTGTTTTTCCGACGGAAAATCTTCCGAACGTCGGAAAGGAAAAATGTTCGTTGTTGAGAATTGGATTCTCAAAATGTATTATTTGGAGAGTAGGGAACTTATTAATATTATGGAAATTTATTTAAACGGATTTGGTCACGTGGGGCCCACCCGAGGAATTTTACGTTTTGCGGGGCCCACGAGGGTTACGGAATTTTGTGGACGAATGAGAGGGAGACACGTGGCACTCCCACATGTGGTGTTGGACGAAAATTATTAAGGGTATTATGGTCATTTGGCCAATGATAGGATGACCAAGTCTTGCTAATAATAGAGCTTGATATTGTTGACTAAGTCCAAGGGACACTTGGCTTGATCTCTTCCCTCCAATTTTAACAAGTGTTGTTATCTAAGCCATCCAATGTGTTATATATTAACTACACTAGTGCAAGACTAGTCTTAAACACTTGAAAAAAATCACACATTGTTGTCTCTCTTAGAAGCTCTGGTTTGCACCATTTCACTAGAAAAATTTGTAGTTTTGATCCATTAGCCACAAGACTTTAACCCAGGTCCCTAAGGGTATTGTAAGGATATCTCAATAGAAAGATTTCGAAAACGGAGTTTTCACGTTAGTCGCAAGGAAACTAAAGGAGTTCTTCAACTTTGAAGTTGGAACTTGAATATGGGTTCTTCATGGCCTCAAGAGTGCTTAGAGCGGATTGGAACCTAAGGAAAGGAGCTAAGAATTGCTAAGGCGCGACTTTGAATCTTGGAAATTTTAAGGGCTTATAAAGGTATAATCTTGTCGTTTTAGCAATTAAGGTTTACTTATCATTGTAGCTATGGATTTTAGCAAGAATGAGTTATATATTATGAGGTTTGATAAGTGTTTTGACTATTTGAACCCTAATCCGAAAACTAGCATGTTTAGCCTTAAGATTTGAATTCAAGTTGATTATTAGTTTAAGTTGTCGCATGTTGTATAAAGAAGGAAATTGTAGTTATTGAAGTTGTTTATGACTATATAACATGTTAGACCTTAGAACTTGGAATTGGAAAAGAATTGGAAAAGACTTTGAATTGTTAAGTTATGTAGTTGGCCGAGAATGGCTAGTGAGTATTAATCTACTTGGTATGAATTGTGGGGCGGAATTTTACATGTATTGTAAGGCGTGTAATCCCCTTTTGTTTGGTTGTTGTTTGGAGCCTTAAATGTGGCATGTTGGTTATTGTATTCGGCCTTGAAAAAGGTGGCAAAGTGAGTAGAAACAAAGGAAGTGCTGCCCGATTTTCCGTAGAATTAGAGACCGTATACTTAGTATTATTCTACGTTAGAGACTAGAAGTTGATAGTCTTGTTGTGACCATTATAGGTTGACACTTCTACGTACGGCGTATTCGGCTTAGCTTGTGGATTTAGCCGAAAAGGTATGTGAACTATCTCCTCTTCTAGCATGATTCCTTAAGATAAATAAAGTATGTCCTACTTCTTAAATGATCCATTCCTTGGTTGTATTTGGATTGCCTAAAATAGAATTCGTTCTATGTACTCCCTTGATTGTACTTTGATGTTTAAATTGTAAGTTGTATAATCCATTTCCTTAGTGAAGTTTGGATTCTTAAAAGTGAAAGTATTTTACTTAAAGTACATGGAGTCTTGAAAAGGAAGTGGTTTCCAAACCTTTTGGCTAGTGCCTTAGTTCCAAAACCTAAGGGTTGTTGTAATGACTTTAGGGTAGTTAAAAGAGTGATTTACTTAATTGTTTTAAGAGAGGAGAAATGACATGATTTAAGAGAAGTAACTTGTTTTAAAGGTGTGAGTTACTTGAGGTTTAAAAGTAGAAGAAACTTGTTTTCTAAATATTAAGGGACTTGAAGTATTTTGAAAGTTAAGAAACTTGATTTGAAAGTTTGTGATACTTGGTTTTAAGTATAAGTCTCTTGGTTATAAAAAAGGAATGAAATTGTCTAAAACCATAAAGGGTTATAACGACTTTATGGGAAGTTGGTTACAACGGCTTTATGGAAGGTTAAGAAAGTTGTCTATTTTGATTATTGGGCATAAGTTGTCTAGATTGTGAAAATTTGAAGTTACTTGATTTCAAGCTTTGGAATGAGTTTTTCTAAAAGTGTAGTAACTTACTTTGAAAAATAGACACACCTTGATACTACGGGTGTTAGTATCTTGGGATTTTACATAAAAAGGAGTATTTTGAAAAGAATGCACGTATGTAGTACTTTGGCTTGTTAAATGAGAATTATTCTATTTGTGCCTTGATAAGTACTTTGGCTTGTTAAATGAGGATTATTATATTTGTGCCTTGATAAGTACTTTGGCTTGTTAAATGAGGATTATTCTATTTGTGCCTCGATAAATACTTTGGCTTGTTAAATGAGAATTATTCTATTTGTGCCTTGATAAGTACTTTGGCTTGTTAAATGAGAATTTATTCTATGTGTGCCTTGATAAGTACTTTGACTTGATTAATTGAGAATTGCCTATGTGTGCTGGCGATAGCCTTTGAGTGCAAGGAATATGTTTTATTAAGTTGCCGCGACTCTCGGTTGGAGGGCCGGTTGTCTTGTTGTAAGTTACTTCGACGTACCGACAGTGATGTGGGATTCCACGGTACGCTTGCTATTTGTAGTACTTGTTAAATTGCCGGATTTTTATAAGACATGGTAGTGCTTATGTTTTGTTTGACGGCAGGTTGAGATAGGGTAAGAGTATAAGTGAGGGTAAACCCCCAAGATGCTATACCACCTTCTCCAGGGTAAGAGTATAAGTGAGGGGTAAACCCCCATGACATTATACCCCGCCAGTGTTGTTTGATGGTCGGTTGAGATAGGGTAAGAGTATAAGTGAGGGTAAACCCCAAGATGCTTTACCACCTTCTCGGTAAGAGTATAAGTGAGGGTAAACCCCAAGACATTATACCCTCGCTTACCACCGCTCGCTTTTCTGCCGCCCTGCATGCTTTTTAGGACACAGTGGGACTTGGTGTTCATGTATGCCTATTGGTGTTATATTATATCATGGATCGCCGACGGTGAGGAAGGATTCCACGCATGATTGATATTCAGGCGTGAGACCCATGGTTATATTTTAGTAATGATTTGAGGCATGTGTCCACGACTTGATATGATTTGTTTATGTATTGTATCTTGTAGGTTGGCTATCATACATGTCTCCTGTTTTGTTATCTTGTTATGATTTCATTACGATTTTTCCTTCACATACTTGGTACATTCTTCGTCTTCGACCTCGCCGGGCTGCGTTCACGCCGCAGTTTAGGTAATGCAGCTTGGTGATCGGCAGTGTAGGACCGCTCGAGTTTTGGATAGCTCCTCTGCTCGTGAGTTTATCTTTTGGTATAATTCCTTGATAAAGCTTTTGTACAGTTATGGGTACGGCGGGGCCTTATCCCGTCACAGTTCAGTAAAACTCTTAGAGGTCTGTATTCATATGTGGGATTGGACTCATGTACAGCGTAGTGTCTTTTTTATGTATATTATATGGCAGCCTTGTCGGCTTTGCCCTTGCACGTACGTTGGTTTTAAAAAAAAGAGGTGTTATTTAAATTCCGCAGTTTACTTAGTTGTTAAGATAGAAGGGTGCCCAGGTAGGGCACCAGTCACGGGCCCGGGGTTCGGGGCGTGACAGACCCCCCATCCGGCGAACCCACCGTCGATCGCACCACTGAACCCACCGTCGAACTCCCAGACCACCTCTGCCCGTCGACGTCGCTGCTGCCTATCGCCAGAGCTCTACCCCACTGAACCGTCGACCTTGAACCACTGTTCCGGTGAACTACACCAGCACCACCGCGTCTCCATCTCCAGAAAACCCCACAACCCGCCTCACACCCCACTGCCCGCCCCTGTTCTGAGCTCAAACCACTGGAGGCGTCGCTCCGACGATAGCCGTGGAAGTGACGTCACCATCCCAATCTCGCCGCATTTGTACTCCGGTGAAGCTATGGGTTATTCTTTAACTTTGCAGTTATATATTTTTTTTGTTTGGACTGATTTATTTCTTGATTTGAATCTCGCCGGAGTTTAAAAACTCCGGCGACTGCTGGTTACTGTTTTATTGTTTTCGTCGGACTGGTGTTGCCATTGTCTACTGGTTTTGCTATCTTTTCGGACAGATTTTGGATCATTTTTCATTTCTCCGTCTATGTTGTTTTCATTGTTCCGCGGTACATTTGAGTTTGCCGTGTCGCCTATTTTGTTGTCACTGATTTTCTGAGTTCGTCGCTCCAGCGACGTTCTGGAATTCCGTTGGATGTTGATGCATTTCTTGCGATATGTGTCGCCGTATGTTGCTTCCTGTTCTGATGTTTTCCGGCTGTTCGTCGGACTGATTTTTCGGCAATTTTGTTGGCTACTGCTTTGTTGTTTTTCGGCTATTTTTAGACTGGTTTCCGCTGTTTTACTGTCGCTGGACTGAGTTTGACAATCTTGCCCTTTATTTTAAACTGATTGGAATAGTTTCTTATTTCAAAAGAACAGATACTGCACTGTTGTCATTTTTACTGGTTTGAACATGATACTACACTTTAAATGGCCAATGAAAAAGTTATCCGTCGATTTTTAAGGCCTCCACAGTTGCAAAGACGGAAAATAAAATAAAATGAAGCTTTCTGGGTAATGAAGATTTGTATCACTTACACCGGATAACCAACATGCGCTGGCAGGGCGAATTCTCGCAGCCGCACTTGTTAGGATGTCCCACTTTATTTTTATATATATCTAGCCCTCTGTGTTTAAAACTATTATTGTTTTAGCGCGGATCTGAAGGTTTCATTTATTTTATTGTTTTAACAATATTGACCGATAAAAGAATCTCCGTCTGATTTCCAAGGCCTCCCCTGTACAAATACGGATTTATTTTTTGCTTTACTTATTAATTCTTGTCATTGCTTTAAAAATATTTATTCTATTACTAACACTTTTACTAAGTGTTTATGCAGGTATCCGGAGATCATCTTGTGCAGAAGCCCTAAAAAGGGCTAAAAGATGTCCAGAATTTTATTCGATTTTAGCTTTATTATTCTGTATTGCATTTCGTTGTAATTGTAAATTATGAAAACTGCTTAGAATATGTAGAATAAAAAGGCAATAAATAATTAACCTAGGTTTGAACGGATAACCGCAAGTTAGCGGATCTTAAAGGATGCCTAACCCCTTCCCTTTAGGATAAAGAACCTTGATCCAGAATCTCATTAATTTCGCAGACCATTAAAATGGAGATTAATTACAGTATTTTTATTGCAATAAATCAAGTATCCTAATTCACTTAACTAATTAGGTGGCGACTCCTCAAAATCATCATTATTGCTCCATCCAGGGAACCACGCCAAAGAGCAACGTTGCGGATTACCGTTCAGACCCCGAGGTAAAAAACGGGCGCGACACTTGGAGATTTTGGCGTACAACTGCCGGCTCCGGAGGACTCCAAGTACCGTCCTCAAATGATCTGCATGCTCCTGCTCTGTGCGAGAATAAACCAGGATGTCATCAATGAGTACTATAACAAACGTATCCAGAAATGGCTTGAACACCCGGTTCATCAAATCCATAAATACCGCTGGAGCGTTAGTCAAACCGAAAGACATCACCCTGAACTCATAATGCCCATACCGGTCACGAATGCGATCTTCGGATATCTCGCCTCTAACTCGCACCTGATGATAACTGGACCGCAGGTCTATCTTGGAGAAACACCTCGCACCCTGCAACTGGTCAAATAAATCATCAATCCCGGGGAACGGGTATCTATTTTTGATGGTTACCTTATTCAGCTGTCTGTAGTCAACACACATACACAGCGTCCCATCCTTATTTTTTACAAACAAAACCGGCGGTCCCCAGGGAGAAATACTAGGCCTAATAAAGCCTTTTTCCAGCAAATCTTTCAGCTGGTCCTTCAACTCCCTCAACTCAGCAGGTGTCATCCTCGCATTTACGTAAGAGATATAGCCGAGTGTCCGCAAAGACATCAAGATAAAACTATATCTCCCTCTCTGGAGGAATACCTGGGAGATCATCTGGGAATACATCCGAAACTCTCTAACCACCGAATCGATCAAGAATCGGCACTTCACCAGATCGAATACCCGAACGGATGATAGATGTACCTTTATGAACCATCTTCCTAGCCTTGAGGTAAGAAATAAACCTACCTCGCGACGCCAGATTGTTGCCGCTTCCACTCGATAACCGGCTCACCAGAAACTGAATCGACCAACTCGTCTCTACAAATAACATTGGCATAACAAGAAGCCAACCAGTCCATACCCATAATGACATCAAAATTTGTCATCTCCAACTCTATCAAGTCCGCTAGGGTCTGACGACTGTAAATGAACACCGGACAATTTTTATACACCCGCTCAGCTAACACCGAATCACCCACTGGCGTAGCTACCTCAAATGGCTCTATCGACACAGGCTCTATTCCTATTCTACCAGCAATAAGAGGGGACACATAGGACAAAGTAGAACCCGGATCTATCAAAACATAAACGTCACAACATGAAATCAACAATATACATGTGACGACATCCGACGAAGCCTCCTGGTCCTGCCGGCTGGCTAAGGAATATATGCGGTTTTGTGGACCGCTAGAACTAGGACCTCCACCACGACCTCTGCTGCGGCCTGCCGACCCGTGAACACCCTGCCCTCCGGGGCGCATAGCCACAGAAGATGAAGACCCGGCAACTGACCCTGTAGGTTGAATCATACTGCCCATGCTGCCTTTGGTCGGACATTCCCCCGATGGGACCTACCACATTGACCACACCGAGGTAATGGTAGCCTCATCTGATTAGGACCCCGGTTCCTCGAAACTCAAGCCTCGTAGCTCGACCGCCCCGAATAACGGTGATCAAACCTCCCGCCGTAAAATCGTGAAGGAGCACTCGGCCGATCGAAATGTAGACCTAGCCTGCTGCTGAGGCTGTCCGCCTCGAAAGTTACCACGAGACCTGCTGCCCCGCCTCGGGCCGACTCGATCTGGTTGGTCCTCTCTCTCGCCTCAATCCCTCGCATATATGCTGCATCTCCGAAATATCCATACCGGCCGGGCGGCCACTCCTGTACGCAGTAACCATATAGCGGTCTAGCCCCATCACATAGCGGTGAACTCTATCAGCCATGTCAGCCACAATAATGAGCTCATACCTGGCCAATGAGTCAAACTCCAAGTTATACTCTCTGATGGTCCTCCCATTCTGCCTCAATGTCAAGAACCTATCAACGCGGGCTCTCCTCATCTCAGGAGGCAAAAAGTGATCAAGGAAGGCCTCTGTGAACTCATCTCAAACAACTGGAGGAGCACCCACACCCCTAGACAGTTCCCATGACTCAAACCAGTTCAACGCAATATCGCAGAATCCTGTAGAAGCTAGCACACCGACGCTGTCGAGGCCCTAAGTATCTGCATAGTCCGTCAGATTCGCCGAATGAACTCGAGGATCATCCTCGATCTCGAACCATAGAACTCGGATGGATTACAACCGTAAAATCCCGAATCCTCAAATCGCTTGGCCAGGTTAGCTACTCGCTCCCGTCACGCCGCCACTATGCTAGTCAATAACCCGACCGCTCTCCATAAATTCTATACTCGCCGCCGGCGGGATCGAGGCTCGGATATCGAAACCTCTGGAGCCGCGTCGCCTCGGCTTCTAATATCGCCGGCGTTTGAACTCGCCGATCGCCCACAACCTCGGGCATAGTGCGGGCACGAGTCCTAATAACCTCTCGCACCACTAGCGACTCTCGCCGCTGCCTTGCCCTTCTGGGCCCTGGTCGCCTTCCGTGGAGGCATAACCGATACATAAGAATAGGTCAGAGAGGATTCAACCTAATAAGACAGCTCTAAGCCACGATCTCAGAGAGAAAAATGGAAACCAATCCTAAATGTCCTGCAGCCTCCTGGTTATAGATGTAGTGCACAACACACCGATAATCGAGACTCTACTAGACACGGTCTGTAGACACTTTCAGATGACTAACTGCTCTGATATCACTTTTGTCACGACCCGACCCCGGGCCCGCGATTGGTGCCCTACCTGGGCACCCCTTACAGGTATACATCAGAGAATAGCAGCGGAACATACATAAAACTCATAAAGTACAAGTCATGAAATATCAACAGGCTTGCCGATAAGGCCACCTTCCGGAAAATATACATAACCCAAAAAACAGTTACATCCTTTTAAAAATATTTACAACCCAACCTGCAAGATATGACTACAGGCATCTAAGAATTTTGACATAACAACTGTGACGGGACAGGGCCCCGCCATACCCCTGAATGTACATAAATCTACAACATCAGGGAAACCGTACCAAAAGACAAGCATCCGGAGAAATGGAGCTTTCTGACAACTGATCATTGATCCTAAGAGTGAGGATCCGCAACCTGCTTATCCCTACCTGCGACATGAACGCAGCCCCCGAGGAAGGGGGTCAGTATAACAGATGTACCAAGTATGTAAAACTGAAAGTACTGAAATGAAATCATATAGTCTAAAATAAAGCTGGAGACATGTATGATAACCAAAATAACAGTACACTGTGCCTTACTAATAATGAGAGTAAACAAAAGTATACTTTACTGCTTAAAAATAGGAAGCTCATGATCAAATTAGGGCCACCCGCCCGTAGTATCATTAAACAATCCTACTCCTGAGACTATTTCACCCGCATAGGTCTTGTGGACCCGCAATGGAGCAATTTGCTCCGCATGGGACTATTTCACCCGCATGAGACTATTTCACCTGCATGGGCCCGGTGGACCCGCAATGAGTACAAACGCCGCACTCGCATCGTGGGGAGCAAATCCACGGAATATGTAGTAACCCGGGGGTTTACCCCGCAAAATTTACATAACACTAGCACTTAAGGCTACCATAAATATCATAACATAAGCACAACCGGCTATCGTAAATATCATAAGCAAGTTAAGAAATCCCTTAATTTCTCATTAGACTTTAATTAGCATGCACTCTCATTTTTATTTAACTTAAGGCACTAACATGTCATGAAAAAATCCGGGAATTTAACCCAAAGTTCTACGTACCTTTATCCTTTTAAAAATAACTCTTTCTCGTATAAAACCCCCAAGATACTAACACCCGTAGTATCAAGGCTTGTCTACTTTTCAAAACAAGTCACTACACCTTTAGAAATACATTTTTAGGCTTCTAAACCAAATGACCTTTACTTTAAAACTTTAAGCAATTGATGCCTTTAATTCAAATTGCCCTTCTTCATTACAAGTCATTTACCTTTGTTTACATTACTTAGAGTAAACCATTCTTTTAAATTTTCATAAAGTTGTTATAACCAACTTCTCATAAAGCCGTTATACTAACTTTATGCTTTAGAAACTAAGGCGTTTTTATCTTTTAAAACAAGTGAGTTAATTCTCTAGCTCAACCAACTTGGGCATTCTTAAAACAAGTCAAGGATATCATAATGAAACCGAATTCATTTAAATCTCGTACGTCTACCATACTATACATTTATAACTACTCATGCTCAAGAGATAAGAAAAGTTCCACATACCTCTTCGGTTCAATCCACTTGCTAAGTCCAATATGCCACGCGTAGTAGGTCAACCTATAATGACCATAATACGCCTATCAACTTCTAGCTTTCCAACGTAGAATATTCTAAGTGTAAAGTCATTTATTCTACGGAAAATTAGACAACACTTCCTTTGTTTCTACGTACTTTTCCACCTTTTTCAAGGCCCGAAATCAATAACCAAACATGCCACATTTAAGGCTCAATAATTTAGCTAACCAAAGGGGATTACACGCCTAACGGACGTGTAAAATTTTGCCCCACAATTGATATCAAAATAGTCAAATATTTCAATGCCATTCTCGGCTACAATATACAACAATGTAAAGTCTTATCCAATTCCTTTTCAATCCAAGTTGTTTAGTCGAACATGTTATATAGCCGCAATCGATTATAACAACTACAATCCTTTCTTTATATAACATGCGACGATTATAACTATCGACCAATTTGTATTGCAATTTCAATGGCTAATAAGCTCATTCACGGATTTAGGCTTCCAATACTCCATAACACTTACCAATCTTCATTATACAATTCACATGATCAAATATCAACTCTAAAACATGAAATCTTTAATTACATAAGTAAGATGAAGATTATTACCTTGTTAAGCCCAAATACAATCCAAAACCTAAAGTCGATCCTTAGCAACTTTAGCTCATTTTCTTCACGCTCCAATCCGCTATTTGAAGCCCTTAGAAGTTCATAAACAACTTTCCTTTAATTTCCAATCAAAACTTATGAAAATAACTTAGGTTTTCATCTTGCGACTAACGTAAAAACGTAGCTTTTCCGGGATCTTTGTAATGGGATATCCTTATAATACCTCTAGGAACCATGGGTGGAAGTATTGTGAATTATGAACAACAAACGAAAAAAAATTCTTGTTCTTGAGAGGGCAAACCCGAGAGCTCCTCTTCTTGCTCAAAGTTCTCTAATTTTTTTCTAAGTGTTGAGACTTGTCTTTCTACTAGGGTGAATATATAATAAAATTAAGGGTCAAGATTAAAACACTTGTGTGGATTGGATGAAGAAAAAATAAATATCTAGGGTCAAGTGGGCTCATTGACTTGGTCAACAATGTCAAGCCTTGGCTTGTCAAGACTTGATCATCTTGCCTTGGTCATTTGACCATTTTACCCTTGGTTAAAATCGACCAAGCCCATGTGGGGGGGGGGACACGTGCCGCCCTCCCATTTGTTATAATATTTCGTTTCCCGACATTTCCATAATTTCGATAAATTCTACAAGTCTCAAATCTTAAAGTCCTGTTTTCTTACGTACGTTCTTATATACATGTCCTGGAATTACGGGGTGTAACAGTAGCCAAAGGGTTTCGACAAAAAGAATGTGTAGATTTCTTTGATACCTACCCACCCGTAACGAGAATTACGTCTATAAGGACGTTAATTGCTATAGTGGCGATTCACAATTTGGAAATACACCGAATGGACGTGAAAACTGTATTTTTGAATGGTGAATTAGATGAAGAAATTTACATGGAACAACTCAAATGGTTTGTTGTAAAAGGTCAATAAAAGAAGGTTTCTAAATTGATTAACTCTCTATACGGACTTAAACAAGCTCCAAAATAATGACATGAAAAGTGTGATAATACATTATTATCAAATGATTTTCAAATAAATGAATGTGATAAATGTGTCTACATTAAAGAATATAAGAATGCATGTGTCATTATATGCTTATATATTGATGATATGCTAATTATGAGAACGAATAAAGATGTAATCAACCAAACTAAGAAGATGTTGCATGCCGCTTTCGATATGAAAGATATGAGAATAGCAGATGTCATTCTTGGTATAAGAATTCAAAATAATTCTGATGGTTACATCTTAACACAATCCCATTATGTTAAAAAGGCCCTTAGAAAGTTTGGACACTATAATGATCGACCGATTGTTACACCATTTGATTTCGCTAGTCACCTTAAGAAGAATCAAGGTGAAAGTGTGTCTCAATTGGAGTATACACAAGTTCTTGGAAGCTTGATGTACATAATGAACTGTACAAGACCAGACTTAGCATATACAGTGAGTCGACTAAGTCGATACTCACATAATCTTTGTAAGGATCAT
The DNA here is from genome assembly GCA_029844215.1 of Przewalskia tangutica. Lineage (NCBI taxonomy): Eukaryota > Viridiplantae > Streptophyta > Magnoliopsida > Solanales > Solanaceae > Przewalskia > Przewalskia tangutica. Next base: position 119,750,379 of record CM056727.1, read on the forward strand.
TGGTTTGCACTAATTAGGGCACTTCGATATCTAAAGAATACAATGAATTATGGGTTGCATTATACAAAATATCCTCCTATTTTAGAAGGATATTGTGATGCTAATTGGATTTCCAACTAGTCAGAAAGTAAGTCCACAAGTGGTTATGTATTTACACTTGGTGGAGCGTCGGTGTCATAGAAATCATCAAAGCAAACGGTAAATACGCGATCCATTATGGAAGTAGAATTTGTAGCATTGGACAAAGCTGTCGAAGAGGCAGAATGGCTCAGAAACTTCCTAAAAGGTACTCCGTTGTGGAAAAATCCCGTGACAGCCATTTGCTTACATTATGATAGTATGGATGCCCTGACGAGGGCAAAGAATCAGATATACAATGGCAACTCGAGACATATAAATCGACATCATAATACAATATGAAGCTTGTTGAAGAATGGAATTATTTCCATTGATTATGTGAAATCAAAGGACAATATAGCGGATCCTTTGACAAAAGGCCTTAACAGAGAGCAAGTCGTATTTACATCGATGGGAATGAGCTTAAAGCCAATACAATGAGTCGTTAACTGGTGGAAGCCTAACCTATCATAATTGGAGATCCCATGGTTTAGGTTCAATAGGAAAACTAGTTGGGGAAGACTCAAGAAGCATAAAACACACATATGCTCATTCCTATGGTGTACTAAGTGTGTTAATGTCACGCCCCGAACTCCGGGACAGCGACTGGTGCCCTACCTGGACACCCTTCTATTCATACAACACAAGTAAACTGCGGAAGATAAATAACACTCATTTTTTTTCTTTAAACAAAGGCAAAGCCGATAAACCTGCCATAATATATAACGCCCGAATGGGCCTACAACCGTACAACAAGGTAAATACAACTCTCACCAGTCCAGCCCACATATGAATACAGACCTCTAAGAGTTTGGACAAATACTATGACGGGACAAGGCACCGCCGTACCCCTGAATATACCTAGCCATAATGACAAGCTCCGAAACATTAGAGCTATCCCAAAATGCTGAACAAGGATCCTAAGCTCGCGGATCCACAACTGAGTACCTAAACCTGCGGGCATGAACGCAGCCGGGCGGGGTCGATACACAGGTACCAAGTATGGAACGGAAATAAAGTACAGTAAACAAGATCATAACTGTACAAAAGAATGATAGAGACAAGTATAAAAATCAAATACCAGATCCTACCGTGTCATATAAAATAAGAGCCAATCAGACCTTGTATTATCAGACTTCAGACATCAGATTATCATTGTATCACTGTACTTCTGTAGATGAGATTATATCAGGCCAAACAAATAACAAGAGACATGTATAATAATCAACTACTAGTACACTGTGCCTTTTTAAAAGTAGAGTAATGAGAGTCACATCAAAGACAGGGACACCTGCCCAAAATCAATATGTATATCTATTTCATGGGAATCGAACCCGCATAGGTAATTACACCCGCATGAGTATCTCTACTCGCATCACAGATCTTGTCCGTAGATTATTCATGGGAATCAAATCCGCATAGGAATCGAACCTGCATAGGTAATTATACCCGCATGAGTATCTCTACTCGCATCACGGATCTTGTCCGTGGATATTATTCACGGGAATCGAACCCACATAGGTAAATATACCTGCATGAGTATCTCTACTCGCATCATGGAAACACATCCATGGAGCAAATATACACAAATACTGTCAAGGAAATAAACCAAAGTACCAACGCATCAGATACAAAATATTAAAATAAACTTTCCTTTTAGAAATGCCAAGGTACCAACACCTCATGTACCAAACGCATATAATGAACTTCACTTTATAAACTCAAGACACTTTCATTTCATGTACTATGTTAAGGATTTAATCATGGACATTCTCACATGATTTCTATATAACATTTTAAACCATCTCTTGACTTTCCACAAAACTGTTATAACAACTTCCCATAAAGCCATTATAACAAACTTTCATTTTTAGAAAAATCAAGACAATACCATGCCTTCCTTTCTAAATAAACCAAGACAATACCATGCCTTCCTTTTAGAATAATCAAGACAATTACCATGCCTTCCTTTTAAAATAATCAAGACACTAACACCCGTAGTATCAAGACACTTCCATTTTTAACAATCAAGTTACTACGCATTTTAAACTCAAGTAAGTTATACCTTTCAAATCAAGTCAAGTATACTTTTAACACCAAGTAATTTATACCTTTCAATTAAACAACCCAAGGTGTTATCAAGAGAATATATAGAACAACTTTTATTTAGAAACTCAAGTACTATTAATGAAATAGATAGAACTACTTCCTAAAACTCTTACCAACATCTCCCATAAGACTTGGTAAGGACTTTTAGGAACCATTCAGACATGCTTTAAACACCGAAACCACAACATGAATACCCTTAACTTCTAAGAGTAAAATAACTTCTCTTTTTATAAAATCCAAAGATACTAGCACTGGTATCATCAAGACACTTTCACTTTTAAATCAAGTATTTTACACTTTTTAAACCAAGTGACTTATACTTTTAAAACCAAGTGACTCTACACTTTTTAATATCAAGACAAGTATACTTTTAAAATCAAGTTACTTATACCTTTCAAACCAAGTAACTTATACTTTCAAATCTCAAGTAACTCACATCTTTAAATCAAGTTACTTCTCTTTAAATCAAGTCATTTATCCTCCTTTAAATCAATCAAGTAAACCATTCTTTTGACTTCCTCTAAAACCGTTATAACTAACTTCCCATAAAGACATTATAACAAACTTTAGGTTTTGGAAAACTAAGGCACTTGTATCCGTTAAAATCAAGTTACTACACTTTTAAACTCAAGTACTATTTAAGAGATTAGGAACAACTTCCTTTTTAAGACTCAAAGTACTATAAGTAGAACCACTTTCGCTTTTAAAGCCCAAAGTACTACAAGGGAAATAGATATAAAAATCTCCATTTTATAAACTCAAATACTATCAAGAATAATGGATTTTAACAACTTCCATTTTGGAAACCCCAAATTACTATCAAAGAAGTATATAGACCAACTTCTAGTTTAGGAAATCCAAAGTATTATCAAAGAAGTATATCACTAAGGATTAGGTTCCGATAGAACTCTATCAAGATCAAGTCAAGTATACTTCTAAAATCAAGGCAAGTATACTTCAAGAAATGAGTCATGTATACTCCAAATAACAAGGCAAGTATATTTCGCCCTTCTGTGGGCTTTCATCGAGGTTTCATCGAAACAGGCCCGAGTCTTCATTTGTAGGACTAAATAACAAGGGGCGTGTACTTCAAGAATCAAGACAAGTACACTTCAATAATCAATCATGCCGATAGAAGGAAGTAGTTCACATACATCGTTGATGACTATCCAACACGACAAATAGCATACGCCCCAATGTACTTCAACCTAAAATGACAATAACACTTCTATCAACATCAAGCTTACTAGTGTAAGACTTATACCAAATAATGGCCCTCTAATTCTACGGAAATTTGGGCAGCACTTCCTTTGTTTCTACGTACTTTTCCACCTTTTCCAAGGCCCGAATTCATCAACCAACAAGCCACATTTAAGGCACAACCAACAGTTAACCAAAGGGGACTACACGCCTAACTTGACGTGTAAAATTCCACCCCACAATCTATACAAAACAGTCCGCAAAACAGTCCATAAAACAGTCCACTAATAAAGCAACATTAAGGGTACAATGTGAAGCCTTTAACACCCTTATTCCTTAGGACTTTCATTAGTCATTTTACCAAATTAAACATGCATGTTAGGGGATGATTTTTCAGCATATATGCACCCCAAAACAGTCCATAAAACGATATCACAACGTCTAACAGTTTTGGGCAGTTTCGTCCAACAATAACTACAACAATCCAATGTCCTTTTCCTTAATTCCTTTTATTCCAATTCAAGTTCCAACATGTTATACAAGTTATATAATCTATCAACTACAATATTTCCTTCATTATATAACATGTACCAAGTGTAAATAACGACAATAACCAACGAAATACGAAAACCTCAAACTTAGTCTAGCTCTCGGCCAAGCCTTAAAAATTGTCCAAACACTTTTTAATCCTCATTCTTTTTAGTACAAGTTCATCCATACATTATAACAATAAGTAATATTCAATTACTTTAAAAGAAGAAGGACTTTTACCTCATTTTGTGCCCAAAAACGCCCCAAAACAATCCGGTCTTTATTGGTCCACAATTTTCATTTCGCTCCACTTCTTCAAGTTCCAATCACATATATGTGACCCCTATCAGCTTATACACAACTTCACTTCACGTTTCGCTTCCAAAAAGTCGATAAAACTTAGGGTTTCTCCACCTCATTCTCGGCCAAAACCAACAAAAACTTGTGGAATAATGATCTTGGCTTAGCACTTGGTTTAAGGGCTTAATCTTGGATGAAATAAATTAACCAACACTAGGTGTTCTTGGTGCTCTCGGTTTTGAGCTCAAAGGAAGAAGAAATTTGTGAGATATGGCTAAGTGTAGAAGACAAGTCTTGCAAGCCCTTTCTATATATAGATATTTATGGACAAGTGGAGTGGGACCCACTTGTCCCCTTAAGTCTCAAAATATCTACTACTAATCATCTTAGCAAGACAAAAGAGGGGGGGGGGGGTGCCACGTGTCGTCTTCCGATTGGTCCAAATTATTTCTTCCTCCAAAATATCTATATTTGGCCAAAATATCTCAAAATATTGTGAGCCCCACAAAACCGTAAAATTTTCCCGTGGGCCCCACATGACCAAATCCGGAACTTAAAATCCAAAATTTCAATATAATCTATAAGTCCCAAATACCAAATTTGAGAACCTAATTCCAATTAATAAACTTTTTCCTTCACAAATTTTCCGGAATTTTTTCCTTAAGAAAAAGTAATTTTCTTTCTTTCCAAAATTCAAATCTCAATTTCTCACGCACGTTCTCATCTCATTGTCTTGAAAATACAGGGTGTAACCGTTAATCCATTGATGTTTTAAGGGCTGAATCTTATTCTTAATAATACTAATAGACATTATGGTAGGATAGTACAAATTATTCTTGATTAGTATTACCTATATGATATTGATGTGGGGTCGCATCTGGGAGAACCGATATGGATACGTTCTCTAGAAAGTCTCACGGAGAAGGAGTTGTTCACGATCGAAATGAACACAACCGTAAGAATTGAAATATGTTGATATAATGTGTGTGATACTTGTTGTCTTGATTTACTACAAAACGTGAATAGTTCAAGACATGCCGTTCACTATTTCACAAAGTAGATCCGATAAGTATTCACTACGAACGGTTCAAGTCCAAAAGAAACCTTTTCCGATGCATGTCATATATAGTTTTTCGGGAATAATGATAAGTTCTTCATTATCTTATTTTCTATCCTAATGTGTGGTATTGTTGATATTTTAATAGAAAATGTGGGGTATTGTTGGAACTTGTACAAGAAGTATAGAAGAAAGTGATCAAAATCTGGAAACTAGGCGAAGCACCGCGGCGCCAGACAGGGAAACATTTCCGTCGACAGCGCCACGACGCTAAAACTTCAGAGAGGTCTGAAAGAATTTCAGGACCGCGGCGCCGAGAGGCATAGCCGCGGCGCCAGGGCCAAACGCCACGACGCCGAGGACGCAGCGCTGAGCCAAACGGTCAGAAATCCGAATTAAGAGTTGTGATTGTTCTGAACTGTCTCAACCTTTGGAGTGAATGGTTATGCCTGTTCAGATGCTTATACTATAAAATGATCACTTGGATGCATGGAGAAAGACACAAAATATACACATTACATTGCAATCAATCATTTAACTCAATTATGATTTGAGATTGTGACTTTTTCTCCTTCTTCTTCGAAAACACTTTCCTGAAGAACGCGTATAGTAAATTCGCCAGAGGTGAAGTTCTTGTGCTAGAACTCTCACTTAGATAGTTGTATCCTCTAGACAGACGTCCGTAAAACTACAACACAAGTGGAGCGAATTTTTGTCTTAGGACACTGCATTGCAGGCCTCTATCGACATCAAGTTAGTATTGGTTTTTCCAATTTGTTGAATATTTCAGTATTGATTTGAATTTCTATTGAGTTATTATTATACAATTGTGATTGTATTTTAAGGATCCTAGATTGGTTCTAACACTGTTTCCATTCGTCGGAAGCCGGTTTGGGTGAAAGGTTTTTCGTCGACTCCCATCGCTGCTCAGCAAAAATGTCGTCTCAGCTTTATTTTCACTATTTAAGTTCTGTTTTTTTTTTTAAATTTCGTGGTAGATTAAGCTTAGTTTTGAAATAATGTTAGAACTAAATAAGTAATTTTCTTTCGCCATTCATTTTAGCCTCGTTACATTTAATTTAATCTACAGTTTTGACTACTAGAGTTTCTTATCTCTTTTCTGAACTTTTTCAATGTTACACTCGTTTTAGTTTCATTTATGTTGCGAGCATGAAATACCTGTGTAAGCTCATTGGATGGTTGGAAATCATGTATTAGGTCCCTGCTTAGAGCCTAGTGTTAATCCTGGACATATGAGAGGGTTAATGTATTCTTAAGTTGAAAGTCTTAAAATATAAATGACAACATTGGACAGAACATTTGTTGAAAAACGGATTTTGTTCTTGTTTGTTAATCTTTGCTAGTATTATGAAAACCTCTAATTTGTTGCCATGCTTAAAATCAACCAAAACAAGAGTATTTTTTAAGGATAGGATCAATTAAGTACTTTAATTTTGTAGTTTACAATAGAAAGTGTAGTTTGAATAGTGTTGAGTGGAGCATAACATGTTTTTCCTTGGTCTCTCTCCCTAGTATCTGTTTTTTCCTAAGAAAACTCCAAAATCTTTCAAATATGTCTGTTGGTTATCTTGTGTGTTATTTGCCATGATTCAAGTTTGAATATGTGACCTTTAATAACATGTGTCTAGCATTTCTTTTGTCTTGAAAGTTTGAGTAAAATCACTAGAGTTCTTTTGGACTAACTGCTAAGTCATGGATAATGTTAAATTATGAAATTTAGTGGTGGTTTGCCAAGTTGCTATCTGGTTCATAAATGTAAAAAATATGTTTTAAGTACTTGTTATCCATACTACTCATAGAGTTCTGTTTCAACTTGATATAGTCCTGTAAACAAATTGAGTCTTTCTACATTCTCAATTTTAAAGGATGGTAGTTGTATTTTTCACAATGATTCCTAGGAAACTTTGGTTAAATTATGTGGTTATTCACTCACTCTTAAAAGTCCTGAAAGATGAATATTTGTTCCTTTTGACATGTCGTATATGTTTAAAAACTTGGACTAAACCATGACAATCCGTCAAAAGAATCACCTACTTTATGTTCCACTAGTGTCAACTTGTTAAAGATATGTAATTCTTGATACTCATCCTTCACTCCTCTCTTTCTTTGCATGATTTGGGAAGTTGCAAATCCCAAATATCCTTGCTTTTATGGATTACTGCGGCATTGAAAAGGAAATAGTTGCTTCTTGTTTGTCGATTGAGTCACTATGCTACATAAATTGCATCTTTGAGTTGCTGCCATATTGTGTTAAGCGAGCTGCCATTTTACTGCATTTTATTGCAAATTGGTTCTGCATTTTTAGGTTACAAGATGGCACATTTTGAGCCTTTTAGCTACTGCATATGGGTGCAAACTACTGTTGTACTTTGAGGCAAATAGATGCTGCGTTTTGAGATGGATCGCTGCAATTCTGAGCTAATTTGCTACTGTGTTTGGACAAACAATCTGCTATATTTTAGGCAGATTTGAGGCGGAAATGACCGCTGAGTTTTGGGCCATTTGCTGTTGTATTTATGGGATAAAAATTGTTGCATTTTGTGGTCTGATTACTGCTATACTTGTCGCCATTTTGCTACTGTATTTCGGTGATATTTTTGATTGAAATCACTTCTGTGTTTTGGCCAAGATACTGTTGCATTTGAGTAGATTTGACACCATATTGTTGATGTGCTTTCTGGGCCAGATTCGAGCCAGTCTCTAATATGTTTGAGTTAAACCACGGATGCATTTTAAAGACAACTGATGGGTTGCTGCTATATTTTGAGAAAACAGATACATCTTGAAATGAACAGATTGCTGCACTTGTGGAAAGAATCCCACTGATTTGAACACGATAATACACTTGGGCCGATGAAAATGATTTTGAGGCCATGCCATTTGGAAAAGGTTGTCCCTCGGATTAGGCACTTCGATTAAAGATGAGGTTGAACTTATAATAAAATCACAATACAAGAATTGACGAACGTATGACTATGAACTAGTATGGCTTACAAGCAACCGTTAATCGTGACCACGAGCTGGTATGACTAATAAGCAACTAGCATTCATTGTCGTGACTCAGACTCAATTTCTAGTCCGTAGTCAAAACATAAGTCTGAGACTTCGTATTCAAAACTCTCAAATGTTTTGATACAAGTCCGAATAAAATATTTATTGTGTTTACAAACGCCAGACCAAAGGGTGGCATATTATCTTACTAACTATGCTCTTTTATTTGTGCGAGGTATACGTAAAGTGGGTCCATGGAGCAAAGGCTTGTGAAGATGAAGTAAGACTAAATCGAGACTTGGAGCATCAGAACTTCGGATGAAGAATTAGAAAAGAGTGGGATTGCAATTAAGGTTAGGAGATAGGTCTAGCGTGACTAGCCTTTCTCCCCTTCCATCTACCCCTCTCTTTATTTATTTTTTGTGACATAGTAAATTGTAATATTTTTGTTATATTGGAACCCTTATAAGGTAGAACTTAGGAGTTACTCGAAAAATAAGGATTGCATTTTATTGTAAAAAATAAATAAAAGTGAAAATGTTTTCTTATACAAAGCTTATTTTGGGTCAAGCACACTTAAATAAATCTAAACAAATGAAAACTCAATTAAAGCCCAAGTTTGGAAAGAATTCTAAGGATATGGTTGATCTTCTAAAAAATAGTATATGAAAGATTTCAAAATAAAATGATATGCTATGACGTTTTGCAAGAATTTGAACATTGTTTTAAGCAATTAATCACAATAAAACATGATATGAAACTCGAAGGTCAAACGTATTATACAGATCCTTAGATGCTACTATAAAACAATTATCCGACTTAGAGCACAAACACAAATTCATAGTAGCTCTTAGCGTTTACCCTTCGTAAAAGTGAACCATAACAGGGGAAATGTTGTTACTACGGCTATAGGGTGGCATTAAAAGTATGATCGGAGCTTTTGCAAAGACATTACTAACACAAAGGACAATCTTTCAAGAAGTGGGTACCGTGTCTCAGCCCCCGACATGATCCTACTAACATAATAAACTAGAAATTGCGTATATTTTTCCTCTCGTATCAAAATCACACTTACTGCTACTTCCGAGACAATTAGGTACACGAGGAGTTGTTCTCCATCCTTTGACTTTGACATGAGCGGAGGACTGGTTATGTAAGCTTTTAAATCGCAAAGTCTTGCTGACATTCGAGCGTCCACCCAAAGTCATTCTTCATTTTAAGAAGTGAAAATAATTTATGGCATTTTTCGAAGAACAAGATATGAATCTGCTAAGAGCTGCTATCCGACCGGTCAACCGTTGCACTGCCTTCACGTTGTCAAGAGTGTCAGGAATGTCTTCACTGGCTTTAATTTTATCCGGGATTACTTCAATCCCTCTTTGAGAGACCAAGAATCCTAAGAATTTTTTGGAGCCCATTATGAAGGCACATTTCTCTGGTTAAGCTTAATGTTGAACCTTCTCAAAATTTCAAATGTTTATGAAAATGACTTAAATGATCCTCTGCACGAAGACTCTTAACAATCATATCATCTATATATACTACCATAGTTTTTCTAAAATATTTTCAAATATTTTATTTACGAGCCTATGGTAGATGGCTCCGACATTTTTTAATGTGAAAGACATGCCATTATGACAATAAGTCCCGAAGATAGTTAGAAAAGATATTTTCTCTTGATCTTTCGAATGCATTCTAATTTGATTATACCCGGAATATGCATTGAGAAAACTCATGACCTCGTGTTCGGTCGTAGCATCGATCATTTGATCTATGTTCGGCAACGGGAATAAGTCTTTAGGACATGCCTTATTAAGGTATTTAAAATCGATACACATTCTAAACTTGTTTTCCTTTTTGAGTACTACAATTATGTTGGCTAACAATTTGGGTATGTTTAGTAGTCTAGATACCTCTTCTTTTGCAAACCTTTTGCGGACCTCATCAATTGGCCGTTTTTTCCGCCGTACTAAAGGGAAATTGATATCTAGGCCTAACTTATGAGTTACGACTTCTGGAGGTATGCATGTCATATCTTTATGAAACCAGGCAAAACAATCAATATTAGTTATAAGATATAGAAGGATAGACTCCCTGAGCTGCGGTGTCAGCCCCGTGCCCAAATATACCTTTCTTTCTGGAGTTTCCTCATGCAGAACGATTTGCTCAACTTCCTCGGTCGTCGATTTGGTGGTGTCAGACTTATCCAGCATCTGGAAATACCTAGGGACCTGGTGCTTGTCTAGAGTTCATCCTCCGGATCTGTCTGATCTACTTCTACTAGCGGAGTCTGCTGAACCGCATCCGGGACCTATTCCGCCTCCTTTAATTGCTATTTTTGATATGTGATTACCTTCGATTCCTCGATGACGATCATTTTCTTGGTTGCAGGTTGCTCTTCCCTAATTTGTTTGATTAATTCTTTATCGGGAACTTGACCAGTAAATGTAATGTTGAACGGACCACTTTCATATCATGAAGCCATGGTCTCCCACATATTGTATTATATCTCATGTCGCCATCGATGACATAAAACTAAATTTCTTTCACGACTCTCTTGGCATCCATCGGTAAATGAATTTCTCCCTTAGTGGTTTCACTCGCCATATTAAAACTGTCGAGTGCCCTAGCAGCCGGTACAATTTTATCAATTTTCATCTCCTTGACCACTTTCCACTGATGATATTGACGGAACTCCTGGGGTCAACCAACACCCTTTTTATCTGGAAGCATTAAATGTGAATAGTGATAACTAGAGCGTCATTGTGCTAAAAAGTGAGGTCGGTTGCATCCTTGTTAGTGAAGGTAATGATACTTTCGTTCGGTACATCCTGAAATCTCTTTTCCCGGGTTACCGAAATCTTTGTATTCTTGGCTGCCATGAGTGATGAGGCTGCGATCACTGATCCTCCAAAGATCATGTTTATAATGTGTGGCGGGACGTCTGGGTTAGTTTTTCCTTTATGACTTTTAACACCTGTGCTTGGAATGGATTTTCAGAAATCGATTCGCTCCCTGACGTGTCATCGTTTCTTGCCTCCATTTGGCCGCTCCCGACAATATTATTGTCGTTTGCAGGAGATGCTAGTGCGCGACTCTTGGCGCTAAAGTGCCGGCCAAATTGGATGCAAATAAAGAGAGGAATTTCCTTATACCGCTCAACTCCTCCTTAATTATAAAGTTTTGTGCCCTCAGGTTTTACATAGCCTCTTCGGGAGTCTCATAAGTGGGAGTCTAGTCCCTCCGGGGCTAACTGTGCCCTAAAGTGGATCCTTCCGCATCTGCTAGATATTCCAGTATAGGATTTGGGATAGGAAGGTTGTTCAGCCCGACCTGCTCGTTCTCAGCAGTGTTCTCTGGAATCTGGTTGTAATTGAGTCGTGACATACCTGAAAATTATTGCTTAAGCAAAACCAGACTAAATAAATAGTTAGACTACTAAACAGGGTCACTTGTGACACTACTGCCTAGGGTCCACAGTGGGCGCCAAATTGTTTACCCACAAAATGGTACAATTGAATTTGTACACGTGGATCTCAAGTGACTAAAATATCAAGATAATTAGCAATTGAATCTAAAAGAAAGATTAAGATCGGATTAGCCCGATTCTCGGAGAATCCTTGTATCGTGACTTCTAAGCAATCTTTTGTCAATAGTGTTGGAATACTAAATTGAGACAATAACTTAGAAAATAGTGCAATCGATGAGTATGTATTATAATTGTTGAATATGATTCCCTTACAATGAAGTAATTGGTCCTATTTATACTTGGACTTATGGGTACACATGTCATGAATTATGCCCCTAATAATATCAATACATTAATGTTGTAATTACCAGACAATTAGAATTTCCATAAATGTCTTTAATGCTTTCTTGGGAGGTGTAAAAACATATTAGAAACGACCGCCTGTTGGAATTCAAACTGATCTATTAGCCTTCTATTTTTCGATACCGGTGGCTCTTTGATGCCCCTGATTCAGGGCCGAAACCTCCGGAGCCATTTAAGGATTATTTGGATATGACTCATTCTTTTTGCCATATGTCATGATATAATTCGTCCATTTGTTCACTGTGAATTTTACCTCATACAGCCTGCTCGGGTGAGAAAGAAGGAGTAGGTTTAAACATAAAGAGTAAAATTCACTATGGATCTTTATTTGTGGAACACAATAGTAGGTTCAAAGAATCATTAAAGACAACCATATAGGATCATGTGACCTTTCTATTCCACGAAATCACTTTAAATAGGTAGTACTACCCAATAACAAAATAAAATAAATTCCGTGAACCTATTCTCTAGGCTTTTTTTCAGAGTCCCCACTCCCCACTAATGCTACCTAGAGAAAGTGTTTATTTAGGATAGTGTTTAGACTTTGGTCATTGGAGTAGTCAGCGACCGCCGACTACATTACACTAAGAAAAGTAAACCTTAAAAAGTTGTGAGATCAGACAGGATATAACATGTTTCCCTTGTCTTTTTATCTTCTAAAACTATAAATTTTTATATTGATCTAAAAACCGGGAAAATAGTACTTACTGTTGGGATTGAAAGACATCATGCGGAAGCTAACAATTACAAATTTTGAACGACGATAAATTATATAACAAAGAATAATATACTAAATGAGACATAATATTCTAATATTGTTTGATCAATTGATCTACGTATTGAGAAAACTAATATAAAAAAACATAAAAACTAGTGACAGAATAATCTCCCCCTAAGAAAGACTCTTTAAACGACTACATTGTGGATATTATTGTATTGTAGTTATGGGAAGGACGTCTTCAATTTATAAACGTTCAAAACTTTTCCTCCAAGACGAAAAATAGCAAAATATATAAGAGAATTATATTTTCCTTTCAAAAAATTAAAAGCAATTATGTTTATACTTTAATTTTCTTTCAAAAGAAAAGTAAAACTCAAATATGATAAGAAAATTCGGGCAAAAATCCTAAACATTTACTAGATGGAGAATTGAGATAATAGCATCTAACGTGAGATCAAAATATAATTATAATGTGTGCCTAGAAGGTACAATTCAGAGGTAATTTTAGAAACATACCATCTCATAAATCTCTGGACCTAGATCAAGATCTTCATGATGAACATTAAGAGGTTAAAGTGTTTTAATAGGCCTCATAAAAACCAAGTATCGAGCCAAACTTGCCCAAACAATTTCATCGCACGATCAGGAAAGGTGGTCCTTAATAGAAGCGGTACCTCTAAATCTAGAGCACTTGAAAAGGACAACACTGAAGTTTGCCACAAGTCTGGTAGTCTTAATAACTTCATTAAGCAGTGTCCATTACGAAAAATTCAGTGGTAAAGGAACAATTCTGAAAAAGTGACTGAAAGAAATGACTAGGTTCCTCGAAACAAAATATCTACTAAGCTAGCAGATCAAAATTGTGGGCAAAGCACTGGCCGCAATGGGGAACTCGTGTGTAGGATCTGATAATGAAAGTGAAGGGGATGATCAGTTATTAATGACCAAAGAAAACATCATTGCACTGATGGCTAACTCCGATTCAGATGATGACTCTGAGGTGAACTTCACTGAAATTAAAGATTCAATTCATACTTATTCTAAGAAGCAATTAGTATGTGTAGCTCACAATTGATGAAAGTATATATATGTCCTAGAGACAATCAGTATTATGATACATGTACTTTATACACATTCATATTTATATATTGATGATAATTAATATTATGACATTTGCATCATTTGTTGAATTATTAGTTGATTGTTTATAATATTCTATAAATGCATCCCTAGAGGTTACATGGTTATTAATGGAGTGAGAATTAATACCATAGCGTGACTCTCTTAAACCGCCTCGACTAATGATCATCGAGATTGGAATATCCGTGATATGTTATACGTCGACATGTGGTCTGCATCATATCCTTTGGGATGTAGTATAACTCACTTGCTACGAGTTATGACAACTCGTGATGGACACATGAATATTTATTGGAGTATTGGTATACCCTGCTGATGTACTATTTTGTTATATGTCTATAATGCCATCACTGTGTGGGAGATATTAGTCCTTAGACTTGAGGTCGATATCACCTTATTCACGGAGTAATGTACTTTTATCCTGTCCTAAGCTCAAATGTCTTATGGTTGAGACGCGACTTGTTTTGGGTACGTTACGAAGTGGATTAAAGGTGGGTATTGAGCCAAGATTAGAATTCATTCCTCGAATGCATCTTCGAGAGAGCACTCAGATTCTCATAAGATATTAGGTTGACTAAGTCGTTGGCCAACGCAGTGGACATGTCTTTGATATGACTCTGTTGTCAACTAATATAGATGAGTTATTATGATCATGATATTTGGATATACACTTGACAAATCCTAAGCTTGATTGAGTGTGTCGTGAATGAAAGAATTTTATCTTCCCACATAGAGGTTCAGTTCACGTGCTTCGTGTAGCTAAACATTACATATTGAGGTTCGTCTTCCGGCGCAGTCTAGGAGTTCCGTGAAGATCCTAATGATATTAGTGTCAATATGTAGGGGTCTGAAGGGTAAACACTAAGTCAAATGTTTCGTTGATTGAAAGATGTAATTGAAGAGATAATTGATATATATGTTCGGTTGATAACCGGGAAATTAGAAATGGGAAAATGGGTGCAAAAAATTGGACAGTACCGCGGTGCCTTGATTTAGGACCGCGGTCTTGCGTGTTCGCAGTCGAACTTGACCGATCAGATTTCTGGGCCCTTGCGAAAACCTAAAGCTCTTATTTATCCCTATAAATAAGAGGCTTCCCTTCCCATTTTACTACACCAAATCTAAGAGAGATTATCTCTTCTAAAACTCTGCAGAAATTCCTAGCATTTCCTAAAGTGGCGATGGCGGGGCAGGCCACCGGATCGGGTTTGGCGGGGTCGGGGCGAGTGGGGTGAAAAGGCGGGAGTCAGTGGGGCGGGCTGGAGGGTCGGGTCGGGCGGGACCATACCATATCCGTCCGATCCGGTCCGTTGGGTAGAAGTCGGGCCAGTCGGGGTCGGGTCGGGGCGGGACGGGTTGGCGGGTTTTTTTTTTTTTTTAATTTTTCACTAAATTAAAAATAATAAATTACTAAGTACTAACAAAGTAACATTAAGTATAACATATACTTGTCATATTATAGACTTATAGTATTATAATTTATAATATATTTATAAAGTATAAAGTATAAACTATAAACTATAAAGTATAAACTATAAAGTATAAAGTATAAAGTTATAAACTAAATAATTAAACAAAGACAAGAATAGTGTAAAAAAACATCCAAGGTTGTTTTTGTGCCTTTTATATTATTAATTTCATTGAAATATCAAATATACAAGATTCAAAATTACATTGTAGTGTACTGTTGTTGAAAAAAATTGCAAAAGAGTGAAAGACATAGAAAAATTTAAAAATTGCAATGAAATAAATTACCAATTTAAAAATATTTTTTCTAATTTCTTTATAATTTCTTGTGGTTCTTCGGTTGGAATTGGTATATCTTGATCAAATTGTTCCACGTCGCTACTCATGCCTTCAGATAAAATGTCGTTGTAGTTGTCGTCATCTTCTTCGTTAATCTCTGGTTGACCGCACCTCCTTCGCTCCGCTCGTATCCAATCTCTGAATAGTACCGCCATCTCCAAGCTGTCTCCGGCTAATGAGTGTCTGTGCTCTCCTATTTGAAATCTGCTGCGGAAAAAGCGCTTTCGAGCGATGGCCAGAATGTTCAAAATATCTCGGGCCATCATTGAAAGTGTCGGAAATGTCTTCTCATTCTGGCTCCAATATTTCAAGTCTTCTTTCCTTCTTCATTGATAAGCTGGTAAGGTAAATTACCTGCAAAACAAAAACATCGAACTCACTAATTTGGTTAGCACCGCTACCGCACGCATTTATTTCTGAGGCTTTCAATAGAATTAATATTAGGCCTAGCCACAGAAACTGCTTGTCGTTTTTTAGGTTGTGTTGAAGAAGAAGATGATACAAAAGTCGGTTGGTTACTAGCACTTTCTTGCTGGTAATGCCGATATACTTTTTTGCATTCATCTTCTACGCTATTCAACACTTCTTCTAGCGTTAGTTCAATAGGTGGTTCAACATTTAAATTTTTGGGAGTTGGAGGTGGTAATGCGTCCATACGGTATATATATTTTCAATAAGACTTTTACAACCCTCTACTTTAATAGTCGGGTTTAATACTGACCAATAATATAAATAGGGGAATATGAATAAAATATTTTTAATTTCATAAACATTTTTTAATAATTTGCTGATATAAGCGAGTTTTCCATATATTCTTTAAGAAGTAAAAATATTATAGCTATATAAAACAACATAGTTGAAATAGTAGGATAATATAAAGTAGAAAATTCTTTTGTTGCTCGTTGAAAATTTTCTAAAAATACAATAAGTTCTCTAATTTTCTCCCAATCGGTATCCACAATCATATCATTTGGATTTTGATTATGGGCGTTAAAAATAAAGTAATAGGTTTTCTATAGTCATAAGCAACAACTAGTTGGTCATATAAAGAATTCCACCTAGTTGGTACTTCTTGGGAATTTTTACGTAAGATAGTCCACAATCGTGGCAAGTTTTTATATTCTTTTCTTTGTTGAATTCTATTATTTTTAAAAATAAAGTGTATAGCAAATTGTATTTTTCAAGAATATCTTGAAAAAGTGAAAGACCATCCTTTACAACTAAGTTATAAATATGGCGCACATTTGATATGAAAATGTTTTGGAAAAGTGAGTTAAAACATTTCTTAAAATACTAATAGCGTAATTGTTAGAAGATGCATTATCTAATGTAATACTCATAACTTTATCGGTTATTCCGTAATAATGTATTGAATAAATATTTTACGAAATAAACTCACCATTATTGCCTACTATCTATATATCTATATGCTAAAATACGTTTTGCATAGACCATTTATAATCTATCGATGACAGTTCTAGTTAAATAATCATGGCGTTAGTACTACGACCTATATCGAAGTTAAAGCAACTTTGCAATTTAAATGATATAATGCATAACGTAAATATTGTTGATATTCATGTGCAAATTTAAATACATCTCTTTTAACGATTGATCTAGGAAAACCTTTATAAGCGATTATACATATCTCTAATATAATGAATAAAACCGGAGATTCAGAAATGAAAAGGCAAACCCTCACAACAACTAATTTTGCTAGTGCTTCCTATCTTTATGTTTATCATATTTAGGGCTCTGACTCCCCGTCATAGGGTTAATTTGACCTGTACTTTCTCGGGACGGTAGTATGTGAACCTTGTCGATTGAGAGGACGTTTGTTCACCGATTTTTCAATCATGTATTGGGCATGCAAGGCTTTGTGTTTTTGCAACAGTGTCTTCCTAAACCCCGTCCACCATGACCTTGTCGATTTTAAAAGAATAAACATTTTTACAAGTTTTACATACACTACTTGATTAGCTACGTCCTGTCAAAATATTTCCATACAACCGATTTTAATGGTCGTTTTCTGGGACCTCGTCTCATAGTAGGGGATAGGAGACATTTCACTAGTGGGTGTATCATCATCTTCATTAATAGGTGTATCATCAACTAGAGTGTCATCTAAATTAAAATCTTCTTGATTTCGGGATAATCATTTGTGTCAAGATCATATGGTATTTCAGAAACATTTGGGATCTATAAAATCATCTTGTCTAGGAATAAGCTGGAGCAGGAATACTAGAAGAAGTACCACTTGCCCTTGTTACCACCCCTACTAGAAGAAGCGACCACTTACCGCAGCGTACCTCTTAGTCCTTTCATTTTAATTATGCTAATAAATAGTTAAAGATAATGAAATTAAATGTGCTAAATGAAATAAAGACAAAATAATAATTTAATGAGAAGCGAATGTACCAAGCGCAGCGTAAGTCGGCGTGTGTCGAAGGTTGAAAATTGAAACTTTGCTCGATAGATAATCCTCGAAGCTAGTTGCCAACTTCACTCCCGATTCTCAAATTAATAAATAGATTGAATATGTAGACAATGTTGTATAGAGAATTAGAGATTGATTGAGAGATTAGAGAGTAGAAAGATTTGTGAAAATAATAAGAAGAGGAATGAGGTATTAATAGGGGTTAAAAATAAATATAAAGGGGTTGGGGAGGAGGCCTAAAATGGCCGTTGTCAATGACGAAATGTAAAATGGCCGTTGGACAAGCTATTTTGTCAAAGGTCAGTGGGGCGGGATTTGGGGCGGGTCGGGGCGAGTCGGGGCGGGTCGGGGCGGGATCGGGGCTGGCGGGTCGGGCTGGCGGGACCATACCTGTCCCGGTTCGAGCTCCGGTCCGTTTTTTTTTATCTGGGTGTGGTGTCGGTCGAAGTCGAGTGGGTCGGGGCAGGAGTCGGTCGGCGACGGCGACCTCTAGCATTTCCAAAGATAGAAATTACATCAAAGTTCTAAGAATTTAGAACTTGCAAATCAAGAGACTTTTGAGTGTGCACCCCGGACTACACAAAGTAACAAATTTCAACTGGTTGGCTGATTGCTTCAAAATGTAAGTCTTCGTTCGAAGTATTACATTTACTTTGTGTTTAATTTTACATTACATATCATACTTTAGTTTGACCGTCGTCGGGTTTGAAACATTGATGCGCGTTAAGATGCACACACTCAAACGCAAGTGCACGTTATCGTATCAAGTAGTATAGTCTTAGATAAGACCGAATATCGTCCTCTGAGATTAGGGTTCAAGTACCAACTATATATTTTCTAGTATCTATTTGGCGAATTGATAATTGATTTGGTTGTTTATAACTACGAATTATAAAAGCTATTCAATTATAAAGGTTTACTTCAGTTGTGATGACAATAGGGCTTCTATGTATCCTCACTATCCGCTTATGCTACTTGCTAATGCATTACTTATGGTATTCTTCTTTTGGAGAAAGCAGGTTTACGAAATCGTTTTATACTCCCGTTAGGGTTATATAAACACTCAACCCCAGTATCGTTCCTTACCTAACTTTCGCTGATAAGTGTAACTTTATAGGAGGATTAAGAACAAAAACCTAGTTGACCAATCGCGCACAATGCGCAAAATTAGGGTTGTTAAGCCTCTCATCAACGCTACATACTAATTGAGGTATTTTCATCCCCAATTCAAGAATGTCTACCCAACTTACAACATATTCACAATCCCCCCTTTTCAGAATCTGATTAGAAATCATATAGTGATAATTAGTTGTCAATTAATTACCAAGAATTCAACTCAATTATTGGATAGATCTCTCAATAAGAACAATAATCATAAGCATGCATTAATTTATAGCATAAGTTTCAAGCAGTTCAACATAGAAAGCCCTATAAGAGAATTAGTTCCTAGCCATAAAGATGACAAGAACTAATTCAAAGTTCATCATAAAAACTGAAATAAAGTAAAAGAAAGAAAAGAAAATTACTAAGTATGAGTCTCCAAGCCAAGCATCCAAGGGTTGTGTTGTGGAATATTTACAAGATGGATTGGTGGAAGGATGGATGTAGAATGGTGAATGGTAGAATGGAGAATGAATAATTCTTCTAATGATGTATAGTATTTATAGCCAAAGAATCCTTTTGGTGAAGGGTTAGGGATTTGTAGGAAAGGAAAAGTTATTAGAATCCTTTTAGGTAAGGGTTTTAAGGTAGGAAAAGTTATCCCTTTAGGTAGGAAAAGTTATCCCTTTGGGTAGGAAAAATAATCCCTTTAGGTAGGAAAAATAATCCCTTTAGGATTCTGAAAACATGTCAAATTCGGCCAGCACTTCATAATTCAGCGTCGGCGGCTACGCTTCCGTGTGGCTGAAAAATCGAGATAGTTGGGCGGCTTGATGGTCGGCGCGCCAGCTGCCAAGCGTCGTGGCTCTGGTGACGGAATTCTTCTGGATTTTTCGTTTCTTCGTCCTTTGTTCGTCCGGTCTTCGTCTGATCTCCTCTATAATTCCCGGAACTTCTTAGACTTTATTTCTTGGCCCTTTTTGTGTGCAATTCCATCTCAATTAAGCTCATTTTCTCTTCTTTTCATCATTTCTCCATTTTTGACATTGTGACACAAAGAAAGGAAAACGACCCTAATACTATACTAAACATAAATAAAATGAGTAAAATACTAACTAAAAATGACTCAAAAAGTGTATATAAAATACACCGATCAAATACCCCCAAACTTAACCTTTGCTCGCCCTCGAGCAAAGATAGAAAGAAAGAAATAAAAGACTCAAGAAACGAAAAATAAAAGACTCACTGACATTGATCACTTTTTGCTGCATTTAGTGTTATCTAGAAAAACATGAATGTTTAGGGACTGTTTGACATTGACATAGATTATAGAGTTTACACAAATAGACCAATGATTATCATTAATGGTATATTATTATATAATATACAAATGTGCTAAGTGTTAAATGTGATGCATTTAAATTATTAGCATGGCGTCCGCAATTATTGTCTGGGTAGGCGGTGCCCAGTAATTATTTAAATTTTAATGATCGCGATAACTGTTTGGATAGACGACATCCATTGATTAAAACCATCTTGTATCATTCCTATTGGGTTTGATGGTTTCCCATCTAAATATGTTTAGCAATTGCATGATAGGATGTCATATGATATATGACATAATGATCTTGATTGAAATTCCCGAAAACTGAAATGTTCCCCAAACATTAAATACAAGTCTAATTATAACACGTCTTCCATTATAATTGTTAGGGTGCTAAAATCCTTTTCGGCGATAAAAGTATTTATGCCAAAACATTTGCTCTAAGTCTAAGAGGACCGAGACCCTTTCATAGATGTGTTAAAATGAAAATAGATAATAAATTGTAGGTATTTACACAAAAGTGTTTACTTGCAAAGGCTAGGTTTACTTAGGCATTTAAACGCAGTCGTGTAATGGGGTTGGCTTGTTTAGATAAATCTTAGCGCCAAAGTGTCGGATTAGTCTAAAGACGCATGATTAAAATGAAAGATATTTAATCAAACCAAGAGTTGTAAATTTAGTTTTGTAATTGGTTGATAACCTACCAAAACGTGCTATTGAAGTTATCAGCCAAAGCAAACGCGGATATAACATATGTTTGAATCTTGGCCCACTAGGAGCCCAACGAAATGTTAACCCATTTGAAGAGTCTTTATGATACGCAGAGTCAGACAATGAAGTATGACATGCTCATAAAACTCTTCAAGTGTAGGCTAAATGAAGGGGCCATGTTTCACCTCATGTGTTGAGGATGATTGAGTTGATTGAGAGGTTGACCTCCATAGATATAAAGTTTCAAGACAGAGTCTCCACCATCCTCATTCTCCACTTCCTTCCACGGTCGTTCGAGAGTTTCATTATCAACTATAACATGAATGCAACTAAGGAGACATTGTCAGAACTGCACAATATGCTGAAGACCTTTGAATCTTCAATCTCCAGGGGTAAAGATATCCTCATGGTAGGGTCTTCTTCTCAGTCTAAACCGAAAGGTAATGGACAAAAGAAGAAGAGGGCAAAGCTGTCGCTGTACCCGCATCAATGAAGCCCCAGGGAGGGGTGAAGAAGAAGAATGTGCTTCCGGCAAAGGATGTGTGCAGAAACTGCAATAGGAAGGGGCATTGGAAGTTTGAGTGCAACTTGGCGGAGGAGAAGCGAGCACACAGTGCTCGGCGCTGTGACATGGTATGTTTGTAATTGAAATTAATCTATCTATTAATGATTCTCACTCCTGGGTACTTGATACCGTTTGTGGCTCACACATTTGTACAAATGTGCAGGGGCTAACTGATAGCAGGAAGGTCGGGCCTCGAGAGGTGGACATGCACGTCGGAAACGGAACACGAGTTACTGCTGAGTGCGTGGGAACTTATATGATAGATTTACTGTCACGACCCGAACCCGGGCGTGGTGGTTATCACGACCGTTCGGGGCGTGGATCGTGCCTTCTGGGGCACCCAGTAGTCATACATCGAGTAACCAGCGGAAATATAAAACAAGGCGAAGCAGTTTATAAAATAAGACACGGTTTATGTGAAAAGCGTCGCCTTTGGCATATATAAATAAACATGGTTGTGATTTACATCCCAAGCGTACAACATGACTACAGACCTCAAGGAAATATACAACTATGGCGGGACGGGGCCGCCATACCTGGCATACAAAACTATCTACAACGGGGAGATCATACCCAAAGTAGAGCCTCGGGAGAAGATGGAGCTCACGACACCAACGCAAAGATCCTAAGGATGCGGATCTAGCACTGCTTGCCTTTACTGCGGCATGAGCGGCCCGAGAGTCGATACAGCAGTACCAAGTATGTGAAACTATAAAGAACGAAATGAAATCAAAGTATTTAAAACCTTTTCACAAATACAATCGGTTCAATTGCACATAGTGCGCATCACAAACAACAACGATAATAGGAAAAGCGCGTAGTCTATTCTAGGCGCGAATGATCGAAGCAAGGCCAATCGCCCATAGTATCATTCTGCGTGCCTAGTCACGAACTCTGCGATCCGCATAGGTCACACGAGACCGCGTGAGGTATTCCTCGCGCCGGGGCAGCCAACCTCCGGCGTCCGCCTAGGCTCCGCGGCGCGTAGCCTCAAAGACCGCGTAGTCTCAGCGGACCGCATAGGAATCCCGCGTCGGGCTAAACACCGGAATGATCAATCACGGAGCATACCGCTGCTCGCATAGTCTCGCGAACCGCGTAGGCCGTATAGACCCGCGTCGAGGGGCAAGCCACCGGTATTACGATCGAGGGTAGGTGATACAATATGATCTGACGGACTTACGGTTAGCAACGTAAGCACCAAGAATGACCCCTTTACGGCATTTCAAGACACTAACCTGGTAGCATCATAATATGTCTACTTATCACACAAATCTTACTACACTTAGCAATCAATACAAGGCTTTTATAAACAAACAAGTAAGCAGTTCCTTTTTATCTTTCTTAAGTTGTTATACCTAACTTCCCATAAAGCTAGTATAACTCTTAAGCTTTTGTTTTAAAACCAAATATTTATCTTCTGTTAAAAAAATGATTGATATTCTTTTGAAATGCTTTGATTCTTTGTTATTCGAGCTTAAGGCGTGAGGCATTGCCGTAAGTAT
The DNA here is from genome assembly GCA_029844215.1 of Przewalskia tangutica. NCBI lineage: Eukaryota > Viridiplantae > Streptophyta > Magnoliopsida > Solanales > Solanaceae > Przewalskia > Przewalskia tangutica. The sequence continues at coordinate 119,773,847 of CM056727.1, forward strand.
TATTCGAGCTTAAGCGTGAGGCATTGCCGTAAGTATTATTCGATTAACACGTATGCGTCTACCGTACTATATATATATTGTAAAATATCATGCTTTAGGAAGAATCACATACCTTCCGTGAAAACCACCGCGAGTTGAATATGTCGCCTTGAGAGTCGACTATAATAGTCACGGACATCTATCAAAGACTACTCTGCGGGTCATTCTAAGCAGAGGTTCACAATTCTACGGAAAGTCGGGCAACACTTCCCTACGGTGAGCTATATAAGTCTCTTGTGAAAGCAGTTCTATATAAGCATAGTTTAATTATTCTTCTTTTAAACCGCCTACTGTGATATGATTCAATTCTATTCGGCAATATTCTTCTAAGTATTTATACTTATTCGTATTGTACTACAGTAAGTATTCGCTAATTACAAAGATGGTTAGGATTAGTTACCTCGGTAAGCCCACTAATATCCTAGATAAAGTCGCGCCTGAGCAAGGTTTAGCTCACAAGTTGTATGCGCTCGGTAGCTCGAGAAACCTTAGAAGTTCTTCACAACTTCAACAAAGGACTAAGGGATTTGGGCTAGGGTATTTTGGGCATTATAACAATACTAGAAGACAACTTTTCTACCAAGGGAGGGTAGATTTCGGCTAGGCTAGGGGTAGGCCTCGGCAAACTCACTCAAAGGGGAGGGGAGGTGTTGGACGAAAGGCTTAAGGGCGAGGCGAGGATTTTTCAAGACTTGGAAGATAACTTTGTGGATGAAGAACACTTCATCTAAAGAGGGGTATTTATAGCTCAAGCCTTGGCCAACCAAGGGCCAAGATGAAGACAAGTGCAAGGCAAGTGTAGGGTGAGGATTAACTATACACAAATATCCTACCAACTCCTTGACTTTGAGCAAGGCACCAAAAGCGTGCCAATCCCATTCCAATTCGTCCATGGGCGATTCAAGTCCACCAATTGGAGGTGCCAAGTGTCGCCTCCCGTTGGTCCAAAATGTTTCGTCTCTGAAAAATCCGCAAAAATACTAAATGACATAGTCGGAATTTTCCTACGAAAATGTGGAAGCGTTTCGTCGGAAAGCGATTCTTTTAGTGAGTTGTGCACAAATAAAAGCGTCGAGGCTAACTTTAAGGCCAAACTTTTATGCGTATTCCCTTACGTACATACTGCGAAATACGGGTATAACATTCTCCTCGCTTAGAAACATTCGTCGAATGTTCCTTCTCAAACGATTATCGAAGAAGCTTAAACAGTTTATAAGTGCCACACATGGCCACAAATTAACACTTAGGCATATAAGATAATGGAAATTTACAAGTAGGAAAGTGAATTACCTGGAGGTGTGGGGAATAGGTGAGGATACTTCTGCCTCATTTCCTCCTCGGCTTCCCACATCATCCCCTCCACGAGCTCGTTCGCCACAAGACTTTGTGGAAGCCACGTCCCGTCGCAGATGCCTAACGGACGATCGACTATCGCTATGGGAATCTCCTCATACGATAACCCTCGGTCACACGGACATCGTCAATCGGGTGTACCTAGATGGATCCCGATACATCTCGCCGGCATAGATCGTGAAAAACGGATCTGTTGCCTCCGGATCGGACGGCAGATCCAACTCATAGGCAACCTTGCCTACCTGCGGACAATGCGAAGCGGCCCGATGTACCTTGGTGAGTTTCCCTTCTTCCGAATCTCATCACACCGCCATGGGTGACACCTTTAGGAAAACCCAATCATGAACCTCGAACTCAAGATCCGACGACGATGATCTGCATCGACTTACATACTCACGAGTGTCGATAGCCGCTCTCGGATAAGCTTCACCTTATCCATCGCTGCTGCACCAAATCTGGTCCCACTAGTGTACCTCGCCCACATCGAACCAACCTATGGCGATCTGCACTTCCTCATACAAGGCCTCATAAGGCGCCATCCGAATCTTGGAGTGGTAGCTATTATTATATGAAACTCAACTAGAGGCAAATGATCCTCGACTACTGCGAAGTCAATAACACGGGCTCATGACATATCCTCGAGAGTGCGGATAGTGCGCTCTGCTGTCCGTGCATGCGTGGATGGAATGCGATTACTCGAGCTCACTGCGTCCCTAAACCCCTCTGCGGAAGGACCTCAGGAAGTTAGCCGTGGCGGGCTCCTGCATGCGATATGATCGAAATAGGGACTCCATGCGATCGGCGATCTCTCGGATGTAAAGTCGGCATAATCCTCGGTAGAAAAAGTCGTCGGACGGGAAGAAAGTGGGCTGATTTTCGACTGTCGACGATAACCCATATAGAATCATGTCTCCTCCGAGTGCGAGGTAATCCTGTGATGAAGTCCATGTTGATTACCTCCCTTCCGGTCGGGATCTCTATCGCTGTAACAAACCACCGGCCTACGGTGCTCTACCTTCGCTGCCGACAACACGGGCGAGCTACGAACTCGCAGCGTCCTCTTCAAGCCATCCCACCAATACCGATCTAAGGTCGTGGTACATCTTGGTCGACCACGGATGGATAGAGTAGCGCGTGTGCTTCCCAGAACCTTTGCCGAAGTCTGAAACATCCGGGACACACAACGCCCTCAAACCTTAGCACCCCATCGGTGCTACCTCAGGACCGCGCCTCACGAAGAGTCGTATCACGATATCGAATCAAAGTGGATCCTCGAGCTGTTGCCTCTTCACCTCCTCGGCGATGGAAGACTCGGCAACCTCGCGAACTCTAACCCATTTGCTATCGAGAATCAATCAAGCGGACACCAAGGCTCGCTAGGCGATGCAAATCACGAACCATGTCCTCCTCTCTGCTGCGCATCCGATAGGCTCCCCATCGACCTACGACTAAGGCATACGCCACAACATTGGCCTTCCCGGGTGGTACGGGATATCAACATCGTAATCCTTAAGCAACTCTAACCACCGTCTCTGCCGTAAGTTCGGCTCCTCTCGGTGAAGATATCTGGAGGCTCTTGTGGTGCGTAAAAATATCCACGTGAACCCATACAAATAGTGCCTCAGGATCTTGAGCGTGAATCACGGCCTTGACTCCAATCATGGGTGGGGTAGTTCCTCGTGTTTCTTGGTGTCGGGATGCATATGCTATAACCTGCCATGATGCATCAACACACATCCCAACTCGATGCACGGCGATCACGATACACGACATAACCATCTGGACCTGCGGAAGAGTAAGAAGCGAGGCGGTCGTCGATCTCTCTTCGAATGGAAACCACGCTCCAAGCATCGATCATGAAACTTGGCGCTTACGAGTCGGCCTAGTCAATGGTGCGAAGATAGAAGCAAACTTCTCCACGAACCGCGATAATATCCTGCAAGGCCCGTAAGCTGCGAACCTCGCCGGAGTAGTAGGTCTAGGCCAACTCAATTGCCTCGATCTTGGTCGTATCTACGAATACCATCGGCCCGACAATGTGCCCAGAAAAGCCAGAAGTTAACCAAAACTCACATTTGGAAAACTTGGCGTCTGTTCTTTAGTCGGAGAAGCTATCGGCCTGATCGCCAAATGCTCGCGTGCTCGCTCTGGCGAGAATAAACGAGATATCATCAATGAACACTATCACAAGCGTGTCCAAAAATGGTTTGAACACTCGGTTCATCAAATCCATGAATACCGCCGGAGCATTGGTCAACCCAAAAGACATGACCACGAACTCATAATGCGTCTGGGTCGGAATGCGATCTAGGGACATCCCCTCTCGACTCGCGTCGATGATAGCGACGCAGATCAATCTTGGAGAAACATCTCGCCACGCAGCGGTCGAACAAATCATCAATCACGGGAAGGGGTATCATTCTTAATGGTCACCTTGTTCTGCTGTAATCAACACGTGCGCGGCGTCGTCCTTCTTCTTCACGAACAATACGGCGCTCCCGGGGAGAAACACTAGGCACGATGAAGCCGCTTCTCGGCCAAATCCCTAAGGTGATCCTTCACTCTCTCAACTCGGCGGTGCCATTACGTATGGCGGAATGGAAATGGCCGAGTGTCCGCAATATGTCAATACAAAACTCAATCTCCTCTCGGGAGGATACGGAGTCGTGCGGAAATACGTGCGGGAACTCTCGACCACTTTGGGCCGACGGAAAATCTGCCGTAGCCCGATATCAAACACCGAGCGAGATGGTAGATATACCCTTCGCACCATCTTCCTAGCCTTGAGGTAGGAAATAAACCTACCCGCCGGCGTCTGGTGCTCCCGCTCGACCGGCTCGCCGAGCGGAACCGTACTACTCTCTGCGGTCTACATTGGCGTAGCAAGAAGCTAGCCAATCCATCCCGTGATCACGTCGAAGTCAATCATCTCCACTCTATCAAGTCGGCTGGGTCGACGGCGTAAATGGTCACGGGACAAGCTCTATATACCCGCCGAGCTACCACCGAATCACCATGGCGTAGCTACCTCGAAAGGGTCTATGGACTCGGGCTCTATCCCTATCCTACTAGCAACAAGGGAGATATATAGGGCCAGTAGAACCGGATCTATCAAAGCATACACATCAAACCCAAAGCGATAAGGTACAGTGGCGACATCGGTGAGGCCTCACGATCTGTCGGTGGACAAAGCATAAATGCGGTTACGAGGACCGCTAGAATCGGGACCAGCGCCACGACCTGCCGCGACCGCTGGTACATGAGTACCTTGCCTCGGGCGATGGCGTCGGGGATGAAGAAGCGACAGCAGACCACGTGGTAGGCCTACTACAGCGCCGCCCCCGGTCGGACAAACTCTCGCGAAATGACCCTGTTGGCCACAAGTATAGCGAGCTCGAGTCTGACTCGAATGGTATCTACCACAACGGGCACACCGAGCGGACCTCGAGCAGTTAGTACCCTGCTACGCAAATCCAAGTCTGGGGCCACGACACGCCCCAGCGCTCTGGTGTGCAGAAAATGAGGTAGGGCGCTCTGCCTGGTGTGGTGCAATCTGGACCTGGCGATCGCCCACCACGAGAACCACCAAAAGAACCGGCCGTCTTGGCGCCTTACCTGCTTCGATATCGCTCTACCGGCGGTCTCTACGCTCGCCGCATCCTAGTGCATGAGCTGCATACGGGTTATGTCCATGCACTGGTGAAGGACACACCGCACAAGACTTCGGCCATGTAATCATCTAGCCCGATGACATAGCGATGCACGGTCCTCCATCTCGCTACGGTCGCGAGGACATATCGAGCCAAAGAATCAAACTCGACATTGTACTCCTCACTGCGTCCTCCCTGTCTCGGCAACAAGAATCTATCGGCTCGTGCCCTCGCCATCTGCGGAGGCAAGAAGTGTGTGAAAAAGCCTCTGAAAACTCATCCCATCTGCTGGAGTGCATGCTCTCCCGGAAACCTCCGTGAATCAAACCAATCATTGCGGTATCACGCGGCCGTCGCGAACCGAAGTCACGGACTCGTCTCACGAGGCCTTGATCACCGCGTGATCCTCATGGCGGCGGATGAACTTGCGGATCATCCTCGGCCTCGACCGTAAAACTGCGGCGGGCTCTGACTCAAGAAATCTCGTAGCCTCAAACTATTCGCCTCGGGTGCACGGAGTGCGTGAAGCCGAGGCTGAGGCTGCCGCGTCCGGCCTCTCCTCGTGTCGGGCCACACTCTAGCCAATAGTGGGCCGTCTCCTTGTACCCTAACTCCTCCGCCCGGTGTGGGGCGGGAGGTGTGGGTGCGTGGTCTCTTTGGGGCGGCGTCATAGAACTCGCCGTCTACGGTATAGGCGGGCACGAGCCCTTGTGACTCTGGGTGTCTGCTGGCGACTCCTCATTGCCTTGCCGCCAGGCGGGTTGCCTTACGTGGAGGCATAAGCATACTGAAAGTAATACGTTAGAGGGGTCCAACCTATAACACAGCTCTAAAGCACGATCTCAGAATGAAGAATGGAAACCAATCCTAAATATCCTATAGCCTCCTGATTATTGGTGTGGTGCACAACACACCGATAATCAAGATTCTAGATCTGATGCAGTAGACACTTTCCGAGATTAAGCGCTCCGATACCACTTTTGTCACGACCCGTTCGGGGCGTGGTCGTGTCTTCAAGGGCACCCAAGTAGTCATACATCGAGTAACCGGAAATATAAAACAAGGCAGAAGCGATTTATAAAATAAGACACGATTTATGTGGAAAACGTCGCCTTCGGCATATATAAATAAACATGGTTCAGTGATTACATCCCAAACTGTACAACATGACTCTGGACTATAAGGAAATATACAACTATGGCGGGACGGGCCCGCCATACCACTATGTACAAAACTATCTACAACAGGAGATCATACCCAAAGTAGAGCCTCGGAGAAGATGGAGCTCACGACACCAACGCAAAAGATCCTAAGGATGCGGATCTAGCACTGCTTGCCTTTACTGCGGCATGAACGCGGCCCAGAAAGAGTCGATAACAGTACCAAGTATGTGAAACTATAAAGCGAAATGAAATCAAAGTATTTAAAACCTTTTCACAAATACAATCGATTCAATTGCACATAGTGCACATCACAAACAACAGCGATAATAGGAAAAGCGTAACATGTCTATTCTAGGCGCGAATGATGAAGCAAGGCGATCGCCCATAGTATCATTACTGCGTGCCTAGTCACGGACTTCGCGATCCGCATGTAGTCACGCCAGACCGCGTGAGGTATTCCTCGCATCGGCAGCTGACCCCGGCATCCGCCTAGGCTCCGCGGCCGCATAGCCTCAAAAGACCGCGATAGTCTCAGCGGACGCATAGAATCCCCGCGTCAGGCTAAACACCGGAATGATCAATCACGGAGCATACGGCTGCTCGCATAGTCTCACGGACCGCATAGGCCGTATAGACCGCGTCGAGGCAAGCCACCGGTATTACGATCGAGGGTAGGTGATACAATAACGATTACAGCGGACTTCAGGTTAGCAACGTAAGCACAACAAGAATGACCCCTTTACGGCATTTCAAGACACTAACCTGTAGCATCATAATATGTCTACTTATCACACAAATCTTACTACACTTGCGAAATCAATACAAGGCTTTTATAAACAAACAAGTGCAGATTCCTTTTTATCTTTCTTAAGTTGTTATACCTAACTTCCCATAAAGCTAGTATAACTCTTAAGCTTTTGTTTTAAAAACCAAATATTTATCTTCTGTTAAAAAATGATTGATATTCTTTTGAAATGCTTTGATTCTTTGTTATTCGGGCTTAAGCGTGAGGCATTCTGTAAGTATTATCGAGCTTAAGCGTGAGGCATTCCGTAAGTATTATTCGATTAACACGTATGCGTCAGTACTATATATATATTGTAAAATATCATGCTTTAGGAAGAATCACATACCTTCTCGTGAAAACCACCGCGAGTTGAATATGTCGCGCAGAGTCGACTATAATAGTCACGACATCTATCAAAGACTACTCTGCAGTCATTCTAAGCAGAGGGTTCACAATTCTACGGAAAGTCGGGCAACACTTCCCTACCGGTGAGCTATATAAGTCTCTGTGAAAGCAGTCCTATATAAGCATAGTTTAATTATTCTTCTTTTAAACCGCCTACTTGTGATATGATTCAATTCTATTCTGCAATATTCTTCTAAGTATTTATACTTATTCTTATACTACTACGGTAAGTATTCTCTAATTCAAAAGAGGTTAGGATTAGTTACCTCGGTAAGCCCAATAATATCCTAGATAAAGTCGCGCTGAGCAAGGTTTAGCTCTAAGTTATGCGCTCCGGTAGCTCCAAGAAACCTTAGAAGTTCTTCACAACTTCAACAAAGGACTAAGGGATTTGGGCTAGGGTATTTTGGGCATTATAACAATACTAGAAGACAACTTTTCTACCAAGGGAGGGGGGGTAGATTTCGGCTAGGCTAGGGGTAGGCCTCGGCCAAACTCACTCAAAGGGGAGGTGTTGGACGAAAGGCTTAAGGAGAGGAGAGGATTTTTCAAGACTTGGAAGATAACTTTGTGGATGAAGAACTCTTCATCTAAAGGGGGGTATTTATAGCTCAAGCCTTGGCCAACCAATGGCCAAGATGAAGACAAGTGCAAGGCAAGTGTAGGGTGAGGATTAACTATACACAAATATCCTACCAACTCCTTGACTTTGAGCAAGGCACCAAAAACGTGCCAATCCCATTCCAATTCGTCCCATGGACGATTCAAGTCCACCAATTGGAGGTGCCAAGTGTCGCCTCCGTTGGTCCAAAATGTTTCGTCTCTCGGAAAAATCCATAAAATACTAAATGACATAGTCGAATTTTCCTACGAAAGCCGTGGAAACGTTTAGTCGGAAAACGATTCTTTTAGTGAGTTGTGCACAAATAAAAACGTCCAAGGCTAACTTTAAGGCCAAACTTTTTGTACGTATTCCCTTACGTACATACTCTGGAAATACGGGGTATAACACTGGTGTCTTACCTCGGGCACCCAAGTAGACATACATCAGAGTAATCAGCGGAATATAAAACAAGACATGAAATAACAACAGTTTATCTGTGAAAAGTTGCCTTTCGGCATATATATATATATAAACTTGAACAGTTACATCCCCTTTTACAAACCCTGCCACAGCGATACTACAGACCTCAAGAATGATGTAACAACAATGGCGGGGACAGGGCCCGCCATACCACGAATGTAAGTACCTACAACGACAGGACTATACGTGATAAGCCTCGGAGAAACGGAGCTTCCCAAACGCTCGAATTGTGATCCTAGAGCGAGGATCGACAATCGGTGTACCTCTACTGCGGTATGAGCAGCGCCCCGAAGGAGAGTCGATCTGGTACCAAGTATGTGGCGAAAATCGTAAATGAAATCATAGTAGTCTATATAAAGCGGGAGACATGTATGATAACCAAACTACGATTCACAATAAATAAGCGATCATGTCAAGTCGGGGACTCGCCTCAAAGTCATCACTCAAATATAACTATGGGTCTCACGCCCACAACATCAATCATGCCCGTGGAATACCTTCATCACTACCGAAATTCTATGATATAAACACACCAAGGAATACAAATGAACAACAGGTCCCACATGTGTCATAATAAAATCGTGCGGGGTAAATGCGAAGGCGTGGCGACTACTAAAACCCACGGTACCAACAAAGTCATAAAGCGTATCACGAGTGCTGTCTGAACCGCCACATGATCGGCGGCCACTCGCCGCGCGATATCAATGCGCGTCTAATCCTGGAACTTCCGCGACTCGCGAGGCCACTCATAGGCCGCGTGAGGTATTCCTCGCATCGGTAGCTACTCCGGCATCGTCGGATTCGCGATCCGCGTAGCCACATAGAGCGCATGAGGTATAACCCCGCACACTAACATGGAACTCTCGTAGCTCCGCATAGGTCCCCTGGACCCGCATGAGGTATCCTCGAATCATAGTCACACTGCGCTTGAGGTATACCCGCGTCGGAGGCGACAACCCCGGTATCATGTCGAGGGTGAGTGGTGCAATACTAACATAACGACTTACCGTTAAACAACATAAGCACAATCGAGAAACCCTTTACACAAACATCACAAGATACTAACACACGTAGCATCCTAACATGTTTACTTATCAAATCAACAAGAAAGTATTACAAGGCTATCACAAACCAACACAATCAAGTTATTCACACAAGGTACTTTCTACTTTATGTTAACAAGTTGGGTTTTATCCCCAAGGTACTTCATACATTAACTCTTTAAAAGATCTGTTTCTTTCACAAAAGTCACACAATACCCGTAGTATAAAAATAGAGTGACTATCTTTTTAAGTAAACCAAAACACTTCCCTTTGTAAAATCAAGTAACAACATTATTTTCCAAACGTTCAAGTTTGCCTAATTTCAAATGCTCAAGTTTCTCATTTTCGAAAGGTTTCGTAGTTCATAGTTTTAATCACTTAATGATATAATTCTCCTTTAAAACCATTTGAGAAACATATGCCTTATGTGTGAGTAGGTTATTCTTGTTTATAACAATCTTATTAAAGCAGCCATGATCTAGGAAATGTAATATCATTTTGTCTCATCTTAGCTTCTATGCAGATGGAGGTTTCTACTGGTTTTAATAATACTTAATTAGTCAATACATTTCCCTTTATTAACGCTGCAGTGGTTTGTTCGATACTTATTCTGGTTTCCGAAATCAGTAAAACATTATTCCCTTTAAAAACCAAGTACTCATTACTCACGAATGAGGTTTCACACTTTTTAACAAAATTCATATTAATTTAATTAAGTCAAGTCTCTTATCTTTTAAGATCAATAAACCATTCTTTTTATCTCTCTTAGTTATACCTAACTTCTCATAAAGCTAGTATAACTCTTAAGCTTTTAAAACCAAGTATTACTCTTCTTTCAAAAAGGTTTCTTAATTCTTTTGAAATACTTCAAGATTCTTATTATTTAGACTCAAGTCAAAAGACATCGCAGTAAAACCACGTTCAGTTAACACACGTACGTCTACCGTACTAGATATATATATTCTTTTAAAATATCATGCTCAAGAGGATAGGAAGAATCACATACCTCGCGACGATTATCGACTATTAGCAAAACGCTCCACCGCTATAACCCGGCTAGCCTTGTCCACCTTTCAAGTAGAACACGCTACTCGCAGTACTTCAACCTATAACGGTTATATAAGTCTATCAATGTCTAGACTACTCTGTAGAACATTCTAAGCAGAGACTTCTCTATTCTATGGAAAATTGGGCAGCACTTCCCTACCCGTTAAACTACACAAGTCTACTGCAAATACAGTCCTATGTAAGTATAGTTTAAACTTCTTCTTTAATGTTCTTCTGATGTGATTTCAGTTCAATTCTCTTCTGTAATATCCTTCTATGAATCTTATATTCATTTCTATACTACTACAGTATGTAATTCCCAATTACAATAGAAGGTCAAGAGTATTTACCTCGATAAGCCCAAAATTATCCAAGATTTAATGTCGATCCTGAGCAACGTTTAGCTCATACTCTGGGTGCTCCAACCCGCTCCAAACAACCCTTAGAAGTTCTACGCAACTTCTTCTTAATACTTCAACCGGCTATGAAGATTTTTCCTTAGGGTTTCGTTTTGTGACTGAAGGGAAGTATAATAGTATTTCTGGGCTTTTAGTATAGGGGTAACCTTGGAATACTACAAGGTATTTGGGCCAACGTATTTTGGAATAGTAACAATACTTGGAGAATACTTTTCTACCAAGGGGGGGGGGGGTGTATTTTACGAAAACAACTCAAGGTAGGGGGGTACTCTCGGCCAAAAGGCCTCACAAAGGGGCAGGGGGAGGCTTGGACGAGAACCTCTCCAAAGGGGGGAAGGGTTTTCAAGACTTAGAAATTTTTGTGGATGAAGAAGTCTTCAACTAAGGGGTATTTATAGGCCACTCAAGGGCCAAGACCAAGACAACTGCGGGGCAAGTGGAGGGTCAAGATTTGGACAAGTGTTTGTGGGTCCCACTTGTTCATCAACTACACAAAATATCCTACCTAACCTTGACCAAAATTTCAACACAAAAAACGTGCCAAGACAAGCCCTTTGCCGTCCACTTTGAGGGTGACACATGTCACCCTCCCGTTGGTCCAAAATATTTCATCTCTCGGAAAAATCCGCAAAAATAATAAATGTTGCAACCGTAATTTTCCTTCATGAAGTTTGGAAAGCGTTTAGTCGGAAAACAATTCTTTCGGGGTTGTGCACAAATTTCGACCCTTGCCTATCTTTAAGGCTTAAACTTTTACGTCGTCCTCACGCATACTACTGAAATACGGGGTATAACATTCTCCCCTCCTTAGAAACATTCGTCCCGAATGTTCCTTCTCAAGACGGATAACAATAAAGTTCCTCTTAACTTAAATAAGTTGCCAATGCCACACATGGCCACAAAATAACACACGCGCAAATACTTACATCCAAGTCCACGAGGAATCACCTCTAACATCACAAAAGCTCCCACCCAAAGTCTAAACGATACTCCCTTCGCACCTTCACTTTACAAAAGAAATGATCACATCTATGTTCTTAACACATGCTCGCTTCTTCCCTTACTCGTCGTACCCTTCTCGTACACTCGAACTCTTTCTCATAACTTACCACATTTACATTCGCTTGGTTCCAAAATCTACGGTTACTACCTCCAACTTGGTCATCATTAACTGGGAACACTCTGGATGGATCTCCGATACTTTTCTGAACATAACAACATGAAAGACCGGACGTACTGCCTCCTAAGTCGGACGGCAATGCTAACCTATAGGCAACTTGGCCTATCCTCCAAAGGATCTGAAAATGCTCCAAGTACCTCGGCTAAGTTTCCTCTGTTTTCCAAAACTCATCACACCCTTTCCGGGGTGGTACTTTCAAGAAGACCCACTGTCAACCTGAACTCCAAGCGTCGTCGCTGATTATCTGCACGACTTCTGTTGACTCTGAGCTGCCAATAACCTCTTCTGGATAAGCTTCACCCTATCCACATCCTGCCGAAATAAGTATGAACCATCTATCTGAAACTTGCCAACATCGAACCAATCGACCGGCATCCTACACTTCCGCCCATACGAGGCTTCATAAGGCGACATCCGAAAACTGAAATGGTAACTATAAAACACTCCCTCAACAGGAGGCAATAATCCTCACAGCTACCCCTGAAATCAAAAACACTGGCCCGAGGGCGAATGCGATACTGAGACTCACCTGAGTTCCTAACCCTGCCTGGTAAAACCTCCAGAAAAGAAACAGCCGTAACCTGGGTTCCACTGCCTGTCATAAGGTGAAAGTAGGCACCTCGTGAAGACTTACAACCTTCCTGATATAACATCTCGCATAACCCTCTGCCGAGTAAACGGTTTTGACTAAAAGACAAGATGGGCTGACCTCATCGGCCCGACTACTGGTCGAACGCATCCACGAACTCGTACGCTGGTTAACTAAACTTGGGCCTAACACCCTCGTGACCCCACCACCTGGCGGGACCACCTTGAATTGACCCCACCAAATTACAGGCCGCGGGTTGACCCGCGATCGGTCCTCAACCCGACCCGCTATCGCGCAAACACTCTTGTTCCCCCGAACCGGAGCAATCTCACTAATAGCACTTTTGTCACGAAAACCTAGTGGTCTTCTTAGCTCAACTACCCTCTTTCATTTCATACCACTCCGGGACTTATCACACAAACATATCTCACGTGTACTATGCACTCCGATAAGGGTCAAACATAAAAATACATCTTTTACTCGAGATGACCTCGCCTCTAAGGTCTCCACGTATAACATTCTAAGGCTCACACTTTCCCTATCCCCAATCTTACCCTTTCAACTAACCAAGATTTCTAATCATAATTAACACAATGCTATCTGAGCATAACATTTAAGATATACTCATCTTATCACCCGTACAAATTTCTAGAGGGTTAAGGATATACCTGTATCTACTGCTTCACTCCCCTTTGTCGTTCTAATCAATCCTGACCTATTGGGCGCATAGCTAGGGAAGATGATGAACTAGCCACTGATCCCGAAGGCTGAGTCTCTACATCCGCGCCACCTCTGGTCGGACAATTTCTCGCAAAATGGCCATGCTGGCCGCAAGCATAACAAGCTGTCGAAGAAGCACGAAACTCCCCAAAATGACATCTACCACAACGGCCACACCGAGGTGGGGTGGCCTCTCAGCTAGCACCTTCCTCTCCGAACCATCAATCCGGTGTTGGAACCGTGTATCGTGAATCGAAGCCACGAGCTCTGACCAACTCTTGCATACCCCGAACGTCCTGAACCCTGTGGAGGACCATTCTGCACTGGCGGAGGCGCATAACCAGTCTGCTGCTGAGGCGATTCGCCTTGAAAGTTACCAAAGGACCTTGTTGTTCTGGCCCTCTTCTGCTGATCTTGGTTAATCCGTCGATCTCTACGTTCCTCTGTGTGCTGCGCATAAGCTTTGTCTGTGGGCAATATCCATGCCCGATCAAGAGCTACTCTTGTACAACCTTTTACTAGATAATCGTCTAGACACTGATATATCGGTGCACTCTATATTCTCTGCCGCTAAAATCCTAGCTAATGTGAGTCCATTCCTTTGTAATCCATATTCTCTGTTCGGCCGTGGGCGAAGGTTCGAACATCATGGCGCAGAGGAGCTGCCGCCGTGCTAGACTCTGCTTTGGGGTGGCGGCGTCGCGAACTCCGAATGAAGCACCACGGTGATGATTGGGCACTGCCCTAGTAACCCTCTCGTGCTCTACTCGCAGCTCCTCGCCTTGCCGCTACAGGCCGGGTTGCCTTACGCGGAGGCATAATCGGTAAGGGAAAGAAATACGTTAGAGGGTCCAACTTATAACACGACTTTAAGGCACGATCTCGAGTGAGAAGAATGGAAACCAATCCTAAATATCCTATAGCCTCACGATTATTGGTGTGGTGCACAACACACCGATAATCAAGACTCTACTAGATACTGATGCTGTAGACACTTTCAGGATTAAGCGCTCGATACCACTTTTGCCACGACCGAACCGGGCGTGGTCGTGCCTTACCGGGCACCCTAGTAGACATACATCAGAGTAATCAGCGGAATATAAAACAAGACATGAAATAACAACAATTTATCTGAGAAAAGTTGCCTTTCGGCATATATATATATATATAAACTTGAGCAGTTATATCCCTTTTACAAACCACACTTGTGATTACTACAGACCTGCAGAATGATGTAACAACAATGGCGGTGGCCCGCCATACCCAGATGTAAGTACTACTGGCGACGGGGACTATACCATGATAAGCCTCGAGAAACGGAGCTTCCCAAAACGCTGATTTGTGATCCTAAGAGCGAGGATCGACGGCGGTGTACCTACCTGCGGCATGAACGCGGCCACAGAGTCGATTACAACGGTACCAAGTATGTGAAATCGAAAATCGTAAATGAAATCATAGTAGTCTATATAAAGCGAGACATGTATGATAACCAAACTACATTTCACAATAAATAAGCGGTCATGTCAAGTCGGGGACTCACGCCTCAAAGTCATCACTCAAATATAACTATGGGTCTCACGCCCAACATCAATCATGCGTGGAATTCCTTCCTCACCGCCGGCGATCATGATATAAACGCACAAGGAATACACATGAACACGGGTCCCACGTGTCATAATAAAATCGCGGGGTAAAATGCGAAGGCGTGGCCGACTACTAAAACCACGGTACCAACAAAGTCATAAAGCGTATCACGAGTGCTGTCTAGACCGCCACATGATCGGCGGCCACTCGCGCGATATCAATGTCGCGCGTCTAATCTGGAACTTCCGCGACTCGCATAGGCCACTCACATAGGCGCGCATGAGGTATTCCTCGCATCGAGGGTAGCTACTCCCGGCGTCGTCCCGGACTCGCGATCGCGTAGCGCCACATGAACCGCATGAGGTATAACCCGCACACTAACACGGAACTCGTAGCTCGCATAGGTCCTGGACCCGCGTAGGTATCCTCGAATCATAGTCACCTGATGCTCGAGGTATACCCCGCATCGGAGGGCAGCTTAACCCCCGGTATCATGTCAAGGGGTGAGTGGTGCAATACTAACATAACGGCTTACCGTTAAACAACATAAGCACAATCAAGGGAAACCCCTTTACACAAACATCACAAGATACTAACACACATAGCATCCTAACATGTTTACTTATCAAATCAACAAGAAAGTATTACAAGGCTATCACAAACCAGCACAATCAAGTTATTCACACAAGGTACTTTCTACTTTATGTTAACAAGTTCGGGTTTTTATCCCCAAAGTACTTCATACATTAACTCTTTAAAAGATCTGTTTCTTTCACAAAAGTCACACAATACCCGTAGTATAAAAATAGAGTGACTATCTTTTTAAGTAAACCAAAACACTTCCCTTTGTAAAATCAAGTAACAACATTATTTTCCAAACGTTCAAGTTTGCCTAATTTCAAATGCTCAAGTTTCTCATTTTCGAAAGGTTTCGTAGTTCATAGTTTTAATCACTTAATGATATAATTCTCCTTTAAAACCATTTGAGAAACATATGCCTTATGTGTGAGTAGGTTATTCTTGTTTATAACAATCTTATTAAAGCAGCCATGATCTAGGAAATGTAATATCATTTTGTCTCATCTTAGCTTCTATGCAGATGGAGGTTTCTATTGGTTTTAATAATACTTAATTAGTCAATACATTTCCCTTTATTAACAACTGCGGTGGTTTGTTCGATACTTATTACGATTTAGAAATCAAGAAAACATTATTCCCTTTAAAAACCAAGTACTCATTACTTACGAATGAGGTTTCACACTTTTTAACAAAATTCATATTAATTTAATTAAGTCAAGTCTCTTATCTTTTAAGATCAATAAACCATTCTTTTTATCTCTCTTAAGTCGTTATACCTAACTTCCCATAAAGCTAGTATAACTCTTAAGCTTTTAAAACCAAGTATTACTCTTCTTTCAAAAAGGTTTCTTAATTCTTTTGAAATACTTCAAGATTCTTATTATTTAGACTCAAGTCAAAAGACATCGCAGTAAAACCACGTTCAGTTAACACACGTACATCTACCGTACTAGATATATATATATTCTTTTAAAATATCATGCTCAAGAGGATAGGAAGAATCACATACCTCGCGACGATTATCGACTATTAGCAAAACGCTCCACCGCTATAACCCGGCTAGCCTTGTCCACCTTTCAAGTAGAACACGCTACTCGCAGTACTTCAACCTATAACGGTTATATAAGTCTATCAATGTATAGACTACTCTGTAGAACATTCTAAGCAGATGCTTCTCTATTCTACGGAAAATTGGGCAGCACTTCCCTACCCCGTTAAACTACACAAGTCTACTGCAAATACAATCCTATGTAAGTACAGTTTAAACTTCTTCTTTAATATTCTTCTGATGTGATTTCAGTTCAATTTTCTTCTGTAATATCCTTCTATGAATCTTATATTCATTTCTATACTACTACAATATGTAATTCCCAATTACAATAGAAGGTCAAGAGTATTTACCTCGATAAGCCCAAAATTATCCAAGATTTAATGTCGATCCTGAGCAACGTTTAGCTCCTACTCTGGGTGCTCCAACCCGCTCCAAACAACCCTTAGAAGTTCTACGCAACTTCTTCTTAATACTTCAACCGGCTATGAAGATTTTTCCTTAGGGTTTCGTTTTGTGACTGAAGGGAAGTATAATAGTATTTCTGGGCTTTTAGTATAGGGGTAACCTTGGAATACTACAAGGTATTTGGGCCAAGGTATTTTGGAATAGTAACAATACTTGGAGAATACTTTTCTACCAAGGGGGTGTATTTCTGAAAACAACTCAAGGTAGGGGTACTCTCGGCCAAAAGGCCTCACAGAGGCGGGGAGGCTTGGGCGAGAACCTCTCCAAAGGGGGGAAGGGTTTTCAAGACTTAGAAATTTTTGTGGATGAAGAAGTCTTCAACTAAGGGGGGGGGGGGTATTTATAGGCCAATCAATGGCCAAGATCAAGACAAGTGGGGGGTATGTGGAGGGTCAAGATTTGGACAAGTGTTTGTGGGTCCCACTTGTTCATCAACTACACAAAATATCCTACCTAACCTTGACCAAAATTTCAACACAAAAACCGTGCCAAGACAAGCCCTTTGCCGTCCACTTTGAGGGTGACACATGTCACTCTCCCGTTGGTCCAAAATATTTCATCTCTCGGAAAAATCCGCAAAAATAATAAATGTTGCAACCGTAATTTTCCCTTCGCAAAGTTTGGAAAACGTTTCGTCGGAAAACAATTCTTTTCGGGGGTTGTGCACAAATTTCGACCCTTGCCTATCTTTAAGGCTTAAACTTTTGTACGTACGTCCTCACGTACATACTCTGGAAATACGGGGTATAACATTTACCTTCTGGCAGAATTTTGATGTTAAACAATTGTTATTATGTTCCTTCTTTGACAAGGAACATTATTTCCATTCATGTACTTGATTCAAAGGGTTTTTCCTCAAACACGTCTAATGGCAATATGGTTTTGACTTTGGTTAATATTGTGTATGGAATTGCGCCTCTTGTGAATGGATTGTATACATTAAACTGCCGCAGGGAAATTTTTAATGTACAAAATAAAAGAGCTAAGTTAAATGAAAGAAATTCTACCTACCTGTGGCATTGCAGACTTGGTCATATCAATCAAACAAGGATAGAACGGTTGAGGAAATTAAATTACCTCGAACCATTGACTTACAATCTTATGGTAACTGTGAATCCCGTTTGAAGGGTAAGATGACCATTAAACCTATTTCTGGAAAGGGGATCCGTGCCAAAGAGGTGCTTGAGTTGGTACATACAGACGTATGTAGACCATTTCCGACTCAATCTAGAGAAGGTTTCTCGTAAGCTTTGGATTCTTTCATATCTCTGACCGGGAAATCATTTTCTTTCTTAGCGCAATCTGTTTTCTTGCTTTCCTCTTTCAAGCTTTCGCTAGGTCTTGGTCTTCTCTCTTTCCCTTGCTCGATTGGAAGAATAGCGTAATAAAGGAAGAGCCAACTTTCGTACTCAATGAGCGCACTAGTGTGAAAGTCGTTGCGCAACAAGCAGCGGATTTCACAGACGACTTATCAATGTATGGATATGTGTATCTTATGAGAAACAAATACGAGGCCTTCGAGAAGTTTAGGGAGTTTAAGTGTGAAGTTGAGAAACAACTCTCAATGAGTATCAAGACTCTCCGATCTGATCGAGGGGGTGAATACTTGAGTAAAGAATTTCTTGACTACTTAAAGCTTCATGGAGTTCATTCTAAATGGAAACCTCATGGAACACCACAGATGAATGGTGTTGCCGAGAGGAGAAACCGAACCTTATTTGATATGGTTCGTTTTATGATGAGCTTTTCAGCTCTTCCTACATACCTTTGGGGATACGCTATATAAACCTCGATATATGTTCTGAACAGAGTTCCATCTAAATCAGTCGAAAAGACACCATATGAAGTATGGTGTGGCAAGAAGCCATCACTTAGACACATGAGGCCCTGGGAGTGTCTTGCATATGTCAAAAAGTTGATCACTGATAAGTTGGAGTCTAGAAGTGAGAAATGTTACTTCGTTGGGTATCCAAAGGAAACTAAAGGATACTATTTCTTTCTTCCTGGAGAACATAAGATTATTGTTTCCAGAAACGCAACTTTTCTTGAAGAAGAATATGTCTACAAGGAAGAGGATTGCACAGAGATAGAACTTGAAGAAATTCAAGAACAAAGTAACATAGAGGTTGAAAACTTTCCGAGTGAACAAGGTAAGGATTCAGTGGGAGCTTATGGCGAAGATTGGGTATTTCGGATAGACCCTTCGACCAGTGGGAGTGCTACGAGGAATGATGCAGAAATGTAAGATCCTCCGACACAGACCTTGGGAGCAAGTGCAGGTACTGCACCTCCTCCCACTCAGGAAAGACATGAAAATGATATTCCTGAAAGATCTAATATTGGTGGATCAACCAACACATATGAACCTTCTCACAGTCAGAACATACCTGAAACTGGACTGCAAGACACTCAACTCTGTAGGTCTGTTAGAACTCATCGTCCTCCGGAAAGACTAAATCTACTTGTGGAAACACAAAATGAGTTAGATATTCCAGATGACAATGCTAACAGCCTATAACGAAGCAATGCTAGACATTGATTCGAAGAGATGACAAGAAGCCATGAAATCCGAAATGGAATCCATGTATATCAATCAAGTGTGGAACTTGGTTGATTTGCCGAGTGGGGTTAAGCCCATAAGATGCAAACGGGTCTTCAAGAAGACGATTGATGCATCTGGTAAGATTCAGACTTATAAAGCTAGACTAGTGGCTAAAAGTTTCACTCAGCGTCCCGGAGTGGATTATGATGAGACATTTTCACCTGTTGCTAAGATTAAGTCCATTCAGATTTTGCTTGCGATAGCTGCACATTATGACTATGACATTTGGCAGATGGACGTCAAGACTTCATTCCTCAATGGTGATCTAGTTGAGGAAATGTTTATAAAACAACCCGAGGGTTTTTCATGTGAGTCCAGACCAAATTCTGTGTGCAGGCTACAAAAGTCCATTTATAGACTCAAGCTAGCCTCTAGGAGTTGGAACATTTGCTTTGACAAGGCTATCAAGTCATTTGATTTCGTCAGAAGCAAAGAGGATCCTTGTGTTTATTTCAAACGCAAGGATGATGACATTGTCTTCATTATTATATATGTTGATGACATACTGATAATGGGAAACAATAGGGCCCTTATGTAGTCAGTTAAGGATTGGTTGTCCAAGACCTTTATGATGAAGGATTTAGGTGAAGCCTGCTACATTCTGGAAATTAGGATCTATAGAGATAGACCTAATAGATTGTTGGGGCTGTCACAGTCAGTCTACATAGACAAAGTGCTTAGACGCTTTTCAATGGAGAATTCCAAGAAAGACGGTCTTCCGATGTCAAGGCATCAAGTTATCTAAGAAGGGTGTTAGGCGTATTTTGTATAAGCCTTTTGAGTCATTTTTAGTTGGTATTTTACTTGTTTTTATTGTGTTTAGTATAGTAGTAGGTTTGTTTTTCTTTCTTTTAAGTCACAGCGGTGCAAAAAGGCAAAATGGCAAAAATAAACGAGAAATGGGCAGAAAAGGTGCTCCCGAGGCAAAAAGGACGAAAGTTGGCAACTCAGAGCGAAAGAAAGCGCAGCGGTGCTACTGCTATCTGAACGCGGTGCCATATTTACCGAAGAGTCACAGGACTTTCAGCATCCGGTGCCATCGAGCGATCTGTGATGTCATTTGTCTTTGAGAAGGCTGCGGGAGTTTGGCGCGCTGATGCGGTATCTGAACCGCGATCCGACGAGAAATTTCAGTTCCGAAGGCAAATTGGCTAAGGGCAGATTGGTCCATATGGCACGAAAATTAGAGGATATTTAAGCCCTAGGGATTAATACTATAAAGGAGGTTGGTCATTCTACAACACAACACAACACAATGCGGATTTGGAGCTACAATTGGAGACTTAGTTCGCAGTAATTTCTTTTCTTTCGTTTTTAATTCAATTTATGTATGGATTTTGTGTTAGGCGTGACTATGGCTAGGAGCTAAACACTCTATTAGGGCTTTTCTTATGAATTGCTTGAAACTTTTATTCATGAATTAATGCAGTAGTTTGATTTCTTCTTCACTTGATTAAGATTTAGTCAATAATTGGTATGAATGCTTGATAATTAATTGATCATTAATTATCATAATATATATGATTTCAAATCAAGAACCGAGAGGAGAGATTTGGATATGCTGTAATTGACTAGACATAGGTTAAAATCACGGACGACAGTGCCCCGATACTTGTGTAGCATTATAGGTTACTGTTCTTAATCCTCCTATGTGGTAAATACTATCATAGAAATATAGAAGGGTTCTGCACTGAGCTTGAGTGATTATATGTCCTAATCGGAATATAAGACAGTTTAGTTAACCGCTATCTTAACGTAGAAAAAGAAGTCATTCTAGTTGCATTAAGGATTGAATAAAGTGGATAGTCGAGGATTTTAGAAGCCTTAATTCATTCATAACTGATCACAACTTAAATAGTTAGTTAATTCTTGCAATTATTCTAGTAGTTAAACAAAAACCCAACTTAATATCGATTGTCAAATAGATAACATAAAATAGATGAACGGTACTTAGAAACCAGTCTCTGAGGATGATATTCGGTCTTATCAGACTATATTACTTGTGAACGATGCGTACGCTTGCGTGAGCAGTCGAAATATCACTGACAAGTTTTTGACGCCGTTACCGGGGACTGGCGTATTCTAATATCGAACCGTCTATTTTTAATTTCTAATTTGGCTTGTACTTTATTTCTTTTTACTGTTAGAGTCGTGTGTCGTGATTTATTTGTTGATTTTGATCTATTTCAGGGAACCAGTTTATGCGAAGAAGAAGAGGGGCAGACACACTTGTTCCCTTCAATCCTGAAATTGAGAAAACCTACAAACAGAACAGACGTGAAAAGAGAATTGCAGATTTATTAGCAATGAACAACCAGAGGAACAATGAGTTAAACGGAGGGCTGGGTGATGATTAAAACAACCATGAAATACCCGAAGATGTGCCCAGAAATAATGAGGTACCGGCTTCCATGGGACAAGTCCCGCCACCTACAGAAAGGAGTCTGGGGGATTATGTTTTGCCCACAGTCACAGGTGCACATACTTGCATCCGGCTCCCAGCTATAGGGGCCAATAACTTTGAGATCAAGCCAGCCATCCTGAGCATGGTCTAGAACACAATACAATTTGGAGGACTGCCATCTGAAGATCCCCACATGCATATTGCAAACTTTTTGGAGCTGTGTGCCACTTTCAAATACAATGGCGTTACTGACGATGCCATTAGACTGAGGCTCTTCCAGTTCTCACTGAGGGATAGAGCCAAAAGTTAGTTCAACTCACTGGTTGCCAACTCCGTCACTACCTGGCAGGACCTAGCACAGAAGTTTCTAGCAAAGTTCTTCCCTCCTTCCAAAATAACAAAGTTATGGGGAGAGCTGAACAACTTTTATTAGGTGGATGGTGAGTCTCTCTATGATGCATGGGAACGATTTAAGGACTTGCAAAGGAAATTCCCACATCATGGCATTGAGAAGTAGATGTTAGTCCACATTTTTTATAATGGGCTGAGTGGTACTACTCGTACCATCATTGATGCTGCAGCAGGGGGTGCTTTCATGAGAAAGAGTGCCAACGAGGCACATGAGTTAGTCGAAGACATGGCTGCAAACAATCATCAAGGAGCAGATGATAGGTCAGTGAATAATAGGAAGACTATGGGCATACATGAATTAGATGTCATCACTGCCCTGAATGCACAGGTAGCCCTTCTGACGAAGCAACTACAACAGAACACTATGTCTGTGAATGCAGTCCAGATGCCAGTAAATTGTGAAATTTGTGGTGGACCGCACCCCTTTGACCGATGCACAACAGTAGACCCCAACAATGTGCCAATGGAGCAGGTGCAGGCAGTTTGGAACTTTCAAAGGCCTTATAATTCCAACACGTACAATCCAGGGTGGAGAAATCACCCTAACTTTTCATGGAGGAATGACCAACCCCAACAATAAACATATCAAGGTGGTTACCAGAACCAGCAGGTACAGAATTAGGCTACCTCATACCATCAGTATAGACCACCTACACAACAGGAGAAGCCTGATGAACTGAAAACTGCATTGCTTACACTCACCAATTCGCAGAATTAGTTCATATCTGAAACCAGGTCCGCTCTTAGGAACCTGAAAACGCAGGTTGGACAACTGGCAAACATGGAAACCAACAGACTGCAAGGAACTCTCCCAAGCAATACACAGGTAAATCATAGAGAGCAATGTCATGAAGTGTTGTTAAGGAGTGAAGCGATTGGGCGAGTTGCTCCCAACCCATGATGGTTCATGAGAAAGCGAGGTTGAGAAATCGTTAGGTAGAAAAAAGGGTCACGAGGACCGCCTACGATTGAAAGCTACATCAGCACCTTTGAGGGAATACGCTGATAGAATCCCTTACCCTCAGAGGTTACAGAAGAAGGCAATTGACAAGCAATTCTCCAAATTCTTGGAGGTGTTTAAGAAGTTGCACATAAATATTCCCCGTTGGCGCTAGACGGATGCGCGTCGCTTCTTCAAATTCATGAAGGAGATACTTGGGAAAAAGAGGAGGCTAGCGGATTATGAGACAATATCATTGACAGAGGAGTGCAGTGACATCCTGTAAAAGAAACTGCCTCCTAAGTTGAAGGATCCATGAAGCTTCACCTTGCCCTGTACTATTGGTAAGGTGACATGCAACAAGGCGTTGTGTGATCTAGGGGCCAGTATCAATCTCATGCCTCTGTCTGTCTTCAAGAGATTGAGTTTGGGTGAAGCCAAATCAACCACAGTCAATTTGCAGTTGGCCGACCGAACCGTAGTGCACCCCAGAGGCATAATAGAAGATGTGCTTGTCAAGGTGGGGAAGTTCTTCTTCCCAGCAGACTTCTTCATTCTGGACATGGAGAAAGATGAGATACCCATCATTTTGGGGAGACCCTTCCTTGCAACGGGGAGAGCTTTAATTGATGTAGAGAAGGGAGAACTGAGATTGAGGGTCCAAAAGGAAGAGATAGTCTTCAAGGTGTTTAAATCCACTATCGAATCTCAGGCCAGCAACAAGTGCTTCGCAGTAAGCACGGCGGACACAACAATTCAGCCAGTACAGGCCAAAGCTAGGGAGATCATTTCGACAGTTGTGAAACCACATGCTAGTTTAAAAGCTAAAACGAAAATTGAGGAGATGAAAGATGTCGAACAGGTAAGTCTTACTGAACCCTCTCTTGTGAAAAAGAAAAATAGAATGAGAAAGAGGAGGATGATTATGAAGTGGATAGGCTGTGGGGTTAAATTACCCCAATGATTTTTGATAAGGAACATGCGTCCGGCTACAAGACGTTAAAGACAGCGCTACTTGGGAGGCAACCCAATTTTTAAATTATGCAATTTAATTTAATAGAACAATCTCACTTTTGGTATATTTTTGTTGTGTTGTGAAGCCAGGTGAAGGAATGGGACACTAAGCACGAAGACACATATGAAAAATACGGAATCGGGGAAGCACCGCGGTGCCTAATGTTCAAAGAGGTCGCGAGAGTTTATGCACCGCGGTGCCATAATGCAATACCGCGGTGCCGCAAGAGTAGATGGGCCACAATATTTTTGGCACCGCGGTGCCGGGACGGGATTTCCAAATTAAAAGACCTAATCCCCCAAATATTTTTCCACACAAACACAAATCTTTCATCTCTCTAAAAAGTCCGAAAATCCCTTTCTCTACCCATAAAAATCTCCCACAAACTTCTCCAAATTCTTCCAAAAAACCCTACACAAACCCTCACATCTTGCACCACCATCATTCCTTCCAATTGAGTCAAGAAATTGGTGAAGAACAACTCTTCAAAAAGTTAATCTTCATCATTGTTCTTACAATTTCAAGGATAGTAGGAAAAGTAACTTGCAAGTATGGGGGTGTACGGGCTTTGTTGGTAAGGCATTGTGTAGTTGTGGGTGTGTGCTGCAGTGGTTGTCTATTGTGTAGTTGTGTGAATTGAGGCGTATTGTGGTGTAGTTGTTGTGTATTGCTGATGTGGTCCGATTTTGCTTGGTTATTGTTGTTGTGTGGTGTGAGATTTGTTAGGAAACCTCAAAGAAATAAAGGAAACGCTGCTGAAAATTTTCCAACAACCTTCACTATGGCCTCTAGGAAGCGAACTTCAAGAGGTTCCCCATCTTCATCCGCCCCAGACTATGACGTGAATCGATTCGCCAATAAACAGGCGGAGGATCGATACAACAAGATTAACACTAGGGCATTGATACCAGAAAGAGACATGGATTACCAGGCCATGCCACTTGATGATAATGATGACTACGAGCCTATTAGGTCCATGATCGAGGCAAATGGGTGGAGAAGGTTCACCAATCCAGAAAGGATCCCACTTCAAAATTCTAGCCGTGTGAGGGAGTTCTATGCGAATTACCCCGAGCAAGAGGATGGGCGGTGCTTTGTTAGAGGGAAATATGTGCCTGTCATTTCCAAAACAGTGAATTTGATACTAAGGATCTATGATGTGGAGGACCAATGCGATAATCCAAACCACTTCAGAAGTTGGTCAAGAAACACCAACCACATCCATTGGGACGTAGTAGCACATACATTGTGCTACTCAGGCGCTGAGTTTAGTTTTGCTCGCACCGGATCCAGGAGACTTGCCCGATGTCAATTCAATAGAACAGCCAAATGATGGCTATATTTCATAAGTGCACGCTTGATTCCGTCAAACTTATTTTACAAATGTGCCCTCAGACAAAATCAAGCTCATTTATGGCATCATGACGGGCATGACAATTGATGTGGGGAGGGAAATAGTGCAGAGCATAAGAGAGATTAGTAGGCTGACGACTATAGGCATATTGGGACATGGTTCACTCATTACTGCCTTATGTGATAGGCATGGAGTCCCAATATTTGCCACTGATATCCTAGAGAAGAGTCAGTCTGTTGTGACCTACAGTTTAGTGCACTCTTTCCTTGACCCCACGGGACCGATATCAAGGAAGGGCGGCAGCGACATACCAGCGACCGTGTATGAGGAAGAGCTAGAGGCACACTGATAAGCGGCGAAAATAGCCGTGACCTCGTATCGCTTAGAGCCTCCAATGCCAATGATGGAGAAGATGCTCTTGAACCAACAAATGATGCTGCGGAATCAAGAGAAAATGATGCAAGACCATCAACACCTGACCTAACGTGTTGATAATTTGAGTTCCATGTTCACCCAATGGACAATGCAGTATCCGCCGCCACCACCACCATTTTGAGCCGTTGTATGTCTGTAAGTCGTCCCATTTTAATTTTTGAGTCTTTTACACATTTGGGACAATGTGTAGTTTACGTTTGGGGGAGAGTTTTCATTGTATTTTATTTTTGCGAGTCTTTTGTTATTTTTGTGTTTTATGTGAGTCAATTTTTTTTATATATCATGCATGTTGTGCTTATTTGGAATGCCTAGTGAACTAAGTGGGATAATGTAATGGAATGAGAAGCTAAAATCAGTGTGCTTAAGTTAGATATGTCAAAAATTCATGAAAATCTGATTATTTGGAATATTTGATGCTTAACCTATGCGTTGTCAATTAAAAAATATCTGTGAAGTCTCCTTGCTTGTTATTTGAGGCGAAATAGTTAAGATGTACATGTTAGGGAGATGATTCAGGCATTTCTTTGTTAGCCCTTCTTATCCTTCATTACCTATCCTGACAATAAATTATATCCCTAGTCAGCCCCGTTGAGCCTAAAATAAATTGTTTTCTTTGACACCCCATGATTCCCTCGTGTGCCATAAGCAGTAATTGAAAAATTGGAATAAAAAAGAGTGAAAAAAGAATACAGAAAGAGAGTGAAAAAGTGATGCACCCCAATAAAAAAAATATAAAATCTTAAGTTTGGGGGTGCCTATATGAATTGATTCATGCTCTCAAAAAGAGAAAATGGGAATGATAGATATGAACTGAAAAGAATACCAAGAAGAAGAACAAAACGGTTGAATGAGAAAAACGCTTATGGTACGTAAATTGAGCCTAAATTCCTACTTTTACCTACCCCTACCTAAGCCTACATTACAACCCTGAAAAGTACTGAGGATTTCTAGTATATATGTCTATGATTAGTGGAGAATAACACGTACACAGACCCGTAGACTAAATGAAATTGACATGCATAGGTTAGGTATTCATGCTTCCATTACTTGTGATTGAAATGAATTTGCGAAGTATCTGACTTGAAATTCTAGATTGTTGAATTCATGCTATATCTGTTCCTGCATATTATCCCAACTGACGTTCATGTGTTTCTAAGTCTTTGTGCAGCTACTTGATTTGAGTCTTTGAGTCTTTGTTTTTGTTTTGATCTTTGCTCGAGGGCGAGCAAATGTTAAGTTTGGGGGTGTTTGTTAGGCATATTTTGTATACGCCTTTTGAGTTATTTTTAGTTGGTATTTTACTCGTTTTTGTTGTGTTTAGTATAGTAGTAGGTTTGTTTTTCTTTCTTTTGAGTCACAGCGGTGCAAAAAGGCAAGATGACAAAAAGGAACAAGAAATGGGCAGAAAAGGTGCTCCCGAGGCGAAAATGACGAAAGTTAGCAACTCGAGGCGAAAGAAAGCGACAAGTGGTGCCACTATCAGAAACCGCGGTGTCATATTCTGAGAGTCACAGGACTTTCAGCACTGCGGTGCCATCGAGCGATCAGCGGTGCCATTTGTGTTGAAGGCTGCGGGAGTTTTGGCAGTGGTGCCAGTTATCTGAACCGCAGTCTTGACACGGGAAATTTCAGTTTCGAAGACAAATTGGCTAAGGGCAGACTGGTCCATAGAGCACGAAAATTAGAGGATATTTAAGCCCTAGGGATTAATGCTATGAAGGAGGTTGGTCACTACAACACAACACAAGGCGGATTTGGAGCTACAATTGGAGACTTAATTCGCAGTAATTTTTTTTCTTTCATTTTTAATTCAGTTTATGTATGGATTTTGTGTTAGTTCTTAGCGTGACTATGTTTAGGAACTAAACACTCTATTAGGGCTTTTCTTATGAATCAATTGAAACTTATATTCATGAATTAATGCAGTAGTTTGATTTCTTGATTAAGATTTAGTTAATAATTGGTATGAATGTTTGATAATTAATTGACCACTAATTATCATAATATATATGATTTCGAATCAAGAACCGAGAGGAGAGATTTGGATATGTTGTAATTGACTAGACATAGGTTAAAATCGCGGACGACAGTACCCCGATACTTGTGTAACATTATAGGTTACTGTTCTTAATCCTCGTATGTGGTAAATCCTATCATAGAAATATAGAAGGGTTCTGCACTGGGGTTGAGTGATTATATGTCCTAACCGGAATATAAGACAGGCTGTTATCTTAACGTAGAAGAAAAAGTTATTCTAGTTGCATTAAGGATTGAATAGAGTGGATAGTCGAGGATTTTGAAAGTCCTAATTCCTTCATAACTGATCACAACTTAAATAGTTAGTTAATTCTTGTAATTATTCTAGTAGTTAAACAAAAACCCAACTTAATATCGATTGTCAAATAGATAACATAAAATAGATGAACGGTACTTAAAAACCAGTCTCTGAGGACGATATTCGGTCTTATCAGACTATATTACTTGTGAAAGATGCGTACGTTTGCGTGAGCAGTCAAAATATCGCTGACAAATGGCTGCCCTTCTAAAGATGTAGAACTAGAGCACATGAAGAGGATCCCATATGCTTAAGATATAGGATCGATCATGTATGTCATGACCTGTACTAGGCCAGATGTGGCTTTTGCACTTAGTATGATTTGCAAGTTCCACCAGAATCCTGGTGAGGAACACTAGAAGGTAGTCAAGAGTATTCTCAAGTACCTCAGACGTACTAAAGATTACTTCTTAGTCTATGTTTTAGTTGATGAGTTGGTTGCCACTGGGTATACCGATGCTAGTTTTCAGACAGATGTTGATGATTTCAAATCTCACCGTTACCGCGTTCATTTTCAACGGAGGCGGTGGTGAAAGAGATCCAAACATGCTACTACTGCAGACTCGACAACTGAAGCGGAGTACATTGCTGGAGCGAAAGCTGCCAAGGAAGCTGTCGCGATTTCTGAGTTCCTGAAGGAGCTAGGGGTTGTTCCGAGTGCTAGTTGTCCAATAACCATTTATTGTGACAGCATTGGTGCCATTGCACAAACAAAGGAACCAAAATCAACGAACAGAAACAAGCATGTACCAAAAAAGTACCACATTCTGAGAGAGATGGTGGAAGCTGAAGATATCAAGATAGATTATATTCCCACAAACAATAATCTTGCAGACCCGTTTACTAAATTATTAAGCTTGGTTAAGCATAATGGTCATTTTGAGAACATGGGTATTATATATGTTGGTGATTGGCTCTAGGCCAAGTGGGAGATTGAAAGTATATGTATGTCCTAGAGACAATTAGTATTAGGACACATGTACTTTATACACAAGCAGGGGAGAATTTATGTAGAAAAATTGGGTCACGTGAACCATGGTCACCCGACTAAATTTGGTATATTATGTGTATATATGTCTAATATTAATTGATGAAACACATGATCAAATGAGATTGAGTCGTGCACTGGTTAAGCATTGAGTTTAATTCTTTAAGGACGAGGGATCGAACCCAAGTTGCTATACTTTGTTTCCTTTTAAGCAATGATGCACCAATCCTCTTGAAATCCTAGATTCGCCTCTGGACACCAGCGAACACTTGAACAAACTGCTATTCTCAAATTAGATGATACATTTATCTACAAACTCTCAACTGTCTTTCATTATTTATGGACAAGTGACACACCGTTCCGACGGTTATCCACTTTACTATACGTCCTGACTTTGATCTGGGCAGTTCAATTATGCAGTATCTTATGACAATTATAATTGTTACACCCCGAAATTCAAGGACATGTTTAAGAGAATGTACGTAAGGAATCAGGACTCTAAATTGGTACGAAAGAAAGAATTGTTTTTCCGAAGGAAAATCTTCCGAACTTCGGAAAGGAGAAATATTCGTTGATGAGAATTAGATTCTCAAAATGTATTATTTGAAGAGTATGTAATTTATTAACATTGTGGAAATTTATTTGCGGATTTGGTCACGTAGGCCCACCCGAGAAATTTTACGTTTTGTGGGGCCCACGAGGGTTACGAAATTTTATGGACGAATGAGAGCGCAACATGGGTCACCCCCCCCCCCCCCTTGCATGGTCTTGGACGAATTAGACCATGGTTAAGTGGTCAAGTGACCAAGGTTAGTAGTCAAGTGGATGATCAAGTCTTGAAGACAAGCTTGAGATAATTGACTAAGTCAACTTGCCCACTTGACTAGATATTTAGATTTCTTCATCCAAGCCACACAAATGTTTTAATCTAGGCCCTTCATTGTGTTATATATACTACACTAGTAGCAAGACTTATCTCAACACTTAGAAAATTTCAAGACCTTGTTCTTGCTTATTGAGAGCTCTCGGGTTTGAGGTGCTATCCACAAGAAAAATTTCGTTTGTCGTTCATAATTCACAATACTTTAACCCAAGGTTTCTAGGGGTATTATAAGGATATCTCAATAGAAAGATCTCGGAAAACGACGTTTTTACGTTAGTCGCAAGACGAAAACCTAAGGTGTTCTTCAACTTTGAAGTTGGAAATAGAAGGGAAGTTGTTTGTGAACTTCTAAGGACTTCAAATAGCGGATTGGAGCGTGAAGGAAATGAGCTAAGATTTTTAAGGAGCGACTTTGAATCTTGGAGTTATATAAGGGCTTATCAAGGTAACAATCTTGTCATTTTAGTGATTAAAGATTTCTTATTGTTGTAGTTATGTATATTAACAAGCATGAGATATATATATTGAAGTTTGATAAGTGTTATGGATATTGGAACCACTAATCCGAAACTAGCATGTTTAGCCTTTGAGATTGAAATTCAATTTGGTTATTAGTTTAGTCGTCGCATGTTATATAAAAAAGGAATTGTAGTTGTTAAAGTTGTTTACGACTATATAACATGGTAGACTTAACAACTTGGATTGAAAAAGAATTGGGAAGGACTTTACATTGTGGTGTATGTTAGCCGAGAATGGCTTTGGATATTGAACTACTTGGTATGAATTGTGGGGTAGAATTTTACACGTATTGTAAGGCGTATAATCCCCTTTGATTGGTTGATGTGTTGAGCCTTAAATGTGGAATATTGGTTATTGATTTCGGGCCTTGAAAAAGGTGGAAAAGTACGTAGAAACAAAGGAAGTGCTGCCCGATTTTCCGTAGAATAAGAGACGTTATACTTAGTATCATTCTACGTTAGAAACTAGAAGTTGATAGTCGTGTTGTGGCCATTATAGGTTGACAATTCTACGTGCGGCTTATTCGACCTAGCTTGTGGATTAAGCCGAAAAGGTATGTGAACCATCTCCTCTTCTTCTAGCATGATTCCTTATGGTAAAGTAAGTAAATCCTACTCCTTAAATGATCTACTCCTTGATTGTACTTGGATGTTCTAATATAGAAGTTGTTCTATATACTTCCTTGATTGTACTTGGATGTCCTAATATAGAAGTTGTTCTATATACTTCCTTGATTGTACTTTGGATGTTTAAATTAGAAGTTGTTATAATCCATTCCCTTGATAAAAGTTGGATTTTCAAAAGTGAAGGTTGTTTTACTTGAAGTACTTAGAGTCTTAAAAAGGAAGTGGTTCCCAATCTCTTGGATAGTGTCTTAGTTCCAAAATCTAAAGGTTGTTATAATGACTTTATGGAAAGTTAGTTATAACGGCTTTAGGGGAGTCAAAATAGTGATTTACTTAATTGATTTAAAAGAGGAGAAGTAACTTGTTTTAAAGGTGTGAGTTACTTGAGATTTAAAAGTATAAGCTACTTGATTTCTAAAGTTAAGAGACTTGATTTCTAAAGTTAAGAAACTTGATTTGAAAGTATATGATACTTGGTTTTAAAAGTATAAGTCTCTTGGTTATAAAAAGAATGAATTTGTCTAATACATAAAGAATTATAACGGCTTTATGGGAAGTTAGTTATAACGGCTTTATGAAAGGCTAAGAGAGGGGTCTATTTGATTGATAGGCATGAGTTGTCTAGGTTGT
Source organism: Przewalskia tangutica (assembly GCA_029844215.1). Lineage (NCBI taxonomy): Eukaryota > Viridiplantae > Streptophyta > Magnoliopsida > Solanales > Solanaceae > Przewalskia > Przewalskia tangutica. Next base: position 119,806,147 of record CM056727.1, read on the forward strand.
GAAATTAGAAGTTACTTGGTTTCAAAGCCTTGAAATGAATTTCTAAAGGTATAGTAACTTAATTTGAAAAATAGACATGCCTTAATACTACGGGTGTTAGTATCTTGGGGTTTTATATAAAAAATGAGTCTTTTGAAAAGAATGGAAGTACGTAGTACTTTGGCTTGTTTTAAATGAGAATTATTCTATTTGTGCCTTGATAGTACTTTGACTTGTTTTAAATGAGAATTGTTCTATTTGTGCCGTGATAGTACTTTGGCTTGCTTAAATGAGAATTATTCTATTTGTGTCTTGATAGTACTTTGGCTTGCTTAAATGGTAATCATCTTGGTTTGTGTAAAAAGGAAATGCATGGTAATTGTCTTGGCTTGTGTAAAAAGGAAAGGCATGGTAATTGTCTTGGTTTGTGTAGAAAGGAAGGCATGGTAATTGTCTTGGTTTATGTAAAAAGGAAAGACATTGTATTGTCTTGGCTTGTGTAAAAAGAAAAGGCATGGTATTGTCTTGGTTTGCTAAAATGATGGTTTATTCATTTTATAAATAAAGGTCAAGAATGGGTTGCTTGCATATGGGTTGCTCATATAGACATTCGTGCAAGTGTCATATTTCCACATCTCCGCGTCCCTCCATAAAGGGTCGGCAACTTGGTTAAAGAGATATCATGGAGTAGCTCCCCATGGTGTGAGTGGTACACACTCACGGCGGGTCGGATAGACTCGGGCGGGTTAAATTCCCGGGATATATAAGCCATTGATTAGCTATCCGTGATGCGAGTATCGTATACCGATGACTCATTGCGGGTCCACGTGACCTATGCGGGTGAAATAGTCCCTTGCGGGTGAAATAGTCCTATGATAGGTTGCATTATAATACAGAGGGTGGTTGACCCTGGCACTGGCACGACCTTCATGTTTTGAAACGGTAGTGATTTCATTAATGAAAGGATGCAGTGTGTTTATGACTTAAAGTGGAACAGTTAATCTCATTGTTAAAAGCATAACTTAAAAAGGTAAAAATGATTGCATTACTCTCATGATTGCAAGGTTCAGTGTGCTGTTATTTTGAGTTATCATACTTGCTTCCTGTTATATGTGGATTGTGTGATCTCCTTTACATTACTTATTGTTTCATATACTTGGTACATTCTTCGTACTAACTGTTGACAGTCAATTTTGACCCGTTTTTCGCATATTTGTCGCAATTTCATGTGTTTTAGGACACTGCATTTTAATCATCTTTTTTTTTGCATTTTTTATCTTTATATTTTAAAATTAAGCGTTATGTTATGTTTCTATTATTACTACACCGTCGTTTATTTTAATAATATTTGCGTTTCTTTAAATAATTAATTCACATCCGGCTTTATTTTTTTTTAATTAGACATTAAACGTTTGTTAAATATCGTATTTTTATTATTATTGCACCGGCATTTGCATTTTTATAATCTTGCATCTTGTTAATTAATTAACCCGCTTTATATTTTGTCAAACTACCCAAGATTTTAACCCAATCCAAATCATTCCAATCCAACACCATTTTTATATCATCCAAACACCCCCTTTTATTTCCCCCCATTTTAAATTCCAAACACCCTTTTATTTTCCCCCTCCCCCCATTTTTAAATTTCAAACCACTTTCATTTCCCCCCTAAATACCTTACCCCCCCTTTTATTAAAAGAGGAGGGGCAGCCCACGTGAAAAAAAAGACAGCCAACGTTCAAATTTTAGAGGATCAGCCCATTCTTTGATTTGAAAGAAAAGAAAAAACCATCTTCCTCCCCTCAGCCCCTTCCCGTCGCCGCCGCCGCCCTTCGCCGGAGCTCCAAGCTCTGGCGAACCCCCTTTAAACATACCCCCACACACACACACACTTCCGCCGCCTCGTCCCTATCCCCCTCAACCTGTCATCTACACCGCTGTAGCTCCGGCGAAGTCATGCCGCCGGAGTTCGACAGCAACACCGGCGAGCTCCCGTCGAACCCCCCCCCTGCGCCATATACCACCCTCACCCCCTTTAAACACCCCCCCACACGCACACACACACACTGCGACCCTCACCACTGTCAACTCCGCCGTCACCGGCGAACCATCACCACCGTCGGCACCTCACTACCCACTGAATTCCCGTCGACCACCATTGTCCCGCCTCCCTCACGCTACTGTTTGTTTTTTTTTGGGGTTTTGACGCGGTACATTATTGTTGGTTTGGACTGATTTTATGTTTGGGCTCTTGTTGGAGTTCTGAAAAACTCCGGCGACTGTTGGTTATTGCTACTACTGTTACGGTGGTGTCGCTCCGGCAACCTCGCCGTGGAAGTGACGCCGCCACCGTTCTCCCCTCCGGTATTGTTGTTGGCTTTTATCTTGTTGGTTTCATTCTGTTTTGATTTTTGCATTTTCGTATCTCGCCGGAGTCTTTAAAAACCTCGGCGATCTGGGTTATCTCTGCCGCTACTGTTCCGGCGAACTATGGTTTGGCTGAATATTTGAGTATTTCGCCGGAGTCTTTTTATCCTACTGGTTTGGTTTTTTTTTTAGGAATAGATTATGGACCACTGTTGCTAAGTTGTTCGTTTCATTGTTTCTGGGGACCACTGTTGTTCACTGTCTTGCTCACTAAAGCTTTCACTGGCTATACCCTTTTCCCTTTAAAGTGTTGTTGCTGGTTTGGCTATGGCCTATCCACTGTGTTGTTGGATTCGAATCTGGTTGCTGTGGTGATATTTTTCTCGTTAATGCTCTACTGGTTATACCCATTTATGAACAGTTGTATTGCTCGATTGGCTATTGCCCGACTACTGTTTTGCTGGGTTTGAATTTTGCTACTGCTGTGATTTTGCTCACTAATGTTTACTGATTACACCATTTTCGAGCTATTGTGCTTCTCCTATGGCTATTGCCCCGTTAATGTTTTTTTTTTTAGATTCGATCAGTTTGGCCCCTTTGTTATTTTGTTAAATTGATATTGAACATGATACTACACTTATTTAGAACAATACTACACTTGGTATTTACTGATTTTTGAACAAGTTACTACACTTGGTATTTACTGATTTTTGAACAAGTTACTACACTTGGTATTTTACTGATTTTGAATTTGATACTACACTGGCCTACGAAGGATTTATCCGTCGATCTGGAGGCCCCCGTGGTAAGCGAGACGGAATATGCGGGCGAGGAGGAAAGTGAAAAAGATTAGACGAGAATGCATAGTATCGTTCACCAGGAGGCGAGTCGACCGCCGCCGTGGCGAATATTGGCTTCTCATGTCTTAGTATCATTGGCATAACACTAGCTGAGTCCACACTATATAAAAAATATATCTTTTACAATATCTTCTACATATATATCTATATATATATACATACATTGTGTTTGTTTGGTAATTATTTACTAACTCTTCTACTAAGTGTCTTTTGCAGGTACCCGGAGGCGCACCCCAAAGTTAAATCATTCGCATAAAATGAAATAAAAGCGAAAAGTTACTAATTTCTCTTCATTACATCTTTTTATGATTATTTGCTTTTATTACTATCTTGTTAAATATATATTTATTTTTAAATATTTGCATGCCTAGTTTAAATATCTCTTGGTTAGTTTAATAATTAGAACACTTTTAGAATTGTAGATTGCATGTTAGCACAATAATTTTAAAACCTAAGTTTGAACGGACATGCCTAGTTTAAATATCTCTTGGTTAGTTTAATAATTAGAACACTTTTAGAATTGTAGATTGCATGTTAGCACAATAATTTTAAAACCTAAGTTTGAACGGACAACCGCAAGTTAGCGGATCCTTTAGGATGCCTAACCCCTTCCCTTTAGGATAATAAAGAACCCTTACCTAGAATCTCACATAGTTTCACAGACCTTTAAAATGGAGATCATTCGTAGTATTCTATGCTACATTTTTAGTGTCCTAATTCACTATAATAATTAGGTGGCGACTCCTTAAAATGCATTTAGGAATCCAACCATGCGTAGCAGTAATCCCGTTTCCGACTACGGTTGAAAATGGGGTGTCACACTAACCCCCTTTCTCCGGGGGGCTGCGTTCATGCCGCATGTTTAGGTACGCAGTTTGGTGATCTGCAAGTGTAGGACCCTTGCTCAGAGTTTTTGGATAGCTCCATCTGTTCAGGATTTATCATTTTGGTATAGATCCTTCATTACAGGCTTTTGTACAGTTATGGGTATGGCGGGGCCTTGTCCTGTCATAGTTCAGTAAAACTCTTAGAGGTCTGTATTCATATGTGGGACTGGACTCATGTACAGTGTAGTACTTTTTGATCATGTATATTATATGGAAGCCTCGTCGGCTTTGCCTTTGCACGTTCGTTGGTTTTAAAAAGAGGAAAAAAAAGGTGTTATTTAGTTCCGCGGTTTACTTGTGTCATTTAGGTAGCGGTGCCTGTAGGCACCACCACTGCCCGAGGTTCGGGCGTGACAGAGTGGTATCAGAGCAGTACCGTAATGTCTACAGACCGTGTCTAGTAGAGTCTTGATTATCGGTGTGTTGCGCGCCACACCCATAAACAGGAGGCTACATGACATTTAGGATTTGGTTTATATTCTTCTCACTCTGAGATCGTGCCATAGAGCTGTGTTATTAAGATAATCCCTCTCTGATGTATTATTGTGTTCTGACTATGCCTCGCGAGGCAACAATGATCGCCTGAAAGGCAAAACGATGGCAGGAGCTACGGTCGGACTCAGAGTTGATAGGGCTCATGCCCAGGATATATCGGATATTGTGCCGCAGTCAGCGAGTTCTTCTGCGTCAGGTTTTGAGGCCCCAGCACCAGAGCCTCCAGTTTCTCAGTTAGGGGAAGATTATAGGGTCATAAGGGAAGCAGTTATGTTAGCGACCAAGATAGTGGTGATACAGTTTCATCAGCAGGAGGTTATTCGGCCAGTACAGACAGGTGTACAAAGGGTAGAGGGCCAATGCGGAAATCAACGTAAGAGGGATAGACCGGTTGGTTATCCCGATGAGTTTTTGGACGAGCAGCCTCAGCAGCGAGTGAGATATTCATCCCAGCCTACCCAGGACATACCCCCACAGTTCACAGGTGGGAGATTGGACCCCACAAGGTATTTAGGAGCCGGTCCAAGCTCCATGGTTCGAGGTTTTCAGAGGAGCAGAGGATTTTCTCAGTCGAGGTCACTTATTCCTCAGTGTTTCCGATGTAGTAACCGTCATTTGGGGAAATGTCATTATGGCACAGGTGTTTGTTTTTATTGTGGCCGTCCGGGCCATATGCGGAGGGAATGTCCTTTTAGAAGGAGCACTGGTGAGGTGGCTCAGCCTATGAGGTCGGTGGTTGGTTCCTTTTCCTCTACAGCTGTGCGCCCCCCAGGGCAGGGTGTTCAGATGTCAGCCAACCATGGTAGAGGTCAGGGTGGAGTTTATAGTTCTGGCGGTCCTTCGAACCGCATAGATGACGTGGCTACTGGGCAGGATCAGGAGGCAACATCGCATGGGGTTACATGCATATTTCGATTCTTTTGAATCATACATGCATTGATAGATTCAGATTCCGCCCTAGCGTATATATTTCCCTTTGTTGTTAGTAGTTGTAAATTGATAGCACCACCAGAGGTAGAGATACTTTGATTAGTAAGGTGAAGAGTGAAGAATGTTGACAAGAATGATAAAGTGAACTGAGACTATAGTTGTGTAGGGCTCACAAGTTGTAATTACCCCATAAGAGTGTAAAGACTGATAATGGAGGATGTACATTAGAAATACTTTGACCTAGTGGCGAACCTCTAGTGAATGGGAGGATAGGGTGAGGAGTACCTTGAGATAGGAAAGAGATTCCTTTCAGACTAAGAATAAGAGTTAAGTGTGACGATGGATCGGGTTGTGGACCAAATTCGGGTCAACCGGTAGCATGGAATGAAGTAGTTCCAGTTGGATATGGTTCCGCTATGTGATAGGGTCACGAGGATGCAAGGCCCAAGTCTAGTTAATCGTTGTACGAGTTCGTGGACGCGTTCCACCAGAACCAGGTCGTAAGGGCCGAGAAGAGCCTTAACGGAAATTCAAGCATGCATAATGGCCAAGTTTGGATAGAAACTCCAAGGATTGGAGAACAGAAACAATATTTGAAATTTTGTACGTGTGCTCAAATAAGTTTGGAAGTACGAGAAAGTATGACAAGTAAGAAAAGGAAGGAACAAGGGTTAAAAAAACTATGGTGGTTATAGTTATGAGTAATGAAAGTGCGTAGAGAGAATCCTTTTTAGGCCATGAATGGGAGTTAATGGTGATGATACACACGCCTTAGGTTCAGTGTTATAACATTGTCCATAGGTGCTCGTAATTGAGATGCTACTAGTATTAGAGTTTACACCGGTTGGTAAACGAAGCTAGGCAGATTATAGGATCATGCCCCAGATAGTACTTTGACTAAGTGAGACAGAGAAGGGAAGTAGCACGGGGAAAAACATCAATTAGCTGAGTGGGAGTCCGACTGAAGGGTTCATATAGTGTTAGTACCATGACTTAGAATACGACAGGGCCATCCCTTTATACAGGAAAAAGAAAGGAACCTCTAAAGATCCCGTTTTGAAGACTGTAACCTTCGAGTTTTGTGAGAAGGGACCGCGGATGGAAGGTCTATTGATATGTATACATATGTTATAGGGTGGCCGTGTGTGGCATCGTGGTCTTTTGGAGTGTTGAGTGATAGGCATAGTAAGGACACTATGCCGGAGTTTCTATAGCTTGAAAACCGACTAAGAACATTCGGGGACAAATGTTTCTAAGGGGGGAAGAATGTTACACCCCGAAATTCAAGGAGATGTTTAAGAGAATGTACGTAAGGAATCAGGACTCTAAATTGGTACGAAAGAAAGAATTGTTTTTCCAAAGGAAAATCTTCCGAACTTCGGAAAGGAGAAATGTTCGTTGATGAGAATTAGATTCTCAAAATGCATTATTTGAGGAGTATGGAATTTATTAACATTGTGGAAATTTATTTACGGATTTGGTCACGTAGGGCCCACCCGAGAAATTTTACGTTTTGTGGGGCCCACGAGGGTTATGAAATTTTATGGACGAATGAGAGCGTGACACGTGTCACCCCCTTGCATGGTCTTAGACGAATTGGACCATGGTTAAGTGGTCAAGTGACCAAGGTTAGTAGTCAAGTGGATGATCAAGTCTTGAAGACAAGCTTGAGATAACTGACTAAGTCAACTTGCCCACTTGACTAGATATTTAGATTTCTTCATCCAAGCCACACAAATGTTTTAATCTAGGCCCTTCATTGTGTTATATATACTACGCTAGTAGCAAGACTTATCTCAACACTTAGAAAATTTCAAGACCTTATTCTTGCTTATTGAGTGCTCTCGGGTTTGAGGTGCTATCCACAAGAAAAAATTTCGTTTGTGGTTCATAATTCACAATACTTTAACCCAAGGTTCCTAGGGGTATTATAAGGATATCTCAATAGAAAGATCCCGGAAAAACGACGTTTTTACGTTAGTCGCAAGACGAAAACCTAAGGTGTTCTTCAACTTTGAAGTTGGAAATGGAAGGGAAGTTGTTTATGAACTTCTAAGGGCTTCAAATAGCGGATTGGAGCGTGAAGGAAAGGAGCTAAGATTCTAAGGAGCGACTTTGAATCTTGGAGTTATATAAGGGCTTATCAAGGTAACAATCTTGTCGTTTTAGTGATTAAAGATTTCTTATTGTTGTAGTTATGAATATTAACAAGCATGAGATATATATATATTGAAGTTTGATAAGTGTTATGGATATTGGAACCACTAATCTGAAACTAGCATGTTTAGTTTTGAGATTGAAATTCAATTTGGTTATTAGTTTAGTCGTCGCATGTTATATAAAAAAGGAATTGTAGTTGTTAAAGTTGTTTACGACTATATAACATGGTAGACTTAACAACTTGGATTGAAAAAGAATTGGGAAGGACTTTACATTGTGGTGTATGTTAGCCGAGAATGGCTTTGGATATTGAACTACTTGGTATTAATTGTGGGGCAGAATTTTACACGTATTGTAAGACGTGTAATCCCCTTTGATTGGTTGATGTGTTGAGCCTTAAATGTGGCATATTGGTTATTGATTTCGGGCCTTGAAAAAGGTGGAAAAGTACGTAGAAACAAAGGAAGTGCTACCCGATTTTCCGTAGAATAAGGGACGTTATACTTAGTATCATTCTACGTTAGAAACTAGAAGTTGATAGTCGTGTTGTGGCCATTATAGGTTGACAATTCTACGTGCGGCTTATTCGACCTAGCTTGTGGATTAAGCCGAAAAGGTATGTGAACCATCTCCTCTTCTTCTAGCATGATTCCTTATGGTAAAGTAAGTAAATCCTACTCCTTAAATGATCTACTCCTTGATTGTACTTGGATGTTCTAATATAGAAGTTGTTCTATATACTTCCTTGATTGTACTTGGATGTCCTAATATAGAAGTTGTTCTATATACTTCCTTGATTGTACTTTGGATGTTTAAATTAGAAGTTGTTATAATCCATTCCCTTGATAAAAGTTGGATTTTCAAAAGTGAAGGTTGTTTTACTTGAAGTACTTAGAGTCTTAAAAAGGAAGTGGTTCCCAATCTCTTGGATAGTGTCTTAGTTCCAAAACCTAAAGGTTGTTATAATGACTTTATGGAAAGTTGGTTATAACGGCTTTAGGGGAGTCAAAATAGTGGTTTACTTAATTGATTTAAAAGAGGAGAAGTAACTTGTTTTAAAGGTGTGAGTTACTTGAGATTTAAAAGTATAAGCTACTTGATTTCTAAAGTTAAGAGACTTGATTTCTAAAGTTAAGAAACTTGATTTGAAAGTATATGATACTTGATTTTAAAAGTATAAGTCTCTTGGTTATAAAAAGAATGAATTTGTCTAATACATAAAGAATTATAACGACTTTATGGGAAGTTAGTTATAACGACTTTATGAAAGGTTAAGAGAGGGGTCTATTTGATTGATAGGCATGAGTTGCCTAGGTTGTGAAATTAGAAGTTACTTGGTTTCAAAGCCTTGAAATGAATTTTTAAAGGTATAGTAACTTAATTTGAAAAATAGACATGCCTTGATACTACAGGTGTTAGTATCTTGGGTTTTTCTATAAAAAGGAGTCTTCTGAAAAGAATGAAAGTACGTAGTACTTTGGCTTGTTTTAAATGAGAATTATTCTATTTGTGTCTTGATAGTACTTTGGCTTGTTTTAAATGAGAATTATTCTATTTGTGCCTTGATAGTACTTTGGCTTGCTTAAATGAGAATTATTCTATTTGTGCCTTAATAGTACTTTGGCTTGCTTAAATGGTAATCATCTTGGTTTGTGTAAAAATGAAAGGCATGGTAATTGTCTTGGCTTGTGTAAAAAGGAAAGGCATGGTAATTATCTTGGTTTGTGTAAAAAGGAAGGCATGGTAATTGTCTTGGTTTATGTAAAAAGGAAAGACATGGTATTGTCTTGGTTTGTGTAAAAAGGAAAGACATGGTATTGTCTTGGTTTACTAAAATGATGGTTTATTCATTTTATAAATAAAGGTCAAGAATGGTTTGCTTGCATATGGGTTGCACATATAGACATTTGTGCAAGTGTCATATTTCCACATCTCCGCGTCCCTCCATAAAGGGTCGGGAACTTGGTTAACGAGATATCATGGAGTAGCTCCCCATGGTGTGAGTGATACACACTCACGGCGGGTCGGATAGACTCAGGCGGGTTAAATTTCCGAGATATATAAGCCATGGATTAGCTATCCGTGATGCGAGTATCGTGTACCGATGACTCATTGCGGGTCCACGTGACTTATGCGGGTGAAATAGTCCCTTGTGGGTGAAATAGTCCTATGATAGGTTGCATTATAATACAGAAGGTGGTTGACCCTGGAACTGGCACGGCCTTCATGTTTTGAAACGATAGTGATTTCATTAATGAAAGGGTGCAGTGTGTTTATGACTTAAAGTGGAACAGTTAATCTCATTGTTAAAAGCATAACTTAAAAAGTTAAAAATGATTGCATTACTCTCATGATTGCAAGGTTCAGTGTGCTGTTGTTTTGAGTTATCATACTTGCTTCCTGTTATATGTGGACTGTGTGATCTCCTTTACAGTACTTATTGTTTCATATACTTGGTACATTCTTCGTACTGACCCCCTTTCTCCGGGGGCTGCGTTCATGCCGCAGGTTTAGGTACGCAGTTTGGTGATCTGCAAGTGTAGGACCCTTGCTCAGAGTTTTTGGATAACTCCATCTGTTCAGGAGTTTATCCTTTTGGTATAGATCCTTCATTACAGGCTTTTGTACGCGATTATGGAGTACGGGCCTTGTCCCGTCATAGTTCAGTAAAACTCTTAGAGGTCTGTATTCATATGTGGGATTGGACTCAAGTACAGTGTAGTACTTTTTGATTATGTATATTATATGGCAGCCTCGTCGGCTTTGCCTTTGCACGTTCGTTGGTTTTAAAAAGAGAAAAAAAAATGAGGTGTTATTTAGTTCCGCGGTTTACTTGTGTCATTTAGGTAGAAGGGTGCCCAGGTAGGGCACCAGTCACGGGCCCGGGGTTCGGGTCGTGACAATAATAGAATCACCACCATTATTTTATGGTTATCTGTGAATATACATCCTAATATACATCCTATATACACATGTATTGTGTATATAGGATTTGGAAGATTTCAGCCCATCTCGAGTTTCAGTTTCAGCCCATCACGGGCAGTGACATGATTGTGCAGATTTTTGGTATATATTGTATATTGGTTTTGTACCTTAATTAGCCTCGTACACTTACCTTAATTGTATAGTTAGTCTCCAAATAGAATAAGGTTTTAGGAGTAGAATAGGAATAGAATTATCCTATTATGGAGATTTGTAAAGTGTATATATTGTTCTTCAATTAATGAAAATAATCAATGAGATTATTTCTTTCATGGTATCAAAAGTCTAGGTTATTTTTCCTTGCTTCCGCCTAAACACTCGTGATTTCCGTGACCCCACCTTCGGATTTTATGATCTCGAGAGAACCTCACCCAAATTTCTCCTGTTAAAATTTCTTGTTTGTCCACTATGACGGATACAAATATGTTTCATCATGCCCTAACGGTTTCTAACATTAAATGTGTTCTTCCTATTGTTCTTGACTCAGAAAACGTTCAATATGGGACGTGGGCAGAGTTGTTCAAAATTCATGCACTAGCACATCAAGTCCTCCATCACATAATTCCTCCGGCTCCTGATACGGAGGGTGTACCCACCAAAGAGGAAGATCCTAAATTATGGATTACTCTTGATGCTAAGGTTCTCTAGTGGATTTATGCCACTATCTCCATCGACCTCTTACAGACGATAATGAAACCTAACTCTTCAGCTATGACTGCTTAGGATAGATTGCATGATATATTCCAAGATAACCGCCATTCTCGCATTTTCACCCTTGAACAAGAATTTTCCCAAGTCACTATGGAGGATTTTTCGAACATTTCCTCCTATTGCAAACGACTCAATGAATTGGCAAACCAACTTCGTAATGTTGGTGCTCCGGTTAGAAATAATCATCTCGTCCTACAGATGGTTGCAGGCTTGTCTGAAGCCTATAACGACTTTGCTTCGATACTTCATCAAAGTAACACTCTACCACAATTTTATCAAGCCCAATCTATGCTTACACTAGAAGAGGCGGGTTTGGCTAAAAAAGCAGCTACTGGCGCTAGCTCCGTAATGTTGGCCACATCCAATGGTTCTCCGCAATTTTATGACAATTCAAACCAAAATTGTAACAACGGTGGCGGCAAGAAAGGTCAAAATCGCAAGAATAAAAATAAAGATGGTAGACGTCGTGATAATAGCGGCGGTGGTGGACAAGCCACTGGTGGGTCCAGGCCTATGGGACCATCGGAAAACTGGCCATGGGCCTACTACCAGTGTCCCAATACACAATTAGCCACGGGACATGCAACCGACCAGCCACGCCCAAATTCCGGCCAGGCAATTCCGAACCCGTTTCAGCCCACCATCTCGGCAAAGACGGGCCTCGCCGGTGGGGCCTCGTCGAACTCGCTGGGCCTCGACCACAATAAGCTTTTGCGACTGAGGGGCCCACTTCCACTCCGTCTCTTACCAACATCGAAGTAGCAATGTACACATTTGGATTAAATCCTCTGGACCCGAATTGGTACATTGACACCGGTGCCACTACTCACATGACGTCTGACTTAGGTATTCTCTCGTCTTATTCCAATTTGAGCACCAATCATGGTATAATTGTTGGTAATGGTAATTCAATTCCAACTCATGGTTATGGTCATAAAACGTTGTCTCCCCACATCCACCCCTTATCTTGAAAAATACCCTTCATGCCCCTAAATTAATTAAAAATTTGGCGTCTGTCCGTAAATTCACGACTGATAATTGGGTGTCTATTGATTTTGATCCTTTTGGGTTTTCTGTGAAGGATTTCAAGACGGAGATTCCTCTCATGAGATGTAATAGTAGGGAGATATGTATCCTCTCACACCCACGTCCAGCTCTTCGCGTCGTTCATGACATCTAGTTTTGCTGCTCTTGCTCCTTCCTTGTGGCATGCACGTCTTGATCATCTGGGGTCTTCTATTTTGTCTTCCTTAGATAAACTCCGAATTGTCAATCATTTCGTTAAGAAAGATTGTTAGATTGCCGTTTGTATACTCTAATTCTCATACTTTAATGTCATTTGATATTATTCATAGCGACTTATGGACATCTCATATTCTCAGTTCTTTGGGTCATCATTATTATGTACTATTTTTATGATTATTCTAATTTTTTATGAACTTTTCCGCTAGCGAAAAAATCTCACTTTTTCCACGTTCTTAAAATTTAGAGCATTCATTAGAACCAAATTCGAATAAAAAATAAACAATATTCAATGTGATAATGACAAAGAATAAGATAATGGGGCGTTCCAGGAGTTTTGTGCTCTTAATGGGATCAATTTTTATTTTTCTTGTCTTCATACATCGTCACAAAACGGAAAAGCCGAACGCAAATTTTGTACCATTAATAACATTGTCCGAACGTTATTAATTCATGCTTCCATACCCCCTTAATTTTGGCATCATGCTCTACAAATGGGTACCTATCTACTTAACATTCTTCCTATCAAAGGTTTGACATATTCTCCCCTCTTTAAATTTTATATAATAAGACTCCTTCATATTCACATCTTAGGGTCTTTGGGTGCTTATGTTATCTGTTATTTCCGTCCACCACAATTAACAAACTTCAGGCTCGTTCTACCCCTTGTGTATTTTTGGGATATCCGTCCAATCATCATGATTACAAATGTTTTGATTTATCGTCAAATAAAATCATCATTAGTCGTCATGTTATTTTTTATGAGTCTCAATTTCCGTTTGTTAAAGTAAATAGTCTCGTGCCTAGTTTGTATAATTTTTTGGATGATGATATATCCACGTATATTATTCACCATTTTTTGGATACATCTCGCACCCCAAATCTGCCAGTGGACCCACTGCCCACTGGATCTCCAAACACCTCACCCGCCCCTGGTCCAGTTTACGTCACTGGGCTAGCCACTGGTCCAGTTTCCATGATTGGGCCAGTGGCTCAGCCCAATATGGAAACTGCCCCACTTAACCCAACAGACAAAATCCCAGCGTATCATTCTGGGCCAGCAGGCCCACTGCCTGCTGGCCCGTCTGTCCCGTGTCCTGAGGTTTCCCGAAATTCACACAATTCTTCCCGAGTTATAGACCAGTCACTCGTAGTCAACGGGGTATTTTTAAACCAAAAAACACATTTTAATCTACATTTTAATGTTATTAAATCCCTCAACCCCGTAACCCAATGTCTGCCTTAAATGACCCGAATTGAAAAATTGCTATGACCGATGAATATAATGCTCTTATTGATAATGATACGTGGGAGTTGGTGCCCCGTCCACCCGGTGTTAATATTATTCGGTCTATGTGGATTTTTGCTCATAAGGATAATTTTGACGGTTCTTTTGCGAGGCATAAGACTCGTCTTGTAGGTGATGGTAAGACTTAGCAGGTCGGTGTGGATTGTGGAGATACATTAAGCCCCGTGGTCAAGCCGACTACCATCCGCATATTGCTCAGCTTGACTCTTTCCAAAGCGTGGCTCATTTATCAGTTATATGTAAAGAATGTTTTCTTGCATGGTGATCTTAAGAAGACGGTTTATATGCATCAGCCGCTGGGATTTAGGGATTCCAAATATCCTCATCATGTCTGTTTGTTGAAGAAATCCTTGTATGGACTTAAGCAGTCTCCTTGGGCGTGGTATAAGAGGTTTGCAAACTATGTTTCGACTATTGGGTTCTCTCACAGCAGATCTGATAATTCATTGTTCATATTTCATCGTGGGTCTTCATTGGCTTATATACTTTTATATGTGGACGCTATTATCTTAACTGCATCTTCTGATGCATTACGTCAGTCTATCATGACAATTCCAATTCTGAGTTTGCTATGAAAGACTTATGACCCTTGAGTTATTTTTGGGGGATTGCTGTCACTCGTCATGTTGTTGGGTTGTTTTTATCACAAAAGAAGTATGCGGTTGAGATCATTAAGAGGGATGTGATGTCTTCCTGTAAGTCCACTTCCACTCCAATTGATATTAAACCCAAGTTGAGTGTTGCGGCTGGCTCCCCATACGAGGATCCCAGTCGCTATCGTAGTCTTGCAGGAGCTCCTCAGTATCTTACATTTACGAGACCAAATATTACATATGTTGTGCAGCAGGTGTGTTTGTTTATGCATGATTCCATGGTTGAGTACATGAATGCGCTCAAACACATCATTCGGTACATTCAGGGAACAATTGCCTATGACTTACATTTATATCCTTCTTCTACGTCTACACTTGTCTCGTATACAGATGTTAATTGGGGTGACTGTCCAGACACCAGACGGTCTACGTCTGTCTATTGTATGTTTCTTGGTAATAACTTGGTCTCTTGGTCTACAAAACGTCAGTTGACTTTATCACGTTCCAGTGCAGATGTCGAGTATCGAGGGGTAGCCAATGTGGTTTCTGTATCATGTTCGTTACATGATCTTCTTCTAGAGCTTCATTGTCCCATTGAGAAAGCTACATTGGTTTATTGTGATAATGTTAGTGTCATCTACCTATCTGAAAATTTGGTTAAGCACCAGCGCACTAAATATATTGAGATGGACATTCACTTTGTTCGCGAAAAGGTAGCTCATGGACAAGTACGCGTCTGTCATGTTCCTTCCAGGTATCAAATTGCAGACATCTTTACAAAAAGTCCTTCCTCGGTCCTTTTTGAAGATTTTCGAGACAGTCTCAGCGTTCGAAGTCCATCCGTTAAGACTGCGGGGTGTGGTAAATATACATCCTAATATACACAATATACATGTGTATATAGGATTGGGCAGATTTCAGCCCATCTCGAGTTTCAGTTTCAGCCCATCACGGGCAGTGACATGATTGGGCAGATTTTTGGTATATATTGTATATTGGTTTTGTACCTTTATTAGTCTTGTACACTTAACTTAATTGTATAGTTAGTCTCTAATAGAATAAAATTTTAGAAGTAGAATATGAATAAGATTCTCCTATTATGAAAATTTGTAAAGTATATATATTATTTTTTAATTAATGAAAATTAAATTATTTCTTTCAATTTTAAATGTAAAATGAAATAGGAATATATGTAACGTAAGAAGGAAAATCTTGTTTCTAGTGACACTTGTCTTGAATATGATTAGCCTTCAACATAGCATGGAATGGTGAAACTTATGTTCATTTTTCTTCTCTGTTGATGTTTCTTCTCAGCTCGGTCCGTGCTATTTCTATAAGTAGAAATAAGAATAGTTACCTGTTGATCCGAAAGGTCAAGTTGACTCGGTAAATCAAAACCGTGTTCCTTAAATTGAGATAATTTTATTTTTAAGAAAATGAAGATGATGCTCTGCCAAAGCACCGAACACAAAAGATGGACCTGAAAAAGTGTGAGTCCGAGATTGTTGATTCGGGAGATCGAGTGGTGAGCTGGATGATATGCAGTGCTAGATCCTCTCTATTTTTATTTATTTTTGTCTCTTATATTTTAGACATTCTATTCGATCGATTCAAATTCGTATAAGTATTTTTAGTAGTTCTTATACACATGACTTCAGTCTTGGGTGGCATATTCAATTGTTTCCGCATTTTGATCACTATATAGACTTGGTTATGAATAAAAAAAATTCATTTTGCGAAAATCGTTGTGTCCATCTTGCGAGATTAATCTAATCCAATTTTAAACCTTGAAAGTTACAAGAACAGCCCGCTTAAATCCGTTTAAAACAAAAACCCGTTTGAAAACCATGTTATCTAAATGGGCCCTCTTGGCTACGAGACTCCATGAAATGGGGTGTTGGGCCAAAACGAGATAGTGCAGGTACGGGGTAGAGTCCATTTTGGACCCTCAAATGCAGTGATATACATAGAATAGAAGATAAAAGGAACACTTGGGCAAAATTGAAAACAAACACACATGACCCAAAACCTTAAAACAATAACGTTGATATAATTAATTGATGAGATTACACAAATTTAGGATAGAAAACTGTCTGGGTTCTCGTTACAATCTTCAGAAAAGGGAAGTAACATACTCTACAGATAAAGCAAAAAGTTAAGCTAATAATATTAAACAGATAACACCATGTTCATATACTTCATTTCCATTGGTTGGCAACAATGTCAGCGAGATCAACCACCCTCTGTGAGTAACCCCATTCATTGTCATACCAAGCAATAACCTTAACCATGTCATCTCCCATGACCATGGTGAGTGAAGCATCAACAGTTGATGAAAAATCAGAGCACCTAAAGTCAACTGAAACGAGGGGCTCATCGCAGACGGAGAGAATTCCAGCAAGCTCATTGTCAGCAGCCTCCCTGAATGCAGCATTCACTTCCTCTGCAAATGTTTTCTTGGATACTTGAACGACAAGGTCCACGACCGAGACATTTGGGGTGGGCACCCGCAGGGCAATGCCGTTGAGCTTCCCCTTCAAGCTTGGTAGGACAAGGGCCACAGCCTTAGCTGCACCAGTTGAGGTTGGCACAATGTTGAGAGCTGCAGCTCTTGCACGTCTAAGGTCCCTGTGGCTTGCATCGAGAAGCCTTTGGTCACCAGTGTACGAGTGTGTAGTTGTCATGGTCCCCTTGATTATGCCTAGCCAAGGAAAATTGATGTACATTAGTTTTCTGAATCTATTCATACGGTAGTTTCTCTTTGCTAAGCAAGTTAATACTCCCTCAGTTCCAATTTATGTCAAGGTGTTTAACTGAACACAAAGTTTAAAAATGGAAGGCAGATTTTTGAAACTTGTAATCTAAAATAAGTCATAGATATTTGTGTGATGTAAATTATCTCACTAAGGATAAAATGGAAATTTTAAAACAATATTGTTACTAAAGGTAAAAAGATGTAAAAAGAAAAGAGTATCACATATAAATTGAATTAAAGAGAATACTATTAAATTAATTGTGCTTATGTAGAATATATTACCGAATTTTTGGTCAAGGACTTTGACAAAAGGAGCAAGACAGTTGGTGGTGCAAGAAGCATTGCTGATGATGGGCTCATCAGGGCTGTAAAGATCGGCATTGACACCAACGACATAGGTAGGTATATCACCCTTTCCGGGTGCAGTGATCAGCACTTTCTTAGCTCCAGCTTGGATGTGCTTCCCGGCACCCTCTCTGTCCACAAACACTCCGGTACCTTCGATCACCAAGTCAACGCCAAGATCCCTGGATCACAACTACGTTAGTACAAACTTACAGAGCTGTTGTCTCCTTATATAGTGTTGAGCAATCAAAATTATTTCTTAACAAAAGTGTATATAAGAATGACCCTATCACTGCAATGTTGGTGAAAAGGGACTTACTTCCAGGGGAGATTAATGGGGTTACGGTCAGAGACGACTTTGATGACCTTTCCATCGACAGAGATGCCATCAGTACCAACAGGCTTAACGTCAGCGTCGAAGATGCCGAGGGTAGAGTCGTACTTGAGGAGGTGAGAGGCTTGCTTGACACCACCAGAGTCATTGATGGCAATGACATCAAGGGGAGAGTCTTTCCTGCCATGCCAGCACCTCAAGAAATTCCTTCCAATTCTTCCAAATCCATTGATGGCTACTTTCAATTTGGCCTCAACTACTCCCCTCTTGTTCTTTCCTCCACCAATCTACGTTTTATTCCACCAAACAATAACAGATAAACAAGAGTGTCGCACTTCATGGTAATTGAACTTCCAAATAATTTGTGATTAATTAGTTGAAATAGAACTTTTAAGCTTTTTCAAATATCAGCGAGCACTAGCTTGCAGCAAAAATATTTTCAACTTTTAACCGAAATAATCAAATTCTTTTAAAGTTGGAATGAACAATGCAAAGAAATTATTTAGTAGTAGTACTGAATATCCTCAAATGGAAAAGATGCATGAAAAACGAGACACAAACTCAAACAGACACACACATATGCAACACACAAAGAACATATTAGAAATAAATTCTTGATTCCCAATACACTGAAAGAAACATTTTCTTCTTACTAGTAGTATTATTATTGGTTTCTAGAACAAACATATTGTTGCACACGAATCCCAGTCACTCAAATTTAGATGAATGTAACATTTATGCTACAGTACAGGTAAGTATCTCCATGATATATGGAATTAGTAGGAACTTGCTACGATAGGTAAATTTAGTATAAAAATATTTACATAATGAAATGTATATAAGTTAAATCCAAGATAAAATGTACTCTATTACTTACAACAGAGGTCTGGAAAGCAACAAGAGAGAGCAAGTTATCGTTAGCTTTCCTTCCGAATGGAACGGCACATGAGGTGCGTAGCCCAGTGAAGTCTGAGAATGATCCTTTGTTGGTGACCTGGGGAGAAGAATTGGCTACTGATAGAGCAGCCGAAGCCATGATTGTTATGTATTCACAAGCAGGTCAGTTAGGAATGCAGGAGCACATGTATTTAGTGAAGATAGGATGGAGAGAAAAAGACAGTGGATGAGATTATGGATCATAGATAGCCTCTCACTCATTCTATGGCTGTCGTTTGCTACTACTAGCATCATATTATTTCTATATGTATGTATTTGTTTCACCAATTGCGTAATGAACTTTTTACACTATTGTAATTTAACTTGTTTTTTTTTTTGACGAAGGAATCCGCATCCGCTTCGAAGTAAGGCCTGGGTGGCCGATTTGTCATGATAAGCGCAAATCACGTCAGTCGTTTAACCACACTTGGCAAGACATGTGTGACAGTCTCAACCAAGAAGGTTTATGCAGGGGATCGAACTCATGACCTATGATCCGCGCTTCTTCTGTGATTTACCATTCTGCATGCGGATAATTTAACTTGTTATAAATTATAGCAATAGGTTATCTACCATTTATTAAAGATTATCAATCAATGATAGTATTTAATAAAGTTACCTCCAATTATCTTTTAAATGACCTAATTATATAAAAAAAAAAAAAAAATTTAGTGCACAAAACTTAAACTCTATTACGTCTATTACGATTTTCTTGTAATTCATATACTATACACCCTCCGGTTAAGTGCATTGATATTATTTCGTTATTAGTCTGATCCAAAAATAAATAAAAAGAGATTCTATACTACACTACAGGTTAATTTGACAATAATTTAATTTTAAACTTCTCAGTTATCATACAAATGACATATTTAAGATCATAAGTTTATAAAGGAATATGTTCCTTGATTTTATTCATCAATAATATACAATATATATAGTAGTACAAGAATATCTAAACTAGATAACTAATCAACCTAATTACAATAGAAATACAATTTTACTTAAAATAGAAGACCTAATTACAATAGGAATACAATTATACCTAAAATAAAAGATATACAATTAATTGAAAGAATATTGTAGAGCTCTAGACTGTCATGAGAGCAGTCATAGAGTCGGTGGTGGAAGAGTGAGTGGGACGAACCAGTTGACCTAGTGATGAAGACGACGATGGTAAAGTCGGTGAAAAGGAGAGAAAAGGTTCTAGAATTGGAAAGTAACTCTGTATTATTGAAAAGTGAAGAATGAATTCATTACATTGTTTATCTGGTATACTTAAGCTATTCAGCCACAAAAGAGGCCCACTATATACAAAGGCCCAGTATACCAATGCCCAGTATACCAATATACTTATACAATTCAATCAATATACTATATAATTCAATTACATCTTTACACCTATATCTTTACACCCCCCCTCAAGCTAGGCTGTATAAAAATGTTCTTCAAGCCTAGCTTGGATAGCCAAGAAGTATGTTGTTGTCGATTTAGCGCCTTTGTTAGTATATCAGTCGGTTGTTCCTTTGTTGATATAAAACGAGCATTGATCAATCCACTTTGAATCTTTTCTCTAATAAAATGACAATCTATCTCTATGTGTTTTGTTCTCTCGTGGAAAACTGGATTTCCAGCTATTTGTATGGCAGACTTGCATGTGCATGAATACTCATCGGTCGAGATACGCCAACACCCAACTCGTGAAACAACCACATTAGCCGACAACTTCAAAGAATCGCAGAAACCATAGCTCTGTATTCACGCGAACTCGTGATATTGTGTCTCGCTTTCGATCTCGTAGACGGTGATGATCCATACATCGCTAGGTAACCATGATCGATTTCCTAGTGTTGGCAGCCTTCCCAATCTGCATCACAAAACATTTTTAGCTGAGGAACACAAGTAGCAGAACTGGACATAAATATACCCATTCCTGGTGTTTGTTTAACATATCTGACTAATCGAAGCCCAGCTTCCATGTGAGAATTCTTTGGTGCTTGCATGAATTGGCTGAGTGAGTTTACTGCAAAGGTGATGTCTGGTCTTGTGGTAGTTAAATATATGACCTCCCAATCGGTCTTACGTATGCCGAGGATCACTTAACAACTTATCAGTACTATGAGATGACTCAGAACTGGCTTCAATAATTTTGTCCAACTCCACTATAGTAAGTTTTTGATTTGTCTCCATAGGGAAAGCCACTGGTTTGGCTCCTGCCAATCCCATGTCTGATATAAGTTCAAGAGCATACTTCCTTTGATGCATTAGGATGCCACGTGAATTCTCGCAAACTCAATTCCAGAAAGTACTTCAACTCCCCAAGTCTTTTATCTTAAAGGTGATTGCGATCTTCGCTGTGGGTATGAGAACTGCATCATTCCCAGTTAGTAAGAGGTCATCCAAATATACCAACACCACCACAATCTTTTCTTCTTCTTTCCTTGTGAAAAGTGAGTAGTCCTTGTGGCTTTGTGTGAATCCTGATGACAGTAAGGTTGTAGTTAATTTTATATTCCATTGCTGAAGTTCGCTTCACCCATATAAGGATTTCTTTAACTTGCATACATGTGTACTCACATGTGTAGTATTGAATCCTCCGAACCGCCATGAATACTTCTTCAAATAAATCCCGCGAAGGAATGCATTGTACATCCATCCGATGTATCTTCCAATCTTTATCTTCGCTATAATACGCCTGATTCGATTGTGGTCATCTTAACTCTGAGAGAATGTCTCTAGTAATCTATTCCTTCCTTCAGTTGTATCCTCGCTACAAGTCGGCCTTAAACCTTTCCACCTCCCGATGCTTGTACTTTATCTTGTAGACCCATCTACAACCTATCGCTTTCTTCAGCCCGAGCGGCCGGTTCCATGTTCCATCGTTCTCAGTGCTTGGATTTCAGATTCCACGCGCAACCCATCTTGGATCTTTTGCGGTACCGCTGAGTACCACTGTTGGCTCGTGTCTACTGGATCGCGTATGCAACAAAGTGTTGATATGCAGCAGATAGACCTGCATAAGTGATATTGTCAGAAATTGAATATAAGCAATTGTGGGATCCTTTTGTAGTGATATAGTCCTTGTGCCATATAGGAGGTCTGCCATGTCTCCCTGATCTTCTTGTTGTCTGCAATTCCCCCTGATTGTCCTCATGGTGTTTTGTCTCATCTGCACTGTTATTGTCTCTGTTTGCATCACCTCTGTTGATGTTTAAATCTATGATAGGACACATGCGTGATGACTCTTGTCCTGCAAAATTTGTCTCATTGATAGGATTCCCATTAGCAATAGTGACAGGATTACCAATCATTAGCTCCTCATAACATAATTGTCCATGGTCCTTTATGCTCAGTGACTCTTCACTCTGCCCATTTTTAAAAGGAAAAGTATCTTCCCTGAATATCACATCTCTACTAACAAAAACAGTCTTGTTTTCTAAGTCATAGAGCTTGTATCCCTTTTGTGTAGATGCATACCCAAGTAGGGCACATCTAACTGCTCTTGGACTAAACTTATCATGTGTATGGAGTATGGTGGCAAAACATAAACAACCTATAACTCTTAAATGACTAAGTTGTGGTGTTTTGTTGTACAATTTATGGAAAGGAGACTCATTATTTAGAACTGTTGAAGGAATTCTATTTATGATGTATGCTGCAACTTCTTTACACATTCCCCAGAATCTGTCTGGCAACCAACCCTGAATCTTAATGGCTATTGCTATCTCAAGTAGATGCCTATGTTTTCTTTCAACTACCCCATTTTGTTGTGGTGTGTATGGGCAAGAGCTCTCATGTATAATTCCAAGTGTTTGGAAAAGTGCCTTACAATTTTGGTTAAAAAAATTCAGTACCATTGTCTGATCTAATTTTTTGGACTTTAGATTCAAATTGAACAGTTATTTCAGTAAAGAAAATTTTCAGAATAGTAGATACATCAGATTTCTGTCTCATCAAAAACACCCATGTCCATCTAGAGTAGTCATCTACAATGGTCAAAAAATATCTCATCCCATTGAATGTATCAGTTCTATAAGGTCCCCAGACATTTAAATGCAGTAATTGAAAAGGTTTTATTGATCTACTGGTACTAGTAGGAAATTGAGATCTAATTTGTCTAGCTAGTGGGCAGATATCACACTTATTTAAAGCAGAAGTATCATAGTCTTTGAACAAAGAAATCTTCCTCAATACTGTCATGGGAACATGACACAGTCTCTGGTGTCATGTCATTACATCTATCTGTTGAGTAGAATTCATACACTTCCTCAACTCCTTCTCCTGTTTTTCAGCATCCAAACACACAGTGTAGAGCCCATCTTTCTCACTACCAATCCCCCTCACCTTCCCAGATGTTAGATCCTGAAAGACACAACATGAGGGAAAGAAAGAGACACTACAGTTCAACTCTTTAGTCACTTTCGACACTGACATTAAGTTAAACTTAAATCTTTGGCACACATAGGACATTTCTAAGAAAATCACCTTTTCCAAGTTGATAATCACCAACACGGAGATTACGGTGAATCCCGCTGGCAATCAGACCTTCCCAGTTCCTTCATTATGAGTTATTGTGTGAGTGTTTAGATTCACTTATCATGTGATTAGTCCTTTGAATCTACTATCCATTTGATGAGTTACGTTGTATCGGTATTATGCATACCGCCATATTAGCAATATGAGTCCCGCTCGCCCTTCTTCCAGGCGTGTGAAGAATCTGTTGTCTTTGACTTGGAGTGAACTGATCATATATCATGATTTCCTTTGTGAGGTGGTTCTGCTGTTGTGCCTGTTGTCCCGTGTCTTCAATTTGGCCTGTTACTGCATAGGCCTTCTCTGCTTTAGACTTAAAGTCATCTGGATAACCAATCAATTGATAGCATCCTTCTTCTAAGTGTCCTGTCTTGTGGCAGTGGTTACACTTCATCAACTTGAAACAATCCACAGTGAAATGCCCTTTCATCTTACAGTGATCGCATTTAGCATTAGGATTATATGGTTTTCTTTGTGTGTAATTTCCTCCATGTCCTCCTCCCTTGTTGTTTCCACTCCTGGATTTGAATAGTCTTGAAGGTTGATGTGATCGATCATTGATCCGCTGGTTCTGAAAAGAGCTCTTTGACTATCCTCACGATTAACTGGCGTATACGATTCAGATTTGGGACTTGTGGCATCATTAGAATTTGGCTCCTTGTGTTGTGATAACTTTCGTTCAGTCCCATTAGGAACTGCAACAACCTTTGATATTGACTGTTATTGATAAACTCCTTGGCCTTGGGACAGTATGACGGTGTAGGTATAATCGAGTCGTACTCATCCCAAAGGTCCTTCAGCCTTGAGTAATATCCTGATATTGACATAGTCCCTTGTCGCAGAGTAAATATCTCCTTGTGGATCTGAAAGGCTCTAGAACTATTTACCTTGTCGAATCTCTCCTTTAACTCTTCCCAGATGATGTGGGAATCAGCATTGAATAACATCCATGTCATCAAACTTTTACTGACATTCCCCATCAACCAAGACACTACGATGGCATTGCATCTATCTCAGACTCGTGCCACCTCTCCATTATAATGTTCTCTCCTAACCGTTCCATCAATAAACCCTATCTTGTTTTTACCCAATGAGCGGCTTCATGGCCTACTCGCAAAGACATAGTTGTCCATTCCATTCAAGACAACTCCAATGGACAGGGAACCAGGTGCATCCGATGGGAATAGGAATAGAGGATGGTTATGGTCTATATTATTCCCTGTATTTGTTGTATCTCCGACTTCACTTACTCCACCATCTCCGATAATTTCTGATATCTCCATGTTCTCTCCAACAGGTTCAGTTAACACTAAGCAGTAATTAACGACAAAAGAAGAGCAATACTAACACGAATTTCTAGAATCGACTAAACAAATTGATTTAATTTCTACCTTCTTTTCTTTCTTTATTTTCCAGATTCGTCAACTGTAGTAGTCAGATGTTTTTCTTTCGATCTGAAACTGTATCCATCCTTTAATACTCCTCTTGCGTATGCGGTCTATCCGGATCTGCGGTTTTCTTGTGTTGATCCCGTTCGAATCTTCCGTTCTACGTCATCCTAGGATCTGCGAGCTCGATACCATGTAGAGCTCTGGCATCATGAGGCGATCGGAGAGTCGGTGGTGGAAGAGTGAGTGGGACGAACCAGTCGACCTAGTGATGAAGACGACGATGGTAAAGTCGGTGAAGAGGAGAGAAAAAGTTCTAGAATTGGAAAGTAACTCTGTATTATTGAAAAGTGAAGAATGAATTCATTACATTGTTTATCCGGTATACTTAAGCTATTCAGCCACAAAAGAGGCCCACTATATACAAAGGCCCACTATATACAAAGGCCCAGTATACCAATGGCCAGTATACCAATATACTTATACAATTCAATCAATATACTATATAATTCAATTACATCTTTACACCTATATCTTTACAAATATTCTGGAAGTATTTTATTAGTTTCAACAAATTTATAACAATTCAAATATTATATGTTTTAAGATCAAGAATGCCTGAGATTTTCTGGTTTTGCTTAAGCTTTGAAACTCAACACGTCATATAAATTAAATCATAAGGAATGCCATATTCACCATACCGTTTCCTTATGCTCACCGGTCTAATTGACTCAGGTTCAATATATATACATATAGAGAGAGAGTCAACTTTCTAGAATATTTATCGATATAACTCTAAGCTCCTACAATTTTTAATTGAATCAAACTTATAATGGCAAAGTTTTGAGAACACTTTTGGTTTAGGCTCTTCTGCGAGCTCCAACTCTTTTGTAACTTGTAACTCTCCCTGTACTTTGGAAGTTTAACTGAGCTAATTTTTTTTTTGTTTTTTCCCGGGTGTCCGATATTCGGTTGACCGCATCTTCTCCGCTCGTATTCAATTTCTGAATAATACCACAATCTCCAAACTGTCTCTGGCTAATGAGTGTTTGTGCTCTCCTATTTGAAATCTTCCGGCAAAAAAAACGCTTTCAGACGCCGTTGATGACGCTTGAATGTTCAAAACATCTAGGACCATCATTGAAAGTGTCGAAAATGTCTTCTCATTCTCCCTCAAGTATTTCAGCAAGTCTTCATATCCTTATTTATTGACAACTGTTTGGTACGGTAAAGCACCCGCAAAACAAAAACATCAAACTCGCTAATTTGGTTAGTAGTTTTAGCAGCACACATTTTATTTCTGAGGCTTTCAATACTAGCCGCAAAAACATGTCTTTTTTGAGTTTGTGTTGAAGAAGAAGATGGTACGGAAGCCGGTTGGTTGCTAGCACTTTCTTGTTGGTAATACTTATATATTTTTTTGCATTTATCTTGTATGCTAGACAACACTTCTTTGGTTTGTTCAATAGGTGCTGGATCATTTGAATTTTTGGGAGTTGGAGGTGGTAGTACTGCTATACAATCATAAATAGTTTCAATAAGTGATTTACATCAGTCTATTTTAATAGTCGGATTTAATACAACACCAATAATATAAATATTGTAATACGAATAAAATATACTTTTTATTTTGATAAACATTTAGTAGCTGTCTTATAAGCTGGTTTAGTCATATATTCATTAAGTAATAAAAATATGAGAGTTATGTAAAACAACATAGTTGAAATAGTAGGATAATATATACCGAAAAATTCTTTTGTTGCTTGAAAAAATTTCTCTAAAAATACAATAAGTTCTTAATTTTTTCCCAATCCCTATCTACAAGCATATAAGCTGGATTTTGATTATGGGCGTTAAAAAATAAAGTTATAGGTCTTCTATAGTCATAAGCAACAAGTAGTTGATGATACAAAGAATTCCACCTAGTGGGTACTTCTTCGGGAATTTTTCTATAAGGTAGTTGACAATCGTGACAAGTTTTTTTATATTCCTTTTTTCGTTGTATTCTATTATTTTAAAAAATATAGTTTATAGCAAATTGTATTTTATCAAGAATGCCTGTAAAAAGTGATATACCATCCTTTACAAATAAATTATATATATGACACACACATCTTATATGAAAATGATCTGAAAAAGATGAAGTTAAACTATTTTTTAAAATATTAATAACATAATTATTAGAAGAAGTGTTATCTAATGTAATAGTCATAATTTTATCAGTTATGCCATAATAATGGAAAACAAAATAAATTTTTTCTGCACTAAAATTACCAGTGTGCCTATCATCTATATATCTATACGCTAAAATACATTTTTTCATAGACCATTTATAATCTATCCAATGACAGGTTACCGTTAAATGATCATGACTGTTAGTACTACGGCCTATATCAGACGTAATAAATACTTTATCAGGAAAATGATATAATGAATAACGTAAATATTGTTGATTTTCGTGTGCAAATTTAAATACACCTCTCTTAACAGTTGATCTACGAAAACCTTTATAAGTAGGATTATACATTTCTCTAATGTAATGAATAAAACCAGGAGATTCAGGAAATGAAAACGGCAAACCCTCCACAACAACTAATTTTGCTAGTGCTTCCCTATCTCTATGTTTATCGTATTTATGGCCTACAATTCCCCCTGTCACAGGGTTAATTTGACCTTGTACTTGGTCCGGGACAATATATGAACCTTGTCCCAATGGAGAGGGCGTTTGCACACCCTTTTTTGAGCATCATATTGGGCATACCTAGTTGGGTGTTTTTGTTTTATGTGTCTCATTAAATCCCCCGCCCCACCATGACCTTGTCCAGTTTTAAAACTATAAACCCCTTTACAAATTTTACACATAACTACTTGATTCGCTACATTCCTAATAAAAAATTGTCATGCATATGATTTTAATGGTCATTTTGTTGGACTTCGTCTCATACTAGGGGGAATAAGAGGCATTTTAGTTGAAGGCGCATTAGTGGGTGTATCATCTACATTAGTAGATGTGTCATCTACATTAGTGGGTGTGTCATCATCTGGATCATCTTCTAAATGAAAGTCGTCTTGAGTTCCAGAAAATATCTCATCGTCTAAATCATATGTATTTCAGAAAAAATTTCAGTATCAATCAAATCATCCAGTCTAGGAATAGGATCCTGTCTAGGAATATGATGAGTAGAACTAGAAGAAGTACCCTTACTCTTATTACCCCTACTAGTAGAAGTACCCTTACCCTTACCCGTAATCATACGTTTAAATCCTTCCATTCTAATTATGCAAATAAATAATTAAAGATAATGAAATTAAGTGTGCTAAATAAAATGAAGAAACAATAATAATTTAATGAAGGCACAAATGTACCAAACGATGACGTAACATCGACGTGTAATCGAAAGGTTTGAAATTAAAACTTTGCTCGATGGATGATCCTCAAGCTAGTTGCCAACTTCACTCCCAAATGAATAAATAAAATTGAATATGTAGTAGACAATGTAGACTTGTAGAGAGATTGATTGAGAGATTAGAGAGATTGTAGGAAGATTTGTGAGAAAGATGAAGAGAAAATGAGGTATTTATAGTTGGAAAATTGGGTTAAAGTATAAATATAATAACTTAGGGCTTAAAAATAAATATAAAGGGGGTAGGGGGAGGGGGGAGGCAAAAAATGGCCGTTGCAAAATGAACAAAATGTAAAATGGTCGTTGCTGCAACGACTATTTTTGCAAAGAAGAGTTTTGGGCGGGACCGGGGTCGGGCGAGACTGGGATGGGTCGGGACTTGGCAAGCCTGGGGCGGGACGTGCCTGGAGGGACGAGGCCGTGTGCCTTCTCGGTACTGATTTGTTTTTAAAACGGGATCGGGGCGGGACCGGGTCTGGGCTGGGACCGGGTCGTCCCGGCCCACTGGCCAGCCATAGGCCTAACTCAATCCCAAAAGCTAGCTTATAGGGTGAGTATTGCCCAAATCCATATAAGGAGTCCATGTTCCCATTCCATTTTCGATGTTAGACTCTTAACACTCCCCCGCACACCCATACCTCGTTAACTGGAGCGTGGACAATATAATTTGGGGACCAACATCAGTGAACATAGAATTAGAATGAGTCTGGCTCTGATACCATGTAAAGAATGAATCTCGGACCTACCTCAACCCCAAAATCTTGCTTGTAGGGTGAAGATTGTCCAAGTCCATACAAGGAGTGTGAGTTACACAATGGATGTACGGAAATAATATACAACTATTACAAGTGCTTCGAAAGGGTAAACAAAAGGAATTACAATAGTTAACAATCTTGTAGCCAACAAGAGTTGTGGCTAAAGTAAACTTGTGAGTTCTTGATCTTTGTTCTTGAATCTTCCGTCTTGGATCTTCTGTCCAATTGCAACCAGCTCATTATTCTTGACAAACTAAAACCAAGAGACACTAAATCCCTATTTGTTACAATTGTGCTGACTCGAGTGTTAGCACTATAACCTTAAGAAATTATTTCCCCATATATATCCTTTTACGTTTATGGGCAACTGTCTCCCAAGATAAAACAACATCAAACAAATGAGCAAAGGAAACTCAAGTGTTTCTAAAAGAAGAACCTTTGAGTGTACGAGAGAATGCTTAGAGAGGACGGAGATTTTCAGAAAAAGATGATTATGTGTGTTGAACAATTGAGCCAAAGGCCTCAATTTATAGTAGTGTAAGAATGACTCTTCAAGTTCTCATGTAATGGTCATTTAAGTGTCATGTTGTAACGACCCGTTTGGTCGTTTAGCACTTTAAGACTACGAAAAGAGTATGAGACTATAAGATAGTTAATTACATGTTTTTTTAATATATGAGACTATGGGGTAAATAAATATTATGTTAATAATAGCTCATGTAAAAATATAGACGATAATAAACATATGAACGTATTTAAGTATATAATTAAAAGATATCAGAAAGAATATAAGGTAAAGCAACAAGAAAACATAAAGAGGTAAAATTATACAATAATAAAACGTGAGGGTGCAGCAGCAAAACAAAAAGGAGAAACCCTATTGCAAAAAAGAAAAGAAGAGACGGGGAAAAAGAAAAGAAAACAAGAAGAAGAAAAAACGGCTTGTTACAAAGAAAAAAGAAAAGAAAACGTGAACCATAGTAAGAGGAAAACAAAAGAAAGAGGGGAGGGATTATATCACCCAGTTGAGCAGAAGAAGAACGCAATAAAGAAAAGGAGAAGAAAAAACGTGAGCAACACAAAGAGAAAAGAAAAGGGACACAGTGAAATCAAATCCTTTGCAAGCTTCAGGTATGATTCGTTTGGGGTATCCATAGCACATATTTTGTTCATTGATTTTAAGGGGTCACATGATTATAACTCTTAAGGCAATTGACTAGGCTAATGATTGGAGAAATCATTGGATAATGATTGTTAGTTAAGGGGTGTAATCGTTAGTCAATAGAATGTATTTCGGTTGCATCATTTTAAATGTGAAAACTGTACAAATCCGTAAGGAATATGAAAATATGGGCTGAATGAAAGTTGTAGATTACTATGTTTCCATCAGTTTGATATCTTACGGAGATAAATACGACTTATGGTTTGAAAGTTATGACTGTTTAAAGTTTCTGCCTCGTTTTACCGAAACCCAGGCGACATAGCATATAAAACGTGAAAATTGTACAAATAAGTAAGGAATATGAAAATATGGGCTGAATGAAAGTTGTATATCTCCTTTTTCCCGTCATTTTGAGATCTTACGGAGATAAATCTGACCTGTGGTTTGAAAGATATGATTGTTCAAAGTTCTGCCTTGTTTTACCAAAATAAATCTGAAAAGTTGAAAGAAAGGAATGTTATTTGAAATTTCTGAAGTTATGCTAACATTTTTATATGTGTAGGGGTTTAGTCATACAATTTAAATGGTAAAAATATTGTTAATATAAATATAGCAAGGTGGGTGTCCTTAGATTCATATTATAATGTAGTTCACATATTTTCTAGATTCTAAGCGTTCAGAGGCTCTACGCAAGGGAAAGACATTGGCTTGATTGTTCGTCACACCGCTCAGCATTGAGGTAGGTTATGGTTTACTTGAGTTAGTCTCTGATAATAGAATCGTATGTAGTTGTAGGAAGTGACAGGGATAGCATGATAGGCCTTCGGGCATGAAGTGGAGATAAATTACATTTACGTTGGTTTCGTCAGCTGTTATGTGGGCTTGTCGCCATATGTGTTATTTTCTGTGATCATCATCTGGTATGACTTGTACTTGTCGATTATATATTTGTGATACGTGTTGAGACTGATATCATTCCTGTCATACTTTTTATATTATTGTTGTGATGATATTGATACCCTCCGAGGCTTCTGCCGGAGATTGAGAGTGATTGATAACTCCGAGGTCTTTGCCGGAGGTTGAAAGTGATTGAGCAACTCCAAGGTCTTTGTCGGAGATTGCAAGTGATTGATAGCCTCTGAGGTTTATGCCGGAGAGCACGATTGGTACATGGACTTCGCGGGTCCCCCATGGGTCATGGCTTTGAGGCATAGCCCTTAGCATGTGTGTACAGGAGTGGAGCGAGAGGGTGACTATTGTATTGCATTGCTTCCATCTACTCTTAGTTTTAACTGTTCATTTGGTGAAATTATATCTGTCTTGGTTGATTTCATAATTGCTTATATTTCTGACTGCCTGTTTGTTCTATGTGCTACTTGTTAGTTTCAACTCTCCATGCGTTATCTAATCACTATCGGCCTATGATGCTTACCGGTACTAGTGTTGTACTGATACTGCTCTTGTTGCACTTTTGTTGAGTGTAGAGTACGATCCAGATTCCAGTTCTACGCCCCATGACTGATTCGCGAGGTGGACATCTTCTAGTCATTCAGGGTGAGCTACTTGGTCGTCCGTGGCCCCTGAAGGGCTTCTTATTATTTTCATTTTTCGTTGGTTATCGACAGACAATATGTAGCCTTCGGGCCTTTTTAGATTTCTATTTCAGATTTTGTTTAGCGCTCTTGTACCCTTTTGACCAGATTTTGGAGAATTAAGTATTTAAGATTTTATAACTTCTTTTCTTTATTTTATTTCCGCTGATTTAAATTGTTATTGAGAATATGGTTCGCCTACTCGGGGAAATAGGGTAGGTGCCATCACGACTCGTGAATTGGGCCGTGACAAAGTTGGTATCAGAGCTTTAGGTTAATCAGTCTAAGGAGTACAAGAGCAATGTCTAGTAGAGTCTTGCGGATTGATACGTAGATGTCCGTACCCATCCTCGAGAGGCTATAGGACATTCAGGAAACATTTCACTTCTTTATTCTTTTCGTGTTAGTTCAATCCGATTGGTATCTGGTTCATTCTTTTCATGCGACATTGTTCAGATTGGTATCTTACACTCATTTCTATGTTCTCTCACAGATGGTGAGGACGCGATCAACCGCTAATAGAGGCGTGAGGTGCACTGCACCGCATCCATACCATTGCGAGCGATTGTTCGTGGCGGCGAGAGATATGCGGCGGCGGCCGTCGGCTATTCCGATTAGAACCCAGCGCAACACCAACACCAACACCGCCGGGACCGACAGAGTTGACTCGAGCTTAGCGACATTCGGAGGAGATTGGGAATCTTGTGGCACGGCTGGTCGCTACTCGAATTTTCGGGAGGTCATGTTTGGTGTTAGAGTATTTCGGATTTGGCTCGGTAGGCATGCTTCCAGTTGTTCCAGATGGCGCGCAGACTATAGTTGGAGGTCAGACTCCCAACGTTGTGGTTGCTCCAGGATTTCGGACATCGAGGGTATTGTCGGCGGCGACAGTGGCTCCCCTGTATTGATGATACTCCAACGCCTGATTTTGTTCTAAGCCTATGGATGGGCCAGTGTTGGCCACTGAGGAGCGGAAATTGTTCGAGGGGTTTACCAAAATGACTCCTCCTTGGTTCTATGGTACTCCCGTTGAGGATGCGTATGAGTTTATTGTTACCTGCCATGAGATGCTTCATAAGTTGGGTATAGTGTAGTCTCACGGAGTTGATTATTTCTTTCTAGTTAGTTGGGGATGCCAAGCAGTGGTGGAGATCGTACGTGGAGTGTCGACCAGTTGGATCACTACCTTTGACCTGGACCCAGTTCTACCAGATGTTCCTGGAGAAGTATGTCCCTCGTACTCTGAGAGACAACAGGTAGGATGAATTTTCGACATTGGAGCAGCAGGGTAGTTCGGTTGCGGAGTATGAGACCAGATTTCTCGCGTTGTCCCGTTATGCGACGACATTACTCCCCACAAAGGCTGATAGAGTGAGAAGATTTGTGAAAGGTTTGGACCTTCCGCTTCGGCTGGCGACCCTGCAGTTGGAGGCTTCTGGGGCCTCATTCCAATCAGTAGTAGAGCATGCCAGGAGGGTTGAGTCAGAGAGGGGTCGGGCACGTAGTGGGGGTGGCGACAAGACAACTCATAGATTTGATAGTTCCAGAGGTCCTATTAGAGGTGGGGGACACCATGACAGGGTTCGTTATCATCCCTACAGCCGCCCCATCCAATCATCACTATAGGTTTCAGCAAGTGGTTCTTCAGGGTGTAGCGGGCACAGTTCTGGGCAGACTTCCCGAGGGTCTTACTCTCAACCTTGGGCCGTGGAGGTATTACGGTTCTTCTATGTGATTCAGCGTATGGCTAAGAGGGCATGTTTTGAGTGTGGTGAGACAGGGAATTTCGCGAGGGAGTGTCCTAGATCTAGGCAGGGTTCCAGAGTTCAGACATCTAGGCCTCCAACACTGCCAGCTAGAGGAGGAAGACATTCTAGTAGAGGGGGTTCGCAGACAGGTAGGGGTGGTCATCAGCCTAACAGAGGTGGTCATCAGTCAGGTAGGGAAAGCACTCAGTCCGTGAGAGGAGGATCTCATGCAGTCCGTGGTGGTCATGGAGGCACCCAGTCTGAGGGTGGACGGGCCCATTTCTGTGCTTTTCCGGGTAGACCAGAAGCCGAGGCATCTGATGCGGTTATCACATGTATTATTTCAGTTTGTCACAGATCGACTTCTGTCTTATTTGACCCAGGTTCTACTTTCTCTTATGTGTCCACCTATTTCTTTACGAGTTTAGATATGCTTTGTGATATGCTTGATGTACTTATTCGTGTCTCTACTCCTGTCGGGGATTCTGTGATTGTGGATCGGGTCTATAGGTCTTGTGTGGTCACGTTTATGAGGTATGATACTTGGGTAGACTTGGTTATCTTGAATTACGAGCGGAGAATGTTCCGAAGATCGCTTTCAGGACCCGGTATGGTCATTATTAGTTCTTACTGATGTCCTTCGGGCTTACTAATGCCCCTGCAGCCTTCATGAATTTGATGAATGGAATCTTCAAGCCTTACTTGGATTCATTTGTGATAGTGTTTATTGATGACATACTGGTGTACTCTCAGAGTAAGGAAGATCATGAGAGGCATCCGAGGATCGTGCTTGGCCTATTGAAGGAGAAGAAATTGTATGCCAAGTTTTCCAAGTGCGAGTTCTGGCTCAGTTCCATAGCATTTTTAGCCCATGTTGTTGCAAATAATGGGATTATGGTTGATCCCAAAAAGATCGAGGCGGTTAAAGATTGGACCAGGCCTACTTCGGTGACGGAGATTCGGAGCTTCGTAGGCCTTGCGAGTTATTATCGCCGATTTGTGAAGGGATTCTCGTCTATTTCTTCCATTTGACTAGGTTGACTCAAAAGGGTGTGCCTTTCCAATGGTCCGATGAGTGTGAGGGGAGCTTCTAGAAGCTTAAGGCTTTATTGACTTCAACCCCGATTTTGGCTCTACCAGTGGAGGGAAAAGACTTTACTCTTTACTGTGATGCTTCACGTATTGGCTTGGGATGTGTGTTGATGCAAGAGGGTAAGGTGATCGCGTATGCTTCGAGACAGTTGAAGGTTCACGAGAAGAACTACCCCGCTCATGACTTGGAGTTGGATGCTGATCGGTGTATTTTATATACACCTTTTGAGTCATTTTTAGTTAGAATTTTACTCATTTCATTTATGTTTAGTATATTATTAGGGTTGTTTTCCTTTCTTTTGTGTCACAGCGGTCAGAAATGGAGAAATGGCAAAAAGGAGATGAAATGAGCATAAATGAGATGAAATTGCACACTAAAAGGGCCAAGAAATGAAGTCTAAAAAGTTCCGGGAATTATAGAGGAGATCAGACGAAGTCCGGACGAAAAAAGGGCGACGAGACGGAATCCGCCATAAAAATGTCAGCAGCGCCGCGGTTCCCAATGTGCTGCGAAGTCTGAAAGTGGCAGGTTTTTAGCGCATGGCTGATCTCAGCGCTGGCCGACGGATTTATGAAGTTTTGGGCCGAATTTGACATGTTTTCAGAGTCCTAAAGGGATAACTTTTCCTACCTAAAGGGATAACCTTTCCTACCTAAAGGCATAACTTTTCCTATCTTAAAACCCTTACCTAAAAGGATTCTAATAACTTTTCCTACCTACATAATCCTTAACCCTTCACCTAAAGGATTCTTGGTCTATAAATAGTCTCTACATCATTAGAAGGCTTGGATGCTAGAAGGCTTGGAGACTCGTTCTTGAGTATTTTCTTTTCTTTCTTTTTGCTTTAATTATTTCAGTTCATGTATGGAGATTGTATTAGTTCTTAGCGTGACAATGGCTAGGAGCTAATTACTTTATTAGGGATTTCCTTGTGATTCACTTGAAACTCTATTCATGAATTAATATATTAGTTTGGTTTCTTCTTCACTTATTTAAGATTTATTCAATAGTTGTTTTGATTGCTTGATAATTAATTGATCACTAGTTATCATCACTTATATGATTTCTAACCGAAATCCGAAAGGGGAGGTTGTGAATATGCTGTAGTTGGATAAACATAGGTTAAATCGTGGACGAAAGTACCCCGATACTTGTGTAGCTTAATAGGTTACTGCTCTTAATCCTCCTCTATAGTCAATCTTATCACCGAAAGGTAGAAAGGTGCTATCTTTGAAATTTGAGTGTTTATATAACCTTAACAGGAGTATAAAACAGTCTAGTTAACCTGCTATCTTAACGTAGAAGAAGAAGTTAGTCTAATTGTATTAAGGATTGAATAGAGTGAATAGTTGATGATCTTGGAAGCCCTAATTCTCCATCATAACTGATTTAATTCAAAATATTTTTATAATTAGTTTATTTCATGCATTATTAGTTTAGAATTCCAATTCAATTGACGTTAACCAAATAGATATCATAGGATAGATAATCGGTACTTGAAAACCAATCCCTGAGGATGATAACTCGGTCTTCTAAGACTATATTACTTGACACGACACGTGCACTTGCGTAAGTGTGTGCATAAATCGCGCATCAGCTGCAGTAGTCTTCGCTTTGAAAATTTGGAGGCATTACTTATATGGAGTCCATTGTGAGGTCTTCACGGATCATCGTAGCCTTCAGCATGTGTTTAGTCAGTGAGATTTAAACTCGAGATAGCGTAGATGGATGGAGTTGCTCAAGGATTATGATATTACTATCCTTTATCATCCGGGGAAGGATAATGTGGTAGCCGATGCATTGAGCCGAAAGGCAGTGAGTATGGGCAGTTTGGCGCGTTTGCCGGTGGGAGAGCGTCCTTTAGCTATGGAGGTTCAGTGTTTGGCTAATAGTATGGTGAGGCTCGATATTTCAGAACCCGGTAAGGTGTTAGCTTGTGTGGAGGCGAGGTTGTCTCTTTTAGAGCGGATTCGGGCCCAGCAGTTTGAGGATGTGAAATTATGCAAGATTCGGGATAAGGTGCTAAGTGGATAAGCCAAAGAGGCTATTCTTGATGATGAGGGTTTTTTGAGGATTAAGGGGTGCATTTGCGTTCCTAGAGTTGGTGATTTGATTCCGTTTATCTTGAGAGAGGCTCATAGTTCCAGATACTCCATTCATCCAGGAGCAACAAAGATGTATCGCGACTTGAGGCAACATTATTGGTGGGGTAGAATGAAGAGGGACATTGTGGAGTTTGTTGCTCAGTGTTCGAATTTCCAGAAGGTTAAGTATGAGCACCAGAGACCAGGCGGTGTGCTTCAGAAGATGCCCATTCCCGAATGGAAGTGGGAAAGGATCGCTATGGATTTTGTGGTTGGTCTTCCGAAGACTTTGGGAAAGTTTGATTTTGTTTGGGTTATCGTGGACAGGCTGAATAAGTCCGCGCACTTCATTCCGGTTCAGACTACTTATAACGCGGAGAAGTTGGCCAAGATCTACATCCGAGAGATAGTGTGATTGCACGGGGTTCCTATTTCCATCATTTCCGACAGAGGCACTAAGTTTGCTTCCCATTTCTGGAGGACTTTGCAGAAGGAATTGGGAACTCAGTTGGATCTTAGCATCGCGTTTGATCGGTGTATTTTATATACACCTTTTGAGTCATTTTTAGTTAGTCTTTTGCCCATTTTTGTACAAATATGTGTCGTCTTAGGATAGATTTTCTTTCTTTCGAGTCATATTGGTTTAAAGTGGCTCATTGGCGGAAAAGGAGCAAAAAGAGGGCAAAAACAGAGGTTCCAGAGCTCAAAAAGCGAGAAAATTGACGAACCAGGCACAAAAGCGAGCGTATGCGGCCTCCCAAAGCGGTCGAGCGCCACGGCGCCCAATATTGAAGGCTGCAGGGTTAGCGCCGTGGCGCCGATTCTGGTCATGGCGGGAAAATTGGCAAATTCGAATGACAATGGGCCAAGTCCTGAAGGAAAACCTGCATCACGTTTTGGAGGCTATAAAAAGCAGCCTTTAGGTCAGATTTAAAGGCTCACTTCCTTGCCAATTCACACAACTTTTGGAGATCAAGATTGGAGACCACTTCTTAGTAATTTCTTGTTTATTGTTTTATTTCTTTATAGTTTATGTTGGATATTAATTTAGTTCTTGTCATGTCTATGGCTAGGAACTAACTTAATCTAGGGCTTTCCATGTCAATTCACTTGAAACTTATTCTTATGAATTAATGCATGCTTTGGTTCTTCTTGTTGTTGTTGAGATTTATTTAATAATTGTCTTGAATGTTTGGTAATTAATTGATCACTAATTATCATAATCCATATGATTTCTAATCGAAAGCCGAAAGGGGAGATTGTGAATATGCTATAGTTGAATAAACATAGGTTAAATCGTGGACGAAAGTACCTCGATACTTGTGTAGTATTAATAGGTTATTGCTCTTAATCCTCCTTTATAGTCAATCTTATCACCGAAAGGTAGAAAGGTTCTATATTGGGGTTGAGTGTTTCTATTACCTTAACAGGAGTATAAAAGGGTTTAGTTAACCTGTTATCTCAAAATAGAAGAAGAACCATAATTAATTGCATTAACAAGTAAGATAAGCAGATAGGTGAGGAGATTTGGAAGCCCTATTTCCATCATATCTGAAGTAAAACAAAGTAGATTAATTCGCATTTATAATTATAGTTATAAACAATTTATCAATCATTGGTTACCAAATAGATACCATAGAATAGAATTTGAGAATTGAACACTAATCCCTGAGGACGATAACTCGGTCTTCTAGATTATATTACTTGACACGACACGTGCACTTGCATTAGTGTGTGCATAAATCGCGCATCAAGTTTTTGGCGCCGTTGCCGGGGATTGACGTAGTTCAATATCATTTTATCTATTCTTAATTTCTAATTTGGTTTTTGTTTTTATTTTTTTATTATATTTTTCTTCTTTTTTTTTTCGTGAAACCAGTGTGCCGTGATCCGTTTGTTGATTTTGATCTGTTGTAGGCAGTTAGTTTATGCGAAGGAGAAGAGGAGAAGATACACTTGTTCCCTTTAACCCGGAAATCGAAAAGACGTGCAAACAGAACAGAAGGAACCAACGAGTCTTGGCCTTAATAGCGATGGGGGGCGTGCAGAACAACAATGAAATGAACGAAGGGTTAGGAGATCATCAACCTAACCAAAGGATGCCCCGGAGAATCAGATTGCCAATGGATGTAGAAGAGAGGGTCCAGGCCCAAGCTGAGAGAAACTTGGGAGATTATGTGCTGCCAAGGGTAAATGAAGCACAAACTTGCATCAGGCTCCCAGTAATAGGAGCAAATAATTTTGAAATCAAGCCTGCGATCTTAAGTATGGTGCAGAATACTGTTCAGTTCGGAGGGTTGTCGTCGGAAGATCCTCACATGCACATAGCGAACTTCTTGGAGTTGTGTGCAACCTTAATCTGATGGCGTTCGGCGCCATCAGATTGAGGCTCTTTCCCTTTTCACTCAGGGATAGAGCGAAAGTTTGGTTGAATTCCTTGCCTACAGATTCGATATTCACATGGCAAGAGCTGGCACAGAAGTTTTTAGCTAAGTTCTTTCCACCATCCAAAGCCACGAAGCTGAGAGGGGAGTTGAACAATTTTTATCAAGCTGATGGAGAGTCACTTTATGAGGCTTGAGAGAGGTTCAAAGATTTGCAAAGGAAGTGTCTATATCACAACATTGAGTTATGGAATTTGGTCCATATTTTCTACAATGGGCTAAGCGGGACCACCAGAACGATCATTGACGCAGCCACAGGTGAAACTTTCATGAGAAAAACAGCCCATGAAGCTCATGATTTATTGGAAGACATGACCACCAATAATCATGTAACAGAGGACAGAGGGGTGAGTGGTAGAAGAGCAATAGGAGTCCATGAGATTGATGACATCACAACATTAAATGCACAAGTTGCTCTCCTGACCAAGCAACTGCAACAAAACACAGTGTCGGTGAATGCAATCCAAATGACCTTGAGTTGTGAGATGTGTGGAGGTCTACATACATTTGATAGGTGCCCATCAGCTGATCCTAACAACATCTCGATCGAGCAAGCAGAATGCCAAGCAATAGGAAATTATCAGAGGCCCCAGAACAACCCCTATTCGAATACCTACAATCCAGGGTGGAGGAATCACCCTAACTTCTCATGGAGGGGTCATCGAGGCGTGAGAACCAATTTCTAGGCGATGCAAAATCAACAACCATTCACTCAGGCATCATCTTCACAACAATTTAGTGCACCTGCTCAACAAGAGAAGCCAGATGAGTTGAGAGCAGCCCTGTTGACACTCACCAACTCACAGACCCAGTTCATGGCAGAGACTAGATCCTCTATCAGGAATTTGGAGACACAGGTGGGGCAACTAGCGAAGATGGCAAACAACGAGCCACGAGGCACTTTGCCTAGCTGAGAGATGAACCAGAGAACAATGCCAGCGGTGCGGTGAGAGTGGAAAGCAGTTAGACGACTTACACGACTGTGATTGAACATAGAGTAAATGCGAGAGAGGAGAGACTCACGAAGACCGCGATATTAGAAAGCTCAAGCGGTCGGTGAAGGAGTACACTGAGAGGATTCCTTTCCCACAGAGGTTGCAAAAGAAAGTGGTTGATAAGCAATTCTCCAAGTTTTTGGAGATATTCAGAAAGTTACACATCAACATTCCGTTAATTGAGGCATTGGAGCAAATGCATACTTACTTTAAATTCATGAAGGAAATTCTTGGGAAGAAGAAAAAGTTGGCGGAGTATGAGATGGTGGCACTGACAGAGGAATGTAGTGCCATCTTGCAGAAGAAATTGCTCCCTAAACTCAAGGATACAGGGAGCTTCACATTGCCTTGCACAGTGGGAAAGGTTACATGTAATAGGGCCCTTTGTGACTTGGGGGCTAGCATAAATCTTATGCCCTTGTCTGTTTTTAAAAGGTTGGGGTTAGGTGAAGCCAAACCAACCACTGTGAGCTTGCAGTTAGCATATAGAACGGTGGTGCATCCCAGGGGAAAGATTGAAGACGTCTTAGTTAAGGTGGGAAAATTCTTCTTTCCTGCGGACTTCCTCATCCTGGATATGGAGGAAGATGATGAGATCCCCATATTGGAAAGACCGTTCTTGGCAACCGGTAGAGCCCTGATTGACGCGGAGAAGGGTGAGCTGACACTTAGAGTGGAAAGTGAAGAAATGGTGTTCAAAGTGTTCAAACACATCATTGAACCCCCAGTCATGAGCAAGTGCTTTGCAATTAGCACTGTCAACACATCGGTGGAGCCAG
Organism: Przewalskia tangutica; assembly: GCA_029844215.1. Taxonomy (NCBI): domain Eukaryota; kingdom Viridiplantae; phylum Streptophyta; class Magnoliopsida; order Solanales; family Solanaceae; genus Przewalskia; species Przewalskia tangutica. The sequence goes on from CM056727.1 coordinate 119,847,009, forward strand.
CGCAAGCCACAACAAGGGAGATAAGCCCGCCAAAACAGGTAAGTAATGCAAAACCTCCTCTTGAAAAAAAAGAGAAAAAGAAAAACAGAAGGAGAAAGCGGAAAATGTTGATGAAATAGATAGGCTGTGGGGTTAATATACCCCATGCCTCTTGAGTAAAGAACTTGCGTCCGGCTAAAAGACGTTAAAGACAGCGCTACTTGGGAGGCAACCCAAGGTTATTTTATTTTATTTTATTCAATTTAATGCAATTTAGCTTTTACTTAGAACAATCTCACGGAGGTATTGTTTATATGTTGTGATGACAGGTGCAAAGCTAAGAATTTGGACGACGAAAACTGAAAAGAAACCAAAAGAAAATCGGCTCAGCGCCGTGGCGCCAGAAGCAGGGCCGCGGTGCCAAAAGATTAGAAGGGCGCAGAAGATTCAGCGCCGCAGCGCCAAAAGTCCAGAAAAACTCTGAAGTTTGGGCGTCGCGACGCCAAATCAGAGCGCCACGACACTGGAAGTTCAGAGGATTGCAGAAGTTTGGGCGCCGCGGTGCAGGTTCTGCGAGGCCGCGGAAATTCTGAAGTTTAAAGGAGCCCTAAATCCGATTTCCTCTCTCCAATTCAAAACCCAAACCTTCCCTCTCTCCAAAACCCACAAAATTTACCCTTTACTTAAAAATCTTCCACAAACTAAACCCAATCACAACCAAAGTTCTTAAATTCCTTAAACCCTTAACCATCTTAAACAACAACCCTCATTCCATTGCCTCAAAACACCATTAGGAACAAGAAAATCTTGAAGAACACCGTCCAAGGTAACCCTTATCTTTTCTTGAAATCTTCAATATAATCAGAGGAGGCAGTAGGTTTGAGGAGGTGCTTTATTTGTGAAAGGTGTGTGGTGTGTTGAAGTTGGGTGTGAGATTTCGAGGAAGATTATACGAAGTAAGCGTGGGGTGTGTGCCGGAGCTTTAAGTGAAGTGTGGGGGTTGATAAGTGTTGTCGCTGCTGATTATTAATTGATAATGTTGGGTAATATCGTTGAAACAAAGGAAACGCTGCCGAAGTTATCTAAAAATGTCTGTCAAGAAGAGGAGAGCTTCCACATCCACCTCCGCCCCTCAATATGATACTACTAGGTTTGTCAGCCAAAACGCGGAGGATAGATATCAAAAACTTAGTACTAGGCCCTTGATCCCTGAAAGAGGAATGAATTACCAAAGGGAGTCATTTGAGGAGGGAGATGTCTATGAGCCTATTCGGGTGATGATAGAGGTTATGGGGTGGAAGAGATTTGTTAACCCAAAAAGAATAGCACCGTAGAACACATTGATTGTGGGAGAATTTTATGCTAACTTTCCTGAGAGGGTGGATGATAGATGCTTTGTGAGGGGACGGTATGTGCTTGTGACGGCAGAAGTGGTGAATGTGCTATTAAAAACAGCCGATGTTGAAGAAAGAGGTGACGATCAGAGCTATTTTAGAACGTGGTCTAGAGACACCAACAACATCGACTGGGATGTCGTCGCAAACACAGTAAGCTACCCTGGGGCTGAGTATGATATTGCCAGAAATGGATCAAGATGACTGAGCAGATGTCAGTTCAACAAAGCAGCCAAGGGTTGGTTGTATTTCGTCAGTGCCCGCTTAATTCCCCCGATGCACTTTACCAGAGTGCCAACAGACAGAATAAAAATGATATATGGAATCATGTCAGGGAAGACGATTGACGTTGGGAAGGAAATAGTGCAAAACATTAGAGAAACCAGCAGGTTGGTAACGACAGGTGGGTTGAGACATGGCTCACTTATTAGCAGCTTATGATCCATACATGGGGTCCCAACCTTACCCACTGATACATATGAGAAAGTACAACTTTCTGTGTCATATGGGATAATGCATTCCTTCCTGACCTAATCCTCCAAAGTAGCCAAGGAGACCAACAACAGAAGCCAAAGCAGCGGCAGAGGCGCCATGGATGAAAGATGAGCACGAGGCAGAGGCTCGGTATGAGGCGAGAAGCGCCAGCGGCAACGCCCGAATCGAACCTCCGGTGCCTATAATGGAGCGATTGCTCATGAACTGAAGGAGGATGATGCAGAGCTTTGACATAATGATACAAGGTCAACAAGAACTAAGGCAGGAGCAACAACAGTTGCACCAAAGATTTGATGAGATAAGTTCCTTGTTCAACCAGTGGTCCATGCATTATCCGCCGCCACCGACACCACTTTAAACCAAGTCTGTAAGTTGTCCTGTTTTATTTTATTTTATTTTATTTTGAGTCTTGCACACATTGGGGACAATGTGTGATTTAAGTTGGGGGGGGGGGTGTCTTATTTGTCTTAGTGTTTTTGAGTCTTTTGATTTGTTTTGTGTATTTTTGAGTCATAATTTTTTTTTAGATCATGCATGCTGTAGTTACTGGAATCGCCTAGTGAAGTAAGGTTGAATAATGTAATGGAATTAGAAGAAACCATCTAAACACTTAGGTTAGATATGCCAAAAACTCATGAAATCTGTCTATTTTGGGTATCTTGCTTGATTTATGCATCGTTAATGATTAAACCTATGTGTATGATTGCTTGCTATTTGAGGCGAAATAATTAGGATATGCATGTTAGGGAGATGACTCAGACATTTCTTTGTTAGCCCTTTCTTACCACTTTTACATATCCCTGACATTCAAAATATCCCTAGTCAGCCCCTTTGAGCCTAAAAATTAGACTTTTTCTTTGACACCCTACAATTCCACACTTGTGCCATAAGTGAAAATTTGAAATGATTGGAATAAAAAGTGTTAAAAAAGAGACAAAAAGAGTGAACAATGTTGATGCGCCCCAATAAAAAAGTAATAATAAATAGGCAAAAGCCTAAGTTTGGGGGTGCCTGTTATTCATAATACACTTCACTCTCTCAAAACAAAAGAGGGGAAAGATAGATATGAAGTGAAGAAAGAAAATCAAAAGAAAAGGGAAGAATTCAAAAACAAAAGAGCTTATGGTACATAAAATGAGCCTAAATGCCTATTTTTACCTACCCATGCCTAAGCCTACATTACAACCCTGAAAAGTCCTGAAGATCTCTTACATGTGTATCCATGATTAGTGGAGAATAGCAAGTAAACATGCCATAGAATTTTGAAATTGACATGCATAATTAAGTATTCTTACTTCCATTAAGCATGATTAAAGTGAGTTTGCGAAATATCTAGCTTGATGTGTTTAGAATGCTAAAAATCCATGCTATATGTTCCTGCATATTATTCTTCTAACCTTCATGCTTTTCTAAGTAACAATGATGCAGCAAAGTGATTAATGTCTTTGAGTCATTCTATTTTCTTTTTCCTTGTGTCTTTATTTCTTTCTTTTGATCTTTGCTCGAGGGCGAGCAAATGTTAAGTTTGGGGGTGTTTGATTGGTGTATTTTATATACACCTTTTGAGTCATTTTTAGTTAGTCTTTTGCCCATTTTTGTACAAATATGTGTCGTCTTAGGATATATTTTCTTTCTTTTGAGTCATATTAGTTTAAAGTGGCTCATTGGCGGAAAAGGAGCAAAAAGAGGGCAGAAACAGAGGTTCCAGAGCTCAAAAAGCGAGAAAGTTGGCGAACCGGGCACAAAACAGGCAGCCTTGCGCTCCAGCCAAAGTCAGGTCGAGCGCGGCGCCCAATATTGTGCGAGTCGCAGAGTTCCGGCCGCGCGCCTGATTCGCGGCGTCGAGGCGGGAAAATTGGAAAATTCGAATGACAATGGGACAAGGCCTGAAGGAAAACCCGCATCACGTTTTGGAGGCTATAAAAAGCAGCCTTTAGGTCAGATTTAAAGGCTCACTTCTTTGCCATTTCACACAACTTTTGGAGATCAAGATTGGAGACCACTTCTTAGTAATTTCTTGTTTCTTGTTTTATTTCTTTATAGTTTATGTTGGATATTAATTTAGTTCTTGTCATGTCTATGGCTAGGAACTAACTTAATCTAGGGCTTTCCATGTCAATTCACTTGAAACTTATTCTTATGAATTAATGCATGCTTTGGTTCTTCTTGTTGTTGTTAAGATTTATTCAATAATTGTCTTGAATGTTTGGTAATTAATTGATCACTAATTATCATAATCCATATGCTTTCTAATCGAAAGCCGAAAGGGGAGATTGTGAATATGCTATAGTTGAATAAACATAGGTTAAATCGTGGACGAAAGTACCCCGATATTTGTGTAGTATTAATAGGTTATTGCTCTTAATCCTCCTTTATAGTCAATCTTATCACCGAAAGGTAGAAAGGTTTTATATTGGGGTTGAGTGTTTATATTACCTTAACAAGAGTATAAAACGGCTTAGTTAACCTGCTATCTCAAAATAGAAGAAGAACCATAATTAATTGCATTAACAAGTAAGATAAGAGGATATGTGAGGAGATTTGGAAGCCCTATTTCCATCATATCTGAAGTAAAACAAAGTAGATTAATTCGCATTCATAATTATAGTTATAAACAATTTATCAATCATCGGTTACCAAATAGATACCATAGTGTTACACCCAGGAATTTCAGGATATGTTTATAAGGAACGTACGTAAGAACTCAAAAATGTTAAGATTTGAGACGAGTAAAAATTTATCGGAATTATGGAAATGTCGGAAAACGAAGTATTGCGACGAACGGGAGGGCGACACGTGTCACCCCCCCTTAGTGGTCTTGGACGAAATGGACATGGTTAGAATGGTCATTTGACCATTATTAAGATGACTAAGTCTTGCAAAGACTTAAGCTTGACATTGTTGACTTAGTCAAGGCCACTTGGCTTGATCCTTGTGAAACTCATCCAAGCCACCCATTTGTTTAAATCTTGACCCTTCCTAGTGTTATTTAAGTATACTAGTAGCAAGACTTTGTCATTCCACACTTAGAGAAAAAAATTTGAAATCTTGTTCTTGCTCTCTAGGTGAGCTCACGGCAATAGCACCTTTTCAAGAGGAATTTTTTTGTTTGTTGTCCAATAGGCTCCACACTTTAAACCAAGGTTCCTAAGGGTATTTTAAGGGTATCTCAATAGAAAGATCCCGGAAAAATGGCGTTTTCGTATTAGTCGCAAGGCGAAAACCTAAGGAGTTCTTCAACTTTGAAGTTGGAACTTGAAGAGGAGTTCTTCATAAGCTTCTAAGGGTTGCTTGGAGTGGATTGGAATGTCAAAAAGATGAGCTAAAGTTGCTAAGGATCGACTTGTAATCTTGGATCATATTTGGGCTAAATGAGGTAATAATCTTCGTCTTACTTTTGTAATTGAAGATTCCATGTTATGATAAGTAGAAATGATCATGTGATATGTGTTATGAAGATTGATAAGTGTTATGGAAATTTAGAAGCTCAAATCCGAAAATGACATGTTGAGTCATTTGAAATTGAATTACAATTTGGTCGCTAACTAGAATCGTCGCATGTTATCTACTTGAAGATTATAGTTGTTATAATCAATTACGGATTTATAACATGTTATACTAAACAACTTGGATTGAAAAGGAATTGGAAAAGAATTTGTATTGTTGTCCCTAATTGCCGAATGGACATTGTATTTTTGGACTAGTTTGATGTCAATTGTGGGGCGGAATTTTACACGTCTTGTAGGCGTGTAATCCCCTATTGATAACTACATTGCTGAGACTTAAATGTGGCGTGTTTGGTTATTGAATTCGGCCTTGAAAAATGTGGCAAAGTATGTAGAAACAAAGGAAGTGTTGTCCAATTTTCCGTAGAATTTAGTAGCTTTGCACTTGGAATATTCTACGTTTGAAACTAGAAGTTAATAGACGTATTATGGTCATTATAGGTTGACATACTACGTACGTCATATTGGACTTAGCAAGTGGATTGAACCGAAGAGGTATGTGGAACTTTCTTATCTCTTGAGCATGAATAAGTTGTAAATGTATAGTACGGTAGACGTACGAGTTTTTGACGAATCTAGTCCATTTGATATCCTTGGTTTATCTTAAGAATGTTCAAGTTGGTTGAGTTAGGGAATTAACTCACTTGCTTAAACATATTAAGGATATCTTGGTTTTTTTAAGTTAAGAGACTTTAAGTATGTTGAAAGTATTTTTTATACTTGTTTTATTGGAAAGTTTAAGTCTCTTGATTATAAAGAAGAATGTAAGTAGCTAAGTATAAAGCTAGTATAACGGCTTTATGGGAAGTCGGTTATAATAGCTTTATGGAAAGTTAAAAAGAGTGGTTTACTCTAAGTAATGTAAGTATGATAAATGACTTGAAATGACTAAAGACAAATTGATTTTTAGGCATCAATTGCTTAAGGTTTTAAAAGAAAGAAGTCACTTGATTTAGAAGCCTAAATGTATTTCTAAAAGGTATTGTAACTTGTCTTGAAAAGTAGATATGACTTGATACTACAGTTATTAGTATCTTGGAAGTTTTATATGAAAAAGAGTCATTTTAAAAAGAATAGAAGTACATAGTACTTTGGGTTAAATTCCCGGATTTTATAATGACATGTTAGTGCCTTACGTAAACTAAAATGAGAGTGTATATGAATAAGAGTAATAAGAAGTTAGGGGGATTTCTTAACTTGCTTATGTTTTGTATGATAAGCCGGTAGTGCTTATGTTATGTATGATAAGCCGGTAGTGCTTATGTTATGTATGATAGCCGGTTGTGCTAGTTTATGTTATTCTTACGGGGTAAAGCCCCGGGTTACTACTAATTCCATGGATTTGCTACCCATGATGCGAGTGCGGCGTTTGTACTCATTGCGGGCCCATCGGGCCCAAGCAGGTGAAATAGTCATGTGCGGGTGAAATAGTCCTATGCGAGGAATACCTCATGCGGGTCCACACAACCTATGCGGGCGGATACAGCCTATGCGAGGAAGTTACCTCATTCTTTGGTCCACAGGACTATGCGGTGAAATAGTCCCGAGTAGGATTGCTTAATGATACTACGGTGTGGCCTAATTTGATCATGAGCCTCCTATTTTTATGCGATAAAGTATACTCTTGTTACTCTCATTGTTAGTAAGGCACGATGTCTTTATTATTTGAGTTATGTTACATGTTTCGGCTTTATTTTAGACTTATGATTTCACTACTGATGCTGATTTCACATATTTGGTACATGTTGTCTTGACCTCCTTGAAGTGCGTTCAATCTGCAGTAGAGTATCTGAGTTGTTGATCCTCACTTTTAGGATCACTGATTCAGCTATTAAGAAGCTTCATTACTCCGGAGGCTTATCCCTGATATTGTCGGTTGTTGTACATTCGGGGTATGGCGAGCCCCTGTCATACGATTGTTATTCTTAAGTGCAGTAGTCACATTTGTGGATGGGGTTTGTAAGGCAGAGATGCCTTTATTTTATTTATGGATTTTGTATATTTTACGGAAGGTGTCCTACTGGCCAGCTTTGTTGTTATTTAATGTCTAAGTATTATGTGAGTTGTGTATGTTCATTGCTATTATCGATGTATACCGAAGGAGTGCCTGAGTAGGGCACGATCGCGGGCAGGTCGGTCGTGACACATAGTATAGAATTTGAGAATTCAACACTAATCCCCGAGGACGATAACTCGGTCTTCTAGACTATATTACTTGACACGACACGTGCACTTGCGTTAGTGTGTGCATAAATCGCGCATCAGCGTTCCACCCGCAGACAGATGGTCAGTCCGAGAGGACTATTCAGGTACTTGAGGATATGTTGAGGGCTTGTGTTATTGATGTTGGTGGTCATTGGGACAATTTCTTACCCTTGGCAGAGTTCGCGTACAACAATAGCTACCATTCCAGTATTGACATGGCGCCATTCGAGGCTTTATATGGTAGGAGGTGTCGTTCTCCTATCGGGTGGTTTGATGCTTTTGAGGTACGACCTTGGGGTACGAATTTGCTGAGGGAGTCCTTGGAAAAGGTGAAGCTTATTCAGGAAAAACTTCTGGCAGCTCAGAGTAGGAAAAATGAGTATGCGGATCGGAAGGTTCGTGATACAGAGTTCATGGTTGGTGAGCAGGTCATATTGAAGGTTTCACCCATGAAGGGGGTAATGTGATTCGGGAAGAAGGGCAAGTTGCCCTAGGTTTATTGGCCCTTTTGAGATTCTTCATCGTGTTGGCGAGGTGGCGTACGAGTTAGCTTTGCCACCAGGTTTGGCAGGTGTTCACCCGGTATTCCATGTTTCCATGTTGAAGAAGTACTATTCAGATGGGTCTTATATCATTCGGTGGGATTCAATATTATTCTATCAGAATCTGTCATTCGAGGAAGAGCCGGTAGCAATCTTGGATAGACAGGTGAGGAAGTTGAGGTCCAAGGAGATTGCTTCAGTCATGGTTCAGTGGAAGCATCGTCCGGTTGAGGAGGCCTCTTGGGAGACCGAGGCGGATATGCGGAGTAGATATCCTCAGTTGTTCGACAGTTCAGGTACCTCCTTTCTTCCACCCATACCCTTGTCGCTCGAGGATGAGCGATTATTTGATTGGTATCTAATGTAACGATCCGTTTGGTCGTTTAGCACTTTAAGACTACGAAAAGAGTATGTGACTATAAGATAGTTAATTACATTTTTTTTTAATAAATGAGACTATGGGGTAAATAAATATTATGTTAATAATAGCGGGTGTAAAAATATAGACAATTAGAAACATAGGAACGTATAGTATATAATTAAAAGATAGCAGAAAGAATATAAGATAAAACAACAATAAAACATAAAGAGGTAAAATTATACAATAATAAAATGTGAGGGTGAAGCAGAAAAACAAAAAGGAGAGACCCTATTGCAAAAAAGAAAAGAAAAGACGGGGAAAAAGAAAAGAAAATAATAAGAAGAAAAAACGGCTTGTTACAAAGAAAAAAAAAAGTGAACCCTAGTAAGAAGAAAACAAAAGAAAGAGGGGAGGGAGTATATCACCCAGTTGAGCAGAAGAAGAACACAATAAAGAAAAGGAGAAGAAAAAACGTGAGCAACACCAAGAGAAAAGAAAAGGGACACAGTGAAAGCAAATCCTTTGCAAGCTTCAGCTATGATTCGTTTGGGGTATCCATAACACATATTTTGTTCATTGATTTTAAGGGGGTCACATGATTATAATTCTTAAGGCAATTGACTAGGCTAATGATTGGAGAAATCATTGGATAATGATTGTTAGTTAAGGGGTGTATGATCGTATTTCACTTGTATCATTTTAAACGTCAAAATTGTACAAATCCGTAAGGAATATGAAAATATGGGCTGAATAAAAGTTGTATATTACTCTGTTTCCGTCAGTTTGATATCTTGCGGAGATAAATCCGACTTATGGTTTGAAAGTTATGACTGTTTAAAGTTTCTGTCTCGTTTTACCGAAACCCAGGCGACACAGCATATAAAACGTGAAAACTGTACAAATCCGTAAGGAATATGAAAATATGAGCTGAATGAAAGTTGTAGACCTCTTTGTTCCCGTCAGTTTGAGATCTTACAGAGATAAATACGACATGTGTTTTGGAAGATATGACTATTCAAATTTCTGCCTTATTTTACCAAAATAAATCTGAAAAGTTGAAAGAAAGGAATGTTATTTGAAATTTCTGAAGTTATGCTAACATTTTTATATGTGTAGGGGTTTAGTCATACAATTGAAATGGTAAAAATATTGTTAATATAAATATAGCAAGGTGGGTGTCCTTAGATTCATATTATAATGTAGTTCGCATATTTTCTAGATTCTAAGCGTTCAGAGGCTCTACGCAAGGGAAAGGCATTGACTTGATAGTTCGTGGCACCGCTCGGCATTGAGGTAGGTTATGGTTTACTTGAGTTAGTCTCTGATTAGAGAATTGTATGTAGTTGTAGGAAGTGACAGGGATAGCATGATAGGCCTTCAGAAGTGGAGATAAATTACATTTACGTTGGTTTCGTCAGCTGTTATGTGGGCTTGTCGCCATATGTGCTATTTTCTGTGATCATCACCTGGTATGACTTGTACTTGTCGAATATATATTTGTGATACGTGTTGAGACTGATATCATGACTGTCATACTTTTTATATTATTGTTGTGATGATATTGATACCCTCCGAGGTTTCTGCCGGAGATTGAGAGTGATTGATAACTCTGAGGTCTTTGCCGGAGGTTGAAAGTGATTGAGCAACTCCGAGATCTTTGTCGGAGATTTCAAGTGATTGATAGCCTCCGAGGTTTATGTCGGAGAGCACGATTGCTACATGGACTTCGCGAGTCCCCCATGGGTCATGACTTTGAGGCATAGCCCTTAGCATGTGTGTACAGGAGTGGAGCGAGAGAGGTGACTATTGTATTGCATTGCTTCCATCTACTCTTAGTTTTAACTGCTCATTTGGTGAAATTATATCTGTCTTGGTTGATTTCATAATTGCTTATATTTCTGAGTTGCAAAGGATATGTAACCATGCCTGTTTGTTCTATGTGCTACTTGTTAGTTTCAACTCTTCATGCGTTATCTAATCACTGTCGACCTATGATGCTTACCGGTACTCGTGTTGTACTGATACTGCTCTTGCTGCACTTTTGTTGAGTGTAGAGTACGATCCAGGTTCCAGTTCTACGCCTCGTGGCTGATTCGCGAGGTGGACATCTTCTAGTCATTCAGGGTGAGCTACTTGGTCGTCTGTGGCCCCTGAAGGGCTTCTTATTATTTTCATTTTTCGTTGGTTATCGACATACAATATGTAGCCTTCGGGCCTTTTCAGATTTCTATTTCAGATTTTGTTTAGCGCTCTTGTACCCTTTTGACAAGATTTTGGGAATTAAGTATTTAAGATTTTATAACTTCTTTTCTTTATTTTATTTCCGTTGATTTAACTTGTTATTGAGAATATGGTTCGCCTACTCGGGGAAATAGGGTAGGTGCCATCACGACTTGTGAATTGGGTCGTGACACATGTAATGGCCACTTAATTCAGCAAGTAATGTAGCCCAATAATGGTTGATTTATGGAGGAGAAACTAGCATCTTAATGCCCCAAAACGTCCCCATTATCTGCCAAACCTTTGGACTTCCGTCGCACAGAAACTGCCTGGGCGTTGCGGCGCCACGGCTCCAGTGGCCAAAGGACCAATTAGCGTCGCGACCCCTGTGGTGGTGGCGCCACGACGACGCCGCGACCCTTTTCCGACTTGTTTCAATCTTACACTTAGTACACTTCTTCCTTCATTTACCAATGTGGAACACATGTCAGTTAAACAACGACCATTCATCATTTCATGTCTCAAACATTTACTCACGCACTAATGTCTCTTTCACTAATGAAATTTATGGTACTTGGCATTACGAGTGCACGTGTGTGGCAACAACGTTTCCGACGTGCGAGACCTCAATTATTCGAGTCATAAACAATGGGTTAAACTTAATTCTACATTAGTAAATTTCCAACAATCCCTTATTGAAAGAGATTTTGGCGCACTCACAAGGTGCCTTTCTAGCAATATTTCGGCGGACCGATATTACATCTAGATAAGTAGCCGTAACATTGAACCTTCCATAGTTGAATACCATTACTTACTGTGCGGTGAATGTGATATTTTGAACCGTCAGTGTTTAGTGTAAGCCAAGACAACTGTACCAATACACCAACTTTTCTTACTCTGTTCTACTTAATGTTTTGTCCGTTGGAATAGCCAAGGTAGAAAAAGATTACAGAATTGGAATATTCCGAAGGAATCCTTCAAATCAGTACGAAACCGGAAGGTTTGACTTTATAAAGAGTTATAGTATTAAAAAAATGTGAATCCACAATAGCTATAGATAACTCAAAAGAAATTATTAAGCTTTTAGAGGAACAAGATATAAAAAGAATTATAACTTCCTTCACATAGGACTTGTGCAAGTTGCGGTCAAACTCCTATCTAGGTTAGGTTTGGACACGCCTATCTATCTCTTATTAAGAGATGCCAGACTACTAAACTTTGATGACCCCCTTCTAGGAGTGTTACAAAGTAATTTAGCTAGAGGCCCAGTCTATTTTAATTGTTAACCAAATTTCTCAGTTGATATTAATGATCAGAATGTAATGGATACTTTGACACTAAATATCAAAACTAAAAATATGAACATCAAAATAAATACCATAGAAATAGCTATAATATACAGAGTATACTACAGATTAATGAAAACAACTTTAGCCCAAAAGCTAAATTAATGAGTAACAAAGGAGCCACTATGCTCATGGAAGCAAATCAAGAGCATAGCAACATCTTTGTTCCTATGATGCTTAAATGGAACAACATTTTAGCAAAATATGAATGACACTTTGATGCCATCACCTAACCAAAAATAGAACCAGAAAGTTCTAATATCGAACAAAAAAATACAATATCCCAATGGATCTATTGATTTAAAGTTCTTAAGATCAAGATCTAAGTCTTCCTCAGGAAGATACTCCTTCGCAAAACCATCTTCTCTCAAACCCCGAGAGGAGAATTACGAAGAGAATTCAACCGATTATATCCCTGAGGTAGAACATAAAGTAAAAGGAGTAAATTACACTCAAGCCATACCCAAGGTTCAATACGAACCAATTATTAGGACAAATAGTCCCACTGAAAGCGAAATGCAACGTCCTCTAATAACCAAGGAAGGAAGAGCACTTGGCATGATCAGATCAAAAGAAAATTTTGACATAAACTTTAAACTCTTAGGAGATTTGTATGTAAGCCCTGACCATGCCCTTAAAAGAAAATGGTATGTTGAAACTTATATGTGAAATGATATCTCAGAATGGAATATAGATTGCCTAGAAGAAAGGCAAATTTACAATAAACTACATGAGATGGAGATAGCAATCACTGCTCATAGAATAAAAGAAAATACCGACAAACAATGTGCAACAGTAATAATCTCAGGATTCACAGGAATGCTAAAAAACTGGTGGGATAACTACCTCACTGACGAACTTCAACAAGGAATACAAAATGCTAATGCTATAATACAAGTTGTAAATCCTGATAAAGGACAAAAAATTCGTGAAGACGCTACTGCTACCCTATTATATTGCATAGCTAAACATTTTATAGGAGAACCTAGGCTCTTCCAAGAAAAACGCCAAGAAATTCTTATTTAACCTGCCCTAAACTACACGACTTTAGGTGATATAAGGATATCTTCCTCAACATGGTTATGATAAGAGAAGATTGTAACTATGATTATTGAAAAGAAAGATTTATAAGTGGCCAGCCTACACTTTTCGCAGAGAAGGTAAGGACTACCATTAGAAACAAATATGGTGAAGAAATTCCTTATAATATGTTAACTTACGGAGACATAGTAAGCCTGATAAATCTTACTGGTTTGGAATGGTGTAACGACCTGAAACTAACAAACCAGTTAAAGAAGGATATAAAGGTTTCTAATAACGAATTAGGAAGCTTCTGCCAAGATTTCGGCTACCTTAAGATAACAGCTCCCTCTAGGGAAGCAACAAAAGTTATAAAAGACGAGGTAAAATAGTGCTCATCCCAAGATGCGGTATAAGCATTACAAGAGAATGTCCAAAAGTAAGAGATCTTCGGATCATAAAACAGATTACAAAACATCCCCAAAAAAGAGAAAATGCTGGAATTGCGGAAAATCAGGCCACATGGCCAATAATTATAAGAAGTCTAATAAAAAGAAAGAATAAAATAAATTTATTAGAATTAAATTCTGACCTAAAAGAAAAATTATACACAATTCTCGAAGAATACTCTAGTGATTCTTCTGAAGATTACAGTGATGAAGAATTATTGGAAGTCGATTACAGTTCAGACAACTCCAACTCCAGTAATGATTGCAATTGTACATGAACATTATGTACCTGCAATAATCAATCAATTAATGTTATCTCAAAAAGTAATCAAGAGATCTTTTTTGATATGATAGAACATATCGAGGATGAAGCTATTAAAAGACAATATTTAATTGAATTGAAAAAGGTCATTATAAGTCATAAAATAGTCAAAGGGTCGTTGAAGCTTTCGATATGAAACAAGTCTTAAATAAATTCAAGACAGTCAAGAATGATACCACACTACAAGACCTGCAAGTTGAGGTATCCCAACTTAAAGAAAAAGTTAAAGAAGTTAAAGAAAGACTTAGTTCGATAGAAACAGAGTCCTTTGCAAATAAATTGATTAAAGAATTGAACCCCCTAGGAAATATATTTGCACCTGAATCTTCTAGAGAATTAGCTACAACTAGTTCATCAGAAGAAGGAGGAGAAACTTCAAATCAAGAACAGTCAGGTCTAAAAACCATTTCAATAGTAAAATCTTTAAGCTATCATATCCCCGTCAGTCTTGTTATAAACAAGAATTTTACTCTTAACAAAATAGCCCTTTTATATACTGGAGCAGATCAAAACTGCATATCGAAAGGTTTAATACCAACCAAATACTTAGAGAAAAGTACCTCTAAACTACACTCAGCTACATGTTGAAAGATTAAAAATAAATTACAAGCTTTCAAAAGCTCATGTTTGCAACAATGGAGTCTGCCTTATAAACGACTTCGTTATTGCAAGAAAAATTATTGAAGTAGTAATACTAGGTATTCCTTTCTTAACCCAAATAAAACCATATACAACAAAATTAGATGGTATTTATACCACATCCTTAGGAAAGGAAATCATATTTCCTTATTTGAACCCCCTTTCAGCAAACGAAAGTAAATTTGTTAAACAAAAAATGATTTTCAGGATTAACCTTTTAACCAATCAGATAACTTATCTCAAAGAAGATATCCAAATTAAAAGAATAGAATCCACTTTAAAAAACCCGGAGGTAGAAAACAAGATAAAAAAGTTGCAAGGCTCTATAGAAATAGAGATCTGCTCAGAATTACCCAATGCCTTTTGGGAAAGGAAAAGACACGTGGTAGCATTACCATATATAGATAACTTTAATGAAAATATTATTCCCACAAAAGTTAGACCAATTCAAATGAACCACGAGCTTATGGAATATTGTAAAAAGGAAACTAATGACCTACTTCAAAAGAAGATTATTAGACCCTCCAAATCTCAATGGAGTTGTTCAGTATTCTACGTAAATAAAAGTGTTGAAAAGGAAAGAGGGGCACCCAGGCTTGTAATCAATTATAAGCCCCTTAATCAAGTATAAAAATGGATTAGGTACCCAATACCGAATAAAAGGGATTTGTTAAAAAGTATTTATAAGGCCAATATTTATAGTAAGTTCGATATGAAGTAAGGTTTCTGGAAGATTCAAATCGAAGAAAAGGATAAATATAAAACAACGTTCAATGTCCCCTTTGGGCAATATGAATGAAATGTTATGCCATTTGGTCTTAAAAATGGCCCATCAAAATTCCAGAACATCATGAGTAATATATTCAATCTATATAGCCAGTTCTCAATTGTCTATATAGATGACGTTCTTGTTTTCTCTGAAACCATAAACCAACAGTTTAAACATCTTAACACTTTTGTTAACATTACTAAGCAAAATAGTCTAGCAGTAAGTACTAAAAAATAATGTTATTTCAAACATCAATTAGTTTCCTGGGTCATGATCTTTATCAAGGAACTTATAAACTCATCTATAGAGCCATAGAGTTCTCGACAAAATTCCCAGATGAGTTAACAGATAAAACACAACTTCAAAGATTCTTAGGAGGTCTAACTACGTAGCAGACTTTATTCCTAAAGTTCGACAGATCTGTGAACCTCTCTATAAGAGACTTAAGAAAGATCCAATTCCATGGTCAGAAGATCAAACTAAAGCGGTCAAACAAGTCAAAGAAATAGTACAAAAACTCACTTGTTTAGGAATCCCAAATCCTGATGCCTTTATGATTGTTGAAACAGTCACCTCTGATATTGGTTACGGGGGTATTCTTAAACAAAAAATATCTCCTGAAACTACCGAACAATTGGTAAGATTCACATCCGGAGTCTGGAATTCGGCTCAAAAGAATTACAGTAATATTAAAAAGGAAATCTTATCTATAGTTCTATGTATCACTAAATTTCAAGATGACTTGATTAACAAAGAATTTTTACTAAGGTTTGACTGCAAGCAACCAAAGATGTTTGACAAAAGGATGTAAAAAACCCTGTTTCAAAATAGATTTTTGCCAGATGGTAATACTTACTATCAAGCTTTGATTTTAAAATCGATTTTATTAGGAGAAGAAAATTTTTTACCAGATTTCTAACAAGAGAATTCTTGCAGGGTAATCATGAGACCCAACTTTCCGGGTTCACGCCCGATGAGATCCCCCTTCCAGCTTAAGCCGGAAGAAAAAATGAAACAACCTTTTAAGAAAATACAACCAAACCCACTCATAAACCCAGTTATGAAGGAAGGTTCTCCGTCCTAGAGGAGTTCCCCAAGTTACCAGCAAGTACAACTCTGTCTCCCTGAAAGGAGTCAATGACAGGTAAAACGCAGGTACAACCTTTCAAAACCTCTTCTTCAGAGATTCAGACCAGAGATAGCTACAAAATGCAATCTCCAGAGTCTTATTCCGAAGCAGTAAAACCAGCAACTCCTCATAAGAAGGAGACATCAGCAAGCAGCAACACCCCCATTCTAAAATGGGAGTTTATTATATCACATACCCTGTCAATAATGGCACTGGACAAGCAATATGAAAACCTTAGGGTAGAAGAACTTCTCAAACCCTGTTATACCAATTATCAATATATAGATACCCAAGATCCTATCAAGACTAGGAAATGTTACGAGTTTATTCTTATAGACACTGATTCGATAGAAGTAGAACATAACTACTTCAAACATAATCCAGAAGCAATTGAATATTCAAAATTCACTATTAAGAGGATATTAAGCCCATTTGAATGGTACGTAGATCACCTACACACCCCAATTCCATTATCCAGAAGCCATAAACCACAAACTTTCAATTGGTATGCTTATAAGGAAGCCTGGTTTAACTTCCTATATGTTGGTCCTTATATCCATACTTGGTTTATCAAGTACTCAGAAATATTAAAGGAAAAAATTATTCGCAGATAGTTCTACGAATGGTGGAATATATTTGGAGGTAATTTACAGGTAATAGCCCCGAGCTTTCAGAGTCGATACACTGGTTTCCAAGAGGAACAACAAATTTCAACATTACTAGAGCATATTAAAATATGCAAATTTTTTTTAAATAAAAGAATATCATATATTATCAATTGGTCCTTTGACATTCATGAAATGGATAGGATCCGATATCTCAGTAATATCGGATTAAAGGATGGAGTCCCAAGGTAAAAGAAGAAAAGAAGAACTCATCTTCTTTATCAATCTGTCTCCAAAACAGAGATAAAGAGAAAGCTCATTGAATCTTTGTCTAAATTGGACGATAATATAGATCCCAGCCAAATAATGGAATTAATTGATACTACATCTTCCAGTACGAGCTAACCCGACAATGGAGATATGCTGGACGCCAGAGAAATCACTCAAGCATATCTTACAAAATAAATGGATAAAACAAAAGCAGAAAGGATAAAGCAGAAAAGACAAAGGAGACCCCACATAAACAGGAAAGGGCAAACGACTCTTCGAGAAAGCAAAAAGCGGTATGCCTCTTCAGAAAAGCAAAAGCCAAATCCGAAAAGCCACATTAATCTCTATCTTCCATTTGTAAAAATAGGATGATATTAAATTTGTCACAGCCTATTTAAGGCTCTCAAGATGTAATCAGTAAGGCATCCGAAAATTATTTCTCCTAAATATTTCACTGTCTGACTTCCCTTGTAAACAATGTTTTCTCTTTCCATCAAATAAACTTGTAAGTTTTTAAATTATTTACTTTCTATTGCTTTATTTTACAGTATTTTTAAGATAGTACTTCGATCCATTTTTACATGAATAACTAAACTCGTTCTACTGTCCTAGAGCAGTATTGTCTTAAGGTTATCGGATATTATGTCTCTGTTCACTCCCGTTCTAACTTTATTGTTACCCTCTGCTTAAACTCTACTCATAGTCTACAGTAAAAGGTAGTTATCTTGTATCCGTTAGTTTGAGATATCCGATTAATCTCCGAAACAGACGTTGACGAGCCTGAAACTTCCGTTGGATTAGCTTGGGTGCTAGAGCCTGACACCAAGTACTTAGGATAAGAATACTTACCTGATACTCGAAATTAAAAATAATAGATAGTAAACACAGGATATCTGCTAAAGTCAAAATAGGAAGACGAATAGTAAAGAAGATCTTTTAACTAATAGAACAAAGGATAGTAGCCTCTCCCGCTGAAACAAAAACCTTTAATAAAAACACTATCTTATGAGAACCCATCTTTCTTTTGAAACCATTAGAGATGCCAATTACTTGAAATCGACAAGTCTAATAAAAAAGGATAAGCTTGAAAAGCAACGAGCTCAAATTTTAAGTGAATTAAATTATTATAAATCTATAGTGCCTGTTAGAATATTATGTTAAATGTGTAATTAATTGGTAACATTATGTTAGAATATTATGTTAGAATATTCTAGATATATAATTAATTATATATCTAGAATATTCTAACATAATATTCTAACATAATGTTACCAATTAATTACACATTTAACATAATATTCTAACATGTAAAGAATATTTAGAATTGGAAAATCTTCCTTGATTATTCTCATCCCATAAGGGAGAATATATACAAGTAATATACATTAATTATGAGGAGGAAATCATGCCTCATAATAACCAAGAAATTCTACCTAATGTCTTCCTACCATATATATTAGGATTCTACATAAATATAATATTACTAATTAATTATATATCTAGAATATTCTAACATAATATTCTAACATAATATTACCAATTAATTACACATTTAACATAATATTCTAACACTCATGATCGAAGCGGAGGAGGCGAATCTTGAGGCGTCGAAATTCTTCAAATAAGATCAGCGGAAGCCCTTTTGTGAAGATATCTGCAATCTGATGTCGCGTCGGGACATGTAACACTCGCACCTGTCCGCGAGCCACCTTTTCACGGACAAAATGAATATCTAACTCAATATGCTTAGTGCGTTGATGATAGATTGGATTTCCGGAGAGATAAATTGCACTAATGTCATCACAGTATACCATGGTGGCTGTCAGAATAGGACAATGAAGCTCAAGTAAAAGATTCCGAATCCAGCATGAGTCAGACACAACATTGGCTACCGCACGGTATTCAGCTTCAGCACTGGAACGTGATACGGTGGGTTGCCTTTTGGAGGACCAAGATATTAAATTATCACCGAGGAAGACTTGCATAGCCAGGTGGCGTCGGGTGTCCGGACATCTGCCCGATCTGCGTCATGTAGGTGACAAGCTTGGTCATGGACGATGGGTACAGATGCAATCCATAATGTAGAGTGCCCTGAATATATCGTACAATACGCTTGAGTGCATGCATATGTTCTTCCATAGGATTGTGCATGAACAAACACACTTGTTGTACTGCATATGTAATATCTGGCCTGGTGAATGTGAGATATTGTAAAGCTCCTGCCAAGCTGCGATACAATGTCGGATTAGCAAAAGGACTACTGGATATGGCACTCAGTTTTGACTTGGTATCTACTGGAGTTGCAGACGGTTTGCAAGATGACATTCCAGCCCGTTCTACGATTTCTGATGCATACTTCTTCTGGGAAAGAAATAAACCACCTGCATGACGCGTCACCGCAATTCCTAGAAAGTAGTGAAGTGGACCAAGATCCTTCATAGCAAATTCGGAACTCAGCTGGATCATGATATCCTTGCGAAGAGAGTCTGAAGAGGCTGTTAGGATAATATCATCTACATATAAGAGAATATAAGCAGTATGATTTCCCTGTTGATAAATAAATAGTGAATTATCCGAACGGCTGTTTGAGAAACCCATGTTGAACACAAAATCTGCAAACCGTTTGTACCAAGTCCTGGGAGCCTGTTTGAGTCCATATAATGATTTTTTAAGTAAACACACATGATTGGGATAACGAGAATCTTTGTACCCCAATGGTTGGTGCATGTATACCGTCTCACTCAAATGTCCGTATGAAGGCATTCTTGACATCCAATTGATGAAGTAACCATCCTTTTGAGAGAGGCTAAGCGAGAACAATTCGATGGTTCTTTGGTTTAACCATCGGATGAATGTCTCGCCGCAATCTAATCCCACCTGTTGAGTCTTGCCATCACCTACAAGTCGGGCCTTATGCCGCTCAAAAGAACCATCAGATTTTTCTTTATGGCTAAAAATCCACATAGAACGAATTATATTAGCATTAGATGGACGAGGTACTAACTCCCATGTCCTATTTTTAATTAGAGCATGATATTCATCATCCATGGCCATTTTCCAATTAGGATCTTTTAGGGCAGACACAGGGTTACAAGGCAAAGGTGATTTTGAGACTTGAGTGTGTAGACTGTATTTGGCATTGGGTTTTGTAATTCCATGTTGACTACGGGTGACTGGCCGGTTTAGTGGACCAGTGGACTGGACGCCACTGGCCGGGAGTGAGACAGTGGGCTGAACGCCACTGCCCAGATGTGTAGTTGGGCCTGGAGTTGGAGGTTGGCCCAACTGAGGGGACAGCTGATGTAGTGGCCTTGGAACTGATGGCCCAGTTTGTTGGACTGTATTTTTTATGAGTCCCGGGCTGTGGAGGAAATGAGTTAGATACGGGGGCCTATCATCATCCAAAAATTCATAAGTATTTGTCCCTGTGTCATGTATCTTGGCAAAGGAAAATTGTGACTCATAAAAAATTACATGACGACATATAAACATACGTTTGGAAGAAATGTCATAACACATGTAACCACGGTGATTAGTAGGATATCCCAAGAAGACACATGGAGTAGACCGGGGTTGAAGTTTTGTGATTGTGGTGGATGGAAATAGGGGGTAGCACAGACATCCAAAAACTCTCAAATGATGATATGAGGGCTCTCGTAAATAAAGTATTTTTAGTGGGGCTTGGTAAGACATGTTTTTGTGGGGAAGGATATTTAACATGTAGGTTGTCATTTGAAGTGCATGATGCCAAAAAATGGGGGGTATAGAAGCATGAGCAAGGGATGTTCTCACAATATTGTTAATGGTTCTAATTTTGCGTTCCGCCTTCCCATTCTGTGAAGATGTGTGAGGACAAGATAAACGAAATTGTAACCCATTTGTTTTGAAAAATCCCAAAGCGATTATTGTCAAATTCCCTCCCATTGTCACATTGAATACTTTTAATCTTCCGTTCAAACTGAGTTCGGATAAATGCTCTAAAGTTTAGGAAAGTGGAAAACACTTGTGATTTTTTCGACAAAGGAAATGTCCACAAATAATTAGAGTAATCATCAAGAAACAGTAAATAGTATCTATGCCCTGAGGAACTCAAAACAGGTGATGTCCAAATATCACAATGTAAAATATCAAATGGCATAGTAGTGCATGAAGTAGAAGAAGTAAATGGCAACCTAACATGTTTACCAAGAACACAAGTCTGACACTTATTCAAAACATGAGTTTGAGTACAAGAAATAAAATTGTTTTGTTTAAGAGAGGCGTCTGAGACTCCTGGATGTCCCAATCTTTCATGCCATAGTGATGGAGCCAAATTTGCAAAAGTGGAGGAACTTTAGCGTGGATTTGGTAAACTTATTGGATAGAGCTCCCCCTTTCTATCACATCTCATGAGAAGCTTCCCCGTCTGAAAGTCATGTACGGAAAAACCAAATGGGTCAAATTTAATAGAAACCCAATTATCACTAGTAAACATCCTAACAGAAACCAAATTTTTTATTAATTTGGGAGCATGCAGGACATTTTTTAAAACTAGTGGCGGGTGTGGAGGTGACAGTGTGTTCGACCCATAACCTTTTATTGGAATTGTATGGCCATTTCCGACAATAATACCATTTTCTTTGCTCAAATTATAATAGGGTGAGAGTGTACCTTGGGACGCCGTCATATGTGACGTAGCCCCGGAGTCCATATACCAATTAGAATCCGGTGGATTGAGTCCAAGAGTGTGCATAGCCTGCTCAATATCCGTAGGATGGGTCATGGTTGAATGGGCCTCCTGCCATTGGGCCGGAGGAGGCCCAAAGTCGCTCTCGCTGGTGCACTGGCTGAAGCCACTCCGTGGCCCGGGCTCGCCCGACAACACTTCGCTGAAGAATTTCTTTGCGTCTTTGGGCACAGGCCAAATGGTGGCTTTCTTGAAAAAAGGCCGCTGATGAATTCTCTTTGGCGGGTTGGGCGCCATCGCCATTGGGCGATTGGTTTGCTCGCCCGATGCCATTCAAACATCTTGTTTGGCGGTGAAATTTCTGCCGGATGTGCCGCCGGCACAGTGGTTGATGCGATGAGCCGCCGAAGTTCTTCCGCCGCCATAGCCTCCGCCGGAGTTGGTGTTGCCGCCATTTCCGCCGCCACCGGAATTCCGGTGACCCCCACCTTTATTATTTCCGCGATTTCCACCCTTCTTATTATTATTACCACGTTCTTTTTGACTCTTATTTTGTGAAAAATTGTCAAAATAATTACCTTCATTTGAATATGTGGCAACCATGGCGGAATTTGTTGAAACCTTCTTAATCAAACCCGATTCTTCAAGAACAAGCATGAATCTTGCTTGATAAAACTTTGGTAAGGGATTACTTTGACGGATTAGAGTCCCCACGCCACTATAAGCATCCGTGAGACCGGCAACTAACTGTAAAACTAACCGGTTGTCAGAAACCGGTGAACCTACGTTTCTCAATTGATCTGCCACCACTTTGAGACGTTGTGATGGGTTGAAACGTTAGGAAGTCCGCGTGACAATGGTTGAAAATTCTTGTTCCAACGCAACAAAGACGAGAGTTTTGATTATCTTGAAAAATGTCTCTCAGCGTTCCCATGCCGTCATAGCGATGAATCTGGTTCCATTATTGTATGCAACAAATGCGTGGATATTGTTGCATAAATCAACCAAGAATCGTGGCATCAAGGGTATCCCACAATTCTTTGTGCCTTGAGATGATTGTTCCGTTGTTGTACCATTTTTTGGTGGAATTATATGATGAAGAACTTTGTGAGCCCTACAACATATTTTGAACAACTCCGCCCATGTTGCGTAGTGAACAGTTTCCATCTCTAGTTTGACAGAAATATGTGTTTTAATGTTGGAAATAATAAGGGCTGAGTGAAACGAAGATTTTGATTCAGACATGGTTGACAACAATAATGGAGAAGGAAAAGAAAAAAAAATAAAGTATAACAATGGAGAAGACAAATTCGGTTGGAAGGATGGGGAAGATGACCGAATTTGGAAGGAAAATTTAATTTAGAATAGGATCTTTGAATTACAGCTTTGATACCATGTAAAGAATATTTAGAATTGGAAAATCTTCCTTGATTATTCTCATCCCATAAGGGAGAATATATACAAGTAATATACATTAATTATGAGGAGGAAATCATGCCTCATAATAACCAAGAAATCCTACCTAATGTCTTCCTACCATATATATTAGGATTCTACATAAATATAATATTACTAATTAATTATATATCTAGAATATTCTAACATAATATTCTAACATAATGTTACCAATTAATTACACATTTAACATAATATTCTAACAGTGCCCTCCAGCACATTAGATCCTAATAACCAATCAATAGTTAGCCAAGTGATTCTAAATAAAATATTAAGTCTATATAATAAACTTCTAAATATTAGGTATATTTTATCTAGAAACCAAATTATGATTGATAACTCAGAATACATACTAAGTATATTTACAGCCCAATTATAAATGAATAGTTCAGAAAATCAAAACATGTAAAATAGTGAGAAACTCTCTACATCGACTTCAAAAATAGCCAAGGTAGAAAAAGATTTACAGAATTGGAATATTCCGAAGGAATCCTTCAAATCAATATATCAAACCGGAAGGTTTGACTTTATAAAGAGTTATAATATTAAAACACGTGAATCCACAATAGCTATAAATAACTCAAAAGAAATTATTAAACTATTAGCGAAACAAGATATAAAAAGAATTATAACTTCCTTCACATATGACATGTGCAAGTTGCGGTCAAACTCATATATAGATTAGGTTTGGACACACCCATCTATCTCTTATTAAGAGACGCCAGACTACTAAACTTTGATGACCCCCTTCTAGGAGTGTTACAAAGTAATTTAGCTAGAGGCCCAGTCTATTTTAATTGTTATCCAAATTTCTCAGTTGATATTAATGATTAGAATGTAATGGATACTTTGACACTAAATATCAAAACTAAAATTATGAACAACAAAATAAATACCATAGAAATAGCTGTAATATACAGAGTATACTACAGATTAATGAAAACAACTTTAGCCCTAAAAGCTAAATTAATGAGTAACAAAGGAGCCACTATGCTCATGGAAACAAATCAAAAGCATAGCAACATCTTTGTTCCTATGATGCTTATATGGAACGACATTTTAGAAAAAGATGAATGACACTTTGATGCCATCACCCAACAAAAAATAGAACCAGAAAGTTCTAATATCGAACAAATAATAATGGATCTATTGATTTAAAGTTCTTAAGATCAAGATCTAAGTCTTCCTCAGGAAGATAATCCTTCGCAAAACCATCTTCTTCCAAACCCCGAGAGGAGAATTACGAGGAGAATTCAACCGATTCTATCCCCGAGGTAGAACATAAAGTAATAGGAGTAAATTACACTCAAGTCATACCCAAGGTTCAATACGAACCTGTTAAAACAAATAACAACAGGGCCTGTTATTAGTAGCCCATCAAGGGAGCCCAATACCAACAGCCCATTAGCCTTTTAACTCTTGTAATGTGTATAAGGTCATCTGTTATGACCTAAATAACAGATGAGTGCATATGTACGATTTCTTATTATTGAAAAGGGAGAAAACCCTAAATCCCTTCTTCTTCCTTCTCTATTCAATATACTCTTTGTTCTTGCACTGCATGTTCATCCGAGCTTCATTACATGTGTATGCATGTATTCACTAAGCTTAGATAGCTGTGATAAACTCGTCAATGACAAGATTCAACATGGTATCAGAGCCGATGATCGATGGGTCACCAGAATCGCATCATTTGAAATCGTAAGGAAATCTTGTTATTTTCTGTCTGTGATTTCTTCTGTAAGTTCATTATCTCAAAAAAACTGAAACTAATCGTGGGTCGAAACCCTAGTTTCTATCGAAACCCTAGCTTCTGGGTTAAGGTTGTTATCTGAAAAAGTCTGACACCTATCGTGGGTCGAAACCCTAGTTTCTATCAAAACCCTAGTTCTTGGGGTCTTATCTGAGAAGACTTGGAATCCTTCATCAGGCTAGAAATACTAAGATCCGTAAGCAAAAACCTCGTGTATCGATCTCTTCTGATTTCAGATCTGAAGCCTAATATTTTGTGTTGTAAAGAATCTCAGATTGATGAAATGGGCACCGACTCCAGTTCTGGAGACAACTCTCCACACAAAACCCTTCCTGAGGGTAACACACTACCCACAACATCCTCTGTCACCTTTGTTCTTGACCATAACCATCCCCTGTTTCTCCAAGCCTCTGATGTAAATGGAGCATCTTTAATATCCTTTCAACTCTTGGGATCTGAAAATTATACTATATGGAGCAGATCCATGAAAATAGCTCTGCTTGGTAGAAACAAACTAGGGTTTGTGAATGGAAAGTGTGTCAAGAATCAGTATGAAATGGAACTATGGGACCAATGGGACAGAGTCAATGCTATTGTTCAAGCATGGCTGATGAATGCAGTGTCCGACTCTTACTGAGTGGGGTTTTGTATGCAGAATCAGCCCTTGAAGTATGGGAAGACTTGAGGGAAAGGTTCGATAAGATAGATGAATCAAGAACCTATGACTTGCATAGGGAAATTGCCACTCTAACACAATGAAATAATAGTGTTTCTGAATACTTCACTAAACTGAAAACCCTGTGGGTAGAATATCAGGCCTTAGTGCCACCCCCTAACTTTGCATGTCCTACATCCAAAGACTTCACAAATTACCTACAAAAGCAAAAGCTGTACCAATTTCTCATGGGCCTGAATGAAAACTATATGCAGGCTAGGTCTCAGATTTTACTTATGACACCACTTCCCACAGTTAACAAAGTCTACTCTATGATTGTTAGTGATGAGAATCAAAAGGGCATAAGTGTTAAGGCTGCAGGTTTGCTTGGGGTAGGGCCCAGTAGTATGGGACATAATAACATCTCAGGCATGTATTCCAAGACAGGAACTACAGCTAAGGAAAAGTTCAAAAGAAACACAAATCTATTTTGTGAGGTGTGCAAAATGAGGGGGCATACAAAGGAATTTTGCTATAGAATAGTTGGTTACCCACTGGCTTGTGTCAAAAGAAAAGAGCATGCGATTAACAATGCATCTTGGGTCTTGAACACAACACTCGTGGATCGCACCTGAAAAAACTGCAAACAATTTGAAAATTGGGGGAGCACCAGTGTTCCCACAGGACCAATATAATCAGATACTCATGCTGCTAAATCAGAACAAAGGACAGACTACTATGAATACTGACTTTCAAGGTGACAATTCTTTAGCAAACACTGCAGGTATGACTAAACTCAAAGCCTTACATGTTGTTGATATAGACAAGAAATGGATAATAGATACAGGTGCTACAAACCATATGGTATCTGATTTAGGTATGCTAGATAAAGCAACCAAACTAAGTGAGAATAATGCAAGCACTAAGAATGTTTTTCTACCAAATGGTGAAACTGAAGGTCACTCACACTGGTACCAGTAATCTGTCTACCAGAAGCACCTTGAGTAATGTTTTATATCTCCCTGATTTCAAACATAACCTGCTATCTGTATCCCAGCTCACTAGAGAATTAAAATGTGCTGCTATTTTTTATCCTGATTTCTGCCTATTTCAGGATCTCTACAGTGGGAAGGTGAAGGAGATTGGTAAACTTCATAATGGCCTCTATATACTAGCTTCAAGAACCATACAGTCAGCACTAACTGTACAAGCTAAAGAAAGTGCAGAAGCTGATATAAATTTGTGGCATAGAAGGTTTGGCCACACCTCTAGTAAAGTACTAAGTCAATTGATTGCTACTAGTGCTGATAGTATAGCTAAAACAATAAAGACTTGTAATGTGTGTCCCTGTGCAAAACAATATAGATTACCTTTTACTAATAGCAACACTTGTAGTAACTCTATATTTGATATGGTGCATATGGATGTATGGGGTCCTTACAAGACAGAAACATATAATGGCAAGAAATATTTTTTAACTATAGTAGATGACTATTCCAGAATGACTTGGATTTACTTGCTGAAATTAAAATCAGAAACTTGTGTGGTTATTAAGCAATTTCTTAGTTATGTGTCTACTCAATTCAAATAAACCATTAAGGTAGTTAGGACTGACAATGGCACAGAATTTGTTAATGATATCTGTAGCAGCCTCTTTCAGAAGCTAGGGATAATCCATCAAAAATCATGTGCCTACACACCCCAACAAAATGGTATAGCTGAAAGAAAACATAGGCACATACTAGAGGTAACTAGAGCTATAAGACTTCAAGCCAATATCCCTATCAAATTTTGGGGCCTATGTGTGCTAGCAGCAGTGTACTTGATAAATAGAATGCCTTCTTCCATTACTGGAAAGACACCCTATGAAAGCATTTACAGACAAAAACCTTTCATAGGTCACATCGTAACCATAAATTTTTGTGTTTTGCTAAAGACCTAACTGTCACTGATAAGCTCCAATCTAGAGTTAAATGTTGTGTTCTGATGGGTTTTTCAGAGATCCAAAAAGGGTACATTTTGTATGACATGAATGCTAAAGTAATGCTTGTTAGTAGGGATGTTATTTTCAGAGAAACAGAGTATCATTTTAAGAACAATATAACCACTGTACCTATTTTCAAAAATCTGGAGGAGAATACCTACATAACCCAACCTGATGGTATACCACATCCTGTTACTCAGAACACACTAACTGAATCACAAAATGAACCCACAAATACTACCACCATTCCTACTACTGATAAAACTCCTCACTGTGCTGATAATAACACTAATAACTCTGAGTTTTCTGAGATTCAACAAAGAACTTTAAAATGCGATCGATGTCGTAAAATCTAGCAGATCCAGACAACCTCCTATTTGTCTCAAAGATTTTGTCACTTCCAATGTTAACAATGTACTCTATCCTATTTAGGACTATATGCACTATGAACACTTAAGTAATAGATATCAGGATTTTCTAACTTCCTTTTCTGAAATAACAGAACCACAAAACTATAATGAGGCTTCAAAAGATCCTAGATGGGTGGAAGCCATGAGAGCTGAAATAAAGGCCTTACAAGAAAATCAAACTTGGGAAATTGTTCCCTTGCCTACAGGAAAGTACCCAATAGGTTGTAAATGGATTTATAAAATAAAATACAAAGAGTCTGGTGAGATAGAAAGATTAAAAGCTAGGTTAGTTGCTAAAGGATACAATCAACAAGAAGGGATAGACTATCAAGAAACCTTCTCCCCTGTAGTGAAAATGGTCACTGTTATGACTGTATTAGCTATAGAAGCCTCTAAAGGCTGGCACATTCATCAAATGGATGTGTATAATGCCTTTCTTCAAGGGGATCTGTATGATGAAATTTATATGGATCTCCCACAAGGATTCATTAGTCAAGGGGGGAAACATGTTTGTAGACTACATAAATCCTTGTATGGGCTCAAACAAGCACCCAGACAGTGGAATTCTAAATTAACAGAAGCTCTGGTTCAAATGAAATTCAGACAATCTCACTATGATCACTC
The DNA here is from genome assembly GCA_029844215.1 of Przewalskia tangutica. Taxonomy (NCBI): domain Eukaryota; kingdom Viridiplantae; phylum Streptophyta; class Magnoliopsida; order Solanales; family Solanaceae; genus Przewalskia; species Przewalskia tangutica. Next base: position 119,875,807 of record CM056727.1, read on the forward strand.
CTTGTTTATAAAACAAACCAGTCAGAGTAGTATCATTATACTAGTCTATGTAGATGACATGTTAGTTACAGGGAACAATGTGAAGCTAATAAGAGAGACAAAGCAGTCTCTTCAAGATGTGTTCAAAATGAAAGACCTAGGAGAATTAAGATACTTCTTAGGAATTGAATTTACTAGATCTAATAAAGGGATCCTAATGCATCAAAGGAAATATGCATTGGAGCTGATTTCAGAATCAGGACTAGCTGGGGCCAAACCTATTAACACACCTACTGATTCTAATACCAAGATGACTACTAAAGAACATGATGAACTTGCTGCTAAGCATCAGAATATTCAGGGGAAGAATACTGCCACTACTGATGAACTTTTAGACAATGTTAGGTTCTACCAAAGACTGATTGGTAAGTTACTATACCTTACTATTACAAGACCAGACATAGCATATAGTGTCCAAACTCTCAGTCAGTTTCTACAACAACCTAAGCAGTCTCATCTAAATGCTGCACTTAGAATAATAAGGTATCTAAAGAATCAGCCAGGACAAGGGGTACTTATGTCTAGTAGTCAACAGAATATTCTAACTGCTTTCTGTGATGCAGACTGGGCTGCATGCCCACATACAAGAAAATCCATTACAGGTTATCTGGTGAAACTGGGTGATTCTCTCATTTCCTGGAAGTCCAAGAAGCAGTCTACTATCTCTAGGAGCTCTGCAGAATCTGAATACAGAAGCCTTGCCAGTACTGTTGCTGAGATAACTTGGATTGTTGGGCTGTTGAGAGACATTGACTTCAATATTAGACAGCCAGTCACAATCTACACTGACAGCAAATCAGCTATACAAATAGCAGCAAACCCAGTCTTTCATGAAAGGACTAAACATATAGAGATTGATCTACACTTCATAAGAGAAAAGATTCAGAAAGGAGTGGTGAAAACTGAGTATGTTCCTACTACAGAACAGCCTGCAGATCTGCTCACAAAAGGGCTAAATAGACATCAGCATCATCATCTTTGTTCCAATCTAGGATTGCTGAACATCTTCCAGCATCCAGCTTGAGGGAGCCTGCTAAAACAAATAACAACAGGGCCTGTTATTAGTATCCCATCAAGGGAGCCCAATACCAACAGCCCATTAGCCTTTTAACTCTTCTAATGTGTATAAGGTCATCTGTTATGACCTAAATAACAGATGAGTGCATATGTACGATTTCTTATTATTGAAAATGGCGAAAACCCTAAATCCCTTCTTCTTCCTTCTCTATTCAATATACTCTTTGTTCTTGCACTGCATGTTCATCCGAGCTTCATTACATGTGTATGCCTGTATTCACTAAGCTTAGATAGATGTGATAAACTCGTCAATGACAAGATTCAACAGAACCAATTATTAGGACAAATAGTCCTACTGAAAGTGAAATGCAAGGTCCTCTAATAACCAAGGAATGAGGAGCACTTGGCATGATCAGATCAAAAGAAAATTTTGACATAAACTTTAAACTCGTAGGAGAATTGTATGTAAGTCCTGACCATGCCCTTAAAAGAAAATGGTATGTTGAAACCTATACGGGATATGATATCTGATGCGCGTTAAGATGCACATACTTAAATGCAAGTGCACGTTATCGTATCAAGTAGTATAGTCTTAGATAAGACCGAATATCGTCCTCTAGGATTAGGGTTCAAGTACCAATTATCTATTTTCTAGTATCTATTTGGTGGATTAATGATTGATTGGTTGTTTATGACTAAGAATTATAAAAGCTATTTAGAGTATAAATATTTACTTCAGGAGTGATGAGAATAGGGCTTCCATGTATCCTTACTATCCGCTTATGCTACTTACTAATGCATTACTTATGGTATTCTTCTTTTGGAGAAAGCAGGTTTACGAAATCGTTTTATACTCCCGTTAGGGTTATATAAACACTCAACCCCAGTATCGTTCCTTACCTACCTTTCGGTGATAAGGGTAACTTTATAGGAGGATTAAGAACAAAAACCTAGTTGACCGTCACGCACAATGGGCAAAATTAGGGTTGTTAAGCCTCTCATCAACGCTACATAAATAATTGAGGTATTTTCATCCCCAATCCAAGAATGTCTACCCAACTTACAGCATATTCACAATCCCCCCTTTTCAGAATCTGATTAGAAATCATATAGTGATAATTAGTTGTCAATTAATTACCAAGAATTCAACTCAATTATTGGATAGATCTCTCAATAAGAAAAATAACCATAAGCATGCATTAATTTATAACATAAGTTTCAAGAAATTCAACATAGAAAGCCCTATAAAGGATCTAGTTCCTAGTCATTGACATGACAAGAACTAATCCCATGTTCTTCATAAAAACTGAAATAAAGTAAAAGAAAAGAAAAGAAAATTACTAAGAACGAGTCTCCAAGCCTTCTAGCATCGAAGGATTGTGTTGTGGAATATTTACAAGGTGGAATGGTGGATGGATGGATGTAGAATGGTGAATGGTAGAATGGAGAATGAATAATTCTTCTAATGATGTATAGTATTTATAGCCAAAGAATCCTTTTGGTGAAGGGTTAGGGATTTGTAGGAAAGGAAAAGTTATTAGAATCCTTTTAGGTAAGGGTTTTAAGGTAGGAAAAGTTATCCCTTTAGGTAGGAAAAATAATCCCTTTAGATTCTGAAAACATGTCAAATTCGGCCAGCACTTCATAATTCCCGTGTCGGCGCGACCTAGATGGCGCCGTGGCGCTGAAAATCGAGAGATAGTTGGGCGGCTTGATTGGTCGGCGCCCAGCCGCGCTGCGCCATCTTGTGCGGCTACAGTGTGGAATTCTTCCGGATTTTCGTTTCTTCGTCCTTTGTTCGTCCGGTCTTCGTCGATCTCTATAATTCCGAACTTAGACTTATTTTATTGGCCATTTTTGTGTGAATTTTAATCTAAATTAAGCTATTTTTCTCTTCTTTTCTTAATTTCTCCATTTCTGACCGCTGTGAAAAAAAATAAATAAAAACGACCCTAATACTATACTAAACATAAATAAAATGAGTAAAATACTAACTAAAAATGACTCAAAAAGTGTATATAAACTACACCGATCAAATACCCCCAAACTTAACCTTTGCTCGCCCTCGAGCAAAGATAGAAAGAAAGAAATAAAATACTCAAGAAACGAAAAAATAAAAGACTCACTGACATTGATCACTTTTTGCTGCATTTAGTGTTATCTAGAAAAACATGAAGGTTAGCAGAATAATATGCAGGAACATGTAGCATGAAATTTTTCAGCACACTAAACACATTGAGCTAGATATTTCGCAAACTCATATTTATCATGCTTTAATGGAAGTCAATATACTAAATCATGCATATAAATTCAAAAATCCTATGGCATGCTTACTTGCTATTCTCCACTAATCCTGAATATGCATAAAAGAGATCTTCAGGACTTTAAGGGTTGTAATGTAGGCTTAGGTAGGGGTTGGTAAAAATAGGCATTTAGGCTCATTTTTGTGTACCATAAGCTCTTTAGCTTTTCAGTATTTCCCTTTTCTTTTTGTTCTTTTCTTCACTTCAATTCTATCTTTTTCCCTCTTTTGTTTTGGGAGAATGAAGAGTATTATAATAACAAGCACCACCAAACTTAGGCTTTGCCTCTTTCTTATTACTTTTTATTGGGGTGCAACAAGCTCATTCACTTTTTGTCTATTTTAACACAATTGATTCCACTACTTCACATTTTTACTTATGGCACAATCTGTGGGAATATAGGGTGTCAAAGAAGAAGTTTCAATTTTTAGGCTCAATGGGGCTGACTAGGGATACTTTTAAAGTTCGGGGTAGAAAAGAGTGGTAAAAATTGGCTATCAAAGAAATGCCTGAGTCATCTCCCTAACATGCATATCCTAACTATTTTGCCTCAAATAGCAAGCAATCATAACACATAGGTTTTCATAATTTAGCATGCACAATTTAAGCGAAACTCCAAATAGATTTTTGTGAGTTTTGGCATATCTAACCTAGGTGTTTAGATAGTTGCTTCTAATTCCATTACATTATTCCACCTTCCTTCACTAGGTGTTTCTAGCAACTACTGATACATGATCTTTGACACCAATTATGAAAAAGAAAGAAAAAGAAAAAAATTTTGTGACTCAAAATAAACACAAAACAATAAAAAAGGACTTAATTGAAACATAACAAGACACAAATAAACACCCAAACTTAAATCACACATTGTCCCCAATGTGTGCAAGACTCAAAGAAAATAAAAGAAAAATGACAACTTCGACACAACACGGTCATAACGGAGGTCTAGGATGAAAAATTCGAATTTGCGGAAATATGGCTCTAGTTCCGCGACACTGATATTCGGCCTGGCTGCTAAATCTTGTGGCTCTTACGAAATTACGCGCCGCGGCCGATTTTAGCGCGCGGCTCGACGATCGCTTTTTTTTTTTTCCAGCGTTTTTTCTCCTTTTTCCTCGGTTTTAGCTTTCACCCACTGCCATCCAACAACACAAAACAAGAACCCAAGACCGTGAGACTGTTTCAAGACAAAATAAAATAAAATAAAGCAGAAATTAAAATAACATAATTAAAAATATTGGGTTGCCTCCCAACAAGCACTGTCTTTAACTTCTTTTAGACGGACGCCTTTAACTTATACGAGTGCCCATTGGATCCTTCTGCGAACCGCTTGCAATCCGCAAATTTATTGTTGTAGGCCTCAATTTCCCTACAACCATTTGTTCAAACAAGAGCCTTAAAAACACAATTATCCCCCAAGTAGGCTTGTCTTTTATGCTTTCTATAATGTAGGAATCCGTGAACTTCTCTACATCTCTCAACTCTAGGGGGTACCCTTGATGGTATGGGCTTCCTAATTGGGAATCAGCCATGATAGCTAGTGGTGTTTCTTCTGTAATAGTTGTAAGAAAAAGAATTTCCACAGAATCCAAGAAGGTAAATAATTGAATCTCTGCTATCCTTTCCTTTTCTACACCAACTATCTCACCAGATTCCTCAATAGTTGGGTTTGGTTCGGGCTCCTCAATTTGTTGTTCGCTGTTGAATATGATTGCGAGTTCTGCTATTTGTGTTTCCAACTTCTTCATGGCCATTCTCGTTTCGTCCATAAACTGAGCTTGGTACCTCGTGAGACTGAGTATAACTTCTCGCAATTCCTACCTCTCTTCTTCTATGGTTGGAGCTCGATCATATCGTGAGAAATCCATGTCTTAAGGATCCCTGAGATGAATCAAAACCAACAGCGAATCACGGCACACTTGTTTTTTTTTTCAAAAGAAAATAAAATAAATAATTTAAAGAAAAAATAAAAACCAAATTAGAAATTAAAAATAGATAAATTTGATATTGAACTATGCCTAATCCCCGGCAACGGCGCCAAAAACTTGATGCGCGTTAAGATGCACACACTTAAACGCAAGTGCACGTTATCGTATCAAGTAGTATAGTCTTAGATAAGACCGAATATCGTCCTCTAGGATTAGGGTTCAAGTACCAATTATCTATTTTCTAGTATCTATTTGGTGGATTAATGATTGATTGGTTGTTTATGACTAAGAATTATAAAAGCTATTTAGAGTATAAAGATTTACTTCAGGAGTGATGAGAATAGGGCTTCCATGTATCCTTACTATCCGCTTATGCTACTTACTAATGCATTACTTATGGTATTCTTCTTTTGGAGAAAGCAGGTTTACGAAATCGTTTTATACTCTCGCTAGGGTTATATAAACACTCAACCCCAGTATCTTTCCTTACCTACCTTTCGGTGATAAGGGTAACTTTATAGGAGGATTAAGAACAAAAACCTAGTTGACCGTCACGCACAATGCGCAAAATTAGGGTTGTGAAGCCTCTCATCAACGCTACATAAATAATTGAGGTATTTTCATCCCCAATCCAAGAATGTCTACCCAACTTACAGCATATTCACAATCCCCCCTTTTCAGAATCTGATTAGAAATCATATAGTGATAATTAGTTGTCAATTAATTACCAAGAATTCAACTCAATTATTGGATAGATCTCTCAATAAGAAAAATAACCATAAGCATGCATTAATTTATAACATAAGTTTCAAGAAATTCAACATAGAAAGCCCTATAAAGGAATTAGTTCCTAGTCATTGACATGACAAGAACTAATCTCATGTTCTTCATAAAAACTGAAATAAAGTAAAAGAAAAGAAAAGAAAATTACTAAGAACGAGTCTCCAAGCCTTCTAGCATCCAAGGATTGTGTTGTGGAATATTTACAAGGTGGAATGGTGGATGGATGGATGTAGAATGGTGAATGGTAGAATGGAGAATGAATAATTCTTCTAATGATGTATATTATTTATAGCCAAAGAATCCTTTTGGTGAAGGGTTAGGGATTTGTAGGAAAGGAAAAGTTATTAGAATCCTTTTAGGTAAGAGTTTTAAGGTAGGAAAAGTTATCCCTTTAGGTAGGAAAAATAATTCCTTTAGGTAGGAAAAATAATCCCTTTAGGATTCTGAAAACATGTCAAATTCGGTCAGCACTTCATAATTCCCGCGTCGGCGCATATGACTGGCGCGCGGCTGAAAATCGAAGATAGTTGGGCGGCTTGGTGGTCGGCGCGCGGCCGCTAAGCGCCGGCTCGGTGGAATTCTTCCGATTTTTCGTTTCTTCGTCCTTTGTTTCGTCTTGCCTCGATCTCTCTATAATTCCCGGAACTTCTTAGACTTTATTTCTTGGCCCTTTTTGTGTGCAATTCCATCTCAATTAAGCTCATTTTCTCTTCTTTTCGTCATTTCTCCATTTTTGACCGCTGTGACACAAAAGAAAGGAAAACGACCCTAATACTATACTAAACATAAATAAAATAAGTAAAATACTAACTAAAAATGACTCAAAAAGTGTATATAAAATACACCGATCAATATCTCAGAATGGAATATAGATTGCCTAGAAGAAGGGAAAATTTACTACATGGGATGGGGATATCAATCACTGCTAATAGAATAAAAGAAAATAGCGACAAACAATGTGCAACAATAATAATCTCAGAATTCACAGGAATGCTAAAAAACTGATGAGATAACTACCTCACTGAAGAACTTCAGCAAGGAATACAAAATGCTACTACTATAATACAAGTTGTAAATCTTGATGCCTCTATAGGACATCAAATTCGTAAATACGCTACTTCTACCCTATTATAATGCATAGCTAAACATTTTATAGGAGAACCTTGGCTCTTCCAAGAAAAACGCCTAGAAATTCTTAATAATTTAACATGCCCTAAACTACACGACTTTAGGTGGTATAATGATATCTTCCTCAACAAGGTTATGATAATGGAAGATTATAACCATGATTATTGGAAAGAAAGATTTATAAGTGCCCAGCCAGCACTTTTCGCAGAGAAGGTAAGGACTACCATTAGAAACAAATATGGTGGAGAAATTCCTTATAATATGTTAACTTACGGAGACATAGTAAGCCTGATAAATCTTACTGGTTTAGAATTGTGTAACGACCTGAAACTAACAAGCCAGTTAAATAAGGATAGAAAGGTTTCTAATAACGAATTAGGAAGCTTCTGCCAAGATTTCGGCTACCTTAAGATAACTGCTCCCTCTAGGGAAACAACAAAAGGTTATAAAAGACGTGGTAAAAATAGTTATCCTCCCTAGACGAGGTATAAGCATTACAAGAGAAGGTCCAAAAGTAAGAGATCTTCGGATCATAAAACAGATTACAAAGCATCCCAAAAAAAGAGAAAGTGCTAGAATTGCGGAAAATCAGGCCACATGGCCAATAATTATAATAAGCCTAATAAAAAGAAAGAAAAAAATAAATTTATTAGAATTAAATTTTGACATAAAAGAAAAATTATACACAATTCTCGAAGAATACTCTAGTGATTCTTCTGAAGATTACAGTGATGAAGAATTATTGGAAGTCGATTACGATTGCATAACTCCAACTCCGATGTGATTGCAATTGTACAGGAACATTATGTACCTGCAATAATCAATCAATTAATGTTATCTCAAAAAGTAGTCAAGAGTTCTTCTTTGATATGATAGAACATATCGAGCATGAAGCTATTAAAAGACAATATTTAATTGAATTGAAAAAGCTCATTATAAATCATAAAGATAGTAAAAGGGTCGTTGAACCTTTCGATATGAAACAAGTCTTAAATAAATTCAAGACAACCAAGAATGATACCACACTGCAAGACCTGCAAGTTGAGGTATCCCAGCTTAAAGAAGAAGTTAAAGAAGTTAAAAAAAGTCTCAGTTCGATAGAAACAGAGTCCTTTGCCAATATATTGATTAAAGAATTAAACCCCCTAGGAAATATATTTGCACCTGAATCTTCTAGAGAATTAGATACAAATAGTTCATCAGAAGAAGAAGAAACTTCAAATCAAGAAGTATTAACACCATTTCAAAAATAAAAGCTTTAAGCTATCATATCCTCGTCAGCCTTGTTATAAACAAGAATTTTACTCTTAACAAAATAACCCTTTTAGATACTGAAGTAGATCAAAACTGCATTTCGGAAGGTTTAATACCAACCAAATACTTAGAGAAAAGTACCTCTAAACTACACTCAGCTACAGGTTGAAAGATTAAAAATAAATTACAAGCTTTCAAAAGCTCATGTTTGCAACAATGGAGTCTGCCTTATAAACGACTTCGTTATTACAAGAAATATTACTGAAGAAGTATGCCTTTTAAACGACTTCGTTATTACAAGAAATATTACTGAAGAATTAATACTAGGTATTCCTTTCTTAACCCAGATAAAACCATATACAACAAAATTAGATGATATTTATACCACATCCTTAGGAAAGGAAATCATATTTCCTTATTTGAATCCCCTTTCAGCAAACAAAAGTAAATTTGTTAAACAAAAAATGATTTTCAGGATTAACCTTTTAACTAATCAGATAAATTATCTCAAAGAAGTTATCCAAATTAAAAGAATAGAATCCACTTTAAAAACCCCCGAGGTAGAAAACAAGATAAAAAAAGTTGCAAGGCTCTATAGAAATAGAGATCTGCTCAGAATTACCCAATGCCTTTTGGGAAAGGAAAAGACACGTGGTAGCATTACCATATATAGCTAACTTTAATGAAAATATTATTCCCACAAAAGTTAGACCAATTCAAATGAACCACGAGCTTATGGAATATTGTAAAAAGGAAACTAATGACCTACTTCAAAAGAAGATTATTAGACCCTCCAAATCTCAATGGAGTTGTTCAGCATTCTACGTAAATAAAAGTGTTGAAAAGGAAAGAGGGGCACCCAAGCTTGTAATCAATTATAAGCCCCTTAACCAAGTATAAAAATGGATTAGGTACTCAATACAGAATAAAAGGGATTTGTTAAAAAGTATTTATAAGGCCAATATTTATAGTAAGTTCGATATGAAGTCAGGTTTCTGGAAGATTCAAATCGAAGAAAAGGATAAATATAAAACAACGTTCAATGTCCCCTTTGGACAATATGAATGGAATGTTATTCCATTTGGACTTAAAAATGGCCTATCAGAATCCAGAACATCATGAATAATATATTCAATCCGTATAGCCAGTTCTCAATTGTCTATATAAACGATGATCTTGTTTTCTCTGAAACCATAGACCAACAGTTTAAACATCTTAACACTTTTGTTAACATTATTAAGAAAAATGGTCTAGCAGTAAGTGCTAAAAAATAAAGTTATTTCAAACATCAATTAGATTCTTGGGTCATGACCTTTATCAAGGAACTTATAAACCAATTTGTACGGCCATAGAGTTCTCGACAAAATTCCCAGATGAGTTAACAGATAAAACCCAACTTCAAAGATTCTTAGGAAGTCTAACTACGTAGCAGACTTTATTCATAAAGTTTGATAGGTCTGTGAACCTCTCTATAAGAGACTTAAGAAAGATCCAATTCCCTGGTCAGAAGATCAAACTAAAGCGGTCAAACAAGTCAAAGAAATAGTACAAAAACTCAGTTTAGGAATCCCAAATCGTGATGCCTTTATTATTGTTGAAATAGACGCCTCCGATATTGGTTACGGGGGTATTCTTAAATAAAAAATATCTCCTGAATCTACCGAACAGTTGGTAAGATTCACATCTTGAGTCTGGAATTCGGCTCAAAAGAATTACAATACTATTTAAAAGAAATCTTATATATAGTGCTATGTATCACTAAATTTCAAGATGACTTGATTAACAAATAATTTTTACTAAGGGTTGGCTGCAAAGCAGCTAAAGATGTTTTACAAAAGAATGTTAAAAACCTTGTTTCAAAACAGATTTTTGCAAGATGGCAAGCCTTACTATCAAGCTTTGATTTTAAAATCAATTTTATAAAAGGAGAATAAAATTATTTACCAGATTTTCTAACAAGAGAATTTTTGCAGGGTAATCATGAGACCCAACTTTTCAGGTTCACGCCCGATGAGACCCCCCTTCCAGCTTAAGATGGAAGAAAAAATGAAACAACCTTTTAAAATAAAAAATAAAACCAAACCCACTCATAAATCCAGTTATGAAGGAATGTTCTCCGTCCTAGCGGAGTTCCCAAGTTACCTGCAGGTACAACTCAGTCTCCCTAAAAGGAGCCAATGACAGGTAAAATGCAGGTACAACCTTTCAAAACCTCTTCTGCAGAGATTCAGACCAGTGATAGCTACAAAATGCAATCTCCGGAGTCTTATTCTGAAGAAGTAAAACCAACAACTCATCATAAGAAGGAGACAACATCAACAAGAAGCAACACTCCTATTCTAAAATGGGAGTTTATTGTATCACAAACCCAGCCAATAATGGCACTGGACAAGCAGTATGAAAACCACAAGGTAGAAAAACTTCTCAAACCCTGTTATACCAATTATCAATATATAGATACCCAAGATCCTATCAAGACTAGGAAATATTATGAGTTTATTCTTATAGACACTGATTCGATAGAAGTAGAACATAACTACTTCAAGCATAATCCAGAAGCAATTGAATATTCAAAATTCACTATTAAAAGGATATTAAGCCCATTTGATTGGTACGTAGATCACCTACACACCCCAATCCCATTATCCAGAAGCCATAAACCACAAACTTTCAATTGGTATGATTACAAGGAAGCCTGGTTTAACTTCCTATATGTCGGTCCTTATACCCATACTTGGTTTATCAAGTACTCAGAAAAATTAAAGGAAACAATTATTCCCAGATGGTTCTACGAATGGTGGAATATATTTGGAGGTAATTTACAGGTAATAACCTCGAGCTTTCAGAGTCGATACATTGGTTCCCAAGAAGAACAACATATTTCAACATTACCAAAGTATATTAAATTATGCAATTTTTTATAAATAAAAGAATATCATATATTATCAATTGGTCCTTGACATTCATGAAATAGATAGGATATGATATCTCAGTAAAACTATATGAATTAAAAGATGAAGTCCCAACGTAAAAGAAGAAAAGAAGAGCCCATCTTCTTCATAAGCCAGAGAAGGATCTATCTCCAAAAAAGAGATAAAGAGAAAGCTCCTTGAAACTTTGTCTAAATCGGATGATAATACAGATCCCATCTAAATAATGAAATTAATTGATACGACATCTTCCAGTACCAGCTAACCCGACAATGGAGATATGCTGGACCCAGAGGAATCGCTCAAGCATATCTTACAAAATAAATAGATACAACAAAAGCAGAAAATACAAAGGAGACCCCACATAAACAGGAAAGGGCAAGTGACTCTTCGAGAAAACAAAAAGCAGTATGACTCTTCGGAAAAGCAAAAGCCAAATCCGAAAAGCCACATTTATCTCTATCGCCCATTTGTAAAAATAGGATAAAATTAAATTTGTCAGAGGCCTATATAAGGCTCTCAAGATGTAATCACTAAGGCATCCGAAAATTACCCCCTAAATATTTCTTTGCCTGACTTCCTTTGTAAACAATATTTTCTCTTTCCATCAAATAAACTTGTAAGTTTTTAAATTATTTACTTTTTATTGCTTTATTTTACAGTATTTTTAAGATAGTACTTCGATCCATTTTTAAGGCAATAGAAAGTAATTTAAAAACTTACATGTTTATTTGAAGGAAATAGAAAATATTGTTTGCAAGGGAAGTCAGGCAGAGATATATTTAGGTGGGATAATTTTCGGATGCCTTAGTGATTACATCTTGAGAGCTTTATACATGCCTCTAACAAATTTAATATCATCCTATTTTTACAAATGGACAATAGAGATTAATATGGCTTTTGCTTTTCTGAAGAGTCATACTGCTTTTTGCTTTCTCGAAGAGTCACTTGCCCTTTCCTGTTTATATGGGGTCTCCTTGTCTTTTATGCTTTATTCTTTTTGCTTTTGCTGTATCCATTTATTTTGTAAGATATGCTTGAGCGATTCCTCTGGGGTCCAGCATATCTCCATTGTCGGGTTAGCTGGTACTGGAAGATGTCGTATCAATTAATTCTATTATTTGACTGGGATCTGTATTATCATCCAATTTAGACAAAGTTTCAAGGAGCTTTCTCTTTATCTCTCTTTTGGAGACAGATCCTTCTCTGGCTTATGAAGAAGATGAGCGCTTCTTTTATTCTTTTACCTTGGGACTTCATCCTTTAATTCATATAGTTTTACTGAGATATCAGATCCTATCCATTTCATGAATGTCAAAGGACCAATTGATAATATATGATATTCTTTTATTTATAAAAAAAATTGCATAATTTAATATGCTCCGGTAATGTTGAAATATGTCGTTCCTCTTGAAAACCAATGTATCGACTCTGAAAGCTCGGGGCTATTACTTGTAAATTACCTCCAAATATATTCAACCATTCGTAGAACCATCTGGGAATAATTGTTTTCTTTAATTTTTCTGAGTACTTGATAAACCAAGTATGGGTATAAGGACAGACATATAGAAAGTCAAACCAGGCTTCCTTGTAATCATACCAATTGAAAGTTTGTGGTTTATGGCTTCTGGATGATGGGATTGGGGTGTGTAGGTGATCTATGTACCAATCAAATGGGCTTAATATACTTTTAATAGTGAATTTTGAATATTCAATTGCTTCTGGATTATGTTTGAAGTAGTTATATTCTACTTCTATCGAATAAATGTCTATAAGAATAAACTCGTAATAGTTCCTAGTCTTGATAGGATCTTGGGTATCTATATATTGATAATTGGTATAACAGGGTCTGAGAAGTTCTTCTACTACTTGTCCAGTGCCATTATTGGCAGGGACTGTGATACAATAAACTCCCATTTTGGAATGAGAGTCTTTGTTGCTTCGATGTTATGCTGTCACGACCCAATGGCCCTAATTGGACACCATTATACCGACTTGCCACATATAATCAGTCGAATACCAATGATAATGTAAAAATCTTGTAAAAGTAAGTTCCGGACTCATAATGCTATATATATCAAAATGAACCTGTCTCCTGAGGAGTCACAACTAGTCAATCATAACAAAATAGGCGAGCCGACAAGGCTGCCACTATACACAGGAATATCCAAAACGAATTGTAACAGTAAGGCTGACCAAAACACATCTATAATCCACACACAACCAACCCACATATGACTACAGACCTCTAAGAGTATAATAGTGAATTATGACGGGACAAGGCCCCGCCGTACCACTGACTAGCACGAATATGCATAAATCTATTTCATAGGATCTGTACCAAAATAACTAGGCTCCAGAACAATGGAGCTCTCCAAACAGCTGAGCAGAATCCTAGACCGGAGGATCACTCGAGTATTTGCACTGCGGCATGAAAGCGACCAGAAGAAAGGGTCGATGCGAAATAATGTACTGAGTATATAAAACATGAAGTATTGTAAAGAACATCATAACTGGCCAAAAGATAACATGAGACAAGTATAATAATCAAGATATCAATGCACCTGTGCCTTATGAACTGAGAGTCAAAACATGTCCATATAAAATAAGTCATATTCGTGGATGCCTGTCCACATAAATCATATTCGGCCCTCTAGTGAGGGTCTCGGTGAACATATAATGTGTACACATAGTCATGTCCGTGGATGCCTGTCCACATATATCATATCTCACGTGGATGCCTGTCCACATCATCATCATATATATATATATACATTACCGACCCTCTAGTGAGGGACTCGGTGAACAATGAAAGGAACTGCGCACGATCATTTCCAGCCCTCGATGAAATCATATAATCACATTAGCACGAGTAGATTATCATGAGCAACCATATGCAATTTAAATCATCATTTGGCTCTCAATAGAATAAATAAAATGAACTATCACTTGTAAAATCAAAGACAACTATCATATCACGTGTCACTAGGAATTAGGATTCTATGAAATTATGTATGTCCGTCGTACACTCACTTTATATAAATCATGCCAAAAAGAAGAAAAGATAGTTTCACATACCTTATTGTCGAACTAACCAACTCAATAATTAAAATTCGTTTCGATTAGCACCTCTACCTATAACAATAGTAATAGGTCCGTCAACTCTATGGTTACTAGCATACTTAATATGTATCGAATGATGACTCTCTTGTTATATAAAATTGGGCAGCACTTCCCCTACTTATATACACATCCACAACTTACACACAAGGCCAACAATATCAATAACAATACAACTCAAGGATATACCAAAACAGTCTCATATACTCCATATACGCTACCATTATACGTTCTTTTCCCTTACATTCATGGAGTACAACCAAAACAATAACCAAGGTGATTAATACATCTATTTCTCATGTTAATCCCACCCCTTAATCCACATTAAAATAGCCCTTAAAAACAGTCCACATTCCAACAACGAGAGGTATTCCAACGACAACGAGAGTGCAATGTTCAACCTTTTTATACCTTAATTCCTTTAGGACATATATTAGCAATTACCACAACGTATATACATGTTCATAACTTATAATTTTTAGCATTCTAATCTCCACGAAAAAGCCCCTAAATTCGACACAACAATGTCCAACAATTTTAGGGGTGTCACGGTCCAAACAACATAATACCACAACTCTTCTTATAACTTCTTTAAAATCCAATTTCATGTTCAACACTTTCATATAACCAATTACAACTTTATATATCAAGATTTCTTTTCAATTTCAACATGCAATTACAATAATAACAACAATAACAATCAAAGCCAATGTATACAAAACAACCCCAAAATCGGTAATCACAACTCCAACAACAACCACATGCATTTTTCTTATTTCCAATTCCTCTTTATCGTGAGTTTATCCCTTAACTGCAACATCATTTAATCTTCCAAATACTCTATAAAAAGAAGAATTCTTACCTTAATTTTTAGCCGAAACAGTTCCTATAGCTCTCGGCCACAACACCATTTTTGCTCCATTTTACCACTTCTTCAACTTAAAATGACATGCATGCATCCTTTACAAGTTTGAGACCATCTTACTTGCATGTGCTTCTTCCAAATAGCTTATCCTCAATGCTTAAAATTCTGGACAGTTTCTCGGCCAGAATGTCGTGACTGCCACTATTTGGGAAGTTTACCTTGGCTTGAAACTTTGTAGAGGACTTAATCTTGGAATGGGAGTTGGTTGAAGCTTCACTTAGCTATAGAGGAAAGTAGAAAATCTATTTGGAGGAGAGAAGATTGAGGGATGGGGGAGAGGGAGAGGATGTGGTTCGAAAATGGGGTGAGGGAATGAGTGAGTATGGGTATGTGTGAGCATGGGCTGAAAATTAAGTGTGAAGCCCACGGTTTTTGAGATACAATTCTCCACAATTTGTCCACTAATTATTATTCCTTCCAATAAAAATTAATCCCATAATTAATTAATCTCCCACATAATCAATCGCATATATAAAATCTGAAAATTTCATGTCCTAATATATATATATACACGACACTTAGTCCCTATCACACTTGTGGTATCTAAAATTTATTCTGGGACTACATCCTTTTGTATACTAATCTCTGTATTAGGATATGTATTTATATTTTATATCCAATATTCGAATATTATCTCCTTAGTTACGTTCACAAATTATTGCCTTAAAATAACGAGGTGTAATACTGTCTCCTTCTTATGAGGAGTTGTTGGTTTTACTGCTTCGGAATAAGACTCTGGAGATTGCATTTTGTAGCTATCTTTGATCTGAATCTCTATAGAAGAAGTTTTAAAAGGTTGTACTTGCGTTTTACATGTCATTGACTCCTTTGAGGTTGACAGAGTTGTACCTGCCGGTAACTCGGGGAACTCCGCTAGGACGGAGAACCTTCCTTCATAACTGGGTTTATGAGTGGGTTTGGTTGTATTTTCTGTTTTAAAAGGCTGTTTCATTTTTTCTTCTGGCTTAAGATGGAAGGGGGGTCTTATCGGGTGTGAACCCGAAAAGTTGGGTCTCATGATTACCCTGCAAGAATTCTCTTGTTAGAAAATCTAGTTAGAATTTTCTTCTCCTTTTATAAAATCGATTTTAAAATCAAAGCTTGATAGTAAGGCTTGCCATCTGGCAAAAATCTGTTTTGAAACAAGGTTTTTAACATCTCTTTGTAAAACATCTTTGGCTGCTTTGCAGTCAACCCTTAGTAAAAATTCTTTGTTAATCAAGTCATCTTGAAATTTAGTGATACATAACACTATATATAAGATTTCTTTTTAATAGTATTGTAATTCTTTTTAGCCGAATTTCAGACTCGAGATGTGAATTTTACCAACTGTTCGGTAGATTCAGGAGATATTTTTTGTTTAAGAATACCCCCGTAACTAATATCGGAGGCGTCTGTTTCAACAATCATAAAGGCATTAGGATTTGGGAGTCCTAAACTACGAGTTTTTGTACTATTTCTTTGACTTGTTTGATCGCTTTAGTTTGATCTTCTGACCATTGAATTGGATCTTTCTTAAGTCTCTTATAGAGAGGTTCACAGACCTGTCAATCTTCAGGAATAAAGTTTGCTACGTAGTTTAGACTTCCTAAGAATTTTTGAAGTTGGGTTTTCTGGGAATTTTGTCGAGAACTATATGGCTATACAAATGGGTTTATAAGTTCCTTGATAAAGGTCATGACCCAAGAATCTAATTGATGTTTGAAATAAATTTATTTTTTTAGCACTTACTGCTAGACAATTTTGCTTAATAATGTTAACAAAAATGTTAAGATGTTTTAAGTGTTGTTCTATGGTTTCAGAGAAAATAAGAACGTCATCTATATAGACAATTGAGAACTTACTGTATGGATTGAATATATTATTCATGATGTTATGGAATTCTGATGGGGCATTTTTAAGCCCAAATGGCATAACATTCCATTCATATTGTCCAAAGGGGACATTGAACGCAGTTTTATATTTATCCTTTTCTTCGATTTGAATTTGCCAGAAACCTGACTTCATATCGAACTTACTATAAATATTGGCCTTATAAGTCTTTTTTAACAAATCCCTTTTATTCGGTATTGGGTATCTAATCCATTTTAATACTTGTTAAGAGGCTTATAATTGATTACAAGCCTGAGTGGCCTTCTTTCTTTTTCAGCACTTTTATTTACGTAGAATGTTGAACAATTCCATTGAGATTTGGAGGGTCTAATAATCTTCTTTTGAAGTAGGTCATTAGTTTCCTTTTTATAATATTCCATGAACTCATGATTCATCTGAATTGGTCTAGCTTTTGTGGGAATAATGTTTTCATTAAAGTTATCTATATATGGTAATGCTACCACATGCCTTTTCCTTTCCCAAAAGGCATTGGGTAATTCTGAGCAGATCCCTATTTCTATAGAGCCTTGCAACTTTTTATCTTGTTTTCTACCTCCGGGGTTTTTAAAGTGGATTCTACTATTTTAATTTGGATATCTTCTTTGAGATAATTTATTTGATTAGTTAAAAGGTTAATCCTGAAAGTAATTTTTTTGTTTAACAAATTTACTTTCGTTTGCTGAAAGGGGGTTCAAATAAGGAAATATGATTTCCTTTCCTAAGGACGTGGTATAAATACCATCTAATTTTGTTGTATATAATTTTATCTGGGTTAAGAAAGGAATACCTTGTATTACTTCTTCAATAATGTTTCTTGTAGTAACGAAGTCGTTTATAAAGCAGACTCCATTGTTGCAAACATGAGCTTTTGAAAGCTTATAATTTATTTTTAATCTTTCACATGTAGCTGAGTATAGTTTAGAGGTATTTTCTCTAAGTATTTGGTTGGTATTAAACCTTCTGAAATGCAGTTTTTGATATTCTCCAATATCTAAAAGGGCTATTTTGTTAAGAGTAAAATTATTGTTTATAACAAGGGCGACGGGGATATGATAGAGATTTTACTTTTGAAATGGTTTTTAGACCTGAGTGTTCTTGATTTGAAGTTTCTCCTTCTTCTTCTGATGAACTAGATGTAGCTAATTCTCTAGAAGCTTCAGGTGCAAATATATTTCCTAGGGGGTTTAATTCCTTATTCAATTTATTGGTAAAGGACTCTATTTCTATCGAACTGAGTCTTTCTTTAACTTCTTTAACTTCTTCTTTAAGTTGGGATACCTCAAGTTGCAGGTCTTGCAGGGTGGTATCATTCTGGGATGTCTTGAATTTATTTTAGACTTGTTTCATATCGAAAGGTTCAATGACCCTTTTACTATTTTTATGATTTATAATGAGCTTTTTCAATTCGGCTAAGAATTTTTCTTTCCAGAATGGTTGGTTAGAATCTTCCCTAATCATTATTCTGGTTAAGAATATATTTTTATACCATTGAAAATCACTTAGTTTTTTTCATTTTAAATTAGAAAGTAATTCGGCATTTTTATTATTTAGATGTGTAGAATCACCAATGAAATTTAAATATATTGTTAGTATCAAAGTTGATATTGCATCTTGTAGGGGTTCTCCTAGTTCATCTAAAATTGGTATTCCTTCTTCATCGGTTATTATAGAATTTAAGATGTCTTCTTTTTGCTGGTCAGTGAGATAATGATCCCACTATCCTTTTAGTTGACCAGAGAATCCTGCGATTAGCAGTTCTGCAGAGGTCTTATCTTGGGTATTATTTTGTGTTTGATAGGCATTTGTTGCCATGGTCATTTGTTGAAGGAAGCTGAGGATGTTGTATTCAGTCATTCCATCTAGGTTCCAATCGTAAATGGAAGAGGCATTATAGCGGGATTGAGCTAGGGCTTTTATTATTGGATTATTTGTAACCCTGGTACGGGTTGTTCCCAATTCATATTATTAATGAGAGGTTTTTTATTTGTTCAAATCTCAGGCTAACTTGGTATCAAAGCCATAAAGGGTAGAGATATAGTTTTATAGTCTTTTGTTGGTTTCTTGTGAGATTTATAAGTTTTGCTACAGTCTCTTGTGCAATCTTTGGAGGTTTTTATGGGATTTGTTTCAAATTGTTTGCAAAAAGTGCCTAATTAGCATTTTGTTATTTTTAGTTCCTTTTTAAGGTGTTTTTGTAATTTTAGATCTTGGTAGATCTTTAATCCCTCTTGTTGAGTAATACAAACTAATTCTCCGTATGTAAACTCATTGTAAGATATTATCTATTTTTCACAATTTTCTTTAATTTTATTCCTAACCTTTTCTCCTAAAAGGGTAGGTAATCCGGCTAAGAATTTTTACGGTTGGTTAGAATCTTCCCTAATCATTATTCTGGTTAAGAATGTATTTTTATACCATTGAAAATCACTTAGTTTTTTGCATTTTAAATTAGAAAGTAATTCGGCATTTTCATTATTTAGATGTGTAGAATCACCTATAAAATTTAAAGATATTGTTAGTATCAAAGTTGATACTGCATCTTATAGGGGTTCCTTCGTTAATTAATACACCAGTTAAAATAAAACCTAGATATTCTACGTCAGATTTACCAAATCTAACAAATGTAGACTACACTAATCAAATACCCAGACCAATATTTATAAATTCCACTATTGAAGAAAAGATAGATGACCAAGAACCTACGAGTCCAACATATTCATCAATCACTCGAGATGGATTAGTAAATGAATGTGATGTTTTAGAAGTAGAATTCCAAGTAAATAAAAAAATTACTACAAAAGGAATTTTTTGAAAAACATAATTCAGAAAAAAAAAATTGTTCTTTAAAAATTTCTTAAATACCAAGAATTTAATACAAGAAAAATTCTATGAATTTCTCCAAGAAAATAAAATAAAAATTCCATTTTTTGACTGGTTTGAAATATACTCCTCTCAAAACTCCATAGGATACCCCTTTTCTAAATCAGTAAGCCCCACTATTAATAATAAAATAACAACATTAACTTATAAATTCAGTAAACCGCACTATTAATAATAAAATAACAACATTAACTTATAAATCCGATAGCAGTGATACCTTTGAACAAATAAAAAACAAATAAAAAAACCTCTTATTAATAATAGGGTTACAAATAATCCTTGCTCCAGACCTAGGAATAATAAAACCCCTAGCTCAATCCCGCTATAATGCCTCTTCCATTTACGATTGAAACCTAGATGGAATGACTGAATACAACATCCTCAGCTTCCTTCAACAAATGATCATGGCAGCAAATGTCTATCAAACACAAAATAATACCCAAGATAAGACCTTGCAGAATTGCTAATCACAGAATTCTCTGGTCAACTAAAAGGATGGTGGGATCATTATCTCACTGACCAACAAAAAAAAGACATCTTAAATTCTATAAAAACCTATGAAGAAGGAATACCAATTTTAGATGAACGAGGAGAACCCCTACAAGATGCAGTATCAACTTTGATACTAATAATATCTTTAAATTTCATTGGTGATTCTACACATCTAAATAATAAAAATACCGAATTACTTTCTAATTCAAAATGCAAAAAACTAAGTGATTTTCAATGGTATAAAAATACATTCTTAACCAGAATAATGATTAGGGAAGATTCTAACCAACCGTTCTCGAAAGAAAAATTCTTAGCCGGATTACCTACCCTTTTAGGAGAAAAGGTTAGGAATAAAATTAAAGAAAATTGTGGAAAACAGATAATACCCTATAATGAGTTTACATACGGAGAATTAGTTTGTATAACTCAACAAGAGGGATTAAAGATCTGCCAAGATTTAAAATTATAAAAACACCTTAAAAAGAAACTAAAATAACGAAATGCGAATTAGGCACTTTTTACAATCAATTTGAAACAAATCCCATAAAAACCTCCAAAGATTGGACAGGAGAATGTAGCAAAACTTATAAATCTCACAAGAAACCAACAAAAGATTATAAAAATTATAGAACTAACGATGATTATTATAAAAATCCTTATAAAAATAATCGTTACAAAATAACAGAAATATCAGAGATCCTAAAAAGAATAATTCAAATTACAAAAATCTAACATGTTATAAATGTAATAAAAAGAACATACATCAAAATACTGCAGAATGAATAAAAAATTACAAGAATTAAATCTCGACAAAGATGTAACTCAAAAAATCTCTAATCTCCTAATAGATTCTTCTGATTCTGAGTCAGACCAGTCAGACCCTGACTATTTTTCTCTTTCTTCAGATGATAATAAAGCCCTCCAAATAGATATATCACTCATTTGTTCTACTTAAAAAAATTCACAATTCTGTAATCTTAGAAACACCATTTATGAATCTGATCACCCCTTATAAAGTAGAAAATGAATTCATATCATTTAAAAATAATGAAAAGAAACTGAAATTCTTGTTTATAACAAAACCAAAAACGAAGGACCTCAATCTAATAAAAACATGTTCAATAGATAAAAAAAATCATAGTATCTAAAGAATTAAGAAAAAGTAGAATCCAGGATACATTCCATCATTCAACTGACTCCTTCGCTAAAAATATTTTATATGTAGGAAAATTCCAAAATAATTTACAAAATCATTTATATTTTCAAAAATTTGCATTAAAATGGATTTTCAGCAAAATGATTTTTGACATTTTTTACTTCAAAAAAATAGATCCCCTTTTTAAAATTCTAACCAGTGATTTCCTTAAAAACAGGAGAAAAAACTCCCTGACACCAGCCACATCACAGAAATGTCGTATCATTGCCCCAACAATTGGTGCTTAGGCTATAAAGACAGAAGATCGAGAAAGGACATGCGTGTATGTGGACAATATTGTACACAGGCAGTGTGTGGAGCCTTACTCCAGAAAAGGAAAGAAGAGACCCTTCCGTCAATAAATACCCCAGTTATTGCACCACAACAACAACAAACGAATTCCATGACTCCCTCCCCTGCCCAAATTCCAACGAAAAAATCCATGTCCTGGTACGATGCAGTTATGAAAGAAGAACAAGAAAATTCAAGCAGCACAAAATCTGTGAAGAAAACACCAGTAAATCCCGCACAAGAATCCCGCACAAGAATTAACTGCTGAAAACCTTGCAAAATCCTCAGAATTGCAACAAGCACTGATACAACTTCAAAAAATCCTAAACAGAAAGTTGTCCAGAAAACATTAGAGGAAAAAACCTCTAAAATTCCTACAAAAATCGAGAAAGGAGAATCTTCAAAAACCCTTTCTCAAATTAATTTTCAAATACCCAACTTGATAAAGAAGAGTCTTCAAAAAACTTTTCTCAAAAACAATTTTCAAAAAATCAACTTGTGGTACCACAAGTCCCCAAAAAACCCGCTCCTAATTACTTCAAAAAACCGTTTTTTCAAAATATTACTCCTCTTCTTCTTTTATTGATTTGGGAATGGTGTTTAAGAATTTTTTGGGAGCCATGGAATTTATTTGTTGTTGTTGTGGTGCAGGATATTTATTGACGGAAGGGTCTCTTCTTTCCTATTCTGGAGTAAGGCTTCACACACTGCCTGTGTACAGTATTGTCCACATTCACGCATGTCCTTCCCCAATATTCTGTCTTCGTAGCCTAAGCACCAATTGTTGGGGCAATGATACGACATTTCTGTGATGTGGTTGGTGTCAGAGTGTTGGGGGGTTTTCTCCTGTTTTTAAGGAAATCACCGGTTAGGATTTTAAAAAGGGGATCTGTTTTTTTGAAGTAAAAAATGTCAAAAATCATTTGCTGAAAATCCATTTTAATGCAATTTTTTGAAAATGTACATGATTTTGTAAATTATTTTGGAATTTTCCTATATATAAAATATTTTTAGAGAATGAGTCAGTTGAATGATGGAATGTATCCTGGATTCTACTTTTTCTTAAAGGAAAATCACTTCTTAATTCTTTTAGATAGTGTGTTTTTTCTTTATGTATTGAACATGTTTTTATTAGATTGAGGTCCTTCGTTTTTTGTTTTGTTATAAACAAGAATTTCAGTTTCTTTTCATTATTTTTAAATTATATGCATTCATTTTCTACTTTATAAGGGGTGATCAGATTCATAAATGGTGTTCGATTACGGAATTGTGAATTTCTTTAACTAGAACAAATGACGTAACTATAGAAATTTCATCATTTATGATTGACGCTTTGATTTTAGATTTAATTTCTAATTTAGAATTATTAGCCGCTGCTAAAAAATCCTGTGTTTCTTCTATGATTTTCTCAAGTATTATACCAGTTTTTATACCATTTAAGTGTGCTCATGTGTCAAATAGAGCAACAGTTGTTATTTTAAAATTATCCAAAAAAATTAGTGTTATTTTTATTAGGTATTTCTTTGTTGTGATTTGTCTTAAGACAGTTAGAAAATCTTCTGGGACTTCTTCCAGATTTTCTATTTGGTTTTCAACATTATTAACTGGTTCTATGGGGTTTTCTGAATCAAATTTTCCAGAATCGGAATTTTCAGGACTGGAGTTTTGTTTATTAGAAAGCATAATTTTAATTAATTCAAAATTTTTTTTTAGTCTTTCTTTTAGTTCTTTTAACTCTAATTTTACCTGAATGATTTCTTTTTGTATTTCATGAATTGTTATTTCTTTTCTTTCTTTTATCTTCTTACCTTTTCCTATGATTTTTGTTAAGTCGTATGTATTTTTGGAAGTATTTGGTAAGATTGTATTTTTAATATCTTTCTTTTCTTGTGTAAATTTTTTTAGGAGTTTATTTAAGTATTCCTTTTGGTGTTGGATATCTATGTGTTTAATCATATCTAACATGAATTCTTGATCTTTAGTCAAGACACATATTCGTTTTCCTTTTCCTTTTTCAAAATTTTCAGTTGAACTACTTGTGACTGATTCATCTATTTGGAGGACTTTATTATCATCTGAAGAAAAATAGTCATGGTCTGACTCAGAATCAGAAGAATCTATTAGGAGATTAGAGATTTTTTGAGTTACACTTTGTCGAGATTTAATTCTTGTAATTTTTTATTCATTCTGCAGTATTTTGATATATGTCCTTTTTTATTACATTTATAACATGTTAGATTTTTGTAATTAGAATTATTCTTTTTAGGATCTCTGGTATTTCTGTTATTTTTGTAACTATTATTTTTATAAGAATTTTTATAATAATCATCGTTAGTTCTATAATTTTTATAATCTTTTGTTGGTTTCTTGTGAGATTTATAAGTTTTGCTACAGTCTTCTGTGCAATCTTTGGAGGTTTTTATGGGATTTGTTTCAAATTGTTTGCAAAAAGTGCCTAATTCGCATTTCGTTATTTTTAGTTTCTTTTTAAGGTGTTTTTGTAATTTTAGATCTTGGCAGATCATTAATCCCTCTTGTTGAGTTATACAAACTAATTCTCCGTATGTAAAATCATTGTAGGATATTATCTGTTTTTCACAATTTTCTTTAATTTTATTCCTAACATTTTCTCCTAAAAGGGTAGGTAATCCGGCTCGAACGGTTGGTTAGAATCTCCCTTAATCATTATTCTGGTTAAGAATGTATTTTTATATCATTAAAAATCACTTAGTTATTTTCATTTTAAATTAGAAAGTAATTCGGCATTTTTATTATTTAGATGTGTAGAATCACCAATGAAATTTAAAGATATTGTTAGTATCAAAGTTGATACTGCATCTTGTAGGGGTTCTCCTAGTTCATCTAAAATTGGTATTCCCTCTTCATCGATTTTTATAAAATTTAAGATGTCTTCTTTTTACTGGTCAGTGAGATATTGATCCCACCATCCTTTTAGTTGACCAGAGAATCCTGCGATTAACAGTTCTGCAGAGTTCTTATCTTGGGTATTATTTTGTGTTTGATAGGCATTTGCTGCCATGGTCATTTGTTGAAGGAAGCTGAGGATGTTGTATTCAGTCATTCCATCTAGGTTCCAATCATAAATGGAAGAGGCATTATAGCGGGATTGAGCTAGGGCTTTTATTATTGGATTATTTGTAACCCGGGTACGGATTGTTCCCAATTCATATTATTAGTGAGAGCTATCAGATTTATACGTTAATGTTGTTATTTTATTATTAATAGTGGGGTTTACTGATTTAGAAAAGGGGTATCATATGGAGTTTGAGAGGAGTATATTTCAAACCAGTCAAAAAATGAAATTTTTATTTTATTTTTGTATTAAATTCCTGGTATTTAAGAAATTTTAAAAAAACCAAATTCTTTTTCTGAATTATGTTTTTCATAAAATTCCTTTTGTAGTAATTTTTTATTTACTTGGAATTCTACTTCTAAAACATCACATTCATTAACTAATCCATCTCGAGTTATTGATAAATATGTTGGACTTGTAGGTTCTTGGTCATCTATCTTTTCTTTAATAGTGGAATTTATAAATATTGGTCTGGGTATTTGATTAGTGTAGTCTACATTTGTTAGATTTGGTAAATCTGACGTAGAATATCTAGATTTTATTTTAAATGGTGTATTAATTAACGAAGGAATTTGTGACTCTTCCTAAATCTAGGGTCTCTTCGGAACTTGTATCTTCGTATCTATTACTCATAGATCTCTTAAAAATGAGAGACTGACTCTACCATCTTGGTATTGCGTTATTTCTCTAAGATGGGTATTTGATTGCTCAGATTCTAAGGGTTCAGGTTTAACTATACCTTCCAGGATCCATTCTTCTAGTAGGGTAATATATTTCCATATAATATGTCGTGGTATTACAGTGTCAGTTCTGGAAAGATATGTTTGTAAAAGTAGGGTTTAACCTTTTTTACTGTGGTATCTGACTTTTGTAGAAAAGGCAGATGTCATAGCTTTATAATGGATTCAGAAAATTATTGCTATAGGAATAGATCCTTCAAGCATCTGGTAATTGTGTGCCTTTATCTGTAAGACAAGAGATTTTTAGATATTTTTATCATTTAAAGAAACTGAAAAGTTTGGGTAACAATCAAAAGAGATTGGTCCTGTACAGAGACTGGACTCAACCGAACTCAATAGGAAATCTTCAAAATTTGTGAATCTTGCATCTCTTAAGATAGCAAGGATTGAAGTGTTTAGCCCTTCCTTAGTGAGGGGTTTTATCCCTACTTGGACTAGGCCAATATGAATGTATTTGTAGTTTCTTTCTCTATGTTTTTCAAGAAACTTTGAGAAAGTAATTGAATTGTTTCAAAGGGTTTTACTAATTGTATATCTCTTTCTTCTGTTTTAATAGTGAAATCTGTTTTGAAAAATTGCTATTTGGAATTTTTGTAAATTTGATCTCTATTTACTTTTGGTATTTTCCAATTATCTATTGATTTTTCAAAATCTTGTATAACGATTTCTTCGGAATTTATTATCTTCTTTGAATCCATGGAAGAAGATGATCCAAAATCATAAGAAGTAGTTCTACGGAGAAATGAATCCATGTGTATGGAATCCGAGTTCAAATACCCTTACCTTCATACAACCCCTAACCAAGACTATATACCCTGGGTCTATGTATGTCTTACACACGAGGACTTACTGTAACCCTATGGCCTGATCACTCGGTTTTATAGGATTTAACCAACTCAGAAGGTTAATCCGTGGATGAATTTATCCGGGAATCTAAACTGAGATTTCATCTGATCTGGATATCATATATCTCTACCCTTTATGACTTTGACATCAAATTAGCCCGAAGATCTAAAGGGGATAATAGATAGGGAAGGAATTGACATATATAAGGGATTGAATAATAAAAAGATAAGAGAAAAATGCAGAAAATAAAGAAAGATTAACTTACAAATTAAGGTTCCAAGTTATGGAAACCATAATTCAAAGGTTCTGCAGGAATTTATATAAAATAGGCGGTATAACAGATCATAGATTAAAGTAAGTAGGCGGTAGAACCGACCATAGATTTAATGCAGGAATTTAAAGAATTTAAAAGTATGAATTTAAAAAGAGCATGAAGTATTTAAAAGATTAGGAGGTAGTACCATCCATAATCATATTTATTCAAAATATTAAATATATATATATATATATATATATATATATATATATATTGGCCCTTCATCAGGCCTCTTCCTTTTCATTCTGGCCTCTGTGGGCATCATTTCATTTTCATATCTTAGTTGATCAGGTGATCTGCGTATTGGCCCTTCATCAGGCCTCTTCCTTTAAACATGAATGCAATGCAAATGAAAATGCATGAATGACAATAAAACACCCTGAGTGACATAATATCCTTGTACCTTCGGCTAACACTGTGAATATCAACATCTTTTCCGTATGGCTCAATAAAAACTTAGGAACATATTTAGACATGCTTTTAAACATAGGAATCAATATTATGAACATTTCTTAACTTTTAGGAGTAGAATAAATTATGGAACACTATCACGATTATGTTTCATTACATAGAACATATCAAAAAAAGAAATAATTTAAATTAACGTACCTCGATTGTCTTTATTATTTACCCGAACGGATTGTCGAACTCGTCATCTTCTTTCCAAATGTTGGTAAACTGGATGAGCCAGGATATATGAAATAAGTAGGTACCCTAAACTAAGAAAAGAAGAAAACCATCCCTAATATTGTTCCAGAAATGCAACCAGGAGTCCAAGAGTATAAGAGCCATTTATCATTAGAAAAAGTTACCATCTCAATTTTCCAAATAAAACACGCCTACACTACTTAGTCATTAGGAGATTAATTGCCAAGGTTACACGTAACAAATTCCACCCACACTTGTCCTCCTACCAAAATTATTAATCCCACAATTTATTAATCACACACACAATTAATTTCGTGATTCCAATTCACTTAAATCTTAATAACTTGTAAAACTTTCATATCTTCAATGTCATAATTTGTGTGATATGACACTAGTCCATAACCTCTTTATGTACGCACCAAATTATTTTCGATCCCCGTTCTCACACATTTTACGTCTAAGATTATCTCAGAGTTTTATCCTTCTTGTATACTAATCTCTTAATTTGCATTTTCTAGATGCTTAACCCATCGCCCAAAATTCTGGGATGTATCCTTCTTCCTTAGAAACGTTCGTCCTCGAATGTTGGGGTGACATATCTAATCCCCATCACGTAGCCCTCACACTCTTGAACTTCTTCCTTGTTGTAGGCATTGCCGGAATCGTAAATGCGAGACGAATCAGAAATGGAATGTTTATAACTCAGCTCTACTGCATGATTTATGAGATGGAAGAATAGAAACCATTCCTAAATATCAGACAACCTCCTGTTTATAAGTATGGTGCACAACATACCCAAAACAAGACTCAACTAGACACGACTTGTAGACTCCCTAGAACATGCATGCTCTGATACCAAGTTTATTACGACCCAAACCGGAGGGCCCAACGGGCACCTGGAGCCCACCCGCGGGTACCGTCGTTCGTACATTTAACATATATTCATAATTCAACACGGACTAAGCCGAAAGAAAATCACGTGAAATCTTTATCCAGAAAACCAACTTATATATATATATATATATATATATATATATATATATATATATACATACCTATGCTAAGGCCGAACATGAGACACCATCTACAAGCCTCTAAAGAGTATACGACATCAAAAGGTCTATACAGGGCCCCACCATACCCATATAGACATGTAAAAATATACCGTACGAAAATAGACCGACACTTTGAAACAAGGGGAGTGCTCCAAAATCCGCTGAATTCGCAACCTACTAACGTGGATCGTATACCTGCCTATGTGAATCTACAAACATGAAACGCAGCGTCCCCCGACAAAATGGACGTCAGTATGACTGATGTACTGAGTATGTCAGACATGAATAATAGCACAAAAAGGATATAACAGTAACTAAAACAGAAACAACTGACTAGTAGTAAATGCTTAAGTGTCATGCACAATACAACATCAGCCTCATCGGCCATATTCATCACCGTAACAGCCTCTGTGGGCATAATATACCTAAATGTCATGCATAATGCGGTAATACATATATACTGGCCACACAAAGGCATTTTCCTTCCCATAATATATATATATATATACCGCATCTTCCTTTTCATTCTGCCCTCTGTGAGCATCATTTCATTTTCATATCCCAGTTGATCAGGTGGTCTACGTATCCCATTTTCCATCCCCAATATAAGGTCTCGGGTAAAACATGAATGCAATGCAAATGAAAATGCATGAATGACCTGAGTGGCATAATATCCTTGTACCTTCGGCTAACATTGTGAATATCAATATTTTTCTGTATGCCTCAATAAGGACTTAGGAACATATTTATACAAGCTTTTAAACATAGAAATCAATAATATGAACATTCCTTAACTTTTAGGAGTAAGAATAAATTATGGAGCAATATCACAATTATATTTTATTAAATGAAACATGCCAAAAGAAAGAAATAATATACTTCAATTGTATTTATTATTTACCAGAATGGATTGTCGAACTCGTCATCTTCCTAATTCTTTCCAAATGTTGGTAAACTGGATGAGCCAGGATATATGAAATAAGTAGGTATCCTAAACTAAGAAAAGAAGAAAACCATCCCTAATAATTGTTCCAGAAATGCAACCAGGAGTCCAGGAGTATAAGAGCCATTTAGCATTAGACAAAGTTACCTTCTCAATTTTCCAAATAAATTGAGAGCCATGTTGTTAGAAATCATGAGTAGCTAAACTCATTCTACTGTCCTAGAGCAATGTTGTTCTTAAGTTACTAAAAACTCTGTTACTCTGTTTCTGTTTCTATCGTTACTCCGTTGATATCCTGTTCTTAAGATCTCCTCTTAGTCTACAGTAATAGGCAGGTGCGTCCTGGACCGTTGGATTAGCATGATAGGTCGGAATGACCAAGTCTGTACCGGACCCGGTGGATGCAGCCGATGTACTTTAGGATAAGAAGCTAGATAGCAAGCATAGGATACCCGCTATAGTAATTATAGGAATAGAAACTATTAACAATATCTTAATAGCAGATAGAACAATAGCTCTAAAGGATAGTAGCCTCCACACATAACTAGAACTCTTCTTTAATAAACATTTTATGATGAAGACTCATCCCTCATTTTATCATATTAGGAAAGAAAACCTCCTAAGTATGGAATGCATAACAGATAAAAATAACTGTCTAATTAATAAAGGGAAAATTCTTAAAGAATTAGAATACTACAAGACGGCAAAACCATCAGAAGGTTCAGACCAATACACCCATGTTATAATCAGACAAGTAATCATTAATAAAATGGTTGATCTTTATAAAGAAGTTATCCAGATTGACGAAAGAATTCGTTATTTAGGAACTGTAGAATCCATCTTTGGATATTTACTAAATCTCTACTCTGCTCATTATTAAAATGAATGAAGCAAGTATAATTAATAGTGAAAATCTAGCAACCTCAAAAATTGCTAAGGTTGAAAAGGATTTATAGAATTGGAATATTCCGAAAGAATCTTTCAAGGTTGTATATGAAACAGGAAAGTTTGATTTTATAAGAAATTATAATATTAAAACTTGTGAATCCACGATAGCCATAAATAATTCTAAAGAAATTAATAAACTGTTGTCTATTCAAGATATAAACAAGTATAAGAAAGATTTCAACTTCCTACATATAGGATTAGTACAAGTGGCGGTCAAACCTCTATATCGTTTAGGTGTAAACACTCCCACCTGTCTCTTATTAAGAGATGGCAGGCTATTAAACTTTGACGATTCCTTACTCGGAGTCTTACAAAGCAATCCAGCCAGGGGACCAATTTATTTTAATTGTTATCCAAATTTTTCGGTTGATATTAATGACCAAAACGTTATGAATACCCTAACGTTAAACATTAAGACAAAAAATATGAATAGTAAAATAAACACAAGAGAAATTACTATAATATATAAAGTCTACTATAGGCTAATGAAAACAACTTTAGCCCCAAAAGCTAAGTTAGTTAGCAGTAAAGGTGCTACCATGGTTATTGAAGCAAACCAGGAACATAGCAATATCTTTGTTCCCAGGATGTTAAAATGGAATGAAATTTTAACAAAAGATGAATGACACTTTAATGCCATCACCCAACCAAAGGTGGAACCAGAAAGTTCTAACATTGAACAAATAATCCAACACCTAGATGGATCTATTGACTTAAATTTTTTAAAATCAAATTCTAAGTCCTCAGCAAGATACTCTTTCGCAGCATCTTCTTCCAAACCCCGGGAGGAAGATAAGTGTTCTGACGATAATTCTATAGAGTCTATACTTGAACAAAAAGTTCGAGGAGTAGACTATGCGTCAGCCATACCCAAGGTACATTACCATCCAATTGATAAAACCAATAGTCCCACCAGAAGCGAAATGCATGGTGAAGACAGTCTTGGCACTATTAAACAAGAAATAGATTTTAAAATTGATTTTAAAACTCTTGATAAATTATGGGTAAGCCCTGAGAACGCCATTAAAATAAAATGGTATGTAAGAACTTTCCTCTTAGAAAAGAGAAAGTCATTTAGAAAACAATGGATTAAGGATATGAAAAGAGTCAATTGTAATATTGAATTCTTTAGGTGGTTTCAAATCACAGACCGATTAAATAATAATAGAGAATCCCTAAGTATTATTGTTAAAAAATGGTATACGGGTAGTAAGACCATTGAGTCTGAAACTCCACCCTTTGAACAGATTAGGATCCCGGTAGACGGAGAAATCCTATTAGCAGCCCCCTTTAAAAGAGATTTAAAAGAACCCAGATTGGCCCCTTCTAAAGAAGATATCAACAAACTCTTTCAACAGAACAACTACACCAATCAGTTGTTACATGTTGTCTCTAACCAAATTACCCAAGCTAGTAATACCTCAACATTTAGGAGTAAACCAGTCAAGTCAGAAGAGAGTACACTCTCTGAACCTCTCTTTAAGATTCCCCAATTTTCGGTAAGTACCCTACCAAAATTTGGAAAAGAAATCAATAATAACCTACTAGACAGGATAAGTGAGAAGTTTAAAGAATTAAAAGTAACTGAGGAGTCCACCTCCAAAGACACCACGAATGAATCAATAAAGGTGCTCACCGAAGGATCTAGCTCAAAAGATAAACAAGATATTAACAAAATATCAAAATTTGCGGGTCTTAAAAACTTCTACAGAGGACTTACGTTTCCTGATATGCAATATGAAGAACACACCACCTATAAAGCTTCATACTCAGGAGATGAAATAAATGAATGGAACATAGACGAAATATGCAAGGCGGATAATCAAAGTACTTCACGAAATGGGAGTATGTCTTCATCGTTATAAGATAAAGGAGCATCTGGATGATGTCCAGCAGCAATTCTAGTTTGAGCTTCGGGATGTTAAAGAATTGGTGGGATAACTACCTAACGGAAGACATTAGATGTGGAATCATGGATGCCACTACTACAGTTCAAATTAGAAATATTGATAATACGTTTAGTAAAGAAGTTCGCAAAGATGCCACATAGACCTTACTTTACTGCATAGGTAAACATTTCATAGGAGAGCCAAAACTCTTCCAGGATAAAAGTTTAGAAATCCTCAATAACTTAACTTGCCCAAAGTTACACGATTTTAAATGGTATAAAGATATATTCCTTAACAAAGTTATGCTCAGAAATGACTGTAACCATGACTATTGGAAGGAAAGATTTATAAGTGGGTTACCCAAACTTTTGCCGAAAAGGTAAGAACAACCATAAGAAATAAATTCAATAGTGAAACTCCTTATAGTCTGATGACATACGGGGACCTTGTTAGTTTTATTAATTTAACAGGATTAGAATTATGTAACACAATAAAACTTAATAATCAAATACAAAAATCCTCAAAAGGAGAATTAGGAAGTTTTTGCGAAGACTTCAGATACGTTAAAATATCTGCTCCTTCGAAGAGTATCAAAAAGATGAAAAAGAGACATAATATATCTCGCCCTAAGCCTTATAAAAGAAATTACACTCCTAAAAAGAGTTATCATAAGAAAAATACCAATAAGACCCCCATGAAAAAGGGAAAATGTTGGAACTGTGGAAAAGCAGGCCACATGACCAACGCTTGTAAAGAACCCAACAAAAAGAAAGATAAAATTAATCTACTAGCAATTGATTCAGATATTAAAGAAAAACTTTATACAATACTAGATGAAGAACAATCTAATGATGACTCTGAAGAATCCTCAGATAGCTATTACAGTGATGAAGGATCATTAGATCTAGATTACAGCTCAGATAGCTCCACCTCCAGCTTTGACTGCGAATGCACAGGAAAAATCTGCACCTGTACGAGACAGACCATCAATGTTATCTCAGATAGCAGCCAAAAATTCTTCTTTGATATGATTGATCACATCGATGACAATGATATCAAAAGAAAATATCTAACAGAACTCAAAAAACTTGTCATTAGTCAGAAAAATGAGAAGAAAATAATTGAACCTTTTGACATGAAAAGAGTTTTTAATAAATTTAAAGAATCTAAAACAGATACTACCTTGCAAGATTTACAAGGAGAAGTATCACTCTTAAAAGAAGAAAGCATCAGTGTAAAAGAAAGACTCAATTCTTTAGAAACAGAGGCATTCGCCAATAGCTTACTAAAGGAATTAGACCCGATGAATGATATCCTTGCACCCTCTACGTCAAAAGGAATAACCACGGTTAATTCTGACGAAGAAGAAGAGGATAGCACCTCACAATCAGGATTAAAATTAATCTCCAGGGTCAAGACTCTAAGCTATCATGTCCCTATTAAATTAATCGTAAATAAGAATTTTGTTCTTGATAAGATAGCTCTACTAGACTCGGGAGCTGACCAAAACTGCATTTGCGAAGGTTTAATCCCTACTAAGTACTTAGAAAAAAGTACACACAAGCTTTATTCAGCCACAGGCGATAGAATAAAAATTGACTATAAGCTTTCCAAAGCTCATGTGTGTAATGATGAAGTTTGTTTTATTAACGACTTTATTATTACAAGAAACATAACTGAAGAAGTCATATTAGGGATTCCATTCCTAACACAAATAAAACCTTATACCGCAAAATTAGACGGTATTTACACAACCTCTATGGGAAAAGATCTTGTATTCTCATACTTAAACCCTCTTTCTGTCAACCATAGTGATCATGTTAAACAGAAAACAGTTTTTAGAATACAGCTATTAACTAATCAAGTTAAATTTTTAAAAGATGACATTAAAATAAAAAGGATAGAATCCACTTTAAAAACCCCGGAGGTAATTAGCAAGATAAAGATTTTACAGGATTCCATAGAAAAAGAAGTGTGCTCAGAATTGCCAAATGCTTTTTGGGAAAGAAAAAAGCACATGGTAAGCGTACTCTACTCAGATGACTTTAGTGAAAAGGATATACCCACTAAAGTCAGACCAATCCAAATGAGCCACGAGCTCATGGAAAATTGCAAAAAAGAAATTAATGATCTTCTACAAAAGAAGATTATTAGGCCCTCCAAATCCCAATGGAGTTGTTCAGCATTCTATGTTAATAAGAATGCCGAAAAAGAAAGAGGAGCCCCAAGGCTAGTTATCAACTATAAACATCTTAACCAAGTATTAAAATGGATTAGATATCCCATTCCTAATAAAAGAGATTTATTAAAAAGAACTTATAATGCTAACGTTTACAGCAAGTTCGACATGAAGTCAGGGTTCTGGCAAATTCACGTCGAAGAAAAAGATAAGTATAAAACGACCTTCAATGCCCCTTTCGGACAATATGAATGGAATGTAATGCCATTTGGGCTCAAGAATGCCCCCTCAGAATTCCAAAACATCATGAATAATATTTTCAACCCTTATAGTCAGTTTACAATTGTCTATATTGATGACGTTCTGGTATTCTCTGATAATATAGATCAGCACTATAAACATCTAAATACTTTTGTTAACACAATCAAACATAGTGGATTAGCAGTAAGTGCTAAAAAGATAAAGCTTTTTCAAACAACAATTAGGTTTCTAGGCCATGACCTTTACCAAGGTACTTATAAACCAATTTGTAGAGCCATAAAGTTCTCAGCTAAATTTCCTGATGAGATCATAGACAAAACACAGCTCCAGAGATTCTTAGGAAGTTTAAATTACGTAGCAGATTTTATTCCTAAGGTCAGACAAATCAGTGAACCTTTATATAAAAGACTCAAAAAGAATCCAGTCCCTTGGTCAGAAGATCAAACTAAAGCAGTTAGGAAGATCAAAGAAATTGTCCAGAAACTTCCTTGTCTAGGTATCCCAAATCCGGATGCCTCCATGGTTGTTGAAACAGATGATTCCGATATCGGTTACGGCGGTATTCTTAAACAGAAAATATCTCCCGAATCTACTGAACAATTAGTAAGGTTCACCTCAGGAGTCTGGAACCAGACTCAAAAGAATTACAGTACTGTCAAAAAAGAAATTTTATCGATAGTGCTATGTGTCACTAAGTTTCAAGATGATTTAGTAAACAAAGAATTTTTACTAAGAGTAGACTGCAAAGCAGCCAAAGACATTCTACAAAAGGATGTAAAAAATTTAGTTTTAAAACAGATTTTTGCCAGATGGCAAGCTTTATTATCAAGTTTCGATTTCAAAATTGATTTTATAAAAGGAGAAGAAAATTCTTTACCAGACTTCTTAACAAGAGAATTTTTGCAGGGTAACAATGAGACCAGGCTTTCCGGGCTTACGCCCGATGAGACCTCCGTTCCAAAATAAACCAGAAGAAAAAATGAAATAACCTTTTTCCCCAGAAAGTTTAGTCAGGCCCATTCTCCATAAACCCAGTGGACAATCCAAATTTACAGTTCTTGGAGACCTCCCTATCATACCGGTTCTTCCTAAAGAACCAAAAGCAGAGGAAAAAGTACAGGCACAACCTATTAAGGCTACACCAGCAGCTACCCAGAACAGGGACAACTATAAAATGGTCCCCCCAGATTCGTATTCTGAAGCAGTTAAACCAACAACTCCTTTTAAGAAAGAAGTACCAGTCCCCATTTCGAAATGGGAATTCATCGCCTCGCAGACTTTGCCAATAATGGCATTAGATAAACAATATGAAAATTTTAGAGTACAAGACCTACTGAAACTCTGTTACACAGATCATCAGTATGTGGATACTCATGATTCCTTGAAAACCAGGAGATACTATGAGTTTATCTTGGTAGATACCGACTCCATAGAAGTCAAGCACAAGCATTTTGATAAAACAGACGGAATTGAATACTCCAAGTTCATCATTAAAAAGATATTGAGTCCCTTTAATTTGTATGTAGATCACCTACAAATGCTGATACCGTTATCCAGAACACATAGACCACAAACCTATAATTGGTATGACTACAAGGACGCATGGTTTAATTTCCTGTATGTCAGACCAAACACTCATACTTGGTTTGTAAGTATGCTGAGAGCATTAAAGAAAAGGTTATTCCCAGATGGTTCTACGAATGGTGGAACATTTTCGGAGGAAATTTACAAGTAGTAGCTCCAAGCTTCCAAAATAAATATGCAAGTTTCCAAGAGGAACAACAAATTTTCACCCTACCGGACCACATTAAGTTATGTAAATTCTTCATTAATAAAAGTGTTTCATATATTATTAATTGGTCATTCGATATTTAAGAAATAAATAGGATCCGTTATTTAAGCAAGAACATCAGAATCAAAGGATGGAGTCCCAAACTTAAAGAAGAAGCCAGGATAAAGGTAGAAAAGAAGAGTCCATCTTCCTCTGAAGAAACATCAGTTTCAAAAGCAGAAACAAGAAGAAGGCTCCTAGAAGCCTTATCAAAATCAGAGGATGACGACGAAGAAGTAGCATCCAATCAAAGTGAAACAGACAACTGAGACACCATGGTCCCACGAGGAATTGCCCAAGCCTACGCCAACGCATATATCCTTGGATAAAGCAGTTGCCCCTTCAGAAAAAGACATAAAACAGAAAAGGACATTTGGGCTTTCAGAAAAGCAGAAAACGCCTCTTCAGAAAAGTAGAAGACAAGGACAGACGACTCTTCAGAAAAGCAGTAGTCATGTAATCTTAGTCTTACATTTGTTTTAATCCTATCCGTCCACCTGTTAGGACGAAGAAAATTGTCGAGACCTATTTAAGGCTCTCAAATTGTAACTTAGAAGGCATTCGGAAATTCCCCCTCTCTCTCTCATTTCCCTGCCTGATCTTATGTACCTAATTATGCTTTCCTTTTGAAATAAAATTGTAAGTTTTTATTATTACTCAGCTACTTTATTTTGTGCATAAAGGAAAGCATAAGTAGGTACATAAGATCAGGCAGGGAAATGAGAGAGAGAGGGGGAATTTCCGAATGCCTTCTAAGTTACAATTTGAGAGTCTTAAATAGGCCTCGACAATTTTCTTCGTCCTAACAGGTGGACGGATAGGATTAAAACAAATGTAAGACTAAGATTACATGACTACTGCTTTTCTGAAGAGTCGTCTGTCCTTGTCTTCTGCTTTTCTGAAGAGGCGTCTTCTGCTTTTCTGAAAGCCCAAATGTCCTTTTTTGTTTTATGTCTTTTTTTGAAGGGGAAACTGCTTTATCCGAGGAGATATGCGTTGGCGTAGGCTTGGGAAATTCCTCGTGGGACCATGGTGTCTCCGTTGTCTGTGTCACTTTGATTGGATGCTACT
Organism: Przewalskia tangutica; assembly: GCA_029844215.1. Lineage (NCBI taxonomy): Eukaryota > Viridiplantae > Streptophyta > Magnoliopsida > Solanales > Solanaceae > Przewalskia > Przewalskia tangutica. The sequence goes on from CM056727.1 coordinate 119,913,785, forward strand.
TCTTCGTCGTCATCCTCTAATTTTGATAAGGCTTCTAGGAGCCTTCTTCTTGTTTCTGCTTTTGAAACTGATGTTTCTTCAGAGGAAGATGGACTCTTCTTTTCTACCTTTACCCTGGCTTCTTCTTTAAGTTTGGGACTCCATCCTTTGATTCTGATGGTCTTGCTTAAATAATGGATCATATTTATTTCTTGAATATCGAATGACCAATTAATAATATATGAAACTCTTTTATTAATGAAGAATTTACATAACTTAATGTGGTCCGGTAGGGTGGAAATCTGTTGTTCCTCTTGGAAACTTGCATATTTATTTTGGAAGCTTGAAGCTACTACTTGTAAATTTCCTCCGAAAATGTTCCATCATTCGTAGAACCATCTGGAATAACCTTTTCTTTAATGCTCTCAGCATACTTTACAAACCAAGTATGAGTGTTTGGTCTGACATATAGGAAATTAAACCATGCATCCTTGTAGTCATACCAATTATAGGTTTGTGGTCTATGAGTTCTGGATAATGGTATCAGTGTTTGTAGGTGATCTACATACCAATTAAAGGGACTCAATATATTTTTAATGGTGAACTTGGAGTATTCAATTCCGTCTGTATTATTAAAATGCTTGTGTTCGACTTCTATGGAGTCGGTATCTACCAAGATAAACTCATAGTATCTCCTGGTTTTCAAGGAATCCTGAGTATCCACATACTGATGATCTGTAATGGTTTCAGAGGTCTTGCTAAAATTTTCATATTTATCTAATGTCATTATTGGCAAATCTGGCGATGAATTCGCTTGAATGGGATCGTACTTCTTTCTTAAAAGGAGTTCTTTGTTTAATCGCATCGAATCACGATCCGGAGGACCATTTTATAGTTGTTCCTGTTCTGGGTAGCTGTTGGTATAGCCTTAAAAGGTTGTGCCTGTACTTTTTCCTTTGCTTTTGGTTCTTTAGGAAGAACCGGTATGATAGGGGGTCTCCAAGAACTGTAAATTTGGATTGTCCACTGGGTTTATGGAGAATGGGCTTTATCAACTGCGGGGAAGCTTTCATTTTTCTTACGGTTTATTTTGAACGCACGAGGTCGTAAGCGAAGCTCCGGTCTCATTGTTACCCTGCAAAAATTCTCTTGTTAAGAAGTCTAGTAAAGAATTTTCTTCTCCTTTTATAAAATCAATTTTGAAATCGAAACTTGATAATAAAGCTTGCCATCTGGCAAAAATCTGTTTTAAAACTAAATTTTTTACATCCTTTTGTAGAATGTCTTTGGCTGCTTTGCAGTCTACTCTTAGTAAAAATTCTTTGTTTACTAAATCATCTTGAAACTTAGTGACACATAGCACTATCGATAAAATTTCTTTTTTGACAAGATCAGAATTCTTTGAGTCCGGTTCCGCACTCGAGGTGAACCTTACTAATTGTTCAAGAGATTCGAGATATTTTCTGCTTAAGAATACCAGAATCGATATCGGAATCATCTGTTTCAACAACCATGGAGGCATCCGGATTTGGGATACCTAGACAAGGAAGTTTCTGGACAATTTTTTGATCTTCCTAACTGCTTTAGTTTGATCTTCTGACCAAGGGACTGGATTCTTTTTTAGCCTTTTATACAAAGGTTCACAGATTTGTCTGACCTTAGGAATAAAATCTGCTACGTAATTTAAACTTCCTAAGAATCTCTAGAGCTGTGTTTTGTCTATGATCTCATCAGGAAATTTGGCTGAGAACAATATGGCTCTACAAATTGGTTTATAAGTACCTTGGTAGAGGTCATGGCCTAGAAACCTAATTGTTGTTTTGAAAAAACTTTATCTTTTTAGCACTTACCGCTAATCCACTATGTTTGATTGTGTTAACAAAAGTATTTAGATGTTTATAGTGATGATCTATATTATCAGAGAATACCAGAACATCATCAATATAGACAATTGTAAACTGACTATAAGGGTTAAAAATATTATTCATGATGTTTTGGAATTCTGAGGGGGCATTCTTGAGCCCAAATGGTATTACATTCCATTCATATTGTCTGAAAGGGACATTGAAGGCCGTTTTATACTTATCTTTTTCTTCGACTTGAATTTTCCAGAACCCTGACTTCATGTCGAACTTGCTGTAAACGTTAGCATTATAAGTTCTTTTTAATAAATCTCTTTTATTAGGAATGGGGTATCTAATACATTTTAATACTTGGTTAAGAGGTTTATAGTTGATAACTAGCCTTGGGGCTCCTCTTTCTTTTTCGGCATTCTTATTAACATAGAATGCTGAACAACTCCATTGGAATTTGGAGGGCCTAATAATCTTCTTTTGTAGAAGATCATTTATTTCTTTTTTGCAATTTTCCATGAGCTCGTGGCTCATTTGGATTGGTCTGACTTTAGTGGGTATATCCTTTTCACTTAAGTCATCTAAGTAGGGTAGACTTACCATGTGCTTTTATCTTTCCCAAAAAGCATTTGGCAATTCTGAGCAAACTTCTTTTTCTATGGAATCCTGTAAAATCTTTATCTTGCTAATTACCTCAGGGTTTTTTAAAGTGGATTCTATCCTTTTTATTTTAATGTCATCTTTTAAAAATTTAACTTGATTAGTTAATAGCTGTATTCTAAAAATTGTTTTCTGTTTAACATGATCACTATGGTTGACAGAAAGAGGGTTTAAGTATGAGAATACAAGATCTTTTTCCATAGAGGTTGTGTAAATACCGTCTAATTTTGCGGTATACGATTTTATTTGTGTTAGGAATGGAATCCCTAATATGACTTCTTCAGTTATGTTTCTTGTAATAATAAAGTCGTTAATAAAACAAACTCCATCATTACACACATGAGCTTTGGAAAGCTTATAGTCAATTTTTATTCTATCGCCTGTGGCTGAATAAAGCTTGTGTGTACTTTTTTCTAAGTACTTAGTAGGGATTAAACCTTCGCAAATGCAGTTTTGGTCAGCTCTGAGTCTAGTAGAGCTATCTTATCAAGAACAAAATTCTTATTTACGATTAATTTAATAGGGACATGATAACTTAGAGCCTTGACCCTGGAGATTAATTTTAATCTTGATTGTGAGGTTCTATCCTCTTCTTCTTCGTCAGAATTAACCGTGGTTATTCCTTTTGACGTAGATGGTGCAAGGATATCCTTCATCGGGTCTAATTCCTTTAGTAAGCTATTGGCGAATGCCTCTGTTTCTAAAGAATTGAGTCTTTCTTTTACACTGATGATTTCTTCTTTTAAGAGTGATACTTGTCCTTGTAAATCTTGCAAGGTAGTATCTGTTTTAGATTCTTTAAATTTATTAAAAACTCTTTTCATGTCAAAAGGTTCAATTATTTTCTTCTCATTTTTCTGACTAATGACAAGTTTTTTGAGTTCTGTTAGATATTTTCTTTTGATATCATTGTCATCGATGTGATCAATCATATCAAAGAAGAATTCTGGGCTGCTATCTGAGATAACATTGATGGTCTGTCTCGTACAGGTGCAGATTTTTCCCGTGCATTCGCAGTCAAAGCTGGAGGTGGAGCTATCTGAGCTGTAATCTAGATCTAATGATCCTTCATCACTGTAATAACTATCTGAGGATTCTTCAGAGTCATCATTAGATTGTTCTTCATCTAGTATTGTATAAAAAAAAATCTTTAATAACTGAATCAATTGCTAGTAGATTGATTTTATCTTTCTTTTTGTTGGGTTCTTTACAAGCGTTGGCCATGTGGCCTGCTTTTCCACAGTTCCAACATTTTCCCTTTTTTCTAGGGGTCTTATTGGTATTTTTCTTACGATAACTCTTTTTAGGAGTGTAATTTCTTTTATAAGGCTTAGGGCGAGATATATTATGTCTCTTTTCCATCTTTTTGATACTCTTCGAAGGAGCAGATATTTTAACGTATCCGAAGTCTTCGCAAAAACTTTCTAATTCTCCTTTTGAGGATTTTTGTATTTGATTATTAAGTTTTATTGTGTTACATAATTCTAATCCTGTTAAATTAATAAAACTAACAAGGTCCCCGTATGTCATCAGACTATAAGGAGTTTCACTATTGAATTTATTTCTTATGGTTGTTCTTACCTTTTCGGCAAAAGTTTGGGTAACCCACTTATAAATCTTTCCTTCCAATAGTCATGGTTACAGTCATTTCTGAGCATAACTTTGTTAAGGAATATATCTTTATACCATTTAAAATCGTGTAACTTTGGGCAAGTTAAGTTATTGAGGATTTCTAAACTTTTATCCTGGAAGAGTTTTGGCTCTCCTATGAAATGTTTACCTATGCAGTAAAGTAAGGTCTATGTGGCATCTTTGCGAACTTCTTTACTAAACGTATTATCAATATTTCTAATTTGAACTGTAGTAGTGGCATCCATGATTCCACATCTAATGTCTTCCGTTAGGTAGTTATCCCACCAATTCTTTAACATCCCGGTAAAGCCTGAAACTAGAATTGTTGCTAGTTGGACATCATCGGTATGCTCCTTTATCTTATAACCAGTAAGACATACTCCCATTTCGTGAAGTACTTTGATTATCTGGCCTTCAGACATTTCGTCTATGTTCCATTCATTTATTTCATCTCCTGAGTATGAAGCTTTATAGGTGGTGTGTTCTTCATATTGCATATCAGGAAACGTAGGTCCTCTGTAGAAGTTTTTAAGACCCGCAAATTTTGATATTTTGTTAATATCTTGTTTATCTTTTGAGCTAGATCCTTCGGTGAGCACTTTTATTGATTCATTCGTGGTGTCTTTGGAGGTGGACTCCTCAGTTACTTTTAATTTTTTAAACTTCTCACTTATCCTGTCTAGTAGGTTATTGTTGATTTCTTTTCCAAATTTTGGTAGGGTACTTACCGAAAATTGGGGAATCTTAAAGAGAGGTTCAGAGAGTGTACTCTCTTCTGACCTGACTGGTTTACTCCTAAATGTTGAGGTATTACTAGCCTGGGTAATTTGGTTAGAGACAACATGTAACAACTGATTGGTGTAGTTGTTCTGTTGAAAGAGTTTGTTGATATCTTCTTTAGAAGGGGCCAATCTGGGTTCTTTTAAATCACTTTTAAATGGGGCTGCTAATAGGATTTCTCCGTCTACCGGGATTCTAATCTGTTCTAAAGGTGGAGTTTTAGACTCAATGGTTTTACTACCCGTATACTATTTTTTAACAATAGTACTTAGGGATTCTCTATTATTATTTAATTGGTCTGTGATTTGAAAACACCTAAAGAATTCAATATTACAATTGACTCTTTTCATATCCTTAATTCATTGTTTTCTAAATGACTTTCTCTTTTCTAAGAGGAAAGTGCTTACATACCATTTTCTTTTAATGGCGTTCTCAGGGCTTACCCATAATTTATCAAGAGTTTTAAAATCTATTTCTTGTTTAATAGTGCCAAGACTGTCTTCACCATGCATTTCGCTTCTGGTGGGACTATTGGTTTTATCAATTGGATGGTAATGTACCTTGGGTATGGCTGACGCATAGTCTACTCCTCGAACTTTTTGTTCAAGTATAGACTCTGTGGAATTATCGTCAGAACACTCCTCTTCCTCCCGGGGTTTGGAAGAAGATGCTGCGAAAGAGTATCTTGCTGAGGACTTAGAATTTGATTTTAAAATTTTTAAGTCAATAGATCCATCTAGGTGTTGGATTATTTGTTCAATGTTAGAACTTTCTGGTTCTACCTTTGGTTGGGTGATGACATCAAAGTGTCATTCATCTTTTGTTAAAACTTCATTCCATTTTAACATCCTGGGAACAAAGATATTGCTATGTTCCTGGTTTGCTTCCATAACCATTGTAGCACCTTTACTGCTAACTAACTTAGCTTTTGGGGCTAAAGTTGTTTTCATTAGCCTATAGTAGACTCTATATATTGTAGCAATTTCTCTTGTGTTTATTTTACTATTCATATTTTTTGTCTTAATGTTTAACGTTAGGGTATCCATAACGTTTTGGTCATTAATATCAACCGAAAAATTTGGATAACAGTTAAAATAAACTGGTCCCCTGGCTAGATTGCTTTGTAAGACTCCGAGTAAGGAATCGTCAAAGTTTAATAGCCTGACATCTCTTAATAAGAGACAGATGGGAGTGTCTAAACCTAAACGATATAGAGGTTTGACCGCCACTTGTACTAATCCTATATGTAGGAAGTTGAAATCTTTCTTATACTTGTTTATATCTTGAATAGACAACAGTTTAATAATTTCTTTAGAATTATTTATGGCTATCGTGGATTCACAAGTTTTAATATTATAATTTCTTATAAAATCAAACTTTCCTGTTTCATATACAGCCTTGAAAGATTCTTTCGGAATATTCCAATTCTGTAAATCCTTTTCAACCTTAGCAATTTTTGAGGTTGCTAGATTTTCACTATTAATTATACTTGCTTAATTCATTTTAATAATGAGCAGAGTAGAGATTTAGTAAATATCCAGAGATAGATTCTACAGTTCCTAAATAACGAATTCTTTCGTCAATCTGGATAACTTCTTTATAAAGATCAACCATTTTATTAATGACTACTTGTCTGATTATAACCTGGGTGTATTGGTCTAAACCTTCTGCTGGTTTTGTCGTCTTGTAGTATTCTAATTCTTTAAGAATTTTCCCTTTATTAATTAGACAGTTATTTTTATCTATTATGCATTCCATACTTAGGAGGTTTTCTTTCCTAATATGATAAAAGGAGGGATAAGTCTTCATCATAAAATGTTTATTAAAGAAGAGTTCTAGTTATGCGTGGAGGCTACTATCCTTTAGAGCTATTATTCTATCTACTATTAAGATACTGTTAATAGTTTCTATTCCTATAATTACTATAGCGGGTATCCTATGCTTGCTATCTAGCTTCTTATCCTAAAGTACATCGACTGCATCCATCGGGTCCGGCACGACACTGGTCATTCCGACCTATCATGCTAATCCAACGGTCCAGGACGCACCTGCCTATTACTGTAGACTAAGAGGAGATCTTAAGAACAGGATATCAACGGAGTAACGATAGGAACATAAACAGAGTAACAGAGTTTTCTTAGTAACTTAAGAACAACATTGTTCTAGGACAGTAGAATGAGTTTAGTTACTCATGATTTCTAACAACCTGAAGATATTATGAGTTTATCTTGGTAGATACCGACTCCATAAAAGTCGAGCACAAGCATTTTGATAAAACAGACGGAATTGAGTATCTAACAGTAGGATCCTATTTATTTCTTGAATATCGAATGATCAATTAATAATATATGAAACTCTTTTATTAATGAAGAATTTACATAACTTAATGTGGTCCGGTAGGGTGAAAATTTGTTGTTCCTCTTGAAAACTTGCATATTTATTTTGGAAGCTTGGAGCTACTACTTGTAAATTTCCTCCGAAAATGTTCCACCATTCGTAGAATCATGTGGGAATAACCTTTTCTTTAATGCTCTCAACATACTTTACAAACCAAGTATGAGTGTTTGGTCTGACATACAGGAAATTAAACCATGAGTCCTTGTAGTCATACCAATTATAAGTTTGTGGTCTATGAGTTCTGGATAATGGTATCAGCGTTTGTAGGTGATCTACATACCAATTAAAGGGACTCAATATCTTTTTAAATTGGTAATTTAATTCCCGCATCTTCCTTTTCATTCTGTCCTCTGTGGGCATCATTTCATTTTCATATCCCAGTTGATCAGATGGTCTGTGTATTCCATTTTCATCCCCAATATAAGGTCTCGGGTAAAACATGAATGCAATACAAATGAAAATGCATGAATGACCTGAGTGACATAATATCCTTGTACCTTCGGCTAATATTGTGAATATCAATATTTTTCCGTATGCCTCAATAAGGACTTGGAAACATATTTATACAAGCTTTTAAACATAGGAATCAATAATATGAACATTCCTTAACTTTTAGGAGTAAGAATAAATTATGAATCAATATCACGATTATATTTCGTTAAATGGAACATGCCAAAAGAAAGAAATAATATACTTCAATTGTCTTTATTATTTACCAGAATGGATTGTCGAACTCGTCATCTTCTTTCCAAATGTTGGTAAACTGGATGAGCCAGGATATATGAAATAAGTAGGTATCCTAAACTAAGAAAAGAAGAAAACCATCCCTAATAATTGTTCCAGAAATGCAACCAGGAGTCCAGGAGTATAAGAGCCATTTAGCATTAGACAAAGTTACCTTCTCAATTTTCCAAATAAAACTCGCCTACACTACTTAAGCTTCTAAAACTTTGAATTGGTAAAAAATCTAGTGAATCCAATCTCTTCTTTTGCTGCTTTACGTGTAACTCCCCCTTATAAGATGCTTTAAGTTAGCACCTAATGAATGCTATAATTAGGCCTCCCACTCATTTTTAACCTCTCCAATTGCTGTCACCAAGTACTAATATTCCTTAGTCATTAGGAGATTAATTGCCAAGGTTACACGTACCAAATTCCACTCACACTTGTCCCCCTTCTAAAATTATTAATCCTTAATAACTTGTAAAATCTTCATATCCTCAATATCATAATTTGTGTGATATGACACTAGTCCATAACCTCTTTGTGCACGCACCAAATTATTTTCGATCCCCATTGTCACACCTCTTACGTCTAAAATTATCTCGGGCTTTTATCCTTCTTGTATAGTATAATCTCTTCATTTGCATTTTCTAGATACTTAATCCATCGCCCAAAATTCTAGGATGTTACACACGGGTCATGGGTCGTGGGCTGTTGGGCTATCTGTAATTTTCTTTTTGGACCATGAAATGTTTAACAATTTACATTTTGATCCCTGAAGGTTTCGGAACACCAACAGGCGTGACTGTTCAGGAGAATAGAACGTTACAGACACCAACAAACATGATTATTTTCCTATGACTGTTTGCCTGCCCATGACTGCTAGTCTCCCTATGACTGTTTGCCTCCCTCTTGCACTTATAAATTGAACATTTATGTTCAAGTTACATAGCAGCGAAAAAGAATACGAGAGGAGAGAAAAGAAAAAGAAACAGGAGAGACTCAGAGAGACAAGACACACAAACACAAACGGTTTCCTGCTTTTGATCAAAACAGAGATAAACCCAATTACTCAAAAGTTTTCTTCTCTGTTCTGTTCATCTACCAGAACAAGCAAAACAGAGAACAAAAATACCAAAACAAAAAGCAGAGATAAAAATAATTTTCGGCTCTCTTTCTTCAACAATATGTTTGTATTCAGTTTCTTCGCTAGGATCACCATAGTTTACTTTGCTTTGTTGGTAGTTGTTGTTTTATTTTGAGAGACTATTGGCCATTACCGTAAAAACATATATATGGAATAATCTTGTCTTAAAGACAGAGAGTCATCTCTCGACTCATCCAATTCTCTTTTTATTTAACCTTTCAGATACTACACTTTAACCAAAAAATTTACCAACAATGTTTGCAATAATGATTATCGAGCTTAGATGTGCTTCTAATTGTTAGGCATATTTTGTATACACTTTTTGAGTCATTTTTAGTTAGTATTTTACTAATTTCATTAGTGTTTACTATAGTGTTAGGGTTATTTTTCTTTCTTTTGAATCGCAGCGGTTCTAAATGAAAAATGACAAAAATAAGCTAAAAGTGGACAAAAAAGGCAAAAAAGACGAAAGTTGGCAGATCAGGACGAAAGACCGCGGGACCGTGGCGTCGGACTGCAGGACCGCGGTGCCACAATTACTGAGAAGCCGCAGTACTTTCGGCACCACGGTGCCATTCTGCAGGACCGCGGTGCCGATGCGGGAATTTCCAATCCGAAATAGAATTGGCAAGGGGCAAAAGGGTCCAAGACATACGTTTATGACAACATATATAAACCCTTGGGACTGATTTTAGGGTAGGGAGGATCTATCACATATCATCTCTCAGAACGCAACACAACGTTTGGCGGCTACAATTGGAGACATTAATTCTAAGTACTTTTCTTTCCTTTATTTTCATTCAGTTCATGTTTGGATTTGTATTAGTTCTTAGCATGTCTATGACTAGGAGCTAAATACTTTATTAGGGCCTTCCTATTGAATCGCTTGAAACTCTCTTTCATGAATTAATGCATTAGTTTGATTTCTTCTTCACTTGATTAAGATTTATTCAATATTGGTATGAATGTTTGATAGTTAATTGATCACTAATTATCATAATCTATATGATTTCGAATCAAGAACCGAGAGGAGAGATTTGGATATGATGTAATTGAATAGACATAGGTTAAAATCGCGGACGAAAGTACCCCGATACTTGTGTAGCATTATAAGTTTTTCTTCTTAATCCTCATATGTGGTAAAACCTATCATAGAAATATAGAAGGTTTCGGCAGCGGGGTTGAGCGATTATATATCCTAACCGGAATATAAGACAGTCTAGTTAACCGCTATCTTAACGTAGAAGAAGAAGTCATTCTAGTTGCATTAAGGATTGAAAAGAGTGGATAGTTTAGGATATTGGAAGCCCTAATTCCTTCATAACTGATTAAACCTCAATAATTTAGTTCAATTCTTGCAATTACTCTACTAGTATTAGATAAAAACCAAATCAACTTATCGTTTGTCAAATAGATAACCTATAATAGATGTTCGGTAATTAGAAACCAGTCTCTGAGGACGACATTCGGTCTTAGACTATATTACTTGTAACGATACGTACACTTGCGTGAGCAATTGGAAATTGGGCTAACAAGTTTTTGGCGCCGTTGTCGGGGACTGGCGTACTTCTAATATCGAACCATTTATTCTTAATTCTACTTTGGTTTTTATTTTTTATTTTTATTTTTTGAACCCTGTTGCCTTGATTTGTTTGTTGATTTTGATCGATTTCAGGACGTAGTTTATGCGAAGAAGAAGAAGAGCAGATACACTTGTTCCTTTTAATCCTGAAATTGAGAAAACTTGCAAGCGAGCAAAGTAAACAGAAGATATCTAATTCGGTGACCATGGAAAACCAACCGAATCGAATGGGCGGACAATGAGGTTCACGAGAATGTAGGGAGCCAATACAGTCCCGAGAGAGAAGTTTGAGGACTACGCGCGATTCTACGCGATGGTGCACGTGCATCAGGCTCCTAGCAATAGGGGCAAACAACTTTGAGATCAAGCCAGCCATCCTGAGCATGGTCCATAACACAGTACAGTTTGGGGGATTGCCGTCTGAAGACCCCCACATGCACATTGCCAATTTTCTGGAGCTGTGTGCCACCTTAAAGTACAATGACGTTACTGACGACGCCATTAGATTGAGGCTCTTCCCGTTCTCACTTAGGGACAGAGCCAAGAGCTGGTTGAACTCATTGCCTGCCAACTCCGTCACCACCTGACAGGATTTAGCCCAAAAATTTCTTGCAAAGTTCTTCCCTTCTTCAAAGGCAGAAAAGTTAAGAGGAGAGTTGAACAATTACTATCAGGCAGATAGAGAGTCGATGTATGATGCATGGGAGCGATTCAAGGATTTGTAGAGAAAATGTCCACATCATGACATAGAGAAGTGGATGTTGGTCCACATTTTTTATAATGGGTTGAGTGGTACTACTCGTACCATCATTGATGCTGCAGCAGGGGGAGCGTTCATGAGGAAGAGTGCCAATGAGGCACATGAGTTGCTAGAAGACATGGCTGCGAATAATCACCAAGGGGCAGATGACAAATCAGTGAGTAGCAGGAAAACTATGGGTATACATGAGATATATGCTATCACTGCATTGAATGCGCAGGTGGCCCTTTTGACAAAGCAGCTGCAGCGGAACACTATGTCTATAAATGCAGTCCAGATGCCGGTGAATTATGAGATTTGCGGGGGCCCACACTCTTTTGACATTGCACAGCGGTGGATCCTAATAATGTGCCTATGGAGCGGGTTTAAGCAGTGGAGAACTTTCAGCGCCCTTATAACTCCAACACATACAATCCGGGGTGGAGGAATCACCCCAACTTTTCGTGGAGGAATGACCAAGCCCAGCAGTCACCATATCAAGGTAATTACCAGAACCATCAGGTACATAATCAGGCTACATCTTCCCAGCAGTTTATACCACCTACCCGACAGAGGCATGAATCGAGAGCAAGATTGCTTACACTCACCAATTCGCAGACCGTTCATGTCTCAAACAAGGTCCTCTCGGGAACTTGGAACGCAGTGGGCAACCGCCAAGATGGTAAATAACAGACACGCGTACTCTCCCAAGCAACAGAGGTTAATCCGAGAGCAGCGGTGCGCATTTTATTGAGAAGTGAAGCGGTTGAGCGGTTGCTCCCAACCAGATGGTGAATGAGAAAGAGTGTGAGAAGACGGTTGATGTAGGAAAGGAGGGGTCACCGAGGACCGCCTACGAGAGAAAGCTCCACCAAAGACCTTGAGGAATACACTGACAAAATTCTTACCCTCAAAGACTCCAAAAGAAGGCCCTAGACAAACAGTTCTCCAAGTTCTTGGAGGTATTTAAGAAGCTCCACATCAATATCCCCTTCATTGAGGCGTTAGAACAAATGCCCACATATTTCAAATTCATGAAGGAGATACTTGGGAAGAAGAGAAGATTGACGGATTATGAGACAATAGTGTTGATAGAGGAGTGCAGCGCCATCTTACAAAAGAAACTGTCTCCTAAATTGAAAAATCCAGGAAGTTTCACCCTGCCCTGCACTATTGGAAAGGTAACCTGCAACAGGGCACTTTGCGACTTAGGGGCTAGCGTAAATCTTATGCCTCTATCAGTATTCAAGAGATTGGGTTTAGGGGAAGACAAGCCAACCACTGTTAATCTGCAACTTACTGACCGATCCATGGTACACCCCCAAAGTATAGTGGAAGATGTGCTAGTCAAGGTAGGCAAGTTCTTCTTCCCAGCGGACTTCCTCATTCTTGACATGGAGGAAGATGAGGACATGCTCAAAATTTTGGGGAGACCATTACTTGCAACGGGTAGAGCCCTAATTGATGTGGAGAATGGAGAGTTGAGACTCAGGGTTCAGGAAGAAGAGATAATATTCAAAGTCTTCAAATCTACCATTGAATCCAGGCCAACAAAAAATGTTTTGCAGTAAGCACAGCTGACACAACAGCTCATCAAGCACAAACCAAAGGTAGGTAAATCATTGCGATAGTTGTGAACCCACAGGTTAGGTGGATTGCTGAAACAAAAGTGGATGAGATGGAAGCTGACAAAAAGGTAAACCTTACTGAACCCAATCCTGCGAAAAAGAAGAATAAAGTGAGGAAAAGGAAAATGATCTTTAAATTGATAGGTTATGGGGTTAATTTATCCCAGTGATTGAATAAACGACATGCGTCCGGCTAAAAGACGTTAAAGACAGCGCTGCTTGGGAGGCAAGCCAATGTTTAAATTATGCAATTAGTTTAACTTGAACAGTCTCACTTGATGGTATTTTTGGTTGTGTTGTGATGACAGGTGAGGGAATCAGAGACTAAGCACGAAAAAAAGGGTGGAAAACACGGAATCAGGTTGGCACCCCAGTGCCATTCTGCAGGCCCGCAGTACCGAATGTTTAGAGAGGTCACAATACCTTCGGCACCACGGTGCCATTCTGCAGGCCCACGGTGTCGAAGCGCGATTTCAAAAATAAAAAGCCCTAAAATCCCCAATTCTTCCCACTTTCACACAAACCCTTCCCCTCTCTACCAAGCGCCGAAAATACATTCCCAAATACCAAAAATCTACCACAAATTCTCCTAAATCCTTCCAATCCCCACAAACCATCCCCACTCAAAACTCATAGCATTGCTCTACAACATCATTCTTTCACTTGGGTCAATAAAGCGGTGAATAACAACCACTCAAAAAGGTAACCTTCATCACTGTTCTTGAGATTTAAAGGTTAGTGGAGAGAATAACTTGTAGAATTGGGTGTGGTATGTTATGCACATTTTGTATACACTTTTTGAGTCATTTTTAGTTAGTATTTTACTCTTTTTCTTTGTGTTTAGTATAGTATTAGGGTTGTTTTTTTTTTGAGTCACAGCGGTTCTAAATGGTAAAATGGCAAAAAGAAGCTAAAAGTGGGTAGAAAAGGAGCTCCCGAAGCAAAAAGGACGAAAGTTGGCAGATCTGGACGAAAGACTGCAGGACCGCGGTACCATAATTACTGAGAAGCCAAAGTACTTTTGGCACCACAGTGCCATTCTGCAGTACCGCGGTGCCGAGGAGAAAAAATCACGTTCTGGGTCGATTTCGACACGGTTTTTAGGGTCCGAAATCCATATTTTCTCAATTATAAAATCTCTAAACCCTAGCCTCATTATTCATCTGGGTTATTACATCTCACATCATACTTTGGAGAGGAAAAGGAGGCTACAACACAAGATTGGAGACAACTTTGGTTCAAGTTTCTTTTCTTTTCTTTGTTTTTATTTCAGTTTATATTGGTTTGTATTAGTTCTTGACATGAAAATATTTAGGAGCTAATTACTTTATTAGGGTTTTCCTATTGAATCGCTTGAAACTCTATTTCATAAATTAATGCATTAGTTTGATTTCTTCTTCACTTGATTAAGATTTATTCAATATTGGTATGAATGTTTGATAGTTAACTGATCACTAATTATCATAATCTATATGATTTCGAATCAAGAACCGAGAGGAGAGATTTGGATATGCTGTAATTGAATAGACATATGTTAAAATCGCGGACGAAAGTACCCCGATACTTGTGTAGCATTATAGGTTATTGTTCTTAATCCTCCTATGTGGTAAAATCTATCATAGAAATATAGAAGGTTTCTACACTGGGGTTGAGCTATTATATATCCTAACCGGAATATAAGACAGTCTAGTTAACCGGTATGTTAACGTAGAAGAAAAAGTCATTCTAGTTGCATTAAGGATTGAAAAGAGTGGATAGTTGAGGATATTGGAAGTCCTAATTCCTTCATAACTGATTTAAACCAAAGTATTATCATAATTAGTTTATTTTCTGCAATTACTTAGCCTTAGTTATTAGATAAAAATACAAACAAATTAACGTTCACCAAATAGAAACTAAAGCTTAGATAATCGGTACTTGAGAAACCAGTCTCTGTGGACGATATTCGGTCTTACCAGACAATATTACTTGTAATGATACGTACACTTGCGTGAGCAATTGGAAATCGGCCTAACAAGTTTTTGGCGCCGTTGCCGGGGACTGACGTACTTTTAATATCGACCCATCTATTCTTATTTCTAATTTGGTTGCTCCATGAACAAGTTTCTAACTTGTTCTGCGAGCATCTTTTTATTAGTTTTTGTTATTTTTCTTATTTTGTAGGAAAAGTCAGTGTAAAGAAAAAAAAGAAAAAATAGAAAAAAAAGGAAAAAAAAGACGCATGGACTACTACTACTATCAGGGGCAGTGGAATCAACAACAACAGTCTAACCCACAGGTTCCAGAGAAAGATCGAAATGAGTTGCAGACAACCATGCTTAGGCTCACCAAGTGTCAGACTCAGTTTATGGTTGAGACAAAGGTGTCCCTCAAAAATTTGGAGACACAAATAGGGCGGCTGATGGATATGGTGATCAAT
This sequence comes from Przewalskia tangutica, assembly GCA_029844215.1. Classification (NCBI taxonomy): domain Eukaryota; kingdom Viridiplantae; phylum Streptophyta; class Magnoliopsida; order Solanales; family Solanaceae; genus Przewalskia; species Przewalskia tangutica. The sequence goes on from CM056727.1 coordinate 119,929,324, forward strand.
GTACCGCAAGAAAATTTGCCTAGCGACACAGTTGTGTAGGTGATAAGCAGAGTGAGGAACCTGAACCACAACAAGCTGTTGAGAATAATGAGGAATTGAGAGAGATAGTTGGTGTAGAGAAAGAAGAGTTTACCGAGATCCAAATTTTCACCTTTTTGGATTCGTTGGAATTTCTTTTTTCTCTACCCGTTGCAGAAAAGACACCACCTTATCATTGCTGAGCCCCAACCAGAAAGTCCATACCCTCAAGGGCACCCCCAAAAGTTGAGAGATGTAGGGAGTTTAATTGATCCCTACATTATAAAGAGCATAGAAGACAAGCCTGCCTTGTGTAATTAGGGGTAATCTTAGATATGAGGCCCTTGTTTGAAAAAAGTGTTATAGGAGGAGTGGGACCTGCAACAATAACTGTGCGGATTGCAAACAGTTCGCAGAAGGATCCACTGGGCACTAGTAAAGATTAACTTCATCCGGCTAAAAGTCGTTAAAGACAGCGCTACTTGGGAGGTAACCCAGTGTTTTTAATTGTGTCATTTCAATTCTTGTTTTAGTTATTTTATTTTATCTTGAACAGTCTCACGGTCTTGGGTTTTGTCTTATGTTTTGATGGCAGGTGGACTAGGGATTGACCTTGAGTGGAAAAGGCTAAAAAATGTTGGAAAAGTGCAAAAATCGAGCACAGCGCCGTGGCGCCAAAATGCAGGGTTGCGACGCTGAAACTTCAGAAAGCCCAGAAACATGTGCAATGTCCAGAATTTCCTCCCAGACCTCCGTTATGACCGTTGTGTTGTGTCTGTAAGTTGTCCCTTTATTTATAGTCTTCACACATTGGGGACAATGTGTCGTTTAAGTTTGGGGGGGTTCTTATTTTTATTTTTGTGTGTCTGTTTTTTAGTCTTTTTTATTGTGTTTTTGGATCTTATATGAGTCAATTTTTTTTTAAATTATGATCATGCATGCTGTAATGCTTGAAACTCCTAGTGAATTAAGTGGGATAATGTAATGGAATTGGAAGCTAAAATCTGTGTGCTTAAGTTAGATATGCCAAAAAATCATGAAAATCTAATTATTTAAGATATTTGTGCTTAGCCTATGTGTGTAAACTATGGAAAAAATGATTGAAAATATCTATGAAGTCTGCTTGTTTGCTATTTGAGGAGAAATAGTTAAGATATACATGCTTAGGGAGATGATTCAGACATTTCTTTGTTAGCCCTTCTTACCATTCATTACCTACCTTGTAATAAATTGTATCCCTAGTCAGCCCCTTTGAGCCTAAAATAAGTTGTTTTCTTTGACACCCCATGATTCTCTTGTGTGTCATAAGCAGTAATTGAAAATAGGGATGAAAAAGAGTGAAAAAGAAATACAAAAAGAAAGTGAAAAATTGATGCACCCCAATGAAAAAAAATATGCAAAAGCTTAAGTTTGGGGGTGCCTATGTGAATGTGTTTCATGCTCTCAAAAAGAGAAGAGGGAAATGATGGGTATGAACTGAAAATAATATCAAAAAGAAGGACAAAATGGTTGAATGAGAAAAACGCTTATGATACGTTAATTTGAGCCTAAATGCCTACTCTTACCTACCCCTGCCTAAGCCTACATTACAACCCTGAAAAGTTCTGAAGATCTCTAAATTGTATGTCTATGATTAGTGGAGAATAACAAGTAAACAGGCCCATAGGTCTTTGGAAAAAATGAAATGAAATTGACATGCATATGTTAGTGTTCATTTTTCCATTAATTATGATTGAAGTGAATTTGCGAAATATCTGGCTTGAAATTCTAGATTGCTATATTCATGCTATATATGTTCCAGCATATTATCTCAACTGACATTCATGCTTTTCTAAGTAACCTTGTACATCTGCTTGATTAGAGTCTTTTGAGTCATTTTTTTTCTGTTTCTCTGATTTTATTTTGATCTTTGCTCGAGGGCGAGCAAAGGTTAAGTTTGGGGGTATTTGTTAGGCACATTTTGTATACACTTTTTGAGTCATTTTTAGTTAGTATTTTACTCATTTCATTTGTGTTTAGTATAGTATTAGGGTTATTTTTCTTTCTTTTGAGTCACAGCGGTTCTAAATGGCAAAATGAAGCTAAATGTGGGCAGAAAAGGAGCTCCCGAAGCAAAAAGGATGAAAGTTGGCAGATCCGGACGAAAGACTGCAGGACCGCGATGCCATTCTGCAGGACCGCGGTACCATAATTACTGAGAAGCCAAAGTACTTTTGGCACCACAGTGCCATTCTGCAGTACCGCGGTGCCGAGGAGGAAAAATCACATTCTGGGTCGATTTCGACACGGTTTTTAGGGTCCGAAATCCATATTTTCTCAACTATAAAATCTCTAAACCCTAGCCTCATTATTCATCTGGGTTATTACATCTCACATCATACTTTGGAGAGGAAAAGGAGGCTACAACACAAGATTGGAGACAACTTTGGTTCAAGTTTCTTTTCTTTTCTTTGTTTTTATTTCAGTTTATATTGGTTTGTATTAGTTCTTGACATGAAAATATTTAGGAGCTAATTAATTTATTAGGGCTTTCCTATTGAATCACTTGAAACTCTATTTCATAAATTAATGCATTAGTTTGATTTCTTCTTCACTTGATTAAGATTTATTCAATATTGGTATGAATGTTTGATAGTTAACTGATCACTAATTATCATAATCTATATGATTTCGAATCAAGAACCGAGAGGAGAGATTTGGATATGCTGTAATTGAATAGACATATGTTAAAATCGCGGACGAAAGTACCCCGATACTTGTGTAGCATTATAGGTTATTGTTCTTAATCCTCCTATGTGGTAAAATCTTTCATAGAAATATAGAAGGTTTCTACACTGGGGTTGAGCTATTATATATCCTAACCGGAATATAAGACAATCTAGTTAACCTGTATCTTAACGTAGAAGAAGAAGTCATTCTAGTTGCATTAATGATTGAAAAGAGTGGATAGTTGAGGATATTGAAAGCTTTAATTCCTTCATAACTGATTTATACCAAAGTATTATCATAATTAGTTTATTTTCTGCAATTACTTAGCCTTAGTTATTAGATAAAAATATAAACAAATTAACGTTCACCAAATAGAAACTAAAGCTTAGATAATCGTTACTTGAGAAAACAGTCTCTGTGGACGATATTCGGTCTTACCAGACTATATTACTTGTAATGATACGTACACTTGCGTGAGCAATTGTAAATCGGCCTAACATGGTACGGGCTGCGTGTTGTTGGTGCTGTAAGGATGATTGTTGCTTGGGTATGTGATGTTTGTATTGTGTTGTGGGATATTGTTGTTGGAGTTTGTGATTTTGGGGTTAAGTGTTGCTGTGTAGTGTTGATTCGTAGTGTATTGTTGTTGTGGTCTGATTTTGCATGGTTATTGTTGATGTGTGGAGTGATAGTTGTTAGAAACCCTCAAAAAAACAAAAGAAACGCTGCTGAAAATTTTCCAACAACTCGCACAATGACCTTTAGAAAACGAACCGCCAGAGCTTCCTCATCTCCATCAGCTCCAGAATATGATGTTACTCGATTTACCAACAAACAGGCGGAAGATCGATATAACAAAATAAACACTAGAGCATTGATACCAGAGAGGTGCATGGACTACCAGACCATGCCATTTGATGATGATGATGACTACGAGCCCATTAGGGCCATGATCGAGGCGAATGGTTGGAAAATGTTCACCAATCCAGAAAGGATTCCACTTCAGAAAACTAGCCTTGTGAGGGAATTCTATGTTAATTATCCCGAGCAAGAGGATGGGAGATGCTTTGTTAGAGGGCGATATGTGCCCGTAAGTTCTGAAACAGTGATCGGTGTATTTTATATACACCTTTTGAGTCATTTTTAGTTAGTCTTTTGCCCATTTTTGCACAAATATGTGTCGTGTTAGGATAGATTTTCTTTCTTTTGAGTCACAATGGTTTAAAATGGCGCATTGGTGAGAATTAGTGAAAAGAGAGCAGAAACAGAGGTTCCGGAGCTCAAAAAGCTAAAAAGTTGGCAACCCGGGCGAGAATAGGCGGCAACCAACCAAATAGGCGAGCAACGGCGCCAAGAAGCGAGAGACCGCGAAGTTGCGCGGCGGCTGGTTCAGCATGGCGCCGATACGGGAAAATTGCCAAATCCGAATAGGAATGGGTCAAGGCCAAGAAGGAAAAGGTTTGGGATGTTTTTGGTGATATAAAAAGGACCTTTAGGTCAGATTTTGAGAGTGGCACACCTTACCATTCATCACAACTTGGAGATCAAGATTGGAGACTTACTTTTAAGTAATTTCTTGTTCTTTATTTTATTTCTTTCTAGTATATGTTGGATAATAGTTTAGTTCTTGGCATGTCTATGGCTAGGAACTAACTTAATTTAGGGCTTTCCATGTCGAATCGCTTGAACCTCGTTCTTATGAATTAATGCATGTTTTGGTTTCTTCTTATTATTGTTGAGATTTATTCAATAATTGTTTTGATTGCTTGTGTCACGACCCGACCTCAGATCCGTGACTGGTGCCTTACCCCGGGCACCCTTGTGATACAACATCAGAGAAAACCAGCGGAAATAAACTCACAAACAAGAACTATATAAGAATATAAAACAGGCTAACCCAAAGTGGCTACCTCTAAATATAATAAAACGAACAGTTACATCCTTACACCCCAATTCATGACAGGACTACAAGCCTCTAAGAAGGTATAACACTATGACGGGACAGGGCCCCGCCATACCCCCTGAATGTACAAAAGTCTACAACCTCAGGGAATCGTACCAAAAGACGAGGCCTCCGGAGAAATGGAGCCTTCCGAGAACCGAACCGTGATCCTAAGAGTGCGGATCAGCAAGCTATGAACCTCAACCTGCGGCATGAACGCAGCCCCCCGAAGGAGGTCAGTACAACATGTACCAAATATGCGAAACTGGAAAATACTGTAATAATATCATAAGTCAAAAATAAGCTGAAGTCTTAGATAAAAATCAGTTTCCTTGCACTGTGCCTTACTAACAATGAGAGTAACCAGTATAAATCTTATAGCATAAAAATAGGAGGCTCATGATCAAAACAGGGTACCTCGCCCGTAGTATCATTAAGCAATCCTACTCCTGGGACTATTTCACCCGCATGGGTCCTGTGGACCCGCATGAGGTCATCCGCCTCGTCATGGGACTATTTCACCCGCATGTGACTATTTCACCCGCATGGATCCTGTGGACCCGCATGAGTACCATCGCCGTACTCGCATGAGACTATTTCACCCGCATGGATCCTGTGGTCCGGATCCGCATGAGTGCAAGCGCCGCACTCGCATCATGGGTAGCAAATCCATGGCATAAATAATAACCCGGGGTTTACCCCGTAATAATATAAATATATAACATAGCTCATCCGGCTATCATACATAACATAAGCACTACCGGCCTATCATATCATACATAAGCACTACCGGCCTATCATATCATACATAAGCACTACCGGCCTATCATATCACAACATAAGCACTACCGGCCTATCATAACATAAGCACTACCGGCTTATCATAACATAAGCACTACCGGCTTATCATAACATAAGCAAGTTAAGAAATCCCCTAACTTCTTATTAACATTATTAATATATCCTCTCATTTTAGTATCCTAAGGCACGAACATGTCTTTTAATCGAAAATCCGGGAATTCAACCCAAGCACCATGTACTTCTAACTTTTTAAGAAATAACTCTTTTATACAAAACTCCAAGATACTAATCACCATAGTATCAATTTATGATTTCTTTTCAAGACAAGTCACATTTCCTTTTAGAAATATAATAGGCTTCTAAATCAAGTGACTTCATTTCCTTTAAAACCTTAGGCAACCAATGCCTAAAAATCAATTCACCTTTCTTAGTTTCAAATCCTTTACCCGTACTTGTTTTAATTAGAGTAAACCATTCTTTGTGAACCTTTCAAAACTAATATAACCAACTTCCCATAAAGTCATTATATTAGCGTTATTCCTTTGTCAAATACATTTTCCCTAAATCCAAGGGACTTATACTTTTAAAATGAACAAATATCATATACTTTAAAACAAGTGAAAGATATCAAATCTTGTACGTCTACCGTACTACATAGGTACAACTACTCATGCTCAAGGGATAGGAAAGTTCCACATACCTCTTTCGGTTAATCCACTTGCTAAGTCCAACTACCGCAAGTAATATGTCAACCTATAATAACCATAGTGTGTTTATTAACCTCTAATTTCAATGTAGAAATTCCAAATTCAAGTTATCAATTCCTAAGGAAAATTGGGCAGCATTTCCTTTGTTTCTACTCACTTTGCCACCTTTTCAAAGGCCGATTTTTCAACATTCAAACGCCTTATTAAGGCCCAACAACCAAACCAACACAAAGGGGATTACACACCTAATCTTGGGTGTGTAAAATTCTGCCCCATAAGTTATAATAGTACACTTAACAATTCTAAGGTGGTCTTTAGGCTACAACATGCTCATAATATTTCTTTAGCCAAATCCTTCATATTCAACCCACATTTCTAGCATGCAATGACTCTAAGAGCATTATTTACCACCATAAGTATTTTCTTCTTAACATGCAACTCTATAAACTAATAATAGAGGAAGAATCATTACCTTAGAGCTTTAGCCAAATTTTATCCAACAATTGCTAGCCTTTCTACCAAGAATACCACCACCACCACCTTCACAAGCTAGCCACAAGCTTCCTTCTTGTCTTTTAATTTTTCAGATTTTTCTTAAGGCTAGAATCCTCTTGGATTTTAGAGAGAAGGAGGAGCTTGAAATATTTAGATAGAAGGAGGTTTTTCAAAGAGAGAGATGACAAATGACCAAGTCTTTAAGACTTGGTCACTATATTGCATGTAAAAATCAGATGGTGGGGACACTTGTCCCCACTCAGCCCTTTCAAAATAAAAATTGACTTTTCTAAGTTTTTTTTGATTTCGCCTGGCGCGGCGCCCGCTTCCGGCCGCAACTCGCGAACCCTGATCTTCGCGCCATGCTCGACCGGCCATGCCCTACCATCACCCGCCAGCCGCGGCCCGGAGGCGGCCGCACACGAGACTCCCGATCATGTCCAGCCCGAACCACGGGGTATAACAGCTTGGTAATTAATTGATCACTAATTATCATAACTTATATGATTTCTAATCGAAATCCGAAAGGGGAGATTGTGAATATGCTATAGTTGAATAAACATAGGTTTAAATTATGGACGAAAATACCTCAATACTTGTGTAGCTTAATATGTTATTGCTCTTAATCCTCCTTTGTAGTCAATCTTTTCATCGAATGATAGAAGGGTTCTACATTGGGGTTTAGTGTTTATATTACCTTAATAGGAGTATAAAACGGCTTAGTTAACCTGCTATTTCAAAATAGAAGAAGAACCTTAATTATTTGCATTAACGAGTAAAGCGAGCGGATAGTCGATGAGATTTGGAAGCCCTATTTCCACCATATCTGAAGTAAAGTAAAGTAATTTAGTTAGATATATAATCATAGCTATAAACAATTCATCAAATTATCTGTTACCAAAAGGATACTACAGAATAGAGGTTGGTAATTGGACACTAATCCATGAGGACGATAACTCGGTCTTCTAGACTATATTACTTGTCACGACACGTGCACTTGCGTTTAGCGTATGCATAAATCGCGCATCAAACAGTGAATGAGCTACCGAGGACCAATGATGTTGAGGACCAAGGTTATAACCCGCACCATTTCACAAGGTAGTAGAGAGACGTCAACCATATCATGTGGGACACAGTTGCAGCATTTTTATGCTACCCAGGCGCCGAATTCAACATTTCTCGTAACGGGTCCAGGAGACTTGCCCGGTGCCAATTTAACAGAAAAACCAGAGGATGACTATATTTCATAAGTGCTCGCTTGATTCCGTCAACTTATTTTACCAATGTTCCTACAGACAGAATCAAGCTCATCTATGGCATCATGTCGGGCAAGACACTTGATGTTGGGAGAGAAATAGTGCAAAACATAGGGGAGACTAGCAAGCTGGCTATTACGGGCGGACTGGGACATGGGTCACTCATTTCTGCCTTATGTGCTAGGCATGGAGTCCCAACATTCGCCACAGATATTCTCGAGAAGAGCAGCATCCTGTGACCTACAGTTTAGTGCACTCTTTCTTTGACCCCACTCCAAGACCAGCAGCAAAGAGAAGGGGCCCAGTAGCAACAGACGCAACAACCATGGATGAAAAAGAGCCTAAGGCAGCTGCACACGATGAAACAGGCGAAAGCAGCCACTAGCATCCCTTGACTTTGGAGCCTCCAATGCCAATGATAGAGCAGTTGCTCCTAAATCAACAAAGGATGCTGCAAAACCAAGAGAATATGATGCAAAATTAACAGAAAATGATGCAAGACCATCAACACCTGACCCAGTGTGTTCATAGTTTAAGTTACATGTTCACCCAATGGTCAATGCAACATCCGCCGCCATCGCCACCATCTTGAGCCGCTATTGTATGTAAGTCTTCCCTTTTTAATTTTTGAGTCGTTACACATGTGGGACAATGTGTCGTTTAAGTTTGGCGGAGGTTTCTTTCTTATTTTATTTTTGTGTGTCTATTTTTGAGTCTTTTTGATTGAGTTTTTGTGTCTATATGAGTCAATTTTTATTTTATTTTTTGATCATGCATGTTGTAGCTGTTTGAAACGCCTAGTGAATTAAGTGGGATAATATAATGGAATTAGAAGCTAAAATCTGTGTACTTAAGTTAGATATGCCAAAAATTCATGCAAATCTAATTATTTGGGATATTTGTGCTTAGCCTATGTGTTGTCAATTGTGGAAAGAATGAATAAAAAATGTCTATGAAGTCTGCTTGCTTGTTATTTTAGGCGAAATAGTTAAGATGTACATGTATAGAGAGATGATTCAGGCATTTCTTTGTTAGTCCTTCTTACCATTCATTACCTACCTTGCAATAAATTATATCCCTAGTCAGCCCAGTTGAGCCTAAAATAAGTTATTTCTTTTACATCCTATGATTTCCTTGTATGCCATAAACAGTAATTGAAAAATTGGGACGAAGAAGTGTGAAAAAGAAATACGAAAAGAGAGTGAAAAATTGATGCACCCCAATGAGAAAGATGTAAAAGCTTAAGTTTGAGGGTGTCTATGTGAATTGTTTCATGCTCTCAAAAAGAGAAGAGGGGAATGATAGGTATGAACTGAAAAGAATACCAAAAAGAATGACAAAATGGTTGAATGAGAAAAACGCTTATGATACGTAAATTGAGCTGAAATGCCTACTTTTACCTACCCCTGCCTAAGCCTACATTACAACCCTGAAAAGTCCTGAAGATCTCTAAATTGTATGTCTATGATTAGTGGAGAATAACAAGTAAACAGGCCCATAGGTCTTTGGGAAAAATGAAACGAAATTGACATACATAGGGTAGGTGTTCATGCTTCCATTGATTATGATTTAAATGAATTTGCGGAATATCTGACTTGAAATTCTAGATTGCTAAATTCATTCTATGTATGTTCCAACATATTATCCCAAGTGACATTCATGTTTTTCTAAGTAACCTTGTGCATCTGCTTGATTAGAGTCAGTTTTCTTTCTGTTTCTTTGATTTTGTTTTGATCTTTGCTCGAGGGCGAGCAAATGTTAAGTTTGGGGGTATTTGTTAGGCATATTTTGTATACACTTTTTGAGTCATTTTTAGTTAGTATTTTACTCATTTCATTTGTGTTTAGTATAGTGTTAGGGTTGTTTTTCTTTCTTTTGAGTCGCAACGGTTCTAAATGGCAAAAAGAAGCTAAAAGTGGGTAGAAAAGGCAGAAAAGGAGCTCACGAAGCAAAAAGGACGAAAGTTAACAGATCAGGACGAAAGATCGCGGATCATGCCGATCGCAGGATCACGGTGCCACACCATCGAGAAGCCGCAGATTTTCGTACCACGCTGCCATTCTCAGGATCATGCGCCGATGCGGGAATTTCCAATCTGAAATAGAATTGGCAAGGGGAAAAAGGGTCCAAGGCACACGTTTTTGACAACATATATAAACCCTTGGGACAAATTTTAGGGTAGGGAGGATCTATCACATATCATCTCTCAGAACACAACACAACGTTTGGCGGCTACGGAGACATTAGTTCTAAGTACTTTTCTTTCCTTTATTTTCATTCAGTTCATGTTTGGATTTGTATTAGTTCTTAGCATGTCTATGGCTAGGAGCTAAACACTTTATTAGGGTTTTCCTATTGAATCGCTTGAAACTCTCTTTCATGAATTAATGCATTAGTTTGATTTCTTCTTCACTTGATTAAGATTTATTCAATATTGGTATGAATGTTTGATAGTTAATTGATCACTAATTATCATAATCTATACGATTTCGAATCAAGAACCGAGAGGAGAGATTTGGATATGCTGTAATTGAATAGACATAGGTTAGCATCGCGGACGAAAGTACTCCGATACTTGTGTAACATTATAGGTTTTTGTTCTTAATCCTCCTATGTGGTAAAACCTATCATAGAAATATAGAAGGTTTCTGCACTGGGGTTGAGCGATTATATATCCTAACCGGAATATAAGACAGTCTAGTTAACCGTTATCTTAATGTAGAAGAAGAAGTCATTCTAGTTGCATTAAGGATTGAAAAGAGTGGATAGTTGAGGATATTGGAAGCCCTAATTCCTTCATAACTGATTAAACCTCAATAATTTATTTCAATTCTTGCAATTACTCTACTAGTGTTAGATAAAAACCAAATCAACTTATCGTTTGCCAAATAGATAACCTAGAATAGATGTTCGGTAGTTAAAAACCAGTTTCTGAGGACGATATTCGGTCTTACCAGACTATATTACTTGTAACGATACGTACACTTGCGTGAGCAATTGGAAATCGGGCTAACACTAATAGCCCAACAAACAAAACAAAAGAAAATATTTTCAAGTCCAATTCACTGTGAACAATCTCAACTAATTTAAAGGACGTTCACATATGTTTAAGAAACTGAATATATCTGATAAACACTAAATCAATGATACTTTAACTAGATGTTTTTAGTGAACACATTTACACTAAAAATAAAACATGCTTCAAATATATAAATAGTAAATACCATCATGTCCAACAACTGTAATGTAAGGCAATCTAAATCAATACATGCTAACACAATTGATACCATAAGAACAAGGTAAAGATTGAACTTTTATGTCAAGGAACTTGACATGTAACACCTTTGAAGTTCATCAATCGGAAAGGACCTTGAACCGGAACCTCGTCGGAGCTACTATACGAAACTGCACTTTTGCTCGAACTTGAAGGATATGACCCTTTTGTTGGAGTTGCGGGGATGAAAGAAAGCTTTGAGTGTTGTGTATGCGAAGAAGAAAATCCCTTTACTCTTAATTTTCTTTCTCTCCTCTAATTCTCTTGATTTTTCCTTACACTTTTTTTTGTATATGTTCTCCTCTTCTTGTGTTGGCTCTAGGTGTGTGTATTTATAGTATGCAAAAATATTTGCTCTTGTTGTCTGGAAGTTCTTCTCTTGACGAATACGCTGTGGTATATTTGTTGATATATAATCTCATTTTTGTGTAGCACTGAACCCCTAACCTTTTTGTCAAGTAAGTTTTATTTTTTATTTGGCAGAAAAATTAAAAGATGTTCCTTCTAGAATTCGAGGTGTGTAGTGCTATTTAGTTCTTGTGTAGATATCATTACTTAGCATGTTGTTGTTGTTGTTGTTGGTGCTAATAGTGGAATTGTATCATGCCATTAAGCCGAAAAGACTTTCGCATGTTCTGTTATTTAACAAATAATTCCTCATGTCACTTATTTTTTTTAATAAATTTTATATAACTAGAAGTCAGGGAAGTATAATCAATCATTGAGGGTTCTCAAGCCTCAACGTAAAATAAAGCAATATAAGAAGATAAACTCCACATGAGGGGAGGGGAGGTACACACAAAAGGTGTAGCTACATGAGTGAAGTAATCAGTAAACAACACGATAGGTTGCTAGTTGACTTTGATTGTGTGGCATCCCTAACCGTGCCTCATACTTATTGTCTTTCCAGTGTTCTTAGGAGGATTCATTCGGGAAATAACCTCCTTCCATTCGCCATCTCCATGAGTCGAAGTACCATCAATAGTTGCAAGACCACCAAGTGCAGCCAGGACGAAAGGAGGGTTAGACTCACCACGAGTTGCCGCGACTAAGGCCCCTCCATAATTCAAAGCCTCTGATTTATATTTTGGTTGCTGCTTTTTGTTAGTATGCTATGGACAGAAGAGCTTACTTCTAATGCCATGACCTAATTGCCCTAATCAATATTGTGATTTAGGATTTGATTTCCCTTTGTTTATTGAAATTATATTGCTTTTATTCATGAAGACTTGCGCAGATTATCATATGAAGCAATCAATATAATTGTAGGGTTTTGTCGGGTTCGTACACGCAGCGGAATTTGAAAATTTATGTTTTAAACCCGACGTCGGTCAAACTGTAGGATGATTATACAATGTAAATAAACACAAAGCAATAATGTAATACTTCGAACGAAGACTTACATTGTAGATAGAAGTCTGAATCTTGAGGCTTTGTGTAGTCCGAGGGTGCGCACGCAATAGTCCATCGATTTGCAAGTTAAAACTGTGAAGTAATTTCTCCTTTGGAAAGCTAGGAATTCCAGCAGAGTTTCAGTAGAGTTTAATCTTTTGAAAATATGGTGTGTAAAATATGAGGCTAAACCCTGTATATATAGCTAAATATATCAGCTAGGGTTTTCACAGTGGGCCAGGCCCAGAAATTGAAACAGAGTGGGTCATTTCGGACCCACTGGACGCGTGGCGCCGTGGCGCTGAGTAAGTGGCGCCATGGTGCTGTGACACCGCGGCCCTGACTCACTCGCGCCGTGGCCCTGCTCCATTTTTGCTTCGTTTCTATTTTATACTATTGTCTCGATTATCAACTGAACATTTATATACTCTCTGATTACATCCTTGAATAGACGGAACAATTAACTTAGTGTTACCCTTCAGGCCTTTACATATTGACACTAATAACATTAGGGTCTACATGGAACTCCTAGACTGCGCTGGAAGAAGAACTCAATATGTAAAGTTTAGCTACACGAAACATTTGAACTGAACCTCTATGTGAGAAGATAAAATTCTTTCATTCATGACACACTCAATCAAGCTTAGGATTTGTCAAGTGTCTATCCAAATGGCTTGATCATTATAACTCATCTATATTAGTGGACAACAAGACCATATCAAAGACATGTTCATTGCATTGGCCAATGACTTAGTCAACCTAATACCACATGAGTACGTGAGCGTTCACTCGAATATACATTCAAGGAATGAATCCTAATCTTAGCTCACATACCACCTTTAATCTACTTCGTAATGCACCCAAAACAAGACACGTCTCAACCTATAAGGCATTTGAGCTTAGGACAGGATCAAAGTACATTACTCCGTAAACAAGGTGATATTGACCTCAAGTCTAAGGACTTCTATCTCCCACATGTCGATGACATTATAGACATATAACAAAATAGTATATCAGCAGGGTATACCAATACTTCAACAAGTATCCATGTGTCCATCACGAGTTGCCATAACTCGTAGCAAGTGAGACATATTACATCCCCTAAGGTTATGATGCAGACCACATGTCGACGTATCGCATATCATCGATATCCTAATCTAGATGATCATTAGTCGAGGTAATTTAAGAGTTACGTTATAACATTAATTCTCACATCATTAATAAACACATAAACTCTAGGGATGCATTTATAGAATATTATAAACAATTAACTAATAATTTAACAAATACAAATGTCATAATATTAATCATCATTAATATAAATATGAATGTGTATAAAGTACATTTTGTCCTAATACAGATTGTCTCTAGGACATATACTTTCAATCTCCCACTTGTCCTAAAGTCAATCACCAACATATTCAATACTCATGTTCTCAAACTGACCATTCTGTTTCACCAAGCTTAATGGTTTAGTAAACGGGTCTGCTAGATTATTGTCTGTGGGAACATAATCTATCATAATATCTTCATCCTCTACCATCTCTCGGAGAATGTGGTACTTATTCGGTACATGCTTGTTTCTGTTAGTTGATCTTGGTTTCTTTGTTTGTGCAATAACACCAGTGTTGTCATAATAAATGGTTATTGGACAACTAGCACTCGGAACAACCCCTAGTTCCTTCAGGAACTCAGAAATCGCGACAACTTCCTTAGCAGCTTTCGATCCAGCAATGTACTCCGCTTCAGTAGTCGAGTCAGCAGTAGTAGCTTGTTTGGAACTCTTCCAGCTCACTGCTCCTCCATTGAAAATGAATGTCTAACCAGACTGAGATTTGAAATCATCAACATCCGTCTGAAAACTAGCATCGGTATACCCAGTGGCAACCAACTTATCTCCTCCACCATAGACTAAGAAGTAATATTTAGTACGTCTGAGATACTTAAGAATACTCTTAACTGCCTTCCAGTGTTCCTCACCAGGATTCTGCTGTAACTTGCAAGTCATACTAAGTGCGAAGACCACATCTAGCCTAGTACAGGTAATGACATACATGATCGATCATATAGCCGAAGCATATGGAATCTTCTTCATGCGCTTAAGTTCTACAGCACTAGAAGGGCAACCCTTCTTAGATAACTTGATGCCTTGACCCATTGGAAGGCCACTTTTCTTTGAATTCTCCATTGAAAAACGTCTAAGCACTTTGTCTATGTAGATTGACTGTGACAGCCCCAACAATCTATTAGCTCTATCTCTATAGATCCTAATTCCCAGAATGTAGCAGGCTTCACCTAAATCCTTCATCATGAAGGTCTTGGACAACCAATCATTAACTGACTGCATGAGAGTCTTATTGTCTCTCATTATCAATATGCCATCAACATATTTAATAATGAAGACAATACCCTCATCCTTGCGTTTGATATAAACGCAAGGATCCTTTTTGCTTCTAACGAAATCAAAAGATTTAATAGCCTTGTCAAAGCTAATGTTCCAACTCCTATAGGCTTGCTTAAGCCCATAAATAGACTTCTGTAGCCTGCATACATCATTTGGTCTGGACTCGGATGAAAAACCCTCGGGTTGTTTCATATACACTTCCTCGATTAGATTACCATTGAGGAATACAATTTTGACGTCCATCTACCAAATGTCATAATCGTAATGTGAAGTTATAGTAAGCAAAACCCGAATAGACTTTATCTTAGCCACCGGTGAAAAGGTTTCATCATAATCCATGCCAGGACGCTGAGTAAAACCTTTAGCCACTAGTCTAGCTTCATAAGTCTGAACCTTGCCAGATGCATCAATCTTCTTCTTGAAGACCCATTTGCATCCTATGGGTTTAACCCCATTCAGCAAATCAACCAAGTTCTACACTTGATTGATATACATAGATTCCATTTCGGATTCATGGCTTCTTGTCATCTCTTCGAATCAATGTCCAGCATTGCTTCGTTGTAGGTCCTAGGTTCGTCATCATCTGGAATATCTAACTCATTTTGTATTTCCACAAGTAGATTTAGTCTTTTCGGAGGACGATGAGTTCTAGCAGACCTACGGAGTTGAGTGTCTTGCAGTTCAGTTACAAGTATGTTTTGATTGTGAGAATGTTCTTGTGCGCTGGTTGATCCACCAACATTAGAGCTTTTAGGAATCTCATTTTCATGTCTTTCTTGAATAGGAGAAGGTGCAACTGGTGAACTTTCTCCCAAGATCTGTGTAGGTGGATCTTGCGTTTCTGCATCTCTCCTCATAGCACTCCCACTGGCCGAAGGGCGTACCATGAGTACCCAATCTTCGTCATAAGCTCCCACTGAATCCTTGCCTTGCTCACTCGACAAGGTTTCAATCTCTATGTTACTTTGTTCTTGGTTTCTTCAAGTTCTATCTCTGCGCACTATCTTCCTTGTAGACATATTCATCTTGAAGAAAAGTTGTGTTCCTAAAAACAAATATCTTATGTTCTCCGGAAAGATAGAAATAGTATCACTTAGTTTCCTTTGGATACCCAACGAAGTAACATTTCTCACTTTTAGACTCCAACTTATCAGTGATCAACTTCTTAACATATGCAGGACACCCCAAGGGCCTCATGTGTCTAAGTGATGGCTTCTTGTCACACCATACCTCATATGACGTCTTTTCAACTGATTAGAAGGAACTCTGTTCAGAACATATATTGAGGTTAGAATAGTGTATCCTCAAAGGTATGTTGGAAGAGCTGAAAAACTCATCATGGAACGAACCATGTCAAGCAAGGTTCGATTTCTCCTTTCGGCAACACCATTCATCTGAAGTGTTCCATGAGATGCCCATTCACAATGAACTTCATGTAGCTTTAAGTATTCAAGAAATTCTTTACTTATGTATTCACCCCCCACGATCAGATTGGAGAGTCTTGATACTCTTCGAGAGCTGTTTCTCAGCTTCACACTTAAACTCCTTAAACTTCTCGAAGGCCTCGGATTTGTGTCTCATAAGATACACATATCCATACCTCGATAAGTCGTCTGTAAAATTAATAAAGTAAGAGAAACCTTCTCTAGATTGAGTCGAAAATGGTCCACATACGTCAGTATGTACTAACTCAAACACCTCCTTGGCACATATCCCCTTTCCAGAAAGAGGTTTAATGGTCATCTTACTTTTTAAACAAGATTCAAAGTTACCATAAGATTGTAAGTCAAATGGTTCAAGGTAATTTAATTTCCTCAACTGTTCTATCCTCGTTTCATTGATATGACCAAGTCTGCAATGTCACAAGTAGGTAGAATTTCTTCATTTAACTTAGCTTTTTATTTTGTACATTGAAAATTTCCCTGCGGCAGTTTAATGTATACAATCCATTCACAAGAGGCGCAATTCCATACACAACATTATCATAAGCCAAAATCAGATTGCTATTATTAATGTTTGAGGAAAAGCCCTCAGTGTCAAGAACAGGAATGGAAATAATGTTCCTTGTCAAAGAAGGAACATAATAACAATTGTTTAACATTAAAATATTGCCGAAAGGTAAATCTAATCTATAATCTCCCACGCGCTCAGCATCAACATGTGCTCTGTTTCCGACGCGCGGGTCCACCTCTCGAGGTCCGATCTTTCTGCTATTAGTTAGATCATGCACATTTGTTCAAATGTGTGATCCACAAGCGGTATCTAGTACCCAGGAATGAGATTCATTTATAGAGAGATTAATTTCAATTACAAACATACCTTGTCCACTAGAGGATGGTGCACCTGGTTCCATCCCTCCTCCTGGAGTTGTACAGTCCTTCCTCCAATGTCCCTTCTTGTTGCAGTTCATGCACACATCTTATGTTGGAAGTTTCTTCTTCTTCTTCGCCCCTCCTTTGGGCTTCATTGCTGCTGTCGGAGCAACAAATTTGCCCTTCCTCTTCTGTTGTCCCTTACCTTTCGGTTTGGGATGACTAGAGGAGCCAACCATCAGAATAGCTTTTCTTTTGGAGACCGAAGATTCAAAAGTTTTCAACATAATGTGCAATTCTGGCAACTTCGCCTTAGTTCCATTCATATTGTAATTTATAATGAAACTCTCGAACGAATGTGGAAGTGAATGGAGGATGAGTGTGGTAGCAACTCTGTCGTGAAACTTTATTTCAATGGATGTCAACCTTTCTATCAACTAAATCATTTTCAGCACATGTGGAGATACCTGACCCCCTTTAATGAGTTTACACTTAAAGAGTTCTATGAGCAGCTCATACTCCATTGTCTGAGACTGGAAGTCATAGAGACTCTTCAAATGTATAAGAATTTCATTGGGGCCCATGTTCTCATGTTGTCTTTGTAATGTAGGTGACATAGAAGACAACATCAAACACTGAGCTGAAATGGCATCATCATAATGTTTTTGATAAGCCATTTTATCAAATGTTGCATATTCAGCAGAGTCCTCCGCATGGTCCAATGTATATTCAATTTTCTCTTTGCTCAGGACTATTCTTACATTCCTGATCCAATCTATAAAGTTGGGTCCAGTCAATCTATTGGATTCCATTAGCATTTTCATTCAGAAGTTCGACATTCTAAAGATCTGAAGATTTAGGTAGACAGGAAAAATACAATCAAAAATTCATTCTCATAATTATACACATTCATAATATGCTAATTTGACATGACCTTTTGTTTAATTAGCTCCCATTATTTTGCATACTTCTACGACCCCAAGGTAGAATACGGACCTAAAATATTTTAAGGTCATAATGGGTCAAGATCCAAACATATGCTATATCCACGTTTGTTTTGGCTGATAACTTCAATATCACACTTTGGTAGGTTCTCAACCAATTGTAAAGCTTATTCACAACTCTTGGTTTGATTAAATATCTTTCATTTTAATCTTACGTCTTTAGATTCGTCCGAAACTTTGGAGTCAAGATTCATCTAAATAAGTCAACCCCATTATGCGACTGCATTTAAGTACCTAAGTAAATTTAGCCTTTGCAAGCAAACACTTTGGTGTAAATACCTACAAAAGTTTATCCTCTACTTTTACTTTAACACATCTATGAAAGGGTCTGAGTCCTCGTAGACTTAGAGCAAATGTTTTGGCATAAATACTCGTATCGCCGAAAAGGATTTTGCACCCTAATAATTATAATGGACGATGCGTTTTAATTAGACTTGTATTTTAATGTTTGGGGAACATTATCAACAATTATGTCATACATCATATGACATCCTATCATGCAATTTCTAAACACATTTAGATGGGTAACCATCAAACTCATTAGGCATGATATAAAATAGTTTTAATCACATACCGCACCGCCTACCTGCATAGCTTATAAATGTCATGAAAGTAAACAATTACTGGGCTCCGCCAAACCAGACAATAATTGTGGACACTATGCTAATAATTTAAATGCATCACATTCAAACACTTAGCACATTTCTATATTATAGAATAATATACCATTAATGATAATCATGAGTCTAATTGTCTAAACTCTAAATCTATGCCTATGCCAAACAGTCCCTAAACATTTTCGGATTTTAAAATTCTGATTTTCAAGAATTCTGCAAACTCTTAAAATTTACAGTTTAGTCTCTTAAGAATTTAAATATTCAATTCGAACCCTATTAAATTCAGAAAATACAATTTTGACTCTCAGAAAATATTTCTAGGTTTCAGGGACCTGTTTGCAATTTTCAAAACTTAAAAATCAAAATTTCAGAAAGTTTCTTTAATTACATATTTGCCCGAAAGGACCAAATCTGTCTAATTTAAAATTTTATTTTCAGATTCTGAAACTCTCAAAACTTTCAGAATCAGATTCTAAACTCTTAAAACTTCAGTTTCTGATTTCAATTTTTTTTTTTTTAAATTTCGACGATAGCGTCGCGGCCCTGCAGGGAGGCGCTGCGGTGCCGAACGATCAGAGAACAGAAACCGAAAATCCGAAATTTTATTTTAAGCTTTTTGGATGAACAGCGTCGTGGCCCTATTGAACAGAGCCGCCGTAAAATCCTAGTCAGCGCCGCGACGCTCCCTGGTGGAACCGCGACGCCTCTACCCCAGAAACACAATTTCTGCAATTTGGAAACTCTAAAACTGGTTTAGGCTCAGATTTGAAGATCCATTTTGTACCCATTTCACTATTTTACAGCACGTTCATCGACCAACATCAAATCCATTCTCGTTCATCGTCTCAATGCACCATGTTCAAATCGAACCGGTTACGCATATCAACTTAGGTGAGTTAGATTTGAATGACTTCCTCGATTACATCACTGTTTAACAGATCTGGAGACAAAACTGTGTATTCTTGGGATTTTAAGATTTTAAAGCTTTTAAACGATATAAATCAAATTTACACAAATTCTAACTCATATTATCATTAATATTCATTGTACAAAATAGCCCAGACTCTGATACCACTGTAGGGTTTTGTCGGGTTCGTACACGCAGCAGAATTTAAAAATTTATGTTTCAAACCCGACGTTGGTCAAACTGTAGGATGATTATACAATGCAAATAAACACAAAACAATAATGTAATACTTCGAACGAAGACTTACATTGTAGATAACAATCCGAATCTTGAGGCTTTGTGTAGTCCGAGGGTGCGCACGCAATAGTCCCTCGATTTGCAAGTCAAAATTGTGATGTAATTTCTTCTTTGGAAAGCTAGTAATTTCAGCCGAGTTTCAGTAGAGTTTAATCTTATGAAAAGATGGTGCATAAAATATGAGGCTAAACACTGTATATATAGCTGAATATATCAGTTAGGGTTTCCCCAGTGGGCCTAGCCCAGAAACCGAAACATAGTGGGTCATTTCGGACCCACTAGACGTGTGGCGCTGAGTAAGTGGCGCCACGGTGTTGTGACACCGCGGCCCTGACTAACTCGCGTCGTGGCCCTGTTCCATTTTTGCTTCGTTTCTATTTTATTCTAATGTCTCGATTATCAATCGAACATTTATGTACTCTCTGATTACATCATTGAATCGACGGAATAATTGACTTAGTGTTATCATTCATGCCTTTATATTTCGACACTAATAACATTAGGGTATACACGGAACTCCTAGACTGCGCCGGAAGACGAACTCAATATGTAAAGTTTAGCTACACGAAACATGTGAACTGAACCTCTATGTGAGAAGATAAAATTCTTTCATTCATGACACACTCAATCAAGCTTAGGATTTGTCAAGTGTCTATCCAAATGACTTGATCATTATAACTCATCTATATTAGTGGACAACAAGACCATATCAAAGACATGTCCATTGAATGGGTCAATGACTTAGTCAACCTAATACCACATGAGTACGTGAGCGTTCACTCGAATATACATTCAAGGAATGAATCCTAATCTTGGCTTATATACCACCTTTAATCTACTTCGTAATGCACTCAAAACAAGTCGCGTCTCAACCTATAAGGCATTTGAGCTTAGGACATGATCAAAGTATATTACTCCGTAAACAAGGTGATATTGACCTCAAGTCGAAGGACTTATATCTCCCACATGTCATTGACATTATAGACATATAACAAAATAGTACATCAGCAGGGTATACCAATACTTCAACAAGTATCCATGTGTCCATCACGAGTTGCCATAACTCGTAGCAAGTGAAACATACTATATCCCCTAAGAATATGATACAGACCACATGTCGACGTATCGCATATCATCGATATCCCAATCTCGATGATCATTAGTCGAGGTAATTTAAGAGTTACGTTATAACACTAATTCTCACATCAATAATAAACATGTAAACTCCTGTGATGCATTTATAGAATATTATAATAATCAACTAATAATTCAACAAATGCAAATATCATAATATTAATCATCATTAATATAAATATGAATGTGTATAAAGTATATTTTGTCCTAATACAGATTGTCTCTAGGACATATATATACTTTCAATAATATCATCTACGTACAATAAAATATATGCCAGAGAAGTACCACGACGATATATAAATAGAGAATGATCAGACCGACTGTGAGAAAACCCAATAGTAGATACATAATTTGCAAACCTTTAATATCAAGCCCGTGAAGCCTGCTTAAGTCCATACAAGGACTTATTCAGTAAACAGACATGATGAGGATGATTGGGATCTCAAAAACCCAAGGACTAATGCATATAAACTGTCTCTTTAAAATCACCGTGTAAAAAAATATTATTTACATCCAACTGATGAATATGTCATGCTTTTCAGAGAGCCAAACTAAGAACAATGTGAATGGTAGTCGGTTTGACCACCGGACTAAACGTCTCACCACAATTCACGCCAACCTGCGGAGTTTTACCATCTCCTACAAGACGAGTCTTATGCCGCTCAAAAGAACCGTCAAAATTTTCTTTATAAGTAAAAATCCACATAGACCGAATAATATTAACATCAGATGGACGGGGTACTAACTCCCACGTCTTATTTTCAATAAGAGCATTATATTCGTCAGTCATAGCCAATTTCCAATTCGGGTCATGTAGTGCAGACATAGGGTTATGTGGTAGTGGGGATTTAGAGACATTAGAATTGAGATTAAAATATCATTTTGGTTTAAAAATGCTCCTTTGACTACGAGTAACGGGCCCTTGAGTCGAGGTAGAATTAGGTGAACTTGGGTAGTGGGTGGGCTGGGGAAGGATTGGGCTTGCTGGCCCAACATGTAAAAAAAGAACTGAAATTGTACCGCGAGTGAGCTAGATCGATGGAACAATACCGAGATCGGTACTGGGCTGTGATACTGGCCCACTAGACAGATGTGTAGGACCAGCGTGTACTGGAATTTGTGGGCCAGCAGACAGTGGGCTTGTTGGCGGATTTTGGTCATGGGACAAGTCAGATGAATAGTGTATAATATACGGTGATACCCCGTCATCCAAAAAATTATACGAAGTAGGCACATAACTACACAGTTTAGCAAACGAAAA
The DNA here is from genome assembly GCA_029844215.1 of Przewalskia tangutica. Lineage (NCBI taxonomy): Eukaryota > Viridiplantae > Streptophyta > Magnoliopsida > Solanales > Solanaceae > Przewalskia > Przewalskia tangutica. The sequence continues at coordinate 119,951,857 of CM056727.1, forward strand.
TTGAGTTTCATCAAAAATCACATGGCGAAGGATCTTTATTGTAAAGAAGTTTAAGTGGGGAATTATATGCTAGATTTTTGTTAGTAAGTACGTTAAGGAGGTAAGTAGTCATTTGTAGGGTATGATGCCAAAAAAAAAGGGGTACGAAAGCATGGACTAATAATGTTCGGACAATATTATTAATGATATGAATTTTTCGTTCGGCTTTCCCATTTTGTGAGGACGTATGAGGACAAGAAGAACAAAATAGTATGCCATTAGCATCACAAAATTCCCGAAACAACTCATTATCTTATTTTTTGTCATTATCACATTGAATATTTTTAATTTTCCGTTTGAATTGTGTACGGATGAATGCTCTAAATTTTGAGAATGTGGAAAAAACTTGAGATTTTTTCGCTAAAGGAAAGGTCCACAAAAAATTAGAATAATCATCCAAAAATAGAACATATTAACGATGGACCAAAGAACTTAGAACGGGAGATGTCCATAAATCACTATGAATAATGTCAAAAAAGGCATCAATGTACGAGACGTAGAAACTACAAATGGTAATCTAACATGGTAGCCTAACGGACAAGAAGGACAAAGTGGAGTACTACGCGTACCCTGACAAGAAATAAAATTATTTTTATGTAAAGAAGAAATAGTAGACGACCCCGAATGACCCAAACGTGTATGCCACAAGGAAGGAGCAATGGCGGTAAAGGTAGACGGTATGGCTTGACTCGTGGAAGTGGTGGTGGTTGTGAGTGGATAAAGCTATCCCCTATTATTGCATCACATTAGAGGTATCTCCATCTTAAAATCTTTCACAGAAAACCCAAAGGGGTCAAACTTAACAGAAACCCAATTATCAGTTGTGAATTTGGACATACACCAAATATTTAATTAGGTTAGGGGCATGAAGAGTACTTTCAAGACTAGAGGTGGATGCAGGGGAGACAAAGTAGCATGTCCATAACATTGAATTGGAATTGTATTGCCATTACAATAATAATACCACGATTGTTGCTCAAATTGAAATAAGACGAGAGAGTACCTTGATCAGACGTCATATGAGAAGTGGCGTCAGTGTTCATGTACCAATTCACGTTTGGAGGAGTTAATCTAAGTGTATGCATTGCTTCCACAATATATGTAGGTGTCGGGATCTGATATGGGCCCACAATATGAAAAGCATGCGAAGGTCGAGGCCCAGCGGGCTCGCGACTCCGTCTAGACAGTATATGCCGCCACCGCTTGGACCGAAAATACGGGCGGACTGGCGTCTTGGCGATTACCGGATATAGACTGGGCGAGAATAGGGGTTGTTGGGCCAATGTACACTAGCCCAGCTCCACGGCCAAGGAGCCCATGGCTGGGACTAGATGTCCTGCGGCCCACTATTCCGAGGCTTACTGATGCGCGAAAAGATGCACACTTTAACGCAAGTGCACGTTATCGTGATAAGTAATATAGTCTTGGTAAGACCGAATATCGTCCACAAGGATTAGTGTTCAAGTACCAATTATCTATCTTTTGGTATCTATTTGGTAATCGATATTGATTTTTGTTGTTTATGACTAACAATTATAAAGGCTAATTAACAATATATTTACTTCAGTTGTGATGGGAATAGGGCTTCCACGTCTCCTCAACTATCCACTTATGTTACTTATTAATGCAATGAATTATGGTCTTCTTCTCTCGGAGCTAGCAGGTTTAGGAAATCGTTTTATACTCCCGTTAAGGCTATATAAACACTCAACCCCAGTATTGCTCCTTTCTACCTTTCGGTGATAAGGATGACTCTATAGGAGGATTAAGAACAAAAACCTAGTTAACTGTCACGCGCCATGCGTAAAATTAGGGGTTTTAAGCCTCTCATTAACGCTACATAAATAATTGAGGTATTTTCATCCCCAATCCAAAATATGTCTACCCAACTTACAGCATTTCACAACCTCCTCCTTTCGAAGTTTGATTAGAAATCATATAAATAATGATAATTAGTGATCAATTAATTACCAAGCATTCAAAGCAATTATTGGATAAATCTCAACAAGAAGAAGAAAAACCATAACCATGCATTAATTCATAACATAAGTTTCTAGTGATTTAACATGAAAAGCCCTATAAAAGAATTAGTTCCTAGCCATTGACATGACAAGAACTAATTCAAGGTTCATCATACAAAACTGAAATAAAAGAAATAAAGGAAAGAAAATTACTAAACTATGGTCTCCAATCTTCAATCCAAGAATCCTTGTGTTGTGCAAGAAAGGGAACCATTAAAAACTGCCTAGGGTTCTCCTTTTATAGGCTCCAAACCGCCTCAGCCTTTTTCCCTTCAGGCCTGGCCCATAATTCGTCATTAAACCTGCCCGCGTCGGCGACGCGGCGCTGCTTTGGGCGCCGTGGCGCCGGAACTTCTGCAGTACTTCGGATGATTTGGCGTCGCGACCCTGATCTCTGGCATGCGAGCGGCGCCGCAACTTCGCGGTATTTACGGATATTGGCGCCGTGGCCTGCTCTTCGTTGGCATGAGCGCGCGACTGCGTTCGCCTCGTTCGCCACTTTCTCGTCTTTTACGCTCTGGAACCTCCACTTTTGCCCTCTCTTAGCTCATTTTCCGCCATTTGGCCATTTTAACCACTTTGACTCAAAAGAAAGAAAATCTATCCTAATACGACACTTATTTGTACAAAAAGGGACAAAAGACTAACTAAAAACGACTCGAAAAGTGTATATAAAATACACCGATCACTTACTGATGTTGCCATCACTGTTTCGTCCGCCAATGTTACCACCATGATTGCCACCACAGTTTTTGCCATTATTTTTACGATTTTGACCATTTTGTCGCCACTGTTGCGATGATTTTGGCTTGAATTTTCAGAGAATGAGTGAGGGTCATCTGACGTTGTCATCATCGTGACATAATTTGCTCTGGTAGCCGCCTTTTTAGCTAAGATGGCCTCTTCTAACGTGTTCATGGAACAGACCTGATAAAATGGTGATAAACGATTACTTTGACGAAGTAGTGTGCCAATGCCATTATAGGCCTCAGATACGTCGTCAACTACCTGGAGAATAAGACGATCATTGGTAACAGGTGCACCAACGTTGCAGATCTGGTCCTCCAATTCCTTGAGTCGTTTACAATAGGCTGAAACGTTAGGAAAATCTTCCATGTTGACATGTGAAAATTCCTGCTTAAGTGTGACAGCTAGGAAATTTTTGTTATCCTGAAATATATCACGCACCGTATTCCAGGTAGCCATCTCCATAGCGTCTGGTTCAATTATCGTCTGTAAGAGGTTTGAAGATATAGTGGAGTAAATCCACTGAAGAACAGTAGCATCAAGAGTTGTCCATAACGTAGGATTTTCCTCGGGGGTAGGCACCTTCTCCACGCCAGGTACCGAGAGGATTATGTGATGGAGGACTTGATGCGAGCGTGTGTGAACTTTGAATAATGCAATAGCATCTTCGGCGGATATCATCAATCACAAGGTCCCCGTTTCCTTTCAAGAATCGACTTCTTCTATAAAGCTCGGCTATTTTCTCGGTAATTCCCGTCGGAGCAGCGATATGAGTTTTTTTTCTTCCAATTCATTGTTTTTCCTCTGCCCTCGCTCACACTACCACCGATATAGGGGTTGAGGACTAGGGTTTAATACCAATTTGGGTCCTTATGTTGCCTCACAAATTTATGCCTTCAAATAAAAATTATCATAAGCTAAATAAAAATAAAAATCGTGTAGGTCTTAATTTGAATTAAAAAAAGTGCTAAATAAATAATAAGAACGGTGTCGTTTTAATCAGTCAAACACGTTATTTTTTGTCAATTTAAAATATAAGTCACTTATTTATGTAACATTTCACAAATCCGTCACACAAATGTCATAAATAAATGACACTTAAAAAAATTGTTACACAAATGTCATAATTTTATGACACTTAAAAAAACCGTCACATAAATATCATAATTTTATGACACTTAAAAAAACCTCACATAAATGTCATAAGTTTATGACACTTAAAAAAATTGTCACATGAATGTCATGAAAAAGCATAAATTTAGTAAAAAGATGTGACAGTTGCATTTCTGTCACACGTGAACTGTCACCGTAGGCTGTTTTTCTTGTAGTGTCTTCTAGAACTGGGTGACTTATGTGATTATGAAATCTTATGATTCTGTGAACTATTTTGTGGACAATGTGACCTTACTTGGTTTATTAAACTGTTTAGTATAGGACTATTTGATGTCAACTTATCTTTCATTGTTGTCGGCCTATGATGTCTACAGGGGTACATTGTGTGCTCATGCTACTCTTGTTGCATTTTTTTATGCAGATATAAATTCCTCTACCAGTTCGCGATCTCGAGTGTGAGAGTGGGAGACTTCAGTATTCAGGGTGAGGATGATACCTCTGTCATACCCTTGAAGAATCCTATATTTTTTTATCTTTTTAATATTCGAGAGATACGTCAGAAATTTCATATGATGTTATTCGATTTTAGGCCTATGTTGCCATATTCAGACTTGTATCAGATTATGGTGCTCTTGTATGATTGTTGGGGGTTGCGTTTGATTCTAAGACTTATTTTCTGCATTTATATCTTGAGACAGTTTTATCGAGTATTTTGTTATCTTTCTTATTTTCTTTTGTTATATCATGTGAATGATTTGAGAGTGATTCATCTAACAGTGAAAATTGTGTAGGTGCCATCACGATCCCTAAAAGGGACCGTGACACGTAGATGCAATCAACTAAGGATAAATATAGGCAAGTAAAACCACTGAGAATGTTGTCAGGTATACGAGGTAATGGGCTAGCTGCTTTATGAGAAGAAGAGGGTCCTTTCTAAATACTACAATGAAAAACTAGCCGAGGAAATAAGGAAGAATGCTTCGATCTAAGCATAGTAACCTGAACCTGATATAAGAGAAAAGGTGATCTTGTAATGACAGTCTCATCAGAACATTGCATGTATTCCATAATAAGGTAGCACCTATCGTGACTAATGAGCGGAAGAGAAAAATTAAAAAGAGATATTCGAGATCATATAAATTACAAGAAGTATCAGGATGTGTGGGCATAAAGATAAGACAAGTATTCAGGCTGCAAGTGGCACAATGAACCAGAAAAAGTAATTGCTTACACAATGAACCAAAAAAAGTAATATAGGTGTAACTACTCGTAATTTTGGACAATAATTTGAGCATGTAAACAAATAAAATAGATCCGAGTGTTGGGAATGTTTTTATTATATTTACGTATGCTAATAAGGAAATTAGTATACAAGGAATGCGATCCCGAAATAATTTTGGATGTAACAATTTTGACAATGGAGATTAATAATAATAATTGTATATTCCAATTATGACATCACTACAAGAAAAACACCCTACGGTGACGGATAAAAACCATCATCTGACCCCTAAGATGACGGTTCCTGTAAGTGTCATCTTTTTCACTGTCACAAACGGATGACGGTTCTGGAACCGTCACACGACATGTGACAGTTTTTATCCGTCACATAAATGTCACAAACAGATGACGGTTTAAACCCGTCAGACAACCCGTCACATAAATTTAAATTTTAATTCAATTTTTTTTTAATTTCTATTAAATTAATAATTTATTTTAATATGACGGGAAAATTAAATTTGACGGTTTTTTTCTTTGCAATTTAATTTCAATATTGAAAATTGAGTGAAATGATGAAATGAACTAAAAATTTAAATAACACCAAAAATATACATTAAATGGCTAGAATCTATTGTACAAAGTTTTCCCAAAATGGATAATCATTCAAAAATATATATTGAATAGCTATTCTTTCTGATTTTTCAATGACTTTAAAGTAGTAAAATTGGATTTTGTTCTTGCTTTGAGAAAACAGGATTTAGATCTTTTTGCGTTTAAATAAGGGATCCCCCAAAACACAACCCAAAGGGCTATATTTATAGCCAGAAAATTGAGGGGTTTCCGTTTGAAATTCAAATTCAAACGAAAAGGGAAAGTGGGTCTGTCGATTTTGACAAAACAATGTCATGAAAAAGGGGAAAAATCCTACCTTTTCAGAGGGATTTGAAAGAAAGAAAACGTTGGGACAAATATATTGCCATTACCTATTGGTTTAAGGATGAAATAGGCTTGAGACTGAAAGATATCGTCGTTGTTTATTCTCTGTTCGAGGAAACTCTACTTGGGTTCCAAAGCTCTGAACAATTCAGAAAAAAGGGAAAAGGGTTGGGTGATGGTATAGGTGATGGGAGAAGGGGTGTCAGGGCGGCGACGGTGTTCGGTCCGGTGGATAAAGGGGTTATCGATGGAATTTTGGAGGGTTCTGGTTCGATTTGGTCGATGGGGTCTTCTCTGGTTGGAAATTGACGAGTTGAGATTTAGAAAGGACGATGGGCTGGTTATGTATTGGAGTGGGATGGGTCGGCGAGTTGGGGTAATGGGCTGGAATAATGGAGGTTGGACTTTGGTATTTTAGTTTAGTAAAAGGAAATTTGTTTTTGCGGTGTTAAAAAAAAGTTTAATTTTATCGATAATAATCGGAGGGGAGGGACAAAATTGGGTGTCAACACCATACCTTCCTTAGCTCACAAGTCTCGAAATTCCTAAGCCAAGTGAAGAACAAGAGTTAATTATTTTCCAAGATTAAGTTCCTTAACTAAGTTCTAAGCCAAGGTTGATACTCCAAACAGTGGGTCACGGTTTTGGCAAGAAAATTGTCTTGAAATCCTATGCTTGTTTATGAACTTGAGAGTCCATTGATGATTTAAATTGCACAAGGTTGCTCGTGAAAAGCTATTCGTGCAAGTGTTATTATTCCATTCACACCGAGTCCCTCACTAGAGGGTCGGGTACGTTATATGTATATGATTCCAAGGACATGCATCCATGATGTGAGTATAGATACTCATGACAGTATATAGTTCCATGGACATGTATCCATGACGCGGGTATAGATACCTGATCGGTGTATTTTATATACACCTTTTGAGTCATTTTTAGTTAGTCTTTTGCCCATTTTTGTACAAATACGTGTCGTCTTAGGATAGATTTTCTTTCTTTTGAGTCATAATGTTTTAAAGTGGCTCATTGGCGAAAAGGAGCAGAAAGAAGACAGAAACAGAGGTCCCAGAGCTCAAAAGGCTAGAAAGTTGGCGAACCGGGCAAGAAACAGGGAGGCGCCGCGGCGCCGAGGCGGGAATTCTGTCAAATTCGAATGGGAATGGGCCAAGGCCTAGAAGGAAAACTGGGAGAACGACTTGGAGGCTATAAAAAGCAGTTTTTAGGTCAGAATTAAGAGTTCCAAACCCTTGTCAATTCATCACAACCTTGGAGATCAAGATTGGAGACTATTTTAGTGTAATTTCTTTATTCTTTGTTTTATTTCTTTGTAGTTTATGTTGGATATTAGTTTAGTTCTTGGCATGTCTATGGCTAGGAACTAACTTAATTTAGGGATTTTCATATCAAATCACTTGAAACTCATTCTTATGAATTAATGCATGTTTTGGTTTCTTCTTATCATTGTTGAGATTTATTCAATATTTGTCATGAATGTTTGGTAATTAATTGATCACTAATTATCATAATCTATATGATTTCTAATCGAAAGCCGAAAGGGGAGATTGTGAATATGCTATAGTTGAATAAACATAGGTTAAATTGTGGACGAAAGTACCCCGATACTTGTGTAGTTTAATAGGTTATTGCTCTTAATCCTCATTTATAGTCAATCTTATCACCGAAAGGTAGAAGGGTTCTATTTTGGGGTTGAGTGTTTATATTACCTTAACAGGAGTATAAAACGGCTTAGTTAACCTGCTATCTCAAAATAGAAGAAGAACCATAATTAATTGCATTAACAAGTAAGATGACCGGATAGTTGAGGAGATTTGGAAGCCCTATTTCCACCATATCTGAAGTAAAACAAAGTAATTTAGTTAGCATTCATAATTATAGTTATAAACAATTCATCATTCATCGGTTACCAAATAGATACCATAGAATAGAATTTGAGAATTGGACACTAATCCCTGAGGACGATAACTCGTTCTTCTAGACTATATTACTTGTCACGACACGTGCACTTGCGTTAGTGTGTGCATAAATCGCGCATCAAGTTTTTGGCGACGTTGTCGGGGATTGGCGTAGTTCAATATCATTTTATCTATTCTTAATTTCTAATTTGGTTTTTATTTTTTATTTTTTATTCATTACTATATTTTTCTCTTTTATTCGTGAAACCAGTGCGCCGTGATCCGTTTGTTGATTTTGATCTGTTGCAGGCATCTAGTTTATGCGAAGGAGAAGAGGAACAGATACACTTGTTCCCTTCAACCCGGAGATTGAAAAGACTTGCAAACAGAACAGGAGAAACCAACGAAGTTTGGCCTTAATAGCAATGGGGGGCTTGCAGAACAACAATGAGATGAACAAAGGGTTAGGTGATCATCAACCTAACCAAAAGATGCCCCGGAGATTGCCAATGGATGTGGAAGAGAGGGTCCAGGTCCAAGCTGAGAGAAGCTTGGGAGATTATGTGCTTACAAGGGTGAATGGAGCACAAACTTGCATCAGGCTCCCAGTAATAGGAGCAAATAATTTTGAAATCAAGCCTGCGATCCTGAGTATGGTGCAGAATACGGTTCAGTTCATAGAGTTGCCATCGGAAGACCCTCACATGCATATAGCGAACTTCTTGGAGTTGTGTGCAACTTTCAAGTACAATGGCGTTACTGACGACGTCATCCGATTGAGGCTCTTTCCCTTCTCACTCAGGGATAGAGCGAAAGTTTGGTTGTATTCTTTGCCCACAGATTCGATATTCACATGGCAGGAGCTTGGCAGGAGCTGGTACAGAAGATTTTAGCAAAGTTCTTTCCACCGTCCAAAGTCGTTAAGCTGAGAGAGGAGTTGAACAATTTTTATCAAGCTGATGGAGAGTCACCCTATGAGGCTTGGGAGAGATTTAAAGATTTGCAAAGGAAGTGTCCACATCATAGCATTGAGTTGTGGAATTTGGTCCATATTTTCTACAATGGGCTAAGCGGGACTACCAGAACTATCATTGACGCAGCCGCAGGTGGAACTTTCATGAGAAAGACAGCACACGAAGCTCATGATTTATTGGAAGACATGGCCACCAATAATCATGTAACAGAGGACAAAGGGGTGAGTGGTAGAAGAGCAATAGGAGTTCATGAGATTGATGCCATCACAGCATTAAATGCGCAAGTTGCTCTCTTGACCAAGCAACTGCAACAAAACACAGTGTCAGTGAATGCAGTTCAAATGCCATTGAGTTGTGATATGTGTGGAGGTCCATATACCTTTGATAGGTGCCCATCAGCAGATCCTAACAACATCTCGATCGAGCAAGCAGAATGCCAAGCAGTAGGGAATTATCAAAGGCCCCAGAACAACCCCTATTCAAATACCTACAATCCAGGGTGGAGGAATCACCCTAACTTTTCATGGAGGGGTGATACCAATTTCGAGGCCAATACCAAAATCAACAACCATTCACTCAGGCCTCATCTTCACAACAATTCAGTGCACCTTCTCAACAAGAGAAGCCAGATGAGTTGAGAGCAGCCCTGTTGACACTCACCAACTCACAGACCCAGTTCATGGCAGAGACCAGATCCTCTATCAGGAATTTGGAGACACATGTGGGACAACTAGCGAAGATGGAAAACAACAGGCCACATGGCACTTTGCCTAGCAATACAGAGATGAACCCCAGAGAACAGTGCCAAGCGGTGCAGCTGAGGAATGGAAAACAATTAGAACAATTTACACCCCAACCTGTGGTTGAACAGAGAGTAGATGCAGAGAGAGAGGGGGTTACTGAAGATCGCCCGATGTTAAAGAAAGCTCCAACAGTCCCAGTGAAGGAATACACTGAGAGGATTCCTTACCCGCAGAGGTTGCAAAAGAAAGTGGTTGATAAATAATTCTCCAAGTTCTTGGAGATATTCAGAAAGCTACACATTAACATTCCATTCATTGAGGCATTGGAGCAAATGCCTACTTATTTTAAATTCATGAAGAAAATTCTTGGGAAGAAGAAGAAGTTAGCGGAGTATGAGATGGTGGCACTGACAGAGGAATGCAGTGCCATTTTGCAGAAGAAATTGCCCCCCAAACTCAAGGATCCAAGGAGCTTCACATTGTCTTACACAGTTGGCAGGGTGACATGTAATAGGGCCCTTTTTTATTTGGGGGCTAGCATAAATCTTATGCCCTTGTCTGGTTTTAAGAGGTTGGGGTTAGGTGAAGCCAAACCAACCACTGTGAGCTTGCGATTAGCGAATGGGGCGATGGTGCATCCCAGGGGAATGATTGAAGATGTCTTAGTTAAGGTGAGAAAATTCTTCTTTCCTGCGGACTTCCTCATCCTTGATATGGAGGAAGATGATGAGATCCCCATCATATTGGGAAGACCATTCTTGGCAACCGGGAGAGCCCTAATTGATGTGGAGAAGGGTGAGCTGACACTTAGAGTGGAAAATGAAGAGATGGTGTTCAAGGTGTTCAAACACATCATTGAACCCCCAGTCATGAGCAAGTGCTTTGCAGTTAGCACTGTCAGCACATCGGTTGAGCCAGCACAAGCAAAAGCAAGGGAAATAAGTCCGCCAAAACAGGTAAGTAATGCTAAACCTCCTCTTGAAAAAAAAAACAGAAGGAGGAAGCGAAAAATGTTGATGAAATGGATAGGCTGTGGGGTTAATCTACCCCATGCCTCTTGAGTAAAGAACTTGCGTCCGGCTAAAAGACGTTAAAGACAGCGCTACTTGGGAGGCAACCCAAGGTTATTTTATTTTATTTAAATTTAATGCAATTAGTTTTTACTTAGAACAGTCTCACGGAGGGTATTGTTTACATGTTGTGATGACAGGTACAGGGCCAAAAATTTGGAGGACGAAAACTGAAAAAAAATCAAAAGAAAAGAAAAATCGGCCCAGCGCCGCGGCGCCAGTTGCAGGGCCGCGGCGCCAAAAGTCCAGAAGAGCTCTGAAGTTTGGGCGCCGCGGCGCCAATTGCATGGCCGCGGCGCCGCGACAAAAATTCTGAATTTTAAAGAAGCCCTAATCCGATTTTCCTCTCTCCAAATCAAAATCCAAACCTTTCCTCTCTCCAAAACCCACGAAATTAAACCTTTTACCTAAAAATCTTCCACAAACTAAACTCAATCACAACCAAAGTACTTAAATTCCTTAAACCCTTAACCATCTTAAACAACAACCCTTATTCCATTGCCTCAATACATCATTAGGAACAAGAAAATCTTGAAGAACACCGTCTAAGGTAACCTTTATCACTTTTCTTGAAATCTTCAATACAATCAGGGGAGGTAATAGGTTTGGGGAGGTGTTTTATTGGTGGATGGTGTATGGTGTGTTAAAGTTGGGTGTGATATTTCGCGGAAGATTATACGAAGTGAGCGTGGGGTGTTGTACCGGAGCTTTGAGTGAAGTGTGGGGGTTGAAGAGTGTGTAGCTGCTGATTACACTGTGTGTTGATTGGTTTGATTGATAGTGTTGGGTAATATCATTGAAACAAAGGAAACGCTGCCGAGTTTATCTAAAAATGTCTGCCAAGAAGAGGAGAGCTTCCACATTCACCTTCGTCCCTCAATATGATACTACTAGGTTTGTCAGTCAAAAAGCTAAAGATAGATATCAAAAACTTAGTACTATACCCTTGATCGCTGAGAGATGAATAGAGTGCCAAAGGGAGTCATTTGAGGAGGGAGATGCCTATGAGCCTATTCGGGCGATGATAGAGGTCATGGGGTGGAAGAGATTTGTTAACCCAGAAAGAATAGCACCGCAGAACACTGTAATGGTGAAAGAATTTTATGTTAACTTTCCAGAGAGGGTGGATGGTAGATGCTTTGTGAGGGGACGGTATGTGCCTGTGACGGCCGAAGTGGTGAATGTGCTATTAAAAACAGCCGATGTTGAAGAAATAGGTGACGATCGGAGCTATTTCAGAACTTGGTCTAGAGACACCAACAACATCGATTGGGATGTCGTCGCAAGCACAGTATGCTACCCTGGGGCTGAGTATGATATTGCAAGAAATGGATCAAGAGGACTGAGCAGATGTCGGTCACAAAAGCGACGAGGTTGGTTATATTTCGTCAGTGCCCGCTTAATTCCATCGATGCACTTCACCAGAGTGCCAGCAGATAGAATAAAAATGATATATGGAATCATGATAGGGAAGATGATTGACGTTGGGAAGGAAATATTGCAAAACATTGGAGAAACCAGTAGGTTGGTAACGACATGTGGGTTGGGACATGGCTCACTTATTAGCAGCTTATGCTCCAGACATGGGGTCCCAACTCTACCTACTGATACATATGAGAAAGGCCAACCTTCTGTGTCATATGGGATAGTACATTCCTTCCCAGACCCAATCCCTCCAAAGGCGGCGAAGGAGACCGGCGCAGCAAAGGCAAAGAGCAGCAGCAGCAGAGGCTGTCATGGATGAAGATGAGTCTGAGACAGAGGCTCAGCATGAAGCAGGAAGAAGCCAGCAGCAACCCCCAGAATTAGAACCTACAGTGCCTATAATGGAGCAGTTGCTCATGAACCAGAGGAGGAGGATGCAGAACTTTGACATAATGATACAAGGTCAACAGGACCTGAGGCAAGGACAACAAGAATTAAGGCAGGAGCAACAACAGTTGCACCAAAGATTTGATGAGATGAGTTCCTTGTTCAACCAGTGGTCCATGCATTATCCGCCGCCACCGCCACCACTTTAAACTAAGTTTGTAAGTTGTCATGTTTTCTTTTATTTTTTTGAGTCCTACACACATTGGGGACAATGTGTGATTTAAGTTTGGGGGGTGTCTTATTGTTTTTTAGTCTTTTTTATTTGTTTTGTGTATTTTTGAGTCATAATTTTTTTTTAAGATCATGCATGATGTAGTTACTGGAATCGCCTAGTGAAGTAAGGTTGAATAATGTAATGGAATTAGAAGTAACCATCTAAACACTTAGGTTAGATATGTCAAAAATTCATGAAATCAGATTATTTGGGGTATCTTGCTTGACTTGTGCATTATTTATGATTAAACCTATGTGTATGATTGCTTGCTATTTGAGGCGAAATAGTTAGGATATGCATGTTAGGGATATGACTCAGGCATTTCTTTGTTAGCTCTTTCTTACCATTTTTGTCTATCCCTGACATTCAAATTATATCCCTAGTCAGTCCTTTTGAGCCTAAAAATAAGACTTTTCTTTGACACCCTATGATTCCACACTTGTGCCATAAGTGAAAAATTGAGGTGATTGGAATATAAAGTGTTAAAAAGAGACAAAAAGAGTGAACAATTTTGATGCACCCCAATGAAAAAAGTAAAATAAATAGGCAAAAGCCTAAGTTTGGGGTGTTTGTTATTCATAATACACTTCATTCTCTCAAAACAAAAGAGGGGAAAGATAGGTATGAAGTGAAAAAGAGAATCAAAAGAAAAGGGGAGAATTTAAAGCAAAAGAGCTTATGGTACATAAATTGAGCCTAAATGCCTATTTTTACCTACTCATGCCTAAGCCTACATTACAACGCTGAAAAGCCCTGAAGACCTCTTACATGTGTATCCATGATTAGTGGAGAAGAGCAAGTAAACATTCCATAGGATTTTGAAATTGACATGCATAGTTAGGTATTCTTACTTCCATTGAGCATGATTAAAGTGAATTTGTGAAATATCTAACTTGAAGTGTTTAGAATGCTAAAAATTCATGTTGTATGTTCCTGCATATTATTCTGCTAACCTTCATGCTTTTCTAAGTGGCAATTGTGCAGCAAAGTGATCAGTGTCTTTGAGTCAGTCTAGTTTCGTTTTCCTTTTGTCTTTAATTCTCTCTTTTGATCTTTGCTCGAGGGCGAGCAAATGTTAAGTTTGGGGGTGTTTGATCGGTGTATTTTATATACACCTTTTAAGTCATTTTTAGTTAGTCTTTTTCCCATTTTTGTACAAATACGTGTCGTCTTGGGATAAATTTTCTTTCTTTTGAGTCATAATGGTTTAAAGTGGCTCATTGGCGAAAAGGAGCAAAAAGAAGGCAGAAACAGAGGTCCCAGACCTCAAAAGGCTAGAAAGTTGGCGAACCGGGCAAGAAACAGGGCGGCGCCACGGCGCCTCCAGCCAGTTGCAGCGCCGCGGCGCCGAGGCGGGAATTCTGTCAAATTCGAATGGGAATGGGCCAAGGCCTAGAAGGAAAACTGGGAGAACGACTTGGAGGCTATAAAAAGCAGTTTTTAGGTCAGAATTAAAGGTTCCAAACCCTTGTCAATTCATCACAACCTTGGAGATCAAGATTGGAGACTATTTTAGTGTAATTTCTTTATTCTTTGTTTTATTTCTTTGTAGTTTATGTTGGATATTAGTTTAGTTCTTGGCATGTCTATGGCTAGGAACTAACTTAATTTAGGGTTTTCCATATCAAATCACTTGAAACTCATTCTTATGAATTAAAGCATGTTTTGGTTTCTTCTTATCATTGTTGAGATTTATTCAATATTTGTCTTGAATGTTTGGTAATTAATTGATCACTAATTATCATAATCTATATGATTTCTAATCGAAAGCTGAAAGGGGAGATTGTGAATATGCTATAGTTGAATAAACATAGGTTAAATCGTGGACGAAAGTACCCCGATACTTGTGTAGTTTAATAGGTTATTGCTCTTAATCCTCTTTTATAGTCAATCTTATCACCGAAATGTAGAAGGGTTCTATATTGGGGTTGAGTGTTTATATTACCTTAACAGGAGTATAAAACGGTTTAGTTAACCTGCTATCTCAAAATAGAAGAAGAGCCATAATTAATTGTATTAACAAGTAAGATGACCAGATAGTTGAGGAGATTTGGAAGCCCTATTTCCACCATATCTGAAGTAAAATAAAGTATTATAGTTATAAACAATTCATCAATCATCGGTTACCAAATAGATACCATAGAATAGAATTTGAGAATTGGACACTAATCCCTGAGGACGATAACTCGGTCTTCTAGACTATATTACTTGTCACGACACGTGCATTTGCGTTAGTGTGTGCATAAATCGCGCATCAATACCCATGACAGACATTCATGATTTTGAAATGATTCTCACTTTTTAAAAAAGGGCACAGTTGACTCTCTATTTTTACAAGGTACAGTTGACTCTCTATTTTTATAAGGTACAGTTGGCTCTTATTTTATATGGCACGGTTGGATCTGGTCTTTGATTTTCATACTTGTCCCTGTCATCTTTTGGCCAGTTATGATCTTATTTATTGTACTTTATGTTTACATACTTAGTACATTGTTGTACTGACCCCCTTCTCCGGGGACTGCGTTCATGCCCGCAGGTATAGGTACTCAGTTTGGTGATCCGCAAGCTTAGGATCTTTGCTCCGTTTTTGGGATAGCTCCATTATTCTGAGGCTTATCATTTTTGGTACAGTTTTGCTGTTACAGGCTTATGTATATTCAGGGGTACGACGGAGCCTTATCCCATCATAGTTACGGTTATACTCTTAGAGTTTTGTAGTCATGTGTGGGTTGAACGTGTGTACAGTTGGAGCTCCTTTTGGATTTGTGTATAAAATGGCAGCCTTGCCGACTTGCCTATTTTATTATATGGGTTGTTATTACAGTTCAGGGGACATGATCCCTTTGTTATGTGATTATGAGATGTTCCTTAGCTTCTGCTGATTATATGTGATGTGAGGGTATAAGGGTGCCCAGGTAGGGCACCAATCGTGGACTCGTCGGCTCGGGTCATGACAGCTTTGCTTTCAGTAATTAATGGAAAAAGGGGAAATACGAGAATTAATCAAGTAACGACGTAGACTGAGAAAGTATACTCGAGTGAATATTAAGTACAACTAAGGAATGATGAACCTATCTTGGGGACATATAACATCGTAAAGGAAATATGCAAATTTGAGGCGTTATAAAGAGTAAGAAGTCTTGATGTAATAACCAGGACGATAATGTACCATAGAATCGCATAATGTTGAAACGAGGGCCATTAAGGGAGTTACTAGAAGGAACCTCCCCAAAGAAGTAACAAGTGGTCAGCCATAATAGAAGTCGGATGATACCTCTCGTAAGGATATAAATAAAGAAATTATTCCCTGTATTGGAAGAATGAGAAGCGATAAGGCAAAGCACTCCTTCTAAAGCCCATCAGAAGGTATTGTGACGCGAAGTAAAGGTAAAATTGGAAGCCTTATTAGGATCCAAATATTAAGAATATCGATTAACAACACTCAAGAAGTTATGCCCTTTAGGTTGAATTATCACATAAGGAATATTGAGTGATCTGAAGATCATTATAGACTATCACATTATCATTGGAAACTATTTTGGTTAGGGATATTTGCACCTAAGTGACTCGCCAATCTATACTACAATAACTAAATCTGACTATACAATTAAGTTGATCGAAAGCTAATCTTGAGGGCTAACACCATCCATTATACAGCCGCTCGTTATGGTAAGCAAGTTAATAGAAGAATCAGTTGAAAGAAGCTTTGGGTAGTTAGGATTTCTTTCGCCTAGTACTGATGTAACTAATAGGGAACTCAATCTAAGCTACCAGATATGGGTAGGGAAGAAATGTAGGAAACTTGGAAAGAGTCCGGAATATGTATCGATGACCAATAAGGTGATATGTTACCAGAGCGATAAAAAAAGATCTATGCAAGACAAGAAATCAAGACTCTTCCTAAGTCACCAAAAAGGGAATAGAAATCGAAGTGATGATATAAGATTGAGAAAATGATTGATGAGGAGTTGTTTAATGATTCTCGAACATGTACTTGTTTTGAGTGCCTATTTATTTTCTATCGGTATCTATTGATTGATCACAAGTCGAAGAAAGACCCATGCCTCCGCTTATGACATTGGATCTCCTGTCTCATCTCAATTAAGAAGGGTCATGGAAAGAACAGGTTCAAAGTCACGATCATTCCTTTTTCAAATCCTGTTGCAGCTGCACGAGCCCTTCCCGCGTGCCACAAATGACCTACGAATTTATGAGAGAATACTCAGACTAGCAGGGAAATGAACTAAGAGATTTGACGTTAGAAGCAGGCTTTAGCTTAAAAAGTAAAGAATATTTCATCTAAGTGTGATCGAGATCATAATACTGAATTCAGTTGTGAAAGACAGTAAACCACGAACAGAGTCTAGTCTCAATTAGAGACAATTATCTATAAATTGCTTCCAGTAAAAGTGGAGAAGAAATTTATCAATAAAAGAATTTTCAAGGCTAGTAGGCTGCTTAAAACTCATGTAATATATAGGGATATTATCAAGGAAAAAAGAATAACAGATAAATAAGTGCTTGGATTCAGATAACACTACTATTTTTGTGTTCTCGACTTTAGCATTCATCGTGCTATAATCCTTCATCGCCATCTTACGCTTCGTGTCTACAAATTTTGCTATCTAAACTCCTTCATAAGGTGAACATTGACAAAGTACATCCAACAGACAATTATGTAAAAGAATTGTATGACTATGTGATAGTCAATGGTGTACCAACAATGAAACCTGGTCAAATGACAGGTTGAAGTAATTTTGGTTTAAAATAGACTTTTATTAGACTAGTCACGGAATCTAAGAATTGCTCTACTCGAGTGTATTCCCTTATTCTATTTGATTTACCAAGTTGGACCATGTATCCTAGGTAATCAATATTTCCGAAGCAAACGTGGTGAGTACAACTTAGATGTCAACAAGAAGATGTTAAGGTAAGTTATGACTGAACCCCCTTTAATTTCTACGAATATAAGAGGTTGTGTGAGGGCGATTGATGTTATTTTGAGATTATGTTACCCTGTGTGGAATTGGATACATGATTAACTTGCATGATAGGTTTTAGATAGTCCTGTTTATAAAGAAATTCTATCGAAATTTCTGAAAAATCTGAGAGTTAGGATATTTCTAACATTCACGTACAAATTTTTCTAAGGGGGGGAGGATGTTACACCCCGTAATTATGTGTTTCTCCATGTATCCAATGGATACTGAAGTCTCGGAAAGAGGTATGACCTTACGGAAGGATAATAGAGGTTTACCGCTTGTTTATGGAAGTACCGGAGTGTTTGAAAGTTAAACAAATCGAAGAAAGTGCATTTCTACGAAAATAGAAAACTAGGAAACTTGACGAAAAATTTGACGGACCGTCAAATGGATCATCGTTTTACGTCGGTGCAGTTTTGGTTACGGATTTAAATTGGGTTTTTGATTTAGAACCCTCATTTTCCGCCCAAATAAGTCCCAATACCTCTCCTCAGCTCTCTCCATTACACCCCATCATCCTAATATGAAATCAAAGCTATAATCTGTAATAAATACATCATAAAAATCGTGATTACCATAATAATCATCTCCCCGACACAAAGCCAATTTTAGAAACCCTTGAAGATGAGATTACTTGATGTTTTGAGGACGTTATGAGGTGTTAAGGTAAATTATATCCTCTTCTATCTATTTTTATGGTTAATTGATGATTTTGAGAAAGTTATGAAAGGATTTTCATAATCAAAACTTTGTAAGCTTATGAAATCTTCGTAGTAAGAGTTATTGGAATATGTCACTCTATGTATGAGTTGAATTGGATAATTGAATAGTGGTATACGTTATGGATTAAAGAGAATAAAAGTTGAAACATTGTGATATTGAATCACATATGATTTTTTCGTATAAGAAAAGCCTAATGAATCATATATGCTAGAATTGTCGAAGAACACCTAAATGAGTTTCTATGGAAATTGTATTTTTGATTGAACCGTGGGATTGAATTATGTAGGAACCCTTGTGAAGAGATCTAAGAACCCGAGGTGTTCAAGATTGTCAATAAGATCTCTAAGCAAAGTCTTTCTAAGGAATTTAGATTCGATATTGATATTACTTCCTTATATGATATAGATGATCATTCGTAAGGGAGCAGGGACTTGTAAAACGATTATAACAACAAAAACCATGTATGTAAGGCTATCTCTTTCTTTCAAAAGCATGAATGCAAAGATTTATCATTTTTGAAAAGAACTGTTGAGAATTTCACTTTATCGTCTATCAGAGTCTCCTGTTGAGAAGTGTTCATTGTTTATTCATAGTCTCATGATTCTTGTTGTTGGTTACTGGTCTTATCATAAGTCTTCAAAAAGAAGCATTTTAAAGAGTTAATCATCGAACCGACTAAGAGTCGTGTCAAGGCAAAGTATAAGAGTTTACGAGTTCCAAAGGAGGCCAAAGAGCCATGGTTATCACAGTCTGTTGTCCACACCCCCAAGTCCTACTAGTGATGATATAATTTTGTTAGCATCTAATATTATTCATACAATCATGATGTACATATTGGATCAGGTTGCACATTCCGCTACATGTACATATATTGGATTAGGTTGCACATTCTGCAACATATGCATATACTGGATTAGGTTGCACATTCCGCAAAATATACATATAATGGATCGGGTTGCGCATTCTGCAACACATATATAAATTAGTGTGCATATTGCATGCATATCCATACATGTATCGCATAGTATACCTGGGGGTAGTGACATGTTATTCACCTCGCACAGTAAGACGTGGACATTTTATATAGTAAAGGCATACTCTAGACAGGCTGTATTTGAGTTTTATAGTTTCATTATCTGCCTCATACGATGTACTGGTTGCTTATGCTTTTATTTACAACTTATCGCTTCATATTCTGTTTATGCCTTTCCTTACAGTTTACATATTCATATTGTTATTCATGTTTTACATACTCAGTACATTATTTCGTATTGATTTCCCTTTCCAGGTACACTATGTTTCATGCCACAGGTGCAGCTAGAGATGTAGATGTTTTCCTCACAATAGGACTTAACTCAGTTGAGGTGTATCTCGCTCCTCTCTTTCAAAGCTATGTAGTGAGCTAACAGGTATGACAGATGCGCATACGTATATAGTTGGGTATGGTGGGGCTCTGTCACGACCATATGTTGTCATAGTTCTCTTTAGAGGTTTGTAGATAATTGTGTTGTGTGTGGCCTTATCGGCTTCCCTAGTAGATTTATTATGCTTATGCCTTTCCGGCCTTGTTCTATATACATACATATATATATATATATATATATATATATATATATATATATATATATATATATACACATATATATGTGTGTGTGTGTGTGTGTGTGTGTATGGGTTGGGCCTTTTCTAAGTGCAGGTGGTTGTATCGTTTTTCAGTTTAAACATGTGTCAGAGGCCTTGTTGGCTCATGAGTTGTTGTTTATGTCACATGTATCAGGATCGGTACGCTCGGTCCTTAGGGTCCCAATTATATACATTCTATCATACTTTTTCATATAGTAATGACCATGGGGGACTCTCGAAGTCCATATACCGCACATAACCAGCCGGAAATACCTTTGTCTAACTAGAGCCTCAAACTCATTTGTTGAGCTATATCAATTATTATTATATCAATATTTCCAAACCATCTCATAATAATATTATTACCTTTATTTTTCTACCCTCATGCAGCATTCCATACCACTCAATTCCAGTATCAGAATAACATGAGTCTATAAATGCAACAATAATAAGGCACGTCGTCATGAAGTATGAGATTCAATCAAGTTCAAGTGATGAATAACACTGCGTCAGAATTATCAATAACACATAATTCCACATAATCAATCTTTCATATCATAAGACATATGTGATGAGTAATTTCAACAATGGCGACAAGCCCACATAATAAAGACAGGCCCGCATAACAACAGTCGAAATCAACTGTAAGGATGATCCCCCAAAATAGTTCAACACGGTACCCACCCAAGCGCTCATCACAGTCACTAAGGTGGGACCCCCATCACACCCAATACCCCTAAATATTTATATAAGTTACATGCTTCTATGGAAGTCTAAAAGAGTAAATTGTAACCTACCTCAAAGCAGAATATGAGCCACGAACTTTCCCTCAATCATGGTCTTGCCCTTACGAAATGCCTCTGATCATTCATAGTCTAATATTATAGAATATATGTCAACAAAGTATTCAAATACATATACAAAGGAATAACCTTTTAAAGAAATCGACTACCTGATCCCTAAATTGACCCCTGGCCCACAAAGGTAAAATTGAAACTTTAATGTTCTAGAATCGTGATAGCATTCTAGTAAGCCATATCCTTAAGTTTTTTAAGAATCTAGACACTTTTTGGCCTTCAATTTTCCTAATTAATTAAAAAAACAATTAGGAAGAATCCTATATTTGTCCCTAAAATCAATAAATTGAAAATTACAATAGGTCAATCTATCATTATCCAACTTACATCTACAATATCATAAAGTAAAGATCCAATATTGATCCTGATTGCATGATTTTAGGCCTCGTATTCTTAGTCATACACCCTAGGTTTCAAACTACCCCAAACATGGTAATAAACCTAGATTTCAATATAAAATCATGAACGTTGTAAGGAAATGTGTTAGAACCTTACCCCAAAGATGAAGAATGATGAAGATCTCTAAAATCCTCTCTCAATCGAGCTTAGGTTTCAAAAAGATGGAATATGAAAAGGAATTTCAAAAAAGGTCTTTTCATCTAGGTCTGATACAACGATTCCGCTTCTACAGAATCAACATCGCATAAATGGATCGCTACTGTGAAAAACTGGCCACAGAAGTAGCCCAACTTAATGTACCCAAAAATCACAAACATGGATAAAAGTTTGCAGGGGGGATCGCCAATGTGCATAAAATGTCGTAGAATCAGACTTCCCTGACCTTCCAATGACTTGCATCTGCGGACCAACTTCCGCATAAGCGGCCAATGGCTCGCTGGTGCGGCATACTAGAAACCAACAACTATAGCAAAACTTACAAAGTTTCATCAAACACCTGAGACCTCTCGGATACAAACCAAATATGCTACTCAAGTGTAAACAACGCTACAGACTTGCTCGCGCACTCGAAATTCCGACATGACCAAGCTAGAGTTCATTTTTCTACAAATTCACCCAAAATCCTCAAATATCACAAATTAGCAAACAATGACCGAAAATATATATGACCGCCTCGGGAAGTGAACCAAATACTCGACTAAGTCATAAATGATGTTTTAGACCTACCAGAGTGATGAATTCGAAAACGAACCCATATACTCAAAAATCAACTTTGATCAACTATTTTATTTTAAAAATATCAAACTTAGGTTGTTCCTCCAAAACCATTTCTAACGCACCTCAGGAACGTTGCTACCCATCTTCATAAGTTACAAACCCCACATTGAGTCTATGGGTAGGGTAATTTGGTCAAGTAAAGGTCTTTAGCCAAAAAGACTGAATGGGTTGTTATAGGTCTAAACTGATACAAGAACGTCTACATAATAAGTACAAGTCTGAAACAGTACTATCCTTGAAAGATAACAAGAACAGAATAAAATGAGAGGAAGATCCATGGTTGCTAAAGAACAGTGAGGCTCACCCTGAAGTATCCAAATCAATAGTCTCGAATGTTAGCCACAAAGATCAGAACTGGTAGAAGACGTTGTATCTACATCCAAATAAAAATACAACAAGTATAGTATGAGTACAAAACATACCTCCATAAACATCATAGCCGACAACAATAGAAACACGTATCATATATAAAGATTGAGTCTACTTCAATATTAACTCTCAATAGTCTACTTATTGTCTAACACATAAATCTCTTCAGAACATGGATAAATCAGATAAGCACATAACACATAAGGTGTGTGAATGGTAATATATGAAATGCATTGACGGAGTGCACTATTTCATCAACCTGGTATACACATGCTACTAAACGTCTCCATATAGATATGACCCATGAAGGACTCTATGAGTCCATATACCGCTCACAACTAACCGGCATGATTCAGGTAGAGCATCAAATCACAATCTCATTTATCGAGTCATCTCATATCAAATTCATCTTAGTATCAATATCATCTCATATTAACTCATTTACCTTTCTTCTCCAGTCTCATCAGACCAAAAGTATGATATGGAAGTCATGTACATAAGAGATGAATAATCACGTGCCTCAATATCATCAGTTTCACAATAATTTAAAAGATCAGACTTTTCACATATTAGAGACATAGAGTGATGAGATAATTCAATTCACATATCAAGTAAGAGTTTAATCACGGCTATCATAGCCCACATAGCAGTTGTCAGAACCAACCTAAGTGTAATCATCTCCAACACCAATACATCAGTACCCACCCAAGTGTTCATCACAGTCACTAAGGTGGGACCTCCATCACACCCAATGCCCCTCAATGATTATAAGCTATACATGATTCTATCAGATTTTCAACAGTAAACTGTAGCTTATCTCACTACCGAGCATATTCCACGAACTCACTTACGCCAAAACCTTGTCTTTTCTTAGCGCCTCTGAATGATCGTAGTCTAAATATTATAAATTCTACGTTAACACATAATTCTAAATATAACCATATAGATAAGTTTTTCAAAAAAACTTTCAAACGTAACCTAAAAGTGACCCCCAAGCCTATGAGGGCAAATTGGAAATTTAGCTTAGAAAAATACTACTCATTGCTCAAATAGTCATATCCTTAAGTTTATGAAAAACTAATCACAATAAGGCCTTCAATTTCATTATTTAACCCAAACCCATAATTAGGATAAACCCTGAATTTCATAATAGAATCAGGGCTTGCAATTAGAAATTCAAAGTAATAGTTTCCCCATGAAAAACATAATCTAAATTTGAAGAATCAACAATAAAAGTCTAATTCTTGGCATTAATTTCATGAAAAACTATTTTAGAACCTTGGTTTCAAACCCTACTCTTCTCTACCCAAAATAAGATTCTAATCCACAACATATGTGAGGAAACATGATAATATAAGTAATACATGGTTGAAAACTTACCACCTAATAGAAATGGTCAAAACCCCTTTTATTCTCCCCAAAACTGAGCTTAGAAATGGAGGTTTTGGAAGGTGAAATCTCAAATTCGAAGTATAAGTTTTAACATACTGATTTCAGCGATTTTCACTTCTACGGACCATTCCTCGCAGAAGCGAAGAAATGGTCGCAGGAGTGGTCCCAATTTATAAAACCAAAAGTGCGCATATGCGGTATGCAGCCCTATACCAAAGGTTCTTCGAAAGTGGCCCTTCCCAATTCTATAATCCCTCGCATATGCAGACCAACTCCCGCAGAAGCGACTCCGCATGTACGGCAAAATCTCGCAAGAGCAATTTCACTAGAAACAACAGTGACATAAAATAAGGAATTTTCAATCCAACACCTGAAACTCATCCAAGATCTCGTGTATACGAACTAAATATGCTACATTAGTGTAAATGGAGGTATTAACTTGCTCGCTCACTCAAAATACCACTCCGACAATGCTAAGACTCATTTTTTCAAATCACCCTTTTCTTTCCCAAAATTCACAAATAGCAAACAAGGAATCAAAACACACGTGAATGTCTCAGGAAGTGAATCAAAGACTCGACTAAATCATAAATGATATTTCGTACCTACCTAAAGTGATGAAACTCAAAAACGGACACGTTTACCCAACAGTCCACTCTTAGTCAACACTTTCTATTTTAAAAACTTCTAACTTAGATTTTCCTCCCGAAACCTATCAAATCACTTCGGGAAATGTGTCACACATTCCCGCAAGTCACAAACACCGAAAAGAGTCTACGGGAAGGATAGTTGGATCAAAGTAGGGTAA
Organism: Przewalskia tangutica; assembly: GCA_029844215.1. Taxonomy (NCBI): domain Eukaryota; kingdom Viridiplantae; phylum Streptophyta; class Magnoliopsida; order Solanales; family Solanaceae; genus Przewalskia; species Przewalskia tangutica. Next base: position 119,976,653 of record CM056727.1, read on the forward strand.
TACTCCTAAAACGACCGGACGGGTCATTACAAAAAATTATATATAAAGCCAAAAATGAGGGGAGATAATATGATTCTTGGCCATAGAGAAATGTCACATATAGATATATATATATATATATATATATATATAATAATGACTAGTGTAATCAGTTTTTAATAAGCAACGACTAGTGTATTAGGATTTTAAATAATCAAAATAATCTTCTTTGAAATTAATATTGTAATGGCTTATCAAGGTGAAGGAAAATAAAATAATAAGTAGATAAATAATTTCCCAAAAGGTAGTTTGTACATGCCTTGCAAACCAACACTTGTGTCGCAAGCCTAATTCCTTTTTATTTTTCTTTACTAGCCGACTAGAAGAACAACTTTTTTATAAAGTAAAAAAGAAATTTTCCTAGAGATGACAATAGGGATGGGCGGGGCAAATCTTGACTTGCTAAAATTTTAATTTGTCATGTCTCGTTAAGCATATTTTCAAAATTGTCTTGCCCCGTCCTGTTTCGTTTATATTTTTTCTCCTCATTTTTTCATTATACAGTATTTTATTTATCTATTTTTAACTTTTATTTTATTTTCATTGAATTTTATATATTAAAAGTATCAAAGATTATACAAAACAAATCGTATTTCATGAATAAAAACCGTATTATGTATGTTAGTTGATTTGTTTTCACTGGTGAGTTTTCCCACTCCCTATATTATTGCCTGGATCTTTTACAATTGATTCATATACTAGTATTTATCAATAAAGGAATTTACTTAAACCATCATTGCACTAGTATTAAATGGGAACAATAAATTACAGTGACATGAAGAGAAAAAAGATAAGTAATCAAAGAATAAATAGAAATTAAATATGATATAGCAAGCTATAAATAACCTATGCTCTTTAGGTCAAGACTAACAGAGCAAATAAAAATGTATGTAATCTTTATTGGATATTACAGTGGATGTATGGAAATAGTGTACAACTATCACTAGTGCTTAAAAAGAATAAACAATTACAATTCCAATATAATAGGCTTGAAGCCTAACATCAGTTGTCACAATATCAATAATTGTTGATGACCTTGATCTTTGGTGTTTGATCCTCCTTGAAATCTTGAGATCCTTGTTGAAACTGCAGCAAGCCCCGTGAGAACAACAACAACAATATGTTTAGAAATCTGGAAATATGACAAGATAATTGACTTGCTGAGTCGATTGAATTCTCAATCTATCCTTAAGATAATATTGTCCTGTATATCCTTTCAACGGTGTAATGGCAACTTATCTCCCAAGATAAAACAACAATCAAACAAATGAGCAAAGGGAACTCAAGTGTTTGATATATTAGAAGGATCTTTGAGTGTGTAAGATTGCAATAAAGGAAGAGATTTCATCAAGTCTGAAATCATCCAAGTGTAGAGAGTATATCTCTTATGTGTTCAATGTGTACTACCTCAAATATGAAAGTAAAGCTTGATTATATAGTGTAAGGAAGAGATGAGGTGTTAATGAATAATAATAGGTTGTTTAAGAGGCTCAATGAAGAGCCAAAACGTTCAGGAATAAGTTCCCAACGTTCCAACAACTTAATGACATTAAACTCTGAAAACGTGCGTCTGCGTTCGCAGCCGTGGCGCCAAACTTCGAGAGTTGCGCCGCCCCGCACTGGTGCGCTACCGCCAACTTTGGTTTCCAGAAATTTCAGGGATCAAACTGTAATTATAATAAAGTCAGGGGTCCAACATCCCAACATCCCGCGACCCGACCCGGACCGGGCGGGTGGTGGTGGCGTGTGTGGGCCTAGTCTTGAACCCAAACACACCTAGGTCCTCCCTCCTTTAAAAACATGGGTTACCCCTTGGGGCCCAATCCCTTATTCAGCTTTGAGGCTTATATTACGAATAATTCTTCTTTTTCCTACCGATGTGGTAGATTTGTCCCACACCACTCTTTCATGTATCAAACACCTTACTTTGCGGACCAATATCTCTTCCATTTCTCAATGGAATTTGACGATTCTTGGCCCTACGGTCATCTACTCACTTAGTAGATTATGCACATGTGAAGAACCAGAGTCTCCAACATATGGAACTATGATGTTTAAGTCATTGAAGATGGGCGGACCCAACCTCCACCAAAGGCAAATTTCCAACAATCCCCTCTTGGAAGAGATTTTGGTGAACACACATGGTGCCTTCTTTCAGCAATCTTTTTAGCGGATCAATGTTGCATCTGGAGAGGTAGCCGAAGCTTTGAACCTTCCATAGTAGAATATCATCGGACATATTTACTGTGTGGTGAACGTGATGTCTTGAACCGTCAGTGTTTAGTATATGCCAAGACAATGGTATCAACACAACACCTTTCCTACTCAATCCTTCTTTGGGTTCTGTCCGTCATGGGCCCTGGACACCCTTGGATTCTTAAGTGCGTTCATTTGAGACGGCATGTCCTCGCACTTAAATAGGTGGTCTCCTATAAGATATCCTGCAATACCTATGTCACAACCCGACCCCGAGCACGCGACTGGTGCCCTACCTGGGCACCCTTACAGGTATACACCAGAGATAATCAGCAGAACATACATAACCACATAACGTGTAACAACAGAAATAAACAACAGGCTAGCCGATAAGGCTACCTCCCTGGACATATATATAATTACATATCCAAAAGCAGTTACATCCCTTATTTTACAAACTGACCCACAAGATATGATTACAGACTTCTACGAGTTTTGACATAACAATTGTGACGGGACAGGGCCCCGCCATACCCCTGAATGTACATAAATCTACAACATCAGGGAAACCGTACCAAAAGACAAGCCTCCGGAGAAATGGAGCTTTCTGACAACTGATCAGTGATCCTAAGAGTGAGGTTCCGCAACCTGTTTACCCCTACCTGCGGCATGAACGCAGCCCCCGAGGAAGTGGGTCAGTACAAAATATGTACCAAGTATGTGAAACTGAAAGTACTGAAATGAAATCATATAGTCTAAAATAAAGCTGGAGACATGTATGATAACCAAAATAACAGTACATTGTGCCTTACTAATAATTAGAGTAAACAAGAGTACACTTTACTGCTTAAAAATAGGAAGCTTATGATCAAATTAGGGCCACCCGCCCGTAGTATCATTAGGCAATCCTACTCCTCGGACTATATAACCCGCATAGGTCCTGTGGACCCGCAATGGAGCAATTTGCTCCGCATGGGACTATTTCACCCGCATGGGACTATTTAACTTGCATGGGGTCGGTGGACCCGCAATGAGTACATACGCCGCACTCGCATCGTGGGGAGCAAATCCACGGAATATGTAGTAACCCGGGGGTTTACCCCGCAAGATTAACATAACACTAGCACCTAAGGCTACCATAAATATCATAACATAAGCACAACCGGCTATCGTAAATATCATAAGCAAGTTAAGAAATCCCTTAACTTCTCATTAGACTTAATTAGCATGCACTCTCATTTTATTTAACTTAAGGCACTAACATGTCATGAAAAATCCGGGAATTTAACCCAAAGTACTACGTACCTTTATCCTTTTTAAAATGACTCTTTCTCGTATAAAACCCCCAAGATACTAACACCCGTAGTATCAAGGCTTGTCTATTTTTAAAAACAAGTCACTACACCTTTAGAAATACATTTTTAGGCTTCTAAACCAAGTGACTTTTACTTTAAAACTTTAAGCAATTGATGCCTTTAAATCAAATTGCTCTTCTTCATTTCAAGTCATTTATCTTTGTTTACATTACTAGAGTAAACCATTCTTTTAACTTTCCATAAAGTTGTTATAACCAACTTCCCATAAAGCTGTTATAATAACTTTATGCTTTAGAAACTAAGGCATTTTTATCCTTTAAAACAAGTGAGTTAATTTCTAACTCAACTAACTTGGACATTCTTAAAACAAGTCAAGGATATCAAAATGAAACTGAATTCATTTAAATCTCGTACGTCTACCGTACTATACATTTATAACTACTCATGCTCAAGAGATAAGAAAAGTTCCACATACCTCTTCGGTTCAATCCACTTGCTAAGTCCAATATGCCGCACGTTGGTTGTCAAACTATAATGACCATAATACGTCTATCAACTTCTAGCTTTCTAACGTAGAATATTCTAAGTGTAAAGTCACTTATTCTACGAAAACTTGGGCAACGCTTCCTTTGTTTCTACGTACTTTTCTACCTTTTTCAAGGCCCGAAATCAATAACCTATACGCCACATTTAAGGCATAACTAACAGCCAACAAAAGGGGATTACACGCCTTACATAATGTGTAAACTTCTGCCCCACAATTTATATAAAACAATCCAATATTAAATGGCATTCTCGGCTACAATGTACAACCACATACAATCTTTTCCAATTCCTTTTCAATCCATATTGTCGTTCTAACATATTATATAGTCGCAACCAATTTTAACAACTATAATACCTTCTTTATATAACATGCGACGACTAAAACTAATAACTAAATTGAATTACAATCTTATGGCTAACATGAAACTTTCGGATTTTTGCTTCCAAATATTCCATAACACTTATGAATCTTCATTATATATATCTCATGCTTGTTTATATATATAACTACAACAACATGTAATCTTTAATCACTAAGACGACAAGATTGTTACCTTGATAAGCTCCAAATATAACTTCAAGATTCAAAGTCGCTCCTTAGCAACTCAGCTCCTTTCCTTCACGCTCCAATCCGCTATTTGAAGCCCTTAGAAGTTCATAAACAACTTCCCTTTAATTTCCAACCAAAACTTATGAAAACAACTTAGGTTGTCATCTTGCGACTAACGTAAAAACGTAGCTTTTCCAGGATCTTTGTATAGAGATATCCTTATAATACCTCTAGGAACCTTGAGTTTAAGTATTGTGAATTATGAACAACAAACGAATTTTTTTTTGTGTGGGATATAGACCAAAGCCGAGAGCTTCTCAACAAGAACAAGATATGAAATTTTTCTCTAAGTGTTGTGTGCTTGTCTTGCTACTAGTGTGAATAAATACTACATTCAAGGGCCAAGATTAATACACTTTTGTGGCTTGGATGAAGAAAATTAAATACCTTGTGTCAACTTGACTAGTTGACTTGGTCAATTATCTCAAGCTTGATCATCAACACTTGACTACTTAACCTTGGTCACTTGACCACTTAACCTTGGTCAAAATTCGACCAAGCCCACGTGGGGGGGGTGACACATGGCACCCTCTCATTCATCATAATATTTCGTTTTCCGACATTTCCATAATTCCGATAAATTCTACAAGTCTCAAATCTTAAAGTCATGTCTTCTTACGTACGTTCTTATATACATGTCCTGGAATTACGGGGTGTAACATTCTTCTCCCTTTAGAAACATTCGTCTCGAATGTTTTTTTGGAGTTAATCTAATTAAATAGCGACATAGTCTCCTTTAACTACACCCAATCGTACCAAAATATGTCACCCATGGCCACATAACAATACATAAGCAATTACGTAAATTAAACTGACAAGTACGGGAAATGAATTACCTGGAGGTGTAGGGAATAAGTGAGGATACCTCCTCATCATGTCCTCCTCCGCTTCCCAAGTCATCTCCTCTCTTTTATCATTCTGCCACAAGACTTTGACGGAAGCCACGTCCTTAGTCCGCAGTCGCCTAACCTGGCGATCAAGTATCGCTATGGGACTCTCCTCATACGATAATCCCTCTGTCACTTGGACATCACTAACTGGGAAAACTCTCGATGGATCTCTGATACACTTCCGCAACATAGAAATATGGAAGACTGAATGTACTGCCTCCAAGTCGGACGACAGTTCTAACTCATAGGCAACCTGGCCTACTCTACGGACGATCTGATAAGGCCCAATGTACCTTGGGCTAAGTTTCCCCTTCTTTTCGAACCTCATCACACCCTTCATGGGTGATACCTTCAAGAAAACCCAATTGTCAACCTGAAACTCCAAGTGTCGACGCCGATTATCTGCATAAGACTTATGTCGACTCTGAGCTGCTAATAGTCTCTCATGGATAAGCTTCACCTTATCCACAGCCTGCTGAATCAAGTCTGGGCCAACTAACTGAACCTCGCCCACGTCGAACCAACCAATCGGTGACCTACATTTCCTTCCATACAAGGCCTCATATGGCGCCATCTGAATACTGGAATGGTAGCTGTTGTTATATGCAAACTCAACAAGAGGCAAATGATCCTCGCAGCTACCCCTGAAATAAATAACACAGGCCCGCAGCATATCCTCAAGTGTCTGGATAGTACGCTCTGCTTGTCCATCGGTCTGAGGATGAAACACGGTACTGAGACTCACTTGTGTCCCTAACCCCTTCTGGAAAGACCTCCGGTTAGCCAGAATCGGGATCCTGCATGCGATATAATAGATGTAGGAACTCCGTGCAGTCTCACAATCTCCCTGATATAAAGTCTAGCATAATCCTCAGTCGAATAAGTAGTCCTGACTGAAAGAAAATGGGCTGATTTCGTCAGCCTATCTACAATAACCCAGATGGAATCACACTTCCTCTGAGTAGGAGGTAACCCTGTAACAAAATTCATGTTGATCACCTCCCACTTCCATGTCGGAATCTCAATCGCCTGTAATAGCCCACCGGGCTTCTGGTGCTCAACCTTAACATGCTGACAATTCGGACACTGAGCAACAAACTCTGTTACGTCCCTCTTCAGGCCATCCCACCAATACATACATCTGAGGTCATGGTACATCTTAGTCGACCCCGGATGAATAGAGTAACGAGCATTATGTGTCTCCTCTAGAACCTGCTGACGAAGTCCTGCAACATCGGAAACACACAATCTGCCCTCGTACCTTAGCATTCCATCAGGTGCTACCTCAAACAAACTCTTCTCCTCCCGAAGAGCCGTATCTCGATACCGTGCCAGAACCGGATCCTCATACTATTGCCTCTTCACCTCCTCAATAATGGAAGACTCGGCAACCTCTCGAACCCGAATCCCGCTACCCTCGGTACCAACCAACCGAACCCCAAGGCTCGCTAGCCAATGAATCTCTCAGACCATATCCTGTCTATCTGGTTGTACATCTGACAGACTCCCCATAGATCTACGACTCAGAGCTTATGCCACTACATTGGCCTTCCCCGGGTGGTATAGGATATCAACATCATAATCTTTCAGCAACTCTAACCACCGTCTCTGTCGCAGGTTCAGCTCCCTCTGCCTGAAGATATAATGGAGGCTCTTGTGGTATGTATAAATATCCACATGAACTCCGTATAAATAATGTCTCCAAATCTTCAAGGCATGAATAACTGCTGCCAACTCTAAGTCGTGGGTAGGGTAATTCCTCTCATGTTTCCTGAGCTGTCGGGACGCGTAAGCTATAACCTTCCCATGCTGCATCAACAAACAACCAAGTCCGACACCCGAAGCATCACAATAAACCACATAACCCTCTAATCCCTCGGGAAGAGTAAGAACTGGAGTTGTCGTCAACTTCTCCTTCGAATCGGAAGCCTCGCCACAAGCATCCGCCCACCGGAACTTAGCCGCTACGAGTCACCTAGTCAAAGGTGCCGATATCGAGTGAATCGCTCCACAAACCTACGATAATAACCCGCCAAACTAAGAGTGCGCACTCCATCGGAGTAAGAGGTCTCGGCCAAGTCTTCACCGCCTCAATCTTCGTCAGACAACTCAACACCGCTACCCGATAATGTGCCCCAAGAATGCCACTGAGGCCAACCAGAACTCACACTTAGAGAAATTAGCATACAACTACCGGCTCTGGAGGACTCTAAGTACCGTCCTCAAATGATCTGCATGCTCCTGCTCCGTGCGAAAATAAACCAGGATGTCATCAATGAATACTATAACAAACGTATTCAGAAATGGCTTGAACACCCGGTTCATCAAATCCATAAATATCGCTGGAGCATTTGTCAAACCGAAAGACATCACCCTGAACTCATAATGCCCGCACGGTCTGAAAGCGCTTTCGATATCTGCATCTCGACTGCACGATGATAACCAGATCGCAGGTCTAACTTGGAAAAACACTTCGCACCCTGCAACTGATCAAACAAATCATCAATCCTGGATAGGGGGTATCTATTTTTGATGGTTACCTTGTTCAGCTGCCTGTAGTCAATACACATACGCAGTGTCCCATCCTTCTTCTTCACAAATAATATCGGCGCTCCCCAGGGTGAAGTACTAGGCTTGATAAAGCCTTTCTCCAGCAAATCTTCTAGCTATTCCTTCAACTCTTTCAACTCAGCAAGTGTCATTATGTACAGCGGAATAGATATAGGTCGAGTGTCTGGCAACACATCAATACAAAACTCTAGCTCCCTCTCTGGATGAATACCTAGGAGATCATGTGGGAATACATCCGGAAACTCTCTAACCACCGGAACTAACTGAAGAGCTGGCACCTCAGCCTCTGTATCGAATTCCCGAACAAGATGATAAATATACCCTTTATGAACCATCTTCCTAGCCTTGAGGTAAGAAATAAACCTACCCCTCGGCGACGCGGTATTCCATTTCCACTCAATAACCGGCTCACCAGGAAACTGGAATCGGACCAACCTGTCTCTACAGTCAACATTGGCATAACAAGAAGCCAACCAGTCCATACCCATAATGACATCAAAATCTGTCTTTCCAACTCTATCAAGTCTTCTAGGGTATGACGACTGTATATGAACACCGGACAGTTTTTATACACCCGCTCAGCTAACACCGAATCACCCACTGGCGTAGCTACCTCAAAAGGCTCTATCGACACAGGCGCTATTCCTATTTTACCAGCAATAAAAGGGGATACATAGGACAAAGTAGAACCCGGATCTATCAAAGCATAAACGTCACAGCATGAAATCAATAATATACTCGCGATTTACATCCGCCGGTCTCCCGGTCCCGCCGGCTAAGGAATATATGCGGTTCTGTGGACCGCTAGAACTAGGACCTCCACCACGACCTCTGCCGCGGCCTGCCGACCCGTGAACACCCTGCCCTCCAGGGCGCATAACCACAGAAGATGAAGATGTGGTGCACAACACACCGATAACCAAGACTCTACTAGACACGTTCTGTAGACATTTTCCGAGGACTAACTGCTCTGATACCACTTTTGTCACGACCCGACACCGGGCCCGCGACTGGTGCCCTACCTGGGCACCCTTACAGGTATACATCATAGATAATCAGCGGAACATACATAACCACATAACGTGTAACAATATAAATAAATAACAGGCTAGCCGATAAGGCTACCTCCCTAGACATATATATAATTACATATCCAAAAACAGTTACATCCCTTCTTTTACAAAATGACCCACAAAATATGACTACAGACCTCTAAGAGTTTTGACATAACAACTGTGACTGGATAGGGCCCCGCCATACCCCTGAATGTACATAAATCTACAATATCAGGGAAACCGTACCAAAAGACAAGCCACCGGAGAAATAGAGCTTTCTGACAACTGATCAGTGATCCTAAGAGTAAGGATCCGCAACCTGCTTACCCCTACCTGCGGCATGAACGCAACCCCCGAGGAAGGGGGTCAGTACAAAATATGTACCAAGTATGTGAAATTGAAAGTACTGAAATGAAATCATATAGTCTAAAATAAAGCTGGAGTCATGTATGATAACCAAAATAATAGTACATTGTGCCTTACTAATAATGAGAGTAAACAAGAGTACACTTTACTGCTTAAAAATATGAAGCTTATGATCAAATTAGGGCCACCCCCCCGTAGTATCATTAGGCAATCCTACTCCTAAGACTATTTCACCCGCATAGGTCTTGTGGACCCGCAATGGAGCAATTTGCTCCGCATGGGACTATTTCACCCGCATGGGCCCGGTGGACCCACAATGAGTACATACGTCGCACTCGTATCGTGGGAGCAAATCCACGGAATATGTAGTAACCTGGGGGTTTACCCCGCATGATTAACATAACACTAGCACCTAAGGCTACCATAAATATCATAACATAAGCACAACCGGCTATCGTAAATATCATGAGAAAGTTAAGAAATCCCTTAACATCTCATTAGACTTAATTAGCATGCACTCTCATTTTATTTAACTTAAGGCACTAACATGTCATGAAAAATCCGGGAATTTAACCCAAAGTACTACGTACCTTTATCCATTTTAAAATGACTCTTTCTCGTATAAAACCCCCAAGATACTAACACCCGTAGTATCAAGGTTTGTCTACTTTTCAAAACAAGTCACTACACCTTTAGAAATACATTTTTAGGCTTCTAAACCAAGTGACTTTTACTTTAAAACTTTAAGTAATTGATGCCTTTAAATCAAATGTCCTTCTTCATTTCAAGTCATTTATCTTTGTTTATATTACTATAGTAAACCATTCTTTTAACTTTCCATAAAGTTGTTATAACCAACTTCCCATAAAGCCATTATAATAACTTTATGCTTTAGAAACTAAGGCATTTTTATTCTTTAAAACAAGTGAGTTAATTCTCTAACTCAACTAACTTGGACATTCTTAAAACAAGTCAAGGATATCAAAATGAAACTGAATTCATTTAAATCTCGTACGTCTACCGTACTATACATTTATAACTACTCATGCTCAAGAGATAATAAAAGTTTCGCATACCTCTTCGGTTCAATCCACTTACTAAGTCCAATATGCCGCACGTAGGATGTCAACCTATAATGACCATAATATGTCTATCAACTTCTAGCTTTCTAACGTAGAATATTCTAAGTGTAAAGTCACTTATTCTACGGAAAATTGGGCAGCACTTCATTTGTTTCTACGTACTTTTCCACCTTTTTCAAGGCCCGAAATCAATAACCTATACGCCACATTTAAGGCACAACTAACAACCAACCAAAGGGGATTACACGCCTTACCGGACGTGTAAAATTCTGCCCCACAATTTATATAAAACAGTCCAATATTAAATGTAATTCTCGGCTACAATGTACAACCACATACAATCTTTTCCAATTCCTTTTCAATCCATATTGTCGTTCTAACATGTTATGTAGTCGCAGCCAATTTTCACAACTATAATCCCTTCTTTATATAACATGCGACGACTAAAACTAATAACTAAATTGAATTACAATCTTATGGCTAACATGAAACTTTCGGATTTTTACTTCCAAATATTCCATAACACTTATCAATCTTCATTATATATATCTCATGCTTGTTTATATATATAACTACAACAACATGTAATCTTTAATCACTAAGACGACAAGATTGTTACCTTGATAAGCTCCAAATATAACTTCAAGATTCAAAGTCGCTTCTTAGCAACTTAGCTCATTTCCTTCACGCTCCAATCCGCTATTTGAAGCCCTTAGAAGTTCATAAACAACTTCCCTTTAATTTCCAACCAAAACTTATGAAAACAACTTAGGTTTTCATCTTGCGACTAACGTAAAAACGTAGCTTTTCCGGGATCTTTGTATTGAGATATCCTTATAATACCTCTAAGAACCTTGGGTTTAAGTATTGTGAATTATGAACAACAAACGAATTTTTTTTGTGTGGGATATGGACCAAAGCCGAGAGCTTCTTAACAAGAACAAGAAATGATTTTTTTCTCTAAGTGTTGTGTGCTTGTCTTGCTACTAGTGTGAATAAATACTACATTCAAGGGCCAAGATTAATACACTTCTGTGGCTTGGATGAACAAAATTAAATACCTTGTGTCAACTTGACTAGTTGACTTGGTCAATTATCTCAAGCTTGATCATCAACACTTGACTACTTAACCTTGGTCACATGACCACTTAACCTTGGTCAAAATTCGACCAAGCGCACGTGGGGGGGGGGGTGACACGTGTCACCCTCCCATTCGTCGTAATATTTCGTTTCCCGATATTTCCATAATTCCGATAAATTCTACAAGTCTCAAATCTTAAAGTCCTGTCTTCTTACGTACGTTCCTATATACATGTCCTGGAATTATGGGGTGTAACAACCTAGCTTCACAAGCATTAGGAACCATTAAAATTTTCCCAAATCTAACCTCAACTGTTGAGGATCATTAAAGGTTTTGGAAGCTTAACATCTACCCCTTCTGCAGGTAGCACTTAATGTCTATCACGGGAATGGCTTTGGTTTATGTTTCTTAAGAACCATTATCCAAAGTACTCTTGCTTTCATCGAAGTGCTCAACTGAACCTTTACAGTTTAGTTTTCCCATTGAACCTTATCCCTGGGATCTCCAGTCCGTAAGGTTGGGTGTCCACTATATAGGTTCTTATTGATTGTGTTTTAAGCCAATACCCTAGACAGGCAGAACCGTTGATCTGTGAAGGTCTACTATATTCTCCTTTGATTAGTAATCAAGGAAGTGTTAACCGTGAAAATTAACTGTCATGTAGTCTTATGTTTGTGACAGATATGTCCAGACACCGTCATTCATGCTCTCACAGTGTCAAACTAGAGCAGACACGAGTTACTCCCAAGAAGGACATCCTCTAAGTGGTTGTTAAGTTACTCAACTTCTCATCATCCTTTGTGCGAAGCCATGACCTTCGATTTCATCATGAATCGGCCGATGCAAGATTTGCTTAGAGGATTTTCCTAAGACACACCATGCACATTTGGTGTTCCTCAGGCCTTATGTCTAGTTTGCATCATTTTGTTCTTCCAGAACCACTGGACATCAAGAATATTATAAATCATAGATAGGCGAATAATTCAGATGTCGTCACATCTGAATTAACGCCTTCTGTTAATCATTTCCAGAATCACGAGTGAATCTTAGTTCAACTGGTTCTTCTGTTATGAACCAAGACTAGGTCAATTGCAGTGTGACCTGAGAATATCTCTCCTGGCATATGGGTGCACCATGATTTCAAATCCATTGGTGACTTCAATGAGATTGTCTAGCTCCCCATAGAGGAGTTTGGAATCAGACCAGTCCGTTAGATGTCTTAGGGATTCCAAACCTACGATGTCATCTGTAATACCCATATCATTTCATGTTGAAACATATATTTCAGGAGAAATGTTTTGTGCCAAAACTTTAGGCTTTCAGCCCGCACAGAGATTTGACAAGTCGACAGACTTTCTTTTCTTTCTTGGAACCTCAAACCCCTCTGGTTGTTCCGTATTACTTTCTTCTTCCACTTCCGGACTTATGATTTTCCAACTGTTGGCTTTTTAATATCAGAGTCAATGTTTCTGTAGTCAGATTCATTATTTCTGTTCCATCTGAAACTCCCAGGACCAAAATGTAGACATTTCCGGGACCATAAGGGATTTCAGGAAGAAGCCCATCAGTACTCGAACCCAATTCTCCGGTTTAAGAAGATTATCTTAACATTCATGTCACGTATCCTTATGCGGAGTTCTATTAAGAATCGCATTAGCGGTAAGGATCGTCTTGCATCTTGGATGTACAAGTCTGCACTTGGCTAACACCATTTAGTCTGAGGTGAGTAAGGAGCAGTCGTTGGATCAACAATGCTTCACATTCTCCCCCTCTATCACTATGAATTTCTCAATCCGTAAACTTTCTAATTTTTCCCCCGAAGAACCGCGGTCCTGACTGAGAGGCACCGCGGTGCAAATTCGATGAAGCTCTTTGGAACACGGCGTATTTAGAGAGCCACGGTCCTTTGGAGAGGCACCGCGGTTCTGACGGGTTGCACTGCGGCCCTTTACGGTTCCGCGGCGGTTTCGACTCGTTTCATCTTTGTTCTTCAACAAAGGATGAAATATGTTGTATCATTATCGATTAAGATCACGACGTACTTGTCTTCCCCCTATTTGTACAAACTTCAAATCACCCATGTAAGGATTACCAAGTTATAGAGGAGTGGTGTTTCTTTCGCTATTCCTTTGACGGAATGGAAAGGTGATTTTGCCTTTTTGCCTACCTCACATTCATTTGAGGGTTTGTATTGACGGACGTCAACAATATCAATCTCGTTGGTTTTTGAGTGACTTTCTATTTTAACGTGTCTTAATCTATGATGGCATAAATGCACGGATTACAAACATATCATCCATTTTCCAACTTCGTTGGCCTTTGAATGAACTTTTATTTTAACATGTCTTAATCTATGATGACATAGATGCACGGATTACAAACATATTATCCACTTGGCTATAGTTTTACTGTACCAATTTTGGTTATTATTGACATGTGGGACATGAGGCGAAAAACTCAAGCCATATTGTCCAACAGTTTCATTGACACCAAGTTTAGGACATGTATCACCTCGTTTAAGAATGATCGCATTCCTTAAGTCCTTTTGAGGACAGCCTCTTCAACTTCTTCTATTTTGAAGTTAGCGTTGTTCCACATGAACAACCTTTTGCCCGTGGTTAGGGCGTAACCGGATCATATGTGATCTAGATTCTCTGGCCCACTCCAGTTGTCTTGGCAGACTGAGTGTCCAATTTATTTTCTGCCTTTCTTTTGGCCTTCAGATCTATTGAGATCTGGTAACTCTGAACCACTCCAGTCACCCGAATGCTTTGTATGACTGAGTGTCCCCTACTATCCTGTCAAAAGACGGATCTTCTGTCGTAAATGGTGACAGGATTCTCACTAGTCCTCTAGTCCTTGTATTTAGCTCTTCCATGCTTAGGATTGTCCATAAAATTATTTTATTACAATCTAAGTCCATATCTTTTAGGTCGTTGTTTATAACAGTCCAATATTCCTTTGGAAGATAAGTGAGATTAAACATTCTAATTTTAAGGCGTATGGAATATAAAGAAATACTTTCATATTTTTAGCCTTATTTAGTTCATTTTAATCGGTCCTCTTTTAATCTCATTTTGACAAGGAATAACTAATTAACTCATACCTTTGGGATTTGGCCCACGTTTGTGTCACGCCCCGAACCCCAAGCGTGGATCGGTGCCTACACGGCACCCTTCTACCTTAACAATACAAGTAAACTGCGGAACTTAAATAACACCTCATTTTTTTTTTCTTAAAACAAACGTACGTGCAAGGGCAAAGCCGACAAGGCTGCCATATATACATAAACAAAAGACACTACACCGTACATGAGTCCAATCCCACATATGAATACAGACCTCTAGGAGTTAAACTGAACTATGACGGGACAAGGCCCCGCCGTACCCATAACTGTACAAAAGCCTGTACTGCAAGAACCTATACCAAAACGATAAACTCCCAAACAGAAGGAGCTATCCAAAAATTCTGAGCAGGGTCCTACACCTGCCGATCACCAAACTGCGTACCTAAACCTGCGGCATGAACGCAGCCCCGGGCGAGGTCAAGACGAAGAATGTACCAAGTATGTGAGCGATGAAATGCGTAATAAAATCATAACAGTCTAAACAAAGCAGGAGACATGTATGATAGCCAACCTACAGTACACAATACATAAGCAGTCACATCAAGTCAGGGACGCAGGCCCTCAGAGTCATTACCCAAATATAACCATGGGTCTCACGCCCATAACATCAATCATGCCCGTGGAATCTTTCCTCACTGCCGGCAGTCCATGATATAGTACAACACCAATAGGCATACATGAACACCAAGTCCCACCGGTGGTATAGCATCTTGGGGTTTACCCTCACTTATACTCTTACCCCGGAGAAGGTGGTAAGCGGTGGTATAAAGATCTTGGGGTGTACTTCACATATACTCTACCCCGAGAAGGTGAAAACAGGTGGTATAGCATCTTGGTGTACCTCACATATACTCTACGGAGAAGGTGGTAAACAGTGGTATAAGATCTTGGGGGTTTACCCTCACATATACTCTACTCGGAGAAGGTGGTAAACAGTGGTATAGCGTCTGGGGTTTACCCTCACTTATACTCTTACCCTATCGCGACCGACCATCAAACAAGACATAAGCACTACCATGTCTTCTATAAAAATCCGAATTTAACCCAAGTACTACAAGTAGCTAAGCATACCCGTGGAATCCCACATCATCGGCAGACGTCCAAGTAACTTACTAACAAGATACCACCCTTCAACCGAGTCGCGAACTTAATAAAACATAATACTTGCACTCAAAGGCTATTACCGACATATATAGGCAAGTTCTCAATTAACCAAGCCAAAGTACTTATCAAGGCACACATAGGATAATTCTCATTTAACAAGCCAAAGTACTTATCAGGCACAAAATAGAATAAATTCTCATTTAACAAGCCAAAGTACTTATCAGGCACAAATAGAATAAATTCTCATTTAACAAGCCAAAGTACTTATCCGCACAAATAGAATAAATTCTCATTTAACAAGCCAAAGTACTTATCCGCACAAATAGAATAAATTCTCATTTAACAAGCCAAAGTACTTATCCGCACAAATAGAATAAATTCTCATTTAACAAGCCAAAGTACTTATCAGGGCACAAAATAGAATAAATTCTCATTTAACAAGCCAAAGTACTTATCAGGGCACAAAATAGAATAAATTCTCATTTAACAAGTCAAAGTACTTATCAAGGCACACTTAGACAAATTCTCTATTTATCAAGCCAAAGTACTTAGCAAGGCATACATACATTCTTTTATAAAAGACTCCTTTCTATGTAAAGCCCCAAGATACTAACACCGTAGTATCAAGGCGTGTCTATTTTTCAAGGTAAGTTACTACACTTCAGAAAACTCATTTCAAAGCTTGAAATCAAGTAACTCCAAATTTTCACAATCTAGGCAACTTATGCCGATTTAATCAAAATAGACAACTTTCTAAACCTTCCATAAAGCCGTTATAACCAACTTCCCATAAAGCCGTTATAACCCTTTATGGTTTTAGACGTACCCATTCCTTCAATAACCAAGAGACTTATACAATTAAAACCAAGTATCACATACTTACAATCAAGTTCTTAACTTTCAAAAATACTTCAAGTCTCTTAATAGTTAGAAAACAAGTTTTCTTCTACTTTTTAAACCTCAAGTAACTTCACCCTTAACGCAAGTTACTTCTCTTAAATCATGTCATTTCTCATCTTTTAAATCAAATAAGTAAATCACTCCTTTGACTCCCCTAAAGTTATTATAATGACCTTTAGGTTTTAGAACTAAGGCACTAGCCAAAAGATTTAGAAATCACTTCCTTTTCAAGTTTCTATGTACTTTAAGAAAAATACCTTCACTTTTAAGAATCCAAACTTCCTAAGGAAATGGATTATACTACTTACAATTTAAACATCAAAGTACACTCGAGGAAGTACATAGAACAAATTCTATTTTAGGCAATCCAAATACAAGCAAGGAATGGATCATTCGAGTAGAACTTACTTTCTTTATTCTAAGGAATCATGCTAGAAGAGAGATAGTTCACATACCTTTTCGGCTAAATCCACAAGCTAAGCCGAATACACCGTACGTAGAAGTGTCAACCTATAATGGTCACAACAAGGCTATCAACTTCTAGTCTCTATGTAGAATAATACTAAGTATTTAGTCTCTAATTCTACGGAAAAATCGAAAGACTTCCTTTGTTTCTACTCACTTTGCCACCTTTTTCAAGGCCGAATACAATAACCAACAAGCCACATTTAAGGCTCCAAACAACCACCAAACAAAGGGGATTACACGCCTTACAATACGTGTAATATTCCGCCCCATAATTCATACCAAAGTAGTTCCACAATTAAATCCATTCTCGTCCAACTTACAACCAACAACACTAAGTATTTTCCAACCTTTTTCCAAATTCCAATTTCTTAGGTCTAACATGTTATATAGTCTAAACAACTTCAACAACTACAATTTCCTTCTTAAACAACATGCGACAATCTCACACGAATAAACAACTTGAATTGGAATCTTAAGCTAAACATGCTAGTTTTGGATTAGGGTTCCAATAGCCAAAAGACATATCAAACATCATACTATATAACACATGCTTGCTAAAATCCATAGCTACAACAATAAGTAAGTCTTAACTACTAAAGCGACAAAATTTATACCTTTATAAGCCCTTATAATTTCCAAGATCCAAAGTCGCGCCTTAGAAATTCTTAGCTCCTTTCCTTAAGTTCCAATCCGCTCCAAGCATTCCTTAGAGGCCTATGAAGAACCCTTCTTCAAGTTCCAACTTCAAGGTTGAAGAACTCCCTTAGTTTCCGCCTTGCGACTAACGTAAAAATACGTTTTTTCCGAAATCTTTCTCTTGAGATAACCTTACAATACCCTTGGGACATTGGGTTAAAGTCTTGTGGCTAATGGATCAAAACTACAAATATTTTGTGGGAAATTTGCACTAGCCGAGAGCTCACTTTCTTGGACAAGAAATGTTGTGATTTTTCTAAGTATGGGAAGACCTTGTCTTGCACTAGCTATGCTTATATAACACATTGGAGGGCTTAGATTACAACAAATGTGTGGCTTGGATGTGTTTCACTAGGATCAAGCCCATGTGGGCAAGTTGACCTTGGTCAACATTATCAAGCTTAGAAGACTTATCACTACATAGGTCAAATGACCATCCAACCCTTACTAATTTCGTCCAACACCCCATGTGGGAGTGCCACGTGTCGCCCTCTCATTCGTCCATAAAATTTCGTAACCCTCGTGGGCCCCACAAAATGTAAAATTCAAAGGGGCCCCACGTGACCAAATCCGTAAAAATAAATTCTCATAATATTACTAAGTCCCATACTCTTCAATTAATGTATTTTGAGAATTCAATTCTCAACAACGAACATTTTTCCTTCCCGACGTTCGGAAGACTTTCCGTCGGAAAAACAATCCTTCCTTTCGTACTAATTTCCAAGTCTTGTGTTCCTTACGTACATTCACTTACACATGTCATGGGCTTACGGGGTGTAACATTCTTTCCCCCTTAGAAACATTCGTCCCCGAATGTTCTTAGTCGGTTGTCAAGCTATACACACTCCGGCACAATCTCTATACTATGCCTATCAGTCAAAACTGCACAAGACCAACGATGCCACACCGGGCCACCACAACCTACGTAAACATATCAATGGACCTTCCGTCCGCTACCCCTTCTCACAAACTCGAAGGTTACAGTCTCCTAGAACACGGATCCGTAGAGGTTCCTTTCTTTCCTTACTTGTCATACCTTCTCATACTTTCAAACTTTATCTAGTACACGCATAAAATCTCACATATTGTTTCGCTTCTCCAATCCTTGGAGTTACTAATCAAACCTGGCCATTATGCTACTCACATTCCCGTTAAGGCTCTTCTCGGTCCTTACGACCTAGTTCTGGTGGAACGCATCCACAAACTCGTACAACAATCAACTAGACTTGGGCCTAGCACCCTCGTGGCCTATCACATCGAGACCATTTCTAATCGACATCACCCCATTCTATCGCTGGGTTGACCCGAAATGAGTCCATAACCCGCCATCGTCACACTTAACTTCTCATTCTTAGTCGAAATAAATCTCACTCTTATCTCAAGGTACTCTTACCCTATCCCCTATTCACTAGAGGTTCGTCACATAAGTCAAAGTATTTCTCTGCATAATCTTCCCTATCGGTTTTACACTTATACGGGTAATTACAACTTGTGAACCCTATACAACTATAGTCTCGGTTCACCTATCATTCTTGTCAACATTCTTACTTCTCACTTTACTAATCAAAGTATCCTACCTGCAGGGTACTATCACTTACAATTCGCTAGCACCGCTTATCTTGGTCAATAACATAATCGCTCCTCACGACCTATAGTCTTCTCCTAACCGAGAAAGCGGAGGGTCCGTCTTCAGGCCTCAAAACCTGGCGTAGAAGAACTCGCCGACTGCGGAACAACATCCGGTGTACCCTGAGCATAAGCCCTATCAACTCTCTGAGTCTGACTAGTAGCTCCTGCTACTCCTTTGCCCTACGGTGGCCGCCCTCCTCGAGGCATAATCAGAACACAACAATACGTCGAGAGGAATTATCTTACTAACACAGCTCTATGGCACGATCTTGGAGTGAGAAGAATAGAAACCAACTCTTAAATGTCCTGTAGCCTCCTGTTTATGGGTGTGGCGCGCAACACACCGATAATCAAGACTCTACTAGACACGGTCAGACATTCCGAGGATCGATCGCTCGATACCACTGTCACGCCCGAACCGGGCGTGGATCGGTGCCTACCCGGGCACCTTCTACCTTAACAATACAAGTAAATCTGGAACTTAAATAACACCTCATTTTTTTCTTAAAACAAGCGTCGTGCAAGGGCAAAGCCGACAAGTGCCGCCATATATACATAAACAAAAGACACTACACCGCATACGAGTCCAATCCCACATATGAATACTGCACCTAGGAGTTAAATCAACTATGACGGACAAGGCCCCGCCGTACCCATAATCGCATAAAGCCTGCATCGCAAGAACCTATACCAAAACGATAAACTCCCAAATGAAGGAGCTATCCAAAATTACGAGCGGTCCTACACTGCCGATCACCAAATCATGTACCTAAACTCATGCGGATTGAACGCAGCTTCAAGGCGAGGTCAAGATAAGAATGTACCAAGTATGTGAGCGATGAAGCGTAATAAAATCATAACAGTCTAAACAAAGCAGGAGACATGTATGATAGCCAACCTACAGTACACAATACATAAGCAGTCACATCAAGTCAGGGACGCAGGCCCTCAGAGTCATTACCCAAATATAACCATGGGTCTCACGCCCATAACATCAATCATGCGTGGAATCTTTCCTCACCGCCGATCCATGATATAGTACAACACCAATAGGCATACATGAACACCAAGTCCCACGGTGGTATAGCATCTTGGGGTTTACCCTCACTTATACTCTTACCCCGGAGAAGGTGGTAAGCGGTGGTATAAGATCTTGGTGTACCACTTCACATATACTCTACCCGGAGAAGGTGGTAAAGCAGTGGTATAGCATCTTGGGGTGTACCACTTCACATATACTCTACCGGAGAAGGTGGTAAAGCAGGTGGTATAAGATTCGGGGGTTTACCCCTCACATATACTCTACCATGTATAACTTGGTAAAGCAGGTGGTATAGCATCTTGGGGGTTTACCCCTCACTTATACTCTTACCCTATCGCGACCGACCATCAAACAAGACATAAGCACTACCATGTCTTCTATAAAAATCCGGGAATTTAACCCAAGTACTACAAGTAGCTAAGCATACCCGTGGAATCCCACATCACCGGCAGACGCCCAAGTAACTTACAACAAGACGTAGACCCTTCAACCGAGAGTCGCGAACTTAATAAAACATAATACTTGCACTCAAAGGCTATTACGACATATAGGCAAGTTCTCAATTAACCAAGCCAAAGTACTTATCAAGGCACACATAGGATAATTCTCATTTAACAAGCCAAAGTACTTATCCGGGCACAAAATAGAATAAATTCTCATTTAACAAGCCAAAGTACTTATCCGGGCACAAATAGAATAAATTCTCATTTAACAAGCCAAAGTACTTATCCGGGCACAAATAGAATAAATTCTCATTTAACAAGCCAAAGTACTTATCCGGGCACAAATAGAATAAATTCTCATTTAACAAGCCAAAGTACTTATCCGGGCACAAATAGAATAAATTCTCATTTAACAAGCCAAAGTATTTATCAGGGCACAAAATAGAATAAATTCTCATTTAACAAGCCAAAGTACTTATCAGGGCACAAAATAGAATAAATTCTCATTTAACAAGTCAAAGTACTTATCAAGGCACACTTAGACAAATTCTCTATTTATCAAGCCAAAGTACTTAGCAAGGCATACATACATTCTTTTATAAAAGACTCCTTTCTATGTAAAGCCCCAAGATACTAACACTGTAGTATCAAGGCGTGTCTATTTTTCAAGGTAAGTTACTACACTTCAGAAAACTCATTTCAAAGCTTGAAATCAAGTAACTCCAAATTTTCACAATCTAGGCAACTTATGCCGATTTAATCAAAATAGACAACTTTCTAAACCTTCCATAAAGCCGTTATAACCAACTTCCCATAAAGCCGTTATAACCCTTTATGGTTTTAGACGTACCCATTCCTTGATAACCAAGAGACTTATACAATTAAAACCAAGTATCACATACTTACAATCAAGTTCTTAACTTTCAAAAATACTTCAAGTCTCTTAATAGTTAGAAAACAAGTTTTCTTCTACTTTTTAAACCTCAAGTAACTTCACCCTTAACGCAAGTTACTTCTCTTAAATCATGTCATTTCTCCTCTTTTAAATCAAATAAGTAAATCACTCCTTTGACTCCCCTAAAGTCATTATAATGACCTTTAGGTTTTAGAACTAAGGCACTAGCCAAAAGATTTAGAAATCACTTCCTTTTCAAGTTTCTATGTACTTTAAGAAAAATACCTTCACTTTTAAGAATCCAAACTTCCCTAAGGAAATGGATTATACTACTTACAATTTAAACATCAAAGTACACTCAAGGAAGTACATAGAACAAATTCTATTTTAGGCAATCCAAATACAAGCAAGGAATGGATCATTCAAGGAGTAGAACTTACTTTCTTTATTCTAAGGAATCATGCTAGAAGAGGAGATAGTTCACATACCTTTTCGGCTAAATCCACAAGCTAAGCCGAATACACCGTACGTAGAAGTGTCAACCTATAATGGTCACAACAAGGCTATCAACTTCTAGTCTCTATGTAGAATAATACTAAGTATTTAGTCTCTAATTCTACGGAAAAATCGGCAAAGACTTCCTTTGTTTCTACTCACTTTGCCACCTTTTTCAAGGCCGAATACAATAACCAACAAGCCACATTTAAGGCTCCAAACAACCACCAAACAAAGGGGATTACACGCCTTACAATACGTGTAATATTCCGCCCCATAATTCATACCAAAGTAGTTCCACAATTAAAGCCATTCTCGGCCAACTTACAACCAACAACACTAAGTCTTTTCCAACCTTTTTCCAAATTCCAAGTTCTTAGGTCTAACATGTTATATAGTCTAAACAACTTCAACAACTACAATTTCCTTCTTAAACAACATGCGACAATCTCAAACGAATAAACAACTTGAATTGGAATCTTAAGCTAAACATGCTAGTTTTTGGATTAGGGTTCCAATAGCCAAAAGACATATCAAACATCATACTATATAACACATGCCTAAAATCCATAGCTACAACAATAAGTAAGTCTTAACTACTAAAACGACAAAATTTATACCTTTATAAGCCCTTATAATTTCCAAGATCCAAAGTCGCGCCTTAGAAATTCTTAGCTCCTTTCCTTAAGTTCCAATCCGCTCCAAGCATTCCTTAGAGGCCTATGAAGAACCCTTCTTCAAGTTCCAACTTCAAAGTTGAAGAACTCCTTAGTTTCCGCTGCGACTAACGTAAAAATACGTTTTTTCCGAAATCTTTCTATTGAGATAACCTTACAATACCCTTGGGGACATTGGGTTAAAGTCTTGTGGCTAATGGATCAAAACTACAAATATTTTGTGTGGGAAATTTGCACTAGCCGAGAGCTCACTTTCTTGGACAAGAAATGTTGTGATTTTTCTAAGTATGGGAAGACCTTGTCTTGCACTAGCTATGCTTATATAACACATTGGAGGGCTTAGATTACAACAAATGTGTGGCTTGGATGTGTTTCACTAGGATCAAGCCCATGTGGGCAAGTTGACCTTGGTCAACATTATCAAGCTTAGAAGACTTATCACTACATAGGTCAAATGACCATCCAACCCTTACTAATTTCGTCCAACACCCCATGTGGGAGTGCCACGTGTCGCCCTCTCATTCGTCCATAAAATTTCGTAACCCTCGTGGGCCCCACAAAAATGTAAAATTCCCCGGGTGGGCCCCACGTGACCAAATCCGTAAAAATAAATTCTCATAATATTACTAAGTCCCATACTCTTCAATTAATGTATTTTGAGAATTCAATTCTCAACAACGAACATTTTTCCTTCCCGACGTTCGGAAGACTTTCCGTCGGAAAAACAATCCTTCCTTTCGTACTAATTTCCAAGTCTTGTGTTCCTTACGTACATTCACTTACACATGTCATGGGCTTACGGGGTGTAACAGTTTGTCACGTGTCCAAATCCTCCTTACCATAAGATGGAGGCTTCTTCTTAGAAGATTGATGATTTCTGCTACAAGATGAACCATCATCTCCTTCCTTCTCCTCAAGTTCCAATTGACATCCTCAACCTTTTGTAGACACTTGTTTACACCACTCTCGAGAGTGGTGACAACAACTCTTTCTTGACCCTTAGCCTTGCCAACAAGACTATCAACATTATCTTTCAAGTTAAAGATCAATCATTGAGATCTCATCTTTGACAAAAATAGATTTGTAACTATCGTCAAAGAGAGACCCAAACTCGGACCAGAATTGTTGGCCCTCCTCTTTCTAGCACTAGTACAATATTATCTTAAGACTGTTGGATATTACAGTGGATGTATGGGAATAGTGTACAACTATCACTAGTGCTTAGAAAGGATAAACAATTACAATTCCAATATAATAGGCTTGAAGCCTAACATCAGTTGTCACAATATCAATAACTGTTGATGACCTTGATCTTTGGTGTTTGATCCTCCTTGAAATCTTGAGATCCTTGTTGAAACTGCAGCAAGCCCCTTGAGAACAACAACAACAATATGTTCAGAAATCTGGAAATATGACAAGATAATTGGCTTGCTGAGTCGATTGAATTCTCAATCTATCCTTAAGATAATATTGTCCTGTATATCCTTTCAATGGTGTAATGACAACTTATCTCCCAAGATAAAACAACAATCAAACAAATGAGCAAAGGGAACTCAAGTGTTTGTTATATTAGAAGGATCTTTGAGTGTGTAAGATTGCAAGATAGGAAGAGATTTCATCGAGTCTGAAATCATCCAAGTGTAGAGAGTATATCTCTTATGTGTTCAATGTGTACTACCTCAAATCTGAAAGTAAAGCTTGATTATATAGTGTAAGGAAGAGAGGAGGTGTTAATGGCTGTTAATGACTATTAAGAGGCTGAATGAAGAGCCAAAACGTTCAGGAATAAGTGTCCAATGTTCCAACAACTTAATGACATTAATCTGAAAAATGCCCGCAGTGTCGTGGCCCTGCAGGCTGGCGTGAACTCCTGAGAGTTGGCGTCGTGGCCCTGCAGCCTGGTGCCGCCAACTTTGGTTTTCAGAAACTTCAGGAACCAAAATGTAATTACAATAAAATCTGGGGTTCAACAGCCCAACAGCCCGCGACCCGACCCGGACCGGGCAGGTGGTGGTGGCGCGCATGGGCCTAGTCTCGAACCCAAACACACCTAGATCCTCCCTCCTTCAAATACATGGGTTACCCCTTGGAGTCTCAATCCCTTATTCAGTTTTGAGGCTTATATTATGAACAATTCTTTCTTTTCCTATCGATGTGGTAGATTTGTCTCACACCACTCTTCCATGTCTCAAACACCTTAATTTGCGGACCAATATTTCTTCCATTTCTCAATGAAATTTGACGATTCTTGGCCCTACAGTCATCTATTCACTTAGTAGATTATGCTCATGTGAAGAACCAGAGTCTCCAACATATGAAACTGTGATGTTTAAGTCATTGAAGATGGACGGACCCAACCTCCACCAAAGTCAAATTTCCAACAATCTTAAGAAATTGGACTTGTTTTATTTTGTGCTTTGAACCAGTCAGTCCTTCAATTTGAAAAGTAAATGATTTGCACAGTTATATTGTAATTTGGTCTGATATAATAGTGTGATATAACTGTCATATAGTTATATTGTCAGTAATTCTACTCATCCTTTAACTTAGAGTAGCAGGAAATTATGTGCGCTCTTTGGGATGCATAATAAAAATGACTGCCTCTCATATACATTTGCTCTAAAAAAATTCTTGCTAAAACCCCCCTACCTGCCCTGCCCTGCCCTACTTATTAATTTCATAAAATGAATTTGTTCTGCCCTGCCTCGTTAAGTTGTCATGTCCTGTATTGTCATCCTTAGCTTTTTCTAATCAACCAGTACATTCTTTTGAGATATATACCAGTAATTTTTTCAACAATTGTCATATATTTCAATAGGATGTAATAAAAATAAATGGTAATAATCCCTTGATTATTCTTTTGATACCAAGGAAAATAACCTAGACTTTTGATACCATGAAAGAATTAATCCCTTGATTATTCTTATATATATATATATATATATGCAAGTTACATAGGAAAATCATTTTCCTATTCTACATCTAAAACTTTATTCTATTTGGAGACTAATAATACAATTATGGTAAGACTACAAGACTAATTACTATCCAAGAGTAATATACACAATATACCATAATTAACTATACACGGTATTGTCTAATGGGCTGCTGCCGAGATGGGCTGGATGATGGCCTCGGCTTGGGCTCTTAATATATACAATATACATACAATATCATATGTATATATTGTATGTATATTTAACATTTTGTTCACCTCGTTTAAGAACGGGTTAATTAATGATTTGCCTATCTTTTAGCTCATTCATTTTTCCAAAAGAATTACAAATGATGAAGGAAAATATCTATTCATAATTTTTTTGTTACTCATTCAAATAAAAGAAATTGTACAACTCCTCTACTATATTAATAAGCTATATGAAAATAGGTAAAAACACCCTTATTTAAATTTAATTAAGACATGATTTCAAGAAGGATCTTTGAGTGTGTAAGATTGCAAGAAAGGAAGAGATTTCATCGAGTCTGAAATCATCCAAGTGTAGAGAGTATATCTCTTATGTGTTCAATGTGTACTACGTTCAGGAATAAGTGTTTGTTATATTAGAAGGATCTTAAATCTGAAAAACGCCTGCAGCGTCGTGGCCCTGCAGGCTGGCGTGAAACTCCTGAGAGTTGGCGTCGTGGCCCTGCAGCCTGGTGCCGCGGCGCTGGCCAACTTTGGTTTTCAGAAACTTCAAGAACCAAACTGTAATTATAATAAAGTCTGGGGTTCAACAGCCCGCGACCCGACCCGGACCGGGCGGGTGGTGGTGGCGCGCATGGGCCTAGTCTCGAACCCAAGCACACCTAGGTCCTCCCTCCTTCAAATACATGGGTTACCCCTTGGAGTCCCAATCCCTTATTCAATTTTGAGGCTTATATTATGAACAATTCTTCCTTTTCCTATCGATGTGGTAGATTTGTCTCACACCACTCTAAAAAATTCTTGCTAAAACCTCTCCTACCTGCCCTGCCCTATTTATTAATTTCATAAAATGAGTTTGTCATGCACTGCCTCGTTAAGTTGTCATGTCCTGTTGTATTGTCATCCTTAGCTTTTTTTTAATCAACCAGTACATTCTTTTGAGATATATACCAGTAATTTTTTCAACAATTGCCATATATTTCAAAAGGATGTAATAAAATATAAATGGTAATAATAATAAATTTGGACTAAGAAGTAAGAACTAGACATAAATAAAATTATATATATTTTGTAAAATTGATAAAGTTGATAACTTTATGAACCAAAATTCAATTTTTAAGTTGAGAATCTTAATTTATCACATTTTAAAGTTGGTAAGACAAAGTGAGTTGCGTTATTAGCGTAAGAAATCCATAACTATGTGCCATTAAAGTCAAAACATCAGAGATAATGGTGTAACCCAATTCAGTAAATTAAAACTGAAAATGAGGAATGTCTTAAAAGTTGGGTAACCTAGGACAAGAGATACAAGAAACATACGTGTGTTGCCGTTAACATGACGTAGAGAATGTTTATTGGTATACTGATGATTTTACATCTCAGTAATTTTGTTAATTTGAGAGGTAACAAGTGGGTGCATGAATCATGATAGAATCCTCTAAAACCATCTACCTGTAACTTATTTTAGTTAAACAAGAAATAAGTTCATGCTCACCTATTTTTTTATCCTTTTCCAACCTTTAAATAGTCGTTAAACAACCAATAATCTATCTCAAGATGTTTATAATGACTAGATATGAATAACAAAAAGTAGTTTGGTGCACAAAGCATCCTGTGTTAGTTGAGTGATATAGATAGAAATAGAGTCATGATTTGAAGTTTGTAGGTTCAAAATTTTAAGACAGCATAACAGCCTCAAGCTATCATATAATAACCGTTAAACTAACAAACTAGTAGCGATACTTAATATATCCATATTATATTAAAAGCACGAAGGGCCTTAGAAATGTTGATTGAAATTTTTGCCCTTTATTAAAAGACTCCATAATAGACAAAATTATTTTTACTATTTTTCTAATATTTAAAATTTCGAAATTAATTAAAAATTTAATCATTTAATTATTTTCCTTATATTTAGGACTTGGAAATCAATTAAAATTTTAGTTATTAAATGTTTTCTTATTTAACTTAGGTAAGAAGTTCTATATTTAGAAATATAAAGTCAACTAAGATTTTAGTTAATATTAATAATTTCCTTATTACACTATAATAGAAATAGATAAATTAAATACAAACCAACCATGAATTTCGTATGTATATTAGGTTAGAAGTTGTCATCAAAATATATATATATATAAACCTCCGCATCACATGTACGTGTATGGGTTGGATTATACTCCAAGAAATTCTCCCAAGTTTTAGTTGAAACAAACATCTTGAAAATAAAAATAAGACAAAAAATGTCTTATTTGTTTCCAAACAAAAACATTGGAGGAAAAGAATTTCATCTTCTTGTTCCATTTTTTCAATTATCCCCTTGAAAACCAGTTGAGTTGTGCATGTGGACTCTATCTTTCCATAAGACTATGAACGAATTATACAAAAAATAATAGACAAGTCATTAATTTTGAGACTAAAATCTTTGATTAAAGCAGAAAATTTGAATATTTTAAATCGAGTCTAACCGAAGTTTTTAATAATTTCTTTTATAAGAAAAAAGGGAAAATTAATCTCGATTGAATATAACTAGAATTTAATGTAATTAGAATTTAGACTTAGGTCAACAGACAAAATATGACTTAAATGGTAAGTTAATTTTTTTGGTTGTGTTGCTAGACCTTTTGAAATTAGAATTTTAAAGAGGAATTGAACTTCTACAGAAGAAATTACCATTCTATTTATAAATTCTTTAACCTTATTAGGTCGAAGGTGTGGTTGAAGCAAATAAAAAAAATAGTTTGACCTATAACACTACAATAAGCGGATATTTTTTTACTAATTAAATGAATGTTATATTTGTGTTAAGGTCCTTTGCTATTTTATATAATAACATACCCAGTGAAAACTCATAAAGTGGGGTCTGAAAAAAGTAGAGTGTATGAAGACTTTATCTCTACTTTGAAAGGTAGAGAGGTTTGTTCCGATAGACCATTGGCATAAGACCATATGCTATTTATATAATTTAATATTCTTTGACATAATTTTTTGTTAATTTTAATTGGTTTTAGTGTGAGAAAGGAGGAGTTTTAGATTTAGATACAACGTAGTCAAAGAGACATAAGAAAATATATCAATAATGTCGTTTATAAAGAGATGTTAGGTGCGATACCACATAATATATTGGTATGTCATGTTGTATTTATTTTCATCATTTAGATATACAGTGCATTTAATTTAACACCAATTACGATTTTTAATAACTTATTTTTTTGATATATTTTCTTATTAATTAACACGTGCAACATACGTACGCCGAAATTAGTATTTAAAAAACAATGAACCACTTAAGCACTATATAAATGTGTATATATTGCGGGATTGGATCTCCTCCGGTACCATTGTATCCAATACTTCTTAATACATGAGTCGTTACAATAAGATGAAACGTTAGGAAAATTCACCATAGCAACCTAAGAAAATTCCTGTTCAAGGGTGACAATGCGTGAATGATTGTTATCCTGAAAGATATCACACAATCGATTCCAAGCAGTCATAGTTGTGGAGTTGGGTTCCATAATCGTCTGTAAAAGGTCCATGAATATTGTGGCATAAATCCACTGGAGAACCTTTGCGTCAAGCGTGACCCATAATTTTGGATTGTCCTCTTTGATGGGTAAATCATCATCTTCGATGGTCTCATCCCCCGTTGTAGGATGATGTGGTGAAGAACTTGATGAGCCATTGCATGAATCTTGAATAACTCTGCCCACGTCTCATATTGGACGTTTTCTAGGTCAAGAACAATAGGAAGAACGCTCTTGATGTTAGAAACTGTGAGGGCCGGATGAAAAGTGTTCTTATCAGTCATGGTGAATAGAACGAACTTTGGACAAGATTTTAGGGGGAGGAGAAGTCTTGGGTTTCTGAAAACCGAGAGGGGGAGGGGGATTTTGGTCACGGATTTCAAGTGTAACACGAGAAAGGAGTGCGTAGCGGGAGCAAGGAAAATAACGTAGACTTTTGATACCATGAAATAATTAATCCCTTGATTATTCTTATTGATGAATGACATATATATATATATATATATACAAGTTACATAGGAAAATTCTTTTCCTATTCTACATCTAAAATTTTATTCTATTTGGAGACTAAGTGATGACACACAACCAACATCATCAACAAGTTCTAAATTTTCACTATTAACATTGGGGATGTAATCTGTAGGTAGAATTCTGATATTTCTCCAACAATGAAGAATGGTAGAGGTCTTAACATTATTTCATGCTTCTACAAGAGTGTTAATTGCTTGTCGTAAATCGAACTTGTTGTCATTAGATATTCATAACTTAAAATTTACTATGTGCATGACATTAATGATGATTATCATAAATATTTTAATATTTTATTTTTACAAAATATTATTACACAATATATAAATATGATTGTTAAATGTAAATTTACAAAGTGTGTATCACTATAATGAATGTTACTTTTTTTTTTTTTTTTTGACGAAGGAACCCGCAGCCGCTACTCTTTCGAGTGCGCACAGGGTAAACCCCGGGCTGACGCAATAGCCTGCAAACCACGTCAGCCGATTAACCACACTTGACAAGCCATGTGATGCATCAACCAAGGTTTATGCGAGGATCGAACTCGCGACCATGGCCCGCTTCTTCTGCTACACCAACTTGGCTACCCTTGCTCGTATTATAATGAATGTTACTGTCATTATAGGCAGAATGTTGTTGTAGTGAAGTAAAAATATAACATGAAAAATCAATTTCGAAGAAAATAAAATCGTTATAGTGTAATGTTGTTATAACGAATTGACAATTATAAAAATGTTTGATTGTATTTACTATTTTAATTTTTTTTATATAAAAACGTGTAGATATTTAACCGAATTCAACTAGCTCAGATACATACATACGGTCTAGAGAAAAAAAGAACAGATTCCACGTGTCAAGGGTGAACACAAAAGCAAAAAGTTTTTGTAGCTAAACCGCACACTTAACTTGAAATTTGTATAAAAATGGCAAAACCTGGCTAAAAAATTGTTGTACTTAGGTTAACTATCTCACCCACTCTATAGCAATAGTATGGTCAAACTTTTTAATAAGACAGACACCCCAAAAATTGCAAAACCCTATTTTACAAGAAAAGTGACTGAAATCGAACCAAATATTGTGAAGACATAACATGAGAAAATAAGCTCTTCCCATTTCAGCTCACCAAATCAAAACTGCTGGTTGTACACTACAACTTAAGCACGCCAAGACTATATTTCTAGCACTAGAATCACACCAAAACTACCAGTCCATGCATAACTACAACATTTCCTATCATGAATATTTCACTTAGCACCATTAACATGACTTATTCCTCATCCTTCTTTGCACAACATTTCAACCCCAACAGTATCTCGACAAGTTTGTTTCTCTTGCCAGAGATACAAATGATGGAAATATTCTTAGCCATTGTTGTTTTCGTTGTTATACATTCTTTAAGGCAAGCGAAAAAACAAGGATTACCAAACTGGCCATTCGTAGGGATGTTGCCTTCTTTGATTTTCGGACTACGAAAAGACATGTATGAGTGGATTTCTGATGTTCTCTGCCGGATGAATGGGACGTTTACGTTCCAAGGTCCGTGGTTTACCAACCTCAACTGTGTGGTGACATCCGATCCCCGGAATCTTGAGTATCTTCTCAAGACAAAGTTCTCAAATTTTCCGAAAGGAGATTACTTTCGGAGCACTGTGAGGGACCTCCTTGGAGATGGAATATTTAGTGCAGACGACGAGATTTGGCAGAAACAAAGGAAAACAGCCAGCATTGAATTCCATTCTGCTAAGTTTAGGAACATGACAACAGATTCATTGTTGGAGCTTGTTCATTCTCGGCTCTTGCCTGTGTTGGAAGATTCAATCAAGCAATCAGTCCCCATTGATCTTCAAGATGTTCTCCTTAGGCTCACGTTCGACAACGTTTGCATGATTGCCTTCGGGGTTGATCCAGGGTGTCTCCACCCTGGCTTACCCAAAATTCCATTCGCTAAAGCTTTCGAATCAGCAACGGAGGCAACCATTCTCCGGTTTGTCACTCCCACGCTTGTCTGGAAAACCATGAGGTGCCTCGGGTTAGGAACAGAGAAGACGCTGAAGCATTCGTTGAAAAAAGTGGATGAATTTGCTGATGAAGTAATCAGAACAAGAAAGAAAGAGCTTTCTTTAGCATCATCAGAAGATAGCAAACAAAGATCAGATCTTTTAACAGTGTTCATGGGGTTAAGAGATGAACAAGGAAGGCCGTTTTCGGATAAGTTTTTGAGAGATATATGTGTGAACTTCATTCTAGCTGGAAGAGACACTTCTTCAGTTGCATTAAGCTGGTTTTTCTGGCTCTTGAATCGTAATCCGGAGGTTGAAGAAAGGATTTTGGCTGAGATTTCTAAGATTTTGAATGAAAGGGAGGATGCTATTAAGGAAGAACCATTGATTTTCAAGCCACAAGAGATCAAGAAAATGGAGTATCTACAAGCTGCTCTTTCCGAGGCTCTCAGATTGTATCCTTCTGTGCCAGTTGATCACAAAGAGGTAAAATTCTCTATCTTCAAGATAAAATGACTATTCGTGACATTTTTCTTATCTCGAGATTCAAACTGAGTAAATTTTTATCAATATTTTAAAAGATTAATCCTCCCAAAAACGAAAAATCTTACTTATTCAGCACTGAGATTGTCGATATCCCAATTTTAAAGCAAAATCACATTTATTAGCTATATTACTCGTGACTGCTTAAGTCTTGATGTTCCACTTTAGAGAAGAGGTGTTTCTTTTCTCTTTTTTTCTGTTTTGACTAGGAGTAAGTTTTCTTAGGTTCTTTAATTACTACTCTCTCCGTTCATTTTACAAGTAAAAATATAACCCCTAATTATTATTAAATAACTTAATATTTGAAATAAATAAATGATAAGGGTAAATTATGTATAAAATGATAAATTATCTCTTGATTTTCTAAAATGGATAAGTAAAATTGGACGGAGTTAACAATTTGTTGGTGGAACTGAGATATTAATGTTTTAAGAAAAAGAGTTATGGCTTCCTGATAATGTTATCTTATTAATTGGGCATCAAGTTCCAAGATTAGAAACATTAATACATATGGTTCCCCATGCGTTATTAAAGTCAAATATAAAAACTAAACTTGAACGTAACTAGCATGTCAAATTCTAAGTAAGCTTGTTTGGATGGGCTAAGCCAAAGCCTTAAGTTAGAAATTTACTTTTGACTTATTTTTATTATCTTATCTTACAAACAAGTGCTTCAAAACACTTTTTTATTTTATCCAAATACTTTTAAAAGCTATTTTGGCTTAAAAATACTTAAAACACTACAATAAAGTATAGAATTGACAACAAAATTTTAGCAACGATTAATATATTGTTGCTAAAAAATATAAATGACAACAAAACTTTAATACATTATTGTTAAAAACATAAATGGCAACAACTTTTTTCAATTTATTGTTGCGAATTTTTTTTGCATCGGAGGTTATTATAAAAGTACATTTAGCAACGACATCCAACAAAACATGTGGTTGTCAAATGTCTTTCTTCTTATAGTAAAATAAGTCAATCCAAACAAGCTCTGAGGACTAATTACGGTGTTTGGAAGAATAACAGAGCAATTACCCTAAGAAAAGCTCCGGCGATGGGGTGACGTGGGCTAATTTAAAACAGAAAGAAAAAGCAGTACAAGAATATAAGAAACGTGAAAATCCTAGTGTTATTTTCTCTTAATGAAGCCATAAAGCTTGTTGTTACCTACAGGTTCAAATTTCTGACCCGTCCCCTTCTCCTCATCTTCTAGGACAATCAATCGACTAAAACTTCCACCTTATTTATAGATTATTATTAGTTTCTAACAGTTTTACTTAAGCATATAACTATTTATTTAAAATATCAATTTCGACTCTTAAAAGCATTTGATTTTAAATTAGTTAAGGGAATGAGCTCTCATCATACAACCAATTTGCATTATACTCAATGAAATCCTCCCTTTCTTCAGAACTAACACCTGCAGCTTTATCTTCTTTCCCGTTTGGACATAGATTTTATTTCACTTCTCTTTTTTACAGAAAACGTTGTTTGGTTATAACAAGTGACCAGTTGTTTGGTTAGTTTTTGACTAATTTTTCAAGTTTTCTATTCACAAAACTTGTCCACACAATTTCAACTTCCAAAATACCATTTCTCATCTCATCTTCAAAAACTCTTCTTTTTTTTTTCAAGTTTCAAACGCTAGCCATACATACTTTGCTCATCGAATCTTTCGGATTGTCGTCTAGGTTGTTGAAGACGATGTTTTCCCGGACGGGACGGTATTGAAGAAGGGAACAAAGGTGGTGTATGCAATCTACGCAATGGGAAGAATGGAAGGGATATGGGGGAAGGATTGCAGAGAATACAGACCAGAGAGGTGGCTGAGAGATGGGCGGTACATGAGCGAATCTGCCTACCGCTTCAGCGCCTTCAACGGAGGACCTCGCCTTTGCTTAGGCAAAGATTTCGCTTATTATCAGATGAAATTCGCCGCTGCATCCATCCTCTACCGTTACCATGTCAAGGTAGTGGAAGGTCATCCAGTTATGCCCAAAATGGCTCTTACTATGTACCTCAAGTATGGACTACAAGCCAACCTCTCCAGGCGTCATCAATCCCACCTCAACAACAAATACTAATTACTTTCTCTAGCTAGCAGTGTAATGTTTGTTCCTTTCTCTTTTTG
Organism: Przewalskia tangutica; assembly: GCA_029844215.1. Taxonomy (NCBI): domain Eukaryota; kingdom Viridiplantae; phylum Streptophyta; class Magnoliopsida; order Solanales; family Solanaceae; genus Przewalskia; species Przewalskia tangutica. The sequence continues at coordinate 120,011,754 of CM056727.1, forward strand.
TATTTTTCAGTAATATAAAGAACACGTTGTATTGTGAAGAAAGAAACGAAAAGGTGGGTGAGTAGTAGGACAGGGAAAGAAAAAAGATTAGATGAGTGATTGGAATAATAGATTCTGTGTTGATTGCTATGATCCTTTATTTTTTATATCCATTCTTCCAAATTCATGCTAAATTTTCAATATTACGTTACTATATATGTAAACTTAATCTAATAGCTAGATTTTTTAAATCGTATTCTCCAAAGTACTGAGCTTCTTCACAAGGAAAGAGTATAATGACTTTTTTTCTTTAGTAGTATTTCTCTATATTATACACAAATACTTTTAGGATAGTATTTTTTACTTACATACCAAACACAAGAAAATAAGTAACAAAAACACCACTTATTTTCCTGAAAATGTTGTTCAAGAAAACATTTTCATTCGCATCAAACACCCGTGGCCTCAATATCAACATCTCAGGTCACATGCTTAATAGAATCTACGTAAAAGTCTTAAATATTTCAGCACCGACACATGATCATTACAGAGTTGATTGGAGCAGGACTCTATCTAAATACAACCAACTGAAATCTTTAAACAAGATAGAAACAACAAACACCCACGAAGAAGACGTGAGAGGCACACCAGTGCACTACGTGTTGTTTGATCATTGGTCGAGAGCAAGATTAACTTCTGAATCTGTAATGTAAAAGGCGAGGGGTAAGCCGTAAGTCCACAAACCCGAAAATACATACCTCTATAACTGTTGGAACAAGGTATTACAAAGTAAAGTACATGCTATGCAACTTCAGCTGAATACTGATAATAGATGCTAGTAGAACTTGAATGTGTAGAGTGAGTTGATGGCTGGAACTTTGTTCTGTTCTAACATCTGAATCGTTTTAAATAAATACTAGAATACTCCAACTGAGCTTTTAAAACCACACACACATGTATATACAAGTATATATATACTTTTATCTAACTCTTGGGAGGACCACATCTATCAAAATTTGAAACCATGTGCACCGTGAAGACAGTCCAATCCAAACTCTGATCTGCTAGGTCTCTATGCGCTTCGTGTGTACTTCACGAAGGTATGACACCATCTACTAAGAGTGCTAACAAAATCTGAATTTGCCTACTATTATGAGTAGCATAATTTGATTGCCATCACAATGTCTATAATGTTCTGCGATAATGCCTCACGAAAGAAAGTGAATATCAATTTAGATCTTTCAAACTTCCTCACAAAAAAATAGTACTTTCTTAGTCATAGTCAAAATATACAGAATGCATAATGTAGCTAAAAACACATTTAAAACATAATTCAAATAGCTTTACTTGAAACACCATATGCAATTCGTGACATGTGATGATTTTGAAACATGGTTTTAGCAAGTAATGTAAGAAACACATTATGCATTATATCATAACCAAATACTAATCTAAGCATTGTGCTGAAGCTAAAATTCTACAATACAAGTATGTTCTCTACACATGCAAGGTTGTAATACATATACATGAAACATGTAAGAATGTGAACGTTTTTTAATCTCAAACATGTATAATTTAATAGAAATCTTGCTAGTTATGAAAAAACACCTAATTACAGATAGGTGTCTGCTCAACTCCAATTGTTCAAACTAGCTAGAAATTAGAACAACTCAGTGACTCCTAGCGATATCTCAAGTCTTAACTAACCTAAAGAAAACACAATGTTGATTGTTTTAATTAATTAGCAGGCTTAGGAGACTTTATTTTTCCTTTTCCTAGGATAATTATAGAAATAGAATATTTCCTTTTACTGTAATTGCTTGTCTTTTCTTAATTGGTTAGGATTCACTTGTATAAATACCCCTTCTCATGGAATGTAAAGACATACTGAAATACAAAGAAGTCTTTTTCTTAAATTTGATTCTGCAAGCGGCTCAGTACGAACGAAGAAATTTCGACCAAAGGGGTCGGAACTCGCTGATAGGAAAGGAGAGAAATTTGACTCATTCAACATCGTGGATTCGTCCTTATTAAGATCCATTAAGTTGGTGAATACCAGTGATAGCTTCAGCGAAGAGAAAGATGTGACTCTTTTTGAAGGAAGAACCTAATCTAGCTATGCTTGCTTACCTGGATTGCTTAATGAAAATTTTCCAAATAACTAATCATAGGCTCTCTCTCCATCTGAACAATAGAGCCGTTATGCTCATTACTAAACTTGTTGAAGAGACTTCACGGTATCAAAAGCTATTGCTGCCTTTTGAGGTGAGTTTTCTCCATCGTATCATTACAGTTATATTTGTTCCAAAAAGAGGTCAAATTTTCTCCATCCTTGAAGTTGTTTTCATGGAAGTTTTTTGAGATTCTTTCTTTCTTGGGTTCACCTGTCAATTCCGAGACCCACCAAGTTTCAGATTTTCTGAACACCGGAGCTAGGGTTCCAACGAGGCAGACCTGGTTTTTGGGTGAGACTATGTCAAGTGATTGTTTCCAATTTTTTCTTCTTCTATGAGTGATACAAAGGCAGTGGAGAATGATTCTCTTCCACAAATCAGTGTTGTGAAACTAGACCAAGCTGGTACATATCTCGTTTGGTCAAAGTCTTCTTTGCTCTACATTAAATCTAGCAAATTGATTGGTTATAAGAGAAGAAACAACCTATTGCATTTGACAATGGTCTATAGGTTACGAGAATTCACTTTGTTAGAATATGAATAGGAATATAGTATCCTACTAGGAAAAAGATTGTAATGTAGAATATGAATAGGATTTCATATATAGTATCCTACTATGAAAAGAATTGTAATGAAGTGTCTATAAATAGAGCTCAGTGTAATCATGAAGATACACAACAATTCAATAATAATATTTTCTCTCATAATTCCTCACATGGTATCAGAGCTTTTACGATCTTGATAGAGAATCAAAGAGTTTTGGCTGCGGCGGCACTAGTCAACGTGTGTCGTCCGTCTGGCCAAAAATAATGGTAGAGAAGATTGTAGAGAACTTTCAGATATTTATAAATAAAATATTCTCTCAAAAATAGTAGGCGTGAACAGTGTTTTTTCGCGTGAACAATAATTTCGGCATGAGCGATTGCATTCGATTGCCGGAACTAGGGTTGGCGAATCCACGTCTCGGTAGAAATTGCGCACAAAGGGTCAAACCGGACGACCGAGGCCGAAATTGATTCTCAGATCGAAGACCGGACCAATTTCTCGGTCCGGTCGGTCGGCCCGGTCATTTTCGGTCTCTTTGGCCGAATGGACCGATCCACTCCCGAGCGATCCCAGGCGGTCCCAGCCCCTGTGACCCAGCCGCCCCCCACTCCCCCGCCCCCACCCGGCCGTACGTATTGACATATCAAATATAAGTCGTAAATTAGTGAAACTTTAAATGGTCATAACTTTGCGCTCGGACGTCCGTTTGATCTAAATTTTTTTTTGATTTCGCGTATTGTTTCGAGACGAATAATCCCAAACCGACTAAACTCCGTTTGCTTCACCGGATTTCTCCAAAACGTCCATCTTGCCTCGATTTCTCTTTTCCCAAATCGTTCGTTTTCCCATTTTCAAATCTAAATATCTCGCGATGTACAATAGATTTCAACGTAAAAATTTCGTGGCACCGCGTCCGAGAATGTCAATTTCAGTATTGATAATTCAATTTTAAAAAAAAAAAACGGGCCCCGGAACCCGACCCGGAATTATATATATATTATATATTAGGAATTTAGAAAATTAGGAATTATATATATTATATATATTAGGAATTATATATATTATATATATAGGAATTATATATATTATATATATTAGAAATTATATATATTATATATATTATAAAAAAAAAAAAAAAAATCGGTCCGGACCGGACCGGACCGGACCGAAACTGATTTCTGAAAAAACATGGACCGAAGACCGGACCGAATTTCTCGGTCCGGTCCGATTTTTCGGTCCGGACCGAATTTTGTGCAGCCCTAGTCTCAGGGCATTCTTTTAAGAATTATTTTTAATGTCAGCATCGCGTAGAGATTCTGAGCTGACTCATACCACTTTCTTTGAGGTTCGATAACTTTTCCGACATAATTTCCTTTCCCGTAGGGTCGTGCCATCATTGCGATCCTACCCACAAAATACCATCACAGTCGTGTGCCTCAATTCTAACGACTGTTTTGCGTCCCGTAGGGTCGTGCCATTGATCCTACCCATAAAATATCATCACAGTCCCGTGCCTCAATTCTGACGATTATTTTGCGTCCTCTTTCAGATCATTATTAAGAAAGTATCCGTTGTGCAATATTACAGCGAAGATTCAAAAAGAAAAAAATATCGCCACCGCGCATAATTTTTCTGATGATTGCTAGTGTCACATCTCTATCAAGTGGTGTTGTGCAGAATCCGACACAATCACAACATAGATCAGGTTCAAGCTAATGAGAGACTAATTGTTGTGCAAATTTTTAACAATTTCCAGGAAAGCAAATCAGTACAATATTTTTGGTGACAACATAGTTGTCCGCTACAAAATTACTTTCGGGTAGTGTTGCACAAATTCCAACATCGCCACGAGGTAGATCAGTCTCTTCCGACCAAAACTCGTTCAGCGGCTCCGACAAATACCCACGCACGCGCCACCACGTGCCTCTCGAAGTGTCAGCTCCGACTAGCGCGTCAGATTCACGCACCGTACATGCATATTTTTCCGACCAGATCCACGCGTCGCGCATGCACCTCTTTCCAGTCTGATCTCATTGATTTTCTTCTTGGATTATGTTCGTTAGATTCCATCCATCTTTCAAGTCAGATTTCTCTACATTTCTCGGTTTTGATATGTTAAACTCTAAAAACACGAGAATTGAAAGTTCAAGTCCTATGATTACTTCAAAAATCTTAAGAAGGAGATCGGAGAATCGCACATCACATTCCATGAAGAAGCGACGAAGAGGAGGTTGTCTTGAAAGATCTCGATCTAAGTGTAGTTATTGTAATAGGCTTGGACACATTCATGAAGTATGTTATTATCTCCATGATGACCTTGAGGAGAGAAGGAAGTTTATATAGAGCAACCACCTGATTTTGTTGCTCAGGGGAATTCTGGCTTGGTCTGCCAATTGCGCCGAGCACTTTATGGTCTGAAACAATCTCCTCATAGTAATTCAGGAGTTTGACATGACTCGTAGTGAAGCTGATCACTCAGTGTTTTATCGGCATTCCGCTCCAAATCTGGTATTTCAAGAGAACTAAACACATTGAGATTAATTGTCACTTTGTCAGAGAAAAGATACTCTCCGGTGATATTGTTACAAAATTTGTGAAATCGAGTGATCTTGCAGATATTTTCACCAAGTCCCTCACTGGTCCTCGTATTAATTACATTTGTAACAAGTTCGGTACATATGACTTGTATGCACCAGTTTGAGGGGAGTGTTATAATAGGAATATGATTTCATATGTAGTATCCTACTAGGAAAAAGATTGTAATGTAGAATAGGAATATGATTTGATATATAGTATCCTACTAGGAAAATGATTGTAATAGAGTGTATAAATAGAGCTCAGTGTAATCATGTAGATACACAACAATGCAATAATAATATTTTTTCACACACTAGTTATGACATGGCTTTTGAATACTATGCACCGCCGAATCTCTAAGAAATATTCATTGCTTGATACTGCTGAAAAGATCGGAAAGTCAACTAAGCACACCTACTCTCGCAAGGGTAATAATGCCAATCTTTGAGATTTGAAATAAAGTTCATGTCCCAAGTAAGGTGAGTTGACTATCATTGATTACTATTCAGAGTTAAGTGGGTTATGGCAGGATATTGACTATTATCAAGTTCTACCCGAGTTTCCTGTTAGCTCCATCACCAAAGAACTAAGTTATAGTATTGAGTTCTTCCCTGATCATTGTGTTTTTCAAAATCTTCAAACAAGGAAGAGGATTGACAGTGGTAAATTGTTAATCCCTAAAGGAAATTTCTTCATTAACACAAATAAATGGATTGCTGAAAGCTTAATCGGGAAACTGAAGTAGTATATGCTACTTCTATCTAACAAGAGGCGCTTTAGCTCTTTTAAAAAAAATTGTACAATTTCTGCTTCAGTCAGAACTATTCTCCTTTTATAGTAATGAGACTCTATCATAGGATGCAAAGTTCTCGCTCAATTGGTTTATTATATAAAGAACTTCTGAAATTTGGTTTATCTGCAACCAAGACAAAGAACTATTATTTAGGAACATAAAACATCAATCCGAAAAGTACTACCTCATTTAAGCCCTCCCATCCCACTCTTCATAGAACTCCTTCAGAAAATCCTCCATAAATTTGTGCCTTTTCTCAGCCCTTCTCTTACCAGCCTGTAATGAAGAGATGATTTATATGAAAATTCTTCTTGCACAATTTATAAGGTTCTGAAGGGGTAAAACAAAGTATACAGAAGCACATGATTAGTTTACCTCTGTCTTCATCAAGTCCTTCAATTTGAGAAGCTTCTCATGAAAATGATTCACAGTAGTCTGCTCTTCTTTGTTCATGTAATTTTCCTTAGACAGATCTGATCGAGGTTGAATTCTTGGGTCATGGAGAACTCTATGCCTGCTTCCACCGAAAGTAAAGCAACGGGCGATTCCTGAAACCGTAATTACTATTTTAAGAAAGACAAGAATCTTTTTAAGGTAGGAAAATAACTAATTAGCAAAAATCCAAGTAGCATAATTTCATATCTTCAGCAGCATCGGCCACAGAGAACGAGAGGAGAAATAACATATACAGGTGACCAAGAGGTAGCTAAATTGAATCAATTACCTATTGCACCAATAGCATCAAGCCGATCGGCATCTTGCACCACCCCAAACTCTATTGAATAATTCTCACTTGCAAGCCCTCCAACTTCTTCCTTGAAACCTGAATTTAAGGGAACATTGCATTTTATCAATATATTCAAATCATCAGAAAAGGATACAATCATCTTGAGCCTAACTCTTCCAGAGAAAATGACTCCCAAAGAATATGACAGATTATAGCGCAGAAATGAAAGTGAAACGCAACCACCAATCACTCCAAAGGAACTGAGAAAGGCAGCGTGAAAACACAGAGAAAGTTTTACATGACATAAGTCTGTTCCAACCAAGGAGACAGTACACACACATTAAGAAAGTTAATTGTTTTAATGAAACTACATTAACCACACTTAAGAAAAGACAATAGCAAAAACATCGTTATGAACATGAAACTATTTGGAAAATCTTTTGATCTGGCAATACAATAACATTATGGTCGCTATTTTGTTTACCAGTAAGGCAAAGCCTAATATGACAAATATGTTTAAGGTTCATAGCAGACATGCACAGACAAATTAGAAAATTTCAAAGGTTGGAGTGATATAATTTTCAAGGTGTCATTGACCACATTGAGAGTTGTACTATTTGCTAATTCATTTTCAGAGTGATACACATTATAAGAATATTCAGTCTGGAGTCCGTTTATATTTTCTACTTTATCAACTAGTTTTTACTTTATTTTGCAAGAGTCTGGCAGTGTGCTAACAAATACAATTTAAAAAAGATGGAAGAGCAACACAAATTCACATCAACATCCAAACAGATAACGTAAATAAAATAGACAATCAACTTCATCCACAAACTTACCCATCCCCTTAATTATATTCAATATCTTTATCTTCATCCCTTCTTCTACGCCTTGACCCTGAAGAAATTCCTCAACAATCCTTGCCTCAGATGGATCTCTATAAGCCAAGAGAAAGCATCAGAAATGAAAAAATTGAAGCACCCAAATCCTAGGGGCTAGCGGAGGCAAATTCTTCCCATATGTCCAAGCCTTGGAGGACAGAGTTACCTGCTACCTATGTTGGTGGGAGGTAGCAGGTACCCCACCACGGACACTACTGCTATAAAAAAAATGAAATGAAAAAAATGGAAAAGTCAATTATTGAGAGTGAACACTAGGGAAAACACAAGAAAACCAGCAATTAAGCAATGTATAGGGATGGACCACTCAAAAATTTAGAAGATTAATCTGCACAAAAAAAATGCACGACCAGTTAGAGCTATCAATCAAATGACTGGAGGAGCATTACAAAGATGATAAAACCAGTGCTACTGTCTTTCCAGCTTATTTATGTCGATCTTGTAACTTATGTTTATTTTTTAAAGACAAATATAATGAGAGACGACATGGACGACATTTTGACATCCATACAGATAATTATCACCTTTTGAGGGAACTTTCATACAACAAAACCATGAGAATGTAGACTACAGAGAAATCCTACTTATCATGAGATCTGATAGAATCTAACCTTATGTACTTGTAGTCACCTGCATTCAGAAAGCCAAAGAGAATCTGATTAGTTACATAATATATCAGAGGAATAACGAGAAAACTTGATTATAAGCAGAGATATGCCAGCTTGCTCACACCATCACAATTGCTTATAATATTCCCTTTCTGTTCTCTGGTAATTTACAGTCATCAAATAGATCCCATCACATCCCTCCCCCAATGCACGCAGCAAATGTAGAACTCTCATAATCTATAAGGTTTTTTTTGGTAAATAAAGAATTTTATTACCAAAAGGGATATGACAGTACAAAACAGTAATAGGAACTGAGACTGGACATTGAGCCCCAGTACTTCAGTTACAACTTCTCTACCAAGATCTAAAGGGCAACATCTTAATACCAGCCACTTCCTGTGCTGAGCTCTACTACTATCATGGACAGCTCCAACCATTTGGCAAGCATCACTGAAGCACACCCTCTATGATGCACTACTTGAACTACCTCCTTTACAATGCTATCCCCTGTATGCCTTTGCCTTTGAAACATTTCTTTCCCTCCACAGATAGTACACACTTGCAGCCATTGTCATTCTATATATCTCTGCCTCGGCACTTTTTCCCTTTAGCAAATCTACTAGCCCATTGCACTTCATTTTCCCAGCAAGTGGGACTTCTATGAATATTGTGCCATGTCAATACCTTGGACCAAACCTGTGCAGATAACTGGCATGTAAAGAATAGATGAGAATTACTCTCATCAGCTTGCTCACATAGTGGACACCCAGTATTTGCAGTAACTCCCCATTTCATTAGTCTATCTCTTGTATATAGCCTGAGCTATACAGCAACCCTCAATATAAAGATCCACTTTGGCAATCCCATGTTGTTGCAAGTCAACCTCCACTTTCCTTTTGGGAAATCACCTCTTAACTTTAGGTAAATCTGCTTGATAACCAGCTGTTGCATTTGGTGCAATTCTCCCATATTGTACCTGCTGCCTCTACATACTTCTTTGCCTTCAAAATTTTTGGTATAATCCAGGATGCTTGTTTAGGAACATCCTCATAAATGTCTCTATTCTTCCCATAATAGCAATGAATCCGTCTCACCCAAAGTTCATCCTTCTTGTGGCTAAGGCTCCATAGTAGCTTAACTATAGTTGCTTTGTTCCATATACCAATGCTAAGGATGTTTAGTCCCCTGCTGTCTCAGGTTGACACACTCTTTCCCAAGATAGAAGGGCTTTCTTTGACAATTCAGCATCCCCTGTCCACAAGTAGCTTCAATGACTTTGATCACCTTCTTAGGAAGCACAAAAACCTGAGCCCAAAAAACTTGTATAAATAACAGGTCTGATTTGATCAATTGAGCTCTTCCTGCATAAGAGAGAAACTTTGTGGTCCAAGACTTGATTCTTCCCATAATCTTATCTATTAAGGGCTTACACTGTACAATTGAAACTCTTTTAGTGCTTAGGAGCACCCCTAAGTATCTAAATGGGAGCTCCCCCTGACTGAAACCCAGAACTGATAAAATTTCCTCTTGAGTAGCACTATCAACCCCACAACAGTACACTTAGGATATGGAAGGATTGGCAATAAGGCCAGAAGGTTGGGAAAAACATTGGAACTTTTCATATAATAACTTCACTGAACTAATGTCTCCTCTACATAACAAAAACAAATCATCTGCAAAAGCTAGTTGTACAATATTCAACTTGGCACACTTGGGATGATAATTGAAATCAGGTACATGTTGCAATTGCTTTAACAATCTACTAAGGTATTCCATGCTTAAAACAAAAAGGAAAGGGGACATAGGATCCCCTTGTCTTAAACCCTTCTTAGCATCAAAAGGCTGAGGCCTCCCATTTATAATAATAGAATAAGAGACAGAAGTCACACAACTCATTATCCACTCCATAATCATTCCTAGAAAGTTAAGACTGTAGAATTTGCTCAAGGTATGGCCACTCAACTGAGTCATAGGTTTTTTGCATGTCAATTTTGAGCATGCATCTAGATGACATACCTTTCCTCCCGTACCCCTTCACCAACTCATGGCTCAAGAGTATATTATCAGTTATAACCCTGCCTGACCGCAATCTACTAGGCAATCCATAACCTATAAGGTTATTCCCCTGTTTATTACAGTATTGATTTTACTGATGATTATCACAAAGATAACGCGGGTCACTTTGCAAAGTATGACCAAAAGCGTTCTAACAGCATGTAACACAGTGGCTCCAAACTAAAGCTTCACAACAACAACAACAACATGCCCAGATGTATTCCCACAAGTGGGGTCTGGGGAGAGTAGTAAGATGTACGCAGACCTTACTCCTACCTTTGTGGGGTAGAGAGGTTGTTTCCGATAGACCCTCGGCCCAAAAGAAGTAATCAAAGCAGTGTTGAAACAAAAATAACGACAAGATAAACAAAGCAAACGAAGCAAAAATAGTAGTAAGAAATGAAGAATACGATACTACGAGAAAACTAAATAATACTACCAAATTAAAGCTCCAACATATCAAAATAATAGTGAAAGAGACATCACCTATGTCATGTAGAAGAGCAGCCAGTTCCACCTGAAATGATAGCAAGAAAAGTTTAACTTCTGTAAATGCCTAAAAGAAGAACAAAGAAAAGATAAAAGAGAAAATAGTGCATGGTTATACCCTCAAGCATATATACATTTTGCTCATAGTAATCCACGCTTTCACTACATATATGAAATGTAGATTCACTTGGATCCTTAAAAGTTAGTGCTGTGGTGTGAAGAATGAAATTGCTTGATGTGGATAATGATAGTGATTACACTCCACCCCACCCTCCCAACCAGAAAGAACATATTCCGAAACGTTATTTGACGTGGAATATTAGCAACTTTGTTCTTTGAATGACAAGACACATATACCCCTCAAAAGTTTGAAACCAACTTTTCTTGGCATATCAGCACGAAAGTAAGTCAAGCACTGAATCATGGAGAGGATTAACTTAAGGCATCAATACAATTACCAGTATGCACGGGTTAAAATGTGTTCTAACTTTAAGCAAAGCCTAGCAAACTGCTTTTCACATGGGTTTATGTTTCCCATTAGGTAAACTAATCTTGGAAACATTGTAGTTATTACAAGCAGTATGGTTTAAAAATGTCAAAATTCTCTCAAGGGAAAAATTATCCACCAGCAACTCACATGCCCAAAAGAACAATGAACAGATCATTGGATTAAACAATCTTGTACTCAGAAAGATCACGTCTCTCTTTTTATCTCGGCGTAGGTTAGTGACATAACGTGCGCCGAACTGGAAAATGGCTCGGGGACGGCCAAGGAAAGACGCTCAAGCTCCGGCCGGTGGAAAGGGAACGGCAGCTGCCATTGGTAAAAACCTTGGGATAACGGTGAACGAGGGGCGTGAAATCGCAACAACAGGGACGGAAAACTGGCCACCGATCACGACGAGCAAGGATCAACGTAAGACGCCAGTAACTCAGAGTACACCAGTAACAATTCCAGTTAGAATTGATTCAGCTAAGGTCGGGTCAATCAGATCTGGAAGCAACACCAAAAATTTGGGCCAAATGCTGAATACTAACCAGACGCAACACATAGACGAGGGGGTTCCGGCGAAGCAGACAGCCCAAAGGAAATTGGATCTCAATACGACCACTGCGAAGCCCAAGAAAAGGATGAACTTCTTTTCTGGAAACAATTTAGCAGCTAGAGGTGTGCAATTGGGGTTTATCGCACCAAACATTCAGAATGGCGAAGCATTTGCTACACTTGAACAGAATTCGGTGGATGCTGAAATTGCGAAATGGAAATTTGCACTGATCCTCTACGTTGTGGGAGAGTCTCCAACCTTTGTGGCACTGGATAGATTCATGGAAGCTCAATGGAATTTCGTTTCCAAACCCAAAGCATTCTACCATAATGATGGGTACTTTCTGATTAATTTCACTAATATGGAGGATAGGGATAATGTGTTGTCTTCAGGACCCTATACACTAAAAAATAAGCCTATGATTCTTAAAATGTGAACACCTGAGTTTGAATTTGACAAGGAAATTTTGCAAACCATTCCCCTGTGAATTCGTTATCCAAAATTACCATTAAGTTGTTGGGGATCTGATTCATTGAGTCGAATCAGTAGTGTGTTGGGGAATACACTTTTTGCAGATGAATGTACCAGCAGAGTTGAACGTATATCATTTGCTCGTGTTCTAGTTGAAATTGATGTTACACGAGACCTACCGAAGAAGATCACAGTGCTCGATCCTAATGGACACACATTTGAGCAAAGGGTTGAATACGATTGGATACCTCTATATTGTCCTACATGCCTAATGGTGGGACATAAATGCCCAACTAATGATGCTACAAAAACTAAACCACCAGCTCCCAAACCAAAGGCTACCAAAGATGAAGCAAACTTGGCAGAATAAGGATGTTATTGATGTTCCTGGAACTAGTGTCATGGCTCCAGGCCGTCAGGCAGACCCTGATCCTCAAGTGATGCATGATGGTATGGACCCTCAAGTAATTCCTCCTCAGAATGCCAAACAAGGTTCCCAAGGGGTCGATCAGGCTGGTAAGAGTACCGACACACAGGAGAACACAAATTGGCAGGTAGTCACGAGTAAAAATGGAGCTAAAGAAACACATGGCACTAACAAGGATAGTCAATTGATTACTCTGGGTAGTTTTAGTCCCTTGACTGATTGTGAAGGAGCTCCACAGAGTACTACAATTACTTTGGGGCAGAGTAGAGTTGTGAAGGAGCCGGGAGGATCTCACCCATCTAAAACTCAATGAAAATTATATCATGTAACGTGAGAGGCCTAAATAAGGTCTATAAACATAGAGAACTAACGCAATTTATTAGAGAGCATGATGTAGCTCTTATAGTTATTATTGAGCATAGAATAAAGGAGAATAAAATCCCTCATATCATGAAGAAGCTAGATACTAGATGGGACTGGTGTGCCAATTCCAGTCATAGCGATAGAGGTAGAATTATAACCTGTTGGGACCCAAGTCGAATTAGTTTTACAGTGCATCACATGACTGCTCAGCTAATTCATGGTACTATTGAGATCCCCAGAATTAACATCAAATTTGATTTTACATGTGTTTATGGGCTGCATACAGTTTTGGACAGGAGGACACTATGGGATGAACTGAGGAATATCAATACTATGTGTCAAGGGCCCTGGTTAGCTATGGGAGATTATAATGCAGTGGCAAGTGTTAGTGATAGATTAGTGGGAAACCTGGTCTAGGAGGCAGAAATGGTAGATTTCAGAGAGTACTTGAGAGACACTGATACAGCTAAACTGAAGCAGGTCGGTCGAGAGTTTAAATGGACTAATTCTCATGTCTTTAGCATTATTGACAGAGCATTAGTTAACTCGGCATGGACGCACAACATGGCTTAAACTGAGGTAGTGATTATGGATCCTGTTTTCTCTGACCACTCACCTCTAAGTATTACATTTCAAGATCAAAGAAGTAGAGGAGTAAAGTCCTTTAAAATTCCTACCAGTTGTGGCAAGGGACTGGAACAATCATTCACAGATGTGTGGTATGCAGAGAGTATGGATGAGGTTGAAATCTGTTAAACAAGGGCTTAAGGCACTCAATACTCAAGAATTCAGACATGTGAATCACAAAATCAAACATGATAGAACTAAACTTGCTGAACTACAAGAATTGATGAGGACAGACCATCAGGCTGATGCATTTGTTCAAGAGAAATTGCTACGGGCAGATCTGGAGAAGTGGAATTTAATTGAAGAGAGTATACTTAAGCAAAAATCTAGGGTGAACTGGTTAAAATTGGGAGATGCAAACAATTCCTTCTTTTTTTCTAGTACGAAGAACAGAGTAGCTCAAAATGGTATCCAAACTTTGGTTTCAGCTTCAGGGGTGTTACTACACAGACAGGAGGAACTTGAAAGAGAAATCACAATGCTCTACAAAAATTTACTAGGTACTGCTGCTGAACAGTTACCTTCCATAAATCCAGTGACTGTTAGAGATGGACCACTGGTGCCACGAGACCAACAATTGTCGCTTATTTTCCCTGTCACCAGTGCTGAAATTTACAATGCTTTATGTGTTATAGGGGACACTAAGGCCCCTGGTTGTGATGGAATGAATGGTTTTTTCAAGAAGGCTTAGTTAATCGTGGGACATGATGTGACCGTTGCTGTGATGGATTTCTTCTACTCAGGTAGTATGTATCATCCCATAAATTGCACAAATGTTTACCTTGGTCCCCAAAATTAAGAACCCTTCCAGAGTGGCTGACTTTAGAGTTTAGACCCATTGCTTGTTGTACGACTCTTTATAAATCAACTCTAAAGTCTTAACCAATAGGATGCAAAGTGTAATGGACATTCTTATTGACAACAACCAGTCTGCATTTGTTCCTGGTAGGGGCATTGTTGACAACATAGTCTTGAGCTATGAACTAGTTAAACATTATGGCAGGAAAAGTATCTCCCCAAGATGTATGCTTAAAATTCATATGAAAAGGGCCTATGATTCTGGAGTGGGTATTTTAAGAGCAAGTACTACGGGGTTTGAATTTTCCTGAGAAATTTGTAAGATGGATTATGCAATGTGTGTCGACTGTATCTTACTCTATCCTGGTTAATGGTAAGCCTGGCCAACCTTTTTCATGACAAGAGAGGACTTCGACAAGGGGATCCACTATCTCCCTACTTGTTCGTATTAGTGATGGAGTACTTTACAAGGCTATTGTAGAGATTGAGGAGAATACCAGATTTCAACTTTCATCCTAAGTGTGAGAAGCTCAACATAATACAACTAAGCTTTGCAGATGATTTGTTGTTGTTTAGTCGAGGTGACATGGGGTCCATTAAACTGTTGGTTGATTGGTTTTCTGAATTCTCTATAGCTTCTGGATTGCAAGCTTATGTTGACAAAGGTTGTATTTACTTTGGAGGAGTTCCTATGAATGAACAGGAGGATATTCTTAGTACTCTAGGTTTTGTAAAGGGTGATCTTCCTTTTAAATACCTAGGAGTACCAGTAAGCTCTAAGAAGCTTGCAATCAGCCAGTGCCAACCACTTCTTGATAAAATGCTAAAATGCTAGGAAGAATTGCCTCATGGACTGCGAAGTTTCTCTCATACTCTGGCAGAATACAGCTCATTAGAAGTGTGCTTTTTGCAATTCAAAACTACTGGTCCCAATTTTTCTTATTGCCAAAGAAGATAATCCAAATGATTGAGTTTGTATGCAGAAAATACCTATGGACTGGTAGTATTAGTCTAGCCAAGAAGGCACTAGTTTCTTGGGAGAAGTTGTGCTATCCTAGAGCTGCAGGGGGGCTGAACTTGCTTGATATTCACAGATGGAATAAAGCTACCCTATGCAAATTGTTATGGAATGTATGTACTAAAAAGGATAAGCTCTGGGTCCTGTGGGTGCATACTTACTACATAAAGCAGGGGCCTGTGTGGGAAGCCAACTGTAAACAGGCTTCTTGGATGATGAAAAAGATTCTTGGTGCAAAGAAGTATTTGGATGCTAGTGGCTGGACTGAACAAGACTTATTGATGCAAAATAGCTTCTCTGTCAAGAAAATATGTGTCCTGATGGGGGGTGACTATCCTAAAGTGAATTGAAGAAGACTTACCTGTAATATTCTAGGCTGCCCAAAATGGATTTTCATCTTACAACTTCCTCTTATGGAAAGGTTACTAACCAGTGATAGACTAATACAATGAGGAGCAATTGATTCAGCTGTTTGTTCCTTGTGTGACCAGATCAATGAGTGTCATGATCACTTATTCTTTGAATGCTCTTACTCGTATAGGGTCTGGAGCAAACTTTTACAGGGCATTCATAGAACTGCAAAAACTTGGCAGGAGGAGAAACAATGGGCTATTACGTATGCAACTGGGAGGAATGTGAAGGCTGAAATCTACTGGATGTGCTTAGCTGAGGCTGTTTATCATGTATGGTTAGAAAGGAATTCTCGTGTATTTCAACAAGGACAAATGGAGGAGCGAGCTATGGTGTGCCAGATTATTCAAGAAGTGTTTGTTCGGGGCTCAATGAGGCAGAAGATAGCCAAGAAGTTAGATTTTATGAATTTCTATCCTTGAGTTAATAGCAATGTGTAGATAGGATAGTCTGATGTTTATTTTTTTTGCGGCAAGGTTGAGACTTGATGTTCAACCTGTCGAAGAGTTTTTGCATTGTACAGATTCACTTGGTAAATAATACATGTCTATGTATTAAGCCATCATAATATGTGCCAAAAGTTACCAGTACCCTTAAAGTTGTACACAGAGGGGTTAACAGTTGTACATTTTTATGTTATTAGCAGATTGCATGCTCTGACATTTATATTGTTAGATAATAAATATTCCCTTTGTGACAATTTATGTGATACACTTTCCTTTTTAGTTCGTTGATACATTTCCTTATTAGGCAAAACTTTACTTTTTACGCACACTTTGTTTGGATGGTTGTTACGTATTGTTTCATAATGTATCGTATTGTATTATTTTGATTAACACAACATTTGGATAGATTGTATTGTTTCATGTCGTGACATAATCTCACACATCAGCTATTTGAAGGATAAACCTACAAGAAAATAGGGTGATAGAGCTATCATAAAAAGGTAGGATAAATATTAAAATAGAATTATTAGATAATAAAAATGAGAAATAAAGATAAGGTAACGACGCGATAACACCAAATCGGTCGTTACATAAAATGAGACTTTTCGTCGTTACGTAACGATGTATTTAACGAAATGATACATTAAAATTTAAGTAACAATCAAAACAAACATTGTATTTAAACTAACGACACCAACGAGGCTTACCGATAACCACATAAAAATCTTTTACTAGTTTTAAAATCACAAAATTCAAAAATCTTTCACTATTCTTTAAACTCCGTACCCAGTCAAATTATACCACATAAATTGACACGAAAGGAGTAATGAGTAGTAAGCTTACAATTAGCATGGAATGAGGGGAAGAAGAAAGGTCTTGTTCATAAGCAAGTGAAAGGGCAAGGTCTCTAACTCGAAAGGCATGTGCAGCATCATGTGAAGCATCGTTCCCTCTCATTGCTTTCTCTACCAACTCCTCTGCCTTCCTGATTATCTCCTTCTCGCCCATCACTTGGGAAAGACCCCTTCCGTCTTCAATTAAAGGAAGCTCAAATTGCCCCTTGTAAAGGTCAAGTATTAGAAATAAGATAAAAATGTACTTGTCCCTAGTAAAACACGTCTAATTATGTCTTTATTCCGTTAATATATCTCCAATTAGATATACTCCCTCCCCATCAAAAAGTATGGTTTTTTATTTTCACACCACTTAAAAAAATATTAACTTTTAGACATAAATAGATAATTTGACTAAAATATCCCTAATTAAATAAGTTTTGGGATTTTGTTACCTACCACTTAATAAGTACAAATTTGAAAAAGTAAGATTAATTGTTTCTTTATTTGATGAGTGTACTATGTACACTCTTTTTGACCCGAAAGGAATATCTGTTAATGGACTCCTTTGATCTTAAAAATTATCCACTTTCTTAAAAAATAATTATTTACTTTATTTAAAAATTAATAGTTGGTATAAAATTTCAAATTCAACTCTCTATTCTCACTGCTATTTTTTTATTCTCATATAAAAAAAATGGCAATTATTATGAGAATGTTATAAAATAATAAGCTAAAGCAAGAATATTTGTAGATAAAAAGAGAAGAAAACTCTTATTTCCTTTTTAGGGATGAAATACAATGAGTTAAACATCTCTATTATACGAGAAAATTGACTTGGTCTCAAAACTATCAGTCCTAATATTTCTCCTAGATAGAAATTGAAAGAAATAATCCCCTTGATTATTCTTATTAATGAAAAGCATATATATACAAGTTACAAGGAATATTCTCTTCCTATTCTACCTAGGAATCCTTATTCTATAAGAATACTAACTTTACAACTATGGTAATATTACACTATTAATTAAGGTACAATTCTAAGTCTAATATTTATCAATATACAATTGAAATCAGCCCATTGTTGGGTCGCACTGCTGGACGTCCTCTGTGGACGTGTATTGATTAACACACTTGATCATGGCGGTCTTCGTCTGTTGAGGCTATCTAATATCTTAAAAAGGGCCAGGAAGACCTTTTGTAAAGATGTCTGCAATCTGGAAGGGACATGGCAAACGCGTACTTGTCCTTTAGCTACCTTTTCTCGAACAAAGTGAATATTCATCTCTATGTGTTTAGTGCGCTGGTGCTTAACTGAATTACCAGAAAGGTAGATGACACTTATATTATCACAATAAACCAAGATAGCTTTCTCAATAGGACAATGAAGCTCTAAAAGTAGATTTCGTAACCAACATGACTCGGAAATCACATTGGCTACCCCTCGATACTCGCCCATGCGGCGAGCGTGAAAGCGTAGATTGGCGTTTGGCGGACCGTGAGACCAAGTTATTACCCAAAACATCTGATAGCGGCGTGGGCCGTGCGGTGTCGAGACAACCACCACAATCATCATCGTATAGAGCAAGTGTAGGCGTCGATGAAGCGGTACAAATGCAAACCATAATCAAGTGTTCACTGAATGTACCTAAGGATGCGTTTGGCGTATTCATATGTTCAACTCGGGATCACGTAAACAAACACATCTGCTTTCTTGGGCTGCGTATGTAATGCGGTCTTGTGAACGTAAGATCTTGAAGGCGTCTGCGAAGACTACGATGGCGGTCGGATCTCTTATAAGGAGAGCGGTGCGGCGCTGACTTGGGTTTAGTATCAACTGGAGTAGAAGTGGACTTACAGGATGACATCTCAGCCCTCTCAATGATCTCTGCTGCATACTTCCTCTGTGTTAAGAATAATCCGCTGCGTGAGGTATCGCAATTCCCAAAAAATAGCTCGAGGTCCCAGTCTTTCATGGCAAACTCAGGCGAGCATTGTCATAATAGACTTTCTCAAAGCATCAGAAGAGGCAGTCAAGATAATATCATCAACATATAACAATATATAAGCCATGGAAGAACCCCGACGATATATGAACAATGAATTATCAGACCTGCTGTGAGAAAAACCCATAGTCGAACCTCTTATACCAAGTCCGTGGAGACTGCTTAAGTTCATACAAGGACTTCTTCAATAGACATACATGATTAGGATATTTAGTATCCATGAACCCCAACGGCTGATGCATATACACTGTCTCATGAAGATCACCATGTAGAAAATCATTCTTCACATCTAGCTGATGAATGGGACATGATTTTGAAAGAGTCAAGCTGAGCACATTGCGAATGGTAGCCGGCTTGACCACCGGGCTAAATGTCTCACCCAATCCACACCAACCTGTTGAGTCTTACCATCACCTACAAGTCTAGCCTTGTGTCTTGCAAATGAACCATCAGAATTTTCCTTATGAACAAAAATTCACATAGACCGAATAATATTAACACCAGATGGACGGGGTACCAACTCCCACGTCTTATTATCAATAAGAGCATTATATTCCTCGGTCATGGCAATTTTCCAATTATGGTCATTTAAGGTAGACACAGGATTATGGGGTAAGCAGGATTTCAGAACATTAGAATTCAAATAAAAATTGAAATGTCTTTTTGGTTTAAAAATACCTCATTGACTGCGAGTGACTAGACCAAGACTCTGGCTGGATTGGGTGAATTTTGGGAATTTTCAGGAATTTCTGGAATTACCGTCGAAGGCGCCGCGGCGCTAGGGGTGCAGGGCCGCGACGCTGTCTCGCAGGAGTTTTGGCGCCGCGGCGCCTCTGTGTAGGGCTGCGGCGCTGACAACATTTTTCGGGTAAATCTGAAAAATGACGTAGAACATAGAGGGAGATACCCGCATCCAAAAAATCATAACTAGGCACGAATTTTTCTACTTTAGAAAAGGAAAATTGAGATTCATCAAAGAGAACATGACGACTAATGATGATTAGTTTAGAGGATAAATCAAAACATTTATAACCACGGTGATTTGACGGGAACCCCAAAAACACACAAGGAGTAGAACGTGTCTGAAGTTTGTTGATTGTAGTGGATGGAAACATTGGATAACATAAGCATCTGGAGACCATAAGATGAGAATATGACGGAGACTTATTATATAAGACTTTGAGAGAGGATGAATATGCCAAACCTTTAGAAAGAAGAATATTGAGTAGATCGGTTGCCATTTGTAGCGTATGATGCCAAAATAATGGAGGAACGGAAGAATGAACCAATAAAGTGCGAACAATATTATTAATGGTACGAATTTTTCGCTCAACTTTCCCATTTTTTGAAGATGTATGAGGACAAGAAAAATGAAAATTTATCTCATTTTGAGCACAAAACTTCCTAAATTCCCCATTGTCATACTCTTTGTCATTATCACATTGAATGTTTTTATTTCCCGTTCAAATTGTGTTCTTATGAAAGTTCTAAATTTTATGAAAATGGAAAAAACTTGAGATTTTTTCGCAATTGAAAACGTCCATAAATATTTATAATAGTCATCTAAGAATAAAACATAATAACGATGACCCATAGAACTGAGAACCGGAGATGTCCACAAATCACTATGAATAATATCAAATGGCATTGAAGTAGTAGAATTCGACGCTACAAATGGTAACTTAATAATTTTTTCAAAGCACAGGATTGACAAAGTGGAGTACTACGCGTACCCTTACAAGAAATAAACTTATGTCTATCTAAAGAAGATAAAATAGACGACCCTGGATGACCTAGGCGAGCATGCCACAAGGAATGAGCAAGAGCTGCAAAAGTGGATGGCATAGCATGACGCGAGATATTGAGACTTGGAGTGATTGGATAAAGATCACCCCTACTGTTACACCTCATGAGATGACTCCCCGTCTTGAAATCCTTCACAGAAAACTCAAACGGATCAAAATTAATAGAAACTCAATTATTAGTGGTGAATCTACGGACAGACACCAAATTCTTAATCAATTTTAGGTCATGAAGGGTATGTTTCAGGACAAGGGGTGGATGAGGAAGGAACAAAGTTTTATGACCATAACCCTTAATTGGAATAGAATTGTCATTACCAATAGTTATACCACGATTAGTGCTCAAATTGGAATAAGACAAGAGAGTACCTTGATCGGATGTCATGTGGGTAGTGGCGTCGGTGTTCATGTACTAATTTGGGTCCGGTTGAGTCAAGCCAAACGTATGCATTGCTGCTTCAATGTCGGACTGGGTGGGCCCCACTTGAGAGGTTTGAGACGATAAGAAATGGCGGATCATCAATTATTATATGGTCTGTATAAATCAACTAGGTTCCGTCAATTTCAACAATGGAATCGACGGACCGTAATTATTTCTATGGTCTGTATAATCTGGCATCAAATTTAATCTACAAAACAGGTTTTCAACTTTAACTCCCCATTTTGGTTTCTTATACCCTTGAATCATGAACAAGACTTAGTTTAGAGGTACGAGGTGTTACAATTTCGACTGGCTACCCAATAAAAAGTTCCACATTTGCTCCACTTGCGTCTGGATCTGGTCAACTTGCTTCCCTCTTCCGGTAGCTTTGACCTATTTCCATGTGCTAGGACTTGACGTGTTGATTATTTATGTTTATTATACCCGTGTAGATTTGTTTGTTGTACCCTTCTGGGTGACTGTTCTAAGTGGGTGACACTTCCAATACCGTCAGGCTCGTGTGTGAATGACCCTATCGGCATGCAGCTTATATGAATGGCCATCTCAGTAGTTTGTATAAATTCTTTACTAAGTAGATTTCTGGCATGTCCTATTAATTTTTTAAATGAATATTACGGCCTCTTTGACTGGATTTACAACGCTTTGTCTTTGAAGCGAATACATTGGTCTTCTTTACTGGATATACATCAGCTTGACTCTTAGAGAGAATACTGGAGCCTCTTGACCGGATTTACATCGCCTAAATCTTAGAGAGAATATCGCGGCCTCTTGACCGGATTTACATCGCCTAACTCTTAGAATTAATACTGGAGACTCCTGACCAGATTTACATCGTCTGACTCCTTGAGCGAATATTGCGCCCTCTTGACCAGATTTACATCGTCTTGACTCTTAGAACAAATATTATAGTCTCCTAACCAGATTTACATCGTCCGACTCTTAGGGTGAATATTGCGGCCTCTTGACTGGATTTACATTGCCCTGAGTCTTATAGTGAATACTATGACCTCTTGATAAGATTTGCATTGCCTTAACTCTTGGAGTGAATAATGTGGCCTCTTGACCGGATTTATATGACCTTGACTCTTAGAGAGAATAATGCGATGTCTTGATTGGATTTACATCGCTTTGAATTTTATGTGGCTCTCATGGATGGATCATTTTTTTTTTGTATTTTTATCAACTATGATCATTTTGGTCAGAATTTCATTTTGTCCTTTGTATGGCTCTTATAGCCGGATTATGCTTCTTTCATCTTTTCGTCGGTTGTGACCCTATCGGTTAGATGGTAATTCTGCCTTTTGTATGTAGGGATGGCAACGGATAGGATCTGGACCGGATCCTACTAGATCCAGATCCATATCCGGTTTTCATATCTGTATCTAGATCCGGATCCAGATCCATCGGATCCATAAAAATAAAATCCAAATCCAGATCCATCGGATCCACCGGGTCCACGGATCGGATCTGGATACACATGTAAAAAAAATTGCCTTAATAATATTCCAACATTCAACATGTTATCTGAATAATCTAACCTATTCTGCTCTATTTCATTTCCAAACAAGTAAATGTTGGTTTCAGAAAGAAGTATTGCTCATATGGAACAGTCTCTTCCCTGGCTGTCTTTCGGCTAAAAGCCTAAAACTGATATTTTCTCATAATCATGCCTATCCTTTTTCTCCCTTGAGAGCACCTCTTGTTTATCATTGTTGTGTAGCAGAGCAGTGAGCTTCCATTTCCATGCTTCAGTGTTATCAGATGCGGTAGTACCCTGGAATCCATTTAATGTTATAGAACAGTCAGGTGGCTTATATTTGTGATACATGCAGACGGGAACAATTAGTTGTAAATGTATAATATGATTAAGTTAAGTATTATGGATGTATAAATGTATAATATATTTAATAAAAAAACGGATTCATGTGTCGGATCTGGACCGGATACGGATCTCAAAGACAAAATTCATATCCAGATCTGATCCATCATAAATGGATCTGGGTCCGATCCGGATCCGTTGGGTCCAAATTTTGAAGATCCGTATCCTATAAAATGGATCTGGATCCACCGGATTCGGACCGGGTCCAGAATACGTTGCCATCTCTATTTGTATGGCTCTAATGGCAGGATTGCTTTTTCTTTGTCCTTTTCTTGGCTTTCATGGCTGGATTGTGCCTCCCTTGTGGTGTATTTCTCTTTCATGGACCTTATAGCTGTATTATGTCGTATTTGTGTCACTTTGTCCTTTTCATAGCTCTAACAGCCGGAATATTGTTCCCTAGTGGCGCTTTGCTCCATTTTTAGCTCTCATGGCCCGATTTTCATCTTCCAGTGTTGGAGTGTCTCCTTTATTGTACAGGCTTTGTACATGAGCAAACAAGTTAGTAGGAAAACTTGTCGTCCTTCTGAAAACATTTTGGGAATCTTCAAACACAAAAACATTGTCAGTTCCTACAGGGATCGATCCGTGATGCCGACTTCCACTGTGCTCTCTTTATTTTTTTTAATCTCAACCCCCTTTTTGGGATCGATGTTATGAGAGATGAAATTTTAAGTCAAAATTTTAAAATATTTGAGAAAATAATTTTTTGACTAACATTTTTTCAAATTAAAAACTATTAACCCCATGTCATGACGTATTCACTCTGAGCGAGGTTTTTTGATCGTCCTCGGCGCTCTAGGTGTGCTCCTTGTTTGGCTTGGTGAAATTTTTGAGACCCCCCAAAAAATTAGCCCAGTTGCAGGGTTGAGACTGGCTGACTCTCTTAGCGATTCGTATTGAAGGAATTTTTGAGTTCCTCTAAAAACTTCAACCCCAATTGAACATTTGAGACCGAATGATTTTTGTACCGGTGTTGCCGGTGGAAGTTTTGAGATTTTCTCAAACATTCTGCCCAGTTTGCAAATTTTGGGCTGATTGATCTTTTGTGTCGGGTTTGTTGGTAGAATTTCTGAGATCTTCTAAAAAATTCTTCCTTAATAGTAAATTTGGTATCTCTGTACTTCGTGAGGAAATCTCTGGAATCTTGATGTCTTAGAGGCTTTCTAGGGATTTCTTTGATTTTTTGTTTGGTGCAACCGAGGTTGAAAAACGCCTACGTATCCCATCTCAGGAATCATGTCAAACATAATTCGAAACAAAGATGGTTGATTATTATAATAGTGTGACCGAGTCCTGAATAAACGCCTATGTATCCCTCTTTGGGAATCAGGTCATTGTGTAGTTCATATTTCAGGGAACAATGGTTTTTTATAATAATGTGATTTAGTCCTGAATGGATGCCTACGTACTCTCTTTGGGAATCAGGTCCTCGCGTATTCATATTACAAGGAAATGTCATTTGGTTTTCTATTACGATTACAAGTAGAGAAAATGCAATTACAAGCAAAGAAAATGTGATTACAAGTAAAGAAATGTGATTACAATCAAAAGGTGATTACAAACTAAGAAGGGTGTCTTCACGCATAATATCTCTTGATTACATCTAAGTTGATCGCTTTGGGCCATTCTTGGTCATCCATTTTTGTGCGGATGACAACTTCTCCTGATAGTACCTTGCGCACCATGTAGGGCACTTGCCAGTTGGGTGTGAATTTTCCTTTGTACTCATCCTGGTGTGGAAACATGTGCTTGAGTACCAGTTGTTCTATTTGAAAGATTGAGGCTTTGACCTATTGGTTGGAGGTGCGTGCCATTCTCTGTTGGTATAGTTGACTATGGTATACGACAACCATATTTTTCTTGTCGATTAGAGCCAACTGCTCGTATCTTTTCCAGACCCACTCTACATTATCCAGTTCTGATTCTTTTATGATTCTGAGTGAGGGTATATCTACCTCGGCTGGTATCACTATTTCAGTGCCATAGACAAGAAAATATGGAGTTGCTTCGGTTGAAGTCCGAGTGGTTGTTCGGTATCCTAGAAATACATAGGGAAGCTGTTCTGGCCAACACTTATAATTTTCGGTCGTTTTTCTTAATATTTTCTCGATATTCTTGTTGGTTGCCTTTACGGCTCAATTCATTTTGTGGCCTGTACGCAGTTAAATTCCGATGAGTTATACAGTATTGCTCACAAATGTCCATCATAAGATGATTGTTAAGATATTGTTTCACATGAAATATTCTACCACTTTCTTTGTCACTGACTTGTTGGAGGTAGCTTCAACCCATTTCATGAAGTAGTCTATGGCAACCAGGATGAAGTGATGTCTGTTGGATGCTAATGGCTCTATGAGACCGATGACGTCCATGCCCCAAGCTACAAATGGCCAGGGTGAGCACATGACATTTATCTCACTTGGTGGGACTCTAATTAGATCTCCGTGGATTTGACATTGTTGGGATCTTTTCACGAATCAGCTGCAATTAGTTTCCATAGTCATCCAATACAATCGGTCTCAAAATCTTCTTAGCTAAGATGAACTTGTTCATGTAAGGGCCACAAGTCCCATCGTGTACTTCTTTTAAAATTTTGTGGCCTCTGCGACATCGACACATCTGAGTAGACTTAGATCGAGAATCCTCATGTACAATACTATTTTGTTTAGGAAGAAACCATGGGCCATTCCCTTGATGGTCTTATTTTGATTGGTTGTGATATTCTCTAGATACTCTCTCTTTTCCAAATATGCACCTATGTCGATGTACCATGGCTTACTATCTGGTTCCACTTCCATATGGAAATAATAAGCATGTTCTTCTATGATTCTAATCTCTAGTGGGTAAATGTGATTGCTTTGGGGTGTTGTATCATGGATGATATGGCTGTAAGAGCATCGAAAAATTCATTCTGAACCTTGTGTGTGTTCCAGAACTCAATCTTTTTTAATATTTTTCATAATCTCTGTGGAAGGTTCACATATGGTAAGATCTTATCATTTTTGGTGGCCCATTCTCTTTAGAACTTGTGAATTAGCAGATCTGAATCTCCTATTACCAATAATTCCTGGATATCCATGTCAATGGCCATGAGAAGATCTAGAATGCAGGTTTCATATTGTTTGTGCATCAAAAATTGAGCTTGGCTGCCATTGGGTAATGTTGACCCAGTTTTTAGATCAAAACTACTCCGATTCCTGAGCCCTTGTAATTGACTGCACCATCGAAGAATATTCTCCATCCTGAGTAGGTGTCGACTGTGTCCTCTTCAATTTTCATTTACTTTCTCATCCGATAAATACGTCCTTAATGGTGCAAACTCTTCATCGATTGAAATTTCTACTAGAAAATCAGCTAATGCTTGTCCCTTGACAGCTTTATGGACCATATATTTGATGTCGAATTCACTTAGAAGCATTTGCCATTTGGCCAATTTCCCTATAGGCATAGGCTAGCGGAAGATGTACTTCAAAGGTTATATCTTGGAGATTAGATGAGTAGTGTAGGCTGATAAGTAGTGTCTCCGCTTTTGTTATACCCATGTCAGTGCACAACATGTCTTCTCCACCAGAGTGTATCTTGACTCATAGGCGGTAAACTTTTTACTGAAATAGTAGATGGCTTGCTCTTTCTTCCCAGTTTTGTTGTGTTGAAGCTTGCTTTATTATAGGACATGAGAGGTTAATTAATATCAACTAAAATATGATTTTGTTTTTTCATTTTCATTTATCGTCACTTATTGTGATATTTGGATCTAACTAACATCTCTGTTTGTTAATATTTTTTATGTTCCCTATTTGATCATTCAGGGGTATTGAAGATTTCACATGAATCTGTTGATATACTTTTGTGGTATTCGTGTTTTTCCTTTGAAGGATTGATATTGTGATCTCAACTCTCAGATTGTTTTATGCCCCTATCTGTTTTGATCGACAACTTATTCGCTCCGACCACTTACTGATACCGGCATACTTTTGCCACTGGACATAACTTTCAATCTCATTTTCATTTCTTTACCCCTCACCCTGTGTTTCGAATTTGTCACCACTGGACAAGACTCATTTATAAATCTGAATTGATTTCTCTCTCCTCTCTTCTCTCTTTCTTCCCCACAATGGTAACACACATGTAACACCCCATTTCAACCGGTGTCGGAAACGGGATTACTGCTACATGGTTGGATTCCTAAAATGCATTTAAAGGAGTCGCCACCTAATTATTATAGTGAATTAGGACACTGAAAATGTAGCATAAAATACTACGGATGATCTCCATTTTAAAGGTCAGTGAAACTATGTGAGATTCTAGGTAAGGGTTCTTTATTATCCTAAAGGGAAGGGGTTAGACACCCTCTAAGATCCGCTAACTTGCGGTTATCCGTTCAAACTTAGGTTTTAACATTATTGTGCTAACATGCAATTTACAATTCTAAAGGTGTTCTAATTATTAAACTAATCAAAAGAGATATTTAAACTAGGCATGCAAATATTTATAATAGATATATATTTAACAAGATAGTAATAAAAGCAAATAATCATAAAAGATGTAATGAAGAGAATTTAGCGACATTTCGCTTTTATTTTATTTTATGCGAATGCTTTAACTTTGGGATGCGCCTCCGGGTACCTGCAAAAAAAACACTTAGTAGAAGAGTTAGTAAATAATAAATAAATTACCAAACAAACACAATGTATGTATATATATATATATAGATATATATGTACAAGATATTGTAAAAGATATATTTTTATATAGTGTGGGCTCGGTAGTGTTATGCGAGGATACTAAGACATGAGAAGCCAATATCGCTCTGGCGGTCGACTCGCCTCCCAGTGAACGATACTATGCATTCTCGTCTAATCTTTTTCACTTTCCTCCTCGCCCACATATTCCGTCTCGCTTACCACGAGGGCCTCCAGATCGACGGATAAATCCTTCGTAGGCCAGTGTAGTATCATGTTCATAGTATAGCGGCAAAAATGGCCAAAATCAGTCGAAGGCACTAAAATAGTAACAACCGGCTGAAAATCAGTCCGAAAATGGCCCAAAATCAGTCTGAATTTAGGCCAAAACGATCCATATTTGGGCCAAAATAGTCCCGAATTTAGACCAAACGGTCCCAGATTTGGTCCAAAACGATCCGATTTTAGACCAACGATCCTAGATTTGGTCCAAAACAGTCCGATTTTAGACCAAAATAGTCCCAGATTTGGGCCAAAACAGTCCGATTTTAGACCAAAGCGTATCCCAAAAGATGATCGAAATCAGCCCAACATAAAGCCAAAACCAGATCTACATTGGCCTAAAAATCCGTCGAAAATGGTCAAAACCGGTAGCCAAAAGGGCTGAAAATCAGTCAGAAGATTGTCAAAATCAGTCCTAAAATAGTCAATACGATGGCAACAAGGCTGAAAAATCAGTCCGAAAATGACCAAAATCGATGCGAAAATAGTCAAAAACCGGTAGTAATTTAGCGAATGCGGTTTCAGCCCAATATGCACATATATTGTGTACGATAAGATCATCAAAGTGAACCGAAATGCGGTGACGGATGTGTTTTACGGCAGCCTACAACGACGTGTAATAGCGAGCTTGGAAAGTTTTTTTTTTTTTAAAGAGAGCAAATTGTTGGCCAAAATGGTGCGGCGATGAGGCCAAAAATACAAAGACAAATAATCACAAAGTTGCCCAAAATACATAACCATTTCGACCTCAAATATGCTCAAGAGATAGCGCTTTTCAAAGAAATCGTGACCATTCATGAGCAGATTCTCCAAAGTGCGGCAGTGTTTTCATTCTCAAAGTGCAACAACCCATTGTTTTATAATGCACAAAATACTCCAAAACTAGCTGATTCGATTAGAATCTGGCGGTGAAATGGCAAAATCGGTAGCAAAATGGCGAGAATACTGATGAAATGGCGAGGATACATCGATGAAATTTACCCAATGTGGTATCTTTTAGCCCCAAAGGTAGCAATTATTTGCGATAAAGCGTGATTACATTTGTAAATGCAAAGCAAAATGACCAAAATCGGACGGTAATTCCTCTTATCGATGTAACATAACATCCACCAAAGATCACTAGCTCATAGCGATCGATCATATAGAAATGCTTCAAAGTATAGCATTTGTTTCTTAAAAGTTCTGTGAAACATAAAAGAACTTTTCAAAGCGGTAGCTAAAGTGGGGATATCATGGATATCTAGTGCGTCTAAAGGGCTTCACGATAGTTTACGCAAGGTGACCTCCGGAAAAGTAAGGATTCCAACAAAACACAAAAATGAGTTTTAGAACTTGTTATCAAATATCAAGTTGAACATTAGACAATCAAAGGGGTTACTACCATCCATTTAGATGCATGACAAGATTCAAAAAAAGTTTCTAGAACCTTAGGCATGGCAGGCTATCGAAGGAGGCTAGACCCGTTCCTTTATTTCTTGATGGCATAATGAAAAGTTCGTGAAGAATTGCGAAGAATAGCTTTACGTAAATCGAATTCATACTGAAATTTGAAATACTTTAAAGTAAAATCTGAGAGATGATGCTCGAGGAACCGATTCTTAAATAAAATGCATATTCCCTTTCTCAAACTTTTAGAATAGTTAGGCCGAGTATCCTAGTTAATTTTGAGGCACAACTAGTTTTAGCGCTATTTATCTAGTAATAGACATAGACACAAAGCAAAGGGAAGATAAGCAAGATAGCAAACAGGAACATGGGAACAACTTAATGAATATGAGAGTAGATATTAATATACGAACAATGAATGAGGACGAACAACTAAGGCATGCGTACGCTTAATCAGGGAAACAAGTATGGTCAATAACAGAGATCAGAAAAGCGATGTTATAACACTAATAAGACCCAATCGTTGAAAGTTTATAGCATAAGCATAGTTACATATCAAATTAGAACATAGCCTTATTTCCAGTCTAGTTACAAGGCATAAAGCTACATTTAAAACAAGATAAAGCAATACAGTAGAAACAGGCATGCAAGTTCCGGAATTGCTCGAGAACATAAACCAGGTTTCATCAAACTATTCGGGAATGAACAATATCATGCAACAAGAACAAAACTATAACCTATAACACATGTCGTAAACAACAACAACACCAGACAATGACAAATCAGTAGAGATATTAGGTCAACATATGACCAAGCAAGTCTCAAAGTAGCATATTGGACATACTACTCCCTTAGTATGCTAGGAAGCAGGAAAAGAAACAATACCACACTGTCTATTTTCATGTTTTAGATCTTAAATTGATTCGTGATGGCCACGACATGTTAATATTCAGATTAGTAAACATAAGCGACAAGTGACGACTTGATAAACGCCAAGGATTCAAAATAGTCATAATACGACTAACATACAAAATAATCGATCTAATAAACTCCAGCAATTTACCATTCATTTATACATGTTAAAACAAACTAACAGTCATAAATGATAAATTAATTAAAAGCAGTAACCAACGCAATATCAAATCTCACAGACCACATAACAAGAACTAAAAAGAGTGAGTTTACCTTTTTCGGATAGCGAACCGAAGCGTCGTCTCGACTCGTCGAATCCGCTCGGAGAGCATTGTGGTTTATACGATTAAGAGAGGTAAAAAAAAATTAAAGGATATGTGGCTTTCTAATTCGGAATTTGAGAGTAAAAATAAAAGCTTTCTTTCTTGTTTTTTCCAATTCCTTCCAAGTAAGAATATGAGTTTTGTTCTAAGCCTTTAAACGCAGAATCTTTTTTTTTCGACCTGGAACACAGCCCAAAGGGGTTGTATTTATACCCATTTTAGAACCCTCAATCCCTTCTTCCAACGGTTAAATTTTGAATTAAAGAGATTGATAGAAGACCTGCGAGCTATTGCTCTTCGGTCGTACGGTAGCGTGGCTCGAGCTTGCGAGCGAAGGACACTGAGCATGGTGATGTCCATGTACAGAGATGTAAAATCGCGGATTTTAGGGAGTGTTGCAGATGATGGGTGACGGGTTCGATGGGTAAGGTCTGATGTGGCGATGTCAGGGGTGAAGGGTTGGGCGACTGGTGGCGTCGGCGACGTGGATTATCCGGCGGGTAAAGGGTGGTGTTGGTGTGACTGGTGGGCAAAGAGGTGAGGGGTAAAGGGACGTCTGGTTTTCTCGTTTAGTTGAAAATGGACGATGGGCAGAAGGAGAAGGTGGGCTTGGACTGAAACTTGGGCTGATTTTAAAAGAAATAGGGAATTGGACTAGTTTAAAGGTTTGATTTTTGGGGTAAAATAAATGGGTGTTTGAAATTAAAGTATGGGCGATTGAGCTTATGGAATGATGGACTGGACTGATCCGGATTGTGCCTCGTACTGTACTGGTTTGACAAAATGTAAAGCGGGTTAATTATTTAAAAGAAAAATTATTTAAAAAGATGTAAAATTATAAAAAATGCAAATGCCGATGCAGTAATAATAAAATACACTATTTAGACAAATGTTTAATGTCTAATTAAAATTAAAGCGGGATGCCAATTAATTATTTAAAATGAAGCAAATATTATAAAAATAAATGACGGTGTAATAATAATATAAACATAATATTAACAAAGAGATAATGCTTAAAAAAAAATAAACGAAAAAAAATGCAAAAAAAGATGATTAGAATGCGGTGTCCTAAAACACATAAACTTGTAATAAATATATGAAAAATGGGTCAAAATTGACTGTCAACAACACACACAAACCTTTCTTCTCTATTCTTATCTATTTTTTTTGTTCTTTTCTCCTCGATCTATATAGGTTCTCGACTTTTTGGTGAAAACTCAAGTGAACAGTACTTCTGGTGTCGGTGAATAGTACTGGTGAAAATTATTTTTTGCTGGCGAACATGGTCGATTCAGCTGGAGATGTACCTTCGGTTGCCCATATCCATTATTTTCCTTATCCTTGTTGTTAAATTTTGTCGCTTTGCTATATTGATTCGTGACTTTACATTTTCGCATTTACCCTTCTTGTCTTTAGTTATAGAATTCTTGGTGTAATGATTTTCCTTGCCTCTAAATTCTTGTTAACTTGTGCTTTCACTGTGATCCTGTTACACCCCGTAACTCCAAGAGGATGAGATGAGAACGTACGAAAGGAAATAAGATTCGAAGTTGGAAAAAAAAAGAAAACAATATTAAGTTGGCAAAATATTTTTGGACAGTTTTTCAATCAACTTGGAAGCAGTATATCTCCTAGTATAATTGGAGTTTTTCGGTGTTTCAAAATCCTAATATGAAGTTCATTGAGTCTAGTTTCCAACGCAACAAACCTCTCGTCGATAGGACATCGGAGTAGAAAGTTATGGACGTTACAAGATCGGCTGACAGAACAGGAGTCGAGCGCGCGGCGCGGATCTGGCCGAGGGCGCCGAAAGCTGAAATTTGTGCGATATTGCAGCGCCGCGCCTGGACTGCAGGGCCGCGGCGCCGAGGCGTGTTTTTTGCTGAAATTGGGTAAAAATAGAAGATATTTATTGTAAAGTACCCATGGGTGGGTGACAAGTGTCCCCCAAACTTGTGGAACAAGATAAAGACTATAAAAGACAAGTCTTGCTAGATTAAAATCATTTTGCAAGACTTCACCCAATTTTCTCTTCTCTTCTCTCTCAAAGGGTTAAAACCCTAAGCCTAAATGAGATTTTTGGAAAGACAACAAGAAGGATATATGTTGGCAAGCTTTTAGGGGTTAGTAGAGATGATTTTAGCGGAAGAAGAATTTCAAAAGAAGCTAAAGTTGCTAAGGATCGACTTGTGATCTTGGATCAAAATTCGGCTAAATGAGGTATAATCTTCGTTTTACTTTTGTAATTGAAGATTTCATGTTATGATAAGTTATAAATGGTCATGTGATATGTGTTATGAAGTTTGATAAGTGTTATGGAATTGGAAGCTCAAAATCCGAAAATGACATATTTAGCCATTTGAAATTGAAATCCAATTTGATCGATAAATTGAATTGTCGCATGTTACCTACTTGGAGAATGTAGTAGCTATAATCAATTGCGCTTGATATCATATTATGCTACCAATTTGGATTGAAATGGAAATTGAATAAGAATTGGTATTGTTATATACTTTGTGGCCGAAATTGGACTAGTAGTTGTATTAGTTTGTTATTGTTGGTGGGGCGGAATTTTACACGTCTAGTAGGCGTGTAATCCCCTATTGATTAATTGCTTGGATTGTGCCTTAAATGTGGCGTGTTTGGTTATTGTATTCGCTTGAAAAGGTGGCAAAGTGAGTAGAAACAAAGGAAGTGTTGTCCGATTTTCCGTAGAATTTAGTGACTTGCACTTGGACTATTTTACGTTTGAAACTAGAATTTAATAGACGTACTATGGTCATTATAGGTTGACATACTACGTACGACGAAATGGACTTAGCAAGTGGATTAAACCGAAGAGGTATGTGGAACTTTCTTATCTCTTGAGCATGATTAAGTTATAAATGTATAGTACGGTGAGCGTCAAGATTTTGACAATCTAGTCTATTTGATATCCTTGGCTTATTTTAAAGAATGTCCAAGTTGTTTGAGTTAGAATTAACTCACTTGTTTAAATATTAAGGATATCTTGGTTTTCAAAAGTTAAGAGGCTTTATGTATGTTGAAAGTATTTTAATACTTGTCTTGTGGGAAAATTTAAGTCTCTTGGTTATAAGGAAAGAATGTAAATTGCTAATGTATAAGGCTAGTATAACGGCTTTATGGGAAGTTGGTTAGAATAGCTTTATGGAAAGTTTAAAGAGTGGTTTACTCTAAGTAACTTAAGTATGTTAAGGACTTGAAGAGTTTTAAAGAATGTGATACTTGTTTCGTTTTAAACGTATAAGTCCTTGGAAAGGAAATTGTACTTGACTAAGGTATAAAGTGAATATAACGACTTTATGGGAGTTGGTTATATTGGCTTTATGGAAAGATAAATGGCTTGATTTAATGGAAGGCAATTCGATTTTAAGGCATCAATTGCCTAAGGTTTTATAAGAAAATGAGTCACTGGATTTAGAAACTTAACTTTATTTCTAAGGGTGTTGTGACTTGCCTTGAAATGTAATTTGAACTTGATACTAGGATTTATAGTATCTTGGAAGTTTTCTACCAAAGAGAGTCATTGGTTTTAAAGAATAGAAGTACGTAGTACTTTGGGTTAAATTCCCGGATTTCTATAAAGAACATGTTAGTGCCTTAGGTAAACTAAAATGAGAGTGTTTATAAACAAGAATAATAAGAAGTTAGGGGATTTCTTAACTTTCTTATGTATTGTAGGATAAGCCGGTAGTGCTTATGTTATATAGCCGGATTGTGCTAGTGATATATTATTCGTTGCGGGGTCATTCCCCGGGGTTGTGGCATTGCATATTTCCGTGGATTTGCTACCCACGATGCGAGGAATACCTCATGCGAGTCCGTAGGGCTCATGCGGGTGAAATAGTCCCATGCGGGCGGGTCCAGCCTATGCGAGGAATACCTCATGCGAGTCCGTAAGGGCTTATGCGGGTGAAATAGTCCCATGCGAGGAATACCTCACGCGGGTCCACGTGATCTATGCGGGTGAAATAGTCCCAGGAATAGGATTTCTTATTGACACTGCGGGCAGGTGGTCCTGCTTTGATCGTGAGCGTTCCTACTTTATATTGTAAGTATACTCCTATTTACTCTCATTGTTAGTAAGGCCGCGATTATCTTTATTAATTGAGTTATCATACATGTCTCAGTTGATTTTAGACTTATGATTTCATTATAGTACTTTCGGTTTCACATATTTGGTACGTGTTGTCTTGACCTCCTTGAGGTGCGTTAACGCCGCAGTAGAGTACGTATTCTTGATCCTCGCTCTTAGGATCACTGTTCATTTGTTGAGAAGCTCGCTTTATTAGGAGGCTTATCCCTGGTATTGTCGGTTATTGTACATTCAGGGGTATGGCGGGGCCCTGTCCCGCCAGAGTTTTTATTCTTAGAGGTCTGTAGTCACATTGTGGATTGGGTTGGAAAAAAAATGTATTGTTTTATTGTTATGGTTTTCAGAAGGTGGCCTTATCGGCTAGCCTGTTGTTATTTTATGTTTAAGTACGTTTTCAGATGTGTATGTTCATTGCTATTCTACGAGGTATACAGAAAGTGCCTGTAGGGCACGATCGCGTGCCGGGTCGTGACAAAGTGGTATCGTGAGCGATTAGTCCTCGGAAAGTGTCTGAGGCCGTGTCTAGTAGAGTCTTGATTATCGTTGTGTTGTGCACCACATCTATAATCGGGAGGTTGCGGGACATTTAGGATTGGTTTCCATTCTTCTCACTCTAAGATCGTGCGATAAATTTGTATGGTTAGGGTCGTCTCTCCTAACAAGTTATGATTGTTTGCAGCCTACGAGAAAGCGTGATAACCGGGAAGGATTATGTAGATTGCATATCGGGTTGGTAATGTTTGTAGTATAGTTGGTATTGTGACATACAACTATCTGATTTATGTTTGGGGTCACATATGTGTTGCTAGGATGATTTTTGATTACCGAGATTTGGTAAGGACTAAATAAATACAGGGAAGGTATGGCGATTAAGGAACTCTCATCAAGGTTTTACGTGCTAATTTGAGATAATTAGGTGATGATGAGTTGTGTGAGAATGTAATGGACCCTAGAAGTTAATTAAGAGACTAAGTGGAAGACTATGTTAGCAACTTAAGCTACGTGGTATGCTTAAAGGGAATTATGCAGGCGAGATCAGGACAAAGAAAGTATGGTTGTTGTGGTCAAGACAACACGACTATGATTTTACGAGAAGTTTTTGTACGATTCTGAGGTGATAAGTTAGGCTTGGAGCATGGAAATTGCGAGCACGAGAATGTGGATAACCAGAGACCTTAGATATATAAGGCCTTACCGGGTAGTAAAGTTAAGGCAGACGAGGAAAAGAGTTAAATTCGAACCGAGTCGAGTTGAGGACCTATTAAGGGTCGCCATGGCGTGAAATGAAATGGGATCGGTTGGTAGTAGTCAGCCACGTGCGAGTCACGAGGTGCAAGCCCAAGTTTAGTTAGTCATTTACGGGTTCGTGGGCGTGTTCCACCGGCCAGTTGTGAGCGGAATGGGCCTTGTATTGTTTAATTTAGTAACTCCGGAGATTTGAGGCGAAAGCGATTATGAAGGCTATGACGTGCGCTAGAATAAGTTTGGGAGTGCGGGAAGAAATGCGACCAATGAAAAAGAGAGCAACCAAGTGTAAAGAAATAAAGCCAGAATCTATGAAAACCTTTCGAGGTGACTACACCCGTGAGTGTTGCGTGGTAGCTGAGCGGTTAGATAATAATTGCCGGTAACGATAAAGTCGTTGGACCCAGGGTATTATGACGAACATTGAGGTCATTATGATGCGGGCTAGTTGGCCTCTGGTTATGCCAACGTGGACTACGGAGAGAGATTGATTCGGTACGATATCCGTGGCGGTTATCGAGTGAAAAGGAAGAGAAGTGGTGGTAACCAGTGAATTATCCATCCTTCTTGGACAACATTGTTTTTAAATAAGTCTATGTGACTTGTTCACTTGAGGTAAATTAATGCAGAAAGTTAGTAATAATAGAGTTTGAAGGAATTTATGTTAAGTGCCCTTGGAGGTACTTGGAGTTGGTTTGGTGTGGCGGTCAGGGCCACGACCTTCCGGATAATTTCAGGAAAATGTACAAGGCAAGAATCAAATAAGTATGAGTCTTTGTGAGAAGTCGAGGGCATCTTTGGTAGGTTTTGAAAATCTACATGACTTTAAGGCGGTGCGTGGCGATTAGACATTTCTTTGGACCGCAAGAGGACCACGTGATTAGGGTTGTGACTCGAGAAAGTTTAAGAAAGGAGATAAGTTCTCTCCACGTAAAAGGGCGATCTTACGTATTATGGGGTTGTGCGTACCCGTATCGTTAGGCGAAGGATAGGAAGGCGGTAAGGTCTCCATGATCGTCATGCCATAGGTTCTGATTGTGGATAAGCGTGGGAAAAATGTTATGATTGGGGTAATTAAGAGCGACGTTACGAAATGGTGAGGAAGTGTCGTAAAGAAAAAAAATGCAGTGAAGTACGCATATATGAAGCTGTACTATTATGAATCAAGATAGAAATACTTTTGCTAAGATTAAGCATAAGGTAAGGTTATGACCGGGAGGATAAAGAGAATACGACTATGGTTATGTAAGTTGCACGAGATATGATCACCCGGACTAGTGTAAAGACCATTAGTAATTAATTGGAAGTAAGAACATTTCGAGGAAATGTGGTAACACCTAGCTATAGGCTCTACAAGGAAAGGAAAATCGGGTTACTACTTGACGAGATCAAGAAATCTTTCCCCAAAATGTGATTGTGATGAAGTCTTAGCCGTGAGGCAAGCAAAGAATCAAATCTATGTTTAATGACCAAGTTGGTTGCAACAGAGAAAAGAAACAGGAACCATAATTGAGATTAATGACACCGAATATTTCGCAAGTATGAGAAAGGTTTCGATTATTGGAAGATAAGTCGACTCGACTACGATTCTAACTCCTCTGAAAGACTAGAGGTTAGGTTATTATGATAACACGTTGGGTGTTGGGCTAGGTTGTGTCTTGTATGACAACCCGATAAGATAGAGCCTATATTTTTCGGTAGTTAGGGAAGCGGGAAGGAAATTACGCCACTCACGATTTAGAGATGGCGGCAGTTAAATCATGCCTTGAAGATTTGGGGACATGAGGTATATACGGACTTCATGTGGATATTTTTGCAGACCACAAAAGCCTCCGGTATATCTGCGGTGAGCGGTAGAATTTGCGGCGAAATGGTGGTTAGAGTTACTCAAGAATTGTGATATTGATATCCTATACCATCCGGAAAGCCAAAGCGATTCTGATTACTCTTTGTCGTGGATCTAAGGGTAGTCTGCGGATGGGCAGCCAGATAAACGGGGCGTGGTCGTGAGATTCTTCGATTCACGAGCCTAGGGGTTCGATTATTTGTTTCAAGGTTAATGAAGTTTAGATCAGAGAGGTTGGAGTCTTAGTCGTTGAGAAGGTAAAGAGGCGGCGATGAGGATCCGTTATGATCTGGTATCGAGATACGACTCTCAGGAGAGAAGAGCTGTTTGAGTAGCACCAAATGGGGTGCTATGAGATGAGGATAGATGCGTGTACCAGTCTTTGCGGGACTAGTCGACAAGTTTTAGGGAGGCACGCGGTCTTATTGCTCTAATTGTTTGGGGCCGACTAAGTCGTGTCGTGCCCTCAGATGTATGTAGGGGTTGTAAAAGAAGACTATGTCGCTATTTATAAGTCTGACTCCGAAAGAACATTCGGGGACGAATGTTTCTAAGGGGGGAAGAATGTTACACCCCGTAACTCCAAGAGGATGAGATGAGAACGTACGAAAGGAAATAAGATTCGAAGTTGGAAAAAAGAAAAAATATTAAGTTGGCAAAATATTTTTGGACAGTTTTTCAATCAACTTGGAAGCAGTATATCTCCTAGTATAATTGGAGTTTTTCGGTGTTTCAAAATCCTAATATGAAGTTCATTGAGTCTAGTTTCCAACGCAACAAACCTCTCGTCGATAGGACATCGGAGTAGAAAGTTATGGACGTTACAAGATCGGTGACAGAGCAGAGCAGTCAGGCGCCGCGGCACGGATCTGTGGCAGGGGCGCGGAAAGCTGAAATTTGCGATATTGCAGCGCGCGGCTGGACTGCAGGGCAGCGGCGCGAGTTTTTGCGGAAATAGGGTAAAAATAGAAGATATTTATTGTAAAGGACCCATGGGTGGGTGACAAGTGTCCCCCCAACTTGTGGAACAAGATAAAGACTATAAAAGACAAGTCTTGCTAGATTAAAATCATTTTGCAAGACTTCACCCAATATTTCTCTTCTCTTCTCTCTCAAAGGGTTAAAACCTAAGCCTAAATGAGATTTTTGGAAAGACAACAAGAAGGATATATGTTGGCAAGCTTTTAGGGGTTAGTAGAGATGATTTTAGCGGGAAGAAGAATTTCAAAAGAGAAGCTAAAGTTGCTAAGGATCGACTTGTGATCTTGGATCAAAATTCGGCTAAATGAGGTATAATCTTCGATTTACTTTTGTAATTGAAGATTTAAAGTTATGATAAGGTATAAATGGTCATGTGATATGTGTTATGAATATTGATAAGTGTTATGGAATTGGAAGCTCAAAATCGAAAATGACATATTTAGCCATTTGAAATTGAAATCAATTTGATCGATAAATTGAATTGTCGCATGTTACCTACTTGGAGAATGTAGTAGCTATAATCAATTGCGCTTGATATCATATTATGCTACCAATTTGGATTGAAATGGAAATTGAATAAGAATTGGTATTGTTATATACTTTGTGGCGAAATTGGACTAGTAGTTGTATTAGTTTGTTATTGTTGGTGGGCGGAATTTTACACGTCTAGTAGGCGTGTAATCCCTATTGATTAATTGCTTGGATTGTGCCTTAAATGTGGCGTGTTTGGTTATTGTATTCGCCTTGAAAAGGTGGCAAAGTGAGTAGAAACAAAGGAAGTGTTGTCCGATTTTCCGTAGAATTTAGTGACTTGCACTTGGACTATTTTACGTTTGAAACTAGAATTTAATAGACGTACTATGGTCATTATAGGTTGACATACTACGTACGACGAAATGGACTTAGCAAGTGGATTAAGCAGAAGAGGTATGTGGAACTTTCTTATCTCTTGAGCATGATTAAGTTATAAATGTATAATGCGGTAGGCGTCTGAGATTTTGACAATCTAGTCTATTTGATATCCTTGGCTTATTTTAAAGAATGTCCAAGTTGTTTGAGTTAGAATTAACTAACTTGTTTAAATATTAAGGATATCTTGGTTTTCAAAAGTTAAGAGGCTTTATGTATGTTGAAAGTATTTTAATACTTGTCTTGTGGGAAAATTTAAGTCTCTTGGTTATAAGGAAAGAATGTAAATTGCTAATGTATAAGGCTAGTATAACGGCTTTATGGGAAGTTGGTTAGAATAGCTTTATGGAAAGTTTAAAGAGTGGTTTACTCTAAGTAACTTAAGTATGTTAAGGGACTTGAAGAGTTTTATAGAATGTGTTACTTGTTTCGTTTTAAGCGTATAAGTCCTTGGAAAGGAAATTGTACTTGACTAAGGTATAAAGTGAATATAACGACTTTATGGGGAGTTGGTTATATTGGCTTTATGGAAAGATAAATGGCTTGATTTAATGGAAGGCAATTCGATTTTAAGGCATCAATTGCCTAAGGTTTTATAAGAAAATGAGTCATTTGGATTTAGAAACTTAACTTTATTTCTAAGGGTGTTGTGACTTGCCTTGAAATGTAATTTGAACTTGATACTAGGATTTATAGTATCTTGGAAGTTTTCTACCAAAGAGAGTCATTGGTTTTAAAGAATAGAATGCGTAGTACTTTGGGTTAAATTCGGATTTCTATAAAGAACATGTTAGTGCCTTAGGTAAACTAAAATGAGAGTGTTTATAAACAAGAATAATAAGAAGTTAGGGGATTTCTTAACTTTCTTATGTATTGTAGGATAAGCCGGTAGTGCTTATGTTATATAGCCGGATTGTGCTAGTGATATATTATTCGTTGCGGGGTCATTCCCCGGGGTTGTGGCATTGCATATTTAGTGGATTTGCTACCCACGACGCGAGGAATACCTCGTGCGAGTCCGTAGGGCTCGTGCGGGTGAAATAGTCCCGTGCGGGCGGGTCCGACCTATGCGAGGAATACCTCATGCGAGTCGTAAGGGCTTATGCGGGTGAAATAGTCCCATGCGAGAATACCTCGCGGGTCCACGT
Source organism: Przewalskia tangutica (assembly GCA_029844215.1). Lineage (NCBI taxonomy): Eukaryota > Viridiplantae > Streptophyta > Magnoliopsida > Solanales > Solanaceae > Przewalskia > Przewalskia tangutica. The sequence goes on from CM056727.1 coordinate 120,053,004, forward strand.
GATCTATGCGGGTGAAATAGTCCCGGAATAGGATTTCTTATTGACAACTGCGAGCGGTGGTCTGCTTTGATCGTGGCGTTCTACTTTATATTGTAAGTATACTCCTATTTACTCTCATTGTTAGTAAGGCACGATTATCGTTAATTGAGTTATCATACATGTCTCCGATTGATTTTAGACTTATGATTTCATTATAGTACTTTCGATTTCACATATTTGGTACATGTTGTCTCGACCTCCTTGAGTGCGTTCAATCTGCCGCAGTAGAGTACATGTTCTTGATCCTCGCTCTTAGGATCCTGTTCATTTGTTGAGAAGCTCCTTTATTCGGAGGCTTATCCACGGTATTGTCGGTTATTGTACATTCAGGGTATGGCGGGGCCTGTCACTTGAGTTTTTATTCTTAGAAGTGCGTAGTCACATTGTGGATTGGGTTGGAAAAAAAATGTCTTGTTTTATTGATATGGTTTTCGAAGGTGGCCTTATCATTCTTTGTTGTTATTTTATGTTTAAGTACTTTATCAGATGTGTATGTTCCGCTGCTATTCTCTGAGGTATACCGAAAGGGGTGCCCAGGTAGGGCACCAGTCGCGTGCCCGGGGTCGGGTCGTGACAGATCCCTTCACATTGTAGGGTAAATGTTTGATTAGTTTATTATTTTATATTTTCTTTAGTGGCTTTGGTAACTGATGATAAGACTAGGGTCATGTTCTCCTTCGGGGACATGGACGATGGGTAGGGGCGGTAAGTAGGGTAAGAGAGATGCTAGGCTGAGAATAGCGTATTGTAACATTGGGACTTTAACGGGGAAGTCCATAGAGCTAGTTAAGATTCTTAAGAAAAGAATGATTAATATAGCCTATGCCTAGGTTACCAAATGGGTAGGACCTAAGGCTAAGGATGTGGATGTGTATAAGTTATGGTTGTCAGGTAAGTTGAGGTATAGGAATGGGGTAGACATTTTAGTAGACAACGAGCTAAAGAATCAGGTGGTAGAGGTTATGAGGGCCAATTATAGGATGATGGCGATGAAGTTGGTAGTTGGAAGGTTCACTATGAACATTATTAGTGCTTACGCGCCGCATGAGAGCTTGAACGAGGAGGAGAATATGCGTTTTGGGAGGATTTGGACGAGGTGGTGGGTGGTATACCACCAACTGAGAAGTTATTTGTAGGAGGGGATTTCAATGGACATATTAGGTCACTTTCAGGGGGGTTATGATGATGTGTATGAAGGCTTTGGCCTCGGGGATAGGAATTGGAAAGACATCTCACTTTTGGATTTTGCTAGAGATTTTGGGATGGTGATAGCCAACTTGAGGTTCCTGAAGAAGGAGGAGCACTTGGTGACTTTCCTAGTTCAGTGGCTAAGACTCAAATAGACTTTTTCTCTTTAGAAAGGTTGACAACGATCTTTGTAAAGCCTGCAAAGTTATTTCGAGTGAGTATCTTACAACTCGACATAAGCTTTAGGTGATGGATTTGTAGATCAAGATGGAGAAGAAAGTGAGAGTTGTGGATGATAGGTTAAGAATAAAATGGGAGAGTTTGACCATGTCTAGTGCAAATGTAATGGGAGAGAGGTTGATGTCCAAGGGGATTTTGGGGAGTAGTGGAGATGCGATCAGTATGCGGGACAGGATGATCAGTTGCATTCGAGAGGTAGCTAGAGAAGTGTTTGGGGTCCCGCAGGGTAGCCATGGTAGGCATCGAGGGGACTGGTGGTGGAATGGTAAAGTTCAAGAAAAGGTGAAAGCGAATAAAGCGACGTATGTGAAATTGGTAAAAAGAAAATATGAGGTAGACAAGTGGACAAATAGATAACTATATAAGATGATAAGGAGGTAAAACTTGCAGTTATGGTGGTGAAAATAGTGGCTTTTGAATGAATGTATGTGGAATTAGAGAAAAAAAAGGATAAGAAGTTGTATAGACTAGTCAAGGCAAGAGAGATGAGGGCTCGTGACTTAGATCACGTGAGGTGCATCAAGAACAAGGACGACAATGTACTGGTGGATGACACACATATTAGGCGGAGGTGGCAGTCTTACATCCATAAACTCTTGAATGACAAAGGAGATAGAGACACTGTGCTGAGAGATTTGGAGAAATTTGGTAGATACCGAGATTTTGGGTATTGTAGAAGCACTAAGGTTGAGGAGGTTAAGGGTGTTGTTCATAGGATGTGTAGAGGATGAGCGACCAGCCTAATGAGATCCCAGTTGAATTTTACAGCGCAAGCAGGGCACGTTTGGAGTGGACTGAGTTGTTTAACGTTATTTTTAAGATGGGGAGAATGCCAAAAAAATGAAGGTAGAGTACAATGATCCATTTGTACATGAACAAATGTGATATCCAGAGTTGCAACAACTATAGGGGTATCAAACTGCTAAGCCACCCTATGAAAGTTTGGAGTCAAAAATATGAGGGTGAAAAAAGGCGTATCTATTTCCGAGAACTAATTTGGATTCATCTCAGGGCATTCGACTATAGAAATCATTCATCTTATTAGGAGGTTGGTGCAACAGTATAGGGAGAGAAGAGAGACTTACATATGAATTTCATCGACCTAGAGAAGGCATACGATAAAGTCCATAGGGAGGTTCTATGAAGATATTTAGAGGCTAGATGTGTCCTTTTTGGCATACACTAGGGCGATAAAGGATATGCATGATAGACCTAAGACCAGGGTACAGACAGTAAGAGGAGATTCTGAGCATTTCCCAGTGATGATGGAGCTGCACTAGAGATCAACTCTTACTAAATTCTTATTTGCCTTGGTGATGGATGGACTAACGTGAGAAATCCAATGGGAGGTGCCATGGTATATGTTATTCCCAGATGATATAGTCCTGATTGATGAAACTCACAGCGGAGTAAACACTAAGCTGGAGGTTTGGAGACAGACTATGGAGTCTAAAGAGTTCAGGCTAAGTAGGACCAAGATATAATACTTGGAGTGCAAGTTTAGTAACAGGAGTGACATTGAGATAGGCATAGAGGCGAGGCTTGGTACTCAGGTCATTCCAAAGAAAAGAAGTTTCAACTACCTCGGGTCTATTATCAAAGGGGATGGAGATATTGATGATGATGTCACACATCGTATTGAGGCAAGGTTGATGAAATAGATGCTCACATCTAGAGTCTTATGTATCAAAAGGTGCCACCAAAATTTAAAGGCAAGTTCTATAGGGCAGTGGTAAGACTAACTATGTTGTATATGGCAGAGTGTTGTCTAGTCAAGACTTCATACATTTCGAAAATAAAAGTTGTAAAGATGAGGGTCCTGAGATGGATGTATGGGCATACAAAGAGGCATAAGATTAGAAATGGTGATATCTCAGATAGAGTGAGAGTGGTCTCGGTGAAGGATAACATGCGGGAAGCGAAGTTGAGATGGTTTGGGCATGTGCAGATGAGAGACACAAATGCCCCATTGTGGAGGTATGAGAGGTTGGTTATGGATGGGTTTAGAAGGCGTATAGGTAGAAGTATTGAGCAGAGGTGATTAGACGGGATATATCGTAGGTACAACTTACTGATGACATGACCTTAGATAAGAGGTTGTGGAGAACACAAATTAGGGTAGTAGGTAGTCAAGCGTAGTCCTACTTATTCTTGCAAATTGGTAGTTGTAATATTATTATTTTAGGTCCGCTTAGCCTATCATACTAATATGCACAATAGTTCTTTATAGTCCCATGTAGTTTGATTTATGTTGTTGTTTGTCCTTTAGTGTATTTTATTTAGCTTATTTACCTAAACTAGTTACTACATATTTTTTTTCATAATGCGCTATCATGACTTATTCACTTTTGATATCAGGATTTTCACACTGTTTACATTATTTTACCGGGTATGACCATTTCTCTTACTTTGCTTTTGCTTTTGCTTATGGTTTGTGTTGAGCTGCGGGTCTCTCGGAAATAGACGCTATACCTACCAAGGTAAATGTAAGGTTTGCATATACTCTACCCCCCAAACCCCACTTTGTGGGATTTTACTAGGTTGTTGTTGTTGTTATTAATAAGTACAAAAATATTGGACTCCATGGTCTAGAAGGGACCAGGATTGGCGGATTGGAGAGATATATCTTTATAATGTCAAAGGCTTTCTGGTATTCATCTGTCTATTTGGTGGGCGCATCCTTTTTCAACAACTTAAGGATGTGCTTCACGGTTATCATAGACTGCGCTATGAAGTAAACTCATGACATCTTTCTTGGTCTTTGGATATGGCAACTCTTGAATGACTTTGATTTTTGAGAGATCTCTGTGACCCTGCGACTGACTATAAACCCCAACAATTTTTCTGCAGGCACTTTAAACGCGCATTTGGCTGGATTCATCTTCATATTTAACTTGCAAAGTCTGTCAAAGAATTTCCGCAAGTGTATGATGTGATCGGAGCCTTATCACAATTTGATTTATAACGTTATACATGTAGACTTTTATTTCTTTATGCATCATGCCATGGAAGATGTCAGTCATTGCTCTTATGTAAGTTGTGTCGGCATTCTTAAGGCCGAACGACAATACACGATAGTGGTGTACTCCTCATGTGGTAATAAATGTTGTTTTTTGTGTGTCTTCTTCACTTATCAGAATCTGATGGTAATCGGTGAAGCAATCCATAAATAACTGTAACTCATGCTTCTCATAGTTGTCGATGAGTATATAGATGTGTGGTAGCGGAATGTTATCCTTCGGACTAGCCCGGTTGAGATCATGGTAGTCCACACATATTTGGTTCTTTCTGTCTTTATTTGGTAGGGGCACAATTTTGGCCAACCATTTGGGATATGGAGTTACTTCCACCACCCCTGACTTTATCTGCTTTTCGACCTCATCTTTGATTCTTTTGCTAAGATCAGGTTTGAATTGTCGTATTTTTTGTTTGACCGGGGTGAAACCCTCATTGGTGGGTAGCTTGTGGGATACTATGTATGTGCTTAGTCTAGGAATATTCGTGTATGACCACGTGAATACATTGACGTATTCCCTTAGTAGATTTATTAAATTTTCTTTTCTGGGCGCGTCCAAATGCATACTTATCCAGGTTTCTTTAACCATTTCCTCGTCTCCAAGGTTGATTGCTTCGGTTTCATCCAAATTAGAATTTTGCCTATTCTCATACTGATCATGTTTACCAATGAGATCCTCTAGCAACTCAGTTTCTTCATCGTACTCCTCATATTCTTTTTTCATCCATATCACTCGACTCGTTCGTCTCGCGACATGTCCTGAAATTATGATTTATTTTATTATTATTACTTAAAAATAAGGCAAAACATTATTAGTGTATAAAATTGTTAGATAAAAATAACGAGAATGTTTTGCATAAACTGAGGCTTTCATTAATTTTATAAAGAAAGTACAAATTGTGGTCCTGACTCAAATCAATGTTGAGTCATTTCCATTTTTTCAAACATTACGTTGGAAAAGTAAAGACACAAATAGTGAATGTTCGGGCCTCATCCGATTTTCACAGATTTTTTAAAACAACTTAAAAATCATTCTCTCTACTAAGGAGCCAAAAGCGGGGTAGAGGTCTAGTTGGACAATTTCTCATATGGATCAACGTCGTTGATAGTGGTTTCTTCAAAGCATTCCTCTAGTATCACGCCACACTCTTAATTTTGGAACAACATCCATAAACCCTTTTCTGCGTCTTTGCCAAATGGTGCATGGGTATTCAAACTAAGATTGATTGGTACAAACCTAGGAACGGCTTGCGTAACTATGGAGGACCTCTCTTCTTTGTTCAGCATCAGAGGCTTCTTCGGAGCTTAGTATGTACCCAAGACCAAAACTGTTACACCCCGTAATTCAGGTCATGCTATGAGAACGTACGACAAGAGTTAAGATTTAAAATTTTAGAAAGATAGGTTGTCAGAATGATTCGGACAGGTTTTAGTCAACTTTGGAGCGGCATATCTCCTAGTTCATCCAGAGTTTGTAGGTGTTTCTAAGGCCTAGCATGTAGTTCGTTGAGTCTAGTTTCCAACGCAACCAACCGTTCGTCGATAGGACATCGGAGTAGAAAGTTATGGGAGTTACAAGTTCAGTGCGCAGTCGAGCAGTAAAGCAACATCGGTCAGGGGCCACAGCGCGCGCGGATAAAGCGAAGCGTTGAAGATGCAGCGCCGCGGCGCCGGACAGCAGGGCCGCGACGCCGGAAGTTCTGAAGGGTTGCAGATGTTTCAGCGCCGCGGCACCGAGACAGAGTTTTTGACGGAAAACTGAGGAAAAGGCAGATATTTTCTTTTAAAAAGGTCATGGGAGGGTGACAAGTGTCCCCCCACATCTGATTTTTGCATGTCCTATTTATTGACCAAGTCTTGAAGACTTGGTCATTCTTTAAAACTCCTCATTATCTCTAAAAAGCTCTTCCCTCTCTCTAAAATTCCTCTCCCTTCTCTCTAGAATTCAAGAAGAAACCTAAGCCTAGAGAAATTATGAAAAGGTGGCAAGGAGGAAACATGTTGACAAGCTTGTAGGAGGATTGTGGGAAGAAGACAAATGGATTTTGTTGGACTAATTTGGGGTAAGCTCTAAGGTAACAATCCTTTCTCTTTTGCTAGTAAATTGGATTGCATGTGTGGAAGAAAGGACTTATAGTTGTCAATATTGCCTTTAGATGTATTGCATGTAGAAATTGGATAAGAATTTGGATTAAAAAGGAGTTGGATAAGAAGTTATGTTGTTATACCTCAAAAATTGCCAAATTGGACTTTGTAGTTTGTATTAGTTGTTGTATATTGTGGGGCAGAATTTTACACGTCCAAGTTAGGCGTGTAATCCCCTTTGTGTTGATTGGATTATTGAGCCTTAAAGGTGGCGTGTTTGGTTATTGAATTCGGTCTTGAAAAGGGTGGCAAAGTATGTAGAAACAAAGGAAGTGTTGTCCAATTTTCCGTAGGAATAAGGGACTTTTCAATTAGAATGTTCTACGTTGAAGATAGAGGCTAATGGACGTATTATGGTCATTATAGGTTGACATACTACGCGTGGTATATTGGACTTGCAAGTGGATTGACCCGAAGAGGTATGTGGAAACTTTCTTATCTCTTGAGCATGAGTAGTTATAACTATATAGTATGGTAGACGTACGTGATTTAAATGAAGTAAATCCATTTGTTATACTTGACTTGTTTTTAGAAAATGTCTAAGTTGGTTGGGTTAAGGGGTTAACTCACTTGTTCTTGAGGAATAGTTTATTCTAAATAAGGTAGACAAGGATTTCTTGACATGAAAAAGTATAGAATACTTGGAGTGGAAGTATTGAGTATTGAATTATTCTAAAGATAATAGACCTGATTTTTAAGTTAAGAAACTTGTTTTCTAAAGTTATGAGACGTGAAGTATTTTAAAAGTTGTGTAACTTGATTTGAAGTATAAGTCCCTTGGTCATAAAAAGAACGAAATTGTCTAAGATATATGGAGTTATAACGGCTATATGAAATGATAAGGACGTCTTAGTTCCTAAAGCATAAAGTTAGTATAACGGCTTTATGTGAAGTTGGTTATAATGACTTTATGGAAGGTTAAAGGAATGGTCTTCTTGAGTAAGGTAAACAAAGATGAAAGAATCGAAATTAAGTAGGGCAATTTGATTTAAAGGCATCAATTGTTTAGAGTGTAAAATGGGGATTTTATGTGAAAAAGGGATCTTTTGAAAAAGTAGAAGTACATAGTACTTCGGGTTAAATTCTCCGGATTTGATTAAGCAATAAGAAGGTGCCTTAAGGTCATAAAAATGAGATCCATTTTGTATATTAATGAAAGTCTAAAGAGATTCTGAAGTTTACTTGGAGCGTCACAAGCGGTGATGTGAGATTCCACGGGTATGCTTCCATTTTCTTAGTATGAGCTTACTTGGACGTACCGACAGTGATGTGGGATTCCACGGGTATGCTTCCATTGTCTTAGTATGACCTTACTTGGACGTACCGACAGTGAGGTGGGATTCCACGGGTATGCACCTTGGACATGCTTACGATGAGGATTAGAGGCATGCGATATGAGTTTACAGGACGTGCAAGCGGTGATGTGAGATTCCACGGGTATGCTTCCATTGTGGTTGATCCTTGGACATGCTTACGATGAGGATTCGAGGCATGCACTTGGACATGCTTACGATGAGGATTCGAAGCACGCGACCGAGATGCGGGTTAAATTCGGATACGATTATTACCCCATGGATTAGCTCGTGAAGTCATGTACGAGATGAGGATTCGCGGGCATGAGATATATATATATATATATATACATGTGTTGTATGTGTGTACGTCGGCGGTGAGGTAGGATGCCACGCGCGTCACGTGATTGTAGGTTACTCTTACGTAGTCGGCGTGGCGAGATTCCACGGACGGATGATTTATGTGTATATGTGTTGTTGTGGTGTACGCGGTGAGGTAGGATGCCCGCAGGCGCGTCACGTGGTTAGCTTTATACCTAGCGGTCGGCGGTGATGGGGATCCGGGCGCGTTTCGATGTTTAAGGGCTGGTGTTCATGGCCCTGGTGTGACTATGTTCATATGTTGAAACAGGTTGTACAGTGTAAAACTGACTTTCATTACTTTCACTTCGGTAAGGCACGATTATCTTTATTGGTGGGTATCATCTGTGTCATCGCCTTTATTTTAGACTGTTATGATTTATTTACAGTACTTTCAGTTTTATATACTTGGTACATGTTATCGACCTCGCCGAAGTGCGTTCATGCGCGAGTTGAGGTGCATAGCTTGCTGATCCGCACTCTTAGGATCACTGTTCGGTTCTTGGAAAACTTCATTTCTCCGGAGGCTTTGTCTTTTGGTACGGTACCCTGAAGTTGTAGACTTTTGTACATTCAGGGGTATGGCGGGGCCCTGTCCCGTCATAGTTGTTATGTAAACTCCTAGAGGTCTGTAGTCATATGTTGTGGGTCATTGTAAAAAAAAAAGGGATTTGAGGTAACTGTTTTTGGATTTGTATATATATCCCGGGAGGTAGCCTTATCGGCTAACCTAGTATTTATTTCATTGTTAAATTTACGTATGTTCCGCTGATTATCTCTGATGTTTACCTGCGGGTGCCTGGTAGGGCACGATCGCGAGCGAGGGTCGGTCGTGACAAAAGTGGTATCAGAGCAGTTAGTCCTCGTAAAGTGTCTATCGACCGTGTCTAGTAGAGTCTTGATTATCGGTGTGTTGTGCACCACATCTATAATCAGGAGGCTGCAAGATATTTAGGATTGGTTTCCATTCTTTTACTCTAAGATCGTGCAATAGAGATGTGTTATAGGTTGAACTCCGTTTGACATATTTTTATGTATCAGTTATGCCTCCACGCAAGGCAACCGTGGCCCAGAAGGGCAAGGCAGCCGAGGGAGCTGCAAGTAGGACGCAGAGGGTTACGAGGGCACAGGCCCAGTCCTTACCTGAGGTGATGTTTCGGACGGCGAGTTCCACGACGTCGCCAGCCCCAGCAGAGTTCGGAGCGGCAGCAGTGACTACTAAGACCGCGGTACCTTAGCCTCCAGTTCCACAGACAGGGGCAGAGTATAGGGATTACGGAGAGCATATCAGGTTGTTAACTAGCATTGTGGCGGCGAGCGCGCGGCCGTGCTAACCCTAGAGCCGACAGTTTAAGGATTCGGGACTTTCTGAGTTGTAATCGACCCGAGTTCTATGGTTCGAGGTCTGAGGAGGATCCTCAGGAGTTCATTCAGCAGGTGCAGCGGATTATGCAGGTGCTTAGGGCCTCGGAAACGGAGTCCGTTGTGTTAGCTTTTTACCGATTACGCGATATTACGTTGAACTGGTTTGAGTCGTGGGTGTTGTCTAGAGGTGTGGGTGCTCCTCCAGCTGTTTGGGATGAGTTCACGGAAGCCTTCCTCAGTCACTTTTTTCCTCCTGAGACGAGGAGGGCCCGCTTGGATAGGTTCTTGGCATTGAGACAGAATGAGAGGACCATCAGGGAGTACAACCTGGAGTTTGACTCATTGGCCAGGTATGCGCCCACTATTGTGGCGGACATGGCGGACAGAGTTCACCGCTATGTGATGGAGCTAGACCGTTATATGGTTCTTGCGTATGCAGGAGTGGCTCTTCACCCGGTATGGATATTGTCGGAGATCTGACGTATCTGCCGTGGATTGAGGGGGAGAGTGAGGGCGGCGAGTCGGCCACCAAGAGGCGGGGCAGAGTTCGGGATAGCTTTGGGGTGGGCGGCCTCGTGGCCGGTGGTCTACATTTTCGCCACCGCAGAGTGCCCTTCCGGTCTTTGTGGGTGGTTTGACCGGGGATATTCGGGAGCAGTCGAGCTCCAGCGGCGAGTTGCGGTGTCGAAGATAGTGTCGAGGAGGCCACCCTTTCCCGGTGTGGTCACCGTGGTAGATCTCATTTTGGGAGTGTCGGACTAGGTCGGCGACTTGTTACGCTGCGGCAGCGAGAGCCATTTGGCGAGATCGTCGACCGGGGTGGTCGCGGTGGGATAACGATCTATTGGATCGATTCGGGTTCTTCACCTTCAATGGCTAGGCAGGATGTTCATGCACGGCAGCCGCGCGAAGGTCGTGGTAGCGATTCGATTTTAAGCGGTCCTTTGACCCGCCTATGTGATGTCAGGTATATCTTTGACCCTTTAGAGATTAGTATGCATGATAGGATTGTTGTATGATTTAGTGTCATGAACGGAGGATATTGAGACTATGTACATGTAATAGAATAAGTTGGTAGATACGAACAGGCAATCCTGTTAGGCCGTGAATGGGAGTAAGTGGTGATGGTTCACACTTTGGATTCGTTTTTCTGTTTGACTTACGATGAATGAATATGCGTGTGCGATATCTTAGGGTCACAAGTGGCATAATAAGATCTCATTAAGCGTAAAGTACGAGGATGTACCGGGGAATATTAGATTGGCTCCAAAAGAACATTTGGGGACGAATGTTTCTAGGGGGGGAGAATGTTACACCCGTAATTCAGGTCATGCTATAAGAACGTACGACAGGAGTTAAGATTTAAAATTTTAGAAAGATAGGTTGTCTGAATAATTCGGATAGGTTTTATTCAATTTTGGAGCGGCATATCTCCTAGTTCATCCAGAGTTTGTAGGTGTTTCTAAGGCCTAGCATGTAGTTCATTGAGTCTAGTTTCCAACGCAACCAACCGTTCGTCGATAGGACATCGGAGTAGAAAGTTATGGGAGTTACAAGTTCAGTGCGTGATCGGCGATAAAAGCAACATCGGTCAGGGCCACGGCGCGCGCGGATGCGAACGCGGCGCGGATGCGAGGCAGCGCGCGGATAAATCGAGAAAATGCTGAAGATGCAGCGCGCGCGGCGGACAACGGCCGCGACGCGGAAGTTCGTGAAGCGGTTGCGAGAGGTTTGTGGCCGCAGGCCGCGCGCGAGGCGGAGTTTTTGACGGAAAATTGAGGAAAAGGCAGATATTTTCTTTTAAAAAGGCCATGGGAGGGTGACAAGTGTCCCCCCCATCTGATTTTTGCATGTCGTATTTATTGACCAAGTCTTGAAGACTTGGTCATTCTTCAAAGCTCCTCCTTCTCTCTAAAAAGCTCTTCCCTCTCTCTAAAATTCATCTCCATTCTCTCTAGAAATTCAAGAAGAAACCTAAACCTAGAGAAATTCTGAAAAGGTGGCAAGAAGGAAACATGTTAACAAGCTTGTAGGAGGATTGTGGGAAGAAGACAAGTGGATTTTGTTGGACTAATTTGGGGTAAGCTCTAAGGTAACAATCCTTTCTCTTTTGCTAGTAAATTGGATTGCATGTGTGGAAGAAAGGACTTATAGTTGTCAATATTGCCTTTAGTTGTATTGCATGTAGAAATTAGATAAGAATTTGGATTAAAAAGGAGTTGGATAAGAAGTTATGTTGTTATACCTCAAAAATTGCCAAATTGGACTTTGTAGTTTGTATTAGTTGTTGTATATTGTGGGGCAGAATTTTACACGTCCAAGTTAGGCGTGTAATCCCCTTTGTGTTGATTCGATTATTGAGCCTTAAAGGTGGCGTGTTTGGTTATTGAATTCGGTCTTGAAAAGGGTGGCAAAGTATGTAGAAACAAAGGAAGTGCTGTCCAATTTTCCGTAGGAATAAGGGACTTTTAAATTAGAATGTTCTGCTAATGAACGTATTATGGTCATTATAGGTTGATATAATACGCGTGGTATATTGGACTTGCAAGTGGATTGACCCGAAGAGGTATGTGGAAACTTTCTTATCTCTTGAGCATGAGTAGTTATAACTATATAGTACGGTAGACGTACGTGATTTAAATGAAGTAAATCCATTTGTTATACTTGACTTGTTTTAAGAAAATGTCTAAGTTGGTTGGATTAAGGGGTTAACTCACTTGTTCTTGAGGAATGGTTTATTCTAAATAAGGTAGACAAGGATTTCTTGACATGAAAAAGTATAGAATACTTGGAGTGGAAGTATTGAGTATTGAATTATTCTAAAGATAAGAGACCTGATTTTTAAGTTAAGAAACTTGTTTTCTAAAGTTATGAGACGTGAAGTATTTTGAAAGTTGTGTAACTTGATTTGAAGTATAAGTCTCTTGGTCATAAAAAGAACGAAATTGTCTAAGATATATGGAGTTATAACGGCTATATGAAAGGATAAGGACGTCTTAGTTCCTAAAGCATAAAGTTAGTATAACGGCTTTATGGAAAGTTGGTTATAATGACTTTATGGAAGGTTAAAGGAATGGTCTTCTTGAGTAAGGTAAACAAAGATGAAAGAATCGAAATTAAGTAGGGCAATTTTATTTAAAGGCATCAATTGTTTAGAGTGTAAAATGGGGATTTTATGTGAAAAAGAGATCTTTTGAAAGAGTAGAAGTACATAGTACTTCGGGTTAAATTCTCCGGATTTGATTAAGCAATAAGAAGGTGCCTTAAGGTCATAAAAATGAGATCCATTTTGTATATTAATGAAAGTCTAAAGAAGTTACGAAGTTTACTTGGACGTACCGACAGTGATGTGAGATTCCACGGGTATGCTTCCATTGTCTTAGTATGAGCTTACTTGGACGTACCGACAGTGATGTGGGATTCCACGGGTATGCTTCCATTGTCTTAGTATGAGCTTACTTGGACGTACCGACAGTGAGGTGGGATTCCACGGGTATGCACCTTGGACATGCTTACGATGAGGGATTCCGAGGCATGCAATATGAGTTTACCTGGACGTACCGACAGTGATGTGGGATTCCACGGGTATGCTTCCATTGTGGTTGATCCTTGGACATGCTTACGATGAGGGATTCCGAGGCATGCACCTTGGACATGCTTACGATGAGGGATTCTGAAGCATGCGACCAGGATGCGGGTTAAATTCCCGGATACGATTATTACCCCATGGATTAGCTCCCCATGAAGTCATGTACCCGAGATGAGGGATTCCACGGGCATGAGATATATATATATACATGTGTTGTATGTGTGTACGCCGACAGTGAGGTAGGATGCCACGGGCGCGTCACATGATTGTAGGTTACTCTTACGGCCGTCGGCAGTGACGGGGGATTCCACGGACAGAGGATTTATGTGTATATGTGTTGTTGTGTGTACGCCGACAGTGAGGTAGGATGCCACAGACGCGTCACATGGTCAGCTTTTATACCTTGCGGTCGACAGTGATGGGGGATCCCACGGGCGCGTTTCGATGTTTAAGGGCTGGTGTTCATGGCCCTAGTGTGACTATGTTCATATGTTGAAACAGGTTGTACAGGGTAAAATTGACTTTCATTACTTTCACTTCGGTAAGGCACAATGTACTGTTAATTGGGTATCATACAGGTCATCAGCTTTATTTTAGACTATTATGATTTATTTACGATTTCGCTTTACATACTTGGTACATGTTGTCTTGAACTCCTTGAAGTGCGTTCATGCCGCAGGTTGAGGTGCATAGCTTGCTGATCCGCACTCTTAGGATCACTGTTCGGTTCTTGGAAAGCTCCATTTCTCCGGAGGCTTTGTCTTTTGGTACGGTACCCTGAAGTTGTAGACTTTTGTACATTCAGGGGTATGGCGGGGCCCTGTCCCGTCATAGTTGTTATGTAAACTCCTAGAGGTCTGTAGTCATATGTTGCGGGTCATTGTAAAAAAAAAAGGGATTTGAGGTAACTGCTTTTGGATTTGTATATATATCCCGGGAGGTAGCCTTATCGGCTAACCTAGTATTTATTTCATTATTAAATTTACGTATGTTCCGCTGATTATCTCTGATGTTTACCTATACGGGTGCCCAGGTAGGCACCAGTCGCGGGCCCGGGGTCGGGTCGTGACAAAAACGGTACTCATTGGCCAAAATTGACACCAGTTCTTTGATACCTTGGAGCTCTCGGCCCAGACCTTTGCCAGTATTGAACTCGTTTAGAAGCATGGTCGCCGCAATCATCTTGTAGACTGTTGGCACAAGGATTTATTCACTGTTCCCTTTGTGGGAAGCTCCCACAAGTTCTACCACGTGTTAATCTGTATCTTTCGGGATTTCCTCTATCACTATCACATAGTTATTGGGATATGTGTGAATGTTACTCACTCTATGGATCACCACTTCATGATCCACCCACACAAACTTTCAAAGACTGATGGAGAAATGATGGCACATCTCTGGCTATGTGTATCCACAGTCTGCCCAATAGTAGGTTATAATTGGTGCTGATAGTCATAACTTGAAACTCGATAATAAAATCGCCAGACCCTATTTGTTTGTAAATGTCTACTTTTACAAGGAGGTCACGTTGTGATCGATTGAAATCTCTTACATTGGTATGGCTCTAGCTATCGTTCCAATGTCGTAACCCAAACTTCTTTAATGTGAATTCAGGGCCTATATTGAGACCAACCCCATTATAAACAAGTACTCGAGACATGAACTTTCCTCTACATTCATGGTGATGTAGAGTGCCTTGTTGTAAGCTATTCCTTCTCTTGGTAACTCATCCGGAGTGAATGAAATTTGATGGGCCCCAATGATGAGGCCTACTATGTCGGCCAATGTTTCGCTACACATCCCTGTTGGGATGTGTGCTTCATCCAACACTTTCATTAAGGCCTGGCGGGGTTGTGATGAACTCAAGAGCGGTGACATTACCAATATCCTAGCCATGGTTTTCTGCAAGTGTTCGACAATAGAATACTCTTTTGGCTGCATCTTACGCCAAAAGTACTCAGCCTCTCCTTCGGTGATAGACGTCCTTTGATTTGTTTCCTTGTGCGACGCTCCCTCCGCTAATTCTTGGGAGTATAAAACCTTCCCAATCGTGTCATTCCCTGACTATAACTACATGGATAACAAATTCTATTCTTAGAGCTAGAATGACTTCTTTTAGTACCTGGACCATGAATAGTTTCTTTGGGGCGGGGATCAACACCATGAAGTTAGGATGCTCTTGCAGAGTCAGAGAGTCGACCGTTCGCTCTAAGCTCTCAACATATTCTTGGGCCAATGGTTGGCATATTGCCCAATCTTCTCTTATTCAATCATTTGTATTTGGTTGGCACCATAATTGGGGAGAGGATTTGTGTTCATGTTTGGCATTGCAGCCTCCAAGATAATCTATCATTTGTCGATCAAATCTTGTAACTTGTGCTTTAGATTGATAAAATCTATTGTAGTGTGCCCATTCCTTTATAAGTGGTAAGCACAAGTTTGGTCGACAAATCATAAGTGGACGGAGGCGGTTGATTACGATGGTTTTTCTAGTTTTGAGGCGTTTGATAAGCTGGTGCGAGAACTTGGTAATTTGGAGATGAAGCTTGGTAAATGGGTATTGATTTTTGGTAATTTGGCTACGAAGCTTGATAGGATGAAGTTGACGTTTGGTAGTTAGTTTATGCATAGTATATTGACACATCGTTATATGGTAATGGTATGTAGTTAATTGGGGAAAGAGATTGGTTTATATCAAAGGATGATTGTGATCCTTCTTTTCTGCGACTCCTCGGGATAGGGGTGTGAGAGACATTTGCCACATCCTCCTTCTTTATCTTTGTGGCTTCGGTGGAGCTTGCCAGGCCATCTTTATTGGTGACGCTAACGATCTTTCCAATTTTGAGGTTGCCTTCTATTGCCTCTCCCATTTTGACTAGTTTAGAGAATTTCCTCTCGGTCATAGACAACATACGGTTGTAACAGTCCAACTCTTGTGATCGGATGAAGACCAAAACTAATTCTTCCTCGCTCATTAGAGGCTACACTTAGGCAACTTTGGCCCTCCACCTACTCACATACTTGTCATAGGTTTCTGTAAACTGTTATTTAATCTTTTCCAAATAGTAGCGATCGGGCATGGTTTCAGCATTGAAGTGGAATCTATCAATGAAGGCCCCTGTCATTTCTTCCCAAGAGTCCCAGCGATAGATGTCTTGAGCCATGAATCACTCTAATGCTTCTCCTGTGAGGATTCGGCTGAACAACCTCATTATCAGTGCTTCATTTCTTTTGATTCTGACTAGATGGTCGCAATAAGCTCTTAGATGAGATTTGGATTTCCTGTACCGTTGAAGAGCTCAAACTTGGGCACTTTAAAGCCCTCAGGAAAATCCAAGTCTAGATGAGTGCACAAATAATCATATCTTAGGCTTGTTGCTTTTCGAGAGCCTTTGTTAGATTTATTGAACAGATCAATCATTTTCTATTCCATTTCTTTGTCCATTTGGTCCTATTCGGACCTCCACGCCTTTTCTATCCCATCATAGTGATCAAGTTATGAAGAAGAGTCAATAGGAGTAATTGGAGTATGAAAGGATATAGTGGGGTGCGTTGGGCGACTTTCAGGAGTGCCAACAACTCTGGTGTGTATGTGTCACGACCCGACCCCGGGCCGGCGACTGGTGCCCTACCTGGGCACCCTTACAGGTATACATCAGAGATAATCAGCGAAACATACATAAACTCAACAAGAAATAAATAACAGGTTAGCCGATAAGGCTACCTCCCTGGATGTATATAAATATACATAAATACAAAAGCAGTTACCTTATTATTTTTTACAAAGCGACCCACAAAATATGACTACAGACCTCTAAGAGTTTTGACATAACAAATGTGACAGGATAGGGCCCCGCCATACCCCTTAATGTACATAAATCTATAACCTCAGGGAATTTTACCAAAAGACAAAGCCTCCGGAGAAATGGAGCTTTCCAAGAGCTGAACAGTGATCCTAAAAGTGAGGATCATCAAGCTATGTATCTCCACCTGCGGCATGAACGCAGCCCCCCGAAGGAGGTCAGTACAAAATATGTACCAAGTATGTAAAACTGAAGGTACTGTAATTTAAATCATAATAGTCTAAAATAAAGCTGGAGACACGTATGATAACCAAATTAACAGTATAACCGTGCCTTGCCGAAATGAAAGTAATGAAAGTCAGTTTTCTTACCTTTTTAAAGATTATTTCAACACATGAACAATAGTCACACCATAGCTAGGGACGCAAGCCCTCAAAATCATCACATGGTCAGTAAGGGTCTCAAGCCCGCAAAACATCAAAGCGTGCCCGTGGAATCCTCCATCACTGTCGACAGCTGTACGTGTAAAATATATCCATGTAACACGCCCGTGGCATCCCACATCACTGTCGGCGTCCACATATGCAATATGTATATATCTCATGCCCGTAGAATCCCTCATCTCGGGTACATGACTTCATGGAGAGCTAATCCATGGGGTAATAATGGTATATAACATACCCGTGGAATCCCTCATCTCGGGTACATGTCTTCATGGGGAGCTAGTCCATGGAGTAATAGTATATAACATAGTCGCATGACCCGGAATCCTTCATCGTATAAGCATGTCCATGGAGTAATACTAACATCCGGGAATTTAACCCGCATCATGGTTGCATGCCCCGGAATCCTTCATCATATAAACATGTCCATGGAGTAATAATAGCATCCGGGAATTTAACCTGCATCATAGTTGCATGCCCCGGAATCCTTCATCGTATAAGCATGTTCATGGATCAATCACAATGGAAGCATACCCGTGGAATCCTCCATCACTGTCGGTACGTCCAAGTAAATTCACAACAAGACAACCGACCCTCCAACCGAGAGTCACGACAGCGTAAAAATATAATATTTGCACTCAAAGGCTATCGCAAGCAAGCACAGGCAAGTTCATAAAATCATTAGACTTCCATATCATACAAAAATGAACTTCATTTTATAAACTCAAGGCACTTTCGTGTCACATAAAAATCCGGGAATTTAACCCAAAGTGCTACGTACTTCCATTCTTTTCAAAAGACTCATTTTTATATAAAACCCCCAAGATACTAACACCCGTAGTATCAAGGCATGTCTATTTTTCAAATTAAGTTACTACACCTTTAGAAATTCATTTCAAGGCTTTTAAACCAAGTAACTTTTAATTCCATAACCTAGGCAACTCATGCCTATCAATCAAATAGACCACTCTCTTAACCTTTCATAAAGACGTTATAACTAACTTCCCATAAAGCCGTTATAACCATTTATGTCTTAGACAAATTCATTCTTTTTTTTATAACCAAGAGACTTATACTTTCAAAACCAAGTATCATATACTTTCAAATCAAGTTACATAACTTTCAAAGTACTTCAAGTCTCTTAACTTTAGAAATTCAGTTTCTTAACTTTAGAATATCAAGTTTCTTAACCTTAGAATATCAAGTTTCTTAACCTTAGAAATCAAGTCTCTTATCTTTAGAATAGTTCAAGAATCAATACTTTCCAAATCAAGTATTCTATACTTTTTTAAGTCAAGAAATCTTTGTTTACCTTATTAGAATAAACCATTCTTTTAACTTCCCATAAAGCTATTATAACCAACTTCCCATAAAGTCGTTATATTAACTTTATGCTTCTGAAACTAAGGCATTTTTATTCTTTAAAAACAAGTGAGTTAATTCTCTAACTCAACCAACTTAGACATTCTTAAAACAAGTCAAGGATATCAAATGAACTGAATTCATTTAAATCTCGTACGTCTATCGGACTATACATTTATAACTACTCATGCTCAAGAGATAAGAAAAATTCCACATACCTTGTGACGACTAACCCATACGACAAGTAGCAAAATACTCCGAAGTACTTCAACCTCATCGGCTATTCCTTAAGCCAAGTAGACTATGCTACACGTAGTACTTCAACCTATAATGACGATAACACTTCTATCAATATCATAGTTACTTAGTATAAGACTTATACCAAATAATGCCCTCTAATTCTACCGAAATTCGGGTAGCACTTCCTTTGTTTCTACGTACTTTTCCACCTTTTCCAAGGCCCGTATCTCAAAAACCAATACGCCACATTTAAGGCTCAACTAAACAGCTAACCAAAGAGGATTACACGCCTAACTGGACGTGTAAAATTCTGCCCCACAATTCATAAATAATTGTCCATTATTATTAAGGCCAATCTCGGCTACAATAATGACAACATATAGTCCTTTTTCCATTCCTTATAACCCAAGTCGTTATTCCAAAGTTAATACATAATTCACATTGACAATTTGAACGACTAAAATCCCTTTAATAAACCACACATAAAAAGTGAAGACGACGACCATATTAATCCAACGAACTAGAGGCTCGAAAACTGCCCTTTTTATACTTTCATTTATGACATGACAACATTCAATTCTTATATCAATTTTCCCTATCACAATACCCTTCTCCAATTTCTACAACACGTGACATAATTTACTTCAAGAAGGAGAATGAATTTACCTTGGAATTTCGCCCAAAAGAGTCCAACAATCTCGCCCACTTTAGCCCTCTTTCCGCAATTCTTCTCCACGTTAAAATCACCCACACGAACCCTCTACAAGCTTGCCAACATACTGCCTTCTTGTCGCCTTTCCAATAATTTCATCAAAGCTTAGGGTTTACAATTTTTTAGAGAGAAGAGACCAAGTGTTTGGATGAATTTTTGTGTAGAATGGCCAAGTATTGCAAGACTTGGCCAAAATATAGGCTTTTCTTGCTCTACAAGTTGGGAGGGACACTTGTCGCCCTCCCATAGGTCCTCTACAACATATATCTTCTATTTTTACCCATTTTTCGCAAAAAATCCCGCCTCGGCACCACGGCCCTGCAGCCGGCGCCGTGGCGCTGCAACTTCAGAAGATTTCAGGGCTTACGGAGCCACGACCCTGCATCCGGCGCCGTGGCGCCTAACCTGAAATCTTTTCTTTTCTTCTGTCAGCTGAACTTGTAACGTCCATAACTTTCTACTCCTATGTCCTATCGACGAGCGGTTTATTGCGTTGGAAACTAGACTCAACGAACTTTATATTAGGCTTTTGAAACACCTAAAAACTCCTACTATACTAGGAGATATATCACTCTAAATTTGACTGAAAATCTGTCCAAAAATATTCTGCCAACTTTTTTTCATTTTTCCAAATTCAAATCTTATTTCCTTTCGTACGTTCTCATCTCATTCTCTTGGAATTACGGGGTGTAACATTATCCCCCCCTTAGAAACATTCGTTCATAATAAGTCTCACATTATAAACATTTCGGCGTAGTCTCCTTCAGCTATACCCACAAAACCAAATCTGTCACACATGTCCACAATCTCACACATGCACATACGTAAGTCAAAGTCAAACGAGGAATCAAATCTAAGGTGAGTATCACCACTATTAACTCCCTTTCATGGCCTAAAATGATTCTCCTTTTGTACCTTCATTAGTCATAACTATAAACACTTCAATTCCTTTAACACTTATTCGTTCCTTTTTCTTACTTATCATACTCTTCTCGTACTTCCAACCTTTATTCTAGTATACGTACATGATCTCGCATATTGCTTCTGTTTTCAAATCCTTGGAGTTACTATATCCAAACTTGGTCATTATACTTAGATCCAATTTCCGTAAGGCCCTTCTCGGCCCTCACGACCCGGTTCTGGTGGAACGCGTCCACGAACTCGTATAACGATTATCTAGACTTGGGTCTTGCACCCTCGTGACCCTATCACATAGCGGGACCACCTCAAACTGACCACACTCCATTCCATGCTACGGGTTGACCCGTAATTGGTCCTCAATCCCCCTATGGTCGCACTTAATTCTCATTCTTGGTCTGAAATAAATCATTCTGCCCGAGAAGGCCTTGTACATCTAAGGTCTCTGCGGTCATCATTGTTCCAAGGTTCACAATCATTCTACGTTCCAAACATACATTATCAGTCCCCACATACGGGAAATATAGCTTCTCAATCTCTCATAATCATGTTGTCTTACTAACAACAACTCCAATTACTCCATACCATTATTATTCACATCATCCCTTAAGCGTACAACACATCTTAATCTAACAACATGGTACGCTCTCAAATCAATTAAACATGATCTCTCTTAAGAGTCTATCACAATCTCAGACCATTCATTACCTTCTGACTATTCCAAGTCAGTACATATATAAAGCCTAGGTGTGGATTCAATAAATTGTTTCACACCTTTCAAGCATTTATCAAGACCTTACCAACTTTGTGTAACTCATAGTCATTCTAGGCAACACACATATGACCCCAAGTAAATATGCTCATACAGATATACATCATCATCATACCATCTATACGATAATTTTACCAACCTGGATACGCAATCCATATAATCCTTTCAGGGCCACTGTTGTCTTTCTCATAGCTGCAACCATAATAACACGTTAGGGAGAGACACCCTAACAACACAGCTCTATCGCACGATCATTGAGTGAGAAGAAGGGAAATCAATCCTAAATGTCTTGTAGCCTCCTGATTATAGATGTGGTGCACAACACACCGATAATCAAGACTCTACTAGACACGGTCTGTAGACACTTTCTGAGAACTAACTGCTCTGATACCACTTTTGTCACGACCCGACCCCGGGCCTGCGACTGGTGCCCTACCTAGGCACCCTTACAGGTATACATCAGAGATAATCAGCGGAACATACATAAACTCAACAAGAAATAAATAACAGGTTAGCCGATAAGGCTACCTCCCTGGATATATATAAATATACATAAATCCAAAAGCAGTTACCTCATTTTTTTTTACAAAGCGACCCACAAGATATGACTACAGACCTCTACGAGTTTTGAGATAACAAATGTGATGGGATAGGGCCCCGCCATACCCCTGAATGTACATAAATCTACAACCTCAGGGAATTTTACCAAAAGACAAAGCCTCCGGAGAAATGGAGCTTTCCAAGAGCTGAACAGTGATCCTAAGAGTGAGGATCAGCAAGCTATGTATCTCAACCTGCGGCATGAACGCAGCCCCCCGAAGGAGGTCAATACAAAATATGTACCAAGTATGTAAAACTGAAGGTACTATAATTTAAATCATAATAGTCTAAAATAAAGCTGGAGACACGTATGATATCCAAATTAACAGTACAACCGTGCCTTGCCGAAACAAAAGTAATGAAAGTCAGTTTTCTTACATTTTTAAAGACTATTTCAACACATGAACAATAGTCACACCATAGCTAGGGACGCAAGCCATCAAAATCATCACACGGTCAGTAAGGGTCTCAAGCCCGCAAAATATCAAAGCGTGCCCGTGGAATCCTCAATCACTGCCGACAACCGTAAGTGTAAAATATATCCATGTAACACGCCCGTGGCATCCCACATCACTGTCGGCGTGCACATATGCAATATATGTATATATCTCATGCCCGTGGAATCCCTCATCTCGGGTACATGACTTCATGGAGAGCTAATCCATGGGGTAATAATGGTATATAACATGCCCGTGGAATCCTTCATCTCGGGTACATGTCTTCATGTGGAGCTAGTCCATGGAGTAATAGTATATAACATGGTCGCATGCCCCGGAATCCTTCATTGTATAAGCATGTCCATGGAGTAATACTAGCATCCGGGAATTTAACCCGCATCATGGTTGCATGCCCCGAAATCCTTCATCGTATAAGCATGTCCATGGAGTAATAATAACATCCGGGAATTTAACCCGCATAATGGTTGCATGCCCCGAAATCCTTCATCGTATAAGCATGTTCATGGATCAATCACAATGGAAGCATACCCGTGAAATCCTCCATCACTGTCGCTACGTCCAAGTAAATGCACAACAAGACAACCGACCCTCCAACCGAGAGTCACGGCAGCGTAAAAATATAATATTTGCACTCAAAGGCTATCGCAAGCAAGCACAGGCAAGTTCATAAAATCTTTAGACTTCCATTATCATACAAAAATGAACTTCATTTTATAAACTCAAGGAACTTTCGTGTCACATAAAAATTTGGGAATTTAACCCAAAGTACTACGTACTTCCATTCTTTTCAAAAGACTCATTTTTATATAAAACCCCCAAGATACTAACACCCGTAGTATCAAGGCATGTCTATTTTTCAAATTAAGTTACTACACCTTTAGAAATTCATTTCAAGGCTTTTAAACCAAGTAACTTTTAATTCCATAACCTAGGCAACTCATGCCTATCAATCAAATAGACCACTCTCTTAACCTTTGATAAAGACGTTATAACTAACTTCCCATAAAGCCGTTATAACCATTTATGTCTTAGACAAATTCATTCTTTTTTTATAACCAAGAGACTTATACTTTCAAAACCAAGTATCATATACTTTCAAATCAAGTTACAAAACTTTCAAAGTACTTCAAGTCTCTTAACTTTAGAAATCCAGTTTCTTAACTTTAGAACATCAAGTTTCTTAACCTTGGAATATCAAGTTTCTTAACCTTAGAAATCAAGTCTCTTATCTTTAGAATAGTTCAAGAATCAATACTTTCCAAATCAAGTATTCTATACTTTTTCAAGTCAAGAAATCTTTGCTAACCTTATTAGAATAAACCATTCTTTTAACTTCCCATAAAGCTATTATAACCAATTTCCCATAAAGCCGTTATACTAACTTTATGCTTCTGAAACTAAGGCACTTTTATTCTTTAAAAACAAGTGAGTTAATTCCCTAACTCAACCAACTTAGACATTCTTAAAACAAGTCAAGGATATCAAATGAACTGAATTCATTTAAATCTCGTACGTCTATCGTACTATACATTTATAACTACTCATGCTCAAGAGATAAGAAAAGTTCCACATACCTTGTGACGACTAACCCATACGACAAGTAGCAAAATATTCTGAAGTACTTCAACCTCATCGGCTATTCCTTAAGCCAAGTAGACTATGCTACACGTAGTACTTCAACCTATAATGGCGATAACACTTCTATCAATATCATAGTTACTTAGTATAAGACTTATACCAAATAATTCCCTCTAATTCTACCGAAATTCGGGCAAAACTTCCTTTGTTTCTACGTACTTTTCCACCTTTTCCAAGGCCCGTATCTCAATAACCAATACGCCACATTTAAGGCTCAACCAAAAAGATAACCAAAGAGGATTACACGCCTAACTGGACGTGTAAAATTTTGCCCTACAATTCATATATAATAGTCCATTATTATTAAGGCCAATCTCGGCTACAATAATGACAACATATAGTCCTTTTTCCATTCCTTATAACCCAAGTCATTATTCCAAAGTTAATAGATAATTCACATTGACAATTTGAACGACTAAAATCCCTTCAGTAAACCACACATAAAAAGTGAAGACGACGACCATATAAATCCAACGAACTAGAGGCTCGAAAACTGCCCTTTTTATACTTTCATTTATGACATGACAACATTCAATTCTTATATCAATTTTCCCTATCACAACACCCTTCTCCAATTTCTACAACACGTGACATAATTTACTTCAAGAAGGAGAATGAATTTACCTTGGAATTTCGCCCAAAAGAGTCCAACAATCTCTCCCACTTTAGCCCTCTTTCCGCAATTCTTCTCCACTTTAAAATCACCCACACGAACCCTCTACAAGCTTGACAACATATTGCCTTCTTGTCGCCTTTCCAATAATTTCATCAAAGCTTAGGGTTTACAATTTTTTAGAGAGAAGAGAGCAAGTGTTTGGATGAATTTTTGTGTAGAATGGCCAAGTATTGCAAGACTTGGCCAAGATATAGGCTTTTCTTGCTCTACAAGTTGGGAGGGACACTTGTCGCCCTTCCATAGGTCCTCTACAACAAATATCTTCTATTTTTACCCATTTTTCGCAACAAATCCCGCCTCGGCGCCACGGCCCTGCAGCCGGCGCCGTGGCGCTGCAACTCAGAAGATTTCAGGACTTACGGAGCCACGACCCTGCATCCGGCGCCGTGGCGCCTAAGCTGAAATCTTTTCTTCTCTTCTGTCAGCTGAACTTGTAACGTCCATAACTTTCTATTCCGATGTCCTATCGACGAGCGGTTTATTGCGTTGGAAACTAGACTCAACGAACTGTATATTAGGCTTTTGAAACACCTAAAAACTCCTACTATACTAGGAGATATATCGCTACAAATTTGACTGAAAATCTGTCCAAAAACATTCTGCCAACTTTTTTTCATTTTTCCAAATTCAAATCTTATTTCCTTTCGTACGTTCTCATCTCATTCTCTTGGAATTACGGGGTGTAACATTCTCCCCCCCCCCCCTAGAAACATTCGTTCATAATAAGTCTCACATTATAAACATTTCGGCGTAGTCTCCTTCAGCTATACCCACAAAACCAAATCTGTCACACATGGCCACAATCTCACACATGCACATACGTAAGTCAAAGCCAAACGAGGAATCAAATCTAAGGTGAGTATCACCACTATTAACTCCCTTTCATGGTCTAAAATGATTCTCCTTTTGTACCTTCTTTAGTCATAACTATAAACACTTCAATTCCTTTAACACTTGTTCGTTCCTTTTTCTTACTTATCGTACTCTTCTCGTACTTCCAACCTTTATTCTAGTATACGTACATGATCTCGCATATTGCTTATGTTTTCAAATCCTTGGAGTTACTATATCCAAACTTGGTCATTATACTTAGATCCAATTTCCGTAAGGCCCTTCTCGGCCCTCACGACCCGGTTCTGGTGGAACGCGTCCACGAACTCCTATAACGATTATCTAGACTTAGGTCTTGCACCCTCATGACCCTATCACATAGCGGGACCACCTCAAACTGACCACACTCCATTCCAGGCTACGGGTTGACCCGTAATTGGTCCTCAATCCCCCTATGGTAGCACTTAATTCTCATTCTTGGTCTGAAATAAATCATTCTACCCGAGAAGGCCTTGTACATCTAAGGTCTCTGCGGTCTTCATTGTTCCAAGGTTCACAATCATTCTACGTTCCAAACATACATTATCAGTCCCCACATACGGGAAATGTAGCTTCTCAATCTCTCATAATCATGTTGTCTTACTAACAACAACTCCAATTACTCCATACCATTATTATTCACATCATCCCTTAAGCGTACAACACAGGTTAATCTAACAACATGGTACGCTCTCAAATCAATTAAACATGATCTCTCTTAAGAGTCTATCACAATCTCAGACCGTTCATTACCTTATGACTATTCCAAGTCAGTACATATATAAAGTTTTATACCCCGTAGTTCTGGCCATGCGTATGAGAGCGTACGAAAGGGGTTAAGACTTAAAATTTTAGAAAGATAGGTTGACGGATTGTTTCAGACGGGTTTTTAGTCAACTTTGAGGCGGTTTATGTCTAGTTGAATTATGAGGTTGTAGGTGTTTCAAAGGCCTTGTACGTAGTTCGTTGAGTCTAGTCTCCAACGCAACCAACCGTTCGTCGATAGGGTATCGGAGTAGAAAGTTATGAAGGTTGAAAGTTCAGTGCGCAGTCGAGCCGAAAAGTGTTTTCGGTAAGGGGCCACAGCGCCGCGGCGCCGGTTGCAGGGCCGCGGCGCCGGATATTCTGAGGGAGCGCTGAAGTTGAAGCGCCTTGGCGCCGGAAAGCAGGGCCGCGGCACCTGAAGTTCTATGAGGCGGCGGAGGTTTATTGTGGCGGCGCGGAATTTCGGCTAAAAGCGAAAATCAGATTTCTTCTTTTAAAAAGGCCATGGGAGGGTGACAAGTGTCCCCCCCCCCCCCATCTGATTTTTGCATGTACCATATATTGACCAAGTCTTGAAGACTTGGTCATCTTTCAAAGCTTCTCTCTCTCTCTAATTAGAAGCTCTTCCTTCTCTCTAGAATTTCAAGAGGAAATCTAAGCTTGAGGAAAATCTGAAAAAGTGTGGCAAGAAGGAAACTTGTTTGCAAGCTTGTAGGAGTTATTGTGGTGGTGTTTTTGAAAAGGAGGCTAACAAATTTGTTGGAATAATTTTGGCTAAAGCTCTAAGATAACATTTCTTCTCTCTTTGTTAGTTTATGGTGTTGCATGTGAAAAAGAAAGAACTTGTAGTGGTAAATATTGCTCTTAGAAGGATTGCATGTAAGAATAATGGTTTGGATATGAAAGGATTGAATAAGGTTAGGATGTGGACATGTTGTAGCCTAAATTGTTACCTTAAAGTTGTTAAGTTAGTTGTTGTACATTGTGGGGCAGAATTTTACACATCCAAGTTTAGGTGTGTAATCCCCTTTGAAATGTTTGGATTGTTGGGCCTTAAAAGTGGCGTTTGGGTGTTGAATTCGGCCTTGAAAAAGGTGGCAAAGTATGTAGAAACAAAGGAAATGCTGCCCGATTTTCCGTAGGATTTAGTGACCTTGCACTTGGAATATTCTACATTGTAACTAGAGGTTAATAAACGTATTATGGTCATTATAGGTTGACGTACTACGTGTGGTGTATTGGACTTAGCAAGTGGATTAACCGGAGAGGTATGTGGAACTTTCTTATCTCTTGAGCATGAGTAGTTATAACTATATAGTACGGTAGACGTACGTGTTTTAAATGAAGTAAATCCTTTTGGTATCTTTGTCTTATTTTTAAAGAATGTCTAGGTTGGTTGAGTTAGAGAGTTAACTCACTTGTTCTTGAGGAATGGTTTATTCTAATAAGGTAGACAAGGATTTCTTGACAGGAAAAAGGGTGTTTTGAAAATTGTGTAAACTGATTTGAATTATAAGTTTCTTGGTTAATAAAAGAACGGAATTGTTTATAAGGAGTTATAACGGCTTTATGGGAAGTTAGTTATAACAGCCTTATGAAAGGATAAGAATGTCTTAATTTCTAAAGCATAAAGTTAGTATAACGACTTTATGGGGAGTTGGTTATAATAACTTTATGGAAGGTTAAAGAGTTGGTTTTTCTTGAATACGGTAAATATAGATGAAAGAATTGAAATTAAGAAGGGCAATTCGAATTTAAAGCATTTAGTATGAGTTTACTTGGACGTACCGTCAGTGATGAAGGATTCCACGGGTATGCTTCCATTGTCTTAGTATGAGTTTACTTGGACGTACCGTCAGTGATGAAGGATTCCACGGGTATGCTTCCATTGTCTTAATATGAGTTTACTTGGACGTACCGTCAGTGATGAAAGATTCCACGGGTATGCTTCCATGGTCGTAGTACGAGCTTACTTGGACGTACCGTCAGTGATGGAGGATTCCACGGGTATGCTTCCATGGACATAGTATGAGCTTATTTAAGACGTACCGACAGTGATGTGGGATTCCACGGGTATGCACCTTGGACATGCTTACGATGAGGATTAGAGGCATGCAAAGACGAGGTTACTGGGCGTCGCAAGCGGTGATGTAGGATTCCACGGGTATGCTTCCAGGGTGGTTGTGACAGTTGTATATTCCGTGGATTTGCTACCCACGATGCGAAGAATACCTCATGCGAGTCCGCAGGGCTCATGCGGGTGAAATAGTCCCATGCGGGTGAGTACAGCCTATGCGAGGAATACCTCATGCGGGTCCACATGACCCATGCGGGTGAAATAGTCCCAGGAGTAGGAGTGCTTGATGATACTGTGGGGCGGATGACCTTGCTTTGATCATGAGCTTCCTATTTTCATGCAGTACAATATATGATTGATATTCTCATTATTAGTAAGACACAGTGTTCTGTAAACTGATTATCATACATGTCTCCAGTTATTTTAGACTTATGAGGTATTTTCAGTATTTTCCCAGTTTCGCATACTTGGTACTGTTGTCTCGACCTCCTTCGGGCTGCGTTCATGCGCGAGTTGAGTGCGTAACTGGCGATCCGCACTCTTAGGATCACTGTTCAGTTCTGGGAAGGCTCCATTTCTCCGGGGGCTTTGTCTTTTGGTACGGTTCCCTGAGGTTATAGACTTTTGTACATTCAGGGGGTATGGCGGGGCCCTGTCCCGCCACAGTTGTTATTCCTAGAGGTCTGTAGTCACGTTTGTGGTTTGGGCTGTAAAGACATAGTTGTACTGTTTCACTTTTGATTAAGTTTATTTTATGGAAGGCGGCCTTGTCGGCTTGCCAGTGATGTTTACTTTATACAGGTTATGTGTTATGTATGTTCCGCTGCTATTCTCTGATGTATACCTGAACGGGGTGCCCTGGTAGGGCACCAGTCGCTGCCCCGGGGTCGGGTCGTGATATAAAGCCTAGGAAGGGATTCAATAAATTATTTCACACCTTTCAAGAATTTATCACGACCTTACCAACTTATGGTAACTTATAGTCATTCTAGGCAACACACATATGACCCCAAGTAAATATGCTCATAAAGATATACATCATCATCATACCATCTATACGATAATTTTACCAACCTGGATACAATCCATATAATCATTTCTGGGCCACTGTTGTCTTTCTCATAGCTGCAACCACAATAACACGTTAGGGAGAGACACCCTAACAACACAGCTCTATCGCACGATCTCAGAGTGAGAAGAAAGGAAACCAATCCTAAATGTCCTGTAGCCTCCTGATTATAGATGTGGTACACAACACACCGATAATCAAGACTCTACTAGACACGGTCTGTAGACACTTTCTGAGAATTAACTGCTCTGATACCACTTTTGTCACGACCCGACCCCGGGCCTGCGACTGGTGCCCTACCTGGGCACCCTTACAGGTATACATCAGAGATAATCAGCGGAACATACATAAACTCAACAAGAAATAAATAACAGGTTAGCCGATAAGGCTACCTCCCTGGATATATATAAATATACATAAATCCAAAAGCAGTTACCTCATTTTTTTTACAAAGCGACCCACAAGATATGACTACAGACCTCTAAGAGTTTTGACATAACATAACAAATGTGACGGGACAAGGCCCTGCCATACCCCTGAATGTACATAAATCTACAACCTCAGGGAATTTTACCAAAAGACAAAGCCTCCGGAGAAATGGAGCTTTCCAAGAGCTGAATAGTGATCCTAAGAGTGAGGATCAGCAAGCGATGTATCTCAACCTGCGGCATGAACGCAGCCCCCCGAAGGAGGTCAGTACAAAATATGTACCAAGTATGTAAAACTGAAGGTACTATAATTTAAATCATAATAGTCTAAAATAAAGCTGGAGACACGTATGATAACCACATTAACAGTACAACCGTGCCTTGCCGAAACAAAAGTAATGAAAGTCAGTTTTCTTACATTTTTAAAGACTATTTCAACATATGAACAATAGTCACACCATAGCTAGGGACGCAAGCTATCAAAATCATCACACGGTCAGTAAGGGTCTCAAGCCCGCAAAATATCAAAGCGTGCCCGTGGAATCCTCAATCACTGCCGACAGCCGTAAGTGTAAAATATATCCATGTAACACGCCCGTGGCATCCCACATCACTGTCGGCGTGCACATATGCAATATATGTATATATCTCATGCCCGTGGAATCCCTCATCTCGGGTACATGACTTCATGGAGAGCTAATCCATGAGGTAATAATGGTATATAACATGCCCATGGAATCCCGCATCTCGGGTACATGTCTTCATGGGGAGCTAGTCCATGGAGTAATAGTATATAACATGGTCGCATGCCCCGGAATCCTTCATCGTATAAGCATGTCCATGGAGTAATACTAGCATCCGGGAATTTAACCCGCATCATGGTTGCATGCCCCAGAATCTTTCATCGTATAAGCATGTCCATGGAGTAATAATAGCATCCGGGAATTTAACCCGCATCATGGTTGCATGCCCCGGAATCCTTCATCGTATAAGCATGTCCATGGATCAATCACAATGGAAGCATACCCGTGGAATCCTCCATCACTGTCGGTACGTCCAAGTAAATTCACAACAAGACAACCGACCACCCTCCAGGAGTCACGACGTAATAAAATATAATATTTGCACTCAAAGGCTATCGCAAGCAAGCACAGGCAAGTTCATAAAATCTTTATACTTCCATTATCATACAAAAATGAACTTCATTTTATAAACTCAAGGCACTTTCGTGTCACATAAAAATCCGGGAATTTAACCCAAAGTGCTACGTACTTCTATTCTTTTCGAAAGACTCCTTTTTATATAAAACCCCCAAGATACTAACACCCGTAGTATCAAGACGTGTCTATTTTTCAAATTAAGTTACTACACCTTTAGAAATTCATTTCAAGGCTTTTAAACCAAGTAACTTTTAATTCCATAACCTAGGCAACTCATGCCTATCAATCAAATAGACCACTCTCTTAACCTTTCATAAATGTGTTATAACTAACTTCCCATAAAACCGTTATAACCCTTTATGTCTTAGACAAATTCATTCTTTTTTTATAACCAAGAGACTTATACTTTCAAAACCAAGTATCATATACTTTCAAATCATGTTACATAACTTTCAAAGTACTTCAAGTCTCTTAACTTTAGAAATCCAGTTTCTTAACTTTAGAATATCAAGTTTCTTAACCTTAGAATATCAAGTTTCTTAACCTTAGAAATCAGGTCTCTTATCTTTAGAATAGTTCAAGAATCAATACTTTCCAAATCAAGTATTCTATATTTTTTCAAGTCAAGAAATCTTTGTTTACCTTATTAGAATAAACCATTCTTTTAACTTCTCATAAAGCTATTATAACCAACTTCCCATAAAGTCGTTATACTAACTTTATGCTTCTGAAACTAAGGCATTTTTATTCTTTAAAAACAAGCGAGTTAATTCTCTAACTCAACCAACTTAGACATTCTTGAAACAAGTCAAGGATATCAAATGAACTGAATTCATTTAAATCTCGTACGTCTATCGTACTATACATTTATAACTACTCATGCTCAAGAGATAAGAAAAGTTCCACATACCTTGTGACGACTAACCCATGCGACAAGTAGCAAAATACTCCGAAGTACTTCAACATTATCGGCCATTCCTTAAGCCAAGTAGACTATGATACACGTAGTACTTCAACCTATAATGACGATAGCACTTCTATCAATATCATAGTTACTTAGTATAAGACTTATACCAAATAATTCCCTCTAATTCTACCGAAATTCGGGCAACACTTCCTTTGTTTCTACGTACTTTTCCACCTTTTCCAAGGCCCGTATCTCAATAACCAATACGCCACATTTAAGGCTTAACCAAACAGCTAACCAAAGGGGATTACACGTCTAACTGGACGTGTAAAATTCTGCCCACAATTCATATATAATAGTCCATTATTATTAAGGCCAATCTCGGCTACAATAATGACAACATATAGTCCTTTTTCCATTCCTTATAACCCAAGTCGTTATTCCAAAGTTAATACATAATTCACATTGACAATTTGAACGACTAAAATCCCTTCAATAAACCACACATAAAAAGTGAAGACGACGACCATATAAATCCAACGAACTAGAGGCTCGAAAACTGCCCTTTTTATACTTTCATTTATGACATGACAACATTCAATTCTTATATCAATTTTCCCTATCACAATACCCTTCTCAAATTTCTACAACACGTGACATAATTTAATTCAAGAAGGAGAATGAATTTACCTTGGAATTTCGCCCAAAAGAGTCCAACAATCTCGCCCACTTTAGCCCTCTTTCCGGAATTCTTCTCCACGTTAAAATCACCCACACGAACCCTCTATGTCACGACCCGACCCGACGGGCCGCGACTAAGCGTCCTAATTGGACGTCCTTGCTGACCTGTCACTCTTAATTTATCTAATACAAAGATTTATAGAAATTTCGGCAGCACAACGCTGCTTTTACAACATATCCCTAAAATGGGCGAGCCGACAAGGCTGCCAAAACAACAACAAAACAACAAATTATAATAGGCTAGCCGACTAGGCTGCCACCCACCAACATCACGTGCACAAAGGCATAATCAAAATAAGCAAGCCGACAAGGCTGCCACTAGATAACAACATTAAAAACCCAAAAAAACAAGGTACAAACATCCATCCCACAACTGTCTACGGACCTCTAAGAGTGCAATACTGACATATGACGGGACAGGACCCCGTCGTGCCCAAAATATGCATAAGTCTAAAAGATAAAGGTCT
Source organism: Przewalskia tangutica (assembly GCA_029844215.1). Taxonomy (NCBI): domain Eukaryota; kingdom Viridiplantae; phylum Streptophyta; class Magnoliopsida; order Solanales; family Solanaceae; genus Przewalskia; species Przewalskia tangutica. The sequence continues at coordinate 120,086,344 of CM056727.1, forward strand.
GTACCAAAATAGCTGACTCCGGAACAAAGGAGCTCTCCAACTATTGTACAGAAATCCTAGACTGGAGGGTGACCTATCTGAACACCTGAACCTGCGGGCATGAACGCAGCCCCACAGGAGAGGGGGGTCAGTACGAAATAATGTACTGAGTATGTAAAACATAAAATACTGAAACTGAATAACAACTGTACCAAGTAAAAAAAAGAGTCATCAAATTTCATAAAACTGAGAATCATGTCTGAAAATCATATCATGTATACTGAATCATAAATCATCATGCTCATGTCTGTATATAAAACTGTATAACATGTCTCGGCCCTCTATGGAGGGACTCGATGGAATCTGTATCTGCGCGCGTAACGTGTCTCGACCCTCTATGGAGGAACTCGATATATATATATATATATATATATATATATATATATATAACGTGTCTCGGCCCTCTAGTGAGGGACTCAATGAATGATGCATGGCTGCACACGAACATGACCTGGCCCGGGACTCAATAGAGTGAAATAGTAACACTTAGCACGAGTAGATATCATGAGCAACTGAATGCAATTAAAATCATTATGTGAATCTCAATAAAATTATTACCATAAACTCTGTTACTGAAATCATAATCACTAGTAAATAATCATTTTTAAAACTGAACTGGTAGGAGTTAAGTACGTCCGCCGTACTTTCATAAAAAATCATGCCAAAAGAAAGAAGGAAAGGTCTCACATACCTCTTAGGCGAACTAATCAACTCGATATTAAGGTATGCCTCGTCTAGTACTTCAACCTATAATAAAGAATAACACGCTCGTCAATTTTGATTTTATAATGTAAGTTATATGAATAACGGCTCCCTTATTTCTATAAAATGTGCGTATCCACAACTTTACAACAATCCAAATCAGCCAGCAATTCAACTCCAACTAACAATCCAATTCAAACCAACAATCCAACCATTTCAATATGTAATCTAACTAGGCTCCATATACCGCATATACGCCGTCATATAACCCCTTTCTCGTTACTTATGAAAGACAATAATTTAAATCATCAAGGTGATTATCGTACCTATTTACCATATTCATTCAATACTTAAAATGTTACGACAATGTCTAAAAAGATTTCATAATTCCTTTCTTGGTTTCTTAAATCCATTTCGTCTCGCGTCACCTTATATAACTAATTACATCACCAAGTACCAATACTTCTTTCAATTGTTAACACACAATTAGTGACGATGTCAATAATATCAACAACGATTATATGTCACCAAAACAGCCCGTAAAGGGTCGCACAATGTCCGAAAGTTATTCATGAGTTTTAGGCCATTTAACATGCAACCATTTACTCTTTCCTTAATAAATAATCCAACTTATTTTCCAACAACTCCATATAATGAACACATTTTAAATCTTCACAAGTTATTCCATTTTTAACACACAATTAGTAATGGAATTTACAACACAACATACAAATCCAACGCATGCCCAAAATAGTCCAATTTCGGTTCAACATCCAAATTCCACATGCATTGTCTATATTCAAGATTTCTTCCTAACACAAGTCCATTACTTCAACTACAACAATATGCAACTTGGATTATAGCATAGAAATAAGAATTTTCATACCTTAATTTAATCCCCAAAACAGTCCCGATTTTTAGCCACTGCTTTGTCAGTTGAACTTGTAACGTCGATAACTCTCTACTACAGTGTCCTATCGATGAGCGGTTTGTTGAGTTAGAAACTAGACTCGACGAAATTCATTTTAGGCTTTGAAACACCCAAAAACTCCTAATATGCTAGGAGATATTCCCTTCCAAATTAGACTAAAAATCTGTCCAGCAGTCCCGAAAATTTGCTCACTGTCCCAGCGAAAAATGCCACTGTTTTGGTCCTTTTCTTGCCCAATTCTTCATTTGTTTTAACTCCAATTCAACATGCAATCATTCCATAATGTCAACCCATCATTTATACATGTTTTCCTTCGAAAATTTCATCCAAAAATTCGAAATATCCGACTCTGACTCGCGGTGACACGTTTTTTTGCCACTGTTTTTGGGTGATTTCTTAAGCTTGTAATTGTAGAGGAATTAGGCTAGGAAGAAGAGAATCAAGAACCTAATTTGACTATGGGATTGAGGTTAATTTCAGATTTGGATTTGAGAGGAAATAGACGAGAGTTAGTGTTTAAGAATGGAATTGAAATTGAAATGAAAAAGGGTTTGGGGTGTTTTTAATTTAAAATATGAAAATAGCTTTAAAATTTTACACTTTGGCCCTTTTAATGCCCTCTTAGTTAGAAACAACCCCAAGTAGTAAATCTTAATTTAATCTCAACCCTCGTTGCCTTAAATTCTTATCGTCGTATCTCATATACCTTACTAATCCATGACGAGATTCATGCATATATATAAACCATTATTATTAAAGAAATTTTCGGCGCCACATACGTTATTACCGAAAATTATTCCGTACCCACACGTAAGAATATACTTAAATTCAAAATTTGAATCTTAATCCTTAATGACGTTCTTAATCCTTGTCTTAAACTTACGAGGTGTAACATTCTTCCCCCCTTAGAAACATTCGTCCTCGAATGTTCATTACAAGTCTTATGCGAGAAAAATTTCGGCAGAGTCTCCTTTATAACTATGTCTATCCACCTGTATCCAGCAAACCACCTCACAGGGCCACAATATAACACACATGCAATTCACCAATTCAAAATAGTCAAGGAACTAAATTACTTGTGAATATTCAACTGAATCTTATGTAATACCTTGAACAAAGTTAAAGAGTTTCTATGCGGTGCTATATTCCTCTATTTTTGAATTTGCCACAATATTTCGGCTGGTACTACCTTGTACATCTGCTTCAATTTATAATGGTATGTAACGTTTCCCTCAAATCTGTAATGCATGCTTAACATGTCGACAATTCATGTGTATACCCGCTGCATTGTTAACATAGCTCCATATAGATTTGACAACTCCCTTGTACGAAATAAGTGATCTCTCATTCCTTGATGTAAGACATTATATCAACAGCATCTTGATACTATATTAATTCCAATATTATGCAACACTTTATCCACTGGAATTTTAATTTCCACATCGTCCATAGGAAGAAATATATCTTGAATGACACACACCCTTTTTTTTTACCCACCTTTACTTATATACATCAAGAGGATATAATTTTTATCTTAACAAATCTCATGCACTTGACACAGTAAATTTACTAGAACTTGTCATTATCCACCAAGAATTATGTATATATCAAGTATGTAGTGACATGTGAGACAATGTCATCGGGTAGATACTGTCCTAGCTTTTACAAATCTCATCAATCCCCATGTAGTAGTTCTTGACATCTTCCACCCTTTCATCACTAAGAAACTATGATAGTAGTACATGGTGTAATGTTTCCAATCTGGTCCGATTATCAAACCAAATGTTAGCGGTCCCACTCTTTGTTTCCCATCATATTTCTTGTTCAATGTTATCCTTTACCTCAACAACCATTTTCAAGGCCTGAGAACCGCCTTCCCGTTGTACCTATTGAGGGTAATGCTTCAGAGTACATATCCCTAAAAAGTCAACCCATAGAGAGTTGGTGGTCTTAGATTTCCATCATAGCTTTTTACACAATGCATTTAATATATTCAAAATGAGGTCTGAATCCCAATCCACTATCATCCTTAGGCAAGTACATTTCAACCATGTAAACCAATGCTTAGCCTTAACATCATCCTCACTATACACCAGAAGAAAATTACAACTATTTGTATGTATATCTTTGATCACACATTTTGCAAGTCTTATAGCAGGCAATATGCGTATAGGCACACTTGTGACACACTAGTAATCAACACTGTTTTACCTCATGGTGACAATAATTTTTCTTCCCTAGCCTGTAACTTGTCTTTAATCTTCTTAATTAATTCAGCATAGTTTATTTTCCTCTTTCTAACATGTAGTACTGGACATCCTAAATACATGAATGGAAATGTTCCATTTGTGAAACCAGCAATACATTTTCCTTGCTTAATCAAGTTACTAGGAGTCTTAGCATGCATATAAATAGAACTCTCCTTTTATTGATCAAATGGCCAGAACCTTCTTCATACTCTTTCAAAGTCTGCCTTAACTCCTTGTAAAATCATTCCATTTGCTTCTGTTGGAAATTCTTCAAACAACTCCTCTTTAAATCTAACAATATCCTCCCTAAAACTTAGTTTCTTAAAAACATCTCCAAAAGTTTCCTTACTCCATAATAATAGGCCAGTCTTGACATTCTTGATTCGGTATAAAAAAGCGAAATCATCTTAATCAACAATGATGTTCCAATTTTGATTTAGCGCCTAAAAGAATGCTTCATATTCTGTCCAACCCAAGCTAAAATAAATGTTTGCCAACATCCTATCGAACCTCTTAAAAGTACAGTCACTATCGGTTCTTTCATTCCACTACTTAAAAGGATTTCCTTTAAATTCAATTTCAAACATTTCACATGAATTAGTTCAAAATGCAAAAATCCTCACGCTCTGCAGGATATATATGAAGATCGCCTATTGTCTCCCTTCCATTTATAATAACATTGAAATCCCCACTAACTAGCCAAGGACCCTGCATATCGTCGACAATATAGTATAAACTATCTCAGAGACAACCTTCCCAATGCATCACTCTTTGCATATACCATAGTATATCTACATAGTTCATGTAAATCCTTCACCAGTTAGTCCTTAAGTTTGTCATGTTAATCATCCCTCATATTATCTCTGATTAAGTTTCTCTGCTGATTACTATATTTAGGATAGACATAGCCGTTTCCACTGCCATATTCTGCTCCACATTGGACATCATTATCCAATCTTCCTTTAATATTAATGTGTTACTATTATTAGAGTTGTTACCATTGGTACACACCTCCTGACTCTTGTCAACATTCCGCTCCTCAATAACTTTTGCTGCTACAAAAGCTCATTCAACTTGTTCTTTAGTAGTAAGAGTTGTTTTTTATTCTTCTATCAATTGTGGGTCCTTAATGAGCTGTTTTACTTCTACCACCTTACCATCATCATCTTCCTTATTCTATTTATTACCATATTCTTCCCCAGTATCTCTTTGTTCCTCCTTATTTGCATTATTACCGTTTGTCTCCTCAAGTGACATTTGTTTTATCCTTTCGTTGGACTTACTAACTCAGTGGTGTCTTTGGCTGCGTCAACATTTGTCACTTTGGTTACATCACACTGAATATCTATTATCACTTCGTTGAATTCATCTATATCTTTGTACCTCTCTTATCTGTTTTCCGTCCTTCTATTATGGTCTGTAGAAATTCAGGATTCAATCTTCACCTATTAAAGTATCTGAACTTATACTAAGTCTTTATGCCTACTTCTCATCCAATTAACCCAATAGAATGTTCATATAGACCTGGTTTCTTGAAAACACCTTAGAAGCATGTAGGTTATCAACTCATTCTTGATTAGTAAGTGCTGCTATACACCTTGCATGCCACTCATTTCACCATAATCTGCTACATACTGCTTAAAACCCCTTATCTCAGTCTTAGCGACATGACACTTCACTCTTCCAATGTCTAACCACAGTTTTCTTTTAAGAGCCACATCATTAAACGCATACACCAAGGACACATGAAAACTTCTCTTTGTACCCCTATGTGTTACCCCGCAGTATATCAATTATTCTGTACAACTTAATATCTACTTCATAGAGATGAGGCTTCCACCATAACCATATTCCTCCATTTGGATGCTCGGTAAGATTAGTACTTAGAAGGTCACCCCCTACACAAATTAAGCGAGGTATTATGAGATTCTTCTATCTTTTAACCTTTGGTTCCACTAGACCAAATAGCCTCATCTTAGCATTCTGCGTGAACTAATGCGTTGAAACTGTTCACAAATACATACCTCGATTACCAATCCTTCAAATAACTTCTTAACTGAAAATATGAACTCCAAAGGTTACAATATTTAAAGTGCTTGACACAACTATACACTAATAGGATGCTCATCATCCCAAGTTATAAGTCATTTGCGAAAGAAACTCAATTAATCCATATGTCCAATACTTCCCAGCATTCGGTCCAAAATAAGAAAATGCTTTCATTCTTATATTAATCTTATTATTCCGGAAGTAATAGCCTCTTCTTATTCTTACATGAGAACAATGTTCTTTTGCAGTTTCCTACCTTCACATAGTCCAGCAACATGGTATATCATAAAATCATCACAGATTCTAACAATTAGAGCTCAACATTTAATTAAAGGTATGAAGGAGAAAATAGTAGGTGATGCGCGTAATATGCACACACTTTTAAACGCAAGTGCACGTTATCGTATCAAGTAGTATAGTCTTAGATAAGACCGAATATCGTCCTCTAGGATTAGGGTCCAAGTATCAGTTATCTATTTTATAGTATCTATTTGGTGAATTAATGATTGGTTGGTTGTTTATAACTAAGAATTTCAAAAGCTATTTAAATGTAAAGACTTACTTCAGGTGTGATGAGAATAGGGCTTCTATGTATCCTTACTATCCACTTATGTTACTTACTAATGCATTAACTTATGGTATTCTTCTTTTGGAGAAAGCAGGTTTACGAAATCGTTTTATACTCCCGTTAGGGTTATATAAACACTCAACCCCAGTATTGTTCCTTACCTAACTTTCGATAAAGGGTAACGCTATAGGAGGATTAAGAACAAAAACCTAGTTGACCGTCACGCACAATGCGCAAAATTAGGGTTGTTAAGCCTCTCATCAACGCTACAAATCTAATTGAGGTATTTTCATCCCCAATTCAAGACCGTCTACCCAACTTACAGCATATTCACAATCCCCCCTTTTCAGAATCTGATTAGAAATCATATAGTGATAATTAGTTGTCAATTAATTACCAAGAGTTCAGCCCAATTATTGGATAGATCTCACAATAAGAAAAATAACCATAAGCATGCATTAATTTATAACATAAGGTTCAAGAAATTCAACATAGAAAAAGCCCTATAAGAGAATTAGTTCCTAGCCATTGTCACGCTAAGAACTAATTCAATATTTAACATCAAAACTGAAATAAAGAAAAGAAAAAGAAAAGAAACTTAACTAAACTAAGAACGAGACTCCAAGCCAAGCATCCAAGGGTTGTGTTGTGGAATATTTACAAGATGGATTGGTGGGTGGATGGATGTAGAATGGTGAATGGTGGAATGGAGAATTGGTTGGAGAATGAAGAATTCTTCTAATGGTGTAGAGTATTTATAGCCAAAGAATCCTTTAGGTGAAGGGTTAAGAATTTGTAGGAAAAGGAAAAGTTTAGGTAGAATCCTTTTTGGTAAAGGTTTTAAGGTAGGAAAAGTTATTAGGTAGGAAAAGTTATTAGAATCCTTTTAGGTAAGGGTTTTAGGGTAGGAAAAGTTATCCCTTTAGGAAGGAAAAGTTATCCCTTTAGAAAGGAAAAATAATCCCTTTAGGATTCTG